>OY979701.1:57472089-58724302 GCA_963855925.1 Inga laurina
GTGGTGTATAATGTAGGGAAGGTCACCGGAGGAACAACGAGGGTTGAAGTCCAGTCTCCCTTTCTGTTTTGACCTCGCCACACATACGAAGAAGGAGCAAGAATTCACAACGCTCCTCTAGTTGCAGTCTTGAGCTTTGTCTGAGAGAAGAAGAAGCTCGCCACTATTCCTAAATATCCCAGTTTTTTCAGCTATCTTGGTCTCCTCTCCAACTCTCATCTTCGAAGAAGCTTCTTCCTTCCAATCCGCGGTGCTACAATGTCTCTATACTCAAAAATTCGAAGAAGCTAGTTAACGGAGGAGAAACGATGATAGTCGAGTGAGGGTGGAAGTCCTCTACAGTGGTGGTGGCTCTCCGTCTCTTACCCTCTCCTTTCAAGCTCTCTTCGGTCTCACTCTCAAGCTCTGGTGTGATTTGTGGTCTGCAGCGCCCCGTGTTCCCAGTCTCTCTGTCATGAAGAGGAAGGTCGTTCTCACCACTAAAGTGAGGATTTGGTATTCGGTTCAGTTTTTGGTGGTAATCAAAAAAACCGAACAACCGAATTTAAATTATTTTAGTGACAGAATCCAAACCAAAATGCTGAAATAACTGAAACCGAAATGACCGATTAATTTCAGTTTGATTTTTTATGTAGTTCAGTTATTAGACCTTTTGAACTTTTTTTTCTACAAGTTTATCTAATATAAAAAAGTTACAAGTCTTCAACCCAAGCAAAAATTCTAACAAGCACCGACCAGTTTTAAGCAATAAAACCAATGAAGGTGATTTTCAAATTTCAGCCACAAGCATTTAATACTTGTTTTACCTAATCAAACTCATGTATCAAAGCATTTCAATATCATTGTAAAATAGTGAATGATGTAACATAATTTACAATTAGATGAATGGAGGTTTGGAGCATTAGTGGAGGCCTTGCTTTATACATCAAAAGAGGTCTG
Organism: Inga laurina; assembly: GCA_963855925.1. Classification (NCBI taxonomy): domain Eukaryota; kingdom Viridiplantae; phylum Streptophyta; class Magnoliopsida; order Fabales; family Fabaceae; genus Inga; species Inga laurina. Next base: position 57,473,029 of record OY979701.1, read on the forward strand.
CCCTCATATTGGCTTACATCAAAATAGAAGCTAAACATTTATCATATTGGTTAACTATCTTTAAAATTTAAAGTTCATCTATTCATTAGAAGAAAGTATATTAAACATGAAAAAACTTGATATACATCAGATTCTGATTCTGCCTTGCTCTTGAATGCCCCCTACACAACTGTAGGAAAGAAAAAAAATCAAACACTCTCTAAAAGAAAAGTTAAATACTAAAATGATTATATTACAAGTATGACAAAGAAAATTTGCTTACAAAATCTGAAGTTTCCCATATTGCAGCTAGAAAATAGCAACATTTGTCTCCAATGCAATTTTTTTTTGCAAATCTACAAATTAAAAAACCGATCAGACTTCGTATATCAAAATAAATATAGTATTAAAACTATAAAGTTGTATTCCATGAAGTATAAAAAAGCATTATCAAGCTTTATGTTTTGTATATCATCATCTCCTTCTTCAATAAGATATTCCCATGATTGCTTAAGCCAATTTTGAGCACAAATTAGGGATTGCACAACTTTAGGAGTCAAAGAGCTCTTAAATAAATCTAGAACTTTAGGCAATCATGGAAATTGGCATAGCCAAGACATCTCTTGCTACTTGAGAAGGAACAAGAAATTTAGGACTATTTAACTTCCACCAAACTAACATATCAAAATTATCTTTTCTAATTTCAATTTCTTCATTCAAATACCTATCAACCTCTGTTCTACTTGTATTTTCACCTAAATTTTCACCCATGAATAATTGCTCCTCCATATGAAGCAATTTTCTAATTTTTGCATCATGGTCTTCATTACTATGAAGATCTTCTTGTGTGTCATGCAGTAGCTCACTTTCAGATAGTGTTGATGGATGAACACTTTGGTTGTATTCACTACTACAAAAAAAGGGTCTATTGGCGCTTAATTTAAAGAATACTTTGGCGCTTAAGAAATGCCAAAGCTTTCAACGCCATTAAAAATACCTATGGCGCTTTAGAATTTATAGAAACGCCATACATTAGTTTTTGAAATTAAATATATAAATTAAATACCTATGGCATTTAATAATCAAGCGCCAAAGGAGGGTCTTGACCCTCCTTTGGTGCTTTAAACTCAAGTGCCAAAGGAGGGTGTTGCACCCTCTTTTGGCGCTTGTTCAATAAGTGCCAAAGGAGGGGCACCCCCTCCTTTGGCCCTTATTGAACAAGCGCCAAAGAAGATCTCTAATTTTTTTTTAATAATTGTTCTAATTATTTCTTTTCCTGTACGATGGTGTAATGCAAAAGATCAAATAAACTAATTGCCTGAACATATATTTCTAGTAGACAAATGGCTATATATTTCAAGTAGGCAAATTATAATATGCTGGTGTAATGCTAAAAAAATAGCTATAATGAATAATTATAATGTTTAACAACTACAATACCTTAAACATTTTTTTTAAAGTGGTCAATTGCTTGCCTCTTGCAGTTACTTATCTTTTGTTATTTATTTTTTTTAAAAAAATCAGCAGCATAACATCCAAAAATTTAAAGTTTTCCAAAATATTAAACACTCTCCTTGAATCACAAATAATCACCCAATTAATCCAGCAGCATCTAATAATTCTTCACAACTCACAACCAAATAAATCATATTTGCCAACTCTACTACATATCATAGTTAAATAATTGGGTACATAACAAGCCAACAAAAATACAACCCTATGTTTGCTAAATTAATTGATTCCAAAATAATCATTTATTAAACTACCAGTGGCATTTATAACACTTCCACCCAATTTGACCATTTCATCAATGCCATTCACAACAATTTTTTCACTGTTGACAACATGTACTTCTACGAAAAAGTATAAGCAAATATATAAGAGTCATACATATTTTAACTAAAAAGAAAAAAAAACGTGGATCAAATGTTAAAAAAAAACACTTACAGGAGCTTCTGTAGGAGGCTGAGACAAGAAGAAGAAAAACATGTGGGGAGAGGAAGCTATCTACTGCAACCAGCCAAGAAGAAAAAGAACACATGAGGGAGGAAACTTTGTAACGCAACAGAACTGGCTAACAAATGTTAAAAATGTGTGCACGAGGAGGAGACAAGAAAAAATAGAAATTGGAGGATAAAGAAGCTTCTACTTGCTGCCAGTCAAAGAGAGGGAGGGGTGGGGATAATGGAAAGGTAAAGCAGGAAGGTGATAATGGCGGGTGGTGAAAATTTTTAAAATTTTATATAACCTTTTATGGCGCTTATATAAGAAGTGCCAAAGAAGGTGTGTGCTTTCTTTAGAAAAAAAACAAAACAAAACCAAAGTAATAATCAAATCATATGCAAATAAATTTTTTTTTTGTGGCCTTGGAGGTAGAAGTTTTGGCGCTTAACAGTGGAAGCGCCAAAGCATCCATTATAAAAATAAAAAAAAACTAATATGGCATTATATAGCTTCCTATTTAAAAAATATATATGTATGAAAGAATCACAAGAAACATTGTTTATTCTAGCGTATTTATGAATTATATCTTTTTTAGGAATTAATTAATAAAAATATTCAGATAGTTAATAAAAAAACCTTGAGATTGATGTTGGTCATACTCAAATAATAAAGTAAAATAAAAATTCAGTTTGGGCATACTTAAATAATAAAGGAAAATAAAAATTCAGAGTCAAAAAATGCTCGTATATGTGACTTTGAGTTTGATCCATGTGGCCATTCAATGAAATCAGTTTCTTTAATTTTTTTATTAAATACTAGGAAGCTTTGGCGATTACTAAGGAAGCGCCAAAGCTTCCTATATAATTTTTTTTAATATTACATGGAAGCTTTGGCGCTTCATTAGGAAGCGCCAAAGCTTCCTATTTTCATTTTTTTAAGTTTCTAATTCTTTTCGACATGTGGTCTTTTTTTAAAAAAAAAAATTATGAACTTCAGGGAGTTCACTCAGTTTTACGCTTCATTATGAGTTTAAGTTAATACTAGTGACAATTGTAGATTTAGAAAACTAAAAAACATTTAATAAAATTATTTATACATATATTGTTAGCGTCAAATAATATTTATTGTGCCATTCAAAAAAATAATATTTATTGTGTCAACTAGTGTTATTTAAAAATCAGATCATTGTCCTATTTTGGTCAATACTGATAAGTTGTCGCATGTTGAGAACAAACAGAGGCCTTTTCGATTCTTCGCTCCCTGGGTTATGCATGATAATTTCTCAAGTTTTGTTATGGATCAATGGAATGTGAAGGAAAATTGGTGTGGATCTTTAGAGGTTTTTACTGAGCAACTGAGAAATTGGAACAAAAGGGTGTTCGGGAATTTGAAGTTTATGAAAAATAAGATCTACAGACGTCTTGATGGAATTAACAACAAAATTGCTATAGCTGGACCATCAGTGGCTTTGGAGAATTTGCAACGTGATTTGTGGAAGGATCTTGAAAAAATCCTGTCACAGGAGGAAATTATGTGGCTACAATACTCTCGGTCTACTTGGTATGTCCAGGGTGACCGTAATACCAGGTATTTTCACTCAAAGGCAAATGCTCGAAGAAGACAGAATCGGATTTTAGCTATTAAAAGAGATTCGGGGGAATGGTTGTATGATGACAAGGAAATACGGGATATTGGCAGTAAATATTTTGAAGAATTATATACGGATACTAGCATGCACCAGGGGAATTTGGTTTTTGGGTGCACCTACCCTGAGATTGATGCAACGAACAGAAGCAATTTGGGAAGACAGGTTGATGACATGGAGATTAAAAGAGCTTTATTCGATATGGGATCACTCAAAGCTCCGGGACCTGACGGATTCAATCCTCTTTTTTATCAAAGTCAATGGGATACGGTTGGTCCTTCGGTGATATCTTTGGTTAAACGGGTATTCTCTTATCCTCAATCGGTCTAGCATATTAATGGTACTTTAATTGTGCTTATTCCAAAAATTGATCATCCTCAATCTTTCCGAGATTTTTGCCCAATAAGTCTCTGTAATGTAGTGTATAAGATTGTTACAAAGATTATTTCTTTCAGGCTTAAATCTATTATGCCATTGGTTATGGCCCCGAACCAATGTAGTTTTGTGAAGGGGCGCCAAAGTACTGATAATGTTATTCTAGTGCAGGAAATAATCCACTCTATGCGGAACATGAAAAAGAAGAAGGGATTTATGGCAATAAAGATTGACTTGGAGAAAGCATATGATCGAGTCAGATGGAGTTTTCTATTTGAATGCTTGAATGAGCTTAAAATTCCTAAGTATCTTTGTGATGTGATCAAGGCTTGTGTATCTACACCGCAAATGGAACTACTTTGGAATGGGTGTACTTCAAATGTTTTCCACCCTTCTAGAGGAGTTCGTCAGGGCGATCCTATCTCACCGTATCTCTTTGTCATTATGATGGAGAGATTGGGTCACTTAATTCAGACTGCTGTAGAAGACGAAGATTGGAAACCATTTAGGTTGTCAAGACAAGGTACGACTATCTCACATATCTTTTTTGCTGATGATCTTATTTTGTTTACAGAAGCAGATATGGATCAAGCTGGAGTGGTGAAAGCTGTACTGGATGATTTTTGTGAGATATCCGGCCAGAAAATAAACACGGCAAAATCACGGATTTATTTCTCAAAGAATGTGGGACGCACGAGAAGCCAAGAGATTAGTGAGTTCTTAAATTTTTCCCAGTCTTCCAATTTGGGAAAATATTTAGGAATGCCAGTCTTATGTGAACGAAGCACCAAGTCTTCATACAGGTATATTCTTGACAAGATTGATGCTAGATTAGCAAGCTGGAAGCCTAACATGCTATCTATGGCGGCAAGACACACCCTTGTATCGTCCGTGGTGTCAGCCATGCCATCCTATGCCATGCAGTCTATGCCTCTTCCTCTAGGTACCTGTGATGAGATAGACAGGAAGTGCAGGAATTTTCTTTGGGGAAGTACATCCACAAATCGTAAACCTCATATGGTGGCTTGGGGTTTGGTTTGTTCCTCAAAAAAGGATGGCGGATTGGGATTAAGGAAGGCAAGGATTCAAAACCAGGCTTACATGAATAAACTGGGATGGAACTTGATTCATAAACGAGATGCATTGTGGGTTCGGTTCCTTCGAGAAAAGTACAAGACAGGTAGTGATGTGGTGCCGAAAGTGGAAAAAAGACGAAATGAATCTAGCATATGGAAGGGAATTAGACAAAATTGGGAAAGTGTAAGTGAGAGTATTCTCTGGAGGATTACAGATGGAGCTTTGGTGTCCTTTTGGCATGATATATGGGTTCCCCATCTGGATAGATTGGAGAGCTTGATGACTCACCCATTATCAAATGATATCCGAGATTGGAAGGTAGCAGATTGTATTACTCCATCAGGTTAATGGGATCTTAATAAGTTTGGCCATTTATTACCAATTCAGGTTGTGTTAGCAATCCAAAAAGTGAATATTAACCGCAATGCTTGTAGTGATATTCCGAGTTGGCGTTGGGCAGCTGATGGTAAATTTGCTTTAAAAGAGGCGTACAACAGATTAGCGGGTCACGGAGATAATCAAACTTTGTTCCGATGGAGGCTCATATGGAAGCTAAGAGTTCCTCAAAGATACAGAATATTCATGTGGTTATGCGCCCACGGCCGTTTAATGACAAATTTGGAAAGGACTAAACGGAGAATCCACACAAATGAGATGTGCCCTTTTTGTGAAGACAAGACCGAATCAATTCTACATGCTATTAGAGATTGTGTTGTGGTTAAAGAACTATGGAGTGAGTTGCTGCCTAGTCAATGGTACCATCAATTTTTTAACTCAACCGATAGAAACATTTGGTTAACATGGTGCTTAGGGCGTCGGGATAAAGTATATGGATACGAGTTTCGCATTTGGTTTACTGTTTTATGTCGACACATTTGGTTGGCGAGGAATGACCGTGTTTTCAACAATAATCAATGGTGTAAACAGAATTTACTAGTTCGTACTAGTTCAGTGTTGTCTTGGGGTTTCTCTAGTTCCATACAACCGAAGGCCTGTATCACATCAACTATGGCTTGGCGCCCTCCGCCCGCTGGGATGGTTAAGGTTAATACTGATGGGTCTAGGAATGAAGCATCGGGAAGCTGTACATGTGGTGGAGTGATACGGGATGATCAGGGCCGATTTGTTCAGGGTTTTATGTTTCAAATTGGAAGTGGGTCTGTGATCACAGCAGAAGCCTGGGGAATCCTGTGGGGTATAAAGCTGGCTTGGGAAGGAGGATTTAGAAATGTTATTGTTGAAAGTGATTGCACCGAAGTATTGGAGCTTATACAAGGAGCGGTCTCTGATGAACATCCTGATGCCACGTTAATTTTGGAAATTCAATCGATGCTGGAACGTGAGTGGGAAGTGGAGATGCTTCATTGTTGTCGGGAGGCAAATAGGGTGGCAGATTACTTCGCTAGGAGAGCATGGAATATGGCGGTTGATTTCCTTATAGTTCACACAGAGCCCACTGAAGCTAAACATTTGCTTATAGAAGATGTTGTTAATCATAATTTTTGTAATGATTAGGGTAGACCCCTTGAGGGTGTTGTTTTGATTCATTCATTATCAAAAAAAAAAAAAAATGAAATTTAATATTTCAATCTTTAACCATGTTTTGTTACAAACTTAAAATTTCAGTGTCAATACTTTTTGTTAATGAAAGTGACGATGTTAGAATTAGAAAACTAAAAACAAAATTCATATATATATATATATATATATGATGCTGGAAAGTGTATGAGTGAGGAAGAGAGTTCAATAAGAAAGAGTGAAATGATTCTGATGACACAGCTTAATGGATTTCTCTCGTGATGATGTAAAGGTCAGCACATATAATGCTTTGCGCAATAATAATGACGGTAGAGCCTAGAGGAATCCCCAACTCAGCTTAATGTATTTTTTTATTAAATATTAGGAAGCTTTGGGGCTTCCTAAGGAAGCGCCAAAGCTTCCTATATAATTTTTTTAATATTATATGCAAGCTTTGGCGCTTCATTATGAAGCGCCAAAGCTTCCTATTTTCATTTTTTTAAGCTTCTAATTCTTTTCGACATGTGGTCCTTTTTTTTAAAAAAAATATGAACTTCAGGGAGCTCACTCAGTTTTACGCTTCATTATGAGTTTAAGTTAATACTAGTGACAATTGTAGATTTAGAAAACTAAAAAAAATTTAATAAAATTATTTATACATATATTGTTAGCGTCAAATAATATTTATTGTGCCATTCAAAAAAATAATATTTATTGTGTCAACCAGTGTTATTTAAAAAAAAGAAATTTAATATTTCAATCTTTAACCATGTTTTGTTACAAACTTAAAATTTCAGTGTCAATACTTTTTGTTAATGAAAGTGACGATGTTAGAATTAGAAAACTAAAAACAAAATTCACATATATATATATATATGATGCTGGAAAGTGTATGAGTGAGGAAGAGAGTTCAATAAGAAAGAGTGAAATGATTCTGATGACACAGCTTAATGGATTTCTCTCGTGATGATGTAAACGTCAGCACATATAATGCTTTGCGCAATAATAATGACGGTAGAGCCTAGAGGAATCCCCAACTCAGCTTAATGTATTTTTTTGTTAAATATTAGGAAGCTTTGGCACTTTCTAAGGAAGCGCCAAAGCTTCCTATATAATTTTTTTTAATATTACATGGAAGCTTTGGCATTTCATTAGGAAGCGCCAAAGCTTCCTATTTTCATTTTTTTTAAGCTTCTAATTCTTTTGGACATATGGTCTTTTTTTAAAAAAAAAATTATGAACTTCAGGGAGCTCACTCAGTTTTACGCTTCATTATGAGTTTAAGTTAATACTAGTGACGATAATATATATCCAACCATTCGTTCAAGTAGATAATATTGGATGTATAGAAAGAAAGAGCAAAAAAATATGGTAAACATATCATATAGCGTTACGTTGATTGTAACTATTAAACATTTACCAATAATAAATTTATAACAGTATAACGACCCAAATTAAAAAAGAAATTAATTTAACTTTTTTTTTAAAAAAAACCTAATGCAAATATTAACGGCATATTACAGGGACTCGTAACCAGTTAGAAAGAAATTAAACTTCTTTTGCAAAGCATACGCAGGACTATAGGAAGATTAAAAAGAAAGAAAAAAAAATATATTAAAATTCCTATATATATATATATATATATATTTTTTAAAAAAATATAGGACGCTTTGGCGCTTAGTAAGGAAGCGCCAAAGCTTCCTATTATATTTTCTTTTTTTTTTAAAAAAAATATAGGAAGCTTTGGCGCTTCCTTATAAAACGCCAAAGCTTCCTATTGTTTTTTTAAAAAAAAATTGAAGGCCTTGTTTGGCGCTTGTTCAGAGAAGCGTCATGCAAGGTTAACGTCCATTATGACGTTTATAATTGTAAGCGCCAAAGCTTCTAAATAATTTTGATTTTAAAAAAATAAATAACTATCTTTGGCGCTTCATTAAAAAAATGCCACAAAAGTCACGCCACTAAAGCCCTTCTTTGTAGTAGTGATTCATTATACATAGAAATCACAACTTGTTTAATTTGCATCACCAATTGTTCGCTAACTGCAAGTGAATACATCTTAGACAAAGCAAATTGCACTCATTTTAACTTATATTAGGGATCAAGAATAGTAGCAACATAAAGAAGTTTGTTCATCTTTAAAGGATATCTCCAATATTTATCATACTTCTCTTTCATATTTTTTGCTATGTTTGCTGTTTCTATAACATCACTCTTCCTTTACTCATCCAAAAATTAATGTAGCTTATAGATTTCCAGGAAAAAACAGTTCGATGTCACAAATAAAGAACCATATATGCGCAAAGTAAGATCATAAAAATGACCTAACATTACAGTTAACTTCCTAACCTACTTCTAATCATCAGTTTCAGGCACTCCCACTTCAAATTTAAGGTCAAAATTAAAGTAAGGATCTTTAAGGCTGTACCTTTTAAAGGTTGCCTCAAATCTTTGGGTAGTTTGTAGCATCAAATAGGTTGAGTTCTACCTAGTAGGTACATCTAAACATAACATTTTCTTACTTTGAATTTTTTCATCCTCACAACTTTCTTTAAACTTTCTCATCCTAAGGGGAGAATGCCTAATAAAAGGAACAACCTCTCTTACTTTTTTCACTAATCTTCTTATTTCTTTAAGCTCTTTAGTAACAATTAAATTGAGAATGTGTGCAACATATCTCATGTGTAAGAACTTACATTTCATAACTGTATTGCCCCAATTTATGATTTTGTTCCCCAAATAGCCCACAACCACATCATTAGAACCATCATTATCTACAGTAATTGTCAATACTCTTTCAATTCCCCATTCAAGTAGACAGTTTTCAATTTTCATTCCAAATCATTCCCCTTATGAATGGAAATGGGAATGAAATTCAATATCCTCTTTTTCAAAGCCCATGTGTCATCTATGAAATGAGCAGTAAGGCACATATAATTAACTCTTCGTATAGATCAAAGTCTAAGTTTCTGTGGTAACGCACACTCTTTGGTTTTTAGTAGACAAAATATCTTTAAATTTAACCTTTTCATCAATACAAATCCTAAAACAGTCACGAGCTACATTCTAACTTGATGGAATATGAAATTTAGACTGAGCACAAAACATAAATTTCTTAAATCTAGCCCCCTCAACAAACTTGAATGGTAATTCATTAGTTATTATCATGCATGACAAGGCTTTCCTAATAGCATCTTGATCAAATTTCTAATTAGCAAGATCCATTTTATCACCCTCTATATTAAAATTCAAGTGTGATTGTGTCAATTCTTCAGGAGGGGGTTTCTTTCTATAGACTCTCATGTGATTGTTAAGTGTAGTTATACCATTCAATTTAGAATCACATGCAATCTCATTGCCACAATAATTACATTTACCTTTAACTTCATGAGCCTCATTCACAAATCTAGTGATATACTCCCAAGCTTTGGACCTTGGTTTGATGACTTTCCTTTTTCCAAGTCTAGCTGGCGTAGGTTCATTAGTCTCAGCAGCAATAGGTTGATTTGTCTGAGTAGCACCACCAGCAATGTGAGTATTGGGGCCTCCTTCAGTTGTTTGTTTTGCCATATTTTTTATTCTTGTTCTCGGAGAAGAAGATCAAATTATTAGTACTTTGACCAAAGTATTGGTGTATTTTATAGTATATGGAATAATGGCTGAACATAAAGGAAGCCAAAGAAGAAATTTATAATAATCAAGTTGAAAGCATTGTGCAAAGAAACAAAGACAACAATGTGACTCTAGAAAAAATATAGAAAAAGGGAAAGAAAACTGAAATGAATCCATAAATTTCTTCATTCATTTTAGACAGGAAACAAACACAACACAAGAAGTAAGAAAGGTACATTCTTTCCTGAAAGGTACCTTTTTATTCAAAAAAGAAGTAAAAAAATTTCGTCAATCCAGATAGAAACAAACACAAGAAGTAAAACAGGTACCTTCTTTCCCAAAAGGTACCTTTTTTATTAAAAAAAAAAAGCAAAAAAATTTTGTCATGGTAGTGCTGCAAGTGCAGACAGAAATGATCAAACGAAGAAATAATTTCACTTCCATGTCCAGTGGAGTCAACATACGAAGGAAGAAAACAAGATTTCTTGAAAGGTTCCTTTTTTATTCAGAAAAAGTGAAAATGTTTCAACATTCCAGACAGTATGAACACAAGAAGTGAGAAAGGTACCTTCTTTCCCAAAAGGTACCTTTTTTATTAAAAAAAAAAAAAGTGAACCAATTCAGATTTGCAGTGCAGATAGAAACGATCAAACTAACAAAAAATTTGACTTGCAGAGATTAAGACTAGAGGAGCAAGAGATTAATACTTACCAAAAACTGAAGCTTTGATAGTTGAAGATCGACTGACGGTGACACTTCCATGGGCGGTGAGGTGACATCATGAGGTGAAGATCGACCAACGATGAGGTGAAGATCGACCAACGTTGAGGTGACGTCGTGAGGTGAAGGTTGACTGATGGCGACGCCTTAAGGGTTGCAGATCGACTGACAGTGGGTTGAAGATCGACCGATGGTGGGTTGACGCTTCCAGCCTTCCACCCTCGACCGTTGAGACTTAAGAGTCCAAAGTCAAGAGGAGAGGAGGATGGAGGACAGAGGACGAAGGAACTGAATGAAGAAGAAGAGAGGAGTGAAGACGATAGGAGTAAAGAAGGACTGAACTGTCGGCCAAAAAAAAAAATAGAGGAGTGAAGAACTAAAGATTGAAAATGGATTTGAAATTTGATTCAATTTAGTCAATTAGTTCAGCTTTATTTTTTTATTTGTTTTTTACAAAATTAGGTCAGCTTGGTAGGTCAGATTACTTGTTTGATGTTAGACGTGGACAACAGGACAAGAGACAATACAATGGATAAAACTGACTCAAGCCTAATTAATAATGAAATGGGCTTTAAGCTTGGGCTTTCCTGATGCTTTTCATATACTCAGGAAAAAAATGGGCAACTTGCAGCAAACTTTGGTTCTTTGGTTTTAATCGAAATTTTTTAAGAAAACCACACCAATGACCAAACAACTGAAATTGCCGAAAGTGGAAACCGATACAAACTGAATAACCGAACTAAAAAACCGAATTGAGTTTAGTTTGGTTCGGTCTTCAGTTTTGGTTTGCTTTTGCTCACCCCTACTAACTAGGGACTAAAGTGAGAAGTTTCAAAAATTTCTTTAGGGACTAATTGCAAAATTTTGAAATGTTTTTTGGTTTAAAACTAGACTTTTTAAAACTTATGGGTAATTTTCTATAATTTTATGAGGCACTTTTCCTTTAAAGGTTTGCAATTCCCAAAAATTTTGTGGAATTTCATGTAATTTTCCCCATGCCAAAAAAAAAAATTCAGACTTCAATTGACATTTTTCCAAATTTTCTAATTCTCTTCCAAAATAACTAAAATGCAAGATTAAGCACAAAGTAGGATCAAAAGTCTAAAAAATCATTTGCATAAATAATTAACAAATTATGACCATTTTGCCCCTAATTACAATTAATTCAATACAAATATCACTAACTCAAATTAGTGGTTAATCATGCAATAATATCCCAGGAAATGCATTATAAATCTCAATTTAATTATGAAAAATTATAAAAAATATATGGTTCAATCATATCAGCTCAATTCAAATAAATTTTTAATGGTCCAGATTTCAAGTTTTTAACTAATGATTTTGGAATAAAAAATGATCTTTTTGAAAAACTGATAGTTGAGAGATTATATTTATTTTATATTATGTATACATGAAAATACTTTTTTTTTTTTTGAAAAAGTAAGAGTAAGAAAAAAAAGATAAATTTGAACGATCTAGATTACATCAGAATGGTTTGCAGTGGTGAAAAGATCTCAGTGTTCATCTTTGCAATGAGCACTAAAATTGATGGTTCATCTAGCTAGTTTTAGTGCTCATCACAATGAGGTGCAGTTTTCCTATATTTAAGAAAGTAAAAATTTTATACACTTTTTAATAAACTTGGGCCAAGGTGCAGTCAATACTCAATAGATCAACACCCTGAAGAATTTTCTCAAGTGCACCAAGGCTATATTTAGATTAAGAGAAAAGTAAGGAGAAAATAAGGAGTGAATACTAGAGAAAAAAACTTCTAAAAATAGCAAAAAAAATTTACATGAGTGAAATTTTTTGCTTAAAAAAATATGGTAAATGATTTAATCACCTCTACTTAGTTTTGATTCTTAGAGGTGTTTTATAATAAGAACCGGACAGAGTACCTCCAATAGATATTCAACAACAATTTTGATCCTAGAAAAAAATGTTTTTTAAAACAAACAAATCCTTTAATTTTTTCCGATGTTACAACAACTTAATATTCTTATTTCAAATATTTAAATTATAATTAGTGAGTAGATATATGTCATTTTGAGGTAAAGAAATTAGGGTAAAGGCAATTATTGTGGTCCCCTCTCTTAATCTCTTGAGAGGGACTAAAGAATGAATCCAACTTCTCTCCATTGCCTTCCCGCCCTTTTCCTCTCCATTTCCCAAAACACTGCCATTTTAAGTTGAGGGAGGGGTCCTTTTTTTTAAAAAAAAAAATGTTACACCATGAAGTAATTTTTTTTAATATCACTCAGTATCATAAAATAAAGTTTTCTGTATTCAGCACGGTAAAATAGTTTTCTAATTGCAACGAATAGTCTAAACTTAAGATACAGAGTGTTGATAAAAAAATATTTCAGAGGATCAGATGCAAAAAAACAAAAAAATTTAGGATACTGGGTATTATTGAAAAAATTATTTAAAGTGTTGAATGAGTTAAAAATTAATTTATGATATTGAATGTTACTAAAAAAATATTTTAGAGTGCAGTTTGTTAGACAGTGGTTACTACTGAAAAATTATTTAAGGTCCTGAGTGAGTTAAAAATTAATTTATGATACTGGGTGTTACTAAAAAAATACTTTAGAGTGCAGTTTGCTTGACAGTAGTTACTACTGAAAAAATATTTGAGGGTGATTAGTGTATCAAAAATTAGTTTAATATACTAGATACCATTAAAAAAATACTTTAGGGTGCTACTTTTTTTTTTAAAAAGGACCCAATCCCCCCTTTTTTTAAACCCAAAACGGCAGTGTTTTGGGTAATGAAGAGAAAAGAGACATGAAGGCAATGGAGAGAAGCCGGAGTCCTAAAGAATGCCCGTGTCAATATATGGTACAAAATGTCCGTGTACACGCGTACCGGTCACAAGACGCCAGCACACATATTCTACATCAGCCTATAAGATTAATACAAACAAGGCAAGTGAATGAGCACGTATTTACAATAATTGAAAAGAAAGAATATAATTATGCCAAGCTAATTGGGCTGTGAACCTATCTTCTTGGTGCTGAACCCTCTTTATCTGCATCTTCTAGAGATACAAAATAATTTCAACAATTGAGCCAGTGAAGCTGTAAAAAATAGAGGAAGCTAAGAATTAAAGTGTTTGTAAGGATTCGCGTTTTGAAACCCTAATAATTTGATTTTTCAATCATGATGATACGTTTTACTAAATAAATAAATATGTAATATAAGTTTTGCTCTGGCTTACATAAATTAAACATGTCATTGTAAGCTAATCCTAACAAGCCCTGAACCATTTACATGAGAAGTGGGTCACGCTAAACGCAACTTCTTCCTCCTTTGAAGTGTTTTCTTTTTCTTTCTTTTTGTTTTTTCTTTTTTTGCGCTGCGTTAGTTTCAACTTCTTAAACGTCTTTTTTCTTTTATTTTGTTTAAAATAATTATGTAGAAATAATTCGATATGATAAATAACATACGGTCACTAGTTCGACATGTAATATATTTCTTTTTCAATTTACTACTATAGAAATCGTGATATATGATGGTTATTAACTGCCATACATCACAATTCCGAACCGCCCTTTATTCTAGGCATATTATTACAGTTATAATATAATATCCGTTATGTATTGAGATTTGGTGAGGTCATGATCTGTCCATTGATGTGATAAAAATTAACGAGCATACGTAAACAATCATCATAATATATAGTAATGCTTGCATGATACATAACGGTATCTTTTAACAACCATTATGTATTCAATAACATACATAATGGCATGTATATAAGAATCTGGACTTTTAATAAAAATTAATAATGGTCTCACGTTGACAACCGTTATGTATTAAGGACATAAATAATGGTTTATAAATAAGAACCTTGATGTATGGATATAAAACTCTTCAAATGAGAGTTTCTGACCTAGTTGATCTCCTCTATATATATAATAGAACAGAAGTACCTTGCACTTCAACTGGCTATGTAATTTGGCATGGATCAAGACATTCTAGACTTTGTGGAGAGAATCAATGGTAGTTGTTGACGTATATAAGTGATAATATAATTGGTGACCTATATATAATTGTGTCTCTTCATAGGAATTAACTCTTGGAAAGCAAAGGACTCTAGGTACAAAACATATACCCTTATTAGAAAGCGTGGAGGGGTATGCAAACCCTTGAACTCAAGGGTTTGCATAACCCCTGCACCCTTTCTAATAGGGATATTTGTTTTTTACTCATCTTCCTTTGCTTTCCAGACTTAATTGCTGAAGAGACATAAGGTATAACTGAACACCTACATTATTATATATATATAGATCAGGAGTGCAATTGATTCTAGCCACAAAGCCTAGAAAATCTTGATCCATCCCAATTGCATGGCTACTTGATGTGGGAAGTACTACTTTTTTATATATATATAGAGACGAGACCAAATAGATAAGAAACTCTCACATTGAAGAGTCTAGAATTGATCACAATGTTGAATTTCATGGCTTTTAACTTGGTGACACCTGCTCAATAGAAAAATAGGAGAGGAATCTTCAGTTAGAGCAATATGGGACTTCTAAAAAAAACATAACTTCGCAAAAGCAATTCAATATGTCACCTGAACTAGTTTATTCATAGAGCTTATTCATGTATGACTCTTGGTACATCTAAACTAGTTTATTCATAGAGCTTATTCATATATGACTCTCATTGGTAAAGCTGAACTAACTTATTCATCACATGCCTAATTGAACTTTTTAAAGTAACTTCCGAAGAAATGGATACTTCCAAAATGGCAACGTATTTGCTTAATGATTATATCTCCATAAATTACATAAAAAAGGATCAATAAAGTAAAAACCTTTAGTCAAAGCAATAGGTTGACAACTTTTTGTAATAGGAAATGAACCTTTGATTAGAGCAATAATAGGTGTTCCAAAAAAAACATAACTTTACAAAAACAAATTAATGTCACCTTAAATGCTTTATCGCATCGTGACTTCTCAAAGGCACCTCAATCAAATAAGGAGAACATGGGACCAAAGAAATGCGACCTAGATAGGACTCAAGACACACAAAAATGCAAGTTAGGACAAGTGAAAGCAACTTGCTTGGCAGTCTTTGAGACAAGTGTGAAGGTATTCACTACTGCAGTTGTCACTGAGAAGTAAGATGGAGGCTATTTATGGTGAGACTCAAATAAAAATGACTCTTGACGGCCGAAAATGACAACAAGAGTAGTAGGGTTATGATGTTGGTGGGTCTTGTTTGAATAGACTAAGTGTCAAATGTATTCCTCTTTAGACAATTAAATAGAAGAGGAAGGGCATGGTTTTTTGGGTTTTCATGCCAAAGACTTTACATAACGGTTGTATCGATAAAATTGTTATTTATTTGATTATATTTATTATGGTTTTTTTATTAATAACTGTGAGTTATGTCATTGTTTTAATATATACATATATCACAGTTATTAAACGGTTATTAGTTAATAACCGTGAGGCATCTTATTTTGTTTTTAAATTTTTTAGGCAGCTAGTGACCAAATAATTACATTTTTATATTTATAAAAATAAAATAAAAAAATATCACCCTCGATTTGGTGACTAGTTGCCTGATAGATGATCTGAGATCTATTATGCATTTAGGAACTTTTGTTTCCTTCAGTTTGAATGAATCAAAAGTTCTGTAAATTCACAACAAACCTCACATCATCACGCTACTCATCACTAGATGAGTGGCCTGAATCATCTGAGAGCATGCTAGGATCATGGTGGCCAATCTCATACTCATTAAGAATGAGATTGGTCTTCCTATTCATACTCGATAAATATCCGGCCAGCCTCCTCATAGCATGGTCAATGCGTTCTACACATTGTATCATTGCCTCCACTTGTGGCAGAGGCATATGTGAAGGCGGATTTTATGGAGGAGGAGAAGGGGGAGAAGGGGGTGGTGGAGGTTGTGAAGTAGGAGAAGTTATTGGAGGAGGAGGATGATGCCATGGATTTGCTAGCAAGTCTTCAGCATGGTGTTTCATCTTGGCGACTGAATGTACATAGTGTTAGATCTCTCATGTTTTGATGATAACAAAGGATGGTATGAAAAATATTTAATAAACAAATAAGTTTGAACAAAGTAATAACAGGGCAAATCATTACTTGAAGTAAGCATTGGAGTAATGAAGAAAGGCCAAGAGAAAAAGCTAAGAAACTTCATCACTGGCAAATTCTTTAAAGGGTTATTCGAGTAAGTACTCGAGTAATGAAACATAAATTTGAAGTAACCAGGTCAACCTTCAAGTAACCTGCCAACATTACTCGATTAAGCACTCAAGTAATAAGGTAAATGATTTCTAGTTGCTCTCGGCCTGCCAACGTTACTCGAGTAGCTACTCGAGTAACCAGGTAAATCACTTGGAGTTGCTCTCGGCCTGCCAATATTACTCAAGTAACCATGACAAAAATTCCAGTTACTCTCGGCCTGCCAATGTTACTTGAGTCTGTACTCGAGTTACTCTGCTTCAAGAAATATGTTGCTCTCGGCATTTTCAACCCTGCCAATGTTACTCGAGGCGTTACTCGAGTAACTCACTGTGGTAAGCAAAACCTGAAGGTAATACTCGAATAAAATGATATGCTTTTATCACACTTCACTCGAGGCACTACTCAAGTATGCAGGTATTTAATCACTTATTTAAACTGGATTACTCGAGTAAGTAATCAAGTAATATGCAGAGTTATTTACACAGAACTTCAAGTCGCTACCCGAGTAAGCAATGCAGAAAATTTATGTTTACTCGAGTAAGAAGGTAAGAAAACTTGAAGTGCTCTCGGCCTTGTAATCCTGCCAACATTACTGGAGTGAAGCATCGAGTAACCTTAAGTTTATTTGAAAGTTTACTCGAGTTGCTACTTGAGTAACTTATGAGGTAAAGTGTGCCATACTCGAGTAAGTACCCGAGTAAACAGGTATTTCCAAAGGTTTGAAATTGTGCTTACTCCATGCACTACCCGAGTAATATAATGTTCATTTGTTAACTTGCAGTTTATCAATACTTTCACGATGATACTCAGTAAGTACTCGAGTAAACTTAATGAATACTCGAGTATGCAATTTCAGAAATTCAAAAATTATTCCAACGTTCATTGATTTGTTTCCTATGTGATTAACCTTTCATTGTATTAGTATTCTTAGCATATCCACAGATAAATAATGAAGAACTCTTACCAAATCAGGAAAGTCAAATGCAACATTCAAATGCCACCTACCACCACCTACCGCAAACATATATTTCTCAAATACTGGAAAATTCAACAGTGGCTACGCACACTCTAACGGACATGAAGAAATATGTTCCAACAATCATTACCAACACATCTATATATATGGGAACATCCAAATAGAGAAATAACACAAGAACACACACACGAACACATTATCAAGTTCATTAGTCTGTTTTACATTATACTTGTAATTCTATGTTTCAGTGATTCTTATTCACTCTGTGAGAGAGATATTTCATTCAAACTCAATATTTGTTATTAAGGTAACTTAAGGTTGTGGAACCTTGAGTTGGTATTGGATTACAACTTGTAAGGGGGAGCGAGTGTCCAGGCGAAGGAACTTGCTTGTACTGAGGTGCCAAGAACCCACTGAATCTTGAAAGTTATAGTGAAACTCTCAGAGAAGCTTTGAGGACTGGACGTAGGTCAAAGTGGTTGTGGCCGAACCAGTATAACTCTCGGTGTACACTTCGGTGATATTTCTCCTTACTCTTTATTGCTTTATATTCACCGTCAAGTTTTTATATTTGCAACGAAATTTTAGTATCACCCAATTCACCCCCTCTTAGGTGAAACGCTTGCTCTAACATTTGGTATCAGAGCGTAGGTCTTCTTGTTAAGGCTTAATAACCTAAGAAGGATCCAATGGCAAGCATGAGTGAAGGAATTCTTCTCGACGGAGCATCCATCACTAGACCTCCAGGTTTTAGTGGAGAACACTTTTCTTTCTGGAAAGCAAAGTTTAGAGTATTCGTGATGGCTACTGAATATGGTCTATGGGATGTGATTGAGAGTGGAAACTATCAACCTACAAAGATTGTAGATTCTCAGAAAATTCCCAAGACTCCAGTAGAATATGATGAGAATGACAAGAAACTTATCACTCTCAATAGCAAGGCAATTCTGATGTTACAAAGTGCTTTGAGTCAAAGTGAATATTTCAGAATTTGCACACTTCCAACAGTAAAGGAAATGTGGGAAGCTCTGAAGATAGCTCATGAAGGAACTTCGGGAATAAAGGAGAATCGGATCAATACCTTGGTCACTGAATTCGATCTACTTCAAATCAAATCAGGTGAGTCAATATATGAATTCGAACTTAGATATACTCATCTTATTAATCAACTTTTAGCACTTGGGAAAATCTATGATCAACATACCCAAGTACGAAAGATTTTGAATATTCTTTTTAAAGAATGGGAGGCCAAAGTCACTGCGATAAAAGAAGCAAAAGGAGAATCAATGAGATCAGTTGCTTCTCTATTTGGAAGCCTTTCTAAATATGAAAGCAAACTAAAGTTCAAAAGCGAACTAGATGACATTGGTGACAAGAGAAAGAAAGGCCTAGCACTAAAAGCAAAAGAAGAAAATCAAGATAAGGATGAGTTTGACGATGATGAAATGGGCCTAATCATAAAATGATTCAGAAAGTTCTACAAGAAAGGACAAGGATTCAAACACTTTCAGAAAGGAGGAACTAGCAGCAAAGATCATATCATTTGCTATGAATGTGGAAAACCAGGACATATCAAATTAGAATGTCCACAACTGAATCAAAAGAGCAAAGAAAAGAGAAAAGGCAAATTCTTTAACAAAAAGAAGGCCTTTGTATTTGCTATATGGGGTGATAGTTCCTCTGACGAAGAAAGTGATGAAGAAGAAGTAGCCAATATATGTCTCGTTGCTCAAGAAGAAACTGAAGAAGAGGTAAATGATTATGATCCTACCTATGATGAATTACTTTCTGAATATAATGCTTTACATTCTGAATTCATCAAAGTAGTTAAAGAATTAATTTTTTTTCAAAAAGAAAAACAAAGCTATTGAAATTGAACTTAAAGAAAGTTCAGAAAAGGATTGTGAAAATTGTTCTTCTTTGAAAAAGAAAAACACTGATCTCACAAAAACTCTTGAAAAATTTACACAAGGAAGTGAGATGCTAAATGTTATTTTAAAAGCTCAACGATTTGTAAATGATCGATCTGGAATTGGATATGATCCAAAATCAGATAGAAGGAAAGGTAGAAAGAAAGCAGGAGGTAAGTCATATTTGAATTATTTCCAACATTTTGTGCATACATCAAATCCTTTTGCATTTTGTAACTACTGTAATCGAAAAGGTCATTATACCTCTTCATGCATTCATAAGAAGAAAGGAACGATATGAACCTACAAATGGGTACCTAAAGGATCATATGTTTCAAAAATTTCCTATACTAACCCAAAAGGACCCAAAAAGAAGTGGGTACCTAAGAATTAATCGTATTTAATTGCAGATGTGTCTCAATGCATCCAAAAACAACAAATGGTACATAGACAGTGGATGCTCTAGACATATGACCGGTGATTTCGAAAGTTTTACCAAATTACAACCTAAAGAAGGTGGAAAGGTAAAATTTGGAGGAAATCAAACCGGAAGGATAGCAGGAATTGGTGAAATCAAAAATGACAAAGGCATACAAGTCAAAGACGTATACTATGTCAAAGGATTATGCCATAACTTGCTAAGTGTAAGTCAAAGTGCAGACAAAAACAACTGGGTAATATTTGACTCAGAGGAATGTCTAATTATCAACAAGAATGACTTACCACTTGATAAGAAGAATATCAAGGCTAAGCTCATAGCAAAAAAGGAAGGTAATTGTTATACTCTAGATATTAGTAGAAATGAATCTGAAAACTGTTTTCTGAGTAATGGCGATGAAAGTTGGCTATGGCATAAGAGATTGGCTCATGTCAATATGCATCAATTAGACAAACTACTCAAAAAGGATTTAGTTCTTGGATTACCGAAAGTAACTTTCAAAAATGACTTGATTTGTGACACTTGTCAAAAGGGTAAACAAACTAAATCATCTTTCAAATTGAAAAATGAAATTTCAACAAATAGACCACTACAATTATTGCATATGGATTTAGTTAGCCTAGCAAGAGTAAAGAGTCTTGGTGGCAACTTATATTCATTGGTCATTGTTAATGATTTCTCCAGATTTACATGGGTTATTTTTCTATCATCAAAAGATGAAACCTTTGAAGAATTTATTGTCTTTGCCAAGAAAGTGCAAAATGAGAAAGGTATATCCATTGCAGGTATTAGGACCGATCATGGTGGAGAATTTGAAAATCAAGCCTTTAAAGAATATTGTGATACTAATGGCATTGATCACAATTTCTCTGCTCCAAGGACACCTCAACAAAATAGAGTCGTGGAACGTAAGAATAGAGTACTTACTAAAATGGCTAGAGCAATGTTAAATGAAAAGAACGTGTCTCAAGTGTTCTGGCCTGATGCCATGAGTACAACATGCTATATTTCAAATAGAGCCTATATTAGAACAAAACTTGGAAAGACACCATACGAGCTATACAAAAGAAGGAAGCCAAACATTGCTCATCTACACATCTTTGGTTGTAAGTGTTTCATTCATAATAATGGTAAAGATAACTTAGGAAAATTTGATTCTAAAACTGATGAAGGAATTTTCCTAAGGTATTCTAACCGAAGTAAAGCATATAGAGTTTTCAACAAAAGAACATGTGTTGTTAAAGAATCAATTCATATTGTATTTGATGAATTTGAATCCTCCAACAAAACCATTGTTGAAGAACAGGAAATTGTTTTAAATCAAGAAAATGGTCAATCTATTTCTAAATCTCTTATTCCAGAAGTTGATGAAACCAAGGAAGAAGAGCAATCACTAGGACAACCTAGAGCCTGGAAATACAATAAAAGTCATCCTTTAGATCAAGTCATAGGAGATGTGAATGAAGGGATCAAAACTAGAAACAAAATTTTCAATGAAGTAAGTTTTTCTACATTCATTTCTGAGATTGAACCTTCTAACATTGATGAAGCCTTATCAGATAATGATTGGGTTATAGCAATGCAAGAAGAACTAAATCAATTTGAAAGAAATCAAGTTTGGGATTTGGTACCCCGACCCAAGGATCATTCGATCATTGGTACTAAATGGGTATTCAAGAACAAACTCGATGAATCCACAATTATTGTCAGAAACAAGGCAAGATTGGTGGCCAGAGGCTATAATCAGGAAGAAGGGATTGGTTATGAGGAAACGTATGCTCCAGTAGCTAGATTGGAAGCTATACGCGTGCTCTTAGCCTTTGCTTGCATCAAAGGATTCAAACTCTATCAAATGGATGTAAAGAGTGCATTTCTAAATGGCTACATTATGGAAGAAGTATATGTAGAACAACCTCCAGGTTTTGAAGATGTAACTAAACCTTACCATGTTTTCAAACTCAAAAAGGCTTTATATGGTTTAAAACAAGCTCCTATAGCATGGTATGAAACACTCAGTAAATTTCTTATTGATTAAGGTTTTGTACGGGGAAAAGTTGATACAACACTTTTTATAAAACGAAAACGTGATGATATTTTAATTGTTCAAATATATGTTGATGACATTGTTTTTGGTGCTACTAATGAATCTCTGTGTAAGGAATTTTTTGAGATAATGTAGGGAGAGTTTGAGATGTCAATGATGGGAGAATTGAATTTCTTTCTCGGTTTGCAAATCAAACAAAGAAAGAATGGAATCTTCATCTCTCAAACAAAGTACTTGAAAGAGCTATTGAAGAAGTATGGAATGGATGAAGCAAATAGAATGGACACACCTATGAGCTCAACTACGTTGCTTGATGCTGATGTTAAAGGGAAAGACTACAACATCACAAAATACAGAGGAATGATTGGATCATTACTCTATCTCACAGCAAGCAGACCTGACATTCAATTAAGTGTTGGCATATGTGCAAGATATCAATCAACACCAAAGGAATCACATACCGAAACTGTCAAATGAATCTTTAGATACCTTGCTGACACAACAAAATTGGGTCACTGGTATCCCAAAGGAAGAAGTGAATATTTAGTTGCATATTCAGATTCTGATCATGGAGGATACAAGACAGACAAAAAGAGCACCAGCGGACAAGGACAATTTCTTGGAGGATCTCTTGTATCATGGTTCAGCAAGAAACAAAATACAGTGTCCCTTTCGTCAACGAAAGCCGAATATGTTGCAGTCTCAAGTTGTTGTGCACAAGTGATATGGTTAAAACAACAACTACAAGATCTTGGTATTTATCTCAAAGAAATACCAATCTATTGTGACAATACGAGTACGATAAGCTTGGCAAAGAATCCAGTGCAACATTCTAGAACCAAGCATATCGATGTTAGACATCACTTCATCAGAGATCATGTCCAAAAGAAAGATGTGAAAGTGATATTCATTCCTACTCATCTTCAACTAGCTGATATCTTCACTAAACCCCTTGCAAAAGATCAATTTCTATACATTAGAAGAGAATTGAGAATGGTAAATCCCAATGAATTGTAAGTTATTTCAGTCTCTTATAATGTTAGATAAAGATATTTGATAATGTTTTGATGATTACTAATTTAAGCATCGGAGTATGTAGAAACTTTTTTTGCAGGAAGATTGAAACTCTGTTTTGAGAAATAAAAATAGAGGTTATCAGAGGACACCTTTACTGGAGTACCAACTTCAAGTAATGACTGAGAGTGAAGCATTACCTGAGGAACAACTTGAAGTAAAAGAGCACTTTACTCGAGTAACTACTCGAGTAATGGTCTTCCAAAACTGGAAGTAACGTATCAAGTTACCTGAAATTTAAATCAAATGGTTCAGTTGGTGAGAAATGAACAGTCAAAAGTAGAAAAGACAGGTTACCAGAGGGAAGCCTCAAGTAAACTTGAAGGTTACTCGAGTAAGGCCTCGAGTAACTATAGGTCTAGATCACAAATTTGATGAGAATTGACTCAAATCTGCTCTAAAATGGCTATAAAATGATTGAGGGAACATACATGGATAATTACAATATTATTCATGCCAGGTACGCAATTCAAATGAATTATTTTAGAAATTTTTTGTATGATCACTCGAGTAGAGACTCGAGTAAACATGATATTTACTCGAGTAAGGCCTCGAGTAATATCGGGTTCTAGGTCTTTATCTATCGCAAACTTGGTCATTTCCACAAAATCTCCTCGAGTAAATCACCCAGTCTTCTTTGAAAAACTTTTCACAATCTCTTCTCTACTTGATTTCAGCCAAAACCTATCGATTTTTAACTCCGAAAACCTCCTATTCTATTCATATTCATTGTGCCCTATATTGCGTTTTTTCACTATGTTTTCTGAGTTTTCAAAACTTTAACTGATTCAAAATGGTTAGAACCAAAAACCTTACTCCCACAGATTCTTCTGGATCCCCACAACTCTCTGACCCTCTTTCTTCTCCTCCCAGATAGAGAAGAAAACTCACACCTAGATCCAAAGCTAAAATCCAACCGAAACCTCAACAGAAACCTAAAGCGAAAGGAGTTGTTATCAAAGAGCCAGTAGTTACAAGGGCTCAATCCAAGAAGAGCACCTCTACTGGGAAAGGCAAAAGTGCCAAATCTCCTTCTCCTCCAATTTCTGATTCCTTCACTCCCTCTTTCACACCTAAACCATCCAAAAAGCCCAAATATGATGTGAATGTGGCTAAGGCAATGGCTGGCATTATAGATCAGCTTGAGAAGGGGCAATCTTCAAAGAAGTCAGAATTGCTAGAAGAGGAGATCACCAAACCTCCAAAGGGGTTTAATGTCAACAAGCTAGAGGAGTCCCAGAAGTACCTTACTCAATTCTCAAGGAGAAAAGTCTGTAAGACTCACTATGTGGTCCTCAAAGTACTTCAGGATGTATTGAAGTACAATCCTAGTCCCTTTCTGGAACCTTTTAAGCCTTGGTTATCTATTAAGCTTGCTTCTTGCACCAAAGTAGTCACACACTTTTATTGCAATCTTGAGATTCTAGATGAACCAAATAGAACTTCAGCTGAGGAAGAAATGACTACTATTGTTAGAGGCCAAAAGATACTTATCTCACCTTCTAGGATCAATCTGTGGTTAGGAATAGAGAACCAACAGATGACATTTACTCCAAACTTGATTCAAACCAAATTTTCTCTGTTCTTAAACCTGGTGAGCTTGTAGGCCCTTTGAACTTCAAACCTAGTAACATGTGCGATCATCACAGGGTTCTATGGTATATATACTCTAGATCCCTTGTGAACAAGGCCAACAATTATACATACTTTTCTTATAGGGACTATAGATGGTTTGCTTCCTTACTCCTGAAGGAACAAAAGGATTTGGGGGAGTACATATTTTCTGAGATGAAAAGGTACAGAGTAGATGGGAAAGCTACTACGCCTATGCCATATCCTCATATTGTTTCACTCATTCTGAAGGAAAATAAGATATGGTACTTGGAGAGCAAATAGCATATTGAGAGAATTACTCCAGTTGGGAGAAATCAAATTGGCAAGCTCAACATTGAAATTCCTCTCAAAGGTCCTCTAGAGTCTGGGTCTAAGAAGAAGAAGAAGACCGAGACTGAGACGAGTAAAATGGATGACACTCAATCTTCGGCTCCAGCTGCCACTACCTCTACACCCTCTTTCCTCAATGCCACACTCCAACACTTTATGGAGAATATGCTCAAGGGATTCCATGTAGACATTGCCAACACCAATGCTGAGCTGATAACTCACATGAATCACAAGTTGGGTGAGCTGGTTGAGAGGATGGATAAGAGGCATGAAGAGTTGCTAGCTGAGCAACGTGCCCAGGGTGAGATCTTGAAGTTGATTCTGGCAAGATTGGACTCTTTGGGTCCTGGACCTTCTGCTAGTCCATCATCTTCTGCACATGAGATTTTTTCATCTCCAGAGCATATACCACCACCTCCAGAGAACATCCCATCTGACCTTCATCACACTGAGGTGAGCCACTTATCCCTCCAGGCTCTAGTCCACCTGAGCCAAGACCCAAAGATATCCTATGCTCAGTGGATAATCCTAAAAGCAATGAGACCATCCATATCATCATTGAGGATTCACCACCCAAACCTCAGCCTGAACCCTCTCCTAAACCTATTCCATCTCCTACCCATATAGAGGAAATCTCTCCCTCATCCTCTGATCATCATACTCCAGGTGCTACTGAAGAGGTTGAGACCACCACTATGATTGTCTATCAGCCCTCTCCTGTTCCTCCCAGAGATGACATTCACATCCCTCCACTAAATCTTCCTGAACCAGAATCTTCCAGTTCCTCATCTTTTGATTTTTCTGGTTCAGATGAGTCTTTTGTTCTTCCTGTAAAACCTATTTCTATGGTCAAGCCTTCCGATCCTCCTCTTGATTGATGAAGACAAAAAGGGGGAGAAGAACTGGAGTGATTTTGTGGAGTTTCTGAGTTTCATTTTCTTTTTAGGTATATGGGTGTACATGGTACATGGGATTTAGGGAGCTTTTCAATTTATAACTTTTCATCTTGTAATGCAATTTTTAAGTTCGATGCAAGCTTCCTTAAGTTATGATTTCATTTCAAGTCTATTTAAGTTTTTAAATTATAATACATTGTGGGACTAATGAGTTTATTATGTATGCAAGGTAAATATGTTATGATTTCATCCTTTTCCAAAACACTTTGAATTTAAACTTAACAAGGTTTTCAAAATTATCATTGAATTCAAAGAAGTGTTTATTTGAGACCTGAATTTCAAAAAAATCTTGTTCAAAATCACCAAGTTTTGTCATTATCAAAAAAGGGGAGAATGTTAGATATCTCATGTTTTGATGATAACAAAGGATGGTAAGAAAAAGATTTAATAAACAAATAAGTTTGAACAAAGTAATAACAGGGCAAATCATTACTTGAAGTAAGCATTGGAGTAATGAAGAAAGGCCAAGAGAAAAAGCTAAGAAACTTCATCACTGGCAAGTTCTCTAAAGGGTTATTCGAGTAAGTACTTGAGTAATGAGACAGAAACTTGAAGTAACAAGGTCAACCTTCAAGTAACCTGCCAATGTTACTCAATTAAGCACTCAAGTAATAAGGTAAATGATTTCTAGTTGCTCTCGGCCTGCCAACGTTACTCGAGGAACCAAGTAAATCACTTGGAGTTGCTCTCGGCCTGCCAATATTACTCAATTAAGTACTCGAGTAACCATGTAAAAACTTCCAGTTACTCTCGGCCTGCCAATATTACTCGAGTCTGTACTCGAGTTACTCTACTTCAAGAAATATGTTGCTCTCGGAATTTTCAATCCTGCCAATGTTACTCGAGGTGCTACTCGAGTAACTCACTGTGGTAAGCAAAACCTGAAGGTAATACTCGAATAACATGATATGCTTTTATCACACTTCACTCGAGGCACTACTCAAGTATGCAGGTATTTAATCACTTATTTAAACTGGATTACTCGAGTAAGTAATCAAGTAATATGTAGAGTTATTTACACAGAACTTCAAGTCGCTACCCGAGTAAGCAATGCAGAAAATTTATGTTTACTCGAGTAAATACTTGAGTAAGAAGGTAAGAAAACTTGAAGTGCTCTCGGTCTTGTAATCCTGCCAACATTACTGGAGTGAAGCATCGAGTAACCTTAAGTTTATTTGAAAGTTTACTCGAGTTGCTACTTGAGTAACTTATGAAGTAAAGTGTGCCATACTCGAGTAAGTACCCGAGTAAACAGGTATTTCCAAAGGTTTGAAATTGTGCTTACTCCATGCACTACCCGAGTAATATAATATTCATTTGTTAACTTGCAGTTTGTCAATACTTTCACGATGATACTCGAGTAAGTACTCGAGTAAACTTAATGAATACTCGAGTATGCAAGTTCAGAAATTCAGAAATCATTCCAACGTTCATTGATTTGTTTCCTATGTGATTAACCTTTCATTGTATTATTATTCTTAGCATATCCACAGATAAACAATGAAGAACTCTTACCAAATAAGGAAAGTCAAATGCAACGTTCAAATGCCACCTACCACCACCTACTGCAAACATATATTTTTCAAATACTAGAAAAGTCAACAGTGGCTGCACACACTCTAACGGACATGAAGAAATATGTTCCAACAATCATTACCAACGCATATATATATATAGGAACATCCAAACAAAGAAATAACACAAGAACACACACACGAACACATTATCAAGTTCATTACTATGTTTTACATTATACTTGTAGTTCTATGCTTCAGTGATTCTTATTCACTCTGTGAGAGAGATATTTCATTCAAACTCAATATTTGTTATTGAGGTAACTTAAGGTTGTGGAACCTTGAGTTGGTATTGGATTACAACTTGTAAGGGGGAGCGAGTGTCCAGGCGAAGGAACTTGCTTATACTAAGGTGCCAAGAACCCACTGAATCTTGGAAGTTATAGTGAAACTCTCAGAGAAGCTTTGAGGACTGGACATAGGTCAAAGTGGTTGTGGCCGAACCAGTATAACTCTTGGTGTACACTTCGGTGATATTTCTCCTTACTCTTTATTGCTTTATATTCACCATCAAGTTTTTATGTTTGCAACGAAATTTTAGTATCACCCAATTCACCCTCCCTCCTCTTGGGTGAAATGATTGCTCTAACACATATGAGGACGGAGAAGAAATAGTATGATAAACATAAGGAAAAGGGGGAGTTTACATAGATTGGAAGTGACGAGTTTGAACCATCATTGCACACATTGGAAGTTGAAGAGGAGTAGTCGTGCGCAGTGGTAAGTAATGAAAGGGTACTTGGTTTTCATGCTGATCATTGAAGAACAAAGAAGCATAGAGTATTCTCATAATGAGCATGGGGAAGGGAAAAGGTTGGAACTATTTAGTTGATGGTTATTTATGAGAAACTATTATGTTGTTTTGCTGATATGAAGTTAGAGGATAAATCTTTTGTTTGATTATCTAATATTTCATGTCATTTTTACCATAAGAACCGTTTATCTTGTGAGACAATATATGATGGTTACAAAGTACAACTATTATATATTTGTATGATAATCTAATAAGTGACGGTTGTTACTTAATAGTTGTAATGTATATACCTTTTTTTTAAATTTTTGAAGGTTGATTATGCAACCACTATTTTACAAAAAAAAAATAGCCAAAGTAAATAAATGAACTAAAAATAAAAAATTTATAGAGGTGTTTTAAGAATCTGATGTATTATCATATTCTTCCTTCTCCAGTAACTTGTCCACCTTCTTGTTCAAAGAGAGAACGAGAGAGATAAGTTCCTTCAAGCACTGGTCCATGCGTCCTTACTCTCGCATGTAAATTTTGACCATATATATGATAGAGCTTATAGTTTGCATTTATGAGACCTTCAATGCTTGTTGGCAGAGGGAGTTCACCTTTTGGATTTTTGCTAGATGATGAATCAGAAGTTCTCTTGTGTTTGTCCATGATGTTTTGTTGAAACAGAAGCTGGCTTGGAGAAGTTGAAATGGAAGTAGAGAAGTGCAGTTCAGTTTTCAGATGTTCATATAGAGAGGGTTTCATGGATTATCGAGACGCCATGTCTTTTAGTATTAAAGATCATTATATTTTATAAATGATGATGGTTAATTTTTAATAACAGTTATGTATTTGACAATTTTTTTTAAGTTTATTATTAACGTAACATTTATTAACTTAGAACCATTATTTATTTGCATGATCTTCTATTAAGTGATGTGTTTTACTTAATAACCATAATGTATTTGTATCCTAACCACAATGCCTGTAACACCCCCAATTTTCATTCTTAAGATTTAAATAATACTATAATATTATTTAATGAACTAACATGAGATTTAAAGAAGATCAAATATATGGTTTGAAATCTTCAAATATAGAATTGAAAAAAAATAATGAAATATGATTTAAAATTGGAGTGGAAAATCCTAATAAGCCTAATTATATTTTTATATAAAAGAAAAATATAAGATTTAATGCAGTAGATATTTATTGATTTTGATTTGAGTTAATGAGATTCTTTATTAGTAATTAAGATTTACCATGCAATTCTTGAGTAGTGGGAATTTAGTCAAAATGAATTAAATATTTTATACTTAATTCCAAACCGTAATTTTAAGAGAGAGAAAATTTTATAAAATTTGATGAGATTAAATAAAAAGTAGTCACAATATTTTTTAAAAAAAGATATGTTATGATTATTTAAATATCATCAAAAGTTTATCTAAGTAGCCTTAATTAGAGCTGGTAATACGGGCCAAACCCGCGGGCTCAACCTGCGAGCCCGCGGGTTTTGATGAACCAGCAAAAATGTGGGCCACACAAGCCCGCACCACATAGCCCTCGGTTTGGCGGGTTGGCCCGCAAATATTTTTTTTCACATATAATAATCTTACAAAACTTATAAGTTTTATACTCTTATCTTGGTACCTCCCAATCCAAAGAGAAAAAATCTTAGCATCTTCCCTTCTTTAAACAAAATTATTATATCTTGGTTGCTTGAGGATGAGTTTGTGTTTTATTTATAAACTTTGGCAAATTTGATAACTTTATCTCTTGAATTGTGGATTATGGTTTTAAATTTTTATAAGAGAAATGATTGATACTAGGAAAGTAAATTTAATGACTTATATATATGTGTCTCATATTTTCAATCTTCTTTAAAAATAAGTTTTTTTTTTCAAAAAAAAAAAAAAATTGCGAGCTCGTGGGTTGGCCCGCAACCCACACACTGTGGGTTAGGGTTGGTATTTTGCCAACCCGCAGAAGTGCACATGGCTCGCGGGTTGGTCCGGGCCAACCCATGGGTCCAGCTCTAGCCTTAACCCAATTGTTTGAATAGAAAAGTGAAATAAAACAAAAACAAAAAGAAACGAGTGCGTATTAAAACAAAGGAGTAATAATAATATATATTAAATCAAAAGTGGGGCGTGCAACTACCACTCTTGATTTAGACGTCAATAAATCCCTCCCATTTCAGCGCACGATTTCCTCTGGTCCTCGTTTTATTTCTCTGCGGCTTTGTTCTTTGTTCAACTCAAACTCTGGTGGCGCTAATAGACTTTTGGGGGGGGGGTGATATAGGAGCTCTATTTGTGGGTTTTTAGTAAGTTATTAGTCTCCTCTTTTTTGTTTGTTTTTCTCTTTCATTTTAACTCAAACTCTAGAAGATTATTTTTCTTTTAATGGAGCTAGTAAGGTTTGAATAAGATTTGTATGGATTACACTTTTAGGTGTGTTTGATTTGAGGAAAATAGTGTTAGGGTTTGATTGAAAAATTTGTGATTTATGATATTGAGGCTCTAGATTTGAATTTTTATGTTATATTTTAGCGTATTGGGGTTTATATTAAAGATTGAATGGATTCGTATTTGTGTTTGTGATGAAATTGAATATTGAAGATTTTGGGCAAAACTATAAATGTTGAAATTTTGGAGATTTGAAGAGATAGATGTTATTGAAGCTAAGTAAGGATTTTAATGATTGAAACAGAGTTGAGAAATTATAAGATTGTGAATAGGATCATGATTTGAAGAGTTGATTTTTGAAACTTTAAGAGACTTGATTGATGCTTGGGAGTATATTAGTTGCTAGTAGTTTATGAATTGATAAGTTGATTTCATGAGTTAATCTTAAGTGTATGTAAGGTGTTCGATGGAATGCTTGATAGGAAAGAGGTTTATTTGGATAAGTGTCCCTAACATTTTTCCAGTGGAGGAGAATTTAGATATCTTTTTAATAGAAATATGATTGAAATAGATAAAATTGAGTTATGGTAGTAAATTGAGGATTTTAAGGATTTGTCTTAAAGTGAATAATTTGTAGGTGATATAAAGATTTGAAATAGGGTTTGATTTGTGAGTCCGATGTTTGAGTTGGTGTTGATAATGTGATTAATAGAAATAAGAACTGGTAATTGGGTTGATTGAGAATGGTAAAAGATTATAGTTAGGACTCATAGAGAGACTTTAAGTCTCTAAATTGTTTTTTTGTTAACCACTCAATTAGTTTGTATACTAAATTGTGGTTCCAATGAATTGTTATAGATTTATTTGTGAATTTTAGTTGAGCTTGGAGCTCGGATTCTTGTGGTAAACTTAGCTTTGGCGAGAGATAACCACTTTCCACTTATTATATATGTTGTTATGTTATTTGTGAGTATTTTGTGAAATGATTATGAGACTGAAAATGGTGTATTGATATTGATTAGATATTTCAATGAGTACTTTGAATTGTTTATTGAGACTGAGAATGTTATCATAAAATTTTGATACAAATTGCTATGTAGAACCTTATGATTTGAATTGTGATATATATATATATATATATAAGTTGAGAATTCAGATATTATAGCATGTATAAGAAAATGATTTGAATAGCATGATATGAATGTGAACATCTTGAGGAATTCCAATTGAGTTATTTATTGATAATTACTGTAGTGATTTGATTGGGATGAGATG
This sequence comes from Inga laurina, assembly GCA_963855925.1. Taxonomy (NCBI): domain Eukaryota; kingdom Viridiplantae; phylum Streptophyta; class Magnoliopsida; order Fabales; family Fabaceae; genus Inga; species Inga laurina. Next base: position 57,505,465 of record OY979701.1, read on the forward strand.
GAGTAGTTTATTCCACCATGTGGTGAAGCCTCCATTGTGCACAATGATTGGCTTTCTATTATCCTACTAGTTCAATGAGAGACTGTCCCACAAGTTTAATGAGAGACTACCCTAGTGGTTCAACAAGGGGCTGTAACACCTCATTTGTTCAATGAGGGGAAAAGACCCATGATCTGGGCATGTACTCTGTGGATTTTGGCCGGTACTCATCACATGACCAATGAGCTTTTGAGTGGCCAATAACATAGATAGTAACTTAACCCATGGGTCTAGCTAGCAGATATAAGGAGGTTCATTGGATTGCTAGGAGGCAACTTGATAATTGTGATACAGACATTGTGATACAGAATTTTGTGCTACAAAAGTGTGATATGGAAACTGTGATGTAGAAATTGTGATACAAAACTTGTGACATGGAAATTTTAATATGGAATTTGTTATTTAGAAGTTTGAGAATTATATCTCTAATACTTTGTTATATAAAATGTTGCACTTGGCACTTCGCTAGCACATATTAGCATGTGTAGTGAGTTGTATAGATGGTTATTGAGGCTTTTGTCTCACCCCGTTGATTTGACATTTTTCAGATAATAGTTATTGTGTTGGTTAGTCAAGGAAGGCTCTGTAGGCCTGATTATTGTGATAATCTTTGTAAAGCCTCCTCTTTTTTATTTATGTGATGAATTGTTGTGTATTGTCGTTATAGAGCTCATGTTGCATACTTTGATGTGATATTACATTTTGAATTATACTATTTTCTATTATGGCTAAGTAACTCAAGTGGATATTTGAGAAAATTGTTATTTCAATACTTGGATAATTGAGTTTTGTATTGGACTTATGGTTGAATGATTATATTCTTGACTCTAAGAAATCTATGGTCCAAGTGTGTTGATTAATTATGGTTTAGTTTGAAAATCGATGAGAAAAGTTTTATTATCTATTATAGATTTTCAACGTTTGATTGATAGATAGTTGACTTTTGACATTTTTTAAATGTTTGAGAGTGAATAGTACTTAAAAATGAGTTTTATCTCTAGGCCTATGGTTGAAGGTTATATTCTTAGCTTCGAGAAGCTTAGGGTCCAACTATTAATTGGAATGACTTTATAAATATGTTGATTTGAAATAGCTTAGTGTACAACTACTAGGAAATGTTTTATTATCCCTAATAAATTTTAAATGACTAGTTTGTTCTTTTTCCATCATGGACAGGTATTTGCAGTTTAAATACATTATAACTATGGTATTGGCATCAAAAGGCTAGTTGACTTATTTTTCTACCAAGGTTAACTTTTGAAAGATAAGTTGTAAGGCTTTCTGCTATATATGGTAGACCTTTGGGTTTAATCTTTCTCTCCTACATCATAGTATTGTTTATTATTCAAAGATTTGATTAAGTGTATGGATAACTGAGGATCAAGGAAAGGATTTTACAATGCCCCCTTTGCCTCCTATACCAATCCATCTATTGCACCAAATGATGAGATGCCACAAGAAATAAGAGCATTAAGGAAGGATTTTGTTGTCATGAAGGAGGTCCAAAAAGCAAATTAAGAGAGAGGGGAGGCAACTTATTGTGAGATGGAACAATAAAGGACAAATAGTGAAATCTAACAAGTTCATTAACTACCTCAATTGAGTGGGTGGCCAAAAGTAACGTGCTGATACTTCATCACAACTTGACCTTTCTCATTCCATCTCACAGTAAGTTTCCTAGGATTGGGTGGAGAAGGGGGTGGTAATGGCAGAGGAGTTCCTTGGGATCTTAATATAATGAAGGAGAGGAAGAGAAGGCCGATAAAGAAGAGTAATAAGAATCATAAGGGTCCAGGACTAGTGAGTTTAAATAGAGATATAACTGATTATAAAAGGTTATAAGTTATGACTTATGAAGATCTATTGGGATTATGAAGGGTTATGAATTATGACATTGAAGATCCGAATGTTACGTAGAGTTATGAAATAGTTAGATGACGGCTGTTTTTGAAGAATGTTATATTTTCTCTTCACTAATGTAAGTGTTGGAAGATGAATCGTTTGTAAAGTGTTACATGATATCTATTTCTTAAAATCTGTCATTTTTGTCATTAAATAAATGATGGTTATTAGCTACAACCATATTTTTAATGTTTTCGCGAATTCCACCTCAAAATACATGACAATGTGCATAATTAACCATTATATTTAAGCTTTATATATCCTTGCATGGCCTCCACCTTCACATATCTAGCATTTATTACCTATAACTGTTATGTATTAAGCGTATAAATGCCCAAATCTGTAGTAGTGATTGTGATTGAACTATATTTTTATATGAATTTTCCATGATTAATTTGGGATTTTAATGTATTTACTAGGACATTATTGCATTATTAAGCATTAATTTTGATTAGGGACAATTATTTTGAATTAATGGGAATTAGGGGCAAAATGGTCAAAATTCATTAATTGTCAATTTTTTTATATTGTCCCTTGAACTGTTGATGCTACTTTGTACTTAATTTTGCATTATAGGTGTTAAAAAAAAATTAAGGATTTTGGAGGTTCAAATTATTGGGCCAAGTGGAAAGAAAAAAAACAAGAGAGAGTACAGGCCGAGGAGCTGAAGCCCAGACCCATTATCAGCTGAAAAGGAAAAAATGAACACAGGCCCATTGGAAACGGAGGATCCGACTTGTTGGTGGATATGGCAGTTGGATATAGCATTTGGACATGGGGACCCGACACAGAGAGAGCGAGCTGAAAATATATGCAGGTAGGAACCGCAAGAGTGATCTTCTTCTGCTTCCTTCCTTCCTCTTCTTTGGTTGCTAGCGGTGACCTTCATCTTCTTCACTATAGCAGCCGGCGATCACTTCTTCCAACACCGTGGAGCTGAGAGCAGAGACCGACTGATACAAAAACAGAGTGGGAGCTGAAATCTGTGTGCAGCGCCGCGTAGCTGAGAATCGGAGATTGGGAGATTGGGAGAGGAGGAGGAGACCACCACTGCCACCACCGGCACCACCAGCATCTCCTCCTCCCCACCACATAACCACCATTACTGCCATCAATTCCAGAGAGGGCTGGATCGAAGGCAGCGAGAGAGAGTTGGGGGCATACCAAATATTGAACGAGAGCTTGAGAGGAGAGGGGGAGAGATGGACAGCCACCACTACAGTCAAGGACCTCCCCGGCGAGCTTCTGGGACCACCACAACAGTTCTGTTCGGACCTGCACCATCACAGCGTCGATTCTCCTCTATTCTCGTCTGGTCGGAGCTTCCTCTCTCTCACCACTTCTGTTCTCTCAGTTCCGGCGACCCTTCCTCAGTCACACAGCACCATTCTGTTCCTTTTCCTTCAAACACCATCAACTCCTATTCCCAACTTCATTCATAATCTCTCTACTTCACAATCTTCAACATTTCCATTACCACCTACTGCTCATTCATCTTTTTTTTTTCATTGACCGAACCATTCTCATCTTTCATTAATTCAGTCATTCATTCATATTTGCATGGATTTTTGGTGTCTTGAGGAGATTGTGGTTGCTGTTAAGATCATGGTTGGCTAAATTGCTTGGGTATTGGTGGTAGAGGAGGTGGCTAGAGCTTCAAGGTTTTACAAGGAGAGTTCATTATTTTCCATTTGCTCAATTTATACATTATGTCTTTGTGAATTAATTTTGCATTGGGATATGTATGACTTGAGACTTAGATGAGTGATTATTTGTCTATGTTGGTTAATATCTTGTGTTGAATTTAGTATTGTTGCATTTGAATTTTGTTGAACTTATTTTCCTATTGGATTAATGAAGTTATACATTCTATGTGATATCTATATTGTGTGATAGATTTAATTTAATTTGAATGTCGCGACTGTGCTTTCAATTAAGAGGAACCAAATGCATTAATCCATTTTCAATACACATCAAGTGGATTATTAACAATTTGCCTTAAAGGTGACTAAGAATACAATTGTAAGACTAGTCATTTATTAGATAGATTAGACCTAATGCGATTGCTTAGGGTTTTTAATTTGACTTGATGCAAAAGTAACTTCCAAATTATTTTAAGGAGCTAGGAAAGTCACCAAATTTGTCACCAAGATTCATTTCATCATTCATATTCCAATTCCAAATTCCTTTCCATTCACTCCTTCATCATTTTTATAGAAAAGAAAAAAAAAATAGTAGTTTAGGGATTTTAGTTAATTTGCATCATTCTTTTAATTATTAATTTGAAAAACCAAAACCAATTTCCCTTTGTTTTTTTATTGCATATTGCATGACATTTAGGTTACTTAGGTAGTTCAATAAATGCTTCTTAAGAGAACGACCCAAGTGTTGCATTGTACTGCAATTCTTGGTTATAAATATTTTGCATTTGACCCCAAGGCGTAAAGACACGGTCAAATCAGATTGCTGATATTATTAGGAACTTGACAAGTTTTTCAGTTTAAAGTGAGTCATGTTTTTATGTATCAATAATTTCTCAAGGCAAACCAATCATACTTTGCTATTACGCTTGGTAAATAAACACCCCTCATGAGCTAGTTTTCCTTCCATTAAAAAAAGTAACCTTGTATGACGGTTGCTTTGCAAGGGCCATACTAGGTGAGGGGAAGCTTTGGCTATTTAACAGAAAAAAATTTTTATCCTTGTATGACGCTATATGACGCTTGCTAGCGCCATACAAGGTTATTTACAAAAAAGGGTGAAGGTGCAGATTTACCAATGAAGTTATAAGAGAAGAAAATCCCTAATGGCGTTTGGTCAAATTCAACGGTTTTGTAGTGGATGCTCCATTTTTAATTCCTTATATGTATTTTTGCCCAATTTAAAACATAATCGTACCTAGCGCTTTTTGCTTAAAACTTCATTGGTAAATATGCACCTTAACTCCAAAAAAAAAAAAAAACTGATTTGAATATTTTAGCCATCTCATATAACAACACCCTTGGAAAGTTAAATATTTTAGCCAGGGCAAAGCCCAAAATGTAATATGCATATGGAAACGCGTGTAATGTTTATAATTTGAATAAACAACTGATTTAATAACAACAATTGGATCGTAACGTGTGCACGAACAAGTCAGCTAAATAAGTGGATAATTATCCAGCCAAAAAGGGGGGGAAAAGAATCATTTTAGCTAAACATCATGGATAACAACATTTTAAGTGTATGACTCTCCCTGTAGATTTCACAAGATAGGAATGATGTGATTTCAAGATGAAAAAAAACCTAAACTAGTAATTCAGCTTATATCGACATATGGTGTTGACATATGAGGAATTCAATTACTCCAAGGAAACTTGACAGGTCAACTAAAAAATAAGAAAGTCCACTGTAAATTCTTTGAAACATTCGAATGGATAGTTAAGATTGAAAAACAGCATAGGCATAGCCATAAGTTTTCCAGTTCGCACGTACCGAGGAAGCCAGATCATCAGCTTTTAAGGTCTTAACAAGCCCAAAATCCCCTACACAAGTCCCAGAAAATTACAGACAAATTTAGGCTAAATTTATTTTCATTATAATCAATGACTGCAGATTACCTCACCTAGGCGAACATCATGATTCTTGGTAAGAAAGATGTTGGAACACTGGGGATAGTAAACTGATCTGTCTAATTATTCACCATAAAGCGCAAAAAAAAAAACAAACAAACAAAAAAACAAAAAACAAAAAACAAACAAACAAACAAACAAACAAAGCCTCACAACATATAGTTAGCCTAGTCCACCCTTGGTGGATTAGGCCCAAGACCAATAGGATTGGGGTCAAAGTATAAATAATATAAAATCTTTAGTCGATATATGTAATATTTCCTAAATTATTATGAGTCATATTATTTGAGCGATAGAATATGACTCTACAAGTGGTATTATTTTACCGATACAATATGTCTCTCAAACGAAAGGATATCTTGTCTCTCCGATGGAAGGATACATCAATAGAGAGGAAAGGGTGTATAGAACACTATAAATAGGCGTAAGGGATTCAATTGTGAGACACTGAAAATAACATACAGAAACTCTGTCACTTTGATTTCCTATTCCATCTACTATATTTCTCTCTCTTCTTCCTGTCGGTGGTGTATTTGTTGTGTGTCATAATCGCTTTCGTAACTGTGATCTGATTAACGTGGGTATAAAAGATTAACGGACGCACTCCAGGTACACCCAATAATTCTTGCACTTTGAATAAGTGTGCCTTTAGGTCTCGACGTAAAACAAAGTTAGCATGCAAGCATTCCACAGCCAACAGTAACTGGTTATTAATATATATATATATATATATATATATGGCACCTTGTATGGCACTTGCTATGCTTTAAAATAAAAGATATTGATGTCCTTTCATTTTAAAAAAATAGGTTAGACTAAGGGAGCGCCATTGCTTCCTTTGTATTTTTAAAAAAATCAGATACTCATTTAGAAAAACAATTTTTTTTTTAAATAAAAAAATGCCATGGAAGGCATTTTATTGTAAAACGCCTTCCAAGGCCTATCCTTGAGAGCTGCGAATGGCCTTGAAAGACACTTTACAATAAAGCACCTTCCAAGGCCCTTTTTGTTTATTTTTTTAAATGGTATCTGATTTTAAAAAAAAAAAATTGTAAAAGGAGCAATGCAAGGGCCAAAGTTTCCTTTACTTGGACTTATTCTTATTTTTTTAAAATGAAAGGGAAGTAATGGGTTTTTTTTTTTTGAAATGGCGCTCCAAGGCCACACATATTTGGGTAGGCTAGTAGTACAAGGCCTTGGACAACGCTTACCTACAAAGCATCATCCAAGTTACTTACTTTTTTTCAAAAAAAAAAAAATGCTAGCTATGGCTTTTGCCTAAGCAAGGCCATAGCTAGCATTTTATTTTTTTCCCCCAAAAATAAAGGCCTTGTGTGGCGCATGTTTAGACAAATGTCATAGAAGTTTAACACTAGCTATAGCGCTTATAATAGTAAGCACCACAGCTTCTGAATATTTTTTTTTAATTTTAAAAAAACAACTACCTATGGCGCTTCTTTAAAGAAGGGCCATAAGAGGTGCACCATTAAATCCCTCTTTTGTAGTAGTGCTAGGGATGATAGTGGCATTGAAGGAGGAGGTAGTGGTGGTGATGGTAGGTGTGCTAGCAATAATGGTGGAAGCGGGAGTGGCGCTAGTGGCAGGGGGTTGGTAGTGGAGGAGGAGGAGGAGGTAGTGGTGGCAATGGCAGGTGGCTACAATGACAACGGTGAAGGTGGAGGTAATGATGGTGGTGGTAACTATCATGGTGGCGGCGATGACAATAGTAGAGGTGGTAGTGGTATAGGGTGGTGGTGGAGGGGAAGGAGGTAGTGGTGGAGGTTGCAGGTGGTAGTAGCAATAAGGATGAAGTGTAACCCCCCTCACGGTAATTATACTCAGATTACGAAATTTAAATGAAATAGAGACCAATAAGATAAAACAACCTTTATAATCCCTCATTTAAGAGATGGGGTGTTCAAGAAATCAATTCAAAACATTATTCATCTGGTCTCACATTCACTTCCGTATATAATTACCTGTGCAGTTATATCACATAATAAATATCGAAGTACATAACCAAAATCCCGGCAACCCCGAGGTACTTGTATATATACAATGGGTTTAAAGTTTCCCAAACATGGGGATTACATATCCAAAAGGTCCATATTATCTACAATCCATATATACAGTAATTCCCAAAATCCAAAATCCAAAATAGATAACCAATAATCCAAAATCTAATATGTCCCTACTAGTCCTAACCACTCCTAGTTGGTCGCTTCCCTTTCGAGTCACTTGCCCTGTCTGAAATGTTAATCATTTGGAAAGAGTGAGATTCTAAAGAATCCTTGTAGTAACAAATCACTCATACAATATATAAACACAAGGCATGTATGTTCATCATGTTCAGCAACAACACTATGAGTCATGGCTCGCACCACAACCGACAGCACTCATAGCTGTATCACAATGCGCTATGCCCGTTTTCGTGATAATCACAATGGCAGCTTTTGCTATAATCACTATGCCAGCTTTCGCTGTAATCACTATGCCTGCTTACGCGGTAAACACTATGCAGCAGCATCACAAAGCTCCACAAAGCATCTCAGGCACAACGTATCACAAGGCACAATGCTCCCCAAGGTATCTCAATGCATCCCAAAGCAACAGCAACAACACACAATGCATAATAGGGAAACATACAATACATTTACACAAAGTATAAGAGAGAAGTGACTACATGTATCTTTCTTGACGTTATTCGGCACAGTGGGCTCACGCATCTGACATATGTCAAATCCTATACCAATTTAGGGACAATTGATTAATCTCTTTCCCAAATACTTATTTCCATAATACTTTAGGACTCTTTAGGTGGCTAATAGAGGCCAAAACATATGCCTAAAAGGTTGGAAGAAACTACCCTAAAGACCCCTTTTCCGAAAGGCAAAATATTGATTTTAGGTTGACTCACTCGAATGAAGATGACCTCACTCGAGTGATCAGAGACTCGTACCCACGTGAGAATGGCTCTCACTCACGAGTGTTTGACAGTGAGCAGCTACTTCGGCCAGAAAGTGCTCACATCACTCGAGCATAAGGCTTTGCACTCGGGTGATGACTCTAAATCCACTCGATTCCTCGAAAGTGCAACACAAAGAGGGACAACCCGAGAGCACATGCAACATCAGAGGGACAAGCTCACTCGAGCACAACCCCTAGCACTCGGGTGAGACGACTACACTTGCAAGTGTCAGAACACACTCTTGACAAATGACTAGTGACTGAGGACCCAAGAGCAACCCTAGCCATAAACTCACACCATCACTCTAGTGACCCCAAGCTTACTCAAGTGATCACCAACATCACTCGCGGTTAAAGAAGTGCACTCGAGCTTTACTCATAAAACCCAGGCAAAATACAAAGCACAAAGGGAAAAGACACGTAGCACTCGAGTAAGATCCTACCTCACTCGAGTGATGCTATCAAATTGCCCAGATCACAGCAAGTAACAGAAATTCCTAGATTGGTCAAAATTAATCCCAATGGTTCCAAAACTCCACACAATGCTCATACACACTTAAAATTGTCTAAGGAACACATTGGTAACCTCCAAAACACCCAAATACCATTTCAAACATAATCTAACTCTTTGGTCTCTATATCACACACAACACCCAATTTCAATCAACACACCTCCCAAACTTCAAAACCATATCAAATACTCAAAGAACTTCACAATGAACTACTCCCAACATCATCCACTATGAAATTCATACATTTCAAAATGGGCATAAAACCAGGGCAGTTTCCAGATTTTCTCAAACTTATCCAAAAATCACAACATATATATCAAAAAGCATCAAATGTTTACCTCTTCACTTTGCCAAAGCTAGAATCTTGATTCTCCAACTTTCAAATTTCTCTAACACTCAAACCACCACTTTCCAAGATTCTGAAACAACCAAAATGGAGCTCTTTACGCTGTGAGTAAATTTAAGGAAGAGGATTTGAGCATAGGGGGACCATTACTCACCCAAAATCAAAGCTTTCTCTTTCTCTTTCCCTTTCCACCTTCAAGGTTGCTGGAAATGGGAGAAGGATGAGAGAGAAGATGAGAAATAGAGATGATGATGATGCTTTCCCTTGGCCCATACTTCCCCATCGAACAGGAAAGAGAAAAGAGAGAAAAGTAAGTTTTTGTCTTTTGTGCCATATCCATTGGTCCACACTAAGCCACTTGTCAACATCATCTCACTTCCACATGAGCTCTCATAGATACATAGCACAGGATTCCGTCCCATTGACAATAGATCTCAACCCTTGATCTCTAATCACCAATGAGTTTCCTCTTTGACAATTGACCAATTGGTCAATAAATCTCCAATGTTACCATTTTGCCCCTGGTTTCACTAGGATTAATAAATCATCACTATGAACATTATATCAAATTCACATCATATTTATCCAAAAGTGTTTAATTACACTAATTACAATCAATATCAGAGTCATTAGCCCTTAATCCCAAATTGGGTTATTACAGGAAGAGGTAGTGGTGGTGGCCGCAATGGTAGAGGTAGTCATGGAAGAGGTGGAGGTAGTGGTGGTGATGTCAAGTGGTGATAGGGGCGACAGTGGTGGGGGAGGTAGTGGTGGTGGTGACAGTTACCATGGTGGCAGTAGCAGGAATAGTGGAGGTGACTATTCGCAATCATAAGTGCATGAGTTGTGCCAAGTAATAAAGTGATAAGTAGATATCATTCCCATGAAAATTTGAGTAACAAATTAGTCAAGTAATAGGTTTAGTGAATTTAAAAAAGTTGAGCTAAAACAAGTTTTTGATGTAGAGAAAGAAATTTAAAACTACTTTTAAGACTAAAATGTGATAAAGGTAAATGATTCTTTAACTTTAAGGATTAAATGAAACCTAGGATTATTTCTCCGCTTTGCATTTCATAAAACTAGATTGTTTTCCTCTCTCCATAGTATTTCAATGAATATGTGTTAGTCTCTAAGGTTCAAAATCACTTGACAAAGCTCTCTCAAGTCCAAATCAAGTTTCTCTTTTCATTAAAATGCAAAATCTCTTGCAACAATTAATGAAAATCAACTCTCAGCAACAACCTTAATGTGAAAATGCAAGGCTAGTAAAGATATCTCTATTTTACCAACATACTATCCATTTATTAAGTAAATTTCAAGTGAAGTATGATTTTAACCAAGTTCTACATATAGATTAGCTCTCTTAAGTCAAATTCAAATGAACAAGTAAATTTAAATGGTGGGCAAACATTTAGAAGCATTAAGTGCAAAGGATAAAATCAACACACATATCATTAACTACTAAAAGAGAGAAATAATCAAGTTTTAATCCATACAAAGGCTTAAAATAATCCTAGAATGAAGCGTCTAGCTACACATAATCATTAATAGCTACAACTATGCAAAATAATTACAGCCATTCAAAAAACTAGTAAAGAAAAGGAAGAAGAATAAGAAAACCCAAGAATTGAAGCTTCTTCAAATCCCTTCTCACTTTAGTCCCATGCTTCAAGTTGTTCCAAATGCAAAGCCTTAGCACCTAAAACGTCCAAGAAGTCTAGAATGGCTATTTTTGGCCTATCCCTAGCTTTTATACTTGTTTTTTAGCTTTAAGTTTTAGAACGCACAGTATTAGTATCGCGGATTTTCCATCGGTTTGCTATAGCGAACCCATAGCGAATTGTCAGACAGAAGTAGTGCTTTTTCATATGGTTTCGCTATGACTTTGACTACAGCAGATCCATGGTCAAAGGGTAGATAGAAAGGTAATCTTTTGAGACAGTTTTGCAATGGCTTGGCTGCAACACTTTCACAGCAAATTTAGGCTTCTCTTCCATAGTGTCCTTTTTTATCTTCCTCTTGCATTCTTTCCTTTCCTTCACAACTTCCCATGATCTTTGAGAGCTTTTACAACTTGTCATCTTCCACCTACACAGAGAAGGAATTCATGAGCTCTTTAACTTTCACATATAATCACAACTATATGCATTCAACTCATGGTTTAACAAAAGTTTGATTTTGCTTTTGTCATATCACATTTTTTTCTATAATCTCTTTATATGCACAATTTGAACCCAAATATAAGTGAAAAGAGAAGAAAATGTGCTAGAATATTATCGATTTCTGTGAGCTAACAATGACAATGAAGGAGGAGGAGGTAGTGGTGGCGATTGTTGTAGCGTGGCATGGCGTAGAGGGTGAAATAAGACAAGTCAAATATAGACATATGAGACTAAAATTTAAATTAGACTTTTTCAGCCATGCAATGGAGTGGTAATGAGTATTCACATGGGGGAGATATAAATGAGGATTACCAATTTTTAAGGTAATCATCATTACGGTGGTAAACCCTACTACCATACTAAAAGGTAATCAAATACTCTTTTCTTGGTATCCTGATTACCATTGCAGACATGCAAAGGGGTTGAGCCAAACAAGCTAGCAAGATGACAATTTGAAGAATTTAGAAGCAAGTTTGGAATGATAGACATCTATTCGCCAACTTGAGGGGGAGTGTCAATGCTGTATGGGCCTTGGGCTTAACCTAGGCGTGATTAAAATATTAATTAGTTTATTTTTAATAGATGCCAAAAGATCCTAATATCTCAACATATTTGAATTTGAAAGTTGTGAATTATTTCTTTGATTCTAGCAGATGTAATCTAGGTGATTCTAGGGTTACCAACTAACCTAGACATTAACCTATATATATTGCCTATCATTACTTGAATAAATATGACTTTATGAGAACTTTTTAAAATGAAAATATTAATTTGTTTTTGTGGAAATTATTTGATAGACATTTATGCTATTAAAAATAAAGTGTAATTGATATATATACACACTCCATCCGATTTCATTTATAAGTCGCTTTTCGTATTTTGTATCGAAATTAATGAGAACCTTAAAATTGATCAATTGCATCTAAAAATAATTACATACTTTCCCAGTCTGCCCGTATGAAATACATGCTTAAAAATTTGCAACTTTCCTACATTACAATTGAATAGGAATAAATGGGAAAAATTGCAATAAATAATCAACGATACTTTATAAATAGACCTGCAAAATATGTCCTCCAAGTGCTTTATAAATAGGACTGTAAAAAGTATGCACACATATTAAAAGTGTTAATTGTCATTTAAATTTTATAAATAAAAGTCATTTGTAATTTATGAATAAATTTTTAGTCTTTCAGAGAAAAAAAAATTTAAAAGAAAAGGCCAAGTTTTTCTGAAATATGATTAAGAAAAAAGGAAGATTTCTTAATGCACGAGTTTCACACTTTCTTCCCATGTACGTAACTTCCACAAATAGGCATTAGAAGAAAAAAAGCCTATAAGACTACCGCATTTAGACCTCTATTGCTGGAGACAGTTTAAAAACTATGACCGATAGTATTTTAATAAATATTGGTACAAATTATGACCGGTCTCACTTTTGTGCAGCCTAAATAATATTTTCTAGACTAGTTATAGTGTAATGCAGTCTTGATAAGTACTAAAGATTATGAAAATTTTAAAATTTAAATTCTTTTTAGATCATAGCATTTTTTTTTTTTTTTTGCCAAATAGACCATAGCGTTAAAACAACCGGTTTAAACATCCTTTTAGAAACCATCATTTCTTTACAACTAGTCTTAAATGTTTTAGAGTTTCCTCAGCTTCCAAGGAAATCCCAATGCGTCTCTTTGAAATTTGAAGCCACCTCAATAAATGTACATAAAGTCTATTTAAACTCCTCAGTCCTTTCGTTTCTTCACACTAATATTATTGTTCAGGCTCCCTCTTCTATCCTCTCTCGATCTTCAATATGGTGAGATGCATTAGATCTCCTTCAGTTGGTCCTCCTTTTCTCCTCCACAGCCTCCACTACCGCCACCAAAACTATCAGTGGGGGAGGTTCTTCAATGACTCCATGGAAGGGTGGCTCGTATGGAGAGAAGCCTTGGAAGGCTCATCACTTTTCTGCACACTGTGAACAACAAGTTGAACCTTATATTTGACGCCAATGACATTGAGAACAATCTTTCTTCTTACCCATCTTCTCCTTCCTGCCCTACCTCCGGCAATCAAGATGATGGTTGACAATTTTTTTATTACATAAATGATTATGTGTTTTTTTTTTGAATCAATGTACTACTGCCCGAAAAACAATATAATATTAATAAAAAAATATATTTTTAATCTTGATCTTGAATGTCTCTTGTTTCTAAATATATTAATCTGAACCGTCATTTATATATATATATATATATATAGAAGATATATGTATGTGTGTGTGTGTGTGTGTGTGTGTGTGTGTGTAATATTAGTAAATTATATTAACGTGATGATATTTAAACCGATTGTAGTGGCACAAGGTCTAATATGTTAATCTGAACTGCCGTTTAACTCTTGACCGGTTTAAATGTCGTTTAATTTTCTGATCATCGTTTAATATATCTTTCTTCTTTGAGCAGCAACACTTTCAATAACAAGAACAAAGAGGCAATGTTGCCTGTCCCCCCACCAGCGGAAGCCAGCAGTTCTTCTTCTTAGTCCCCTCTACCTTCGACGTTAGAGGAAATCACTGAGGTCATCTTTCGCCTCCAGGGCACCGGTTTAGAGGTAATGTCAAAGCAAGATCTCTTATCCCATCAACTAGAGGAGTTGGCAGAGAAGGTGGACGATATCTTGAACCATTTGGACTAAGGATTGTTGATCTCTTAGAGTGACGATAATTGTCTAATGGCCTGGATTTCAAGAATCCCTTATTGTATACATATTTTGATATAATTTTGATTTTATGCCCGATTATCTTCACACAAATATATATATATATATATATATAAATAGTTAAACACACACACATACATACATATGTGCATGTATTTCCGCCTTAAAGCAAAGATTATAAATTTTTTATGTCTTTTCACCTGTTACTATTATTTCCTATTGATGACATTCATCTTTTCATGTTATATATGATCATTTATATCCTCTAAGTTCTTGTTTGTGCATTTTGTTTCTTAAATTTTATTTGGTTTCTAAAAATTACATATTAGACTAGTTGTTTTAAAAGATAGTCTTGTTATGAATTAAAAATGTTTTTTTACATATTGAGACCAGATGTCTATAAAGCCAATCTTGTTATGAATATTAAGATTGGATTTTTAGAGGACAGGTTTAGAAAAATTTACCTTTCTATTTATACTCTCACAGGCAAACTTCATCTCTCACCTTTTGGAGTTGCGCATATGCATTCTTCCTCCCTTCGTCGCCTCTGGCCACAGTAATCTCTCTCTATCAGTTGTTAGGATGGTTTGATATTCCTTTTTGTGGAGCTCTCCCTCTCTGTTGTCGCCATTTTTCTCTCGTGCTTGACGAAAATCGTTGGCTTTCACAAACCCTCGCTATCCTTCTTTTGTAAGTGTTCTCTTTTTTTGTTTTTGCTTGCTTGGACATTTTAATTAGCTGATCATGATGCTCTCTCCTTTTATTTATTGGTCGAAACACTGATGTTTACTCCGTTTCCTTCTTTGTCGAAACGCTAATTGAAAGTTCAGTTTTTTTGTCTTACATCCACATAAATGAAAGTTTTCTACTTGATGGATATTCTCATTGGTTGTTGCAGTTATTGTATGTGATATTCTGTTCACTTGGTTGTGAAAAATATGTGTAATGTTGCATTGCAAGTTCAACCTTATGATATATATGGTGGTGTTGATTGGGGCATATGCCATAATCACTTGGTTATGATTAATTTAGGCTTACCAACACCACCTCATATATCACAATGTTCAACATGCAATGGAAATTTGCACAAGACATACATACATAGCACAAAGGCTGGATGAACATCGAACAAGTCATATTTTCATGAGAAAGTCACAATTGTATGCAAATATCGTATGTTTATTGATATTGTATGTGATTTTCTATTCACTTAGCTGTGAAAAATATTTGTGTATGCCCTCATAATTGCATAATATACAGAAAAATATGAAGAGCTTGAGAAGTGTCCGATAGATGTTACATAGCATATGCCCTAATGTTGTGTTAATTACATATTCCTCTAAGTTGCAAAAGGACATGTGAATATCATTATATAATCTGATATAATATGCCTTGTAATTGAAAATAGGGGTTGTTGCAAAAAGACGTACAAAAAAGCCAAGGGTTGTTACGTTCTCTATGGTTGTTGCCTTCTTTTTACATGTATAAACGTAAATACGCATTAGAGAAGTTGAGTTTATGTTTATCTCACAAAGAAATGAAGCCTTTGAAAAATTCATTTTCTTTAGAGCAAGCACGCAGAAACTTACCACAATACCATTGGTCCTTAGCATTAGGACATCAATTGTTGGCATCACCGTTCAAGAACATGTCTTTGGGCATTGGACCAGTTTTAAAACTTTGTATAGCTTTTTATCGCATAAATTGTATTTTATTATATTAATAAAAAATTAATATTTTAATCCTCCAACATTAACTCACTTATAACTGTTGAAGGACAATTCAAAACTGGTTTTTTTAATTGTCTCGTATTTTTCACTTTTAATTAACTTATTTTTATATTTTATTTTATCAAGTCAGCTTGTAGTTCATTATTTTCGTCAGATAGGTAGTGGACTACTGGGCTATGAGGGTTGTTAGATAGCGGCTTATGGGAACAAATAAGACGGTATCGTGGGTTGATCACCGAGATATTTGAGGCTATTGGTTCAGTTTTTTTGCCTATATATTTTTAGATGTAGGCTGCTATAAATCACGCCAATTCATCAATCAGAAAAAGCATCATCAAAAACATTTTCTCACTTTGCCTTTTTCGTCCTTTTCTGCATCTTATTATCTTTTTTTTACTTTTCGTCTTGTAGCCTTTTTTAGCCTTTAGCTAACAATAACTCAGTCCTACAACTATAATTAGGTACGATTTAGTAACTGAACCTTTAACTCACATGTGACTTAGGGTTTGTTTGGTTTGAGTGAGGGGAGGGGAGGGGAGGGGAGGAGGGGGTGGTAAATTCTGATTTTAGACGGGAGAAATCCAAAATTTACCCTCTTATTTTTTTAAATTTTGGATTCTTGTCCAAAATTTGCCCTATCATTCCTTTTAAATTTTGGGTTCCCGTACAAAATTTAAATACCTTTAACCCAAAAAGATAATTTACCCCGATGCCCCACCCTCCCCCTCTCTCCCCTCAAACCAAACACACCCTTAGTCCCTTGTCTTTTCATGTTTTTATATTTTTATCCTTGAGTCATACTATATGACAAAAAATAATCAATAACACCCTTATATTTGCTTCTAACTCAGCTCACATGGGTTTTTTTAATCATTGTTTTTAAAAGGAAGACATTGGATGGAAGCCACTGTTGAAGTTCACTTCCATTCTCCTAATGAACAAGTTCGCCAGCCCCTCCTCCGTTCCTCTTACCTCTTCTGCAAATATCTTCTTCTTCCACGGCTTCGGTGAGTCCACCTTCATCACCATGTTTAATATCTTCTTGTTGAGGTTGCTCATGTCGAATCCAATAGCATGCATGCCTCTGAGCTATGAATCAGAAACTGAGAAATGGAATAGAAAAGTGAGCTCACTCGAATTCTTGATCCCTGGGGCTTCAAGACTACCAAAGCTATGCTGATCCCGCATGTTGGATTGGGGTCGTGGCTTGTGCCTCATTTATTAGTTGTCAATATTCAAAACACTGGAATTGAACTTCAATTCCAGTGGCTTCCCTCGCCTGTGAGGGGCATGAGGCCATCTCCCTAGAGAGGACGAGCGAGATGAATATGAATGTTCATATAGTGATGAAGGCAGACTGATCCAAGCTATCAGCAAGTTAAAAGTTCAAGGAATGACTCACGTGCAAGTTACAACCAGAGATTGAGTCGTATAGACTCATAGTTGAGGGATTAGATTATGAGTGAGTTAAAAGTTGAAGGATTAAAAGATTATTTTTTCTTTTATTATTTAATTTACATATCTTTGGGCATTGGACCCATGTTTGTTTTATTCTGTATAGCTTTTATTATTACCAACTAAAATTAAGTATAATAAATTTGATAAGTAAAATATTTGTATCGTTATTTTCCCTTATATGATGATTTTATGGACGATATTTAAGCTTAATATAATATATTTGGGTGTAAACTAAATAGTATTTAAAAAAAAATATATAAATAAAAATATTTCCCCAAGGAGTTGGAAGATCACACATTTTCCTTAGGACAAGAGTTACAGGTTTCCGGCTTACCTGAACAAATAGGACGAATGGTCTACCATGCTCAAGCTTTCATCACTCTACCTGGTGGTTTGGAGACGTTGGATGGCATTTCTACCGTTGCATATTAGGCTAAGTTAAACTTTTACAAAAAGCCATTAGGATTTTTAAATGTTAATGGTTTTTATGATGATTTGTTGTCCTTTTTTGATCATGATGTGGAAACATGATTCATACCCCAAGCGACTCGCCATTCCATAATTTCTACCCCAACTGCTGATCAGTTGTTCGATCAATTGCAAACATATGAACCTAAACCAGATATACTAGTCAAGCAAATAGGTGGGCAATCTTCAGATAGCAGTCAGAAGCAGGATTCGGACACCACTCTTTGGTTGTAACTTTCCCTAATCTCTTGGTTTTACATCATTGTGTGTTTATGTTTTAAAAAAAACACTTCCTTTGAGCTCTAGAAGACATTGGGGAAAATGTCTGATTTAGATTTGAGGAGGAGAAAATTTTTTTTTTTTTAGTTAGTCAGTAAAACCATTAGATGCATGGGGTATGGAAAAAAATGGTAGAGTAAGGAGTTATTCTTAACTCCTGAGACGTATTTTATTAGTTGCATGTGTTTGTTTGTTTGTTTTTTTTAAAAAAAAAAAATCTTCCTGTTTAAGTGCTTTGTAATGATCTTAAGAAGTATACAAGTTTTAAGTATGGATAAATTGAATTTAGAGATTTTATAGCATGAATGAACAACTGATTGTTTGCAATTGGTGATGAATTTTGAGATTGAATGAACTGAGTTTAAAAACCCCTAACTGTGAGGTTTAGAGCCTATAATGATTATTTCTTTTGTGTGTGATATTCACCTATTAAGTTGTCACTCTAGAACTTGCTTTAAATCTGGTTGAAATTACATCTCACATGCAACTTCAAAAATGATAAAGGCATTCATTTTTTTTTAGCCAAAGCCAAATAGCCAACCTCGCAATTATATCGTTGATAAGTCCCTTTAAGTCTAATTGACTATTTCTTTGTTCTCAACCCATTAACATGAGCTTTAATGATATATCAAGTGCTTTTACTTTATTTGGAAGATTAGTGGAGCATTTGAAATTCTTGTGAAATGGGCTTTTGACAAAGTGTATATATCATCAACTTTACAGTTGCAATTCAAAAAGAGAGAGAGACACAGAGAGAGAGAGAGAGAGATATATATATATATATATATTAAGTATTTGAATTGTGGGTTGTTGTGATGAGATAAATTTATTTATAAATAGCCCATTTTTCAATTGCTCTATTTCTTTAGCCTTTCATACCATGTTTTACATTCCTTTTACCTTAACCTCATTACAACCGTTAATAAGTCCTTTTGATTTGAATTATGCATGTGAATTAGGTAGTGGAGATTGATATTTTTAGCAAGCCTATAGTGGTGCAATTTTTTTAATTGAATTTGAGCGAAACACTTATCCTTAAACATTTGAGAGATTGAGAGAATGAGTGACAATTACAAACTCAGTTTATTCATTTTCAAACAAAGTTACCAATTTATATTTTCGTTGATTCATGAATACTATAATTTCTTTATTTTTCAATTGTGTTCTTACTTATGACTTGACACTTCTGATTTTATTATAAGCACTTATTAGCTACTCCTTGTTCGAGGACGTCCAAGAGCTAAGTGTGGGGGAATTTGATAAGTAAAATATTTACATATTTATTTTCCCTTACATGATGATTTTATGGACGATATTTAACTTGATATAATATATTTGAGTGTAAAATAAATAATATTTTTTAAAACAATGAAAAAAAGGTCAATATTGTAGCGTCAGTCACTATTCATGATGGAATCACTGTAGCAGACAGAGGTGACTATAGTGGATGGAATCATTGTAGTAGGTGACAAAACACTGAGCAGTCACGAAAAAAATGCGTAAATCTGCCGATAGGATACTGTTCACTACTGTAGCATCGTGGAAAAAATTGACAAAACACAGTAGCAACAAAGAAAAAAAATGACACGACGTTGTTCAATCACTGCCTATAAATACGAAGCATTAGGCATAGATTCAGAAGGTGTGGAGATATTTCTCTTATATGGAGATACTTTTATGATAGGGAGAGATATTTTTTCTGATAGTTCTAAATAAATTATGTTATTTTCTAGATAACATTTTATGCATTGTATTACTTTTTGTATGCCTCCTACATGGAAGGTTTAAGATTGTATTACTTTTTGCATGCCACCTACATGGAAGGTTGTACCTCCTAAAGGGACGGCTAGATTTGTCCATTTTCCATGCATCTTTTTGTTGTATATTTATGTTTGAGAATTTAATATTCAAGTTTATGCAGTATTTATGAGGATTTCATTCTAGTTTTATTTAATGTTAATTTATTTTTATTTTGTTTTTAATTTTATCATGAGCTGAATTTCTATTTTCCTAGGGTGATGACGCAGTTTACTAATGATGGATTGAATCTTAACTTATTAAATCTAATTTTAATTTCTCCTTCATGATTGAGTTTTAATTATTATTCTTAATGCTTTCATTTGATTGGCTATCTTTTGAATGATTTCAATATGCATGTTGAGACTGGAAGGAGATGCATGTGTATAGATCCTATAGTTGAAACCATGACTTGCATATGAAATAGGAATATATTCATATGAGTTGTGTAGTCTTACTGAGTTCCATAAATCTTAATGCATAATTAATTGCTTAAATTCATATAGGAATATATTGTATTAGCAATTAATTATAGAATTGCTTGACCTTGGAAGAGGCTAGTAATTAAATTAAGGAAACTCGACTATCAATCATGTGGAATAAATTGGGCTATAATTGATAAATGATTCAATCTAGAATTTGTTAAATGAAATTTAATCCCTAGGGCTTTTTCTCATATTTGCTTTCATATCATCTGCACTCATATTTAATTATTTTTCTTTTATTTGTACTCTCAATCACCAACGAATCGATTGACTAAATAGAATTAAAATTACCCATTTTGGTACTTAGTGATCAATTTTCGTGGGAACGATATTCTACTCACTTCTATATTACTTGATTACGACAGTGTACACTTGCACTATTTAATTGATCATCTACACTCGTAACAACATTCATGTAAGTAAAACCTAAGAAACAAATGGGGATAAGGAGCTTTATGTCACCTTTTGGATAGAAAAAAAAAAGTTACATAATATAAAAACAAAAAATTTTATTTGGAGACACATAATCTCAAGATTTATTTATCCCAAATCTCTCTCACTCTCTCTCTCTCACATACACACAGTGTGATAAACTCACAAAGTCCAACAAAACTACACACACACAATATGGCGCCTGGTTTATTTAAATAAGACTGTTACTAAGGCCCATAACTTGAAGTTGGGCGCTTCATATAGACGAGTAATTAGGCTTCAGAGGCAGTTTCTCTTTTGTAGGGTAAGCACCACGAGCAGCAATTCCACATACGCCCAAACCATAAGAGTTACTTGAGTTTCGTTTGATATACATGTAACCCTCAAGACCCCAATCTTGTCCCCATGAATTTCTTACAATCCAGTAGTCTTGATCTCCGACGGAATCATACCCCACAATTGTCACTGCATGATTGGTTCTAATAATGCCTGTGCAGTTTTTCCCATCAAATATTCCCTGACCAAGTGAAGGTAAAAAATTGATGTGTTAATTTTGGATGACTAGTTTGAGGTTTAAAAGAACCATGCAAAAATTGCAAATAATATCATACAAACACTATCATGTTTTGTCAATAGTAGAGTAAATGTATGCAATGTTATAAGTCCTACATTGTGGACTTTTACAAGTTAAGTATGGTTTATAATTATGTTCAAGAGGTTCTCCCACTTAGGAGGCTATTCTTTGGGTGAGAATAGCTTATGACCTCACACATGACTACCCATAGAGGTTTAACCGGCAAGAGACAGAGTGAAATGGATTTTTGAGATTGAGCTTTCCCTTTGGACTTGTCTTATTAACATAAGAAACATGTACTCGCATAATGGAGATATCAGACTTACACCCTCGTAAAATCGAAATTCATCTTTTGCTTCCAGAATCACGCTAATTGGCTGCTTCACCGTAGTGCAAGTTAAAGCTTTTTCTGAGAACCAAGTCACATTCTCATAACCAGTCAAAGTGAGTACATTCTGTTCTTCCTGTGCCATGCTAGACAATAAACAACATTAGACCAAGAAAAAGAATTAAATTACGTCAATTACAAGCATCTTGAGTTTATCAGATCAGAGGCCTGAAGAAAAACATGAAAATGAAACTTGCATGCTAAGGTAGTAGTAGTAAAATTAGGAACTAGACCTTGGTGGGCTTGCAAGTACCATTTGTAGCAGTATAGAGATAATCGGCTTCTTTGACCATTCCACCATTTTTTGCAACCCATTCAAATACACGGTAAGGCCATCCTCCAACACAGCCCTTGGCCGTGTCAACACAATCCACTAGTTGTTGCTCAGAAAGACTTACACTGTGTCTTCCTTTCACTATTGCATTGATTCCTTCCATGGCTGCTGTAGCAGAAAATGCCCAACAACTTCCTGCATACAATCAATATTCTACAAAATCAGTATATACATACAAATATACATACACATACATATATCCTAAGAAATGAAGGCTTAGAATATTATGTTAACTTTAGTCTTTAGAAGAATAACACTAGCCAAAGGTCTTCTGGCCTAATGGCATGGAAATTCTCCTGTAAGTGGTGGGAGGTTATGGGTTTGATCTCACTAGGCTCATTCTCTAGTCTTTGCCCATATAAATCAAAACAAAAAAAAAACAAAAAAAAAAAAAGAACAAGAATATCAAGACTTAATTACCACAAAGCCCTTGATCTTTGACTTTAGTGACAGCTCCTTTTTTCCTCCAATCAATGGAGGGAGGCATATCACATGGATCATCATCCTTGAACTCTGTATTTTGTTCTTTGATGGTGTCTTGGGTTATGACTTCCATCTCAGGTAAGAAAATTTTACTGAACTCCTCGTAGCTCAAATCTGCAAACTTGTTGAGACCCAAACGATAGTCGTAGGGTGATTCTCTTTTTGCATTTGTCTCTTTGATATACTTTAAGTTCTCTTTGAAGATCTCAAATCTCTTTGCTTCCTCTTCTAGATGCTCATATTTTCGTCCATGCTCCTTCTGCCACTGTTTGAATAGTCCTAAGACTTCTCCCTCTGAAGTGAACCTGTCAAGCTCATCGCTATATATGCAAGAAGAGAGGCATATCAAGGAGTAACAGATAAACAAAAAGAAGATAAACTTGGTTACGAGGGAAGTCATAGTTCAGAGAAAAGCTAGAAAAGATTACTAACGTTGTGTTCTTGGGTATAGATGAGTCTTATTTATAGAGCCAGGTGAGAGACCAAACCATTTATTATAAGTAAATTAACTCGATAATGTTTTGAAAAATTACTACCTCCAGTCTTTTAATAATGACCCACTTTTATAGTTCAATTAGCTGTGTGTATTGTGAATTGTCTTCTAAGTATTTGTTTAATATTAATACTCTTGCATACCAATATTATATATATAGTGGGGACAAAACTTAGATGAAGTTGTTTATATCCATTAGGTTAAACTCATCAATGTTTTAAAATCTGGACCAGACCAACCGGGTCACCAGTTTATCCGGTCCAGGCAAGTCCCCAACACAAGGTTGGGGGTGAACTTGGGAACTCAAACACAACCCAAGCAACCTGGCAAGTTGATGGGTTAAGCCGGGTTGCCGTTGAAAAAAGTTATTATATTTTTTTAGGGGCATAAATTGGATATGACAATAGTGCTCAAAGTTCATGATAATTTTGGTGTTAATGGCTATAAGTTTAGTTATTAAAGGATTGTAGCTAGGAATATTTTGTGATCAATTACTATCTATTTTGATAACTAGAAAGAATATTTAGTGATTATTTATTCTAGTGTCATCGGATGATTGATTGATAGTTTTATAATATGATGTCAATTCATATGTCAAAAAATTGTAAAGGATGTTAGATAAGTATATGATTATTTTGTTAGTAATTATTCAAGGTATTTAATTAATATTTAATATTTGGATGGTATGATAAGAATTTAAATTATTTTTTATTCTCCACTAGTCTAGCCCTTGGGTTGACTTAGAACTAACCGACTGCCTTGACCGGTTCAAAGGCCGGTCTGAGTTTAATAACCTTAAAGTTCATAGGTACATTTACAAGTGTGCATAAGCATTTTAATAATTAATAATAGCAAAATAACAAATGTTCATATAAAAATTTACAAATTGTAATTTACATTTTGTGTGATTATACAAAAATTTATAAGTGATCATAGGAGAATTTACAACTACACATGAGAGAATTTACAAGTGTACATACATATTTTAACAACTACTAGTAGCAAAGTTTGAAAAACTTGACCCAATGAATATAAGTAACTTGAACAAAATTTTGTCCATATATCCCAATATAACAAACCATACTATGGTTATTATCAAGCTATGGATAATGCATGTAATTCATTTTTCAACCTCTATGCACGCTCATCTAATTATTAGTATGAATAAATTAACCGATCTTATATCTGTCATCTATGAATTGGGCGTACACACACACACACACACACACACACAATGGTGTTAGTATATATCTTCTAAATCTTTGTTCAATATAGTCCCACATCAATATAAAATATAAAATTTATAGCATAATGAACTATTATTAAATTATGGACAGTATGGCTCATTTTCCAAGCCTCGCGCTTATCGATCTGGTCATTAAGATGAATAAATTTAGCAGGTGTATATTTGTCTTCTACGTATTTTATTGAATATTAATTCTCTCACATTTTTCTTATTCTGAAGATATGACTGTTGAAGTAATCAAGAACTGACTGGCACATATATTAATAATAAATTGACACCAGCGTAACATATATGTAATTTTTCAATAGAGTAAGTTGCAAAATATGACAAAAAAGAAACGACAAGACAAGACTTCACTGGCTAATTAAGATGCATGAGTTTTACATGGTCATAATTCGCATGCGCGTAAAGTCGTCCCCACAGTAGATATGAAATCAGAATGGCCACTAAAACTCTATCTTTTAGCAATTCTTCGAAACCTAATCTTATAGTGTATCAATGGTTGCGATCTAAGTCCATGCAAATTCTTTGCACTATGTGTTCTCTTGCTGGTCCATCACATTTTTGGAACCTCATTAATAATTTGGAAGCTAGTCCGTTATATTTTTCGAAGGGCCAAACTTTTTTGGAATTTCATCATGTGGCCCGTCTTATGAAGAGCCGAGCAAAAGACCATCCGAACTGATGTCTCATTCCACCGACAAAATGCTTAATATCTTTTTAACTACAACTTATTTCTTAGGAATAGTTTCGGAGGTAGTGTAGAAATAAACAATCACTGCAGTGATTTATTCCACAAATGCCCCAAATGGTTTAGTTTAAGAACTATGCTGTTTTCCCACCAAAGATTATATGTAGCCTTGTCAAGTAGATAGAAAATTAAATATAATGATTTAATCATATTGCGCAAATAATTTTATTTTCGAACATTGATTATATATCTACCAACTATGTTTTTGGAGTCAAAAGACCATATATACTTCCTCTGTCCCAAAATATAAGTTCAGTTTAAGAACTTAACATATATAAAATAAGAATGGGAGTTAAAAATAGGTTAAGTAATCAATTTTGTCAAAAAAATTATTTTACTTT
Source organism: Inga laurina (assembly GCA_963855925.1). Taxonomy (NCBI): domain Eukaryota; kingdom Viridiplantae; phylum Streptophyta; class Magnoliopsida; order Fabales; family Fabaceae; genus Inga; species Inga laurina. The sequence goes on from OY979701.1 coordinate 57,530,978, forward strand.
TCATTATCACCCCTGTTAATTATTAAATTCTAAGATGTAACTACATACAAAAATTCTTCTCAAAATCAGCATCGAGAAAAATATGAAAGGTAGGTCCCTTCGAATAATTTCATAGCAAATTTTACTGCAATGCTTCCTTTCTCTATTTCAAAAACTTTTACTTCTTTAATATAGTTTTACATCTAATTTTTATTTTGCCAACTTGATTTATATAAGGATTTTCAGCAAAAGATGTAACTATACTTTCTTAGTTAAACATCAACCTCACAGGAAAAAGTATTATTAAATAGTATTCATCATATGTGGTTGCTATCATGATTAAAATATTACTCCATTCATCTCTATTTATAAGATCCTCTTTTCTGAAATGACATGTTTCTTTTTTTTTTTTTAAGGTTCTCTTTGCTTTTGTCTAAATAATAAATGTTTTTTATCCATTTTACCTTTCATTAATTTCCCACATACATTTTCTTTCATCATTTTTTTTATTATTACTCCCCCCTTCACTTACACATAAATATGGCCATATCTAGAAAAAAAAATATTTCCAACATATTTATTACTTTTAACTAATTTTAATTTTTTTAATAACCCAATTCAGTTAATAAAACCTTATAAATAGGTACAGAGGGAGTTCATATCTACTGCGTTGATGTCAATTTATTATTAAAATAATATGTTCCAACCCGTTCTTTATTACTTCAACAGCATTATCTCCAAAAAGACAAGACAATGTGACCATTTAGCTATCAGCCTATCCTCCAAAAATGGACCACCAAAGTAAAAAGAAATGTGTGAGAATTGATATTGAATAAATACCTAGAAACTGGGGGAAAAAATTATCAATGGCTTGATATGCATGGCGTTTAAAAAAAATGAACAGACTATCCATAATTTAATAATAACACACTATGCTAGAAATTTTATATTAATGGTGGACAATATTGAACAGAGATTTTAGAAGACAAATTTTCACACCGTTAATTAGTTATTAATGATACAACTCATTTATTAAATTTATGCAATGTAAAATAACATATGCACCGAACTCATCTGAAGTATGATGGGGGATATTAATTTCCAGTGCCATAGAAGGAATAGTTATCGAGTATTACCACAAGAACAAAAATGGTCACGTTAAAAATTAAAGGGCCTTTAGACCGAATTTGGGATCAATCTAGATAAAAGCAGTTTAAAGAGTAATCAAAATGGTGTGCTCTACTCATCTTAGTTAGATATTGCTCCCATGATTAACAAGTACCTATGTTTGGTTACGCATGTACGCTAATGTATTGCAACAAATAAATTGTACATTATTAGTTATGATTTATTTAAATATTGAAATCAATCAATTTAGTGCCTAACCTGTGTCAATATGTACGTATTAAATAAACCTTTTTTTCCATGCGCAAACCAACTTTTATTGACTTTAATAACATAATCTCCAAAAGTAATAGCAATATTACCAAGGGCAAAAGATTGAAACTGTGGTTTCAGAAGCTCTTCTGCAAGCCAAGATAAAACTCTCTTCACATACTTACTTCGTAAATTGTAAAAGCTATTTTCTAAAAGCTAATCTAAACACACACTAATAAATGGCTAGGTCTCTCTCACCTGAATCTGTATATACAAGACTCAATCTATACACAAAAACACTACCACTATGGTCTATAAGTCCACTTAACCTAATTTTCATATATCAAAGAAAGTTAGTTAACTCATTAGATATATCATAAATTTATAAATTTTCTCAATTTCACCCTCATTTATGAATGTGCATAAAAAATATTTTATGCATTGTGCTTCACCTCTTTCTTCCCTCTCCAAATTTAGTGAAGGCAAAATTGTAACACCGTCATTACACTACTATAGAAGGAACTGTTAACGTCCGTTTTTATGCCCTTTAGACAATTGTTTTCAAGAGGACATATATGTGAGTGTCGTTAAAAGTTTTAAAATAGACAATCGTTTCAAAACAGTCGTTGTAAGAGACTTACGACGACTATTTTTGAAAAAACAATCATTGTATGTTATGACTTACAACGACCGTTTTTGCAAAAATGGTCATTGTAAGTGACATAGAACGACCGTTTTTCCAAAAATAGTCATTGTATGTGACAACATACAATGACCGTTTTTGCAAAATGGTCATTATATCCCTCTATTTTTTTTAAGAAAAAATCTTATACAGAAATCAACTTTTCGGATAGAAATTTCCAATGAACAACATTCAAATGAATTTCCAACGAACAACATTCAAACGAAATTTCCAATGAACATCATTCAAACAAAATTTCCAACTAACAACACTTAAACAAAATTTCAAAGTCTTCATTTTAGGAAGTAAACCCCAAATATAATTGCAATTCAACTTCCAAAAATGATAACCAAACAAAATTAAATATAAAAAGGCAAGGAGACTCAAGTGCTTTGCAAACACTCTCAAGCTCAAGGAAATACTTAATCTTCTGGGCTATCATTACAACCTCATTAACACCCAAGCAAATGTTGCTACTTTGCTCAAAGACTGGTAGTGCTCAAGATCCACGCACATCATACTCTTGAGCACAGACTAAACATGCTCCTGATTATCGGAGTGAGGGCGAGGAGGAGAGGGTTCACCATAACGCTGGCAAAGAGGAAGGTGAAGATCGCGATTGGGTCAGAGAATAGGCTAGAGGTCGTGTCTGGGGTCGGAGAGGGGCCAAATGATGTGACTGAAGGTTGGAATAGGGCTCAGAGGTGGATCTGAGAAGGAGAGGCATGACTAGTAGAGGAGATATGATTGGGTTTAAAACAGATCTGGAACACTTTCAACAACCGTTTTTGGGAAAACAATCGTTGAAAGACAAGTCAAAATTTCAAAATTGCCACCGCCTCATTTTTAACGACCGTTTTTAAAAACGGTCGTTAAAAATGAGGCGGTGGCAATTTTGAAATTTTGACTTGTCTTTCAACGAATGTTTTCACGTTGAAAGTCACTTTCAACGACCATTTTTGGAAAACAGTCGTTGAAAGACAAGTCAAAATTTCAAAATTGCCACTGCCTCATTTTTAACGACTGTTTTTTAAAAACGGACTTTAATTAGTGACGTTAAAAGTACTTTTTGTAGTAGTATTATTTACTCTCTCTAGGTGGATATATAATAAGAACCAATTTTTTTTTTCAAAAATAAACTTAGAAAAAAGACCAGAGTGGTACGTTAATAACCATTTATGTTCTTATTTGAATGATGACTTTGTAACCAATGAAGTCATTCTTCCTGAAATCATGGAAACTAATTAAAAGTAGTTAAATAATAAAAATATTTAGAAAAATTTAATAATTTTCTAATTTAGACCTGGATGTAACTTAGTTTTATGATTTTTACTCGGTTGAATCCTAATATCTAAACTTTAACTCAATACAACGTAACTCAGTTTCTATAGTTTTAACAATTTAGAATATCAGCCCAAAAGCTTCAAAAAATAACTTAAGTACTTGTAATTTTGCTTTCTTAAATTCAAAGACCATCATTTTAAATAGTTAAAACTATAGGGATTAAATTGCACTAAGTTAAAGTTCAGAGAGTTTTAACAAAAAAGAAAAAAAAAACCTATAGAGATTGATAAAAAAAAAAAAAAAAAACCCATCTTATATAACCAATGGGTAGGGTCTTATAAATGTTTAATTAAATTTTGTAAAGGGTTTTTTGTATATCAAGAATCAACCAGCATAGTTTTATAAATAGAACGAACATCAGTTTATGATAAGGTTTTAATAAAGATTCCCGATAAGATAGAATTTCAACGGCCATGGTGATCTCTCATATATGTTAGCAATCTTCCAAAGTTGGGCCCCCTATGTAAAATTAAACGTGGGTTAATATGTATAAGAGTTGGGTGTTTCTATTAGACCACCAGATGGATGGATTCAATTAAAGGGAAATTTAAATACTAAGAAGTTCAAATGACATGAGAAGTATATAAAGATAAGTTCCAATGTAGGAAATGACAAAACCTCATTTGTTATTGGGACTTCTTGGTAATTAAATTCTTTTCTTGGAACCTTATAATAATTCCCCCTTGTCAATTAATGTAATGTCAATGGATCTGCTATAAAGCAACAAAATAGTGCTGTTTCTTAGAAATAGTTCCCCCTTTGAAGCTGAAGAGCGGGTGTTTCTTAAAGAATGAATATTGCTTGGTAACTTGGTTTGAAAAATATTATTGAATGTGATTGCAAATTTGCTTAAAGTAGATGTGTAATCCATATTCTAATATATTAGGAGTCTCATATTTATTAAATATATTAGTTCCTACATTGATTAGTTGGACATTGAATTGAAAATATATAAAGTTGATGTATGTTTTATGAAATTGACTCAAGTGATTTTCAGGCCAAAAAGAAAATTGACTTAAATGATTTTGATAGAAAGACCAACATGATACATACCTACTAGAGCCATTTGATATGTGGGACACCAAAAAAAAGAAAAAATAAAAAAAAATGAATATTGAAAAAAAAAATTAAGAATATCATGGACTTAAGGCTAAAAAAAAAGTACAAGCACAGGCAAAAGAACGAAGAGGACATGAGGCCTTTGAGATTAAAAAAAAAAAAAAGCACAAACCCAAGCTAAGAAAAATGAATGAAAAAAATAGTAAAAGGAATACTATAATATTTTTCTAAATAAGAGAATATTAAATATTTTACGAGTCCCACCTTGATTTTTTTTTCTTTTTGTATTGGGCTTGGTCCCTTTTCTTTGTTATAAAATTATCTTTTTCTCTTAAGATTGAGACAATGTTTGGCTATCATCAAAACATGGATCAACAAAACAAAAGCAAATGGACATGAATTATGAGCAAGATTAATGTGGAGAATACGTTTAGCTATCTTCCAATAATAGGTGGACCGCCTAAATAAAAGCAAATGTACGAGTGTACAGCAAATAATTAGGACACAAGCAAGCACAAAATATATGCACATCACTTAGACGAAGCAAAAAAACAGGTTTAGCTGTCTTCCAATAATAGGTGGACCACCTAAATAAAAGCAAATGTACGAGTGTGCAGCAAATGATTAGGACACAAGCAAGCACAAAATATATGCATACCACTTAGACAAAGCAAAACAGTTTTTTTTTTTTTTTCCTAACAAAAAAAAACAAAACAATTAACACTAACCAAAAGACTTAAAATTGAAAAACTCATTCCCCCCCCCCCATATACTTAATATAAGACTTATTTGGGGAGTTGATCTTGATCCTAAATATAATACATAGTTTTCATGTATTATACCTTCTTTTTCACAAAAATCATTTAATAATAAATATTCCCCTTCACTAGTAAAAGTTTACAAGCTGAAATTGCTTTTGAAAATCTCAAATCTTTTTGCCTTCTCTTCTAAGTTTTGGTATTCTCGTTTGATCTCCATCTTCCACTTTTGGAATAGTTGGGAGACTTCTTTCTCGGTAGTGAATTGTCTAGATCTTGGCTCAAAGTGGAAATTTCATTAGAAATACAAGAAGTGGGGGAAATTAGAAAACACCAAAGAGAAAAGAGGAGGACCAACTTAATAATAGAAGTCATTGTTCACTTATGAAGCGTTTTGATCGCTGTTCTTCTATAGCAATGTTCCATATATGTATATATAGAGTCACATCCTGATGAAAGGATATTGTTCGGAGCATATGCTCCACAAATTTTAAAATTTTCATATTTATTATATCCGAATATCTGATGTCATTCCCTTCGAAGATAATGTTATTTTGAGTGATATTAATAATGGATTCGCAGGTAATAAAGTAGTTCAATAGATTATCATATATGTTGACAAAATGTAGATGGTACTGTAACCCCCTACCTTAATAACCATATTTATAGTTCGAGAATGTGTCAATAAGTTGAAATAGAGACCAGTGGTTAACTTAAAATTTTTCCAAAACTTGTTTAGTGCGGTCTCACGTTCACATCTCGAATATAATTGGTTTGACCAATTCGGTTTCATTTATACATATCAGAGTGCAACCAAAAATTCCCGACAACGCTCAGGTTTCGTTACTTAATAAAGGGTTTACAACGCTTAGTTTCCCATACAGGGGATTACACAACACTATTCAATATATACAACATGTGCAACTAATCCCCAACAAAATATGACAACCAACTACCAAAATTAAAACTCCTAGCTAGAAGCTCTAACCGCCCTTCATTACTTGCTTTTCCTTTGAACCGCTTGCCCTTGCTGTAGGTTAGTCATTGGAAAGAATGAGATTCAAAAGAATCTCAGTAGTAACAATTCACTTATAACATGTACAATCACAAAGCATGTAAGCAAATCACAACAACAACAACACAATGGCATTTCTGCAACAGCTTTCGCTGCATTCACAACGGCATATTTCACAACAGCATGTTTCACAACAGCACAACAACGACATTTCACAACAGCAATGTTACATCACGGCATATTCAATGAAATGACATACATGCAAGGCATCATACACATAATAAGATAAAGAGTCACTACCTTGTTCTTTCCGCTCGTGCACTGGCACTGGTTTATCACGTGCAGGGCAAATGTCAAATCCTATAATTAGAATTACGGGCGACAGGTTATTACTTAATCCAATTCTTTAATTCAAATACTCAAGTTGGTTATCATTAGGGACATTTAATCAAATCAACTAAAGAGTTAAAGTGGTCAATTTACCTAAAAGACCAATTCCTAACCTCAAAGTTCAACAATACTATATTATGCCATTACATCTTCAATTTTCGCATAAGGGACCAAATCTGCCAGAATTTTCTCCAGACTTTGAAAAATCATAACTAATTCTACAAAAATTGAAATGAGGTGATCCGAAGTCCTATGGAAAGCTATTGAAGTCCTCTTCATAGGAAAAATATGAATCATTACTGGAAATCACCACAAAATTCCAGAATTACACAAAATCCCACACTGCTCCAGAATTAAGTCCAGTTTTGACATCAAACTTTGGGCAACCAGAACTCACAGCTCAAAAAACGAAATGACACAAAGTATATGTCCATTTTGAAGCTTGTAATGTGAACTTTAAGACTGGAAAGTTTAATAATTTTTAGAGATCATTTGGTTATCCAAAAACACCACACAAGTAGAGTACCTCGCTGGAATCCTGTTCAGGCTGAAAACCCAAATTTACACTTTGAGTTTCAATGACCCAAAATTCACAACCTAGGGCTATTCCCACATAATATTTCGTGTAGAACACAATGGTAACATCAAAATTAACAAATTCCCACTCATTCTCCATGTCCTGTTTTGGCAGAAAATTCAAAATAAATCCCAACAATTACCAACTTCTAATTTCAGCATCAAACTTATGTCAAATGGTTTCCAATCATCATAAACCACCAATAACATAACCAAAACATCATGAATTACCCAAACCCTTGTTTAGCCAAAATCAGGGCAGATTTACACATGCCAAAATACTCATCCAACCAACACAACCAATAGCTCAAATTGATGCTAATACTCACCTAGTGCTCCTCCTTAAGTTCTTTCTTTGATTCTTCAGCTTTTGTTCTTTCAAGGTGGCTGAAAACTCCTCTTCTTCAAAAACAAAAACCATAGAAATGAAGCTAAGGAAGAGAGGAACAAGTTTCATGAAGGACTCTTGAGCCATAGATGAGGTTAAGGAGGTGAAAATCAAGACCAAACTCTCACCTTCACTTGCTTCTTCTTGCACCCTCGTGTTGCATCTGCAGCACCGACTTGGAGAATGAGAGGGAGAGTGAATAATAATCAGTTTTTCCCTTCCCTTATCACTTAAAAATCTGGCCGAAAAGTTGGGTAAAAAGGAGAGGCAAATATGTGGTCCATATTTAATCTTTCTTGCTAAAATCCTACGGTAATTTCTATTGTATAATTGATCCAATTTGGTCAACCTTTCTCTTTCCTACCTCTCTTGCCTTTAGAATTCTTGGACGGAAAGTTTGAGAAAGATGAGGAAATATATGGATAATACTTTCTCTCTTTTTCTCTTATATCCCTAGCCACTTTTATTGACTTTTCATATGGAAAAGATGAAGTATACATGATATTAATTCTCTTTCCCTCATGTCATGCGAGTTGTAGCCTAGGAAAAGAGATGATGATCTTTGGTAATATCTCCTTGAATAATAAAGTTAAGTCCCCAATTAGCATGAGATTGTTGACCAAGTCCTCATCTTTTTATAACTTGGTCCAATTGCTTCCATATGTCATATTTAATAGCCAATAGGTATTTTTCTCTTGGTTTTCCCCCTTGTCATACGTGAATCATGGCCTTTTGAAGAAGAAGATGATCTTGTAAAATATCATCTTGCAATATAATATTTAGTTGCCAATTTTGCATGTGAAATTTAACTAAAGTCATAACAAAATTTCCAAAGGTAATTCTGTCATTAATCCCATAATCTATTCTGTACATTTAGTCATTGAGTACATTTTGGGATATTACAGGTACTGATATGGATGTTTATTTCACGCTTTAAATGAATTGATTCCCACATGATAAAGATATGTATTTGTTAAATAATTATGGGAGCAGCAAGATTTTTTTTTTTACTAAACAGAGGTACACATTGCGAGGGACTAACCCGCTTCGCTTGTTGGTAGCAAAATTGTTAATGAACACCAGTTAATCATCGTCCTTGGAATATTTTGAAGTACACAGAGGGTTTGAACTCAAATCATCACACTTAAAAAATGGCTTAAGAGATACACTTGGCCTGACCCCTTGGAAAGTGAAATTACCTAATAAAATCATCCTTCTAGTAGAATAATATAATGGGCTGGTTGGTATATATATATATAGAGAGAGAGAGAGAGAGTGATTCCATTCTTATATAAAAGGGCAATATAATTTAATTAAACCTTTAGTGATGATCATGTTAGGGACAATAATTGTAACACTCCAAATTTTATATTCACCAAAAATATATTGTAATTATTTGAGTAATTCAATAAAATGGTGAATATTCATGAATTTGGATCTTGTGAATTTTGAAATATTCATATTCATAAGGAAATGGGCAAATGAATCCAATAATTGAATTAAATTACAAAGGCGATAGCAAAATCATAATTTCGCCAATTTAGCCCAAGATTAATTATTTTCTAATTAATTGAAGTTAATTTCAATTAATCAAGAAAAATGCATAATTGGATTATTCTTGATGGAATAAATCAAGAATTGTGAAATTAGGGGAAATTATACATAATACAACTATATGAATTATGGGATTTATCAAAAACATTTTCTTCTCTTCTCCACCCTAAATTTCGTCCAACCATGAAAATAAGGGAGAGGAAATAGGTTTAGTTAGAGTAAAGAGAAGGGTGTATGGTTTGTGTAACTAGAAGGAATCTAGTCCCAATTCAATTGGACCCAAATGATGTCAAGGCATGGCATAAAGTAAGAAGGTATGGTGTGAGGTATGGTTGGAGGAATGGGGCATGCAAGGTGGTGTAATCTTGACCCTTGATGAGATCAAGGGTTAGGAAGGGAGAAGACCAAATGAATAAACATTTTCTCCCTCCTCTTTCAAGACACAATTCAGCCAAGACAAAGAGAAAAGAGAGAGAGAGAGAGAGAGAGTGAACTTGGAGAGCTCTTGAAGTTTAGAGAGAAGGAAGAGGAAATCTAAGGTAAAAAGGTTAATTTCTTATGGTTTTCTTGTGTTCTTGTCATGAAATCCTTCTCTAAACTCTTTTTCTCATGAATCCATGGTGGTGAAGTCACACTTTGAGATCAAGAAGAGAAGGAGGAGGAGCCTAGAGTAAGAGGAAACCAAGAAGCCAAAGAGGGTAACTTCATAAACTTGCCTTCTTGTGGTATTGTTGTTGTTTCTTGATTTTTTTCAAGTTTCTTGGTTGAGTTGTAAAATTGGAAAAGCCATAACCCTAAGGGATTATGTTGCCCAAAATCCTTTAAATCATGATTAAGAAGTGTTTAAGTGAGTTAACCAAGGATTAGAAGTGGAAGAGTACACGTTTTAGAAGATAAAACACAAAACTATATTTTTTCTATTTTCCCTTCAATATTTCAGCCAGGACCAGAACTAGTACTAGGCGTTGGATTTTCATGAAATAAATGATTCCATTGAACTCAGTGGGCAAATATAGGTGGGGTTACAATTGGGCACTTTTTTGGTAAAGGCCGAAACAACATAATTACGAAAATGCTACTGAAATCCCTAAATAGGGGCTGTCAAGGGTATTTTTGTAATTTGATAGTGAATTTGATAATTTTGAGCTGGAAATGGATTCCTTGGATGAAAATAAGTCAGAATAGAATTAGTCAAATTTTTGCGAAAATGTGCCATCGGGCCGGTTACAGTGGGGCCGGGCTGGGGTCTCGGGGGCATTTTGGTAAATTTTCACTATAGACTAATATAACCACAAGAAACACTATGGAAGAGTCTAAAATGATACTTGGATAGGTTATGACCTCTTTCTGGTACATTTAATATTTTAGGACCGATTCGAAAGCCGGAACAACACGTGTTACGAGGCACACTGGAAAAAGGGATTATAAAGCTTTAAGGTAAGGACATTATCCTTCATACATTATGCCATAGTGATATGATTGTGTGGATGCCAATGTTTGTAAATGCGCTTTATTAATCAACATGATTTGCCCAGAGAGGGGCCAGAAGTGTCAGAGGCACTTACACTGGAGTTGGTGAGAATCCAACCGGTGTAGATTAGTGGGGCTGGGCCCTACTCATGTATATATGCAGATGATATGTTTATATTGTTCATTAATTGGTGAAAACATGGCATATATCATATTTACTTTTCATATTTTCTATTGACGATAGCATGTCTCTACTGGGATTCTTCGGAATCTCACCCTATTTTTAAATAAACATCTTAGCGGGTGCTAGTGGTTCAAAAGGCAAGGACGTAGACACCAGGAAATAATTGGCATGTATCTCGAGTTGAGTACAAGATAGTGGATTATAATTACTTGATGCTTATATATTTTGGAGAATTCTATAGATATTAAGTTTCCGCTGTACAGTACTACAAAATATACTTTCCACTACCCTAAAGGATGTCCCTTTTTGAAAAAGGCATTGCCAAAATATTGGTGGCTGGCATATGTGTAATTATATATGAAAATTGGAAAGATTGGCGCATCTAAAATAATTGAATATCACGCCAGAAGGTGCCAGGAAGTGTTTTAGACGTCCACAATCAAAATGGGGACGTCTAAAGACCCCCAAATCTGATCAGGATATTATATACACAAAAAAAATAGAAAAACTTTAGACATCCCCAGCCCAGATGGGGACGTCTAAAATCTTTAGACGTCCCTAGCTGGGCTGGGGACGTCTAGCATTAGACTTTCCCAGATGGTCTGGGGACGTCTAATATTAAGCTTTAGACGTCCCCAGCCCAGCTAGGGACATCTAAAGCTGGATCACATGCACTGGTCGACATGATCGGTGCATGTGAAGTGTCAAAAAATTGCTTTAGGCGTCCCCAATATTGACTGGGGAAGCATAAAGCTCCTCTGCTTTACTCTTCCTCACTCCTCCCATCTCCATCACTTCCGTCATCCCCATCTTCATACTCTCCTCTCCCCTGGCCTTCTTGTTTTTCTACTTTCTCCAAATCTTTCTATACGGCTATCCCTTGTTTCTTCTTGGTCCTCCATCTTACCCTCTATTTCATCCATAGCATGCCTGCTTATTGCCATCTTTGCTCTAGGTTTGCACCGTTTTCTCTCATTCTCGCCACTGTCGTCCTCCCTCTTACCACCGTGGGTCATCTCCCTCTAAAGTTTCAGCTACAAGTTAGCTAACTAAACTTGTGAATGCTTAGCAAAATGCATTTGATTCTTGGCTGGAATTTAAGTGTGATTTATGCTTGAGCTTTATCTTTGTTGTTTTGGTGGTAGACTTCCTGAGACAATTGTTGTCAACGTGAGCTGTGAATTTAAAATTTGACTTGTGCTGGACCTGTACACCTTGCTTGCTATTGAGTTTAATTGGTGATAAAAGAATAAATTAAAGTGTTACTATGAATGGCTTGCAAGGTGTAGAATGGCTAAAGAATCTGGAATATTTATATACACACATGCACTAGTAATAGTAATAGTTATATCAAGTAAAAGGGACTAGATATATATATAGATATATAATGATATATATCATGAACAAGGATTTCTAATTTAATTTTTATGAATGATGTGTGTGTGTAACGTTGGGAAAATAACTATTTCTGTATTGGCGTCTCAACAATGTTCGAATCTAGCTAGATGAGTCAGTAGTATTAGATATTAATGATGAATATATATATATATATATAATTATGCATGCATGCTTAGAAGAACAAGGGGAGCAATAGGAAGAGGATAATGGGGAGAGAGGGAATGGGGAGTATATTTATAGAGATATTTCAAGGCATGCAATCATTCCAATGATCATGTGCCCCTCCACTTACAACTACAACAACACCAAACTCTCTCTCTCTCTCTCACACACACATCTGATTATATTCCTTCATAATTCATTCAACAATAATAAAAAATTTCCTTTTTGCCCCTCTCTCACTTACAAGCAATATGCCTATAAATGACCCATCAACCATATATATACATATATATCCCAAGATGCAAATGCAATGGAGTATGTTATATATTATTTTAGCAATCATAACTACAAGTCATTCTCTTTCACATGATTATTCAATTTCTATAGGGAAAATATCACTGCACCCTCTCTAGCAAATTATTCTCAAACCGTTTCTAAAACTTTCTGAAACTTCATTGTACCCTTAGGTCTAAACAAAAATTATATTTTTTGTTGAAAAGACATTTAGGCCCTTGTCTTATATATGGTCAAGACAATCTTATAAATTCCCACATGTGTCTCTTATAAATACACATAGTTGATTTGTAAATTCCCACATATTTCACTCATGGTATATATCTGATTTAATAATTTGGTTGCTAAAATATAAGTGTATTATGTTTGTGCTTGTTGTTAGAAGCTAAAGTTTAGTTTCATTTAAATTAAGCTGAGATGGTTTATTATTTTGATTTTGGGATGTCTCACTTTTAAGGGGAAATGCTGCCAAAATTTTGAAAAACAAAATAGTAAAAGGCAATTCCCAGTGTTGACAATTATTCTAAACTTGAGTGTAAATTAGAATGGCATAGGTGGTAATAAAATGGATCACAGTTGGATGAATGCTTTGAGAACAAGTGAAGAATATGAGAATGGGGTTAAAGAGTTTATTGAATTTGCTAGAAGGAACGCTCCAACCCAAAATGGGATGTATTTTTGTCCTTATGTCAATTGTTTAAATGAGAGAAAATGGGATGTTGAAGTTATAAGGGATCACCTACTTTGTGATGGAATAAATCTTCGATACACAAGGTGGATATGATATGTTGAGGAAGTAAAGGATTGTCCGTCGCACAAGAAGGAAGCTGTGGATGTCATAGATGAAGATAGAATGGAGAGAATGATTCACGATGTTGAGGTAGAATCCTTTGCGCAGTCACATGAATATGACAACCTGTGGAGTGATGCAAAGACACCGTTGTACCATGGGAGTAAGTACACACGACTGACAGGAATATTACATTTGGTTAACTTAAAAGCAACTTGTGGGTGGACCGATAGTAGTTTCACATTGCTGCTTGAACTGTTGTGTGATATGTTTCCAGACAATAATGTACTTCCAAATCGTATGTATGAGGCCAAGAAAATCCTATCTACTATGGGTATGGAGTATAAAAAGATACACGCTTGCCCTAATGACTACGTCCTGTATAGAAAGGAGTATGAAGGTTTGAGTGAGTGCCCTAAGTGTCAAATTGCATGATATAAAGTGAAGAAAGATGGCAGTTGTGGTGATGGGGCAACTAAAAGGCAACCTTTAAAGGTTTTGTGGCATCTTCCAATAATACCTCGTTTTAAACGTTTGTTTGGGACTAGAAAAAAAGCGAAGAAGTTGAGATGGCATTAAGATGAGAGAATACCCGACGGAAAATATATTCGGCACCTAACTAACTCTCCACAGTGGAAGAAAATAGATGAAATATTCCCTGATTTTGGCAGTGAGCTGAGAAACCTTCAGCTTGGGCTTTGTACAAATGGCATCAATATGTATGGAACTCTTGATGGCACACAAAGTGCGTTGGCCGGTACACCTTGTAATACACAACTTGCCTCCCTAGCTTTGTATGAAATGCAAGTATGTAATGCTTTCTATAATGATTTTTGGACCAAAATAGCTGGGGAACGATATTGATGTCTACTCGGCGCCTTTGATTAAGGACTTGAAGAAGTTGTGAAAGGAAGGCGTAGATGTGTTTGATGCATATACGAAGGATTCCTTCAAGCTACGTGCAATGATTTTCACTAAGATAAATGACTTCCCTACGTACGGAAACTTGTCAGGGTACAGTGTGAAGGGGCATAAAGCATGTCCTATCTGTGAAGTAGACACTCACTTCCACCAACTTAAGCATGGAAGAAAAATGATCTAGCTTGGTCACAGGAGGTTTCTTGATAGGTTCCACCCGTATCGTAGGTTAAGAAAGCGTTTTAACGGCTTGCCGAAGCATGGAATGGCTCCGAATGCATTAATCGGAGAGGAGGTATACAGTCGGGTCGAACGTATCAATGTCTTATTCGGTAAGAATCAAAAGACTGCAGGTGAGAAGAACATATGGAAGAAGAGATCAATTTTCTTTGATATTCCATATTGGCGTACTCTTGACGTGAGACACAGTATTGATATGATACACATAGAGAAAAACATTTGTGATAGCCTTGTCAGTATGCTTTTGCACATACCAGGGAAGACTAAGGATGGGATTAGTGCGAGACTAGACCTTGTTGATATGGGTATAAGAGAACGATTGCATCCACAACTAAGAGACGATGGTAGGAGGGCATACATGGAGCAGCAACGCATATACTATCAAAAGAGGAGAAAAGAAGCTTGTGTGGGTGTTTGCACAAAATTAAGGTGCCACAAGGGTATTCTTCAAATGTGAGGTGTGTGGCAATGGACGATTTGAAGTTAGTGGGAATGAAGTCCCATAATTATCATGTGTTGATGCAACAACTATTACCAGTAGCTATTAGAGGCGTTATGAAAGATGAAGTTCAAACCATTGTAACAAGATTATGTGTTTTCTTTAATGCTATCTGCAACAAAGTCATTGACACTGAAAAGCTGGGGAACTGGAAGCTAAGGGTTATATTATATTGTCTCAATTAGAGATGCACTTTCCTCCTTCATTTTTTGATATAATGGTGTATTTGATAGTTCATTTGGTAAGGGAGGTAAGGCTCTGCGGTCCAGTTTACCTGAGGTAGATGTACCCTTTCGAGAGATACATGAAGATCTTAAAAGGGTATTCTAAAAATCCCTATCCACTAGAAGCCTCAATAGTTGAAAGATATGTAGTTGAAGAGGCTATGAACTTCTACAGCGATTATCTATCAGGGAAGAAGGAACAATCTCGGCATGAAGAGGGGAGAAGCAAGGGAACACGAGGGCTAAAAGTGAAGACTATGCCTCATGAAGAGGTGTTGTAAGCACACCTTTATATCCTGAATAACATGGCAGAAGTTCAACCATACATAGATAAACACAGAAAGAGATTGAAGAACATGAATCCAAGGAAGAATGACATGCAGATTGCTATTAAGCAAAACAAGACATTCATAGAGTGGTTTCAGGAAAAGGTTTTGCATGAGACCGGTGTGTTTGAGACAATAGAGTAGCTAGCCTGGGGGCCTTCGTTTCAGATCATTACTTGGAGTGGTTATGATATAAACGGGTATTCTTTCTACACAAAAGACCAAGATGACAGAAGTACCATGCAAAATAGTGGGGTGATGGTACAAGCTGAAGCCATGCACTTTTCTAGTTCGAAAGACAAAAACCCCATATTAGCATCCACGGCCTATTATGGAGTGATAGAAAAAATATGGGAAATTACTTACAAAAAGTTCAAAGTTGCTTTATTCAAATGTAAGTGGGTTAGCAATAATGTTGTGGTAATAGATCAACAATTTGGACTTATCTCAGTTGATCTTGAAAGAGTAGGTTATAGGGATGAGCCCTTCATTCAGCAAGCCAGGTGAACAAATGTTTTATGTCACAGATCCTGCAAATAAAAAAATTTCCATTGTACTTCAAAGTAAAAAATAGAAGCATGGTGATCCAACTTTCAACTTTAAAGACACACTACCTTTTACAATTAATCCACCTACAACAAGTGAAGTAAAATATGTAGATGATGAAGAATATGCTATCAGAAATGATTATGGTGAAGGAATATGGGAAATAATATAGAGTAAGAGCATAACTTAGAAAATGGTATGGTGTGCTGTTTGTTTTATAACTAGTTAGTTTATTCATTTACTTACAACTTATTCACCTATCTGACAATGATTTTTGTGCTTACAGGAATATGGACAATTCTAATGACTCACAAAGTGATAGGGACAATGAAATGAATAGGCCTCAACCCGTTGCGAGAAGAAGGGTTAGAAGCAATACAAAATTGCCTGCTTTGGTAGCACATCATCACCATCAACAGAAGAGGTTGCACATTGACTTTGATGATAATTTGAAACTAATTGGTCCAGAGGAAGACCATTTCATTAGCTATTTAGGTTATTTGGCTCGGAGCAAAGTTCACATATCTATGATAATTGGAAGTTGGTTCCACCAAAAACCAAAGACTTGATTGGGCAACAACTTTTGGTATATAAGTTTCAATACATCTGCATATATATCTTTATTCCTATTGCTTCAAATATAATTAACTTATGTTTTTACCTTGCAGCAAACCTATGATGTCCCTGACATTGCAGTGATGTACAAGGAGTGGATGAGGGAGGTTCGTCTACGATGGAAAGATTTAAAGAACAGGCTTACACGAGATTACATTCGAGGGGACCTGAGGGGTAATGATCCATGTCAGAGTCGCTATTCATTACTCAAATCTGAAAAAGAATTCAGCCCCGCCTCACGGTTGCTATCATTCGTTCTTCTTGCATTAGTATTCCTGATAATCTTCAGAGCGCTTTTGAAATTTTGGAATCTATATGCCTCCTCTTCTGGAGTTTTGTATTCTCGTTTAAATTTCTCCTTCCACTCTTGGAAGAGGCGAGAGTCTGCTTCCTCATGTGCATCTGGATTCCAAATGGAATACTTTATCATCAGGACACAAATTGAAAAGCAACCCAATAACATGCCTTTTAAACAAAAAAAAAAAAAAAATTACATCTAACCGAGAAAGCACAGAGCAAGTCTTATGTTCAAGATTATATATTATGTCATTATTCATCGAAGCTTCTTCTTACAACTAAAGATCAAGAAAATATATGGGAAGGAGTAGGCAGATATAACAGCGGTAAGAAGATAAAAAATGATTTTAACATTAAAAAAAGATGAAGAATTACCAATTTAAATCCTCAATGAAACTATACAATACAAACCGTAGATTCTTTAATCCCATTTAGTACTCACTATTTGAGAAAATAAATACATAAATTGAAAGGAAAAGACGATGCAAAGCACATGAACAAACCTGTTAGAAAGGGAATTTTTATCTTTCCGAAGATGGAAAGCATGGCGAATGAATCTGTAACCACAACTAGAAACCAATACTCACAAACTCAAACAAGACAGACAAAAGAGGAATTAGGGATTTAGCAATTAGGAGGCGATTGAAAAAGCGTGGAGAAGCGTAGGCCTTTTCTGTAGGGTTTAAAAGTTTAACTTTCCGAACAAGAAATCGGACTGGAAAAAAAAGGAAAAAAGAACATTTTTTTTTTTCGTAATAAAAATAAACGAAACTTTAGTAAGACACAATTGGCATCATAATTGTATATTCTCCTTTTTCAATTATTATATAGATTTATATGCTTTTTTATAAACAAATAATTACCTTATTTTTAGGGTGGTGCTCAATAAAAATATTTTGAATCATCTAAATTTCAAATACAAGATAATAATATTTTTATGAAATAAAATTGTCATAAAAATGAATGACAATTATCATAAAAAAAAATTTAGTGTCAAATATCCAATCACAATTCAGGGGGGGGGGGAAATCATCTCCAATCACAATAAACTGAAATTAATTTAATTGATTCTTCGTTATACCCAAGAAAACGGTTAAAGTTTCGTCATAATATCCCGATGACTGATATATATAAGGCACTTGATTGCCATCAGACTTTGCTTGTCTAAATTTAGGCAATTTGTTCTCTCCTTTTAATTCAAAAATATGGATGACTGTTAGTAAATATTAGATTATTAATTTTAAATTATTTAGTTTTTAAATTAAATTGCACCCTTTGAGTCAAGGTTTTTGCTTCGCCACTATTTTGTGTTATCCTATTAGCTAGGATATTTTTGTGCTGAACCTTTATTTTACTTTTGGTAGAAGATACTTCCATTGATAATTAAAGGCATACAAGTTTAGAAAAGCCGAACGTTCCAAAGGCAAGGGAAGCAAACAAGGAAAAGCAAAACACAAGGCAGTTTATTCAGATTCTTCTTCAGAAAACAAAAACAAGTACTAAGGCCTAAAATTCTATCTTAGACAGATTCTTCGGAACATTATTTTGCACTATAAATGTCATATTCTAGATTTTGGGGCTAAAAGTTCAAGAATTAGCATGAATTAAATAGGCTACCAAGCCTAATTTAGCATGAGTCCCAAAAGTGCCCCAAAAGATAGAATGATTCTGGGGGCTATGTAACATTCAACCTTTTCAAATGAAGTTTAAATGCGTAATCAAAGGTTAGAAAAAGGCCAAATAAACTAGTAGAATTCACAAGATAACATTGTATACCTATTGTCCCGGGTTTGGGCAAAAGAACGGGCACGAAAGAGAAATTTTAGAAATTATGCCTTGAATTTCAAGAAAAATCCCCGGAGACACAAGAAGTTAGAGAATAATTCCGTTGACTATAATTAAGGCTTAATTGAGGTATAAAGGAGAAAATGATCTCAAAAAGGAATTTTAAAAATTTATTAGAATTTTGGTTAATTAAGGGATAATTATCCAAATTTAATTAGGAGGCCTCAAATAATTGAGAAAAAATAAGGGAAATTTATTTTAAGTTAATGAGACTTTATAAAAGTCGTTTCATGCCCTAGAAATGGAAATTTTATCTCAAAGAATATTTTATGGGCATTTTATCCAAGAATAAGGAAATTGCTTGGAAATTATGGGAAAAATAATTAAGGATCAAATTTGAGCTTGAAAAAAATTAGGGAATTACTCCCTAATAAATCTGAATTATTTATGGTTACACATTGATCATAAGTTTCAAGAATCCTCAAAAAGCATTTGTAAATGGTTAATTTCACACTAATGAAGGAACTGAGATTATATGAGATGATTAAGCTTGTGGGAGAAGACTCCATAATCTTCCAATGGGAAAGGGGGTCTCTCCACTAACTTCCTTCTTCATTTCCTCTCCACTTAGTGTATAGTATTAAAATATTAAAATATAATAAAAATCTATAATTAAATCTCAGCCATTAAACTAAGATCTAATGGTTAAGACACTAAATGAAGGGGAAATGGAGAGGGAAGTTAGTGGAGAGACCCCTTTCCTGGCCTATATTGGGTAATCAAGGTTTAGGCTAGGGAAGAAATATTATTCTAACCTCCCAACACCATGTGATTAATATGGATCAATTAAATATTAATTTTTAGAGGACGTGGACTTGTGGCTTCTTTCCAATTTAGTTAATTGGGATATTTTAACTATCTAATATCTCTATAAAAGCTTCATAAATTTCGGTTTTCCAAGAGAGGAGTGGCAGAGAACGAGATAGTGAGAAAGAAAAGAGAGGGAGAAGAGGAAGAAAGAAAGAAGGAAGGACCACGCATCCAACAACACTCAGGTATTTACCTAAATCCATTTGTAGGCTTGGTTTTGTTGTTAGAAGCTTGTTATGGTTTCTAAATACCACTTGGATATTTGCTAGCAAGAGGGAAAAGAGAAGAGAACAAGGGTTCAAAAGGAGAAATTCCAAGAAACTAAGCTTGGGATTTAGGTAAGTGGTGGATTTCAATGTTGTTGTTGTTGTTGTTGTTGTTGTTGTTTGTTGAATGGTTGATTCTTGAGTTTTTGTAACTTATGGAAAGTAAGAAAACTAAGGGGAGGTGATGTCAAAATTTTGGAACAATAGAGAAAGCATGGTTTAGGATTAAGTCATGAATAAGGGTGGAAATATAGTAGTTTATGGATTGGAATATTGAAAATCACTTTTCCTTTCCCAATAGACAGCCACTGCACGTACAGGGCAATCTGAAAGAGATAGGATTTGCTCTTGTTAATGCTTCCAATAAGTTTAAAATGAAAAATTGTGTAGGGTACAAGTCAGAAATTGTGTGCCCACCCGAGCCCGGTAAAAAATGGCCCTGCCCAGCCCTAAAAAAGTGACCCGAAAAAATTTTGGGCAACTTTGGGCGGGCTAATAACCGGGCAGGGCCGGGCATCGGGCAGGGGGTACTGCCCTGCCCATTTGGCCCTGCCCGAAAAATTATTTTCATTTATTTAAAATATATAATTTCATATCAAATAAATATTATTTGATATATTTTTTTATTTAAAATATATATTATCTATTCTCTAATACTCTTCTGGTCCTTCGTTTTTTTAACCCTAGCCGCTAAAACCTATTAAGTAATACGTATTAACCCTTCACATTTCGTTCTCACTTCTCGGCTCAGCCGTCAGCGTCTCTCTCTCGACAACTCTCTTGTTCAGGTTTCATTTTCTCATCATTCTTTTACAGTTTTACATATTCATCGAATCATTGGTCTGTTTATCTGTGTGTGTACTATATATAATACTATATATTCACAGTGATCGCTGTCACTCTTTACGAAACCAGCGAGTGGGTTTACAATCAATTATCAAGCTTTCCAATGGCACCATTTTTAATTTGTTCAGGTTTCATTGAAATATCCCAAGATGTAGAATCATCAAATGTACTTGAAAGTTTATATTACTTAGGATGAAATTAAGACATATGATATTGGTAACTACAAGAATGTTTATGAAATTTACATGAAATTATGTTCCTTACATGTGGACAGGGCAAGGCGTCATCACTTGGGCAGGGAAGCCCACCCTTGCCCAGCCCGAAATGGTTAGGGCTTTTAGCGGGCAGGGCCGGGCATCGGGCTGCAAAATGCAGCCCGTGCATCCTTTGGGCAGGGCATCGGGCAGGAGTCTCGCCCTGCCCAACCCTGCCCATGCCCACCCCTAGTTTTAAACATGTAATTACATGATGAAATTATTAAGTTGCAAGTATGTTATAATGCCAAGCTTTGCCATGTATGTTTAAGCGGTGAATATTTGCTACCAGAATTCTTTGAATCTCACCCTCCAAGAACTAACCATGCTAGGTTATGAGCCTCAAAGGGAAAAGCTAAAGCAAGAAGCAATGGTAAGTGGAAGAAGAAGTTGACTTCCTATGGCATTATTTTACTATTGAATGAATAATGTGTAAATGAATCCCATGAGTTGTATAAACTCATCATGAGGCCTTGAAATGCATGTGATATGTAGTGATGAATGATAAGTAATTATATGATTGAGTATGGCTTGAAAGTTTGATTTTAAGATGCATGATCATAACTGATCAGATTAAGCTATTTTCTGACATGGCCAGTGTTTGGTTAACTAATGCATAGTACATGATGTCAAAGGGCCATGATAATTTTTATAGATGAGCTAGACATCCTAAGTTTTTCAAAAAGTTTTAAATGGGAGCAATTGGATGTATGAAGTGAGAGTTATAATTATTTGAATTTGAAGTACATTTTCTGTTTGAAAAACAGAACATGTCTAGAGACAAAATAAGCAGTCCTTATTGGAATCGTTGAAGCACTAAATCATATTTTTCTTATGTAAAGGACTGTTAGAGCTTTTAATATAATTTTAGAGCACCCTTATATAAGTTTTCTTGATTTAGTTATGAATTTTTTAAGTTGAACTGCTACACTGAAAATTTTAAATGAATAGGAACCTCAGGATAAATATGCAAGTTTTAGATTTTAGACTTTAATTAGCGATTCACCTGAACCATAACGCTTCTAAATGCGTACTAAAGGTTTCAAAATGATCGGCATTACAATAAATTCTCTTACAGGCCCATTACTCCATCATCCGAAGTGCCAAAAATTTTTGCATCTCATGGGGTCCATATTATGGAGAACCAAACAAAAGACAATTCATTTCGCATTTGACCGACAAGAGACTATTCATTTTCACTATAAATTCGTAATTCAACTCTAGTCATCTGCTTCAATCATACTCCCTCTTGTCCTTTTTATAACAATCAGAAATTTAAATTGTTTTGATCTTTCTCACTTGTGTTTGTTTGATCATTTGGGCCCTATTAGTTCGAGGGATTTGGAGGGTAGAAGAGGGCAAAGAAAATTTTTATGAGTTGAATTTATAAAAATTAAATGATTAGGGTTAAAAGTTTTTAATTAATTTTTCTTATTTTGTTATCTTAAATCTTATTTTTTATTAAAATTTCATAACCCCAATTTTTCAATTTTCTTAAATTCATTTCATAAAAATTTTCCCTCCTTTCTCTTTCATCACTTACTTGGGAAATATAAAATGGAACAACATTATTTGCTTAATTTGTCTCTCGGCTATTAAGTGGAATCTATCTACATTGTAACAACTCTTCAGATCTGTGTCCTACATCTTTCATTAATAAAAATAAGAATAATCCAACTAAAAAAAAAAATTAATTTGGTAAACAAGTCTTCATCACTTACTTAGGAAGTATAAAATGGAACAACATTATTTGCTTAACTTGTCTCTCGGCTATTAAGTGCATCTATCTACTTTGTTGCGCTGACACTCAAATTTTGTCAGCTCAACAATTAGCCCTAATTTATTTTGAATATTAGAGTAGAATATTCTCCTTGAGAACATTTCGCTAAACTCTTCACGACTCATATATGAAAATTTAATCAGCCCCAAAAGCATATTCAGTTGTCCTTTTTCCTTGTTGCATTAAACTCCCTAATATGCTTCAACTTCCTCTTGAAAGTAGCCCCTTCTGGTGTTTTGTATTCTTATTTATACTCCTCCTCCTACTCTTGAAAGGGGCAGGAGTCTCTTCAACCTGTGGATTAGAGATTCCAAACAGAATACGTGTCAGGAGACAATTGAAATATACCAAAACAAGAAATAGAACAACCATATATCCAACGTGCCTTTTAAAGGAAAACAAATTTTTTTTTTTTTTTTTTTTTACATCTAACTGAAAAAGCACATAGCAGCAGATAATGCACAACAACCTATAAAAATGAATTTGATTTGCTATTATTCGTCTGTTATATGCTACAATTAGCTTATACTCCACCTGTCCTTAGTATAAGACATATTTGGAAGTTGATCTTGGTCCTAAATATAAGACATATTTTTCATATTTGTCAATCTTTTCTTAATTTACCCCTATTAGAAAATACATGTCATATTAACTAACTTCCTTAATTTAATCAAATTAGATAAATATATTAAGGAACCGGAGGAGTACATAGAAAGCTAACATCCCCGATTTAAAACTTACAAATATCAAATATAAGAAGGAATCTAACATTGTTACCTGAATTTAATCAAAGAAATCACAATCAAGAGTCAAACGCGGCATATCTGACCGGAATCACTTGGATTTTACTGGTAAGCATTTTGTAAACATTGCAGTAGATCTACTTATTGGAAAGCTTCAAATGAATTTAAAGTAAAACATTGCAGTTCAAAAGAAGAAAAGGACAGAACAGAGAAGGAAAAATAAGACATAACTTGTTGGAGCAGCGATTAAATTTTAACCTGTTTAAACTTATGTCATATCAGACCAAGCTTCCAACAGGGCCGATTAAATGCTGGAGTTTAATTAAAGAATTACAACAATGCAAAACATATTTGGTTATGAATGAAGGGTAATCAAACACAACATATAGAAAAGAAGATGATGAAGGGTAAACAAAGGCTTTGGGTTTTCCAAAGTAAATAGAATTAAAAATGATTACATAATTAACTATGATTCGGGATAGCATAAGTTAAGTAGCAATGCAGTTAACTAATAATACAACATTCTTAAATTCTTAAACCCTATCAAATGCTGCATATATATAACACCACCAAACACACAATATCCAACTGTTAACTCGCAGTCACAGATAATGGAGCTTTTCATTGTGAAGATTAAATGGGTTGCACTTGAGAGAAGTTCGCATTCACATGAATTTATTCATATTTCTAAAAGCTTGACATGGTTCTGTCCTCAGACCTACATGAGAAGACTAGTGAGAAGAAAACCACAGACACAGACACAGACACACAGACACACACACACACACACACACATATTATTGCATTTGCCAGAACATGTACGTAAGCTGATGAGTATAAATATTTATAAATATATATAGCTAAGTGTGTCAACTGTATATATACTTGTCGTTTTAGACTTTCACCAAAATGTTCATTAAAAAGCCTTTTCATATTGGCTCCCTTAATTACCCTATTCCCTGCGACTGAGTTATGCATGCTCTCTCCCCCTTTAGACCTGGCCATAAAGAAAGCACTCATAAACAGAGTAAGCAGAATGCTATATAGTTTAGGACCACCCACTAAATATAGAGATCAAAGAGACCAGTGTCAAATTTAAAGCCATGCTTGTTTTTCCATCTCATTCTAATCAATTCGAAATAATCGCATCGAGTTAATATTATTTCTCGACAAGCAAAATATCTTTTATATCAGTTTGTGGGTGGAGTATTAAGTGCCCAACAATAATGTTTAACCTATCTCTTTTTTTTTTATTTAAGTTACAAGGGGGAAGCACTTGTTGGCGTCAGTACCTTACATCGTACAAATTGTTAGTGATAGCACATGTAGAAACACAACAAGTATATAGTTCGAGTTGCATTTGAGGACATTGTCCTTAGAAGATAGTTCTCAACCCTCCTAGTAAATTAGGAACCGACACTCTCAGGATAAAATGAACCCTTCCTATAATAAACAGAGTGATATAACAGCACAAAAATAAAAATGTAACTCAAAAGAAGAGAGGGGATAGGAGCTTGGGGATCGAGCTCGATGTTTCCTGACCTCAGTGCTCTGACCTTTGTCGTCTAACCTTAGATCGTGCATTGCCTTTTATAGGCAGAAGGCATGTTTCCATTGAGCAAGCAGCAATAATAGTAATTAATGATGGTTTAATGACAATTAAAATAACAGTTACAAAAAATAATTTAATGTAACAAAACCATTTAAATGTCATTGAAACCAAATAATTAAACCACATTAAAACCCCAATAAAAACTCCTCTTATTAGCCCTTTCTACTAACTCAAGCTCACATTTTATTATACACTAGAGCATTCTCATTCTTAAGTTATATGAGACTTCTTCCTTTAACACACTCAAATACATAATTTATAGCAGAATTTAGGTCTTGAATTAAGGCGTGATCGAACACGCGACCTCCCACTTATACACAAGGACATTGATAATGATTAACCTATCTAAACCTAAATCCAGACTTAAGCACGTAAAGTCAAGGTGAAATCAGACAGGAAAAAAGAGAACAGGTTGTTCTTTTGATAATAAAAAGAAACGAAACTTTAATAAGATTACAATGGCATCATAATTTTATATTCTCATTTTTAATTATTATATAGATATATATACTTTTGGCTAAAGTATATTTTTTATCCTTTAAGTTTACGCGAGTTTTCACTGTAGTCCTTTGAGTTTATAAAGTATACTTTAGCCCTTTTATTTTAACACCGTTAATATTACAAACAAAAAATATTGAGTTAGCAAGTTTAAGTGTTGACTGTACAATGCTGACAAAGAATTCCTAAATTTTGATAATTTTAGCACAATATTTTTATATTTAAAAATTAGAATAAACCTCTCTTTTCTTTCCCCATCGATCATGGCCTCTATCTGTTGCAACAAGGATTCACCCCATTCATTCATACCTCCCCCACTTGCAGCAACTGACTAGAAAATATATAGGTAGTATTGAACTAATGCTCTATCATTTGGAGAATCTGTACTCTCTCTCTCTCCCACCTGAAAAGGTGCTCTTTTTTAAACCCTTCAAATCTTAAGCAAAGAACATGGCTCCTAGGGATAGACCGCTTCTCTCGCCACCTCCAACATCCCACACTACTAGGAATATCCGATAAAAAGGTGTCCGCAAGAGGCCACCGGGTCAAATTCGCCATTGCTGCTGCCAGCTGATACTGAATTTGCAGGTTTGATAGGCCTGTTGAAGATAATAATAATTTTAAAAATATTTTAATTGACTCAAGCTTTTGAAGATAATTGTTATTCATTTGATAGCAATTTTCTTAGTAAGCATTTTTTATTAGTAACATTAATGGTGTTAGAATAAAACAACTAAAAGTACACTTTATAAACTTAAGGGACTAAAATAAACGCTCAGGCAAACACTTATCTTCAAAAGCTTTTGTCAAATCTAATCACAATAAAATGAAATTCATGTAATTGATTAGTCATTATTTCCAAGAAAATGGTTAAAGTTTCTTCAAAATATCCGATGATTGAAATATAAGGTACTTGACTGTCATAATATTCAAATAATCGTGATAACATTTAAATTTTAAGGTATACTAGGAGTTGAGATGTGAGAGTGGCAATGCGAGAGGCCTAAGTGAAGATATATTTGGTTGATTTATTTATTTTGATTGAATTTTTACCCAAATATTTATTTTGATTGATTGATTTTAGTAATTTTGATGCTTGATTGATTTGAGGATACGATCCAACCAAATATCAGTATTTTAAGAAGATAATGTTTTCACATGTTTCACAAATTCCCTTCCTCAAGATAGCGTCGTGATTTTAAATTTTATTTTCCTCGCTTGGGTGGTTCCCTGATAATAATATGCCAGGCACAGTTTTTGTTTCACCGTTGAAAGGTTTCTCTCGTTGAAAGAAAGAAGGAAGATTGGAGGTTGTTCTTAGTCAATCAAGTATTGAAGAGAAAGTATTACCTTGATAGGTGCTGAGTCAACTCTAACCCTTGCCCTGATCTGTATCTTTATCCGGAGAAGAGAGGTAAGGTTCTATATTCTTCAGTACCGCGGATTTCTTGTTCCTTAAATGCTCAAGTCTCCTCCTTAATTTTCCCTTACAAATAGAAGATAATGTTGTGCATTTGATTGCTCTATCGTTTGAAATACTTGGGGAAAAAATTAATGAGTTTACTCAATCTTTTACTTCACAATATTAGTTAACATCATATGCCAAGTTAGTTTATTTGGTTTATATATTTTTATCTCTTTAATTCAACTTTATCTCAAACTGCCTTTTGTGCAGGGCTAGTTAAGATTTATGTGGGATACAATTTCAGTACTTAAAACTATATTTCCCTTTTATATAAACGACACACATATTTTCATTGGCATTATTTACTGCCCTTTACATTTCCTCAGCACAACAATTAGCCTAAATTCATAATGAAGACACGCAATGTTTAGTTCAAAGGCAATATGCCATTTATTTATCCCAAATACGTATATAGCGGGCAAGGCTTACAATGTCTATGGATAACTATATATTGCTTGGCTTTATTCTTTATCGCTTGGGGTGTACTTCAAATAGAAGAGGCAAGCTTTATTAGAGATAGTGTTTCTTTATTCCCTTTGGTTGGGTATACTGGACAACAATTCATTTTACAAACATCCAAGCTTTTATGAAGATCTAACCATCTTGTCCTAAGTTGGGTCCTTGTGACTTCTTGACAATCTGATAATCTTAACTAGCACCATAGCCTACGGTTAATACATCATCATCATCATCATGATAACATGAACCGATGCCTGAGCAACTAGCCCCTTAAAAATTCTTTGTTGAAGTTTAGAAAAACATTATTGATTATTTTGCAAATTTTTCTTATTGGATGACATAGTAATTAAAATATGACTTACATTATTGTAGAATTTAGAATCTGGCCTTGCAAATGGGGAACATCAACAAGGTGCTTGAAAATCAAACAACAGAGAGAACTTATTGATATATGGGCGCCAAATCAATAATTTGCGCCATATCAATAATTATAATTATAAATATCAATAGTAGCACTTCCTTCATCAAAGTAAAATAGAAAATGAAAAGGAATACATGTGTTAAAACTATCCAATTAGCTGAAACAAGTATAAACACTAACAAGTGTGAAATTCCAAGCACGATTGTTAGCTGTTTGTAGGTATGGTCTAGCTCTAAAGCAATACCACCATTATTGATGACTTGTTGAAATGCGTCACCAAACTACCTTCCTTTGCATCATCGTTATTCTTGTTGCAATGTATGAATTGCTGTTCAAAAAGAGGTAGAAGCCATCTTGAGACTTTTTTTAATTCCTTCTATAATTCCAATTAGAGAGGATTTTCAACAACGTCCTATACACATGCTATTGGATCTATGGAAGGAATAAATCAAATAGTCTCACCATGTTTTTGGTTCCTTATGAACAACTCATCGTATCTTACATTAAGTAACACGCTACAAAAAAAGGTGGTATTTAGCGCAATTGAATGTCATCAAGGATGATGATTTTGCCTCAGAGCCGAGTTATCCTTATACTACTGACAATTGTGCATGCTGTGTCTTCTTGTTAGGAAGTTAAATATCTGGATTCATTTTTATCTTATTTTGATTTGATAAAGGAAGAAAGCAAATTCGCTGCTATCGGTGACTATGATTATCGATGTCACTAACTTGTATTCAAAAGTTCTCTCGGTTATTTTGTTTTCAAGTAATTTGTTAATGTTTTTCTATTTGTAAGCTTGTAATTCATGTTCCAATGGTGCAAGCACAATATTTTATTAACTCACCAGTTTGTCCATACCAACAAGACTCAGTGTTCGTTTGGAATAACTTATTTTTAGACAATAAGTACTTATAAATCGTGATTCATGGTATACAAGGTAAATATGTTAGAGGAGTTTTATCTCGATTTGCTTAATAAGCACTTATATTCAAAAAATAAGTGTAAAGAAATACGGGTGCTATTCAGTGACAATGTGACAAAATATTTCTGTACATGTCCAACCAAAAGAGACAAATTGAGGAATTGATCTTTATCCTTAACATAAGACATATTTGCTATTTTATCAATATTTTTCTAATTTATCTTATTTATAGTTTTTCAATAATAATCAAATAAAAAAATGAAGAGAATTAAGAAAAAATATGTCATATTAATTAATTTAACTATCATTTTTATTCTAATCAAATTAAATAAATTGGTCTTGCATTATGGAGTGGGGGAGTATTATTTTCTGAATCACTCTAGGGTTCTTTCATCTTTGCAATATCTTGGCCCATGAGCATTTTGATTATTCTCATGACTAGGACTAAAAAGATCCAATAAAGTGGATTTGCACTTTGCTTATAAGATTCTTTAAGCCAAAAATTTTAGAAGTTGAAAAATTTCTGGGTGTTTTTCACATGTACCAACCAAAATAGTAGTCTAGGATAACCAAAATATTAATCACTAATTAATATAATTAGACTTAGCGAGTTGTTAAGGTTTTATTTTTGACTTAGTGAGTGGTTTAACTCCCAATTCAATTTGAGTAAGAATAACCTATATTCCATTTTTTCAAGAAGCATTCATCATCAATTTGTTTAAATAATAATTTTATTAATTATCTCAACAATTTCTCAAAAACCCAACCAAAATAGTAGTCTAGGTTATTTTCTATTATTAAAAAGAAAAAAAATCAATTCAAAACCCATCTTAATATTTTTATCACTTAGTTTAAATTAAGAATTAATTAAAAGGCTTCTCAAGAAAATATGACCCGAGTTGTGCCCTTCACTATATAATTTAGTTTATTTTGATTTAACCTGAAGCGACTAAAGGCTTTAAATCAAGTACCTAGTCCTTCCCCAAGTTCTAATTGCCTCAATATTTGCCTTAATTAAGCATATGTTAGAAATGGCATTCAAGAATCAGTAAAACACTGAATGATACCAGAATCTAAACACAATGACCCTCTCAAAGAGTCAATGTGCAAGTCCTTCAAGATCGTTTGAATCCCTGAAGGAGCCGGCACTGGCACCAACGTACATGGAAGCACCACATCAGAAAAAATGACAGGAACAGATATAAGGAACCTGAACTCAAAATGGAAAACAGTGTCGGGAGATGATTATTCAACCTTACAAGCACAGGGATCGCTGATGAGGAGTACTTGAAGAGGGTTCCGGAGAACAATCTTTCTGTAATACTTATGGTCTGAGATCTCAGTAAAACACTACATTTTTTTTCTTCATCACATCGTCAATTTCTAGGCGCTTCTTTCCTTTCTTCTCTACAGAGATTGGACGACTCTACCTTCTGTACTATATATCACTTCAGTACTCTGTAGTAGGCAATGAAAACCCAACTCTAATGTTAGACAGAGAGAGTAGTAGTAGTAGTAGTAATAATAATAATAATAAACTGAAATGCAAATTCATAATGATATTTGGTCGAAAGATACATGTTCCGTCTCAATATACTTGTTGGAACTAGTAATTCTTTGATAGCTCCCGCAGTAGAGTATGCACAACAAAGTATAACAATGAATTTAATTTTCTTTTATGCCTCTGTTATATGCTACAATTAGCTTATATGTAAAAAGCTAACAACCCCAATTTAAACTTGCAATTTACAATATCAAACATAAGATACGAAGGAATTTAACAATGTTACCTGAATTTAATCGAAGAAATCACAGTCGAGCGTCAAACGCAGCATATCTGAGAAGAGTCAAATGGATTTTACTGATGAGCATTTTGTAAACAACACAGCAGATCCAACTATTGAAATGATTAATTAATGAAATTAAAGTAAAACATTGCAGTTCCAAAGAAGAAAGGGGCAGGAAAAAATAAAGATAAGACAACTTGCTGTAGCAGTGATTAGATTTTAACTTGTGTCCAGCTTAAACTTATGTCTAAGTCATTGGGTGGAAACAAAGTGTGACTCCACTGCCATTTTTAAAGTCATAGACACTCTTTTAATGGTCTCTGAATTTTCTCAAGTATCAATGAAATTCTATGAAGCAGACGAACGGTGATCAAACTTTGCTGTGTGTTAATTAGTCTCTGCAAGTACTGCAATCCACTCATTTCCTGCAAGTGCAAGGTGATGGTTTTATTAAATATAGCAATTACAGAAAAAGAAAAAGTACTTGCAGATTACAGCAGTGAAGAAAATAGGACTCTGTCTTTGGGGAGGCTAGTCTTTCCCCAAGTTCAAATTAAGATTATGTTAGAAATGGCATTCAAAAGTTAGAAAAACACTGAATAAATCTGATGTTCACCCAGTTTCATTACTTACCACTATGTTTCAGATTTCTTTTCCCAGAAACAAAAAAATAATATGATGTTGTTACGAGCTACCACCAAAAAAGTCCACACACTGGATGACGAGAGCACACCCTTAAAAATTGTCACTTTTTGGGGTGGAAAATCCCTTGAAGAAGTAACAAGAATGAACATGAAGAGGAGGAATCAGGGTTAAATCAAGGTTTAGGTCTTACCAATCCGAAGAGGCACAGGGTCACGATTTCAAGCCAAGCAGTGACCGAGTGTGTGCATGCACAGATCAGCCAGAGATAAAAGGGAGAGACCAGAAACAAAAGAGAGAAGAGACAATGACTAGAATACGCTCAGCCAAAGAGAAAAGAGAGAAGAGAGAATGACCACAAGACATAGGCTGGAGAAACAAGAACTCGGCCACGGAGATATATATAAGGGAGAAGAGAGGACCGGCTAGAAAAGATGAACTGCAAGAGAGAAATGAAGGGTAGCTAAAAACTTTAAAACAGCATTAATTTAAACGGGTAGCAGAAGCAAAATTCTGCAACACGTTTTCTCTGTCTCGTCCTCTGAACAATGTGTTGCAGGCTTTTAAAAAGGAGGGGAAAAGGGATTTGTTGGGATTCTTTCAGCGGCTTCCCTGAGCGGCTAGATTATAAATTGGGTGAATTTAGGATGTGTTTAGATTAGTTTTTAAAAAATAATTTAAAGAGAAAAAATAAAAATTATGATTCCAGAGATTTGGTAGAATATCTTTTAAAAAGGGTAAAAAAAATATAAAAAAAACTTCTAATAAACCATGATTTTAGACCCCAAACCATGATTTTAAGTCAAAACTATAGTTCTGAGTTTGGGTAACTTAACCCAAAGCATGGTTTTAGAGAAAAAAATACTTATGACTTTTTCTAAGTGTTTGGATAATTTTTTTCTAAATTATGATTTTGACTCCAAGAGTGCTTTTTTATTGTTATCCAAACACACAAGTTTGAACCTCCCCTTGTTCAAGAAAGACCCATAGAGAAAGGCATGTTGGTCTGTTACTCAAATACATGATAACAAGATTTAGAAAAAGTGCCGAACACTAAGTGTTCCAAAGAGTTATAAAAAACTATTATTAAGAGTATTTCAGGGAAACAAACACCAATATTTTTTATAAATAACTAACTTATTTATACAGCTCTTAGTATCTTGGGTTTTTATTTTAATGCACTAACTAGAAGCAATTTTGGTATAAATTAAAAGAGTATAAGGCACCGATCACCGCATTTTATTTTTGTTATTAATTGAGGTTAAAAGTTGGAAAAATTAAGTCTCATTGTTTAAATAGAAGTAAAGTTCTAATCAAGAATTAATAGTTGGTGATATAAGAGTATAAGGCACCGTTACTCAGATCACCGCTTGCTGAAATCACATTTGTCTGAAACTATGCCTTTGAGGTAGCTGCTAAATTAAGCATGTTTGTTTCAACTTATAAAAACTTATAAGTTGCTTTTTACGTAAATCGAGACACAACTCCTCTCACATACTTACTTCGTATACCGTAAATCACTATTAAAAAGTAACTTATAAGCAATCGAATCGCTCAACCAAACATACCAGTCTGCGACTCTTCTCCAACCTTGCACGCATTTCCATTCTTAGCATTCTGAAGTTTAATGTTCTGGGTTTTTTTTTTTAAAAAAAAATTTTTTGCCAAAGTGTTTTGGCCATTTAATTTGAAAAAGAAATAGATAGATGGTTTTGATCCCATGAACAAAAAAAAAAAACCATTTTGATTTTTTTAAGCAAATTAAAAGCAACTAAGGACCTATTTGAGAAAACGTTGGAAAAGCACGTTTACGCAAGTTGAGACAAAACTCATCTTACAATCTTACCTCATATACCGTAAATCACGTTAAAAAAGTAACTTCTGCCACTAATCTAAACGGGTACTAAAAATATTGCATTATGATATTGTTTTTAATTAAAAAACTTTAGATGTGATATTGTCTGACAAATAAGCACCGTGAACCCCAAGCCATGGATTTAAAAAATAGCCAATTTTTGTTTCTTTCTATAACTTTAAATTTCAAAGTTTTAAAAGGAAAAAAAAAAAAATCTTTCATCGGATTTATTTGTCTAGCAATTAAGCACCATGATGCCCTTTATTCCTTGCTGGATGAGGAAAACAACTTGACCCTTCAACACACAAACGGAATCATCTCTGCATGCGCGCATATATATATATATATATATATATATATCACGGAACTCTAGTTATCTTCTTAAGCCCTATTTGAATTAGCATCAAGAAAGTATGATAAAACTTTACTCATATACTTACATCGTATATCGTAAATTTCATTAAAACAATAGTTTCTATCGTCGGACATAGCATATGTGAGGTTGACCAAAAAAAAAAAAAAGCCAATTTTATGTTTGATTAAGGTTCTACCAACACCAAGGTAATCAAACCTGGACCGGTCACTGAACCGGTTAAGGTATTGGGTCAAGGGTTAGTAAGTCAGATCAGAGTCAAACTGGAGCTAAGCCGATACCAAACTAATGAGATGTTAAAGATTTTAGACTTATTAATATGAATTTTTAAAGAAAAAAAAGTTAAAAAAATTGATTTTTTTTTTTTATAAAAAACTTAGACCAGACCGGACCGGTCTATTGCATGGTTAGGCAGTTTCCTGGCCGAACAGGCCGGTCTGGTCCGGTCCGGGTCTGGTTACACTAACTGACACACGTTGATACAATTCTCTCTTGGGGATCTGGATTTGGATTTCCATTCATCCAATTGTGGTGATGTGAGTTTTCCAACATCTCTAGTGATATCCGACGCAGCCTAATTGAGTTCAGATTACATGTCACTTTTTTTTTTTTTTTTTTTTTGCATGAAATTTGGATACCTTTACATAACAGTAATACCTACATCCTTGCAACTACAAACAAAAGGAAAAAGCAACAAAAAAACAAAACGAACCTAATCCCTCATCTATTTCCACATTCTAATCAGAAGGTGGCGGTTGATCAAGGATACAAAAGTTTCCTACCAGGTTATGAGCTAATTTAGCTAATCTGTCTGCTATACTAATAGAATCTCTAGACACATGATGAACGACAACATTCCAGTCTTTAGGAATAAGAGCTCTAGCCTCGACGATGCTATCCCTAAAAGGATGGTTTGGTTCACATCCTCTAGTAATAAGGTTGATAGCCTCAGTAGAATCTGATATCACTTTGATCCTCCGGTAACCACGAGCCCAGCATAGGTGCAACCCATGAATTATTCCTAGGCTTTCGGCAATAGCTATTGGGACCAATGTCAGCTTGCAGATGTAACCACTTAGCCATTCCTCCTGTGCACCTCTGATTACTCCACCACAACCATTAGTGTCACTTTCTATGCTCCCACATAGCATCGTGTCTTTTTCTCCCAAACAACTGTCACATGACAATAACCGCGGACCACTCCTACTCCTTTTTTTTTTCCCTCCAATTTATCTACTACTAATGTCACATATCAATTGTTGACCTAAAAACAAAAATGTCACATATCAATTTGTGATAAAATTGTACCCCTTCCGGTTCTAAATATAAAACTCAGTTGATTTTTTTTAGAGAGGTTAAGGAAGCGAAATATACTACTGCCTCCGGTTCTAAATATTAAAAACTCTGTGAAACTTTGGAAAGAAACTAATGTATGTTGAAGCCTATCTTATAATTGGGTTAACTAATGCATATTAATTGTTTGTTGAAATGTCTCAAAGGAGAGGAAATATAAGTATATTTGATTGTTATTGATGGTCGTTATAGTCTTAGTTACTCTTTGTCCGAACTAAGAAACTCGGAAGACATAATCTAAGTACCGCCAATAGTTTTTAAAAGAAAAATTATTATTGTGTAGTTAAATTATATTGACGTTTATGCATTTTTATAAATATGTAGCAACCGGAAATACACACACACACACATGCATAAGTTTGTGATGCGGTGCATGTATGATTTATGTAACTGTATTCTTCTATATATGTCTTAAGTCTTGATCCGTAATGGATTCAAGACCTAAATTATAACCTACTAGAACACTAACTGTTTGAACTTTACGTTTGTCACCCACCCTGCACCGTCGGAAATTTCATATTTTGTCAAGTTTTACACGTTGCGCTAATCGTTACTTGCTGTCATTTTTCACTGAGATATATTTTATTGGTGAAGAATTTTTGGAAGTATTCTTCAACTTGAACAAATATTACAGATTCAGCCTGAATTCCTTTGCTTTTACACATTGGCACTGGCGCTGAATTTTTGTTCACTGGTTGAGTTGCTTATGTCCTAATTGCACGAGTTGCTGTGTGTGATTGAAATTTTGTTGCTGTAATTGGTTGGCTACGCATTTTGAGGAATTTTCTGGGGTTCAACTTCTAGACCTTAACATTTCCATTGGAATTTCAGTTTGATTAAGCTTGCGCTGTGAATCTACATTTCTAGAATATTGAAACCTTTGTCCAGATTCAATTGGAAACAAATTTGTGACGGGCTTCAACATGTCTTGGTTTGGTTCAGTGTGTGCTCTACTGAATTTTTGTTTTTGTAAATATGATTGTATTGAATTGCTTGGAAACAATGCTGTTGGAGGTTTTTATCATTCTTACACAAAATGATTCTTCCCCCTACTCATTTTCTTTGATTGTGGCGTCTTGAAGGATTGATGAAGGTTGAAATCTGCTATGGTTGGGGGGAAAAAGCAGCGATTAAATGGGGTAACAGTAGCTATATGTAAAGCTTATAGTTGTGATTTTTGAGGTTGCATGGGATTAAATTCTATTGTATGTTGGTAGTCCGAATGGTTTGAGTCCATTCCTTAAATCTTGAAATTTTATGTATGCGTGGTTGACGTTGAAGCCAAGGGAATTTTGAATTTGACTTTCTGATTCTGGGCCGAGGCGTTGGGTTTCATGATAGAGAGAATGGAAGAAGGCTTAAATATTAGAATATATGAGGAATGTAAATATATCTATGTGTGCGTGAGGATAGAGCATGATAGATTGAACTTAGAAGCTGAAAATGTATTGAACCTACTGTTTGATGCTTTTATATTCTAACTAAGCACCCACGTTGATTAAAGGAATGCTTTAAGGTTCTAAAATGTTAGTTGGGACGTTGCTGTCAAAGCCGAAATTTTAGGAACTACAAAGGGGAAAAAACAGAGAGAGAGAATGTGCCAAACTGAAATTAACCTTACCGTTGATTGTAGTCCGTCCTCTCATCATTGTGATGAATTCTTGTGAATTCTGTTATGAATTAGAATACTTAGCTGTGGCTGTTCTCTGTTCCTTTTCAGGATGTGTGTTAAACCCGAATCCTAGTTGACATAGTTTTGGACCTTCTGGTTCTGACGGAGAAATCTCAAACTTCATACCAGAATGGTTTCTGTTGATAACGGGAATCCTAAAGATCAGATTGAGGAATCTAATGAAAGTAAGTTGAAGGATTTAGCTTCAATTGATTGAAATCTCCACGTCTCAGAGGATGCTTACAAGCAGTGAACATATTTCAAAAAGGACTTGTGGCCCCATGAGTGCTCTGCTTAATAGGATAAAGTTCCTTAAATTTTGGTCAGCCCCTGCAAAATTCAAGCGGCTTGCTACTGCTAGAGACCAAATTTCAGAGTCTGTGCCTTCTAGTTCACATGGATTTAGAGAACGACTTAGCGGCATTTTTGCTCAGAAACTTGATTGGGATTCACTAAAAAAGAAGTGCCGAGAGTGGATCAGAGACCCAACGAACATGGCCCTTTTTGTGTGGATTACCTGTGTTGCTGTTTCAGGGGCCATTCTCTTCCTAGTCATGACTGGAATGTAAAATAGGCTGCTACCAAAGAAGTCTCAGAGGAATGTCTGCTTTGAAGTAAACAACTTAATACTCAATGCAGTATTTACGCTCATGTGTTTGTATCAACATCCCAAGAGGTTTTATCACCTTGTACTTCTGTGCAGATGGGAACCAAAGGATATCTCTAGGCTCAGAAAGGCTTACTGCAAGAATGGGACATATAAGCCCTATGAGTGGGCACACTTGATGGTGGTGGTCATTCTACTTCATGTGAACTGTTTTGCCCAATATGCACTTTGTGGCTTAAACTTGGGGTACAAAAGATCCAAGCGACCTGCTATAGGAGTTGCAATATGCATATCTTTCGCAATTGCTGCCCTTTATACTATTCTTAGCCGTCTTGGTAAGGACTATGATTCTGAGATGGATGAAGAAGAACAGATTAACCGAGAGCAGCTGAGGGTGAAATCATTCACGAAAAAATATTCATTTGCTTCAAGAGATGAACAATTGGTAATTGAGAATAGGCCACAGCGGAGTGGAGGAATAATGGACATTTGGGACGATATTTCTCTAGCATACCTCTCATTTTTCTGCACTTTCTGTGTGTTTGGGCGGAACATGGACAGACTTGGCTTTGGGAACATGTATGTCCATATTGCCACTTTTGTTCTATTCTGCACGGCTCCCTTCTGGATTTTTACATTGGCTGCTGTTAATATCGACAATGACAAAGTAAGACAGGCTATGATAGGTGTTGGAATCGTACTGTGCTTATTTGGTTTACTGTATAGTGGATTTTGAAGGATCCAAATGAGAAAGAGATTCAACTTGCCTTCTTATGATTTCTGCTTCGGTAAACCCTCAGTTTCTGACTGCACACTTTGGCTGTGTTGCTGCTGCTGCTCTGCTGCTCAAGAAGCTCGTACGGGGAACTCCTATGATGTTGTAGAAGATAAATTCTGCAGGAAGCAAGATGATATTAGTGTCCAACCACCAATTTTCGCCTTTGCCTCGTGAAGATGCAAACTCTCCTATGGGAATCAGATCTCCTCCTTCCAAGGCCTTAACATCTAGACCTCTTGCTCCCTGTGGTGCGCCAAAGGGGTATCATAGTCCAGAAAAGCCATTATTTACTGTAAGAGAGGAATCTTTGGAAAGAGATCGAGACAGAGAAATGAGCCCACCGGTTCCACCTGTCATACTGATAATTCCCCATTTTTAATATATTTGAGACACATTTTGATATAATTGGAGAGTTATCAATACTAATTTAATATGATTTTCTTGAGATTTTATAAGATATGAAGTTGGTGCATTATTTGGGGATTTTATTTTAAATATTATGGTTTTTAATATTTTGAAAATAAAAAAAATAAAAAGATGCCATATTATATTTATTTTATTTTATGTTAGTTTTTATTGTTATTATTAAATAGTTCTTTTTCAGTTTTTCTTCCCCTTACTTGAACATGTGACGTGGTTTTGGGTTGGGGAATTGGAATCATTGGGCTAGAGCAATTGAAAGCCACGTAATGGAGAGGTAATTACAGCATTTTGGGCTGAATTGGTTATTGGAAGAGGACGACAGCATTTTGGGGAGGAAACTGAAATGTTGACCGAATGAGCTCAGCGTGGAAAAAACCTAAAGAAAAGAGGGGCGCCGTTTCTGGACTGGTACAGATATATAAAGGCTGGAGAGCCACGGGAGAAAGGAGAAGAGCCGCAATACATTGAAATATCAGCGGAGAGTGAAGAACAGAATCAGCTGCACAGGGAAACGGAAGCACAGCTGCAACCACAGAGGAGACCGATCTTCATCACCCTCTCTGTCGCCGGTGACTATAGCTATCATCTCCATTGTCACCGGCAGCGTAGCTACTGCTCTTCTGCATCGCCGTGAAAGCAACAGAGGCAGGAACCAGAGAAGCTGCCACAAACTTCAGTTCTCTTCTTCACCACCCAACCATACACCACCCCTCATCACTTTCCATCAACTTGCATCCTCACTGTCACCTCATCATCATCATCCTTCCTTCATCACCGTCGGTAGCCATCCACCCATCGTCAATCATCCACCGTTAAGTCCGCGATGCAGCGAAGACAGAGAGCTGGGAGTTTGGGAGCCGAAAAGCAGAGGAAGTCACGCACAGAAGGGAAAGACAGAGCAGCCGCACAGAAACAGCGAAGAGAAAGAGGACGAGGCAGCTGGACAGAGGAAGCTCTCATGTGTTAATTGCATTGCCCTGTTTTATTATGCTCTGTGTTTGTCTCTTGCTTTGATTTTCATGTATGATTTGAAATCTGGTTTAATTGTGCGAGATGACTGTGCTTAAAGCCATGTGTAGCTAATTACTTTTGAACCTAGAGTAGTTATGAACTAATTTAAGGATATGAGTATGTATGAACTATTTAATTGTGTTTAGTGTTAATTTTTGTTTACTTAATCTTGTATTATTTTATCTACTTAGTGCTTGATCACCATTAAGTAGGAATTTGGGGAATTTAGATTAATATTGGAAGAGTGATCTTAATTGGACCATGGGATTAAGTAATGTAGGATTAGAATTTATTCTAATTTGCCAATAGGATAGGAATGTACCTAGTGGACACATGTAATCATATTAGAGTGAATTTGGACATTTATTGCCTCTTGAATAAATTAGTTAGGAATAACAATTTTAACTTGAGAGAGTAGTATAAGTGATTGGAAGATACTTATATTCATTTAAACTCTAGATTAACAAATTAACATTAAGTGCTTTTAATTAGGTAAATACATGCTCTAAAACTTAAAGAAGGGATTAGCCACTCTAGGTTGTTTTTATCAATTGAAATCTTTAAATCATTAGATTTATTTCTTTTACATTTGTTGAAATTTGTCTTTCAATCTCTTTCTTTAATTTGTTCAACTTAAATGAAAATGAGAATTTTAATGCCTAATTATCTATTACCTTGAAGCTCTGTGGAATGACCTTGATTTGCTACTATACTATTCTAACGACCCGTACACTTACGGTGCATATTTAAAATTTAGTAGCATCACATACGTAGAGAATCCCTCTAGCCTTTTCCCTCCTCTGGGAATGTAAATCTCGCACGGATCAATTCCATGGGATAGTCCATATAATTTTTTAGCAGAGTCATCTTAACAGGTAATGGTTGTGATCATGTTCTTACTGGAAAGAGTTTAGATGACTTGGTATTTTCAGAAAGTATTTCTCAAATTTAGAATAATGATTTGCTGACGGGATAAGATAGATTAATTTTCATATATAAATTAATTTTCATATAACTCTTTATTTCCTCTGTGTCACCATTTTTAATCAAAAAAAAAAATATAAACAAAAAGTTAAATAACAGTCAATATGTAATTTTTTACATATTTTAAAAGTTCATAATTATTTTTAGAAGCCTCTCTTTAAAAGAAACTCGTAATCCAATTTAGGAGCCATCTTTTTTGTCCCCATATTTGAATTATTATCTTTACCCTTATATTCATGTCGTCCCCATAGAACTTACATATTTAGATGTAATTAATAATATTTTTTTTAAGAAAATATCCCTAACCAACAAATAAAGAAATTTGATATAATTTAAAGTAAATTTTAAGAAAATAATAGACATTAATAGTGACTAGTAAAAGTCAAAAAGAATTTAAAATATAAGTTAAATAAAAGCCGTTTTATTAGAACGTAAATTGAGTTATTTTATCTTAGAAATAATAAATAATAATTTGTCATAAAAAGTTCAAATACGCCTTTTTCAATGTTCATGCAAGGGATCTCTCCTTTTTACTTTATTTTTATGTAATATATAATTGGGTTAAGGGGCAAACAAAATCATGAATTTTTGGTAAAAGAGTGCCCAACATCATAAACTTTTTTTGATATAAAAATATTTATAAACTTTTGAAAATGGGGCAAAAATACCATTTTTATTAATAGAGTAAAACTTCTATTACTTTTTATATGTGGGCCCCACATTAGTAGTTTTAATAGCATGCATTGTTGTCAAACTCGCGAGTTGACTCTCCGAGTTTACCGTTTTTACGTTTCTAACTTATAAAATCGAGTCGAGTCATTGGTAAACTCGTGACATTTGTAAACTCGGTTAAATTCACGAGTTTATACATTGAGTTTACCGTTTTTACGTTTTTAGCTTACAAAACTGTGTTAACACACCCTTAAACTCGTGTTAACTTTTTCAATTTGATTATACTGAACGGCTTTATATATGAATTTTATAGAAATTTCTTTGTTAAATATGATAAATTATGAATGTTGATAGATTTAATTCAATTATTTGGATTTAAAATATATTTAAATCAAATTGTTGTCAACTTTTTATATTTTAATTATTTAATTATATACTAATAATATCTATTTAATGGTAAAACTAAACTCTTACGAGTTTACGATTCGAGTCCACGATACGAATTTGCATCACTATCACGAGTTTTGCTTAAACTCATGAATTTGACAACCTTGATAGCATGTTTGGTTCGATTACATGAGAGAGGATTACATGTAATCCTGATGTAATAGAGTGATTACAGCGTTTGATTGAACTTATGTAATGTAAACAGGATTACATTTTGTAATCGTGATTACATCATTTGATGTAATCAGGATTACACTACTATGACTGATGAATGAGGATGCAAGCATCCTGTAATCAAGTGAAAATGACATTATTGCCATTATAATTTTTTAAATTAACCAAAGTGCCCACCCATAAATGCTGTTAAATATTAAATAATTTTATTTATCACCAGTAAATATTAAAAAATACTTAATAATATAGAAAATTAAGAAATATTCTCCATTAAAAATTAAAAAGTTATATTCCACCTTTAAAAAAATATTAAAAAATATCATTAAATAATATTTCCATCATTAAATATTAAAAAAATTAACATGAACCCAACCTATACATTGAATAATATTTTCATCATTTAATATTAAAAAATTACCATGAACCCAATGTGTATATTGCACAGAATTAAAAAATTATCATGGACCCCATGTGTACATTATTATATATGTAGACAGGGGTAATTTTATCCCTTGCTATATTATTCCCATGTATTTCTCATTTTCAATGTAATCCAACCAAATATTGTTATGTATATATATCATCTTTCTCTAATGACAAACCAAACAAATTATGTAATCATCATTACATTACATTCCATTACATTACCTTCAATTCCGTAAACCAAACGGGTACTAAATGATTATTTTAACCAAAAAAATTCCTTACATCCTCTCTTTTCCCGAGTCCGGATCCTCTTAAAAGCGCCCCCTTCCGCGTCTCTTAGCATCCAAATCAAGTGCATCCAAATAATCCAATAATGATTGTGTTTTAAAAGCAAGCAAATGGGTGGCCAGAATTAAAAGAAACCAACGATCTTGATGAGATTCTAAGAGTTTATGAGAAAAAAGTTTCGGTGGGCATCTCCTTCCTTCTTTTCCCTGCCCTCCTTTGTTCTCACTCCCTCTCTCTTTCTTTCTCTCTCTTTCTCAATTTCTCATAACTCCAACTCCATCACAAACATGCTACCAGCAACGGTTTTTTATTAAGTCAAAACTCAGAAAGAAACACAAAGAAAATACGATAAAATTAAGAAGCTAAAGGGATGTTTGATTTTGTTTTAAAAAACTGTTTTTTTATTTTTAAAAACAATAAAACAATAAAATCTGTTTGGTAAACTGTTTTTAAAAATAATAAAACAAAAAGTTGTTTTTAAAAACTAAAAAACAAAAACAGTTTTTAGTTATTTTCTTGTTTTTTATTTTTCTATTTTTTATTTTTTTGAGGCTGTCACTTATCCATTATCGACATTATACTACTAGTGACGACTATCGCAATGTCACCACTGGCGACCGCTCCACCACATCACTTCAAAACACAGATTTTTCAAAACAACTATCCAAATAGATTCTTATTTATTTTTAAAACTTATTTCTAAAAACTGTCTTATAAAACTGTTTCTAAAAACAAAAAACAGATAATAAAAACAAACAAGCCCTAAGTGACTTCTCTCTCCTCTAGAAATTTGTAAGTTGAAACGCTTGAGAGGATCTGAATACCCGAACCCAGGGTAAGCGCGCCCTTTTAGTCATAAAGCTTGCTTCCTCCTTCTTCCATCTGTCGATATGCAGCACTTGGGTATTCCATTCTCTCTGTTCAATAAGCTCAGAGCCATTCCAATAAGATTCACATAAAATTAGTCACTAAGTGCTACTATATTTTAAAATTATTTCTGCCCTCCCTGCCATTTTCTTTCACTTTCAATACCCAAAATTTCAAAAATCTTGAATCTTTCATCTAAAACAGTTTTATAAGACGTTATCAAAACCCCTAAAAAACAAAGGTATAAAGCCTGTTTGATTCTATCTTCTATTTTTTGTTTTTTAAAATAATTTTATAAAATTGTTTTTGAAAACAAAAAAAAAACCTTGTTTGGATAATTGCTTTTGAAAACAAGTTTTAGAAACAAAAAACCAAAAATATGTTTTAAATAATTGTTCTTTAAAACAATTTTGGAAAAAAATTGAACTAAACTATTTGAATAATTATTTCTTAAAACAATTTTTAGAAAAAAAAACTGATTGGATGGTTGTTTCTCACGATAATGTGCTTGAATCAATTCTTTTAACATCAACTTATTTAATTCACTTATTTTATATAATTGAGATTAAAATTATTTATTATAGTTATTTTTTTGACCTGATTTATTATTATAAATACCCAATATCTTATTATATTAATAAATTAGTATAATTTAAAATCAAATTAAATAACCAATAAATAACACAAAAATGATTTACTATTAACAAAAATAACATGGTTAAAATTTAAATTGATGTTGTTTTAAACAGAGTCTAAAAAAACATCTAATTATATCGAATAACATCTAATTGGTTAAGGTTAAATCCTCTACTTGTGTCAGATCTATATTCTCTCATTCTATAAACAACAAATCATGTCGACTCCGCTTCCGTATGTAGTTAAATAGCAAAACATGTCACCACTATAAGGTGTTATCTTGAAGGCGTGTATGATGGCATTAAATTCAGAATTGGAAATTGAGCTTTCAAAACTCCAAAACAGTGTTCAATCATCATTCTTAATGAAGAATGCCTATAATAAAAAAGCTCTTTAGCATTTCTAAATAACCTTTAGGGCCTGTTTGGTTGGTAGGGAGGGGATGGACGGAAGGGGACGGGGAGGAAGGGCATAGAGTTACCTTGTTTGGTTTGATTAGAGGGAGAGGAATGGAAGGGTTTTTAATGATTCCTTGTTTGGTTCAAGAGGGAGAAGGGAGGGTGATAATGATTAATTTACAACTATACCCTCATATGTTAGGTTATAAAAATTAATTTACACTTTAATTTATATTATATTATTTAATGAAAATTTAGTCTTAACATATTAATATGTGTATAAAAAAACTGGAATGATAATTTTCTTATTTATGATTAATATAATAATATATTTTGAAAAATTATATTAACAAATTTGATTTTAAAAAAATGAAATCTTGTTCTCTTCCGCCTCATACCTCATTCATGGTTTATTTTCCTTCTTCCTCCACCATCTATTCCCCTTCTCTCAGCTCAAAACCAAAAAATGCTGAATCAAGAAAACTTGTGGACTTGCTGCAA
The DNA here is from genome assembly GCA_963855925.1 of Inga laurina. Taxonomy (NCBI): domain Eukaryota; kingdom Viridiplantae; phylum Streptophyta; class Magnoliopsida; order Fabales; family Fabaceae; genus Inga; species Inga laurina. The sequence continues at coordinate 57,575,881 of OY979701.1, forward strand.
CAGAAGGGCGAGAGTTACAGATCCGGCAAGCAATGGATGGGCACCATTCAACATCCAATCTCACCACTTGGAAACCTTCGACTCCTCCGCCTCTCCTTTTCTTCCACCAGCACCACTACTCGCAACATTGCTGCCGGTGACTTCTATCATGCTAATTAAAAAATTCGTTGCCTCCTCATCATTCTCACCAGCAATCTATTGGTCAGATAAGAAGGAAAGAAAATACAAGATCACCGTAAAATAAGTACATGGGCAAATAGGTAACAAAATTTGGCTCCCCTCCAAAAAACCCCAATTTGGAGGGAATCAAAATAAGGGGATGGGAGGGGAGAGAGGGGCAGATTTTTGGTTCCCTCCCCTTCAAAATTTCAAACCAAATGAGGGGAGGGGCTCATTTTTCCTCCCCTTCCATCCTCCCCCTCCAACCAAACAGACCCTTAGTCCTTAACTCATTGCAACAACTAATGAGACATGCCTTTTCCATTCGCAAAAATTCATAACAAGTAGTTCTTGATCCTTGCATAAGCTCATTAACAAATTCCTGACCGGTAAGTGCAGATGTACAAATTGGAATCTTATTAAGAAACTTACTTTCATATGCGCTCATCATATTAATCAACATTAATTCTTAGAGCTCAAAGTTATCTTCACTTGATCCTGATGAAATTATAGATCTTTCAGAGCTATCAATTTCACTATTTAATGAGTTATCTTCTACATCCATTGTGCATTCCTATTTCCATGTACATAAGATTTATAAGCATATTTACAGGAGAAAACTAGCTAACTGCAAACGAGAAGGATCATGACCATCAATTATTAAATGGCAGCAAACAACGATAGCTATAATAAGAGTTCAGGCATCAATTATTAAGTATGAGCAATCTAGCTAAGAAACCCCAACAAAACAAAGTGTTAGAGAACAACAAGTATGAGCAATCCAGCTAAGAAACTCCAACAAAACAATAGCAAGTGTGCTGATAAGAAATTTTGTTTAACAAAGTTACTTTGTGTTTGATACTAAATGTGGGACATGTGTCAAGCATAGAACAATTCCTTGTTTTGTTAAGCAAATTGTTTTAATCCTCTAGAAAGGAAAAAAAATGAGATTTGAGATTTATCATTTTTAATCTGATTCTGTTAAGAAAATTGTTTTAAGACTTGCTTGGTGTTATACGATCAATGATTTATATAACTTTTAAATGTTTTCCAACATTGAAGTTGTGAAGCTAAATTTAATTGCCTTGCAGTTATCGTGTATCTAGTGTAAATGTTTTCATTGAATTATTTGGATTGTGAAGTATATAATTGTCATCTTAGTTTAGTATATTTTGTAACTACTGTAGTAATTATTTCTCCTCTTTTATTCCTTTAAATTTAAAATTGGACATTATTAATTGAAAAATATCTTTTCTTGGCCTTTGATGGTGCAGCTGATCCCATCCTCCTGTGTATCATTGAAAATCTATGCTACTAACCTAATGTTAAAGCATCGGTTTGAATTACTCATAGATAATGTAAAATTTTAAACGTTGTTTTTTTAAAAAAAAAAAAATTTAGGCACTCTACGTATGCTATAGGTAGGATCATCGCTTTATTATTGTTTTGTATCCCCATTGGCATGGAGCAGAGCTCCCTTTATGCCTGAATTTTGATGATTTTGTTGTAGTGAGTTTCAGGAATGCTTCATTTATGTGGGAGACTTTATCAAAATTTCCTTAGGAAGTTTATAACTTTTAGTATATGAATTATATTTATAGACTTTATATTATGCAGTGTGAATATATTTATATTTAAGAATGTGAAACTCCATGTATCTAAGGCTTGAGGGATGTGAGTTCTCTCATATTTCAGGATGATTAATTGTCGGTTTTCAGGTGTGACACAAATCTTTTAGCAAATCTTTTTTTGGAGACTTTACTGGTTGTTAAATTTATCTTTTGGAGTTTAAGAGTCATTTTCCCTAATTTTTCTTGAGATGTTATTACACAACTCCAAGTTTTATATTATTTATGTTCTTTTTAATTAGTTTTAACACATAAAATTGTATAAATAATACGATACGATACTGTGAGTCTGTGACAATAAATAAATTTGTTACTACATCATTAAAATTCAAGTTAACTATTTTGACAGACAATGCTACCCTAACTTTAGTGAAAATTGTATGTAGGGAGAGTAAATTTTGATATTTTGCCCCTTTAATTTTATGATTTTGCACTTGTGCCAAAATTTACCAATAGTTCTAGAAATATATTTTTTTAAATATGTCAATAATAAATTTTTGTAATTTGCGCATAGAAAAAAAAAAAAGAGATTCTAAATGTGACACTTCTATCTTTGAAAAATAGCATAAAGATTGAAGATTGGGATAGGTAGACAATAAATATTGGTCTAGTTTATAAAAATTTGGCTAATAAATTACAAAATCGTGAGTTCAAATCTCACTGTCAATATAAAAATCATGTTAGTGTGTAATATGTAAATAGCTTTATAACCGTTCTTTAAATATAGAAGTATGTTTTAATTTTGGCGACCTTTCAAATGCCTAACTACCCCAAGTCTTTTTACATAAAATAAAAAATTGGGACAAGCACCATCATGTGCATTCTATCCTCTTGATACCACCTCGATGTGGTTCACGTTTTAATATTTAAATATTTTTTATTCTATTTGTGTTATAATCAATCATGACACTTAGCAATTTTAAACATTCGAGTTATTGCAATCTCCATCACTTAATTTTCTCTAAACAATTAACAAATAAAGGCATTACAAATAGAAGAAAACTCAATTTTTTTATTTTGTATTCCATCCTATTCAATTGATGGAAATTGAAAAAAATAAGTATTTGATTATTATTTATTTAATAAATTTTATGGCAATCTGATTATAATGTAGAAAACCATGAGAAATTGTGGGGTGAGTAAGGACAAGCAAACGTGGCACACATTGGTCGCTACCGGAGATTCTGCTCATGCTTTAGTATCCCTCTTCGACAATAATTGCTCTCTTACTTTATTAGGTCTTTTCTCTAGTTTTGTCTTGGCTTTCTATCATTGTCATCAAACAAGCAAATTAACTCATTGAGCTAACCATTTTCAACTTAAACAATCATGTTAACATGCTCTTATACTTGTACTAATTGCAATTTTGATTCAACTTGTGAGTCCATTCACCGATTTTACTATTTTACAAAATTGTGCCACGTTCACAAACATAATCATGCTGTATTAATAGTAGGATATGGTTCATCGAATGATGGTCAAAAACTCATGGGGGAACAGATGGGGTGAACAAGGTTACGTCCGCATCAAAAGAAACACCAGCTCCAAACATAATCATGCTGTAGTAATAGTAGGATATCAGTGTTGTTTTGATCTGGATTCATAGTTTCTAAGTACTAAGGTACTAATAAGATACAAATTCAAATAGATTTGTAAATTACATATTTCAATTTTACAAGAGGTTTATATACATTTCATTCTAAGAAATATTTTAATATTCAAAAAACAAAACCAATAAAATCAAGACACTCACAAATTATTCATTGACCCAGGCCCTCAATAACCTTGAATTGAAAAGAAAATAAAGAAGTTACCCGTTTAGACTAATAGAAGACTCAATGAAATTAGTAATTGAAATCAGATATCTTACATGCACACCTCATCTTATTCGTGCAAATCTTCTCACTGTCTCTCTTCCCATGACTTTTCAGGATGGATTGAGTTTAGCATGCGAGACTGTCATTAATTATTATTATTATTATTATTATTATTATTATTATTATTATTATTATTATTATTATTATTATTATTATTATTATTATTATTATTTCATTTTGCGAAAAAACGTGCCTTTTTTTATAATGTAAGAAAGTGGTAGAGACTACTCTATATTACAAGAAATAAACAAACAAAAATCGTGTAAAGAAACCAAGTGAAATCTGGGGCATCTTTAAAGCACACTTAGCTAACATATCAACTTCAAAGTTCAATTCCTCTCTCTTCTTATGTGTTCAAGATCAACCACCAAATCACATTTGAGCATATCTTGACTTTCCTGAGTTAAATTCTAGTTTACACATGAAGATTGTCATCTTCATCTTTGATAAGCTTAAATACAAATAAAGAATCATTTTGCAAGCAGACTCTTTTATGGTTCCCATCCCAAGCCCTTTTGGTACAGGAACCAATCTCGAATGTGTTTATTCAATTTCTGGATGATTTTTACAATGAGATGATATACCTATTTATACTACTAAAATACCCATTAAAATATTACAAGAGTTAGAAACATCGGGCTTCACCTACTCTCCTCCGACCTACTCCCTCTCCACAATCATCATGCCTTGCATCGAGCTTCACCAACTCTCCTCACCTACTCCCTCTGCATAATCATCATGCCTTGCATCATTTCAGTCATATGCTCTGTTTTCATTTCCAATGTTGGTGTGCTCTGTCAATGTTGGCTGCTCTATTTCATTTTCCCGAGATTAGATAGGACTCGTACTCAAGTCAGAATCAACATCATCATCAACGTATGGAGATAGATTTGCAACATTGAAGATGGCTGAAACACCATAGGTTCCAGGCAACTCCACTTTGTAAGCATTATTGTTAATTTTCTGCACAATCTTGAAGGGACCATTATCTCGAGGAGACAACTTGATGTTTGATTGTTTAGGAAAATGTTCCTTTCTCAAATGTATCCAGACCAAATCTCCCACATTAAAAACTTGATGCCTTTGATTCTTGTCCCGTTGTTCCTTGTGTTTCAAATTTTATTTTTGTATCCTATCACAAACCTGTTCATGTAATTTCTTGATTTCCTTGACCCGCTGGTCCGCATAGGTACTATATTGTTGCTTATCAGATGATGGTGTCAAATCAAGTGGGCTAAGTGGATGGGAACCATAAACAACTTCAAATGGACACTTCCCGGTTGCTTGATTAACTATGTTGTTGTAAGCAAATTCAACTTGAGTAAGAATAAGATCCCACTGCTTCAAGTTCTTTCCAACAAAGCTACATAAAAGATTTCCAACAATTCTATTAACAAATGTTAGAACCAACTGACACCAAATGTTAGAACCGGCTGACACCCAAGAGGGGGGTGAATTGGGTGTAAGATAAAAATCTTAAGAACTTTGAAATTTTTTTTGTATCTTAGAAGAAGCAATAAATATGAAAGTAATGAATCATAAATCAATAATTAATATATGCTGGAAATATAAGAGTTTAAGGAAGAGAGTATGCAAACTGTGATTTATCCTGGTTCGGTTCAATCTACGATGGCCTAAGTCCAGTCCCCAGGCTCCTCCTGAGATTTTCAAATCCACTATCTTCTTGTTTAATCTAGGCACAAGAAAAGCCTTTACAACCCACAAGTTTAGCCGGACACTTGCGAAGCCTTTTACAAATCTCTCATTGAGTTACTCCCCCTTACACACCGTAAAGTTACAACCGAGTTACTCTCCCTTACACACCCTATAAGGATACAACTTCGATGATGAGAGATTACAATCAATCTTCTCTCTCAGAAGTGAATAGATAAATACTGAAACATAATACAATCAATCACTCTCTCAAATACACATAATATAGAAAACAGATAAGAACAAAGAGTGTTTGGGTCGAGATGGATAGCTTATGATATGAGCATGTTTATGTCGTTGTGTTCTCGTTGGCGTTGTTCTTCATTGAATGTTCCCATATTTATAGATGAGTTGTGATAGCTGTTGGAAGCGTTTGAACCTGTTCATTAGAGTGGCGTAGCTTCGTTTGACTGTTCTTCGATTTGAAAAACTAGCCATTGTGGTTAGTGAACGCTCCTCTTCTGTAAAGTCAACTTTTGACTCTTCACATCATATCTTCGTTGTATTCCTGGAGACATACATTAAACACTAACATAATGAAGTGTAAGAATGATTGGAAGCAAGAAGAGTGCGTTTCATAATTAATCTCATGATTTTCAAAAGCTTCAGTACGTTGTTTTTTTTCTCCTTGGAAGCATTACTCAAGTGGTCACTTGAGTAAGCCTGGGTTATTACTCGAGTGAGCCCTCGAGTAATCCTGTTCAAAATCTGGCTGAGAGTAACTTCTTCTTTGCTTCTCTGATTACTCGAGTGATCCCTCGAGTAATGTTTCAAATGACTCTGCGGATTACTCGAGTGATCCCTCAAGTAATACAACTTTTCACATCCGATTACTCGAGTAGTCTCTAGAGTAAAGTTTGTCATTTCTTGGCTGAGAGCTACTGGATGATTTCTTCTTTGGTTACTCGAGTGATCCCTCGAATAAGCTCTTAAATAACTTTGCAGATTACTCAAGTGGTCCCTCGAGTCATGTCATTCAAATCTTGGCCTAGAGCATTTCCAACTGCATTACTCGAGTGGTTCCTCGAGTGAGGTTTCAAATAATTCTGCATATTACTCGAGTAAGCCCTTCAAGTGAATTCTTGATTTTCATTTGAAACATGGCAAATCATATATCATCGGAAAGCCCTCATCATCTACATTCCAATGCAACAATAATCAGCTCCAAAATCATTGTGTGCAAAAATTTATGATCCAAAGAATATCTTCTGCACTTAGAGAAAGTCTGAAATCACGAGCATCAATTTCCAGATGGCATATCTCTTAGTATATAGATTGAAATATATTAAATTATATGTCCATGGAAAGCTATTTAAGCCTACTTTCATATGGAACCAGTCTTGTCTCAATCCGATATGTATTTTGAGAGTTATGTCCAAACTACCGAACCTTGTTCTGGTAAAAGACTCTGATTCATGTGTCAATTTCAACAGATCATATCTCTCTTGTATGAACTCTTTTGAATGTGAGCTTAGTGTCCATAGTTCGTGTTGGGAGTCTAGTTTCATATGCCACTGGTTTCAGATCAATTTGACTTGTGGTTAGTGAGATATGCCCAAAATACCGAACCTCTATCCTGACGCGCGAAAACAGAGTACAATTACTCGAGTGGTCACTCGAGTAATCTTCAAGTAACTTTGCAGATTACTCGAGTAGCCACTCAAGTAATCACTTCCAAAATGAGGCAGTGCCGTATTACTCGAGTGATTACTTTAGTAATCATCCCCGGAGGTACCATAACTTCTATATACATCATTTTAGCTTTGTATTGACCCATTCCAACTTCCGTTTGACCATAGAAACCTCTGATATCACTTCTAATAGCTTGGATCTTGATATTCTCATGTGATCTTGCAAGTTCTTCTTTCTTCAATCTCTTTCTTCTTGTTTTGCCACTTGATGATCATTCTTCATAACCTAACTAGATATCTTCTTGAATATCTTCAATCTTCTTCTTTTTTTGCTTGACTAATCTTGAATCTTGATATTCCCATTAGATCTTACAATTTCTTCTTTCTTCAGTCCCTTGCCTCTCGATTTTCATCTTGATGATCATTCTTCACATATGAGGCATTATAACATCAACCCACCATCGGGTTTATGACTAATATATAAAATATACAACATTAAATATAGTAGTTAGCCAATGTAGAGAATAAGTATATCATACAAACTTTTTGCTCTTAATACTTGACATCTATATTCGACATAATCAAAACTATTCATATCTAGCAGTATATTCTTCCACAGACATAGTCTTTTGATGGAGATTATGTAATTGAAGGAAGTTATCTTGATAATAATTTTCAAGAAGAAACTTACGTGAGAGCTCACATCGCATCTTGTCTCACATTCGGATCTTGCTTTTTCCTTCTCTTTCACTCCTTTTCTTGAGATTCTCCCACTATATAGAAGCATGTTTCTTTAGTTTGATGGCGATAATTTTAACTTTTTGCTCATCGAGAATCTCTTTGTATTTAAAAACTCGCTCGATAGCTTGAAGCTAATCGACGAATTCGTCCGGTTGAAGTCTTCCCTCAAATCCAAGTATGTCGACCTTAATGTCATTAAGGCGGAATGGTTGTTGTTGAGGATGGCGACAGTAGTCAGTGGATGACGAACTGTTGTTATCCGAATCATCCTTTGGATATTTACTACGAGATTCTAACATGGCTTGCTGTGTTTGTAAACTATTTCTAGTTCCTGTATCCAGCGTTTCATCTCGTTCATCTCAATCTCGTGTATGTTTCTACGTCTTAGAGGCATTTTGGAATTATTCTTGTGAGGTTAGGATTTAAAGAACACAGTTATTAAGTATAGGGTGGAAGGGTATAAGGGTAGGATTGGTATTTAAGGAAAAGAAAGGAGTAAAACTGGAAATCTTATGGACAATAGGGGGTCAAAATGTAATTTAGTAACTTTCAGGGGTTGAAATTTAATTTTGGTAGAAATTTGGGGTCAAAATATAATTCCAGAAAATTTTGGGGTCTAAAATGTAATTTTAATAAAATATGGGGCCAAAACATAATTTTAGAAATTTTACTGCCACGTGTCATAACCACCATGTCAACAATTTGGGGCCAAAATGTCGTTTCAGAAAGTTTTGAGAAAATTTGTAATTTTGGCTAAACTTGGACAACAGTGCGTGAAATTCTAATGAGTTTTTGGTGATCTCCGTGGAGGCACGTGGAACTGTTTCACTGCTATGACCAAGGTTATTCTTAGGTTTTTTGGCTTTCTGAACACGATGGTGGGGTCAATTTCTTCAAAAAACACTCCGAGAGTGAAAATCCGACACCCTCTATTTTCTCACGTTTTTGTTTCTCGTCCACTCCTCACTCTTTTGCTCTCTAGCCCTCTGGAACTCAGTTCTGATTCCAAAATGGTACAGGAATCAATCTCAAATATGTTTATTCAATTTCTGGATGATTTTTACAATGAGATGATATACTATTTGTATTACTGAAATACCCATTAAAATATTACAAGAGTCAGAAACGTTAGGCTTCACCAACTCTACTCCCACCTACTCCCTTTGCATAATCGTCATGCCTTGCATCATGTCAGTCAAATGCTCTATTTTCATTTTCAATGTTGGTGTGCACTACTACAAACTAGACATTTAACGACCCTAAAGGACGTCCCTTTTTAAATTAGGGACATCCAAAGTTCAATATTTAGCGGGAAATATTGGCGCTGGTTGAATTTTAAAAAAAATTGTACCACTTTAGACGTCCCCAGTCCCCAATTTGACTGGGGATGTCTAAAGTGAGCTTTAGACGTCCCTATTTTGACTGGGGACGCGGAAAAGCCTGTCAAACACCCATCCCATTAGCAGTAGGCTAGCAGCTTTATTTTCCTTCCCCAAGCTTCATTCCATCTTTCCCCGTGAGCTTCGTTCCCAGCTGTCTTCCTCTTTCCCCTTTCCCTTGCTTCCTTTCCCATCTTTTTTCCTCTTTCTCAGTTAGTTGCTGCAACTCCCTTTCCCGTGCTTCCTTCCCTGTCTGCCTTCCTCTTTATCATAATCATATTTCTATTTTTTCCTCTCTCTTCTTTGACAAGAGCACCATTGTTTGTGTCTCCCTCTCACAACTATCGTCTTCCCAACTGGTGGCACTGTGAGTCGTCTCCATTTCCGTCGTCCATAGGTTTGTCTCTCACTCCCACAACTTTGGATACAAATGATTGAACAAATGCTTGTAACTGTTAATTTAAATCAGATTATGAAACTGGAAAAACAGAGTAACTTGTATATGCATACTTTTAATCTGCTTCTAATTTGCTTGATATGGAAATGGACTATCATTATTGCATACTTGTTTTTTTCGTCAGCAGACTTCAACACGGTGATGTATATATATAGACATGAGTTAAAAAAATGACAATGATACTTAGGAATGAATTTGGTTTGGCTTAGGTTAGTCTAGTTTAACATTATTCAAAAGTCAACTAAATTACAAAAATATGTCAGAGTTTTGCCTCAAATGCGTGTATGGTTCTGGAATATTGATGAGGTACAATATAATAAAACATCAATTATGCCATAAAATAGGTATGACACTTTTTTTCTAGGGTGGTACATGCATTCTAAGAGAGCTCATTTCTTGTGATGGGATGAATAATACTTATCTAAAAATTGTGGAGGCTTGAAAATTGTTTAGTTGGAAGCTTTGAACTTGGCATGGGTTGTTTGGTAAAAAACATCACAATGATACATTGTCTTGAATATGAATTGCCTTAATTAGTTTAGTTTCGTTTAAATTAAGTTGAGACGGTTTGTTATTTTGATTTTGGGATGTCTTACTTTTAAGGGGAATTTTGGGATGAATTTTCAAGGTGCGAATTAGAGTTGTGTTGTTGTACATACTATTAGATTGTTGGATAACATGTTTATTAGATAGTGCTGAACTGCTGTTGTTTCCATTCTGGTTTATGCAATATTTCTTCTATCCAATTTCTGCAGTTTAAATTTGCTGGACAGTAATGTATATATAAAAGGCCATAAAAAAACTTTAGATGTCCCCAGTGCAAACTGGGGACATTTAAAGTGTTTATGAACCACTTTAGACATCTCCAGTTTAAACTGGGGACGTGTAAAGCCTGACTTTGGACGTCCCCAGAGCAAATTGGGGATGTCTAAAGTGTTTCTGAACCACTTTAGATGTCCCCACTTTTCACTGGGGATGTCTAAAGTCTGGACTTTAGAAGTCCCTAGTGCAAACTGGGGATGTCTAAAGTGGTTCAGAAACACTTTAGACGTCCCCAGTAACGACTGGGGATGTCTAAGGTCTGACCTAAAGACGTCCCCTATTTTAGGGACGTTATTGACAATTTTTTCTACTTCGCTCAGATAGACGTCCCCCTATTTTCAGACGTTAAAAGGCTCAAAAAAGGGACGTTAAAAGTGTTTTTTTGTAGTAGTGGTGCTCTGTCAATGTTGGCTGCTCTATTTCACCTTTAAAGTCCGATAAGGCACGCCCAAAGTTCATCTGTTAAAGGACTAAGATCAACTCCCTAAATATGTCATATACTAAGGACCGGAGGGAGTACTTCAGTGAATATTTTCCGTAGTGTCTTGAAGTACACTTTTTTTCTCACATAGAATTGGTCTCTTGAAATTGCAGATAGGATCTTCTTTGTATGTGTCTCTTTTGAGTAGCTAGCTAGGTTTTTTTTATCTTTATAACGTTGCATATATTATATTATTAAAATGATGTCATGAATGGAATTTATCTTTATAATGTTGCATATATTATGAAAACTTAGCTACTCAAAAGAGACACACACAAAGAAGACCCTATCTGCAATTTCAAGAGACCAATTCAATGTGAGAAAAAAGTGTGTTTCAAGACGCTATGGAAAATGTACACTGAAGTAGTCCCTTCGATTCTTAATATACCACATATTTAGAGAGTTGATCTTGATCCTTTAATGGACGAACTTTGGGCATGCCTTATGGATCTTAAAAGGGATTGGGATGGGAACCATAGAAGAGTCTGCTTGTGAAATGATTCTTCATGTGTAATTAAGCTTATCAAGGATGAAGATCATAGTCTTCATGGGTAAACTAGAATTTAATTCAAGAAAGTCATCAAGATATGCTCAAATGTGATTTTGTGGTTCATCTTGAACACATAAGAAGACACAGGAGCTTTGAAGTTGATATGTTAGCTAAACGTGCTTTAAAGATGTCCCAGATTTCACTTGGTTCCTTTACACGATATTTGTTTGTTTATTTCCTATAATATAGAGTAGTCTCTACCACTTTCTTACATTATAAAAAAAGGCATGCTTTTTAGCAAAATGAAAAAAAAAATAGTAATAATTAATAATTAATGACAGCCTGGCATTCCAAACTCAACCCATCCGGAAAAGTCATGGGCAGAGAGACTGATCGAGATGATTTGCACGCATAAGATGAGGCGTACGTGTAAGATATCTGATATCAATTACTAATTTCTTTGAGCTTCTATTAGTCTAAATTCATGAGTGGGTAACTTCTTTATTTTCTTTTCTTGTAAGGTTATTGAGGGCCTGGCTCAATGAATAATTTGTGAGTGTCTTGATTTTATTGGTTTTGCTTTCTTGAATATTATAATATTTTTAGAATAAAAAGTATATAAACCTCTTATAACATCGAAATATATATTTCAGTGTAACATTGAAATATATATTTCACAGACCTTCCTAATCTATTTGAATTGGTATCTTATTAGTACCTTAGTACTTAGAAACTATCCATCCACATAAAAACAACACTCAAATTTTTCTAGGGGAATACCTAATTACCTTTCTTCATGTTTTCTCAGCGCAGAAATTAGCCCTAATTCAGCATGAAGATAAGAAGGTGAAGTGTATATAATTTATATATATATATATAGAGAGAGAGAGAGAGCACTCATTTTGAATTAAACATACATAAATTTTATTCCACGGCAAACCATTTGTCATTTTTTTATGCTCAACACATACGTAGTACAACACATGACTGGTGTATTTCATGTAGAAGCAGCACCAGTTTTTTATACTCAACACACACATAGTACAACACATGATAAGTGTACTTCATACAGAAGTAGCCCCAATTATTTAATACCCAACACATACTGGTGTTTATACCCAATAAATGGCATATCGATTGCCATTTACTATTGTTGGAGGGTGTGCTTCATATAGAAGTTGCAAGCTTCAAATCAGGTATTTCTTTTGTCCCTTTGATTGGGTATCCACCAGAACAGTTAATGTTACATACCCCTGGTTTGGAGCCCGTGTTTCTTTTGATGCGGGCGTAACCTCGTTCACCCCATCCGGTCCCCCATGAGTTTTTGACAATCCAATAATCTTCACGATTCAATGAACCATATCCTACTATTAATACAGCATGATTATGTCTGCATGAACCAATGCCTCTACAATCATTCCCCTTAAAAATTCCCTATCAAAGTTAAGAAAACAACTGTTAATTACTTTTCAAATGTCATGTTGGATGGTAACTAGAGATGAAGTAGTGAGGTAATGAAAATTAGACTTACACTACGAGAGGAGTAGGACTTAAATTCGTCGCTTGCGAACAGGGAAACACTAACAGGTTGTTTGAAAACAAAATCACGAAGAGAATTCTCAGATATAGGACTGTGAAACCAAGTGTGAGAGCTAGTGATAGTAGTGACTACTCTTTTCTCCTGCATCAATAAAAAAAAAAAAAAAAAAGAGTAAAGCCATAATTAAAAAATACATATATTTGAACTAACCAATTAGTAGACACAATTATAGACTAACCTTTGTGTGATCGCAAGCACTGGCAAAACCTTTAAATGGATAAATTGCTTGTGAGGTAATACCACGATTGCGGATGACATATTGAAATGCGTTGCCGACCCACCCTCCCTTGCAGCCATTGTTACTTGTATCGCAGGATATGAGTTGTTGTTCAGAAAGATCCAGAAGCCGTCCTGTGACTATTTTTGTTATTCCTTCTATAGCTCCAGTGGCAGAGAATGCCCAACAACCACCTATTAAAATAAATTTGATTTGATATTATGCTTATTTGCTGTATGCTATAGGTTATAATAAACAAACAAAAGAAATTTAAACTTACCACATGGATTCTGGTCTTTCACACGAGTTACAGCTCCTTTGGTCCTCCAATCCCAAGAAGAGGGTGGTGCATTTGGACAGGATGCAGGGTTCAATATCATTTTGCTGTCGTTGCCTTCCATCATGGGTTTCTCTGTCTCATGTAAATAGATTTTGCTGAACTCTTCGTAACTCATATCTGAAAATTTGTTCAAACCTGGACGATAGTCGTCAGGTGAGTTTCTTTCTGCATTTTTCTCTCTGACATACTTCAAATTACTTTTGAAAATCTCAAACCTAGCTGCCTCCTCTTCTAGGGTTTGGTATTCTCGTTCATTCTCCTTCTTCCACATTTGGAATAGATGGAAGACTTCTTTCTCAGAAGTGTACATGTCTAGATCTAGATTTGAAATGGGATACTCATCAAGCACACTAGACGCGAGACAAATCGAAGTATACCAAACGAAGAAAAGGAGAAGCAATTTAGTAACAAGAGAACTCATTGTGCACTCAAAGGCGATAGATATCAAGCGTTTGGATTGTGGTGTTGCATAGCATTGTTCCATATATATATAGGGAGTGAGAGAACCACAAGCCGTTTATCACAGTTCACATTTTTAAATCAAATTGAGATCGCTTACTTGTCATCTGAAAAATGTGATGAAAATAAAAAATCTCATATCCTTATATTGAAATATTTAAAATAAACTTATGCAGAGTGAGAGTCACATATTGTAGTTTAATAAATTAAAAGTACAGAGATCAATACCTATAACTGGAAAACTTATAAGGACCTAATAAAAAATTTACCTAAATTTAATTAAAAGGGGTATTTTTGTTTATAAACTTACATATAATTTTTTTTCTTTAATCAATTCAAGTTCAGGAGAGTCCACCCCTTTATTCCCTTGTATTACCAGAGGCTGAGAGAGTCTAATTTTTGCTGATATGATGAGAAGAGAGCCGCTGATACAACGTACGTGCGACCATATAATTCACAATTAAATGCATTAATCAACGGATGGAAATTGAAGAATTTCCTTGTTTTGCATTCCGTCTTATTCAATTGATAAAAATTGAAAAAAAAAAAACATAACTATGTGATTATTTTGTTAAATTTTATGGCAATTGAATTATAATGTAGAAAACCATGGGAACTTAAGTAAGGACAAGCAAACGTGAAATACGGCGGATCTTGCTGATTCTGCACATTGTGCACCTACTCCCTACTTCCGCAATAATGCTGCGTAAGACACCAAGACATGTGTGCTCGTGCCTTCACATGGAGATTAAAATATTCTCAAGCCTTGTCTACTGTAATAAATAACAAGTTTGGTATATATTTGCTAAAATGACTTTATATTTTTGAAGAAATAATTCTTCCCTCCCCATGGTCACGACTCGCTAGCACCGAATCCCCTGCAACTACCCACCAGCGCGCGGCCGGCTGCTGGAGCCACCACTGGGGTGACATGATAAATATTAGCAAATGACTTTGATGACACTTGAACTTTGGACCTCATAGTTACGAAAAATATTTATGAACATTGAGCTATAAGTAAAAGAATGCAAATTATATTTTCCATAAGAAACTTAGGTAGGTTTCTTTTGAGAAAGTAGTCATCAATTTACTATATTCAGGTTGTTAATTCTTACTAGACAGTTTTTAATAGAGATGCCAACATAAAAGGAAAAAAAAAAAAGTAGTTGTAAATGCAGTTGTCAGATTTGTTATGATATAGTTGCGAACTTATTGTATTGAAGTTGTCAATTTTTGTTAAGCGGTTGTTAATGGGGTTGTCAGCATACAAAGTTATAGTTGTTAATGCAGTTATTAAATTTGTTATGATACAGTTGTAAACTTGTTATATTGAAGTCATTAATTCTTATTGGGTAGTTGTTAACAGAGTTGTTCAGTTGTAAAGTATAAAATCGAGCCATTTGTTAAAGCAGTTGGCGACTGAATTAGCATAATCTAATTTGTAGTGCAAGTCCTATGAGAGGAGTATCATTATTCTAGCAGATTCATTCTCCTTATGCGGCCATCCATTCAAATCAAACATCATGGTATGTCCAGTAGCATATCCCCAAGCTTTATTGTTCAAATCATTACCACACATACATGAAATAGGCGATTGGCTCGACTCCTTAAAATCAATGGACATTACAAGCCTTGGACGAAAAAAAAAATATAAAATTATATATCAGATTATAACCTTGTAAATCTTCAATGGTTTAATCAGTCTAATCATAAGAAATAATAATGAAGAATAAGCAAAAATTATCATTTTAATTTATTGTTAAATTGCAAGGTTACTATTTTGAAAGAAACGGGCAATAATTGAAATAACACATTGGTTTGTGTTTATTAAGTGAACCCCTCGATTTGTAGGAAATTGCCTGTCCGAGAAGGGCAAATTTTGATATTTTACCTATTAATTCTACGATTTTGCACCCTTACGTAAATTTATCAACTTTTCTTGTGTGGATGTGAATTAATTTAACTTGCACAGTTACACTAACCGATTTAGAGCCCCTCCTCCTCCCTTTACATCCTCTTCTCTCCTCTTCCTTTTCTAAATTAATGATAAACATTTGAATGGTTTAGATTTGGTCTTATAAAAAATATTATTTTTATTTTCTTTATTTTAGTATTGAATTATTCATATCAAAATTTAGCAATTTATATTTAATTAATTATTTTTCTTTTTATAATTCAACATTTTAATAATAATTTTATAAAAGATCAAATCTGAACCATTTAAATGTTGATCAAATGGTTACATTTAGTTTTTTTTATCAAAATTTATTATCAAAATGTTAAATTAATAAAAATAAAATTAATTAATTAAATTTAAATTACTAAATTTCGTTATGAATAATCTAATACTACAGTAAAGGAAATAAAAATATTTGTATAAAAATACTAGACCAACTAATTTAGATCTTACCATTAGCAAAGGAAGAGGAAGAGAATAAAAAGGAAAAAGGAGAGGTTCCTCTCCTACTAGACCAACTAATTTTGAACTTCTGCATTTTATCCTTTTGAATTCAAATAAAATGTACTCATATTTATAACAATAAATCCATTAAACCCCATATTCTGGTTCGTTTTGTCTGTTAATTTTTCCATAATTTATGTTTTTATTCTTGTTAAAAAAAGATAAAGAACGTTATTTTTTATATTTTCTTGCTGTATTTTTATATAGATTTGTATACCTTTTTCTATTAACAAATAATTATCTAAATTTTTCAGGATGATGCTCAATTAAATATTTTGAATTTCTAGATTTTAAGTACAAGATAATAAAAATTTAAAGAGAAAATTATCATCTAATGAATAACAGTTATCATCAAACCCTTATGAGTCAAACCTCCAATCACGTCACAACAAACTAAATTTTTATTTAATAGATTGGTCATTATATTTAAGAAAAAGGAATTAGCTGCCTGAATGCTTGTAGCTACTAACTACTAAACAGTCATAATTAAAAAGAAGGGGGATATATAAATACTATGGAGTACTTGGATCAACTGGCTTGGGTCATTTCTACTTAACCATTAATCTTATATTCGATTCTTGTCTATACAGTTTCAATAATTCAATAAGCTTTGGTAGTAATCTGGAAAAATTTAGAGGAACGGCTTTATTTGGTTCTTGGGTTACCTTATTTGATTTCATTAATCTGTCGTGTGAACATGCAAACGGTTGCTTTCATATATTTAATTATTTTTCACAGACCAATCAGCGTCAAATTGATTGCTCAACAACCAACTCTTTGTTCCATTACAAATGACTCAACTCTCTGTTCAATAATTTATTTAGGTTTGGTAGTAATATGTGGAAAATGGAGAGGAACGGCTTTATTTAATACATGAATTACTTTGTTTGATTTCATTAATTGGTGAGAGAACATGATTTCGTTATTTTTCACAGAACGTCATCAAATTGATTGCTCAACAACCAACTCTTTAATTTGTTCCATTACAAATGACTCAACTCTCTGTTCAATAATTTATTTAGGTTTGGTAGTAATCTGTTAAAATGGATAGGAACGGCTTTATTTAATTCATGGACTAATTTGTTTGATTTCATTAATCGGTGTGAGGAACATGCTTTCATATATTTAATTATTTTCCACAGAACGTCATCAAATTGATTCCTGAACAACAAACTCTCTGTTCCAGTACAAATGACTCTGCCCGGGACACTCGCTTTCTTTCATTTTTTTTCCTCTTACCATTTAAATTAAATAAATGGGATAATAATAACTATATGTAAAGCTTATAGTTGTAATTTTTGAGCTTGCATGGGATTAAATTCTATTGAATGTTGGTGGTCCGAATGGTTTGAGTCCATTCCTTAAATCTTGAAATTTTCAGATTGCAGTGGTCAGTATATGTATGCGTGGTTGACGTTGAAGCCAAGGGAATTTTGAATTCGACTTTCTGATTCTGGGCCAAGGCGTTGGGTTTCATGATAGAGAGAATGGAAGAAAGCTTAACAATTAGAATATATGAGGAATGTAAATATACCTATGTGTGCGTGAGGAGATTGAACTTAGAAGCTGGCAATGTATTGAACCTACTGTTTGATGTTTTTATATTCTAAATAAGCACCTGAGATGATTAAAGGATTGCTCTAAGGTTCTAAAAGGTATATTAATCGGTAATGAGTAATAATGTAGGTGGGAATTGGTGTGGTGTGATTTGCTTATTTAGTTATTCATTCATAACCAGCGGTCTCACCATGCTCTGCTAGCACCATACGAGCAAGGAATGATCTTTTTGTTATGTTTTCAGGATTCAAATCTTTTCACTTCTTCTCACATCTTATCTAATTCTTGTTATGAACTTTGAACTGCCGCTGCATGGACTTGACTAGTAAACTGATGTGCTCACATAAACTGTTACAGTATCACTATCCGTCACTGCTCTTACATAAGTGAAATACATCTACTTGCTTCTTAATTTTATTTTACATAAGAATGATGTTTCTAGGGGCACGGTGTGTAATTCAAATTGTACCCCTTGTGGCAAGATAAAATTTGAATTTTTTCATACGTCGTCCTTAGCCAATTAGAATTAACATGATATAAGTTATGTTTTCACTAAATAAAGTTTATATGATATGATACTCTTAGAGTATGTAAGTATTTCTCTAACTTGGAATAATAATTTACTAACTGGGTAAGGGAAATTAATTTTCACCTAACCTTTTGTCTCCTCCCTATCACCATTTTCGGTCAAAAAATTCAAACAAACAGATAGGTAACAGTCAATATGTATTTTTGCATATATTTTAGAAGGTTATAGTTACTTTTATCCTTTAAAAAAAATTTGTATCGTGCGCACTTTTGGGGAAAACTCAGATATATTTTTGCTCCTTAACCCCTTAAAAAATTCAAACAAACGGTAAGTAATAATTAATGTGTATTTTGCAACTACTTTGGAAGTTCACAGTTATTTTTGCCCCCAAAAAAGAATTTGGTGTTAGGTGCATTTTTTAGAAAATCTCACACATATTTTGGCACCTTAACCCTATATTTTGGGTGTCATGCTTCCGGGCCATGTTAATCTTTTCTATATTTTTCCAATTTCATTGGATGCCCGCAAGCAGGGACTTGTTTGTGCCTTTTGAATCCTGATAATGAAAAGGTTGTTGCTTTCTTCTTCATCTATATCTATATATACATAGAGATCAAGTGTTGTCCCTCTCTTTAAAAGAAACTCGTCATCCAATTTAGGAGCCACCTTCTTTTTTCCCTCCTATTTGAATCATTATCTTCACCCTTATATTCATATCATCCTCATACAACTCACATATTTAGATGTAATTAATAATTTTTTTTTAAAAAAATATCCCTAACCAACAAATAAAGAAATTTGATATAATTTAAAGTAAATTTTAGAAAATAATAAACATTAAAAGTGACTAGTAAAAGGTAAAAAGAATTTTAAATATAAGTTAAATAAAAACAGTTTTATTAGGACATGTAAATTGAGTAATTTTATCTTTGTAATAAGAAAAAATAATTTGTCATAAAAAATTGAACAGCACCTTTTTCAATTTTCATGCAAGAAATCTCTCTTTTTGACTTTATTTTTATGTAATATATGAATCTCTTACTGTCTCTGATTTTTATTTTCATGCAAGAGATCCCTCTTTTTTACTTTTTATGTAATTTGCTGTCAGTTACTAACTACTAAGTATGCATGATTAAGAAAAGGTCTATAAATACCATCGGGCATTTAGATTAATTGACTGTGAATCATTCCAATTTAACTAATAGTTTTGTGATTGAGCCATGGGTATACAACTGTGCCTGTGATAAGAAAATGAAAAATATGTTTAGCGATAAGAAAATGACCTATATGTTTAATGGGATAGTGTATCCACTATGACACGATGCTTGAATCGTGCTGACAGCAAAAGAAAATAATATGTTACAGCCGACAGGTATTAGAATACATTATCCTTCCTCATTCCATATAGGACAGATTGATAGGCACAATGTTATTGTCTTTTTTTTTTTTGGTCAACAATGTTATTGTATTGACTAGGGAAGAAATATCAAATTGATGTTGATGTAGAGGCCATATAATATTAATAGGTCGATAGGTTCCTATAGCCCTGAATCTAGATTATTTGGGTATTTCAAAATGATTTGAATGTGATTTCCCCTTAAATTATATACATGCACAGGTATAGTGTTAGATTTGTCCATTTTTCATGCATCTTTTTGTTATATATTTATGTTTGAGAATTTCATATTCAAGTTTATGCAATATTTATGAGGATTTCATTCTAGTTTTATTTAATGTTAATTTATTTTTATTTTTTTTTAAATTTTATCATGAGCTGAATTTCTATTTTCCTAGGGTGATGACGCAGTTTACTAATGATGGATTGAATCTTAACTTATTAAATCTAATTTTAATTTCTCCTTCATGATTGAGTTTTAATTATTATTCTTAATGCTTTCATTTGATTGGCTATCTTTTGAATGATTTCAATATGCATGTTGAGACTGGAAGGAGATGCATGTGTATAGATCCTATAGTTGAAACCATGACCTGCATATGAAATAGGAATATATTCATATGAGTTGTGTAGTCTTACTGAGTTCCATAAATCTTAATGCATAATTAATTGCTTAAATTCATATAGGAATATATTGGATTAGCAATTAATTATAGAATTGCTTGACCTTGGAAGAGGCTAGTAATTAAATTAAGGAAACTCGACTATCAATCATGTGGAATAAATTGGGCTATAATAGATAAATGATTCAATCTAGAACTTGTTAAATGAAATTTAATCCCTAGGGCTTTTTCTCATATTTGCTTTCATATCATCTACACTCATATTTAATTATTTTTCTTTTATTTGTACTCTCAATCACCAACGAATCGATCGACCAAATAGAATTAAAATTACCCATTTTGGTACTTAGTGATCAATTCTCGTAGGAACAATACTCTACTCACTTCTATATTACTTGATTACGACAGTGTACACTTGCACTATTTAATTGATCATCTACACTCGTAACAACATTCATGTAAGTAAAACCTAAGAAGCAAATGGGGATAAGGAGCTTTATGTCACCTTTTGGATAGAAAAAAAAAGTTACATAATATAAAAACAAAAAAATTTTATTTGAAGACACATAATCTCAAGATTTATTTATCCCAAATCTCTCTCACTCTCTCTCTCACATACACAGTGTGATAAACTCACAAAGTTCAACAAAACTACACACACACAATATGGCGCCTGGTTTATTTAAATAAGACTGTTACTAAGGACCATAACTTGAAGTTGGGCGCTTCATATAGACGAGTAATTAGGCTTCAGAGGCAGTTTCTCTTTTGTAGGGTAAGCACCACGAGCAGCAATTCCACATACGCCCAAACCATAAGAGTTACTTGAGTTTCGTTTGATATACATGTAACCCTCAAGACCCCAATCTTGTCCCCATGAATTTCTTACAATCCAGTAGTCTTGATCTCCGACGGAATCATACCCCACAATTGTCACTGCATGATTGGTTCTAATAATGCCTGTGCAGTTTTTCCCATCAAATATTCCCTGACCAAGTGAAGGTAAAAACTTGATGTGTTAATTTTGGATGACTAGTTTGAGGTTTAAAAGAACCATGCAAAAATTGCAAATAATATCATACAAACACTATCATGTTTTGTCAATAGTAGAGTAAATGTATGTAATGTTATAAGTCCCACATTGTGGAGTTTTACAAGTTAAGTATGGTTTATAATTATGTTCAAGAGGTTCTCCCACTTAGGAGGCTATTCTTTGGGTGAGAATAGCTTATGATCTCGACATGACTACCCATAGAGGTTTAACCGGCAAGAGACAGAGTGAAATAGATTTTTGAGATTGAGCTTTCCCTTTGGACTTGTCTTATTAACATAAGAATCATGTACTCGCATAATGGAGATATCAGACTTACACCCTCGTAAAATCGAAATTCATCTTTTGCTTCCAGAATCACGCTAATTGGCTGCTTCACCGTAGCGCAAGTTAAAGCTTTTTCTGAGAACCAAGTCACATTCTCATAACCAGTCAAAGTGAGTACATTCTGTTCTTCCTGTGCCATGCTAGACAATAAACAACATTAGACCAAGAAAAAGAATTAAATTACGTCAATTACAAGCATCTTGAGTTTATCAGATCAGAGGCCTGAAGAAAAACATGAAAATGGAACTTGCATGCTAAGGTAGTAGTAGTAAAATTAGGAACTAGACCTTGGTGGGCTTGCAAGTACCATTTGTTGCAGTATAGAGATAATCAGCTTCTTTGACCATTCCACCATTTTTTGCAACCCATTCAAATACACGGTAAGGCCATCCTCCAACACAGCCCTTGGCTGTGTCAACACAATCCACTAGTTGTTGCTCAGAAAGACTTACACTGTGTCTTCCTTTCACTATTGCATTGATTCCTTCCATGGCTGCTGTAGCAGAAAATGCCCAACAACTTCCTGCATACAATCAATATTCTACAAAATCAGTATATACATACACATACATATATCCTAAGAAATGAACGCTTAGAATATTATGTTAACTTTAGTCTTTAGAAGAATAACACTAGCCAAAGGTCTTCTGGCCTAATGGCATGGAAATTCTCCTGTAAGTGGTGGGAGGTTATGGGTTTGATCTCACTAGGCTCATTCTCTAGTGTTTGCCCCTATAAATAAAAAAAAAAAAAAAAAAGAACAAGAATATCAAGACTTAATTACCACAAAGCCCTTGATCTTTGACTTTAGTGACAGCTCCTTTTTTCCTCCAATCAATGGAGGGAGGCATAACACATGGATCATCATCCTTGAACTCTGTATTTTGTTCTTTGATGGTGTCTTGGGTTATGACTTCCATCTCAGGTAAGAAAATTTTACTGAACTCCTCGTAGCTCAAATCTGCAAACTTGTTGAGACCCAAACGATAGTCGTAGGGTGATTCTCTTTTTGCATTTGTCTCTTTGATATACTTCAAGTTCTCTTTGAAGATCTCAAATCTCTTTGCTTCCTCTTCTAGATGCTCATATTTTCGTCCATGCTCCTTCTGCCACAGTTTGAATAGTCCTAAGACTTCTCCCTCTGAAGTGAACCTGTCAAGCTCATCGCTATATATGCAAGAAGAGAGGCATATCAAGGAGTAACAGATAAACAAAAAGAAGATAAACTTGGTTACGAGGGAAGTCATAGTTCAGAGAAAAGCTAGAAAAGATTACTAACGTTGTGTTCTTGGGTATAGATGCGTCTTATTTATAGAGCCAGGTGAGAGACCAAACCATTTATTATAAGTAAATTAACTCGATAATGTTTTGAAAAATTACTACCTCCAGTCTTTTAATAATGACCCACTTTTATAGTTCAATTAGCTGTGTGTATTGTGAATTGTCTTCTAAGTATTTGTTTAATATTAATACTCTTGCATACCAATATTATATATGTAGTGGGGACAAAACTTAGATGAAGTTGTTTATATCCATTAGGTTAAGCTCATCAATGTTTTAAAATCTGGACCAGACCAACCGGGTCACCAGTTTAACCGGTCCAGGCAAGTCCCCAACACAAGGTTGGGGGTGAACTCGGGAACTCAAACACAACCCAGGCAACCTGGCAAGTTGATGGGTTAAGCCGGGTTGCCTTTGAAAAAAGTTATTATATTTTTTTAGGGGCATAAATTGGATATGACAATAGTGCTCAAAGTTCATGATAATTTTGGTGTTAATGGCTATAAGTTTAGTTATTAAAGGATTGTAGCTAGGAATATTTTGTGATCAATTACTATCTATTTTGATAACTAGAAAGAATATTTAGTGATTATTTATTCTAGTGTCATCGGATGATTGATTGATAGTTTTATAATATGATGTCAATTCATATGTCAAAAAAATTGTAAAGGATGTTAGATAAGTATATGATTATTTTGTTAGTAATTATTCAAGGTATTTAATTAATATTTAATATTTTGATGGTATGATAAGAATTTAAATTATTTTTTATTCTCCACTAGTCTAGCCCTTGGGTTGACTTTGAACTAATCGACTGCCTTGACCAGTTCAAAGGCCGGTCTGAGTTTAATAACCTTAAAGTTCATAGGTACATTTACAAATTGTAATTTACATTTTATGTGATTATACAAAAATTTATAAGTGATCATAGGAGAATTTACAACTACACATGAGAGAATTTACAAGTGTACATACATATTTTAACAACTACTAGTAGCAAAGTTTGAAAAACTTGACCCAATGAATATAAGTAACTTGAACAAAATTTTGTCCATATATCCCAATATAACAAACCATACTATGGTTATTATCAAGCTATGGATAATGCATGTAATTCATTTTTCAACCTCTATGCACGCTCATCTAATTATTAGTATGAATAAATTAACCGATCTTATATCTGTCATCTATGAATTTTTTTTTTTGGGATACAAAAGCAAGCAAAGCTTGAAAAGATACAAGATCAAGGGCATGGCCCCAAAGATTGTTCTTGTGGCAACAATCCACGTTCTAATGCAAAAAGACTAATACATTCCACTGGGGGAGAGTGTAATTCGGCATAATTGAGGTTGTTATAGTTAGCCGATCTTGCAAGGTAATCGGCACATCGAGTGTTCTCCCCATGTGTATGGAAAATCTTCAAGTCCCAGTCTGCAAAGATTAGGGATTTGGTATCAAGAATAACGTCGTGCAAAGGGTGGTCAAGCTCGCAATGTGTTGACAATAAGTGGACGGCCTGGAGCGAGTTTGTGAAAAGTCTGATTCTTTTGAAACCCAACTGCTTGCAAAGGTGAAGCCCTCTATGGATTGCATGGATTTCAGCAGCAGTTGGGAAGGAGATTCCTAACTTCTGTTGAAATCCACAAACCCAGTTACCTTGATGATCGCGAATGACTCCTCCACAGGCAGACATGCCGTCACTAGCAGTCGAACCATCCACGTCGATTCTAATAAAACCCTCTTCCGGAGGACGCCAGTTAAGAAGTCCTCTCTCCGGAAATTGAAAGATCTGGTGATGAAAGCGACCGGCCTCCACCGATTCGGAGAGATGGAAAATGCATCTGTGAACAAGCTGCTTCGGTTTATCCGCTTTTCCTTCAAACACCTAGCAACATCGGTTCTTCTAGAGAAGCCAGCATGTGGTACTGAATACTTTTTGCCAAGCCCATCTCGCCACTCTCTGGTTTCCAAGGGAATGCTGTGAATTCCATGTGAGCCAGTCCTGCAACTTACCAGAAGCAAACATAGTAGAATATAAATGGTTAGTTAAAGAAAACCACACTCTCTGGGCCTGCTCACAATCTCTCAAAACATGAAGGATGGTTTCTTCACTCTCACACTAAAAAGGGCAAGTGTTTAGTGCACTCGAGTTGTGTCTCGCTCTAATCTCATTTGTCGAGAGTTTCTCATGGAAAACCTGCCACATAAAGAGTTTGATTCTCTCAGGAACACCCCAATGCCAGATTTGCCGCCATAGAGGTTGGTGAAGGAGGGCCTGCCGATGGTAGATACCTTCGTGGGCAGATTTCACGCTGAAGATACCATCAGGAGCATTGCGCCAACAAAACACGTCATCACCCGAACCCGAGGGAGGGGGGAGCATCATGATTTTATCCACAACCCAAGAAGGAAGGAAAGCCTCCCATTGCGCTTTGTCCCAATGACCGGAGGGGGAAGTGTAGAAGCAAACTGGAGCTTCCATATCCACGAGATGCAAATTCCTATTTATAAAGTATTTTAGAGGCTTATCAAGAGGGGCCCAGCAATCTTGCCAGGCAAGCGTGGTTCTTCCACTTTTAAGTTTCTTTCCCAGGCCGCTATGGAAATCCTCCCAAACCGCAACAATTCCATTCCACACGGCCGACTGACTACCCCACTTTTGCACATGAGGAATTGAGGAAGAACCACAGGAGTATTTAGCACGAAGGCACTTGACCCACAGAGCTTCCGGTTTGGTGACAAGAGACCAACACAGCTTCATGAGAAAAACTTTGTTTTGGCATCGCAAGTCCTTAATCCCCAAACCACCTTCATGCTTCCTCCTTTTGAGAATGTCCCAAGCTACAAGATGCATTTTCCTGGACTCGTCATGCTGATTCCAAAAAAAAATCTCTGCTTAATTCTCAATTGCTGAGAGGACACCTTTCGGAACCAAAGTTGATTGCATATGATATTGAGGAATGGCCGATAGTACCGACTTGATGAGTACCGTTCGACTAGCCATGCTGAGGAATTTACCTTTCCAGCTGGACAATTTGGACCTGACCTTTTGAAGAAGAGGGGCGAAGGTCATTTTGACCATACGTTTATGAAGGAGAGGAACACCCAGATACTTTCCAAGATCAGCAGTGAGCCCAATCCCCACGACCTGACTCATTTCCAGGGCTCTGTTGAAGTGAACATTTTTGGACACAAACATTTTTGACTTACTCAGGTTAATCTTGTGTCCGGAGACCCTACAAAAATGATCCATAACATTTCTAATCTCATCCATTTGATCAAGCGAAGCTTCACAAAAAAGAAGAAGGTCATCAGCAAAGAAGAGATGTGAAATCCGGGGCCCAGAGGGGCATATTTGAAGGGGCTTCCAGTTCCCAATATCGACTTCATGGTGAATGAGTTGGCCAAGAAGCTCCATACATAAGACAAAAAGATATGGACTCAGAGGGTCCCCCTGCCGAACCCCTCTTGAAGGGACGAAGGGATCGGACGGAATCCCATTCCAGATAGTGCTCATGGAGGCAGATGAAACACAGCTCATGATTAACTTGATAATATTCCCACGCAATCCAAGGCTTTGGAGAGTGAATTCTAGGAAGCGCCAGTCTAACCTATCAAAAGCCTTTTCCATGTCCACTTTCAGAGCTATGAAGCCTTTCTTCCCTCTCTTATTCCTCATGGAATGAATAGCCTCTTGAGCAATGATGATATTGTCAACGCTTTGCCTCCCGGCAATGAAGTTGCACTGGTTGTCAGCGACAAGATAGCCCATGACACTTTTAAGACGATTGGCAATAACTTCACTGACAATTTTATAGCTCACATTGCAAAGAGAGATGGGTCTAAAATATTTAAAGGATATCGGGTGATCAACCTTAGGAATAAGGACAATGTTAGTATGGTTAATTGCTTTCACCTCATCCGGGTTGTCGAAGATCCTAGTGACCAGGTCACAAATCTTCTGCCTGATCAAATCCCACTGAGATTGGAAGAAGTGGGGATTCAAACCATCAGGACCCGGAGCTTTGAAAGCCCCCATCTCAAAAGCCGCATTCTTGATCTCGAGCGGGGAAACCCGCTTGTGAATATGATCAAGCTGAAGAGTGCCCAAGGCAGGAAAACGAGCAGCCCAAGGGGAAAAGGGAGAAGAAACATTCTCGGCCGAATAGAGATTCTGGAAATGCTCAAGAGCCATAGCTCTCAGACGATTCTCCTCGGAAACCCAGTTACCATTATCATCTTGAAGAGCTCCGAAAGTACTTCGCTTATGCCTTGACACCACATTGGCGTGGAAGTATTTTGTATTTCTATCACCCCCACTAAGCCATTTACATCTAGATTTCTGGAACCAGATCAGCTCTTCCTGCATAGCCAATTTTTGGTACATGTCCCAAAGCTTCTTTTCAATCCTGTGGAGACCATTCTGGGAGCCCTCACGGAGCCTGGCTCGGTCAATGCCCTCCAGCCTACGGAGGATTTCTCTTTTCTTCTTTCCGACATTACCCACCACATTATCATTCCACTCCAATGCATCTTTAGCAAATTGGGATTTGCCTTGGAGCCAGTCCTTCCCCTGCCAAGCCTCTTTAACCACGTCGCTGAAGCCATCTTTAATACACCATGCAGCTTGGTAGATGAACTTTCTTGCCCTGTTACGACCAGCTTTATGTCTTTGATCCACAACAGTAACAACACGATGGTCAGACTTGAACCTAAGGAGGTGGAGAGATTTGGAGTGGGGGTTGTGGATTTCCCACTCAAAATTACAGAAAACCCAATCAAGCCTCTCTTTAACCCCAGTTTTCTCCCAAGTGATTCTATCACCCTCAAAAGGAACCTCAATGAGATTGCAGCAGTTAATGCAGGATTGAAAATCCATCATAGAGCTATGATTGGGATTTGCCCCACCCTGCTTATCGTTTGAAGAAAGATAGGCATTGAAGTCACCCAAAACCATCCAGGGGAGAAAAACTGTTTGGGAGATAGCATGCAAAGCTGACCACAAATCCCTTCTTTTAATTACACTAGTGTCACCATAAACAAAAGTCACAAACATCGGACTCAAATTATTTTTATCACAGATTTTACAGTGAATCAATTGGGTACTAGAGGCAATATATTCAAGGTGAACCTCCCAGTTATTCCAAAGCACCCAAATACCTCCAGCGAAGTTGGAAGCTTCAATGCGCAGCCAGTCATTAAAACCCAGCCTCCTAACAACATTATCAGCTCTAATTCCACTAACTCTAGGCTCCACAAGACACATAACATTGATTCCATAATTATTAACCACATCTTTCAACACTCTAGGAAAAGAGCTACCACCCGCCCCACGGCAATTCCAAGATGAGATAATCATAGACATAATTAAAAATGGGAAAGCATAAAACACTTACTTATCTGGTGGTTTATCTTCCAATTGCACAACAACTTCAAGCTGGGAAACAGAGCGCAACTCAGACCCATGATCAAGCAAATTCTGATTAGGATTAGGAGGCTCTAGGGGAGCTACTGCCAAGGGCGAAAAATCCAAATTGTTGTTCATCTCAAGCCTCACGGAATCACTGGGAATTATCACAGCAAGAGGAGAGGGTTCAACTTCTCCGTGATCAACATTATGAGGGGTTGGGGAGGGAATTAAATCACTCAACGCACATGAGAGGTCAGGCTGGTCCATTTCCTTGAGTGCATCTCCACTTTCGGTGAAGTTTAAAGGCCCACCATCTGAGGATCCCTTTTTGGGATCAGCCTTGTCCGCCAAACTTCCTCTGACCAAGGTGTGGGTCCTTGCTCTAATTCTTTTCTTGGGCTTTATAATGGGAGGGGCAGTCGGGATATTTGGTCGCAAAATGGAGCCCATTTCCTTTTCTTTTCCGCTGGCTGAGATGATGGGCTTTATCATACCATCAGTTTTAATTTCAGTCAAGATTTTCTTCTTCCCCACGTGGACCCCAATACTTTTAGGATGTTGACCGAGACTGACCCTATTTCCCTTCCTGAGCTCACCTTTATCCATGGACTTCACAGCATCCTGATTATTCTTCATTACCGAACCCTTTCCCAAATTTGAAATCTGATGGGAAGTCGAGCCTACTGCTTGATCAGAACCCGATAGGACTTCAAATCTGGACTGGGTCACGCTGCCATCGACCATACCTTGATCAGAACCGAAGTGGGATTGCTCACCAACTCCGTTCCTATTCCCATAGTTTCTCGGACGGAGCGCTCTGGCTGGTTTGCGAACCAGCATCCAAGGACCGTATGGCTGATCCTTGGTCGGAGGTGGATGCTCCGGCAGAACCATCGAAGAGGAAGAAGGAATCTGGGTGGTGCACAGATTCTGCACAAGTGCAGAATCCTTCTCAGGAAATGAAGACCTAGCAGAGGCCATTCCTTCTGGCTTGAGCGAAAATCCACAGTGCTCTTTGCGATGACCGTATCTGCCACAAGCAAAACAGATAAGTCCTAGACCTTCATATTCATCATTGAAAAGATTGGATGCTGTGATTATTCTGGGGACGAGTTCCTTCTGTAAATCTACTTCTACACAGAGTCTCGCATAACGTCCCCTGTGAATGGTAGTTTCCTTGTCATTAGGATTTTCCATAGTCTTCATATCAACTTTAATGGTTTTTCCAATCATGTCTCCCATTCTCCAAAGGCATTCCTTGTTATAGCAGAGGAGAGGGACATTGGGTATGCGAACCCAAGTAGCCACCCGGCCTAGAGGATTTTTGAAAGGGTCGAAGAAGGGAGACCATCTCTGAACAAGAATTGAGTGTTGGGCAACCGTTCAGGGACCACCAAAGAGGATCTTCTTGTAGAGTTGTTCACAATTTGCTTGATCTTTAAATTTCACAACGTAATAGTTGTTTGGTAGATCAATTAAGTCAAACCCATTTGATTGCCAGATTCTGTGAAGGTGATCTTTAAGCCTGAAAAAATTTACTTTGGCACCAAGGATGGTAATAACTAGGGAGGCATTCCAAGGTTTAGCCCAACAGTTGAGCTCTTCTTGCGTGATTTGCATAGATGGATAAATATCCATGAGTAACTTCATATCCTCTGAAGGTTCTGGCAATTCCCAGTTTTGGTTTAGTAGCTCTGGAAGAAGGGCATTATCCTCTGTGGAAGGATTCCCGTGGCCACCTCCGATTGAATCTGTCATCTATGAATTGGGCGTATATGTTACACACACACACACACACACACACACACACAATGGTGTTAGTATATATCTTCTAAATCTTTGTTCAATATACTCCCACATCAATATAAAATATAAAATATAAAATTTATAGCATAATGAACTCTTATTAAATTATGGACAGTATGGCTCATTTTCTAAGCCTCGCGCTTATCGATCTGGTCATTAAGATGAATAAATTTAGCAGGTGTATATTTGTCTTCTACGTATTTTATTGAATATTAATTCTCTCACATTTTTCTTATTCTGAAGATATGACTGTTGAAGTAATCAAGAACTGATTGGCACATATATTAATAATAAATTGACACCAGCGTAACATATATGTAATTTTTCAATAGAGTAAGTTGCAAAATATGACAAAAAAGAAACGACAAGACAAGACTTCACTGGCTAATTAAGATGCATGAGTTTTACATGGTCATAATTCGCATGCGCGTAAGATATGAAATCAGAATGGCCACTAAAATTCTATCTTTTAGCAATTCTTCGAAACCTAATCTTATAGTGTATCAATGGTTGCGATCTAAGTCCATGCAAATTCTTTGCACTATGTGTTCTCTTGCTGGTCCATCACATTTTTGGAACCTCATTAATAATTTGGAAGCTAGTCCGTTATATTTTTCGAAGGGCCAAACTTTTTTGGAATTTCATCATGTGGTCCGTCTTATGAAGAGCCGAGCAAAGGACCATCCGTACTGGTGTCTCATTCCACCGACAAAATGCTTAATATCTTTTTAACTACAACTTATTTCTTAGGAATAGTTTCGGAGGTAGTGTAGAAATAAACAATCACTGCAGTGATTTATTCCACAAATGCCCCAAATGGTTTAGTTTAAGAACTATGCTGTTTTCCCACCAAAGATTATATGTAGCCTTGTCAAGTAGATAGAAAATTAAATATAATGATTTAATCATATTGCGCAAATAATTTTATTTTGGAACATTGATTATATATCTATCAACTATGTTTTTGGAGTCAAAAGACCATATATACTTCCTCTGTCCCAAAATATAAGTTCAGTTTAAGAACTTAACATATATAAAATAAGAATGGGAGTTAAAAAATAGGTTAAGTAATCAATTTTGTCAAAAAAATTATTTTACTTTTCATTATCACCCCTGTTAATTATTAAATTCTAAGATGTAACTACATACAAAAATTCTTCTTAAAATCAGCATTGAGAAAAATATGAAAGGTAGGTCCCTTCGAATAATT
The DNA here is from genome assembly GCA_963855925.1 of Inga laurina. NCBI lineage: Eukaryota > Viridiplantae > Streptophyta > Magnoliopsida > Fabales > Fabaceae > Inga > Inga laurina. The sequence continues at coordinate 57,607,526 of OY979701.1, forward strand.
TCATAGCAAATTTTACTGCAATGCTTCCTTTCTCTATTTCAAAAATTTTTACTTCTTTAATATAGTTTTACATCTAATTTTTATTTTGCCTACTTGATTTATATAAGGATTTTCAGCAAAAGATGTAACTATACTTTCTTAGTTAAACATCAACCTCACAGGAAAAAGTATTATTAAATAGTATTCATCATATGTGGTTGCTATCATGATTAAAATATTACTCCATTCATCTCTATTTATAAGATCCTCTTTTCTGAAATGACATGTTTCTTTTTTTAAGGTTCTCTTTGCTTTTGTCTAAATAATAAATGTTTTTTATCCATTTTACCTTTCATTAATTTCCCACATACATTTTCTTTCATCATTTTTATTATTATTACTCCCCCCTTCACTTACACATAAATATGGCCATATCTAAAAAAAAATATTTCCAACATATTTATTACTTTTAACTAATTTTAATTTTTTTAATAACCCAATTCAGTTAATAAAACCTTATAAATAGGTACAGAGGGAGTTCATATCTACTGCGTTGATGTCAATTTATTATTAAAATAATATGTTCCAACCCGTTCTTTATTACTTCAACAGCATTATCTCCAAAAAGACAAGACAATGTGACCATTTAGCTATCAGCCTATCCTCCAAAAATGGACCACCAAAGTAAAAGGAAATGTGTGAGAATTGATATTGAATAAATACCTAGAAACTGGGGGAAAAAATTATCAATGGCTTGATATGCATGGCGTTTAAAAAAAATGAACAGACAATCCATAATTTAATAATAACACACTATGCTAGAAATTTTATATTAATGGTGGACAATATTGAACAGAGATTTTAGAAGACAAATTTTCACACCGTTAATTAGTTATTAATGATACAACTCATTTATTAAATTTATGCAATGTACAATAACATATGCACCGAACTCATCTGAAGTATGATCTGGGATATTAATTTCCAGTGCCATAGAAGGAATAGTTATGAGTATTACCACAAGAACAAAAATGGTCACGTTAAAAATTAAAGGGCCTTTAGACCGAATTTGGGATCAATCTAGATAAAAGCAGTTTAAAGAGTAATCTAAATGGTGTGCTCTACTCATCTTAGTTAGATATTGCTCCCATGATAAACAAGTACATATGTTTGGTTACGCATGTACGCTAATGTATTGCAACAAATAAATTGTACATTATTAGTTATGATTTATTTAAATATTGAAATCAATCAATTTAGTGCCTAACCTGTGTCAATATGTACGTATTAAATAAACCTTTTTTTCCATGCCCAAACCAACTTTTATTGACTTTAATAACATAATCTCCAAAAGTAATAGCAATATTACCAAGGGCAAAAGATTGAAACCGTGGTTTCAGAAGCTCTTCTGCAAGCCGAGACAAAACTCCTCTCACATACTTACTTCGTAAATTGTAAAAGCTATTTTCTAAAAGCTAATCTAAACACACACTAATAAATGGCTAGGTCTCTCTCACCTGAATCTGTATATACAAGACTCAATCTATACACAAAAACACTACCACTATGGTCTATAAGTCCACTTAACCTAATTTTCATATATCAAAGAAAGTTAGTTAACTCATTAGATATATCTTAAATTTATAAATTTTCTCAATTTCACCCTCATTTATGAATGTGCATACAAAATATTTTATGCATTGTGCTTCACCTCTTTCTTCCCTCTCCAAATTTAATAAAGGCAAAATTGTAACACCGTCATTACACTACTACAGAAGGAACTGTTAAAGTCCATTTTTATGCCCTTTAGATGACTGTTTTCAAGAGGACATATATGTGAGTGTCGTTGAAAGTTTTAAAATAGACGACCGTTTCAAAATAGTCGTTGTAAGAGACTTACGACGACTGTTTTTGAAAAAACAGTCGCTGTATGTTATGACTTACAACGACCGTTCTTGCAAAAATGGTCGTTGTAAGTGACATAGAACGACTGTTTTTCCAAAAATAGTCATTGTATGTGACAACATACAACGACCGTTTTTGCAAAACGGTCGTTGTATCCCTCTATTTTTTTTAAGAAAAAATCTTATACAGAAATCAACTTTTCAGATAGAAATTTCCAACGAACAACATTCAAATGAATTTCCAACGAACAACATTCAAATGAATTTCCAACGAACAACATTCAAACGAAATTTCCAATGAACATCATTCAAACAAAATTTCAAACAAACAACACTTAAACAAAATTTCAAACTCTTCATTTTAGGAAGTAAACCCCAAATATAATTGCAATTCAACTTCCAAAAATGATAACCAAACAAAATTAAATATAAAAAGGCAAGGAGAAAAACCTCAAGTGCTTTGCAAACACTCTCAAGCTCAAGGAAATACTTAATCTTTTGGGCTATCATTACAACCTCATTAACACCCAAGCAAATGTTGCTACTTTGCTCAAAGACTGGTAGTGCTCAAGATCCACGCACATCATACTCTTGAGCACGGACTAAACATGCTCCTGATTATCGGAGTGAGGGCGAGGAGGAGAGGGTTCACCATAACGCTGGGAAAGAGGAAGGTGAAGATCGTGATTGGGTCAGAGAATAGGCTAGAGGTCGTGTCTGGGGTCGGAGAGGGGCCAAATGATGTGATTGGAGGTTGGAATAGGGCTCAGAGGTGGATCTGAGAAGGAGAGGCGTGACTAGTAGAGGAGATATGATTGGGTTTAAAACAGATCTAGAACACTTTCAACGACTATTTTTGGAAAACAGTCGTTGAAAGTTTAGACTTCCTCGTTGAAAGTGACTTTCAACAACCGTTTTGGAAAACGGTCGTTGAAAGTCTATACTTTCAACGACCGTTTTTGGAAAACAGTCGTTGAAAGACAAGTAAAAAAATTTCAAAATTGCCACCGCCTCATTAAAACGGTCGTTAAAAATGAGGCGGTGGCAATTTTGAAATTTTGACTTGTCTTTCAACGACTGTTTTCCAAAAACGGTCGTTGAAAGTGACTTTCAACGTGAAAATGGTCGTTGAAAGTCTATACCTTCAACGACCGTTTTTGGAAAACAGTCGTTGAAAGACAAGTCAAAATTTCAAAATTGCCACCGCCTCATTTTTAACGACTGTTTTTTAAAAACGGACGTTAATTAGTGACATTAAAAGTACTTTTTGTATTAGTGTTATTTACTCTCTCTAGGTGGATCTATAATAAGAAGCAAATTTTTTTTCAAAACTAAACTTAGAAAAAAGACCAGAGTGGTACGTTAATAACCATTTATGTTCTTATTTGAATGATGACTTTGTAACCAATGAAGTCATTCTTCCTGAAATCATGGAAACTAATTAAAAGTAGTTAAATAATAAAAATATTTAGAAAAATTTAATAATTTTCTAATTTAGACCTGGATGTAACTTAGTTTTATGATTTTTACTCGGTTGAATCCTAATATCTAAACTTTAACTCAATACAACCTAACTCAGTTTCTATAGTTTTAAAAATTTAGAATATCAGCCCAAAAGCTTCAAAAAATAACTTAAGTACTTATAATTTTGCTTTCTTAAATTCAAAGACCATCATTTTAAATAGTTAAAACTATAAGGATTAAATTGCACTAAGTTAAAGTTCAGAGAGTTTTAACAAAAAAGAAAAAACACCTATAGAGATTGATAAAAAAAAAAACCCCATCTTATATAACCAATGGGTAGGGTCTTATAAATGTTTAATTAAATTTTGTAAAGGGTTTTTTGTATATCAAGAATCAACCAGCATAGTTTTATAAATAGAACGAACATCAGTTTATGATAAGGTTTTAATAAAGATTCCCGATAAGATAGAATTTCAACGGCCATGGTGATCTCTCATATATGTTAGCAATCTTCCAAAGTTGGGCCCCCTATGTAAAATTAAACGTGGGTTAATATGTACAAGAGTTGGGTGTTTCAATTAGACCACCAGATGGATGGATTCAATTAAAGGGAAATTTAAATACTAAGAAGTCCAAATGACATGAGAAGAATATAAAGATAAGTTCCAATGTAGGAAACGACAAAACCTCATTTATTATTGGGACTTCTTGGTAATTAAATTCTTTTCTTGGAACCTTATAATAATTCCCCCTTGTCAATTAATGTAATGTCAATGGATCTGCTATAAAGCAACAAAATAGTGCTGTTTCTTAGAAATAGTTCTCCCTTTGAAGCTGAAGAGCGGGTGTTTCTTAAAGAATGAATATTGCTTGGTAACTTGGTTTGAAAAATATTATTGAATGTGATTGCAAATTTGCTTAAAGTAGGTGTGTAATCCATATTCTAATATATTAGGAGTCTCATATTTATTAAATATATTAGTTCCTACATTGATTAGTTGGACATTAAATTGAAAATATATAAAGTTGATGTATGTTTTATGAAATTGACTCAAGTGATTTTCAGGCCAAAAAGAAAATTGACTTAAATGATTTTGATAGAAAGACCAACCTGATACATACCTACTAGAGCCATTTGATATGTGAGACACCAAAAAAAAAAAAAAGAAAAAAGAAAAAAATGAATATTGAAAAAAAATTAAAAATATTATGGACTTAAGGCTAAAAAAAAGTACAAGCACAGGCAAAAGAACGAAGAGGACATGAGGCCTTTGAGATTAAAAAAGAAAAAAGCACAAACCCAAGCTAAGAAAAATGAATGAAAAAAATATTAAAAGGAATAATATAATATTTTTCTAAATAAGAGAATATTAAATATTTTACGAGTCCCACCTTGATTTTTTTTTTATTGGGCTTGGTCCCTTTTCTTTGTTATAAAATTATCTTTTTCTCTTAAGATTGAGACAATGTTTGGCTATCATCCAAACATGGATCAACAAAACAAAAGCAAATGGACATGAATTATGAGCAAGATTAATGTGGAGAATACGTTTAGCTATCTTCCAATAATAGGTGGACCGCCTAAATAAAAGCAAATGTACGAGTGTACAGCAAATAATTAGGACACAAGCAAGCACAAAATATATGCACATCACTTAGACGAAGCAAAAAAACAGGTTTAGCTGTCTTCCAATACTAGGTGGACCACCTAAATAAAAGCAAATGTACGAGTGTGCAGCAAATGATTAGGACACAAGCAAGCACAAAATATGTGCATATCACTTAGACGAAGCAAAAAAAACACGTTTAGCTATCTTCCAATAATAGGTGGACCGCCTAAATAAAAGCAAATGTACGAGTGTGCAGCAAATGATTAGGACACAAGCAAGCACAAAATATATGCATACCACTTAGACGAAGCAAAACAGTTTTTTTTTTTTTTGCTAACAAAACAATTAACACTAACCAAAAGACTTAAAATTGAAAAACTCATACCCCCTATACTTAATATAAGACTTATTTAGGGAGTTGATCTTGATCCTAAATATAATACATAGTTTTCATGTATTATACCTTCTTTTTCACAAAAATCATTTAATAATAAATATTCCCCTTCACTAGTAAAAGTTTACAAGCTGAAATTGCTTTTGAAAATCTCAAATCTTTTTGCCTTCTCTTCTAAGTTTTGGTATTCTCGTTTGATCTCCATCATCCACTTTTGGAATAGTTGGGAGACTTCTTTCTCGGTAGTGAATTGTCTAGATCTTGGCTCAAAGTGGAAATTTCATTAGAAATACAAGAAGTGGGGAAAATTAGAAAACACCAAAGAGAAAAGAGGAGGACCAACTTAATAATAGAAGTCATTGTTCACTTATGAAGCGTTTTGATCGCTGTTCTTCTATAGCAATGTTCCATATATGTATATATAGAGTCACATCCTGATGAAAGGATATTGTTCGGAGCATATGCTCCACAAATTTTAAAATTTTCATATTTATTATATCCGAATATCTGATGTCATTCCCTTCGAAGATAATGTTATTTTGAGTGATATTAATAATGGATTCGCAGGTAATAAAGTAGTTCAATAGATTATCATATATGTTGACAAAATGTAGATGGTACTGTAACCCCCTACCTTAATAACCATATTTATAGTTCGAGAATGTGTCAATAAGTTGAAATAGAGACCAGTGGTTAACTTAAAATTTTTCCAAAACTTGTTTAGTGCGGTCTCACGTTCACATCTCGAATATAATTGGTCTGACCAGTTCGGTTTCATTTATACATATCAGAGTGCAACCAAAAATTCCCGACAACGCTCAGGTTTCGTTACTTAATAAAGGGTTTACAACGCTTAGTTTCCCATACAGGGGATTACACAACACTATTCAATATATACAACATGTGCAACTAATCCCCAACAAAATATGACAACCAACTACCAAAATTAAAACTCCTAGCTAGAAGCTCTAACCGCCCTTCATTACTTGCTTTTCCTTTAAACCGCTTGCCCTTGCTGTAGGTTAGTCATTGGAAAGAATGAGATTCAAAAGAATCTCAGTAGTAACAATTCACTTATAACATGTACAATCACAAAGCATGTAAGCAAATCACAACAACAACAACACAATGGCATTTCTGCAACAGCTTTCGCTGCATTCACAACGGCATATTTCACAACAGCATGTTTCACAACAGCACAACAACGACATTTCACAACAGCAATGTTACATCATGGCATATTCAATGAAATGACATACATGCAAGGCATCATACACATAATAAGAGAAAGAGTCACTACCTTATTCTTTCCGCTCATGCGCACTGGTTTATCACGTGCAGGGCAAATGTCAAATCCTATAATTAGAATTACGGGCGACAGGTTATTACTTAATCCAATTCTTTAATTCAAATACTCAAGTTGGTTATCATTAGGGACATTTAATCAAATCAACTAAAGAGTTAAAGTGGTCAATTTACCTAAAAGACCAATTCCTAACCTCAAAGTTCAACAATACTATATTATGCCATTACATCTTCAATTTTCGCATAAGGGACCAAATCTGCCAGAATTTTCTCCAGACTTTGAAAAATCATAACTAATTCTAAAAAAATTGAAATGAGGTGATCCCACGTCCTATGGAAAGCTATTGAAGTCCTCTTCATAGGAAAAATATGAATCATTACTGGAAATCACCACAAAATTCCAGAATTACACAAAATCCCACACTGCTCCAGAATTAAGTCCAGTTTCGACATCAAACTTTGGGCAACCAGAACTCACAGCTCAAAAAACGAAATGACACAAAGTATATGTCCATTTTGAAGCTTGGAATGTGAACTTTAAGACTGGAAAGTTTCATAATTTTTAGAGATCATTTGGTTATCCAAAAACACCACACAAGTAGAGTACCTCGCTGGAATCCTGTTCAGGCTGAAAACCCAAATTTACACTTTGAGTTTCAATGACCCAAAATTCACAGTCTAGGGCTATTCCCACATAATATTTCGTGTAGAACACAATGGTAACATCAAAATTAACAAATTCCCACTCATTCTCCATGTCCTGTTTTGGCAGAAAATTCAAAATAAATCCCAACAATTACCAACTTCTAATTTCAGCATCAAACTTATGTCAAATGGTTTCCAATCATCATAAACCACCAATAACATAACCAAAACATCATGAATTACCCAAACCCTTGTTTAGCCAAAATCAGGGCAGATTTACACATGCCAAAATACTCATCCAACCAACACAACCAATAGCTCAAATTGATGCTAATACTCACCTAGTGCTCCTCCTTAAGTTCTTTCTTTGATTCTTCAGCTTTTGTTCTTGCAAGGTGGCTGAAAACTCCTCTTCTTCAAAAACAAAAACCATAGAAATGAAGCTAAGGAAGAGATGAACAAGTTTCATGAAGGACTCTTGAGCCATAGATGAGGTTAAGGAGGTGAAAATCAAGACCAAACTCTCACCTTCACTTGCTTCTTCTTGCACCCTCGTGTTGCATCTGCAGCACCGACTTGGAGAATGAGAGGGAGAGTGAATAATAATCAGTTTTTCCCTTCCCTTATCACTTAAAAATCTGGCCGAAAAGTTGGGTAAAAAGGAGAGGCAAATATGTGGTCCATATTTAATCTTTCTTGCTAAAATCCTACGGTAATTTCTATTGTATAATTGATCCAATTTGGTCAACCTTTCTCTTTCCTACCTCTCTTGCCTTTAGAATTCTTGGACGGAAAGTTTGAGAAAGATGAGGAAATATATGGATAATACTTTCTCTCTTTTTCTCTTATATCCCTAGCCACTTTTATTGACTTTTCATATGGAAAAGATGAAGTATACATGATATTAATTCTCTTTCCCTCATGTCAATCGAGTTGTAGCCTAGGAAAAGAGATGATGACATTTGGTAATATCTCCTTGAATAATAAAGTTAAGTCCCCAATTAGCATGAGATTGTTGACCAAGTCCTCATCTTTTTATAACTTGGTCCAATTGCTTCCATATGTCATATTTAATAGCCAATAGGTATTTTTCTCTTGGTTTTCCCCCTTGTCATACGTGAATCATGGCCTTTTGAAGAAGATGATGATCTTGTAAAATATCATCTTGCAATATAATATTTAGTTGCCAATTTTGCATGTGAAATTTAACTAAAGTCATAACAAAATTTCCAGAGGTAATTCTGTCATTAATCCCATAATCTATTCTGTACATTTAGTCATTGAGTACATTTTGGGATATTACAGGTACTGATATGAATGTTTATTTCACGCTTTAAATGAATTGATTCCAACATGATAAAGATATGTATTTGTTAAATAATTATGGGAGCAGCAAGATTTTTTTTTTTACTAAACAGAGGTACACATTGCGAGGGACTAACCCGCTTCGCTTGTTGGTAGCAAAATTGTTAATGAACACCAGTTAATCATCGTCCTTGGAATATTTTGAAGTACACAGAGGGTTTGAACTCAAATCATCACACTTAAAAAATGGCTTAAGAGATACACTTGGCCTGACCCCTTGGAAAGTGAAATTACCTAATAAAATCATCCTTCTAGTAGAATAGAGAGAGAGAGAGAGAGAGAGAGAGTGTGATTCCATTCTTATATAAAAGGGCAATATAATTTAATTAATCCTTTAGTGATGATCATGTTAGGGACAATAATTGTAACACTCCAAATTTTATATTCACCAAAAATATATTGTAATTATTTGAGTAATTCAATAAAATGGTGAATATTCATGAATTTGGATCTTGTGAATTTTGAAATATTCATATTCATAAGGAAATTGGCAAATGAATCCAAGAATTGAATTAAATTACAAAGGCGATAGCAAAATCATAATTTCGCCAATTTAGCCCAAGATTAATTATTTTCTAATTAATTGAAGTTAATTTCAATTAATCAAGAAAAATGCATAATTGGATTATTCTTGATGGAATAAATCAAGAATTGTGAAATTAGGGGAAATTATACATAATACAACTATATGAATTATGGGATTTATCAAAAACATTTTCTTCTCTTCTCCACCCTAAATTTCGTCCAACCATGAAAATAAGGGAGAGGAAATAGGTTTAGTTAGAGTAAAGAGAAGGGTGTATGGTTTGTGTAACTAGAAGGAATCTAGTCCCAATTCAATTGGACCCAAATGATGTCAAGGCATGGCATAAAGTAAGAAGGTATGGTGTGAGGTATGGTTGGAGGAATGGGGCATGCAAGGTGGTGTAATCTTGACCCTTGATGAGATCAAGGGTTAGGAAGGGAGAAGACCAAATGAATAAACATTTTCTCCCTCCTCTTTCAAGACACAATTCAGCCAAGACAAAGAGAAAAGAGAGAGAGAGAGAGAGAGAGTGAACTTGGAGAGCTCTTGAAGTTTAGAGAGAAGGAAGAGGAAATCTAAGGTAAAAAGGTTAATTTCTTATGGTTTTCTTGTGTTCTTGTCATGAAATCCTTCTCTAAACTCTTTTTCTCATGAATCCATGGTGGTGAAGTCACACTTTGAGATCAAGAAGAGAAGGAGGAGGAGCCTAGAGTAAGAGGAAACCAAGAAGCCAAAGAGGGTAACTTCATAAACTTGCCTTCTTGTGGTATTGTTGTTGTTTCTTGATTTTTTTCAAGTTTCTTGGTTGAGTTGTAAAATTGGAAAAGCCATAACCCTAAGGGATTATGTTGCCCAAAATCCTTTAAATCATGATTAAGAAGTGTTTAAGTGAGTTAACCAAGGATTAGAAGTGGAAGAGTACACGTTTTAGAAGATAAAACACAAAACTATATTTTTTTCTATTTTCCCTTCAATATTTCAGCCAGGACCAGAACTAGTACTAGGCGTTGGATTTTCATGAAATAAATGATTCCATTGAACTCAGTGGGCAAATATAAGTGGGGTTACAATTGGGCACTTTTTTGGTAAAGGCCGAAACAACATAATTACGAAAATGCTACTGAAATCCCTAAATAGGGGCTGTCAAGGGTATTTTTGTAATTTGATAGTGAATTTGATAATTTTGAGCTGGAAATGGATTCCTTGGATGAAAATAAGTCAGAATAGAATTAGTCAAATTTTTGGGAAAATGTGCCATCGGGCCGGTTACAGTGGGGCCGGGCTGGGGTCTCGGGGGCATTTTGGTAAATTTTCACTATAGACTAATATAACCACAAGAAACACTATGAAAGAGTCTAAAATGATACTTGGATAGGTTATGACCTCTTTCTGGTACATTTAATATTTTAGGACCGATTCAAAAGCCGGAACAACACGTGTTACGAGGCACACTGGAAAAAGGGATTATAAAGCTTTAAGGTAGGGACATTATCCTTCATACATTATGCCATAGTGATATGATTGTGTGGATGCCAATGTTTGTAAATGTGCTTTATTAATCAACATGATTTGCCCAGAGAGGGGCTAGAAGTGTCAGAGGCACTTACACTGGAGTTGGTGAGAATCCAACCGGTGTAGATTAGTGGGGCTGGGCCCTACTCATGTATACATGCAGATGATATGTTTATATTGTTCATTAATTGGTGAAAACATGGCATATATCATATTTACTTTTCATATTTTCTATTGACGATAGCATGTCTCTACTGGGATTCTTCGGAATCTCACCCTATTTTTAAATAAACATCTTAGCGGGTGCTAGTGGTTCGAAAGGCAAGGACGTAGACGCCAGGAAATAATTGGCATGTATCTCGAGGCGAGTACAAGATAGTGGATTATAATTACTTGATGCTTATATATTTTGGAGAATTCTATAGATATTAAGTTTCCGCTGTACAGTACTACAAAATATACTTTCCACTACCCTAAAGGATGTCCCTTTTTGAAAAAGGCATTCCCAAAATATTGGCGGCTGGCATATGTGTAATTATATATGAAAATTGGAAAGATTGGCGCATCTAAAATAATTGAATATCACGCCAGAAGGTGCCTGGAAGTGTTTTAGACGTCCACAATCAAAATGGGGACGTCTAAAGACCCCCAAATCTGATCAGGATATTATATACACAAAAAAAAATAGAAAAACTTTAGACATCCCCAACCCAGATGGGGACGTCTAAAAACTTTAGACGTCCCTAGCTGGGCTGGGGACGTCTAGCATTAGACGTCCCCAGATGGTCTGGGGACGTCTAATATTAAGCTTTAGACGTCCCCAACCCAGCTAGGGACGTCTAAAGCTGGATCACATGCACTGGTCGACATGATCGGTGCATGTGAAGTGTCAAAAAATTGCTTTAGGCGTCCCCAATATTGACTGGGGAAGCATAAAGCTCCTCTGCTTTACTCTTCCTCACTCCTCCCATCTCCATCACTTCTGTCATCCCCATCTTCGTACTCTCCTCTCCCCTGGCCTTCTTGTTTTTCTACTTTCTCCAAATCTTTCTATACGGCTATCCCTTGTTTCTTCTTGGTCCTCCATCTTACCCTCTATTTCATCCATAGCATGCCTGCTTATTGCCATCTTTGCTCTAGGTTTGCACCGTTTTCTCTCATTCTCGCCACTGTCGTCCTCCCTCTTACCACCATGGGTCATCTCCCTCTAAAGTTTCAGCTACAAGTTAGCTAACTAAACTTGTGAATACTTAGCAAAATGCATTTGATTCTCGGCTGGAATTTAAGTGTGATTTATGCTTGAGCTTTATCTTTGTTATTTTGGTGGTAGACTTCCTGAGACAATTGTTGTCAACGTGAGCTGTGAATTTAAAATTTGACTTGTGCTGGACCTGTACACCTTGCTTGCTATTGAGTTTAATTGGTGATAAAAGAATAAATTAAAGTGTTACTGTGAATGGCTTGCAAGGTGTAGAATGGCTAAAGAATCTGGAATATTTATATACACACATGCACTAGTAATAGTAATAGTTATATCAAGTAAAAGGGACTAGATATATATATATATATAATGATATATATCATGAACAAGGATTTCTAATTTAATTTTTATGAATGATGTGTGTGTGTAACGTTGGGAAAATAACTATTTCTGTATTGGCGTCTCAACAATGTTCGAATCTAGCTAGATGAGTCAGTAGTATTAGATATTAATGATGAATATATATATATATATATATAATTATGCATGCATGCTTAGAAGAATAAGGGGAGCGATAGGAAGAGGATAATGGGGAGAGAGGGAATGGGGAGTATATTTATAGAGATATTTCAAGGCATGCAATCATTCCAATGATCATGTGCCCCTCCACTTACAACTACAACAACACCAAACTCTCTCTCTCTCTCTCTCTCTCACATCTGATTATATTCCTTCATAATTCATTCAACAATAATAAAAAATTTCCTTTTTGCCCCTCTCTCACTTACAAGCAATATGCCTATAAATGACCCATCAACCATATATATACATATATATCCCAAGATGCAAATGCAATGGAGTATGTTATATATTATTTTAGGAATCATAACTACAAGTCATTCTCTTTCACATGATTATTCAATTTCTATAGGGAAAATATCACTGCACCCTCTCTAGCAAATTATTCTCAAACCATTTCTAAAACTTTCTGAAACTTCATTGTACCCTTAGGTCTAAACAAAAATTATATTTTTTGTTGAAAAGACATTTAGGCCCTTGTCTTATATATGGTCAAGACAATCTTATAAATTCCCACATGTGTCTCTTATAAATACACATAGTTGATTTGTAAATTCCCACATATTTCACTCATGGTATATATCTGATTTAATAATTTGGTTGCTAAAATATAAGTGTATTATGTTTGTGCTTGTTGTTAGAAGCTAAAGTTTAGTTTCGTTTAAATTAAGCTGAGATGGTTTATTATTTTGATTTTGGGATGTCTCACTTTTAAGGGGAAATGCTGCCAAAATTTTGAAAAACAAAATAGTAAAAGGCAATTCCCAGTGTTGACAATTATTCTAAACTTGAGTGTAAATTAGAATGGCATAGGTGGTAATAAAATGGATCACAGTTGGATGAATGCTTTGAGAACAAGTGAAGAATATGAGAATGGGGTTAAAGAGTTTATTGAATTTGCTAGAAGGAACGCTCCAACCAAAAATGGGATGTATTTTTGTCCTTATGTCAATTGTTTAAATGAGAGAAAACGGGATGTTGAAGTTATAAGGGATCACCTACTTTGTGATGGAATAAATCTTCGATACACAAGGTGGATATGATATGTTGAGGAAGTAAAGGATTGTCCGTCACACAAGAAGGAAGCTGTGGATGTCATAGATGAAGATAGAATGGAGAGAATGATTCACGATGTTGAGGTAGAATCCTTTGCGCAGTCGCATGAATATGACAACCTGTGGAGTGATGCAAAGACACCGTTGTACCATGGGAGTAAGTACACACGACTGACAGGAATATTACATTTGGTTAACTTAAAAGCAACTTGTGAGTGGACCGATAGTAGTTTCACATTGCTGCTTGAACTGTTGTGTGATATGTTTCCAGACAATAATGTACTTCCAAATCGTATGTATGAGGCCAAGAAAATCCTATCTACTATAGGTATGGAGTATAAAAAGATACACGCTTGCCCTAATGACTACGTCCTGTACAGAAAGGAGTATGAAGGTTTGAGTGAGTGCCCTAAGTGTCAAATTGCATGATATAAAGTGAAGAAAGATGGCAGTTGTGGTGATGGGGCAACTAAAAGGCAACCTTTAAAGGTTTTGTGGCATCTTCCAATAATACCTCGTTTTAAACGTTTGTTTGGGACTAGAAAAAAAGCGAAGAAGTTGAGATGGCATTAAGATGAGAGAATACCCGACGGAAAATATATTCGGCACCTAACTAACTCTCCACAGTGGAAGAAAATAGATGAAATATTCCCTGATTTTGGCAGCGAGCTGAGAAACCTTCAGCTTGGGATTTGTACAAATGGCATCAATATGTATGGAACTCTTGATGGCACACAGAGTGCGTTGGCCGGTACACCTTGTAATACACAACTTGCCTCCCTAGTTTTGTATGAAGCGCAAGTATGTAATGCTTTCTATAATGATTTTTGGACCAAAATAGCTGGGGAACGATATTGATGTCTACTCGGCGCCTTTGATTAAGGACTTGAAGAAGTTGTGAAAGGAAGGCGTAGATGTGTTTGATGCATATACGAAGGATTCCTTCAAGCTACGTGCAATGATTTTCACTAAGATAAATGACTTCCCTACGTACGGAAACTTGTCAGGGTACAGTGTGAAGGGGCATAAAGCATGTCCTATCTGTGAAGTAGACACTCACTTCCACCAACTTAAGCATGGAAGAAAAATGATCTAGCTTGGTCACAGGAGGTTTCTTGATAGGTTCCACCCGTATCATAGGTTAAGAAAGCGTTTTAACGGCTTGCCGGAGCATGGAATGGCTCCGAATGCATTAACCGGAGAGGAGGTATACAGTCGGGTCGAACGTATCAATGTCTTATTCGGTAAGAATCAAAAGACTGCAGGTGAGAAGAACATATGGAAGAAGAGATCAATTTTCTTTGATATTCCATATTGGCGTACTCTTGACGCGAGACACAGTATTGATATGATACACATAGAGAAAAACATTTGTGATAGCCTTGTCAGTATGCTTTTGCACATACCAGGGAAGACTAAGGATGGGATTAGTGCGAGACTAGACCTTGTTGATATGGGTATAAGAGAACGATTGCATCCACAACTAAGAGACGATGGTAGGAGGGCATACATGGAGCAGCAACGCATATACTATCAAAAGAGGAGAAAAGAAGTTTGTGTGGGTGTTTGCACAAAATTAAGGTGCCACAAGGGTATTCTTCAAATGTGAGGAGGTGTGTGGCAATGGACGATTTGAAGTTAGTGGGAATGAAGTCCCATAATTATCATGTGTTGATGCAACAACTATTACCAGTAGCTATTAGAGGCGTTATGAAAGATGAAGTTCAAACCATTGTAACAAGATTGTGTGTTTTCTTTAATGCTATCTGCAACAAAGTCATTGACACTGAAAAGCTGGGGAACTGGAAGCTAAGGGTTATATTATATTGTCTCAATTAGAGATGCACTTTCCTCCTTCATTTTTTGATATAATGGTGTATTTGATAGTTCATTTGGTAAGGGAGGTAAGGCTCTGTGGTCCAGTTTACCTGAGGTAGATGTACCCTTTCGAGAGATACATGAAGATCTTAAAAGGGTATTCTAAAAATCCCTATCCACTAGAAGCCTCAATAGTTGAAAGATATGTAGTTGAAGAGGCTATGAACTTCTATAGCGATTATCTATCAGGGAAGAAGGAACAATCTCGGCATGAAGAGGGGAGAAGCAAGGGAACACGAGGGCTAAAAGTGAAGACTATGCCTCGTGAAGAGGTGTTGCAAGCACACCTTTATATCCTGAATAACATGGCAGAAGTTCAACTATACATAGATAAACACAGAAAGAGATTGAAGAACATGAATCCAAGGAAGAATGACATGCAGATTGCTATTAAGCAAAACAAGACATTCATAGAGTGGTTTTAGGAAAAGGTTTTGCATGAGACCGGTGTGTTTGAGACAATAGAGTAGCTAGCCTGGGGGCCTTCGTTTCAGATCATTACTTGTAGTGGTTATGATATAAACAGGTATTCTTTCTACACAAAAGACCAAGATGACAGAAGTACCATGCAAAATAGTGGGGTGATGGTACAAGCTGAAGCCATGCACTTTTCTAGTTTGAAAGACAAAAACCCCATATTAGCATCCACGGCCTATTATGGAGTGATAGAAAAAATATGGGAAATTACTTACAAAAAGTTCAAAGTTGCTTTATTCAAATGTAAGTGGGTTAGCAATAATGTTGTGGTAATAGATCAACAATTTGGACTTATCTCAGTTGATCTTGAAAGAGTAGGTTATAGGGATGAGCCCTTCATTCAGCAAGCCAGGCGAACAAATGTTTTATGTCACAGATCCTGCAAATAAAAAAATTTCCATTGTACTTCAAAGTAAAAAATAGAAGCATGGTGATCCAACTTTCAACTTTAAAGACACACTACCTTTTACAATTAATCCACCTACAACAAGTGAAGTAAAATATGTAGATGATGAAGAATATGCTATCAGAAATGATTATGGTGAAGGAATATGGGAAATAATATAGAGTAAGAGCATAACTTAGAAAATGGTATGGTGTGCTGTTTGTTTTATAACTAGTTAGTTTATTCATTTACTTACAACTTATTCACCTATCTGACAATGATTTTTGTGCTTACAGGAATATGGACAATTCTAGTGACTCACAAAGTGATAGGGACAATGAAATGAATAGGCCTCAACCCGTTGCGAGAAGAAGGGTTAGAAGCAATACAAAATTGCCTGCTTTGGTAGCACATCATCACCATCAACAGAAGAGGTTGCACATTGACTTTGATGATAATTTGAAACTAATTGGTCCAGAGGAAGACCATTTCATTAGCTATTTAGGTTATTTGGCTCGGAGCAAAGTTCACATATCTATGATAATTGGAAGTTGGTTCCACCAAAAACCAAAGACTTGATTGGGCAACAACTTTTGGTATATAAGTTTCAATACATCTGCATATATATCTTTATTCCTATTGCTTCAAATATAATTAACTTATGTTTTTACCTTACAGCAAACCTATGATGTCCCTGACATTGCAGTGATGTACAAGGAGTGGATGAGGGAGGTTCGTCTACGATGGAAAGATTTAAAGAACAGGCTTACACGAGATTACATTCGAGGGGACCTGAGGGGTAATGATCCATGTCAGAGTCGCTATTCATTACTCAAATCTGAAAAAGAATTCAGCCCCGCCTCACGGTTGCTATCATTCGTTCTTCTTGCATTAGTATTCCTGATAATCTTCAGAGCGCTTTTGAAATTTTGGAATCTATATGCCTCCTCTTCTGGAGTTTTGTATTCTCGTTTAAATTTCTCCTTCCACTCTTGGAAGAGGCGAGAGTCTGCTTCCTCATGTGCATCTGGATTCCAAATGGAATACTTTATCATCAGGACACAAATTGAAAAGCAACCCAATAACATGCCTTTCAAACAAAAAAAAAAAAAAAATTACATCTAACCGAGAAAGCACAGAGCAAGTCTTATGTTCAAGATTATATATTATGTCATTATTCATCGAAGCTTCTTCTTACAACTAAAGATCAAGAAAATATATGGGAAGGAGTAGGCAGATATAACAGCGGTAAGAAGATAAAAAATGATTTTAACATTAAAAAAAGATGAAGAATTACCAATTTAAATCCTCAATGAAACTATACAATACAAACCGTAGATTCTTTAATCCCATTTAGTACTCACTATTTGAGAAAATAAATACATAAATTGAAAGGAAAAGACGATGCAAAGCACATGAACAAACCTGTTAGAAAGGGAATTTTTATCTTTCCGAAGATGGAAAGCATGGCGAATGAATCTGTAACCACAACTAGAAACCAATACTCACAAACTCAAACAAGACAGACAAAAGAGGAATTAGGGATTTAGCAATTAGGAGGCGATTGAAAAAGCGTGGAGAAGCGTAGGCCTTTTCTGTAGGGTTTAAAAGTTTAACTTTCCGAACAAGAAATCGGACTGGAAAAAAAAGGAAAAAAGAACATTTTTTTTTTCGTAATAAAAATAAACGAAACTTTAGTAAGACACAATTGGCATCATAATTGTATATTCTCCTTTTTCAATTATTATATAGATTTATATGCTTTTTTATAAACAAATAATTACCTTATTTTTAGGGTGGTGCTCAATAAAAATATTTTGAATCATCTAAATTTCAAATACAAGATAATAATATTTTTATGAAATAAAATTGTCATAAAAATGAATGACAATTATCATAAAAAAAAATTTAGTGTCAAATATCCAATCACAATTCAGGGGGGGGGGGGGAAATCATCTCCAATCACAATAAACTGAAATTAATTTAATTGATTCTTCGTTATACCCAAGAAAACGGTTAAAGTTTCGTCATAATATCCCGATGACTGATATATATAAGGCACTTGATTGCCATCAGACTTTGCTTGTCTAAATTTAGGCAATTTGTTCTCTCCTTTTAATTCAAAAATATGGATGACTGTTAGTAAATATTAGATTATTAATTTTAAATTATTTAGTTTTTAAATTAAATTGCACCCTTTGAGTCAAGGTTTTTGCTTCGCCACTATTTTGTGTTATCCTATTAGCTAGGATATTTTTGTGCTGAACCTTTATTTTACTTTTGGTAGAAGATACTTCCATTGATAATTAAAGGCATACAAGTTTAGAAAAGCCGAACGTTCCAAAGGCAAGGGAAGCAAACAAGGAAAAGCAAAACACAAGGCAGTTTATTCAGATTCTTCTTCAGAAAACAAAAACAAGTACTAAGGCCTAAAATTCTATCTTAGACAGATTCTTCGGAACATTATTTTGCACTATAAATGTCATATTCTAGATTTTGGGGCTAAAAGTTCAAGAATTAGCATGAATTAAATAGGCTACCAAGCCTAATTTAGCATGAGTCCCAAAAGTGCCCCAAAAGATAGAATGATTCTGGGGGCTATGTAACATTCAACCTTTTCAAATAAAGTTTAAATGCGTAATCAAAGGTTAGAAAAAGGCCAAATAAACAAGTAGAATTCACAAGATAACATTGTATACCTATTGTCCCGGGTTTGGGCAAAAGAACGGGCACGAAAGAGAAATTTTAGAAATTATGCCTTGAATTTCAAGAAAAATCCCCGGAGACACAAGAAGTTAGAGAATAATTCCGTTGACTATAATTAAGGCTTAATTGAGGTATAAAGGAGAAAATGATCTCAAAAAGGAATTTTAAAAATTTATTAGAATTTTGGTTAATTAAGGGATAATTATCCAAATTTAATTAGGAGGCCTCAAATAATTGAGAAAAAATAAGGGAAATTTATTTTAAGTTAATGAGACTTTATAAAAGTCGTTTCATGCCCTAGAAATGGAAATTTTATCTCAAAGAATATTTTATGGGCATTTTATCCAAGAATAAGGAAATTGCTTGGAAATTATGGGAAAAATAATTAAGGATCAAATTTGAGCTTGAAAAAAATTAGGGAATTACTCCCTAATAAATCTGAATTATTTATGGTTACACATTGATCATAAGTTTCAAGAATCCTCAAAAAGCATTTGTAAATGGTTAATTTCACACTAATGAAGGAACTGAGATTATATGAGATGATTAAGCTTGTGGGAGAAGACTCCATAATCTTCCAATGGGAAAGGGGGTCTCTCCACTAACTTCCTTCTTCATTTCCTCTCCACTTAGTGTATAGTATTAAAATATTAAAATATAATAAAAATCTATAATTAAATCTCAGCCATTAAACTAAGATCTAATGGTTAAGACACTAAATGAAGGGGAAATGGAGAGGGAAGTTAGTGGAGAGACCCCTTTCCTGGCCTATATTGGGTAATCAAGGTTTAGGCTAGGGAAGAAATATTATTCTAACCTCCCAACACCATGTGATTAATATGGATCAATTAAATATTAATTTTTAGAGGACGTGGACTTGTGGCTTCTTTCCAATTTAGTTAATTGGGATATTTTAACTATCTAATATCTCTATAAAAGCTTCATAAATTTCGGTTTTCCAAGAGAGGAGTGGCAGAGAACGAGATAGTGAGAAAGAAAAGAGAGGGAGAAGAGGAAGAAAGAAAGAAGGAAGGACCACGCATCCAACAACACTCAGGTATTTACCTAAATCCATTTGTAGGCTTGGTTTTGTTGTTAGAAGCTTGTTATGGTTTCTAAATACCACTTGGATATTTGCTAGCAAGAGGGAAAAGAGAAGAGAACAAGGGTTCAAAAGGAGAAATTCCAAGAAACTAAGCTTGGGATTTAGGTAAGTGGTGGATTTCAATGTTGTTGTTGTTGTTGTTGTTGTTTGTTGAATGGTTGATTCTTGAGTTTTTGTAACTTATGGAAAGTAAGAAAACTAAGGGGAGGTGCTGTCAAAATTTTGGAACAATAGAGAAAGCATGGTTTAGGATTAAGTCATGAATAAGGGTGGAAATATAGTAGTTTATGGATTGGAATATTGAAAATCACTTTTCCTTTCCCAATAGACAGCCACTGCACGTACAGGGCAATCTGAAAGAGATAGGATTTGCTCTTGTTAATGCTTCCAATAAGTTTAAAATGAAAAATTGTGTAGGGTACAAGTCAGAAACCAGCTTTGGAAGCATTAGACAATAAAATGGAATTTTTGTGTACTAACCCCCTATGCCACTGTTTTGAGCAACTGAAGGGGAAGGAGGTTTTATTTAATCCATTTAAAGACTAAAATTGGAATCTCCATGAAAAAGTATGGGGGACAAGCATGTTAGATTAATTTTTAAGCATATGGAATTAAAAGTGCAAAAATGAAGTTTAAGTAGCAAGTAAGAGGAAAGTAGAGCTTAAGCATGCTTAAAGCATGAGTTTTGGATGGGAAATTATGTGTGTGCGCTGTATTTTATCTAGGCTTCGATATGTGCCAGGGGCCTAGAAGAGTTCAAGAGCAAGTGGTTTAAGTTCAGGTGGGAAGCTTGATGAAGGTAGCAAACTTCACCTTTCTCATTATATGCTTGTTTTTCACTTGCATAAATTGGCCTGTTTGCATGTTTATGTGATTATGTGAAATCATGCATTTATACATGAGATTTTGTTTAAGACATATCATAGGCCTATGTATTTTATAATTAATGCATGATAGTTTTAAACATGTAATTACATGATGAAATTATTAAGTTGCAAGTATGTTATAATGCCAAGCTTTGCCATGTATGTTTAAGCGGTGAATATTTGCTACCAGAATTCTTTGAATCTCACCCTCCAAGAACTAACCATGCTAGGTTATGAGCCTCAAAGGGAAAAGCTAAAGCAAGAAGCAATGGTAAGTGGAAGAAGAAGTTGACTTCCTATGGCATTATTTTACTATTGAATGAATAATGTGTAAATGAATCCCATGAGTTGTATAAACTCATCATGAGGCCTTGAAATGCATGTGATATGTAGTGATGAATGATAAGTAATTATATGATTGAGTATGGCTTGAAAGTTTGATTTTAAGATGCATGATCATAACTGATCAGATTAAGCTATTTTCTGACATGGCCAGTGGTTGGTTAACTAATGCATAGTACATGATGTCAAAGGGCCATGATAATTTTTATAGATGAGCTAGACATCCTAAGTTTTTCAAAAAGTCTTAAATGGGAGCAATTGGATGTATGAAGTGAGAGTTGTAATTATTTGAATTTGAAGTACATTTTCTGTTTGAAAAACAGAACATGTCTAGAGACAAAATAAACAGTACTTATTGGAATTGTTTAAGGACTAAATCATATTTTTCTTATGTAAAGGACTGTTAGAGCTTTTAATATAATTTTAGAGCACCCTTATATAAGTTTTCTTGATTTAGTTATGAATTTTTTAAGTTGAACTGCTACACTGAAAATTTTAAATGAATAGGAACCTCAGGATAAATATGCAAGTTTTAGATTTTAGACTTTAATTAGCGATTCACCTGAACCATAACGCTTCTAAATGCGTACTAAAGGTTTCAAAATGATCGGCATTACAATAAATTCTATTACAGGCCCATTACCCCATCATCCGAAGTGCCAAATTTTTTTGCATCTCATGGGGTCCATATTATGGAGAACCAAACAAAAGACAATTCATTTCGCATTTGACCGACAAGAGACTATTCATTTTCACTATAAATTCGTAATTCAACTCTAGTCATCTTTGGCCAAAAAAAAAAAAAAAAAAAAAAAAATGTATCAAAAAAAAAAAATCTTTGGCCAAAAAAAAAAAAAAAACTCTAGTCATCTGCTTCAATCATACTCCCTCTTGGCCTTTTTATAACAATCAGAAATTTAAATTGTTTTGATCTTTCTCACTTGTGTTTGTTTGATCATTTGGGCCCTATTAGTTTGAGGGATTTGGAGGGTAGAAGAGGGCAAAGAAAATTTTTATGAGTTGAATTTATAAAAATTAGATGATTAGGGTTAAAAGTTTTTAATTAATTTTTCTTGTTTTGTTATCTTAAATCTTATTTTTTATTAAAATTTCATAACCCCAATTTTTCAATTTTCTTAAATTCATTTCATAAAAATTTTCCCTCCTTTCTCTTTCATTACTTACTTGGGAAATATAAACTGGAACAACATTATTTGCTTAATTTGTCTCTCGGCTATTAAGTGGAATCTATCTACATTGTAACAACTCTTCAGATCTGTGTCCTACATCTTTCATTAATAAAAATAAGAATAATCCAAATAAAAAAAAATTAATTTGGTAAACAAGTCTTCATCACTTACTTAGGAAGTGTAAAATGGAACAACTTTATTTGCTTAACTTGTCTCTCGGCTATTAAGTGGAATCTATCTACTTTGTTGAGCTGACACTCAAATTTTGTCAGCTCAACAATTAGCCCTAATTTATTTTGAATATTAGAGTAGAATATTCTCCTTGAGAACATTTCGCTAAACTCTTCACGACTCATATATGAAAATTTAATCAGCCCCAAAAGCATATTCAGTTGCCTTTTTCCTTGTTGCATTAAACTCCCTAATATGCTTCAACTTCCTCTTGAAAGTAGCCCCTTCTGGTGTTTTGTATTCTTATTTATACTCCTCCTCCTACTCTTGAAAGGGGCAGGAGTCTCTTCAACCTGTGGATTAGAGATTCCAAACAGAATACGTGTCAGGAGACAATTGAAATATACCAAAACAAGAAATAGAACAACCATATATCCAACATGCCTTTTAAAGGAAAACAAATTTTTTTTTTTTTTTTTTTTACATCTAACTGAAAAAGCACATAGCAGCAGATAATGCACAAAAACCTATAAAAATGAATACGCTACAATTAGCTTATACTCCACCTGTCCTTAGTATAAGACATATTTGGAAGTTGATTTTGCTCCTAAATATAAGACATATTTTTCATATTTGTCAATATTTTCTTAATTTACCCCTATTAGAAAATACATATCATATTAACTAACTTCCTTAATTTAATCAAATTAGATAAATATATTAAGGAACCGGAGGAGTACATAGAAAGCTAACATCCCCGATTTAAAACTTACAAATATCAAATATAAGAAGGAATTTAACATTGTTACCTGAATTTAATCAAAGAAATCACAGTCAAGAGTCAAACGCGGCATATCTGACCGGAATCACTTGGATTTTACTGGTAAGCATTTTGTAAACATTGCAGTAGATCTACTTATAGGAAAGGTTCAAATGAATTTAAAGTAAAACATTGCAGTTCAAAAGAAGAAAAGGACAGAACAGAGAAGGAAAAATAAGACATAACTTGTTGGAGCAGCGATTAAATTTTAACCTGTTTAAACTTATGTCATATCAGACCAAGCTTCCAACAGGGCCGATTAAATGCTGGAGTTTAATTAAAGAATTACAACAATGCAAAACATATTTGGTTATGAATGAAGGGTAATCAAACACAACATATAGAAAAGAAGATGATGAATGGTAAACAAAGGCTTTGGGTTTTCCAAAGTAAATAGAATTAAAAATGATTACATAATTAATTGTGATTCGGGATAGCATAAGTTAAGTAGCAATGCAGTTAACTAATAAGTACAACATTCTTAAATTCTTAAATCCTATCAAATGCTGCATATATATAACACCACCAAACACACAATATCCAACTGTTAACTCGCAGTCACAGATAATGGAGCTTTTCATTGTGAAGATGAAATGGGTTGCACTTGAGAGAAGTTCGCATTCACATGAATTTATTCATATTTCTAAAAGCTTCACATAGTTCTGTCCTCAGACCTACATGAGAAGACTAGTGAGAAGAAAACCACAGACACAGACACACAAACACACATATTATTGCAGTAACAATAAGAGATATCTTAAGTGTTTTTGTACTACTGTGCTGCCATAGCCAGCTGCATTTGCCAGAACATGTACGTAAGCTGATAAGTATAAATATTTATAAATATATATAGCTAAGTGTGTCAACTGTACATATACTTGTCGTTTTAGACTTTCACCAAAATGTTCATTAAAAAGCCTTTTCATATTGGCTCCCTTAATTACCCTTTTCCCTGCGTCTGAGTTATGCATGCTCTCTCCCCCTTTAGACCTGGCCATAAAGAAAGCACTCGTAAACCTTTTCAGTAAGCAGAATGCTATATAGTTTAGGACCACCCACTAAATATAGAGATCAAAGAGACCAGTGTCAAATTTAAAGCCATGCTTGTTTTTCCATCTCATTCTAATCAATTCGAAGTAATCGCATCGAGTTAATATTATTTCTCGACAAGCAAAATATCTTTTATATCAGTTTGCGGGTGGAGTATTAAGTGCCCAACAATAATGTTTAACCTATCTTTTTTTTTTTTTAAGTTACAAGGGGCAAGCACTTGTTGGCGTCAGCACCTTACATCGTACAAATTGTTAGTGGTAGAAACACAACAAGTATATAGTTTGAGTTTGAGGACATTGTCCTTAGAAGATATTTCTCAACCCTCCTAGTAAATTAGGAAGCAACACTCTTAGGATAAAATGAACCCTTCCTATAAAAAACAGAGTGATATAATAGCACAAAAATAAAAATGTAACTCAGAAAAAGAGAGGGGATAGGAGCTTGGGGATAGAGCTTGATGTTTCCTGACCTCAGTGCTCTGAGCTTTGACACCTTACCTTAGATCGTGCATTGCCTTTTATAGGCAGAAGGCATGTTACCATTGAGCAAGCAGCAATAATAGTAATTAATGATGGTTTAATGACAATAAAAATAACAGTTACAAAAAATAATTTAATGTAACAAAACCATTTAAATGTCATTGAAACCAAATAATTAAATCACATTAAAACCCCAATAGTCAGTTCAAAAACTCCTCTTATTAGCCTTTTCTACTAACTCAAGCTCACATTTTATTATACACTAGGACATTCTCATTCTTAAGTTATATGAGATTTCTTCCTTTAACATACTCAAACACATAATTTTTTTTTTTTTTTTTTGTATTACAAAGGCAAGCAGAGCTTGTAAGTGTCATGACCTATGTAGTAGGCCGTGCAAAATAATCCTGTGGTGTTGCACCACATTCTTGGGCAAAAAGAAGAGTACAAACGTCAAGGGAAGTCCCAAGTTCGACGTAGTCATGGCTGTTCAGGTGAGCCTGCCATGCCAGATAATCAGCACAACGAATACTTTCCCTATAAGAGTGGGAAATCTGCAACTCCCAGTCCGAAAAGATAAGAGATCTAGTGGCTAGGATAACGTCGTATAATGGGTGGGAAGTAGGGCAAGTAGACCATAATAAGTGAATAGCTTGGAGGGAGTCAGTGAACAATTTGATTTTGGTTAGACCCATCTGCTTGCACAGGTGAAGGCCTCTGTAGATTGCATGGATTTCTGCAGCAGTTGGGAATGAATGTCCTAACTTCTGTTGGAATCCACGTATCCATGTGCCATGCTGGTCACGAATAACACCTCCGCAGGCGGCCTGTCCGCCATTGAGTACAGACCCATCAAAGTCTATACGGACAAAATCCGATTCCGGCGGTTCCCAGTGGACTACCCCCCTCTCTGGAACTTGGAATATCTGGTGATGAAAACATCCGCTCTCCACGCCTTCCGAGAGGTGAAACAGACATCTATGAACTATCTGTTGTGGCTTCTCAGCTACCCCTTCGAATGCTTGACTGCATCTGTTCTTCCATAATAGCCAGCACGTTATGCTGAGAACTCGTTGCCATGACCATCTAGAGGATCTCCTATTGCCTGGTGAGTGCTGCATGTTCCATTGTAGCCATTCCTGCAAACAACCACTAAAAAACATAGAATAGTATATGGGGTTAGTTAAAGAGGACCACACCCTCCGGGCTTGGTCACAATCTCTCAACACATGAAGGATGCTCTCCTCACTCTCACACTGGAAAGGGCAGTTGTTTGGAATATGTTGGTTATGTCTCGCTCTTGTATCATTTGTAGGAAGCCTCTCATGGAATACTTGCCACATAAAGAGTTTGACTCTTTCAGGAATCCCCCAGTGCCATAAATGCCGCCAGTGGGGTTGAGAACTGAGGTTTGGCTGATGATAGATCCTCTCATAAGCTGACTTCACACTGAAGTTACCGTCGGGAGCATCTCTCCAACAAATCACGTCATCACCAGTACTTGCTGGGGGTGTCATCATCATAATCTTATCTACCACCCAAGTGGGAAGAAATGTTTCCCATTTGACTCTGTCCCAGTGACCCGTCTGAGATGTAAAGGAACAAACCCGAGCATCAATATCAAGAAGGTGCGTGTTCTTATCAATGAAGTATTTTAGTGGCCTGTCAACCGGACTCCAGTGGTCCTGCCAAGCAAAGGTGTTTCTTCCATTTCTAATCTTTTTGCCTAGACCACTCTCGAAATCCTTCCAGACTGCAACTATGCCACTCCACACCGCCGATTGATTGCGCGATCTCTGAACCTTCGGCATCAAATCAGCTCCACATGAGTACTTCGCACGGAGACATCTCACCCATAAGGCATCAGGTTTAGCTCAAACACATAATTTATAGCAGCATTTAGGTCTTGAATTTCAAATGCCCGACCTCCCACTTATACACAAGGACATTGATAATGATTAACCTATCTAAACCTAAATCCAGACTTAAGCACGTAAAGTCAAGGTGAAATCAGACAGGACAAAAAAGAACAGGTTGTTCTTTTGATGATAAAAAGAAACGAAACTTTAGTAAGATTACAATGGCATCATAATTTTGTATTCTCATTTTTAATTATTATATATATATATACTTTTGGCTAAAGTATATTTTTTATCCTTTGAGTTTTTGCGAGTTTTCACTGTAGTCCTTTGAGTTTATAAAATATACTTTTAGCCCTTTTATCTTAACACCGTTAATATTACAAATAAAAAATATTGAGTTAGCAAGTTTAAGTGTTGACTGTACAATGCTTACAAAGCATTCCTAAATTTTGATAATTTTAGCACAATATTTTTATATTTAAAAATTAGAATAAACCTCTCTTTTCTTTCCCCGTCGATCATGGCCTCTATCTGTTGCAACAGGGATTCACCCCATTCATTCATACCTCCTCCACTTGCAGCAACTGACTAGAAAATGCTCTATCATTTGGAGAATCTGTACTCTCTCTCTCCCACCTGAAAAGATGCTCTTTTTTAAACCCTTCAAATCTTAAGCAAAGAACATGGCTCCTAGGGATAGACCGCTTCTCTCGCCACCTCCAACATCCCACACTACTAGGAATATCCGATAAAAAGGTGTCCGCAAGAGGCCACCGGGTCAAATTCGCCATTGCTGCTGCCAGCTGATACTGAATTTGCAGGTTTGGTCGGCCTGTTGAAGATAATAATAATTTTAAAAATATTTTAATTGACTCAAGCTTTTGAAGATAATTATTATTCATTTGATAGCAATTTGCTTAGTAAGCATTTTTTATTAGTAACATTAATGATGTTAGAATAAAATAATTAAAAGTACAATTTATAAACTTAAAGGATTAAAATAAACGCTCAGGCAAACAATTATCTTCAAAAGCTTTTGTCAAATCTAATCACAATAAACTGAAATTAATGTAATTGAGTAGTCATTATTTCCAAGAAAATGGTTAAAGTTTCTTCAAAATATCCGATGATTGAAATATAAGGTACTTGATTGTCATAATATTCAATAATCGTGATAACATTTAAATTTTAAGGTATACTAGGAGTTGAGATGTGAGAGTGGCAATGCGAGAGGCCTAAGTGAAGATATATTTGGTTGATTTATTTATTTTGATTGATTTTTTACCCGAATATTTATTTTGATTGATTGATTTTAGTAATTTTGATGCTTGATTGATTTGATGATCGATGATTTCCTATATGTCCTATATACTCGTGTTCCGCAAAATTCACTATATTTGAAGTTCAATCTAATGTCAAACATCAATTGCTACATGACATGTGGTAAATTTTCATCTCAATAAAAATGACATGATGATACGTGGACTGTCAATTTAGTATATTTGGTCAATTAACGGTTAAAATTAGTTTGGATAATAGTCAGGACAAAATTGCTCCTTTTTTAGTACTCCCAAGAAAAAATTACCCCTGAAAAACTTGTAAAATAAAATTGCTTCTCGGTGATAGCTTTTGGGGCAAAATTTCCCCTCGACTCAATTAGATTTTATACTAATATGTATTCTCCAACTACAAAGTGTGGAACATATACAAATTAGCCATAATAATGGGTGGCATTATTTCATATGGTGTCGTTATTTCTGTAGCAACTGGGAATTATTGATTTTGGGCATATGCCGTAATGCTTTTACCCATGTTATAGAAGTAAGATAGTAAGATAGCATCGTGTATTTCATATAGCCGACTCCACCTAGTGTGGTGTCTATATAAGAGAGGTGTCTCCATTTACTATAATCAATATTAGATCATCTTCTAATAATTGGGATTTAAATTTTTATAAGAACAATATTATATTACTTTTATTAATATAATATTATAAATTTAAACACAAAAATAGATATAAATAAATTTAAACTGTTAAAATTATATTCGAATACTTCAACATTGTAGACTTTTATTAAAATATTTTATAATTTTTTTTTTACTTTTTATCCTATGCACTTTTGAACTTTTTAGGTTAAATTTTAGTAGTTTAAATTTATTTTTTTATATTTCTGTTATTTAAGATTAAAATATATTGTTATAAAATGTTGAATCACAACAATGGAAAGTTAATTTAAATTAAAGGCGGGAATAGAAAATGGAAAGGAAATGAAGTGGAAGACATCCTCTCCTATTTTTGCTGCAAAGCATATTTTGGTTATTAATGAAGGATAAACAAGCACAGCATGGGGAAAAGAAGATGAATGATAAACAAAGGCCCTAGATAGGTTTTCCAAAGTAAACAGAATTAAAAAATGATTACAGCATAATAATTTGGGAGAGCATATGATAAGAAGAAAATGCAGATAAAACCAACAAAACTCAATATCCAAATATTTACTAAATTTCTATAAGCAAAGATTTGGCAATACCTGGTGTACGTTCAGTGTTTTAATCAAAGCCATTTGTGTAACATCAAAATTGAAGCCACCCTCTTCACCATTTTCCACAGTGCGAAAGGCGATGCGATACCATTCTAACGATAAGAACAAAAACAATAACTAGCCATGAATGATTGATTTCTGGGTTAATATAACTTTTAGTCCCTAAAGTTTGTTCCAATTTTGGTTTTGGTCCCTCAAGTTGAAATCGGTGGTTTTAGTCCTTGAAATTTCATCCGATGTTGGTTTTGGTCCTTCAAGTAACTCTTAGTATTTTTTTTATGTAACTCCTAGTATTTTAAAGAAAATTTTTTTGCGCACTTTGTTCTTAAAGTATTTTTTGACTTGATTGTTTCATCACTGAAAAATCGGAAAGCTAAATAATGAATATGTTAATGATGTAAGAATTAAAATTCTCAAATGCATGAGTTATTTTTCAGTAATTATATGTCTTTTATATTTTTATTACAAATCTTTTACATTTCATTACTCAAAATTTCAATATAGAGGTAATATAGCCACAATTTTTTCCAATTATATTCAACCTTTGTCAAGATTGAGGCAATATAGTCAAATATCATACAACTAACCATGGTTTTAAAAAAGTGACCAAGTAATTAAGACCAATACAAGGCAAACATGTGGTGTGCTACAATTTATATTTCACATTACAAGTTTTAATTTAATTTCTTCAACTATATTCATATTTCAAAAAGAAATTAATTAAACTATTCTGTTAAAAAAAAAGAAAGCAAATAAACTAACTTGATGAAGGCACGGTGGAGGAGGTACGCCGACGGTGTGCACGTGGAGGAGGTACGCCAGAGGGTGGAGAAAGCAAAGAAGACCATGGTGTGTGGGGGAGGTGTGGACGGCAATGGAAAGAAGGAGGTGGAGGAGAGCAAAAACCAAGACACTGTGGAGGAGGGGGTGGTGCGTGTGTCCTCTTCAATGGAAAGAAGGTGGAGGAAAACACCAAGAAGGTGTGGAGGAGGTGGATCAACGGCCAATGAAAGAAGAAGGAAGAGTAAAGTTGAAAGGGAGGGGGTCGACGGTGAATAGAATGAAAGAAGGAGGAGTGGTTTGGTAAAAAAGGAGGGATGGTGGGTGGAGAATGGAGAAGACGCATGTCAGACAAGTGTCTGACATATTTATTCAACTAACGGTCAAAATTAACTGGGATAATGGTCAAGGTAAAATTGCTCCCTTTTTAATATTTCAGTGACAAAATTGCCTTCTAAAAAACTTATGGAGTAAAACCGTCTCACGGTGAAAACTTCCAAAATAAAATAGACCCTTAACCAAAATAAAATCTCAAAAAGATGAGAAAATTAAAGAAATCTGTTGGATTCTCCCATGGTGATATGATACGGGGGATTTGGGATATCGCCGGAGCATTATATCCAAGCTTGTTGCAAAATGATGTTTTGGCGATCCCACGTACTGACATTATTGTTGGTCTTTTATAATTTAATTGAATTTTAATTTCAAATCTCATAATTTTAAATTATTGGTTTTGATCCTGATAATTTCATAAGAATTTGATATAAGTTTAACTATAAGGATCAAAACCAAAACTCGTTATATGTAGAGGGACTAGTTATTAAACTTGAACCCAATTTTTATGAAATCATGTGGACTAAAACCAATAATTTAAAATTACATGGACCAAAACCAAGATTCAATCAAACTACATCGACTAACCATAGTATATACCCTAATTATTTTATCCTTGCCTCTGAATTATATGCAATTTGTATTTTTCTTAGTCCCTTTCTTTGAGACAGTGTTAGGCTATCATCCAAACATGGATCACCTAGACAAGAGCAAATGTGCATGAATAATGAGCAAGATTAAGATCGATAATATGTTTAGCTATTTTCCAACGCTAGGGACCGCCTAAATAAAAGAAAATGTCCGAGAATAAAGTGCCGCAAATTATTGGGACACAAGTGAGCGACAAGATATATCATATATGCATAGCACATGGATAAAGGGAAAAAAACAACAGCATCCCCATTTATTATTGTGTGGATACTTTTGTTCTTGGAGATTGCGTAGTTAAATCTTGGTAAAATTGAATGTTATTGAATTTGAAGGTAGGGTAAATAGTTTTACAATTTCTCTTAACACGTATTACATATGTGAGAAGTATGTTATAAATATGATTTGATGAGTACCGATAAAAACAATTAAAAACATTAAATTTGTTATACAATTTAAGTGGTTTTCATTATTAGCTTTACTAATTACATTAAATTTTAATATCATATCCTCTTCGATCTGTTTTTTTAAGAGCCAAAACTTTAAATTACCTTGTCCATTTTTTACAGAAAAATACTTATATACTCTCAGACTGTCCCGTCATCTGTACTCTGAGCAATCAAAATACAATACCTTAACTAATTTTGATCCTAGTTGTCACCCTTTATGCCCCGTTTGGTACGCTTGAATTGGAGCCAAGGAAATGGAAATGGAAATGAATTCCATTATGTAAGCATGTTTGGTATGATGGAATTGGCCTCCATGGAAGAGCCAATTCCATCAAATTGATGGAATTACAATTCCATCATATACCCCATGGAATTGTAACAAATTCCATGGAATTCTCATTTTACCCTTAAGATTTATAATTTCATATGATCATTTCCATCTATTACCCTCCACTACCTTTAAAAAAAATAAAAAATAAAAAATTGAAGGACATTTTGGTATTTTTATACAAAAATTAGATCTCATTTCCATGACATACCAAACATACTTTTAGTCCCCATTTCCATTTCCATTTCCATATCCATTTCCATATCCATATCCATATCCATTTCCATCAAAATCAATTCCAACGTACCAAACGGGCCATTAGTTTTTGGCTAAAAGGGGGGGGGGGGGGTGGGGGGGACACTCCTACCAGCCCCATGCGCACCTTCTTCAAATTCTCAGTCTTGTCGCCCTTCCTCACCTGCCCTATTCTTCTTTTGTCCCCTTTCTTCCCTAACCCAAAGTGTTCCCCTTTCTTCACTCGATTTTTTCTACTACCACTTTCATGATGCATTTTGTTACAGGGCCTTAGTGGCCAAGTGATCTTTTCCATTGTGTTGATAATACTTCACTTTGTGAGAAACCCAGATAATATATAGATATTCGACCTTTTCTATTCACAATTCACATAACCTCTGAATCTAAGCCTCACCTCCTCCGTGAAGGTTATCAATCAAGGCTCTCCTCGTCTCCATCGCTACAGAACATCCATCGCTCGGGTTGGGATTTTGTGATTTTGATTTTCAGATATGAAATGAGTTAGTTGTTGCTTTGTCTCCTCCTCAGTGAAGGGGTTAGGTCGAAGAAGGCTTTGCATCAGAGAAGGTAGAGAGGAACAAGCTTACGGTGGGAGAAGGGGTGACGAGAAAACAAAGTTAATCAATTTTTTAATCTTGCTCAAAATCAAAGTAGATATGGTGGCGGACGGAGATGCAAATCTGAAGAAATCAAAGCCGAAGAGGAGAAGATGAATCTGGAACAAGAGTCCAGCTTCAGCCACTTTTTCGGAGTGGACGAGCTTCCAGGTAGAGTGGAGATTCAGCCATGAAGCCAGAGAGGACAAGCTTCCCTTCCGGTCACAGTCGAGCTTTGGCCATGAAGGAGAGATGAGCCACGAGATCTATGAGCGAAAATTTCAGATCATACTAGATAGTCGAAAGAAGAGCCAGATTTGACGAGTAGGAGGCCGCTGTCACGGGTTGCCGGAAGTCGCCGTCTTGGGTTGCTGGAGTTCATTGTCACTATGTGAGTGCTTGCCGGTGATGGGGTTTATGCTGAGGTGGAGGTTGAAACTTGAAAATAGAGAGAGGAAGGTAGAAGATGAAAATGGGGTAATGGAATTACAAATCTTAACCTTTTAGATGATGGAATTCATTTTGGTGGATTTGGCTTATGTGGCTTCCACATAGAATTAGATTTGAAACCCAATTCCACCATATCAAACAAAACTCCTCAGGAAATTGATATCCAATTCCATTCCTATATCCCCAGTTGCATTTTACCAAACGAATCCAACTTTGTTAGTTGTGGTCGCTTCTTCCTTGGATTCCCTGCCTCCAAGGCTCCAACAGAGTCACGAGCCAAAATCAGAGGATGGGGCCTACCGGCACAGACCAGCCAAACAATCTGGTACATCCACTTTTGCTGCCAAGAGAAAACGACACATCACCCTCCTTGAGAATGCAGACCTCTCTAAGCTCCGATTTCAGGCAGAGAGATCAACAGAAGCACCTCTGAAACTTGAAAACCTACCCTCATTTGCTCCTCCCATCGTCCTCTGCCTGTACCACCGCCGCGCCGCCGGTGTGTGTGACGTTCTCCGTCCTTCGTCATCCACCGCCGGGTGTGGTGCCACTGCTGCTTTTCAACTCGCCGCTGTTGTTCCGTCACTGAGGTGTGTGTGTGTGAGACCAAGCTTCATTTCTTCCCTTCTTCATCCCCTGTTCCGTCGTCACTGCCGTAGCTGTGTGCGCGCATTTTGAGATTCGCATCTTCTTTCTCCGTTGATGCGTCTGCTGAGAAAGTGTGGTGAGCCCAAAACCTCTCCCCCCCCCCCTGTGTGCTTTCTTCGTGACTTTCTGGGGCTTTTCTGGCCAAAGTTTTGATGTTTCTTGATGGGTTGTTTGTGTTCTTTTTTCAGGTTCTGGGTTTGTTTCTCATGATCTTTACCTTCACGAATATTTCAGTGCTTCGATTAAGTTGCCCGCTGATTACACTGCAGGAGTTGTGGTTAGTGATCGGGTCCTTTGTCCGATTAAAGATCGAATAGAGATATTCTCTTTTGTTAGTGAATCAGTTTATTGTTTTATTTCTATGTCCCGTTTGAGAAATTTCATCATCAGAAACTGTACCTGCCTTTTTTTACCATGCTTCTTCACCGAGCAAGTCTGGCTAATAAGTTGAGACCACTATGTTTTCACTTTCGTCCATTTCCAAGCCCAGTAAAACAGGGCTGCAACACCCATTTGAATTTTCTAACTTTTTAAAAATTATTTCCTCCTTCATTTTCTGACAGAAACTTGAGAATACGATCCAACCAAATATCAGTATTTTAAGAAGATGATGTTTTCACATGCTTCACAAATTCCCTTCCTCAAGATAGCGTCGTGATTTTAAATTTTACTTTCCTCGCTTGGGTGGTTCCCTGATAATAATATACCAGGCACAGTTTTTGTTTCTCCGTTGAAAGGTTTCTCTTGTTGAAAGAAAGAAGGAAGATTGGAGGTTGTTCTTAGTCAATCAAGTATTGAAGAGAAAGTATTACCTTGATAGGTGCTGAGTCAACTCTAACCCTTGCCCTGATCTGCATCTTTATCCGGAGAAGGGAGGTAAGGTTCTATATTCTTCAGTACCGCGGATTTCTTATTCCTTAAATGCTCAAGTCTCCTCCTTAATTTCCCCTTACAAATAGAAGATAATGTTGTGCATTTGATTGCTCTATCGTTTGAAATACTTGGGGAAAAAATTAATGAGTTTACTCAATCTTTTACTTCACAAGATTATTTAACATATGCCAAGTTAGTTTATTTGGTCTATATATTTTTATCTCTTTAATTCAACTTTATCTCAAACTGCCTTTTGTGCAGGGCTAGTTAAGATTTATGTGGGATACAATTTCAGTACTTAAAACTACATTTCCCTTTTATATAAACGACACACATATTTTCATTGGCATTATTTACTACCCTTTACATTTCCTCAGCACAACAATTAGCCTAAATTCATAATGAAGACACACAATGTTTATTTCAAAGGCAATATGCGATTTATTTATCCCAAATACGTATATAGCGGGCAAGGCTTACAATGTCTATGGATAACTATATATTGCTTGGCTTTATTCTTCATCTCTTGGGGTGTACTTCAAATAGAAGAGGCAAGCTTTATTAGAGATAGTGTTTCTTTATTCCCTTTGGTTGGGTATACTCCAGAACAACAATTTATTTTACAAACATCCAAGCTTTTATGAAGATCTAACCATCTTGTCCTAAGTTGGGTCCTTGTGACTTCTTGACAATCTGATAATCTTAACTAACACCATAGCCTACGGTTAATACATCATCATCATCATGATAACATGAACCGATGCCTGAGCAACTGGCCCCTTAAAAATTCTTTGTTGAAGTTTAGAAAAACATTATTGATTATTTTGCAAATTTTTCTTATTGGATGACATAGTAATTAAAATATGACTTACATTATTGTAGAATTTAGAATCTGGCCTTGCAAATGGGGAACATCAATAAGTTGCTTGAAAATCAAAACAACAGAGAGAACTTATTGATATATGGGCGGCAAATCAATAATTTGCGCCATATCAATAATTATAATTATAAATATCAATAGTAGCACTTCCTTCATCAGAGTAAAATAAAATATGAAAAGGAATACATATGTTTAAACTATCCAATTAGCTGAAACAAGTATAAACACTAACAAGTGTGAAATTCCAAGCACGATTGTTAGCTGCTTGTAGGGATTGTCTAGCTCTAAAGCAATACCACCATTATTGATGACTTGTTGAAATGCGTCACCAAACTACCTTCCTTTGCGTCATCGTTATTTTTATTGCAAGGTATGAATTGCTGTTCAAAAAGAGGTAGAAGCCATCTTCAGACTTTTTTTTAATTCCTTTTATAATTCCAATTAGAGAGGATTTTCAGCAACGTCCTGTACACATGCTATTGGATCTATGGAAGGAATAAATCAAATAGTCTCACCATGTTTTTTGGTTCTTTATGAACAACTCATCGTATTTTACATTAAGTAACAGGCTACAAAAAAGGGTGGTATTTAGCGCATTTGAATGTCATCAAGGATGATGATTTTGCCTCAAAGCGGAGTTATCCTTATACTACTGACAATTGCGCTTGCAATTGTGCAAGCTCTGTCTTCTTGTTAGGAAGTTAAATATCTGGATTCATTTTTATCTTATTTTGATTTGATAAAGGAAGAAAACAAATTCGCTGCTATCGGTGACTATGATTATTGATATCACAAACTTATATTCAAAAGTTCTCTCGGTTATTTTGTTTTCAAGTAATTTGTTAATGTCTTTCTATTTGTAAGCTTGTAATTCATGTTCCAATGGTGCAAGCACAATATTTTATTAACTCACCAGTTTGTCCATACCAACAAGACTCATTTGAAAAGTCATTATAGTTGTTCTCTTGACTTGAAGAGAATCTTTAATGGGGATGACTGCTCAGCGATTAAAAAATTAATTAATTATTAATGAAAAACTAATCATACCACGTTAATTGTGGGATATGTTTCATCGGGAAATGGTCAGAGTTATTTTATTGTCAAATATTGATGGAGGCGTTTGCGTTACCTCAAAAGAAATACGGGTGCTATTCAGTGAGAATGTGACGAAATATTTCTGTACATATCTAGCCAAAAGAGCCAAAGAAACACTTTGTATTGGAGCTTGGCACTTCTATATGGAGCACACCCTCTAGCTATATATTCTTGTGTGAGGAACACCAGTTATGTGTTGCACTATGCAT
Source organism: Inga laurina (assembly GCA_963855925.1). Classification (NCBI taxonomy): domain Eukaryota; kingdom Viridiplantae; phylum Streptophyta; class Magnoliopsida; order Fabales; family Fabaceae; genus Inga; species Inga laurina. The sequence goes on from OY979701.1 coordinate 57,644,486, forward strand.
GTCTTAGATATAAATAAATGGTGAACAATTTGTCGTGTAATAAAGTAAAGAAATATATACTTCACCTACTCTAGTTAGGTGTTGTACTATGTATTGCCATATAAAGCTTGTGTATGTTAAATTAAGAATGAAAGCTCCATGTGTACTTTACATTATGATATTCATGTACTCCGTATTAAATTAGGGCTAATTTTTGCTTCTGAACTTTGATTCTTGTTTTTTGTTTTTTCCAACAAACAATAATTCTGGGGTTTGTGATAGTGCTATGGTTGTTGATTCTTTATTATCTGTTCTGATTGGTGTCACTTCTCTTTATTTTGGGTTACTAGAGTTCGAAGGAAAACACTTGTTTTTCTTATTGGTTGGGTGATCTTCCCATATTTCAGATAAAAAAAAGAGAAAGGTGTGATATTTTGAATCTTTAAATGAACAACAGTGCGTTAAAGAAATGAGTGACTGTGAAAATTAGGTTGTTTGGGTTCTTGGATTAAGAACGGTTCACTTGAAGTGTGTTTAATATGCTATGCCGGCAAAATTTGCAGTCGATTTTGGGAGGTCATTGCTGGATGCAAATAACGTTTGGTAAAATGAAGATTTATTCTTGTGTGCAATTCCAGTTGCTTAATTCTAATTATAATGGCCAACGAGTATTGAAACTGTGTCTAGGTTGCTTGTAATTGTTTAGAACTCAATACAAGGGTGAAATTTGGTTTCGTTGCTCTTGTTTGAGTTTTCTTTTTGACTGAATTGTTTGAGTACTATTGTTGGCCTTGCATGTAGTTTTTAACTTTTTTTCTATAAATTAATCTTGCATCTAATTGAGGAATTGATTTTGATCCTTAATGTAAGACCTAGTTACTATATTTATTAATCTTTTCCTAATTTACCTTATTAATCATTCTTCAATAATAATCAAGTAAAAAAAGATAGAGAGAATTAAGAAAAAATATATCATATTAACTAATTTAATTATTGTTTTTACTCTTGTCAAATTAGGTAAATTGGTCTTATATTACATACTGGGGGAGTATTATTTTCTGGATCACTTTAGGGGTCTTTCATCTTTGCAACATCTTTGCCCATCAGCATTGTGATTTTCCTCATGTCTGTGACTAAAAAGATCCTCCAAACAACTAACGGGATACAAGTTCTATGCTTCGGTGCCTATCTTTTATCCATAAATATTTTGTGATAGACATTGCTCTTAATCGCTTTCAGAAACACTTTCAAGGAAGTTGAGATAACTTCTCACACATACTTACCTCTTATATTACTCCTAATCGATCATATCTTGTATATCTCATTTGTATTAGTTTTTCAAAAACACATTCATGCAAGTGGAGCACATACTTACCTCATATAATAGTGGCTAAATATGTGGATATGTTCCAAACGATGCATTTGAGGGATGTATCTGATTGTTTGGGGGATGAGCATTCTTTGCTCATTAGATTCGATGAGGAAGGAATGAAGACTAAGACTACTCTGCTCTCTTTTCTCACGAAGACTATATACAATTTTCCTTTATAAGCTCTCCTTTGTCTCATGTAAAAATGGTTTTGCTAAACTATTCATGGCTCATGTTGAAACCTTAACCATACATTGTTTCATTAGCTCCATTTTGCTGTGTAACATAATCTTCAATCTTAGTTGGAAAAGTCGTACCAGTACAGTTTTTGCTCGCTAGAACATTCTTTAATCTTAGTTGGGAGGTCATTGTTGGATGCAAATAACGTTAGTTAAAATGAAGATTTATTGTTGTGTACGATTCCAGTTACTTAAGTCTAATTATAATGGCCAACGAGTATCGAAACTGTTTCTAGGTTGCTTGTAATTGTTTAGAACTCTATACAAGAGTGAAATTTGATTTCGTTCCTGTTGTTAATGTAAGACATATGCACCATAAATATTAATCTTTTCCTAATTTACCTTATTAATACTTATTCAATAATAATCAAATAAAAAAAAAAAGATGGAGAGAATTAAGAAAAAATATATCATATTAACTAATTTAACTATCATTTTTACTCTAATCAGATTAAGTAAATTGGTCTTTCATTATGGACTGGGGGAGGAGTATTTTCTGAATCATTCTAGGGTTCTTTCGTCTTGGCAATATCTTGGCCCATGAGCATTGTGATTTTTATCATGACTATGACTAAAAAGATCCAATAAAGTGGATTTGCACTTTGCTTATTAGATTCTTTAAGCTATAAATTTTAGAAGTGGATTTGCGCTTTGCTTGTTAGATTCTTTAAGCCATAAATTTTAGAAGTTGAAAGATTTCTGGGTTTTTTTTCACATGTACCAACATTTCAAGGCAATGCTTCTGCATCTTTCGGGTATAGGAGGGAGAGGTGGGTGTTTTTTAATTGGGGGTATGTTGGCACTTTAACACAAGGTATTAAAACCCGGACCGGGTATTGAATCGGTCGAGGTACTGGGTTAAGGGTCAGTGGGTCAAACCGGAGCTAAACCGGGACCAAACCGGTGAAAAATTGAAAATTTTAGACTTATAGTATGAAATTCTAAAGGAAAAATTAAATTTTTTTTTTTTTTTAAATAGGTAACCTGGACCATGCCATTATCAGTGAAATTATAGTATAACATCCCGATCATTGGTGGGAGCAAAGTGTGTTTGTAGGGTACATCTATATTCAGCGTAACGTTTTGAAGTCGTTCACCTTTTGTTTTTTTTGTTTTAATCTTGCTTTGGTTAAATGTAATAAGCCTTTCACCATACATATTTAGCTTAAGCTTAAAGAATTACACCAAATGCATAACATATTGGATTATTGAAACAAAAAGGAAAACATGTTACAGTCAATGAACCTAGAGACTAACATAAATACCCTCTGTATGACACATGAGTTGTTCATACATAATTTATAATTTACTATAATTAATCAAGATAACATTGTGAATCCCGTGACATTTTAAGAGTCAGAGACACTCCTTTATTTGTATCTGAATTTTCTCAAGTGCCAATGTGAAACAGAATAAGGAGAATGAAACAGAGCATATCAGCCAACATTGACATTAAAGCATATGACTGAAATGATACAAGGCATGGCGATTAAGCAGAGGGAGTAGGTGGGAGAAGAGTTGGTGAAGCCCAACGTTTCTGACTCTTGTAATATTTTAATAGGTATTTTAATAGTATAAATACGTGAATGAGATTCATTGTAAAGCATCAAGATTTGGAATAAACACATTAGAGTTTGGTTCCTATACCATTTTGGTACCAGAGCTGAGTTCCTGAGTGCCAGAGAGCGAAAGAGTGAGGAGTGGGTGAGAAACAAAAACGTGAGAAAAAGGGGGTGCTGGATTTTCACTCTCGCAGCGTTTTTTTGAAGAAACCGACCTCACCATCGTGTTCAGAAGGTCGAAAAACTTAGGAATAGCCTCAATCACCGTCGTGAAACACCTCCACGCTCCTCCACAGATGTCGCCGGAAAAGTCGCCGGAATTTCAGACAGTCGCCGGAGTTCAGAGGTTGAAGATGATGACGTCATCATCCACGTCATCCTGATATGTTGCGTCAGCGACAAGTCAGCCACTCGTTGACCGCCACGTGTCATAACCGCCACGTCATCAATCCCAGTCATCCCAACTTTCAGAAATTGCAATTTGACCCCTAAATTTGGTAAAAATTACAATTTCTGCCCCAAAACTTTTTGAAATTACATTTTGGCCCAGAATTTCTGCCAAAATTACATTTTGGACCCCAAACTTTCTGAAATTACATTTTTTTTGCCCCAAATTTCTGCCAAAATTACATTTCGGACCCCCAAACTTTCTGAAATTACATTTTGACCATAGATTTTTGCCAAAATTACATTTCCGTCCTAAAAGTTAAGAAATTACCTTTCTACCCCATTTAGCCATAAAATTTCCAGTTTTACCCCTTACTGGCCATAAAAACCGATCCTATCCTTGTACCTTTCCACCCTATACCTAACCTCACAAGAACAATTCCAAAATGCCTCCAAGACGCAGAAACACACGTGAGAATTTGAGGGAAGGCTTCAACCAAACGAATTTGTCGATTGGCTTCAAACCGTCGAACGAGTTTTTGAATATAAAGAAATTCCTGATGAGCAGAAAGTCAAAATTGTCGCCATCAAACTAAAGAAACATGCTTCCATATGGTGGGAAAATCTCAAGAAAAAGCGTGAAAGAGAAGGAAAAAGCAAGATCTAGAAGTGGGACAAAATGCGATGTGAGCTCTCACGTAAGTTTCTTCCAGATAATTATTATCAAGATAATTTCCTTCAATTACATAATCTCCACCAAAAGGCTATGACTATGGAAGAATATACGAGGGAATTTGAAAAACTTATGATGAAGTGTGATATCCAAGAGAGGGAGGAGCAAACAATAGCTCATTATATCGGAGGATTAAATATCAATATTGCTCATCCGGTACAGCTCCAACAATACTAGACTCTGGACGACGTCATTCGTCTAGCCATCCGTATTGAGAAACAGTTACCCAAAAGGTTTTCGTTTCAACCGTCTTCCTCCATCGAAATTCCTTTTGATGAACATGAAGCACACATGCATCGGCCTACACAAATGCATTAACATAACTCTTCAAGCAAGCCTACACAAGTATATCAGTCTAACTCTTCAAACAAGCCTGCACCAAAGGCTACCAAGGAATTTAGCTCCAAAGCACTTAAGTGCTTCAAATGCCAAGGGTTCGGTCATATCGCTTCAGAATGTCCTACCCGTAGAGTTGTTACCATTATTGAAGGGGAAGTTTTTGCAGTATTTGAAGAAAAAAAAGAGCTTATGCCTGACAAAAAGCCAATCTTTGATGAAGAGTCAATTTTTGATGAAGAAGTCATTCCTCCTTATCAAGGTGAAACACTTGTGATTAGACGAAGCTTGCATACAGCCACAGTGAAAGAAGAGCCTTGGCTACGTCACAACATTTTTCATCCTCGTTGCACCGCTCAAGGTAAAGTTTGTGACGTCATTATTGACAACGGAAGCTGTGAAAATGTAGTCTCTAACTATATGGTAGAAAAGTTGCAACTACCAACTCACAACCATCCGTACCCATACAAGCTCCAATGGTTCAATAAAGAAAGCGCGGTCAAAGTGTCAAAACGATGCCTTGTTACTTTCTCTATTGGTAAAAGGTATCACGATGAAGTTTGGTGTGATGTTGTTCCGAACGATGCTTGTCATCTTCTTCTGGGAAGACCTTGACAATATGATCGACACGCTCTATACGACGGGTATGCAAACACATATTCCTTCCAGAAGGATGATGTGAAGATTTAGCTTGAACCTTTGCCACCAGATAAACAGGTCAAAATCAAAAATAAGCCCAAGTCATTTTTACTGAAGCATAAAGTTTCAGATCAATCTCCATTCATTGATGATGATGTTGTTTTTGACTCGAGAACAAGTCCTGTCCAACCCCGGGGGAATGAAACAGAACAAGGAGAATGAAACAGAGCAGAGCAGCCAACGTTGACATTAAAGCATATGACTGAAATGATGCAAGGCATGACGATTATGCAGAAGGAGTGGGTGGGAGAAAAGTTGGTGAAGCCCAACGTTTCTGACTCTTATAATATTTTAATAGGTATTTTAGTAGTATAAATAGGTGAATGAGATTCATTATAAAGCATCAAGATTTGGAATAAACACATTAGAGTTTGGTTCCTATACAACAATGAAATTTAATGAATGAAGTAGAAGCACAGTGGTCAAACCCTGCTGTGTTTATTGTTCTCAGCAAGTAACGCAAGCCACTCACTTCCAACAAGTACAAGGTGATGGTTTTATTAAATATAGCAATTACACGGGGAAAAAAGTACTTCCAGATTACAGCAGTGAAGAAAATATATAGGACTCTAGTCTTTCCCCAAGTTCTAATTACCTCAATATTTGCCTTAATTAAGCATATGTTAGAAATGGCATTCAAGAGTCAGTAAAACACTAAATGATACCAGAATCTAAACACAATGACCGTCTCAAAGAGTCAAACCATCCCAAGGAAATGTGCAAGTCCTTCAAGATCGTTTGGATCCCTGAAGGAGCCGGCACCAACGTACATGGAAGCACCACATCAGAAAAAATGACAGGAACAGATATAAGGAACCTGAACTCAAAATGAAAAACAGTGTCGGGAGATGATTATTCAGCCTTAGAAGCACAGGGATCGCTGATGAGGAGTACTTGAAGAGAGTTCTGCAGAACAATCTTTCCGGAGAACGATCTTTCTCTAATACTTATGGTCTGAGAGATCTCTGTAAAACACTACCTTTTTTGTCTTCGTCACCATCGTCAATTTCTAGGGGCTTCTTTCCTTTCTTCCTTACAGAGATTGGGCAACTCTACCTTCTCTACTATATATCACTTCAGTACTCTGTAGTAGGTAATGAGTACCCTACTCTAATGTTAGACAGACAGAGTAGTATTAATAATAATAATAAAAAACAGAAATGCAAATTCATTAATGATATTTGGTCGAAAGATACATATTCCGTCTCAATATACTTGTTGGAGCTAGAAATTCTTTGACAGCTCCCGCAGTAGAGAATGCACAACAAATTATAACAATGAATTTAATTTGTTTTTATGCCTCTATTATATGCTACAATTAGCCTATATGTAAAAAGCTAACAACCCCAATTTAAACTTGCAATTTACAAATATCAAACACAAGATACGAAGGAATTTAACAATGTTACCTGAATTTAATCAAAGAAATCACAGTCGAGCGTCAAACGCAGCATATCTGAGAAGAGTCAAATGGATTTTACTGATAAGCATTTTGTAAACAACACAGCAGATCCAACTATTGAAATGATTAATTAATGAAATTAAAGTAAAACATTGCATTTCCAAAGAAGAAAGGGGCAGGAAAAAATAAAGATAAGACAACTTGCTGTAGCAGTGATTAGATCTTAACTTGTGTCCAGCTTAAACTTATGTCTAAGTCATTGGGTGGAAACAAAGTGTGACTCCACTGCCATTTTTATAGTCATAGACACTCTTTTAATGGTCTCTGAATTTTCTCAAGTGTCAATGAAATTCTATGAAGCAGACGCACGGTGATCAAACTTTGCTGTGTGTTAATTAGTCTCTGCAAGTACTGCAATCCACTCACTTCCAGCAAGTGCAAGGTGATGGTTTTATTAAATATAGCAATTACAGAAAAAGAAAAAGTACTTGCAGATTACTGCAGTGAAGAAAATAGGACTCTGGCTTTGGAGAGGCTAGTCTTTCCCCAAGTTCAAATTAAGATTATGTTAGAAATGGCATTCAAAAGTTAGTAAAACACTGAATAAATCTGATATTCACCCAGTTTCATTACTTACCACTATGTTTCAGATTTCTTTTCCCAGAAACAAAAAATAATATGATGTTGTTACGAGCTAGCACTACAAAAGACCACACACTGGATGACGAGAGCACACCCTTAAAAATTGTCACTTTTTAGGGTGGAAAATCCCTTGAAGAAGTAACAAGAATGAACATGAAGAGGAGGAATGAGGGTTAAATCAAGGTTTAGGGCTTACCAATCCGAAGAGGCACAGGGTCACGATTTCAAGCCAAGCAGTGACCGAGTGTGTGCATGCACAGATCAGCCAGAGATAAAAAGGAGAGACCAGAAACTAAAGAGAGAAGAGACAATGACTAGAATACGCTCAGCCAAAGAGAAAAGAGAGAAGAGAGAATGACCACAAGACATAGGCTGGAGAAACAAGAACTCGGCCACGGAGATATATATAAGGGAGAAGAGAGGACCGGCTAGAAAAGATGAACGGCCAGAGAGAAATGAAGGGTGGCTAAAAACTTTGAAACAGCATTAATTTAAACGAGTAGCAAAAGCAAAATTCTGCAACACGTTTTCTCTGCCTCGTCCTCTGAACATTGTGTTACAGGCTTTTAAAAAGGAGGGGAAAAGGGATTTGTTGGGATTCTCTCGGCGGCTTCCCTGAGCGGCCAGATTATAAATTGGGTGAATTAAGAATGCGATTAGATTAGGTTTTAGAAAATAGCTTCAAAAGAACAAGAAATATGATTTTAGAGATTTTGTAGAATAATTTTTGAAAAGGATAAAAAAAAATACAAAAAGAATTTCTGGTAAACCATGGTTTTAACCCAAAACATGATTTTGGAGAAAAAAGTGCTTATGACTTTTTTTCAAGTGTCTGTGTAATTTTTTTACAAAATATGATTTTGACTCCAAGAGTGTTTTTTTTATTGTTATCTAAACACACAAGTTTGAACCTCCCATAGTTCAAAAAAGACCCATAGAGAAAGGTATGTTGGTCTGTTACCCAGATACCTAATAATAAGATTAAAAAAAAGTGTCGTCCACCAAGTATTCCAAAGGGTCATAAAAAACTATTATTAAGGGTATTTTAGGGAACCAACACCAATTTTTTTTTATAAATAACTAACTTATTTATACAGCTCTTAGTACCTTGGGTTTTTATTTTAATGCACCAACTAGAAGCAATTTTGGTATAAAAGAGTATAAGGCACCAATCACCGCATTTTATTTTTGTTATTAATTGAGGTTAAAAGTTGGAAAAATTAAGTCTTATTGTTTAAATAGAAGTAAAGTTCTAATCAAGAATTAATAGTTGGTGATTTATGCTTGCTGAAATCACATTTGTTGAAGAGTCTGAAACTTTGCCTTTGAGGTAGCTGCTAAAGTCTGCGACTCTTCTCCAACCTTGCACGTATTTCCGTTCTTAGCATTCTGAAGTTTAATGTTCTGGTTTTGTTTTGTTTTTTTGTTTTTTTTTTTTTTTTTGCCAAAGTGTTTTGGCCGTTTAACTTGAAAAAGAAATAGATAGATGGCTTTGATCCCATGAACCAAAAAAAAAAAAAAAAACCATTTTGATTTTTTTAAGCAAATTAAAAGCAACTAAAGACTTCTATCAAAAAAAAAAAAAAAAAGCTACTAAAGACCTGTTTGAGAAAACATTGAAAAAGCATGTTCAAATAAGTTGAGACAAAACCCATCTTATAAACTTACCTCATGCATCATAAATCATATTGAAAAAGTAACTTCTGCCGCTAATCCAAACAGACACTAAAAATATAGCGTTATAATATTGTTTTTAATTAAAAAACTTTAGATGTGATATTGTCTGACAAATAAGCACTATGAACCCCAAGCCATAGATTTAAAAAATAGCCAATTTTTGTTTCTTTCTATAACTTTAAATTTCAAAGTTTTAAAGAAAAAAAAGAATCTTTCATCGGATTTATTTGTCTAACAATTAAGCACCATGATTCCCTTTATTCCTTGCTGGATGAGGAAAACAACTTGACCGCCTTCAACACACAAACGGAATCATCTCTGCATGCATATATATACCACGGAACTCTAGTTATCTTCTTAAGCCCTATTTGAATTAGCATTAACAAAGTATGATCACTCAAATTGAGATAAAATTTTACTCATATATTTATATTATATATCGTAAATTCCGTTAAAAAAATAGTTTCTATCGTCGGACTTAGCATATGTGAGGTTGACCCAAAAAAACAAAAGAAGCCAATTTTATGTTTGATAAAGGTTCTACCACCATTAAGGTAATTAAATCCGGACTAGTCACTAAACCGGCCAGGATATTGGGTCAAGGGTCATTGGGTCATATTGGAGTCAAACCGAAACCAAACCGGTGATATGTTAAAAATTTTAGGCTGATTAATATAAAATTCTAAAGAAAAAAGTTAAAAAAGTTGATTTTTCTTTCTAAAAACTCATACTGGACCGGACCGGCCTACTAACCGGTTCGGCGGTTTCGGCGGTTTCCGGGCAGGATCAGCCGGTCCGAGTCTGATTACACTGACTGACATATATTGATACAATTCTCTCTTGGACCTGGATTTGGATTTCCGTTCATCCACTTGCGGTGATGTGAGTTTTCCAACATCTCTAGTGATATCCGACGCAGCCTAATTGAGTTCAGATTACATTTCCTTTATCAGTGTCACTTTCTGTGCTCCCACATAGCATCGTGTCCTTTTCTCCCAAACAACTGTCACATGACAGTAACCGCGGACCACTCCTATTTTTTTTTACCAATTTATCTACTACTGATGTCACATATCAATTGTTGACCAAAAAAAATGTCACATCAATTTGTGATAAAATTATATCCCTTTCAGTTCTAAATATAAGACCTAGTTGATTTTTTTTAGAGAGATTAAGAAAGCGAAATATATTACTGCCTCCGGTTCTAAATATTAAAAACTCTGTGCAACTTTGGAAAGAAACTAATGTATTTTGATGCCTATCTTATAACTGGGTTAACTAATGCATATTAATTGTTTGTTGAAATGTCTCAAAGCAATTGCTGGCCTTTATACTATTCTTAGCCCTCTTGGTAAGGACTATGATTCTGAGATGGATGAAGAAGCACAGATTAACCGAGAGCAGCTGAGGGTGAAATCATTCACGAAAAAATATTCATTTGCTTCAAGAGATGAACAATTGGTAATTGAGAATAGGCCACAGTGGAGTGGAGGAGTAATGGACATTTGGGACGATATTTCTCTAGCATACCTCTCATTTTTCTGCACTTTCTGTGTGTTTGGGCGGAACATGGACAGACTTGGCTTTGGGAACATGTATGTCCATATTGCCACTTTTGTTCTATTCTGCACGGCTCCCTTCTGGAGTTTTTACATTGGCTGCTGTTAATATCGACAATGACAATGTAAGACAGGCTATGATAGGTGTTGGAATCGTACTGTGCTTATTTGGTTTACTGTATAGTGGATTTTGGATGATCCAAATGAGAAAGAGATTCAACTTGCCTTCTTATGATTTCTGCTTCGGTAAACCCTCAGTTTCTGACTGCACACTTTGGCTGTGTTGCTGCTGCTCTGCTGCTCAAGAAGCTCGTACGGGGAACTCCTATGTTGTTGTAGAAGATAAATTCTGCAGGAAGCAAGATGATATTAGTGTCCAACCACCAATTTTCGCCATTGCCTCGTGAAGATGCAAACTCTCCTTGTTGTGAATAAGTGAATGTAAATAAGTTGTGAATAGTAGGTTGTTTTAGTATTTTATATATGTTGAGTTTGTCAGGTATAATGCTTGGTTATACCGGTTATGTGTTTGTCTATATAAGTAGACCTCTGTATTCAGAATTCTTTAATCAATGAGAATCATTATTCTCTATTTCTATTCGGGCCTGTACAGTTTATTTTGGTACCAGAGCCTCGCTCTAAACCAAGCTAAGCGGATCTACGTTCAACCCGACCCGCTCCAATATTCTATTCTGGTTCAGCCATTTCGATAAGTGTATCTCCTCTTCGAACTCAACCTATTCCTCATCTCCGATCTACAAACGTTCCAGCAGAAATGGCCTACAGATTCCACACTTCTTTCATCCGATCCTTGCCAGGAATACTGATTCTTCCACCTTGAGAGTCCTTTCACTAGATCCATCGGTAGAAGAACGCCCTTCTTGACCTCGAAAATTCTATCGGTCACAAGATTCGCCGAGGCTTGCACTTCAACAGTTTCTGAATCTCTTTCAATCAACAATGATTAACAAGGCTGCACTCTTGTGACTACGACAAATGGCAGAATTAACAAATCCGGAGAAGACATCAAGCGACCAGAGGTCTCAGGTACTTGACTATAATCATCCTCTTTACTTGCATCCAGCCGACACTCAGGCTGTGACTTTGGTACCGCAACTGTTGAATGGGTGCCAGAATTATCCTATGTGGAGTAGACCAATGAAGCTCGCACTACATGCCAAGAATAAACTTGGTTTTGTTGAGGGAACTTGTCTCAGAGATGATCAAGAACCACATCTCAGAAATCAATGGGACAGATGTAACTCAGTGGTACTTTCTTGGCTCATTAATTCTGTAGACAAGGATATTGCTAGTGGTATTGTCTTTTCCCTTAATTCTCGACTGGTTTGGCTTGATCTTAAAGAAAGATTTGACAAGCGTGATGGAGCAAGAATCTTCCATCTCCACCGTTCCATTAATTTTTTGAGTCAGGGCACCACATCCGTGTCTGCATATTATACAAAACTCAAAGAACTTTGGGATGAGTATGCTACAATTGTTCCCATGCCAGACTGTCAATGTAGCACATCTAGAGACTATTCAAAAATAGTCCAAGAACAACGGTTATTTCAGTTTCTGGTAGGTCTAAATGATTCCTTCCAGCAAGTACGAAGCCAAATCTTGCTTATGACTCCTTTTCCTACATCCAACCAAGCATATTCTATGGTGCTACAAGAGGAGTCTCAGCGTCAAATTGTTTTCCACAATCCTCTCTCTGCCTTTGATGGAATTGTAATGGCGTCCAATACCTCTAGAGGAGGACGAGGACGTGCTAGAGGGCGAGGTAGAGATCGCTCACAGGACATATGTGCCCACTGCAACAAAAGGGGCCATTAACATGAGAACTGCTACCACAACATTGGTTTCCCTCCCTCCTTTGGTAAAAGACAGCAACCAGAGGATCAGACTAATCAAGCCAGTGCTGAGGATTCAGTCAAAATGAACCGTATGCAAGAAACAACACCAATCTCTCAGAATGCTATGTTTACTCCAGAACAGTATAAGAAGATACTTGAAATGCTTCAACGTGAATCTGATCCAAATGAAGTGGCAGTAAGCATCCAAGCTACTACTCCAGGTTTGCACCCAACTTCTCTTGCATGTGATTGGATTTTAGACTTAGGAGCTAGTTGTCATATAGTTAATAGGTTAAGCATGCTAGATAAATACACATTATACATTGGACCACCAAAGATAGTCAAAATCCCAAATGGACATAGAATTAAAGTCACTCACATAGGAGAGGTGCATATTACAGAACATATTTCCTTAACAAATGTTTTATATGCAAAGGAGTTTTGTTATAACCTCATATCTGTTAGTAAATTCGCATTGGACAGCATGTGTGTTGCATCTTTTTGGCCTAATCGTTGTGTATTGTAGGATATGGTCAGTGGGATGACCAAAGGGATTGGTAAACTCACAAATGGACTGTACTTGCTCACACAAAATGAAAGACATGGCAAATCTGTTTTGATGCATATGACATGTAATAGTAGTTCTATTAAGAGCACTCTTTGGCACAAAAGATTAGGACACGCACCTTTAGATACTATGAAATACTTGGCTGGTCTACGAACCGATTTGAATAATTGTGATGTCTCTGTTTTGGATAGGAATAAATGTGAAATCTGTATTCTAGCCAAACAGCACAAATTGTCATTTCCTCAAAGTTCTTCCACAACTCAGTTCTGTTTTGAATTGTTACATATGGATGTTTGGGGTCCTTATAAGACACCAACACACCAAGGTTTTCGGCATTTTTTGACTATAGTAGATGATTACTCACGGACTACTTGGATTTTCTTGATGCATTCTAAATCCAATTCTGTAAAATTTATGAAAACATTCATCACATTTGCTGAAAACCAATTTTCTACTAAAATCAAAAAATCAGAACTGATAATAGAACTGAATTTGTCAATAAAGAAGTTGCGGAATTTTTGGAAAGTAGAGGAATAATTCATAAAAAATCTTGTCCTTTTACCCCTCAACAAAATGGCGTTGTGGAAAGAAAACATAGACACATTCTTGCTGTTTGTAGGGCTATTATGTTCCAATCCAATTTACCAATAAGATTTTAGGGAGAAGCTGTTAGAGCTTCTACATATTTAATTAACAGAACTCCCTCCAAGATGCTAGCATATAAAACGCCTTATGAACTATTATATGGTAAGTCTCCTTCTCTTTCCCATTTGAAAGTTTTTGGATGTCTTGCTTATGCGGTAAAGTTTACTAATATAGATAAATTACAATCCAAAGCAGACCCTTGCATCTTCCTTGGGTATCCAACAGTCCAAAAGGGCTACCTATTATATAACATACAATCTCAATCGCTTATTGTTTCTAGACATGTTACTTTTCTTGAAAACAAGTTTCCTTTTCAGGATACCTAAGTAAACTCTTCAGGGGGAGCTATCAAAAGGCATATAGACCCCTTTATCCTAGATACTGGGATCCCATCATTATATGCACCAGCATCTTCAGGAGACACCACCTCACACCAGAACAACCAACTTCCTGAGTCAGATCTGCCACCAACTGATCGTAATGAGCAAGAATCCAGATACACAGAATTGCCTACACGACCTATAAGGGAAAGAAGGGCTCCTGCGTGGACAAAAGACTATCACTGTGAGAAATTACCTTCTACTAATGTCACTATTGCTCCGCTGCTTGAATCTGATTTTATTAATCATACTGCCTTGTTTCATTATGTATCTCTTAATGACTTGTCTTCTGGATATAAATCATTTTTATCTAACCTAGATAAAGAAATTGAACCTGATTCTTATGAACAAGCTACAAAAGACCCTAGATGGGTAAAAGCAATGCAAAATGAAATGTCAGCTCTTGAGAACAATGGAACTTGGAAAATAGTTGACTTACCTAAGGGAAAGAAACCGATAAGTTGTAAATGGGTTTTTAAGAGTAAATATAAATCTGATGGGACTTTAGATAAATTTAAAGCAAGGTTAGTTGCAAAAGGATATAGTCAAAAGGAAGGAGTAGACTTTTATGAAACCTTTTCTCCTGTGGTTAAAATTGTTACTATTCGAATCATTCTTACTCTTGCTGCAGTAAATAATTGGGCTCTTTGCCAAATGGATGTAGAAAATGCATTTTTGTAGGGAGATTTACATGAGGAGGTCTATATGACCATCCCTCAAGGTTTTGAAAGAAAAGGTAAGAATGGTTATCAAGTCTGCAAGCTTGAGAAGTCCTTATATGGACTCAAGCAAGCAGCAAGACAATGGAATGCAAAATTGACTCAAGCCCTGATTAAAGGGGGTTTTGAGCAAAGTAAATATGATTATGCACTATTCCAAAAATGTACCAAGGATGGTATAGTATTTGTCCTTGCCTATGTAGACGATTTATTGATCACAAGGAGCAACATGCCCTCTATAAATGCTGTCAAACAGTTTTTGCAGGATCATTTTAGAATGAAGGACCTTGGAACATTAAAATACTTCCTTGGTTTGGAGGTTCTAAGGTCTGACCATGGAATACTCTTAAACCAAAGGAAGTATGCATCAGAACTTGTAGAGGAAGCAAGTTTAGATGAAGAAGAGGTAGCATTGACACCAATGGAACAAAATTTAAGGCTCACAGCTGATTCAACAAAGGATGACCACTTCCTCCAAGATGGAGGCCCTTACAAGAGACTCGTTGGTAAGTTACTTTATTTAATATTAACTAGACCTGACATAGCTTATTCTGTGCAGGTATTAAGCCAATTTATGCAACGTCACAAAGAGTCCCACATGAATGCAGTGATTAGATTGATCAAATATCTCAAAGATACTCTTGGACGTGGGATCTTTCTGTCATCCAAAAGTCCTATGGAATTGGAATGCTTTTGCGATTCTGACCATGCAACGTGTCGGGACACAAGGAGATCTGTGACAGGTTTTCTGGTCAGATTAGGAGGTTCTTTGATCTGCTGGAAGTCCAAGAAACATAACACAGTTTCCACATCTTCCGCTGAAGCTGAATATCGTGCATTATCAAAGGCAACTTCAGAACTCACTTGGCTAGTTGGACTATTCAAGGAGCTGCACATAAACAACATAGAACCAGTCAGAATTCACTGTGATAACAAGGCTGCTGTTCATATTGCTACAAACCCTATGTTTCATGAGTGTACGAAGCACATTGAAGTGGATTGTCACTTCATACGTGAGAAATTAATGAAGGGAATGATTGTTTTTTGACATGTGAAGTCTTCGGAAAACTTGGCAAATATTTTAACTAAAGCATTGGGAGGCCCTTGGCATAAATATATCCTAGGCAAGCTAGGAACTTATGAATATATAATTCCTAGCTTGAGGGGGAGTGTTGTGAATAAGTGAATGTAAATAAGTTGTGAATAGTAGGTTGTTTTAGTATTTTATATATGTTTAGTTTGTCAGGTATAATGCTTGGTTATACCAGTTATGTGTTTGCCTATATAAGTAGACCTCTGTATTCAGAATTCTTTAATCAATGAGAATCATTATTCTCTATTTCTATTCGGGCCTGTACAGTTTATCACTCCTATGGGAATCAGATCTCCTCCTTCCAAGGCCGGAACCTCTAGACCTCTTGCTCCGAGTGGTGCGCCAAAGGGTTATCATAGTCCAGAAAAGCCATTGTTTACTGTAAGAGAGGAATCTTTGGAAAGAGATCGAGACAGAGAAATGAGCCCACCGGTTCCACCTGTTATACGTAGAGAATCCCTCTAGCCTTTTCCCCTCCTCTGGGAATGTAAATCTCGCACGGATCAATTCCATGGGATGGTCCATATAATTTTTTAGCAGAGTCATCTTAACAGGTAATGGTTGTGATCATGTTCTTACTGGAAAGAGTTTAGATGACTTGGTATTTTCAGAAAGTATTTTTCAAATTTAGAATAATGATTTGCTGGTGGGATAAGATAAATTAATTTTCATATATAAATTAATTTTCATATAACTCTTTATCTCCTATGTGTCACCATTTTTAGTCAAAAAAATTTAAACAAAAGGTTAAGTAACAGTTAATATGTATTTTTTTACATATTTTGGAAGTTCATAATTATTTTTAGAAGCCTCTCTTTAAAAAAACTCGCAATCCAATTTAAGAGCCACCTTTTTTGTCCCCATATTTGAATTATTATCTTCACCCTTATATTCATGTCGTCCTCATAGAACTTACATATTTAGATGTAATTAATAATATTTTTTTAAAGAAAATATCCCTAACCAACAAATAAAGAAATTTGATATAATTTAAAGTAAATTTTAAGAAAATAATAGACATTAATAGTGACTAGTAAAAGTCAAAAAGAATTTAAAATATAAGTTAAATAAAAGCCATTTTATTAGGACGTAAATTGAGTTATTTTATCTTAGAAATAATAAATAATAATTTGTCATAAAAAGTTCAAATACGCCTTTTTCAATGTTCATGCAAGGGATCTCTCCTTTTTACTTTATTTTTATGTAATATATAATTGGGTTAAGGGGCAAAAAAATCATGAATTTTTGGTAAAAGAGTGCCCAACATCATAAACTTTTTTTGGTACAAAAATATCTATAAACTTTTGAAAATGGGGCAAAAATACCATTTTGATTAATAGAGTTAAACTTCTATTACTTTTTATATGTGGGCCCCACATTATTAGTTAATGATTATTTTAACCAAAAAAAATTCCTTACATCCTCTCTTTTCCTGAGTCCGGATCCTCTTAAAAGCGCCCCCTTCAGCGTCTTTTAGCATCCAAATCAAGTGCATCCAAATAATTCAATAATGATTGTGTTTTAAAAGCAAGCAAATGGGTGGCCAAGATTAAAAGAAACCAACGATCTTAATGAGATTCTAAGAGTTTATGAGAAAAAAGCTTCGGTGGGCATCTCCTTCCTTCTTTTCCCTGCCCTCCTCTGTTCTCGCTCCCTCTCTCTTTCTTTCTCTCTCTTTCTCAATTTCTCATAACTCCAACTCCATCACAAACATGCTACCAGCAACGGTTTTTTAATAAGTCAAAACTCAGAAAGAAACACAAAGAAAATACGATAAAATTAAGAAGCTAAAGGGATGTTTGATTTTGTTCTTAAAAACTGTTTCTTTATTTTTAAAAACAATAAAACAATAAAATATGTTTGGTAAACTGTTTTTAAAAACAATAAAACAAAAAGTTGTTTTTAAAAACTAAAAAACAAAAACATTTTTTAGTTATTTTCTTGCTTTTATTTTTCTATTTTTCTATTTTTTATTTTTTTGAGGCTGTCACTTATCCATTATCGACATTACTACTAGTGACGACTATCGTAATGTCACCACTGGCGACCGCACCACCATATCACTTCAAAACACAGATTTTTCAAAACAACTATCCAAATAGATTTTTATTTATTTTTAAAAGTTGTTTCTAAGAACTGTCTTATAAAACTATTTCTAAGAACAAAAAAACAGATAATAAAACCAAACAAGTCATAAGTGACTTCTCTCTCCTCTAGAAATTTGTAAGTTGAAACGCTTGAGAGGATCTGAATACCCGAACCCAGTGTAAGCGCGCCCTTTTAGTCATAAAGCTTGCTTCCTCCTTCTTCCATCTGTCGATATGCAGCACTTGGGTATTTCATTCTCTGTTCAATAAGCTCAGAGCCATTCCAATAAGATTCACATAAAATTAGTCACTAAGTGCTACTATATTTTAAAATTATTTCTTCCCTCCCTGCCATTTTCTTTCACTTTCAATACCCAAAATTTCAAAAATCTGGAATCTTTCATCTAAAACAGTTTTATAAGACGTTATCAAAACCCCTAAAAAACAAAGGTATAAAGCCTGTTTGATTCTATTTCCTATTTTTTGTTTTCTAAAATAATTTTATAAAATTTTTTTTGAAAACAAAAAAAAACTTTGTTTGGATAATTGTTTTTGAAAACAAGTTTTAGAAACAAAAAATCAAAAATATTTTTTAAATAATTTTTTTAAAACAATTTTGGAAAAAAAATTGAACTAAACTATTTGAATAATTATTTCTTGAAACAATTTTTAGAAAAAAAAAACTGATTGGATGGTTGTTTCTCACGATAATGTGTTTGAATCAATTCTTTTAACATCGACTTATTTAATTCACTTATTTTATATAATTGAGATTAACATTATTTATTATAGTTATTTTTTTGACCTGATTTATTATTATAAATACCCAATATCTTATTATATTAATAAATTAGTATAATTTAAAATCAAATTAAATAACCAATAAATAACACAAAAATGATTTACTATTAACAAAAATAACATGGTTAAAATTTAAATTGATATTGTTTTAAACAGAGTCTAAAAAAAATCTAATTATATCGAAAAACATCTAATTGGTAGAATTGCGATAATGTGACCACATCCTAGTAGAGATTCAATCACAAAGTGCTGACCTCTCTGCTACGCTTTAATCAGATAGATTAGACAAGTTGTCCAAATTATAACTTGTACTTTCTACAGTCCTATGTTCTATCAAACTTTCTACTTCTAAGTTTGTGTTTAAGGTTAAATCCTCTACTTGTGTCAGATCCATATTCTCCCATTCTATAAACAAAAAATCATGTCGACTCCGCTTCCGTATGTTGTAAAATAGCAAAACATGTCACCACTATAAGGTGTTATCTTGAAGGCGTGTATGATGGCATTAAATTCAGAATTGGAAATTGAGCTTTCAAAACTCCAAAACAGTTTTCAATTGTCATTCTTAATGAAGAATGCCTATAATTAAAAAGCTCTTTAGCATTTCTAAATAACCTTTAGGGCTTGTTTGGTTTGTAGGGAGGGGATGGAATGGGAGGGGACGGGGAGGAAGGGCATAGAGTTACCTTGTTTAGTTTGATTAGAGGAATGGAAGGGTTTTTAATGATTTCTTGTTTGGTTCAAGAGGGGGAAGGGAGGGTGATAATGATTAATTTACAACTATACCCTCATATGTTAGGTTATAAAAATTAATTTACACTTTAATTTATATTATACTATTTAATGAAAATTTAGTCTTAACATATTAATATGTGTATAAAAAAACTGGAATGATAATTTTCTTATTTATGATTAATATAATAATATATTTTGAAAAATTATATTAACAAATTTGATTTTAAAAAAAATGAAATCTTGTTCTCTTCCGCCTCATACCTCATTCATAGTTTATTTTCCTTCTTCCTCCACCATCTATTCCCCTTCTCTCAGCCCAAAACCAAAAAATGCTGAATCAAGAAAAGTTGTGGACTTGCTACAACAGAAGGGCGAGAGTTACAGATCTGGCAAGCAATGGATGGGCACCATTCAACATCCAATCTCACCGCTGGGAAACCTTCGACTCCTCCGCCTCTCCTTTTCTTCCACCAGCACCACTGCTTGCAACATTACCGCCGGTGACTTCTGTCATGCTAATTAAAAAATTTGTTGCCTCCTCATCGTTCTCACCAGCAATCTATTGGTCAGATAAGAAGGAAAGAAAATACAAGAGCACCGTAAAATAAGTATATGGGCAAATGGGTAACAAAATTTGGCTCCCCTCCAAAAAACCCCAATTTGGAGGGGATCAAAATAAGGGGATGGGAGGGGAGAGAGGGGCAGATTTTTGGTTCCCTCCCCTTCAAAATTTCAAACCAAATAAGGGGAGGGGCTCATTTTTCCTCCCCTTCCATCCTCTCCCCTCCAACCAAACAGACCCTTAGTCCTTAACTCATTGCAAAAACTAATGAGACATGCCTTTTCCATTCGCAAAAATTCATAACAAGTAGTTCTTGATCCTTGCATAAGCTCATTAACAAATTCCTGACCGGTAAGTGCAGATGTACCAATTGGAATTTTATTAAGAAACTTACTTTCATATGCGCTCATCATATTAATCAACATTAATTCATACAACCCATCTTTGGTTTTGAAAGCGGTCTTCCATTCATCTTCGAGACAAATTTGGATTTGATGATATCCGCTATGAAGATCAATTTTAGAGAAGGTAATGAAGCCATATAACTAGTCAAGCATGTCGTCAAGCCTAGGTATCAGAAACTGATACTTAATTATGATCTTGTTGACTGCACGAGAATCTACGCACATTCTCCAGCTTCCATCTTTCTTGGGTACCAAGAGTACAGGCACAGCACATGGGCTGACACTTTCACAAATCAATCCCTTTTTCAGCAATTCTTCAACTTGCCTTTGCACTTCAGCAGATTCTTGGGGACTCATCCTGTAGGCTGGCTTGTCAAGAATTACTGCTCTTGGGATGAAATCCATGGCGTGTTGAATGTCTCATATGGGTGGTAGCCCCGTTAGAATGTCATCTAGAATCACATCAGAAAACTCAGCTAACAACTGCTGAACATCTAGTGGAATGATAGTGCCATTATTTACCTTGAGCAAAAGAAGAAAACCCATTGTTTGACTTTCTGATTTGGTCACCTTTAGTTGTGACTTCTTGACTAATGATACTATTGGCTTGCACTCATTTTTGCCTTTGACTTCTTCATGCCATCCTTCTGGAAAGAATATGTATTTACATGACCGTCGTACAGAGTACGTTGATCATATTGCCAAGGCCTCCCCAGAAGAAGATGACAGGCATCCATAGGAACAACATCACACCAAGCTTCATCGTGTATTGGCAACATTTTGAAACTTTTACCTCATTGTTTTAGTTAAGCCATTGGAGCTTGTAAGGGCATGGATGGTTGTGAGTTGTTTGTTGTAACTTATCTACCATATAGTTAGAGACTACATTTTCACAGCTTCTATTGTCAATAATGACATCACAGAATTTACCTTGAGTAGTGCAGCGAGCATGAAAAATATTGTGATGTAGCCAAGGCTCTTCTTTCACAATTGCTATATGCAGGCTTCTTCTAATCACAAGTGATCAGCAAGAGTGAGTTCTTCATCAAAAACTGGCTCTTTGTCAGGCATGGGCTTCTCTTATTCTTCAAACACTGCAGAAGTTTCCCCTTCAATAATAGTAACAACTCTGCGAGTAGGATATTTTGAAGCGATATGACTGAACCCTTGGCATTTGAAGCACTTAGGTGCTTTGGAGCTAAACTCCTTGGCGGCCTTTGGTGGAGGTTTGCTTGAAGAGCTAGGCTGAGGCATTTTTGGTTTACGCCCGTCAAAAGGAAGTCTGGTTAAGGAAGACAGTTGGTACGAAAACCTTTTGGGCAATTTCTTCTCGATACGGATGGATAGACAAATGACATCGTCTAGAGTCCAGTATTGTTGAAGCTGCACTGGATGAGCAATATTAGTATTCAACCCTCCAAGATAACAGGCTATTATTTGCTCCTCCCTCTCTTGGATATCACACTTCATAATGAGTTTTTCAAATTCCCTCGTATATTCTTCCACAGACATAGTCTTTTGATGGAGATTATGTAATTGAAGGAAGTTATCTTGATAATAATTTTCAGGAAGAAACTTACGTGAGAGCTCACGTTGCATCTTGTCCCACATTCGGATCTTGCTTTTTCCTTCTTTTTCACTCCTTTTCTTGAGATTCTCCCACTATATGAAAGCATGTTTCTTTAGTTTGATGGCGACAATTTTAACTTTTTGCTAATCGAGAATCTCTTTGTATTTAAAAACTCGCTCAACAGCTTGAAGCCAATCGATGAATTCGTCCGATTGAAGTTTTCCCTCAAATTCAGGTATGTCTATCTTAATGTCATTAAGGCGGAATGGTTTTTGTTAAGGATGGCGACGGTAGTCAGTGGATGACGAACTGTTGTTATCCGAATCATCCTCTGGATATTCACTGCGAGATTCTAACATGGCTTGCTGTGTTTGTACAGCAGTTTCTAGTTCTTGTATCCGGCGTTTCATCTCGTTCATCTCAATCTCGTGTGTGTTTCTACGTCTTGGAGGCATTTTAGAATTATTTTTATGAGGTTAGGATTTAAAGAACATAGATATTAAGTATAGGGTGGAAGGGTATAAGGGTAGGATTGGTATTTATGGAAAAGAAAGGGGTAAAACTGGAAATCTTATGGACAAATAGGGGTCAAAATGTAATTTAGTAACTTTCAGGGGTTGAAATGTAATTTTGGCAGAAATCTGGGGTCAAAATATAATTTCAGAAAATTTTAGGGTAAAAATGTAATTTTGATAAAATATGAGGCCAACATGTAATTTCAGAATGTTTTGGGGGTCTAAAATGTAATTTTGATAAAATATGGGGGCAAAACGTAATTTCAGAAATTTTTAGGGTCTAAAATGTAATTTTGGCAAAAATTTGGGGCCAAAATGTACTTTCAGAAAGTTTTGAGAAAAATTTGTAATTTTGACCAAATTTAGGGGTCAAAATGCAATTTCGGAAAAGTTGTGCTAACTAGGATCGTTGACGTGGTGGTTATGACACATGGTATTGAATTGGTGGTTGATTTGTCCCTGACGCAGAAGATCAAGCTGACGTGGCTGATGACGTCATCATCTTCAACCTCTAAACTTCGATGACAGCATGTGAAATTCCGATGAGTTTCTGGTGATCTCCATGGAGGTGCGTGGGATTGTTTCACTGTTGTGACCAAGGTTATTCTTAGGTTTTTTGGCTTTCTGAACACGATGGTGAGGTCGGTTTCTTCAAAAAACACTCCGAGAGTGAAAATCCGACACCCTCTATTTTCTCACGTTTTTGTTTCTCACCCACTCCTCATTCCTTTGCTCTCTAGCCCTCTGGAACTCAGTTTTGATACCAAAATGGTACAGGAACCAATCTCAAATGTGTTTATTCAATTTCTGGATGATTTTTACAATGAGATGATATACCTATTTATACTACTGAAATACCCATTAAAATATTACACGAGTCAAAAACGTTGGGCTTCACCAACGCTACTCCCACCTACTCCCTCTGCATAATCGTCATGCCTTGCATCATGTCAGTCATATGCTCTGTTTTCATTTTCAAAGTTGGTGCGCTCTGTCAACGTTGGCTACTCTATTTAACCTTTAAAGACCGATAAGGCACGCCCAAAGTTCATCTGTTAAAGGACTAAGATCAACTCCCTAAATATGTCATATACTAAGGATCAGAGGGAGTACTTCAGTGAATATTTTCCATAGTGTCTTGAAATACTCTTTTTCTCTCACATAGAATTGGTCTCTTGAAATTGTAGATAGGATCTTCTTTGTATGTGTCTCTTTTGAGTAGCTAGGTTTTTTTATCTTTATAACATTGCATATATTATATTATTAAAGTGATGTCATGAACAGAATTTATCTTTATAATGTTGCATATATTATTAAAACTTAGCTACTCAAAAGAGACACACACAAAGAAGACCCTATCTGCAATTTCAAGAGACCAATTCAATGTGAGAAAAAAAGTGTGTTTCAAGACGCTATGGAAAATATACATTGAAGTACTCCCTTCGATCCTTAATATACCACATATTTAGGGAGTTGATCTTGATCCTTTAATGGACAAACTTTGGGCATGCCTTATGGATCTTAAAAGGGATTGGGATGGGAACCATAGAAGAGTCTGCTTGCGAAATGATTCATCATATGTAATTAAGCTTATCAAGGATGAAGATCATAGTCTTCATGTGTAAACTAGAATTTAATTCAAGAAAGTCATCAATATATGCTCAAATGTGATTTGGTGGTTCATCTTGAACACATAAGAAGACACAGGAACTTTGAAGTTGATATGTTAGCTAAGCGTGCTTTAAAGATGTCCCAGATTTCACTTGGTTTGTTTACACGATTTTTGTCTGTTTATTTCCTGTAATATAGAGCATTCTCTACCACTTTCTTACATTATAAAAAAAGGCATGCTTTTTCGCAAAATGAAAAAAAATAGTAATAATTAATAATTAATGACAGCCTGGCATTCCAAACTCAACCCATCCGGAAAAGTCATGGGCAGAGAGACTGATCGAGATGATTTGCACGCATAAGATGAGGCGTACGTGTAAGATATCTGATATCAATTACTAATTTCTTTGAGTTTTCTATTAGTCTAAATTCATGAGTGGGTAACTTCTTTATTTTCTTTTCTTGTAAAGTTATTGAGGGCCTGACTCAATGAATAATTTGTGAGTGTCTTGATTTTATTGGTTTTGCTTTCTTGAATATTATAATATTTTTTAGAATAAAATGTATATAAACCTCTTGTAACATTGAAATATATATTTCAGTGTAACATTGAAATATATATCTCACAGACCTTCCTAATCTATTTGAATTGGTATCTTATTGGTACCTTATTACTTAGAAACTATCAATCCACATAAAAACAACACTCAAATTTTTCTAGGGGAATACTTAATTACCTTTCTTCATGTTTTCTCAGCGCAGAAATTAGCCCTAATTCAGCATGAAGATAAGAAGGTGAAGTGTATATAATTTATATATATATATATAGAGAGAGAGAGAGAGAGAGAGAGAGCACTCATTTTGAATTAAACATACATAAATTTTATTCCACGGCAAACCATTTGTCATTTATTTATGCTCAACACATACGTAGTACAACACATGACTGGTGTATTTCATATAGAAGCAGCACCAGTTTTTTATACTCAACACACACATAGTACAACACATGATAAGTGTACTTCATATAGAAGTAGCCCCAATTATTTAATACCCAACACATACTGGTGTTTATATCCAATAAATGGCATATCGATTGCCATTTACTATTGTTGGAGGGTGTGCTTCATATAGAAGTTGCAAGCTTCAAATCAGGTATTTCTTTTGTCCCTTTGATTGGGTATCCACCAGAACAGTTAATGTTACATACCCCTGGTTTGGAGCCGGTGTTTCTTTTGATGCGGGCGTAACCTCGTTCACCCCATCCGGTCCCCCATGAGTTTTTGACAATCCAATAATCTTCACGATTCGATGAACCATATCCTAAAACAGAGCATGTATATAGAAGTTGTGTGATTCTGAAAATAAGTTGCTGTCATGGGGTGGACGTAAAACAAAGCATGTATATTGATTTTGGGGTGAATTTTGGGGTTCTTTGATTCTGAAATTCGATCATTAACCTCAGGACATATGTGTAGGAGAGTATAGAGTTAAAATTTGTGAGGTTTAGAGTACAAATTCATGTATACATGTTAGTTTTCTCAATTCTGTTTTGCTGTCCGAAAAACAGAGTACATACCTGAAACTTGTAAAATCTTAAACAGAGGCTATTTATGGAATTTTCAAATGGGTCTTTTTATATAGATATTTTAGGATGTTTAGTTGATGATAGAATCAAGAAAAGTACAATTTGGAATGAAAATGGATGAGTTCTTGATTTTTGAAGTTAGACTGTCAAAACTAACGTTTTTGGGAGTCAGTCAGATTCATGTTGTGTTTTGACTAGGAAAACCTTAGTGAAAAATTATGAAATTTTACAGGAATATATTAGACAATCATAGCTTTCCAATGAGTCCAAGAAAGCATTATTTTGATATCTTTAGGGAGATTTATGATTTTTGAAATTTAAGTCAGTAACAGAGAACATTCTGGACGTTCAAGCCTGACAGTTATGGTTTTCGAAAATTCTGGGAACAATTAGATAACATCTAGTAGTTTTGGATATTTTTTCATGAAACTACACTTAAATATATTTCCATAGAATTTTAGATCACTCCATTTCGATTTTTGTAGAGTTAGTTATGAATTTTTGAAGTTTAGTTGCTTACAGATTATATTTTTGAAAGTTAGATTGGTTGTGGCCAAATTTTGGAAAACCAAAACTTAACAAAAAATTATGAAACTTTCCAGATTTAAGGAAGACATTTAGACCTTTAAATTGATGGGTAGAACATAATTTTTGGACTAGTAGATTAAAAGATATGGATTTGTGAAGTTGAGCTCTGTTTCTGAAATGCCATCTGAAACAGTAATAGTTGGCCGAATTTCTGGGTAATATATGTAGTCAGTAATCATATTTGGATATTTTTCCATGAAAGTACATTTCAAGACCTTCATTTAGGCTTTGGAATAAGTCAATTTGGAATTTTCTACAATTAGTTATGAATTTTCAAAGTTGACTGAAAATATGTCAGTTTATGGAAAATTGTGAAATTGTCGTTTGGCAATGATTTTGTAAAAAACGAGGTTAAAAATGGATTCCTTGGATGAAAATATGTTAGAATAGCCTGGGTAAAAATTTTTGAAAAAGTATAGTCGGACCGGGTACAGTGGGGCCGAGACCGGGTCCCAGGGGCATTTTGGTAAATTTTCAATATAGACTAATATAACCACCAAAAATACTATGGGAATCTCTGAAGAGGTACATGAATGGGTTTTAAACTAATTCTTGTACATTTGGAATTTTAGGACCGAATTAATCGCCTGAGCCGTTGGCACATAGTTCGAGGAACTATTCTTGTGTAGCAAAAAGGGACAGAAGGTAGTAACTCTATCTCTCATACACTATATGAATGTTGATATGATATATGTTGCTATATTCTGTGATATGAACACGTGCCTTGGGCATATTACCTAGCTGTGGTATGGGACTTAGTTGAGGTACACGGACATGTAGGGGATCCAAACAGTCATTTGGCCCTAAGTATTGTGTACACACATGTTATAATATGAATTTTCATTTACATTATATGGTGCATTACATATTTAATTTTCGCATTTTATATGATAAATCATGTGTTACTACTGAGATTCCTTGGAATCTTACCCTTTTTCATAAATAATAAATGTTTCAGCGGGAACCAATGGCTCCAAAGGCAAAGTGGAAGACATGGGCAATTAAGATGTGCAAGTCCTAAGATCAAAGTTATTTGGTTATATTAGTTTAATTTTAATATGTTGGATATTTTGGACAAAATTTGTACAATTATCAAACCGTGCGGGGAAGACTCCTGTATGTAAGCTTGAACTTAATATCAGTATGTTTGTGCTATTTCTGTATGCCTGTGGAACTATGCCATTATTACTCTACGAATATCAAAATGTAAACGGGTGTTGACACCTCCTACGGCACTTCACGCCTAAAGCACTGTAGGAGGTTTACCCTTCCTACAATGCTTCCCTACATAAATGCCGTAGGAGGGATTTAAAAAAGGAAAAAAAAAAAAAAAAAAAGCTGCAGTGCTTTCAGAAATTCAAGAAGCGTCGTAGCTTACTTTTACAGTGTTGGAAGCTATGACGCTTCCCAAGTGCCATAGTATTCAAAGAAATAAGCATCGTTTATTATGTTTTTTGTAGTAGTGAAGGGCCACAGGACCAAATTTATTTTAGTCAAAGACCAAAACATCTTGAAATTTCACTATAGAACCAAGGTCCAAAATGAAAATAAGTTTTGTAAGTAAAAAGATAATAATGCCCCTTGCTTTATTTTATTTAAAAAATGATTTGATTGTCGCTAGAGCTCCGGCGATTGGTCACTAGAAGCCGCCAAGCTAGAGCAGCCATAGCTGCTCAGCCATCGAAGGTCCAGCCGGAAATTTATGTTGTTCATAGAAGGATTTTAAATGAAGAGTTGCAGACTTGTTCATAAAGAGTAGAACACTTGCAAATGCAACTTGTTGAATTTGTATTGTTCATATATATAATCCACTTGTTCATGAAGAGGTGGACACTTGTAGATGGGAATTGTTCATGATCCTATATTTTCTTGTTAACCTATTAATTTGTGTTGTGTTATAAAAAAAGGCATGCTTTTTCGCAAAATGAAATTAAATAATAATAATAATAATAATTAATAAACAATGACAGCCTTGCATGCCAAACTCATTCCATCCAGAAAAGTCATGGGAAGAGAGACCGTGAGATGATTTGCACGCATAAGATGAGGCGTACATGTAAGATATCTGATATCAATTACTAATTTCTTTGAGTCTTCTATTAGTCTAAATTCATGAGTGGGTAACTTCTTTATTTTCTTTTCTTCTCAAGCTTATTGAGGGGTTGGCTCAATGAATAATTTGTGAGTGTCTTGATTTTATTGGTTTTGTTTTCTTGAATATTAAAATATTTTTTAGAATAAAATATATATAAACCTCTTGTAAAATTGAAATATATATTTCACAAACCTTCCTAATCTATTTGAATTGGTATCTTATGAGCACCTTAGTATTTAGAAACTATCAATCCACATATAAACAACACTCAAATTTTTCTAGGCGATTACTTAATTACCTTTCTTCATGTTTTCTCAGCGCAGAAATTAGCCCTAATTCAGCATGAAGATAAGAAGGTGAAGTGTACATAAATTATATATATATAGAGAGAGAGAGAGAGCACTCATTTTTAATCAAACATACACAAATTTTATTCCACGGCAAACCATTTGCTATTTATTTATACTCAACACATACATAGTACAACACATGACTGGTGTATTTCATATAGGAGCAGCACCAGTTTTTCATACTCAACACACACATAGTACAACACATAATAAGTGTACTTCATATAGAAGTAGCCCCAATTATTTAATAACCAATACATACTGGTGTTTATACCCAATAAATGGCATATCGATTGCCATTTCTTATTGTTGGAGGGTGTGGTTCATATAGAAGTTGCAAGATTCAAAGCTGGTATTTCATTATTCCCTTTGGTTTTGGTTGGGTATGCACCAGAACAGTTTATGTTACATACCCCTGCTTTGGAGCCGCTGTTTCTTTTGACGCGGGCGTAGCCTTCTTCACCCCATCTGGTCCCCCATGAGTTTTTGACAATCCAATAATCTTCACCATTCGATGAACCATATCCTACTATCAATACATCATGATTTTGTTTGCATGAACCAATGTTTTTACAATCATTCCCCTTAAAGATTCCCTATCAAAGTTAAGAAAACAACTGTTAATTACTTTTCAAATGTGTCTGGTTCGGATGGTAACTAGAGATGAAGTAGTGAGGTAATGAAAATTAGACTTACACTACCAGAGGAGTAGGACTTAAATTCTTTGCTTGCATAAAAGGAAACACTAACGGGTTGCTTGTAAACATAATCACGAATTGAACTATCAAATATAGGACTGTCCCAATGCTGATAGCTATTGATAGTAGCAACTATTTGTTTTTCCTGCATCAATAAAAGATAAAACGAAAAGTAAAGCCATAATTAAAAAATACATATATTTGAACTAACCAATTAGTAGACACAATTATAGACTAACCTTTTTCTGATCGCAAGGACTACGAGAAGCTTTATATGGATAAATTGCCTGTGAGGTAATACCACGATTGCGGATGACATATTGAAATGCGTCGGTGTAACGCCCTCCTTTACAGCCATCGTTTCTTCTATCGCAGGATATGAGTTGTTGTTCAGAAAGATCCAGAAGCTGTTCTGTGACTATTTTTGTTATTCCTTCTATAGCTCCAGTGGTAGAGAATGCCCAACAAGCACCTATAAAATAAATTTGATTTAATATTATGCTTATATGCTATATGCTATAGGTTATAATAAACAAACAAAAGAAATTTTAACTTACCACATCCACCCTGGTCTTTCACACGAGTTACAGCTCCTTTGGTCCTCCAATCCCAAGAAAGGGGTGGTGCATTTGGATTGGATTCATTGTTCAATATGATTTTGCTGTCGTTGCCTTCCATTATGGGTTTCTCTATCTCATGTAAATAGATTTCGCTGAACTCTTCATAACTCATATCTGAAAATTGGTTCAAACCAAGACGATAGTCGTCGGGTGAGTTTCTTTCTGCATTTTTCTCTCTGACATACTTCAAATCACTTTTGAAAATCTGAAACCTAGCTGTCTCTTCTTCTACGGTTTGGTATTCTCGTTCATTCTCCTTCTTCCACATTTGGAATAGATGCAAGACTTCTTTCTCAGAAGTGTACACGTCTAGATCTAGATTCGAAATGGAATTCTCATCAACCACACTAGACGCGAGACAAATAGAAGCATACCAAACCAAGAAAAGGGGAAGCAATTTAGTAACAAGAGAACTCATTGTGCACTCAAAGGCGATAGATATCAAGCGTTTGGATTGTGGTGTTGCATAGCATTGTTCCATATATATATAGAGAGTGAGAGAACCACAAGCCGTTTATCACAGTTCACATTTTTTAAATCAAATTGAGTTCGCTTACTTGTCATCTGAAAAATGTGATGAAAATAAAAAATCTCATATCCTTATACTGAAATATTTAAAATAAACTTATGCAGAGTGAGAGTCACATATTGTAGCTTAAATCAATGGACATTACAAGCCTTCGATGAAAAAAATAAAATATAAAATTATATATCAGATTATAACCTTGTAAATCTTCAATGATTTAATCAGTCTAGTCATAAGAAATAATAATGAAGAATAAGCAAAAATTATCATTTTAATTTATTGTTAAATTGCAAGGTTACTATTTTGAAAGAAACGGGCAATAATTGAAATAACACATTGGTTTGTGTTTACTAAGTGAACTCCTCGATTTGTAGGAAATTGCCTGTCCGAGAAGGGCAAATTTTGATGTTTTACCCATTAATTCTACGATTGTGAACCCTTACGTAAATTTATCAACTTTTCTTGTGTGGATGTGAATTAATTTAACTTGCACAGTTACACTAACCGGTTTAGAGCCCCTCCTCCTCCCTTTACATCATCTTCTCTCCTCTGCCTTCTCTAACTTAACAATAAACATTTGAATGGTTTAGATTTGGTTTTATACAAAATATTATTTTTATTTTCTTTATTTTAGTATTGAATTATTCATATCGAAATTTAACAATTTATATTTAATTAATTATTTTTCTTTTTATAATTTAACATTTTAATAATAATTTTATAAAAGATCAAATCTGAGCCATTCAAATGTTGATCAAATGAATACATTTAGTTTTTTTTTTTATCAAAATTATTATCAAAATGTTAAATTATAAAAATAAAATTAATTAATTAAATTTAAATTGCTAAATTTTGTTATGAATAATTTAATACTACAATAAAGAAAATAAAAAGATTTGTATAAAACTACTAACTAGATCAACTAATTTTGATCTTACCATTAGAAAAGGAAGAGGAAGAGGAAGAGAATAAAAAGGAAAAAGGAGAGGTTCCTCTCCTACTAGACCAAGTAATTTTGAACTTCTGCGTTTTATCCTTTTGAATTCAAATAAAATGTACTCATATTTATAACAATAAATCCATTAAACCCCATATTCTTGTTCGTTTTGTCCGTTAATTTTTCCATAATTTATATTCTTGTTAAAAAAGATAAAGAATGTTATTTTTTATATTTTCTTGCTGTATTTTTATATAGATTTGTATACCTTTCTCTATTAACAAATAATTATCTAAATTTTTTAGGATGATGCTCAATTAAATATTTTGAATTTCTAGATTTTAAGTACAAGATAATAAAAATTTAAAGAGAAAATTATCATCTAATGAATAACAGTTATCATCAAACCCTTATGAGTCAAACCTCCAATCAAGTCCCAACAAACTAAATTTTATATTTAATAGATTGGTCATTATATTCAAGAAAAAGGAATTAGCTGCCTGAATGCATGTAGCTACTAACTACTAAACATTCATAATTAAAAAGAAAAAGGGGGATATATAAATACTATGGAGTGCTTGGATCCACTGGCTTGGGTCATTCCTACTTAACCAATAGTCTTATATTCGACTCATGTCTATACAGTTTCAATAATTCATTAAGCTTTGGCAGTAATCTGGAAAAATGTAGAGGAACGGCTTTATTTGGTTCTTGGGTTACCTTATTTGATTTCATTAATCTGCCGTGTGAACATGCAAACGGTGCTTTCATATATTTAATTATTTTTCACAGACCAATCAGCGTCAAATTGATTGCTCAACAACCAACTCTTTGTTCCATTACAAATGACTCAACTCTCTGTTCAATAATTTATTTAGGTTTGGTAGTAATATGTGGAAAATGGAGAGGAACGGCTTTATTTAATACATGAATTACTTTGTTTGATTTCATTAATTGGTGAGAGAACATGATTTCGTTATTTTTCACAGAACGTCTTCAAATTGATTGCTCAACAACCAACTCTTTGTTCCATTACAAATGACTCAACTCTCTGTTCAATAATTTATTTAGGTTTGGTAGTAATCTGTAAAAATGGATAGGAACGGCTTTATTTAATTCATGGACTAATTTGTTTGATTTCATTAATCGGTGAGAGGAACATGCTTTCATATATTTAATTATTTTCCACAGAACGTCATCAAATTTGTTTGGTGGTCCAAAAGGTTTGAGTCCATTCCTTAAATCTTGACATTTTCAGATTGCAGTGATAAGCATATGTATGCGTGGTTGACGTTGAAGCCAAGGGAATTTTGAATTCGACTTTCTGATTCTGGGCCAAGGCGTTGGGTTTCATGATAGAGACAATGGAAGAAAGCTTAACAATTTGAAACAGAACAGAGAATGTGAACAGACAATGTGAACAAGCAGCCAACGTTGACATGCAATGATGTATGTACTGATGTTGAGGGGTTTGGTGAATTGTTGCCAAAAGTGACTTTTGCATTATTTTAAGGAATTTATAAGGTTATGATTTTAGTATAAATAGGTGTGAGATTTTCATTGTAATGCATTAAGATTTGGAATAAACACATTTGAGTTTGGTTTCTATACCATTTTGACATCAGAGCCTGGTTCCAGAGGGAGAGAAAACGAGAGAGTGAAGAATAGGATAGAGAGAAAAAACATTGGGAAAACAGGGTGTGCGAATTCCATCATGCCGACCTTTTCTCGAAAATCTGACCACACCATCGTATTCAGAAGGTCCCAAAACCCAGAACAGGAGTCGGCCACCACCGTGCAACGCCTCCACGCGCCGTCACGCGCCACCACCGGAGACCCACGCGCCGGCCACGCGCCCAGAGGTTGAAGACGACCAGTCCGCCGCCACGTCAGCGCCACGTCATCACTGTTGACCCAGTCAGCGCCACTCTGTCCAGTCAGATTGCGCCACGTGTCACAGTCGCCACACCAGCAGCACCGTCAGCCTTGCCACGTCACACCGTCCAGTCATCATCCAAGTCATCGGTCAATGCCACGTGGACCAATCACGGACTGCCACGTGTCACTATAGCCACGTCATCATACGGTCAGCTCGAATTTTGTTAGAATTACCTTTTTGTGCCCTAAATTTTGTGATATTTACATTTTGACCCCTAGAAAATTGCCAAAATTACATTTAGGTCCCTAAACTTTAGGAAATTACATGTTGACCCCTAGATTATGCCAAAATTACATTTCAAACCCCGGAACTTTCTGAAATTACATTTTGACCCCTAAATTATGCCAAAATTACATTTCTGACCCCAAAACTTTCTGAAATTACATTTTGACCCCCAGATTCTGCCAAAAGTACATTTCTGACCCCAAAACTTTCTGAAATTACATTTTGACCCCCAGATTCTGCCAAAATTACATTTCAAACCCCCCAAACTTCCTGAAATTACATTTTGACCCCCAGATTCTGCCAAAAGTACATTTCAGACCCCCCAAACTTCCTGAAATTACATTTTGACCCCCAGATTCTGCCAAAATTACATTTCAGACCCCCCAAACTTCCTGAAATTACATTTTGACCCCCAGATTCTGCCAAAATTACATTTCAGACCCCCAAACTTTTTGAAATTACATTTTGACCCCCAGATTCTGCCAAAATTACATTTCAGAACCCCCCAACTTTCTGAAATTGCATTTTTCACCCCCAGATATTGCCCAAAATTGCATTGTTGCCCCTAATTACCCAAATTTCCTATGTTACCCCTGACTTTTCCATATACACAAATCCTTCCCCTACCCTTCTACCTTGTACCTAATAACTGCTTACTCATAGTCATAACCTGTGAGACAAACTGCAAAATGCCTCCAAGATGCAGAAATAGACATGAAATTGAGATGGAGGAAATGAGACGCCAGATTCAAGAACTAGAAGCCACTATAGCAGAACAGCAAGTCTTGCTCGAAACTCGTAGAGGCCACTCAGAAGATGATTTGAATAGCCATAGTTCGTCATCCTATGACTACCGTCATCATCCTCGCCAACAACCATTCCGCTTCAATGACATTAAGGTAGACATTCCTGAATTCGAGGGAAGACTCCAACCTGACGAATTCATTGACTGGCTACAAACAGTTGAACGAGTCTTTGAGTACAAAGAGATTCCAGATGAGCAGAAAGTTAAAATTGTTGCCATTAAATTGAAGAAACATGCCTCCATATGGTGGGAAAATCTCAAAAGAAGGCGTGAAAGAAAGGGAAAGAGCAAGATACGAATGTGAGACAAGATGCGACGCGAGCTCTCACGTAAGTTTCTTCCAGAAAATTATTATCAAGATAATTTCCTTCAGTTACATAATCTCCGCCAAAAGGCTATGTCTGTAGAGGAATATACCAGGGAGTTTGAGAAACTTATGATGAAATGTGATATACAAGAAAGGGAGGAGTAAACAATAGCTGGTTATCTCGGAGGGTTAAATACAAACATCGCCCATCCAGTACAACTCCAGCAATACTGGACTCTGGATGACGTCATCCGTTTAGCCATCCGTATTGAGAAGCAGATGCCCAGAAGGCCTCCATACCAACCGTCTCCCTCAACCAGAATTCCTTTTGATGGGAATAAGTCACAAATACATCATCCTAGCTCTTCAAATGCACCTCCACCAAAGGCTACTAGGGAATTCAACTCCAAAGCACCTAAGTGCTTCAAATGTCAAGGATTCGGTCACATTGCTTCTAACTGTCCTAACCGTAGAGTTGTCACTATTATGGAAGGAGAAGCTTCTACAGTATTTGACGAAGAAAGGGAGCCTATGCCTGAAATGGAGCCAATATTTGATGAGGAGCCAATATTTGATGAGGAAATTACTCCTGTAGATCCCGGTGAATCACTTGTTATTAGGAGAAGTCTGCATACAGCCACCGTAAAAGAAGAACCTTGGCTACGTCGCAACATTTTTCATACCCGCTGCACAACTCAGGGTAAAGTCTGTGACGTCATTATTGACAACAGAAGCTGTGAAAATGTAGTCTCCAACTACATGGTAGAGAAATTGCAACTACCAACTCATAACCATCCGAGCCCTTACAAGCTTCAATGGCTTAACCAGGACAGCTAGGTAAAAGTTTCGAAACGATGCCTTATTACTTTTTCTATCGGTAAAAGGTATCATGATGAAGTTTGGTGTGATGTTGTTCCAATGGACGCTTGTCATCTTCTTTTGGAGAGACCTTGGCAATATGATCGACATGTTCTGTATGACGGTCACGCAAACACGTATTCCTTCCAGAAGGATGGCGTGAAAATTCAACTTGCTCCTTTGCCACCTGATAAACACAATAAAGGCAAGAATGAATCCAAACCATTAGTATCTTTAGTCGAGAAGGTGACTAAAACAGAAAGCCAAGTAATGGGTCTTCTTCTATTGCTCGAGACAAATAACAGAACTATCATCCCACCTGAAGTGCAGCCGTTGTTAGAAGAGTTTCCTGATGTAATTCCAGATGAAATTCCGTCGGGATTACCACCCATGCGAGACATTGAACATGCTATGGATTTTATTCCAGGAGCAGTAATTCCTAACAGGCCAGCTTACAGAATGAGTCCTCAAGAACATGCTGAAGTTCAAGGCCCAATTGAAGAATTGCTTAAAAAAGGATTAATCTGTGAAAGTGTCAGCCCTTGTGCCGTACCTGTACTCCTAGTTCCCAAGAAGGATGGAAGCTGGAGAATGTGCATAGATTGTCGTGCAGTTAACAAGATCACAATTAAGTATCGGTTTCCGATACCCAGGCTTGATGACATGCTCGACCAGTTATATGGCTCTACCATCTTCTCTAAGATTGACCTTCATAGTGGATATCATCAAATCCGAATTTGTCCCGGAGATGAATGGAAGACCGCTTTCAAAACCAGAGATGGGTTGTACCAATGGAATGTGATGCCATTTGGGTTGTCAAATGCTCCTAGCATGTTTATGCGCCTGATGAACCAAGTCCTTCGTCCTTTCATTAGCAAGTTTGTTGTTGTCTATTTTGATGACATTCTTATCTACAGCAAGAGCATAGCAGAACATTTAGAGCACCTACGTCAAGTATTGCAAGCTCTTCGTGAACAAAAACTTTATGCCAACTTGAAGAAATTCACCTTCTTGACAAATGAAGTCATTTTTCTGGGTTACATTATCACTGCAGAAGGTGTACGAGTGGATCCAAGCAAAATTGAAGCCATTAACAGTTGGCCAACTCCGCAATCTATCCAAGAAGTTCGGAGCTTCCATGGATTAGCTTCCTTTTATAGGAGGTTCATTCGAAATTTTAGTTCCGTTGCTGTACCCCTTACAGATTGCATCAAGGGAGACAAGTTCCAATGGACAGAAAAGGCTCAAATAAGTTTTGAAGAACTAAAGAAACGCTTGACAGAAACTCCTGTGCTAGCTCTTCCTAATTTTGACCAAGTGTTTGAGGTCAGTTGTGATGCCTCTAACACTGGGATTGGTGCTGTTTTGAGTCAAGAAGGCCACCCGATTGCTTTCTTCAGCGAGAAACTTAATGATGCTAAGCTCAAATACTCTACCTATGATAAAGAGTTCTATGCTGTTGTTCGAGCTTTGCAATATTGGAGCCGCTATCTGTTACATAAAGAGTTTATCTCTATTCTGACCACGAATCACTCAAGCATTTGAATTCTCAACAGAAGATCAATCGAAGGCATGCCGCTTGGAGTGAAATGTTGCAGACCTATCCATTTTTACTCAAACATAAGGCTGGGATCCTAAATTCAGTAGCTGATGCGCTTAGTCGTCGCCATGCTTTGATAACGACTATGCAAACCAAAGTAGTGGGCTTTGAAACTATAAAAGAGTTGTATCAAGATGATCCTGATTTCCAGGGTGCCTGGAGTGCCACTGAATCTCAACCATTTCAGCAGTATTACAGGGAAGGAGGATTTTTATTCAAAGGAAAAACTCTTTGCATTCCTCGTTGCTCACTTCGAGAAGCTATAATTTGGGAAGCACATAATGGAGGATTAGCTGGTCATTTTGGTAGAGATAAAACTGTAGCCTTAGTAAAGGAGAACTTCTATTGGCCAAGACTTGAACGGGATATCAACAAGCATATCCAAAGATGCAGAACATGCCACCTGGCTAAATCCAAAAGCCAAAATACTGGGTTATACATGCCATTGCCAGTACCCAACGCACCTTGGGAGGATATGAGTATGGATTTTGTCCTCGGATTACCTCGGACCCAGAGACAAAAGGACTCTATAATGGTGGTTGTTGACCGTTTTTCAAAAATGGCTCACTTCATTTCTTGCCAGAAGACTAATGATGCGGTTCAAATTGTAGATTTGTATTTCAAGGAGATTGTTCGTCTCCATGGAATTCCAAAAACCGTCACCTCTGATAGAGACATCAAGTTCATAAGCCATTTCTGGAGGACTTTATGGAAAAAGATGGGAACAAAACTTCAGTTTAGCAGTGCTAGCCATCCACAAACTGATGGACAAACCGAAGCTGTTAACAGAATTCTTGGAAATCTTTTATGAAGTTTTGTTGGAAAGAACTTGAAGCAGTGGGATCTTATTCTTGCTCAAGTTGAATTTGCCTACAACAACTCAGTCAATCAAGCAACTGGAAAGTGTCTATTTGAAGTTGTTTATGGCACCCGTCCTCTCAGCCCACTAGATTTGACACCATCTTCTGATAAGCAACAATATAGTGTCAATGCAGACCAGTAGGCCAAGAAAATTAAGAAATTACATGAGCAGGTATGTAATAAGATTCAAAAGCAGAATTTGAAACTCAAGGCACAACGAGACAAGCATCAGAAACATCAAGTCTTTAATGTGGGGGATTTGGTCTGGATACATTTGAGGAAGGAACGTTTTCCTAAACAACCAAACGCCAAGTTATCTCCGCGAGCTGATGGACCATTCAAGATCGTACAGAAAATTAATAATAATGCTTACAAAGTGGAATTGCCTGGTGCTTACGGTGTTTCCGCCACTTTCAACGTTGCGGATCTATCTCCATATATTGATGATGTTGATTCTGACTCGAGGACGAGTCTTGTCCAACCCCGGGGGAATGAAACAGAACAGAGAATGTGAACAGAGAATGTGAACAAGCAGCCAACGTTGACATGCAATGATGTATGCACTGACGTTGAGGGCTTTGGTGAATGGTTGCCAAAACTGACTTTTGCATTATTTTAAGGAATTTATAAGGTTATGATTTTAGTATAAATAGGTGTGAGATTTTCATTGTAATGCATTAAGATTTGGAATAAACACATTTGAGTTTGGTTTCTATACCACAATTAGAATATATGAGAAATATAAATATACCTATGTGTGCGTGAGGAGATTGAACTTAGAAGCTGGCAATGTATTGAACCTACTGTTTGATGTTTTTATATTCTAAATAAGCACCTGAGATGATTAAAGGATTGCTCTAAGGTTCTGAAAGGTATATTAATCGCTAATGAGTAATAATATCGGTGGGAATTGGTGTGGTGTGATTTGCTTATTTAGTTATTCATTCATAACCAGCGGTCTCACCATGCTCTGCTAGCACCATACGAGCAAGGAATGATCTTTTTGTTATGTTTTCAGGATTCATATCTTTTCACTTCTTCTCACATCTTATCTAATTCTTGTTATGAACTTTGAACTGCCGCTGCATGGACTTGACTAGTAAACTGATGTGCTCACATAAATTGTTACAGTATCACTATCTGTCACTGCTCTTACATAAGTGAAATACATCTACTTGCTTCTTAATTTTATTTTACATAAGAATGATGTTCCTAGGGGCACCGCATGTAATTCAAATTGTACCCCTTGTGGCAAGATAAAATTTGAATTTTTTCATACGTCGTCATCAGCCAACTAGAATTAACATGATATAAGTTATGTTTTTACTAAACAGAGTTTATATGATATGGTATTCTTAGAGTATGTAAGTATTTCTCTAACTTGGAATAATAATTTGTTAATTGGGTAAGGGAAATTAATTTTTACCTAGCCTTTTGTCTCCTCCCTATCACCATTTTCGGTCAAAAAATTCAAACAAACAGACAAGTAACAGTCAATATGTATTTTTGCATATATTTTAGAAGGTTATAGTTACTTTTATCCTTCAAAAAAACATTTGTATCTGGCACACTTTTGGGGAAATCTCATATGTATTTTTGCTCCTTAACCTCTTAAAAAATTCAAACAAATGGTAAGTAATAATCAATGTGTATTTTGCAACTACTTTGGAAGTTCACAGTTATTTTTGCCCCCAAAAAAGAATTTAGTGTTAAGTGCATTTTTGAGAAAATCTCACACATATTTTGGCACCTTAACCCTATATTTTGGGTGTCATGCTTCCGGGCCATGTTAATCTTTTCTATATTTTTTCAATTTCATTGGATGCCCGCAAGCAGGGACTTGTTTGTGCCTTTTGAATTCTGATAATGAAAAGGTTGTTGCTTTCTTCTTCATCTATATCTATATAAACATAGAGATCAAGTGTTGTCCCTCTCTTTAAAAGAAACTCGTCATCCAATTTAGGAGCCACCTTCTTTTTTCCCTCCTATTTGAATCATTATCTTCACCCTTATATTCATATCATCCTCATATATTTAGATGTAATTAATATTTTTTTTTTAAAAAATATCCCTAACCAACAAATAAAGAAATTTGATATAATTTAAAGTAAATTTTAGAAAATAATAAACATTAAAAGTGGCTAGTAAAAGTTAAAAATAATTTAAAATATAAGTTAAATAAAAACAGTTTTATTAGGACATGTAAATTGAGTAATTTTATCTTTGTAATAAGAAATAATAATTTTTCATAAAAAATTGAACTCAATTTTTCATGCAAGAGGTCTCTCTTTTTGACTTTATTTTTATGTAATATATGAATCTCTTACTGTCTGTGATTTTTATTTTCATGCAAGAGATCCCTCTTTTTAACTTTTTATGTAATTTGCTGTCAGTTACTAACTACTAAGTATGCATGATTAAGAAAAGGTCTATAAATACCATCGGGCATTTAGATTAATTGACTGTGAATCATTCCAATTTAACTAATAGTTTTGTGATTGAGCCATGGGTATACAACTGTGCCTGTGATAAGAAAATGAAAAATATGTTTAGCGATAAGAAAATGACCTATATGTTTAATGGGATAGTGTATCCACTATGACACGATGCTTGAATCGTGCTGACAGCAAAAGAAAATAATATGTTACAGCCGACAGGTATTGGAATACATTATCCTTCCTTATTCCATATAGGACAGATTGATAGGCACAATGTTATTGTCTTTTTTTTTTTTTTTTGGTCAACAATGTTATTGTATTGACTAGGGAAGAAATATCAAATTGATGTTGATGTAGAGGCCATATAATATTAATAGGTCGATAGGTTCCTATAGCCCTGAATCTAGATTATTTGGGTATTTCAAAATGATTTGAATGTGATTTCCCCTTAAATTATATACATGCACAGGTATAGGAAGTACTACGTAGCTTCACTATTAGATTAATTTTGGATAATGCAAATTTAATATCCTATAAAAGTATAAAATCTGAAATATTTTAATAAAAGTGAACTGATGTGAACCGTTTACATCCAATTTTAAGAATTAAAATTTATTTGTGTATGCATTTTTTGTTGTTTGATATTATAATAGTGTTTTTATACATTAGTAAATCTCGATCATTCAAAGTTGATGTAACAATAGAAATAAGAAGTGGTGCGGAAGTGGAAATGGAAGGTAAGAGAAATAGAGATATTCCCTTTCCTAGTCGTCATGGACAAATCAAAAGAGAAGAAAAATATAGAAAATATGAGATAAAGGGTACGTATCATGGGTTTCAAAGCCAGACTGGACCAGACGGTTGAACTGGTCCTGCCATTACCCTTTTAGTACTACGGCTCACTTGGTGCATTTGAACCGCTTAAATAGTTTATCCGGATTGAGCTGCCCAAAACCGGAAGTTGAGCCGGAACTCAA
The DNA here is from genome assembly GCA_963855925.1 of Inga laurina. NCBI lineage: Eukaryota > Viridiplantae > Streptophyta > Magnoliopsida > Fabales > Fabaceae > Inga > Inga laurina. The sequence continues at coordinate 57,686,028 of OY979701.1, forward strand.
AGTGAATTTATGCAAACTGGACGGCTCAACTTTTCTTCACTTAGTGTGTTGTGTAGTGATTGAAACGGGAAACAAACTCTGGTGAAAAAGAACACGGGAAGACGAACGAAGAAGAAGATGGAAGATCATTGGAGAAGAAAGAAGAAGGAGAAGTGTCATACTCCATACTGATTTGGCGATGAATATCGTCTATTATCGAATATCACCATGGTTGCTTTGAAGAACCTCCTCCTTTCCTTTGTTTCTAATTTCAGATCTAAGCAGAAGAGATGAAGGAATAGTCAAAGTATCATCAATGACTGATATTTACTTCTTTAAATATTTAACGGATCAGATTGTCTTAAACTTTTACGTATACCCACGTTTCCCGATATCCCAACCCCATTTTCACCCACATTTACTTTTCTCTTCTCCCAATAAAAATTCAATTAGATATTTGGGTGTAATCTTTTTTTTACCAGCATAAACATACGTTAGTGTGTAACTCTTCTATACTTCTTCTAATAAAAAGAAGCAACTTGTCTCCATATCTTCAAAATAAAGCAACTTGTCTCTATCTTCAAAATACATAGTTTGTATTATAATACTGATATTTTTTAATTATAAAAATATATTTAAGTATATAAGTTTCTATTATGAATATTTTAAAAAATTTTAATGCTCACTTATTATTATGTTTATGTATTTGTTATATTTATATTATTACTACTTTTCATTTTAATTACAAGACTTAATTGACTTTTTTTAGATATATTAAGAAATCTAATTAAATTACTTTAAAGTATTTATATTCATCATTTTTTCTTCAAATTATTTTGTCTAACTTATAAACTGATATATTATCTAATAATGTACAATATATGATATTATTAAATAGCTTATTTAGTTTTATTAATCTCTCAAATAAAAGTCAACTGAATTTTTTATTTAGGATCAGAGAGAGTATATATGTACATAATATTATTTTAAAATTAATTATTATGTCATCGGTTCAGCCAAACGGCCTGACCATTTCGACAATTTGAACCATGATCCGCTAGTTTTTCTAGTTCGACGTCCAATCCAGCTTTTAAAACATTAGTACATATGCTTTCGTTCAAATTTTTATTTTATACCTACACCTTTTTAACTTCATTAAATCCTTTAACTTTGTTCTATTAGCATGTTAGCCCCCGATAACTTTGTTATGTTAGCACTATATTTAACCCCTTGTACAAAAGGCTAATGATATTAATAGAGCAAAGTTAAATAATTTGGTAATATTAAAAAATGCATTAAATTAAAAATTGAGGGGAACTATAACCTGCTAAATGGTTTTCTCATGAATAAATTTGGAAGCAGACAAATATAGATGGAGGAAGAAGAATAGAGAGAGACAGTGTGTGAGTGTGTGTCGGCAATCGATAAGTAAATGAGTTGCTTATAAGCTGTTTGTTTTGGCAAATATATAAGAGTATGTTTGTTTTGGCGTTGAGATTATTTATAAACTATTTTTTACGTACATTGAGATAAAACTCCTCTTATATATTTATCTCGTATACCATAAATCAAAACTAAAAAACTGTTTTTAAATATTTTAATCGCTGTTCTAAATGAGCATGCAGTATTCTTAGTCTTTATCGTTATCTGGGAGAGGCAAAGCTTTCCATGCAGCGAGAGCGACCCCCTGACTCGCAATACAATTGAATTGTGAACAAAAGACAAAATAAACAAATACCGCAATGTGCTCCCCTATGTAACATATAATTATATATAAAAAAAAATTCAATAAAATGCTAGAAACATAACGGTTTTCGTACACGCGTGATTATTATTCTATATAGAGTTATTAATATAAACGATGACAATGTTTCATCTTTATCCCTACTCGAAGGGAAAAAGAATATAGAAGACGTACTGGGTCAAAACGGGAGGAAGAAAATAATGGAGGTGTGCAGCGCTGGAAAGAATAAAGCTAGGGATCACATCCGTGATTTTGGTCAAATTTGATATTTATATATTTTTTGTTTAAATTTAAAAAATCATAATTGATCAGTCAGTCAATCATCAATTAATTATCATCATCAATCAATCAATCATCATTTAACCATCAATCATAATCTTAAAATCTTGGAAAACCCTTGTTGAGAAGGGAGAGGGATGTCTCCATTGATTCTCCTCTCTATTTACTCTTTATTGAGTATATCTACCATTAGATCAACTTTCAATGGTTGAGATTTAATAAGATGTAAATAATATCATTATAATAAAAATCTATCATGGTAAATCTCAACCATTGAAAGTTGATATAATAACAGATACTCTTAATGAAAATAAATAGTGAGGGAAATCAACGGAGACACCCTTCTCCCTATTAAAAATGGGCCGTGTGGGTCAATTTGGGCCTAACAATCAATATTTCCTATTTTTACCTTATTAACCATGATTTTCACTTTTAATGATAATTAATGCATTGAATAAGATTTGCAGCATAATTAATGGTTATTGAAAATTATATTTTCAAAATACTTTTAATAACATTAATAACACGTTATTAATGATTTACAATCTCTAATCCTCTTATTTACCAACAAAATATTGTTCATGATGACATCTAATTTAATTTCAATCAATAAACAATTTAGTTTATTATTGTTGAATTATCTTGCATTCAACTTTTATTATTTTTTAAACCCATATAGAAATTCGTTGCATTACTCTTTTTAAAGGTTTAGCAAAGTATTTCTGTAAAATATTTCTTAAATTCTAACATCTCAGGGAAATATGGTATGCAAATAAAAAAGTTTTTTTTGGGTATATTCTTTTTTTTTTTTTTACTGACATGTCGGGGTCATATGTCACGCTTTATTTTTGTGGCAAAACAAAATTACATGGAGAGAAGGGTCACTTGAGATGTGCGGTAGAAGATCTCTCAATTTTGGGTTCCAATTAGGCCTCACAGGAAGTATTTGATAACTACTTCTCCCTCTTTCAATTTAATGCACTACAAAAAAAAACACTGAATTTCTGATAGAAGTTGTCACGGAATTCAGAATTTTTTGACGAAATGGATTATGTCCCTAATAATAGCGTGACAAACCATTTCTGACGGAGTTATGATTTCGTTGCAACTTTCCGATGGAATTTCTAATTGAATTAATTCCTTCACAATTTTCAATGGAATTTTGCTTCAGAATTGAATTCTGTGGGAAATTTTCAGACGGAAATTTTCCAACGGAAATTCCCTCTCAAAAATATTTTTTATTTTTAAAATTTTAAAAAGCCATAGGGTAGCTCCGACTGCCTCCACCTTTTCGCCAGCTCCTAGATCCAGCCCCCTTCCGCCACATGTCACAACCTCTTTTTTCCTGAAAATACAACTCAACTTGCCCTCCTTTGGTTCAAACCCACAACCTTGTCTATAAGCACGTGATGCCTTACCGGATGGGCTCGACTACTTTGACGTTTTGTTATTACGCAATTATATATATAATCAATTATTTAGAAATATATATTTATTTCTTATATATAAATGTAATAATAATATAAAATAATTTTATATATTCTTATAATGTTAATATAAATTAACTTCAAATTAAAAAATTTAACATCTTAAATAAATTTCATATGACTATATTTTTGTCTAATTTCTAAAGTTAATTTTTTTATTAACATTAATTAATAACTAATAAATAATTACTAACTAATATTTTTTTATTAATATTAATTAATAACTAATATTTTTTATTTTTTACAAATAAATTTTTATGTGACCATTTTGCCCCTACATTTACCAAAACCTATAGTTGAAAACTTGAGGAGCCAAAACCAAAATGAGAAAAAACTTGAGGGATGAAAGATGGTATTAACCCAAATTTTTAAACATTTATATGGCTAATAATATTATAATTTTAATTTTTATAAAGATATTTTTTTAAAATTAAATTTTAAAAAATAATAATAATTAATAAAATAATAATAATTTTTTAATTTTTCTGACAGAATTAGCAGCGAAAAAATTCTGTGACAAATTGCCATGGAAAATTCAGCCTGAAATTTTTCCGACAGAATTTCTGTGGTTAATTCCATGACAAAATTAGCCACGGAATTCTTCCGTCAGAAATTCAGTGGCAAAATTATTTGCCATGAAATTTCGAATGGAATATTCCATAGCTAATTCCGTGGAAAATTTTGTCACGGAAGAAATTATGTCTGAAATTTTTCTGACGGAATTCCGTCGGAATTTTGCCATAGAAATTGTTTTTGTGGTAAATTCCATCGAAAATTTAATTTTTTTTTTAGTGGTGTAATATGGTTTTGCAATTTTATGTCACTTCTTTTCCTTTTTTACGGTAAAACCGTGGGGATTTTAAAAAAAGAAGTATCTTCTTATAATATTATCCATGGCTTTGTTTTATGAACATGCAAATAGAGAAATCCCACTGAAAATTTTCAGCAACACATACTTCAATTTCGGGAGATGTAATTTATTTATATGTCACTATATTTTTTTCATTATGTGATTTTGTCTTTGTGTTTATAAGGTTTCTTGCAATATTTCAAACATTAAACTAAATTGATGTCGCGCAACTCGCAAAAAGTAAATAATTGTTGTTAAAAAGAACATATCCTAAAATGTATTTGATAGGCTTTTGAATTTGGACAGATTCAGCGCCCCCTCTTGCATGGAATTGGGCTTTCTTTGATGATGGGTAGGTTTGTTGTGCTCTGCCCCTTATGTGGACTTTCATTAAGGAACATGCTTTCAAGCATAATTTTCCCGACATGAAAATCATACTATCATTGCATCATACTTGTCATAAAATAATTCACCAATCATAAAAAAAATTATTGATGTCATTGGGTATCCTTAAAACATCTTTATCATCTTATATTTACAGCTCAAAATACTTATCAAAAGGTCATAGAACTTGTTCTTTAACCTTTCTCATGGTCATGACATAATTTCCCAATCATCTTGGCAATCTACCCTCTCATTTTTTCATGCATTTTCTCCTTTTAGATCATAGTACCTATAGTGGTTATGTAAGGAGAGGTGTGATTCGAAAGGGAGAATCTTAGTAGTTTCAAATCCATCTCGAAAACTCAAGCATGCATTCTTCGAAAACAATTGCCATGAACTTTTTTTTTTTTGAGTACAAAGGCAAGCAAAGCTTGAGGTTTACAAAAGAGATGCTAGGAAATATGCATCACACATTGATCCGGTAGTATACCACCACACTCTAACACAAAAAGCGCGTTGCATTCCACTGGCGAAGTGTCAAACTCCAAGTACACTTGATTGCTCAACTGAGCCCTTCTTGCTAGGTAATCAGCACATCGGACATTCTCCCTATAAGCATGCAAGATCTCTAGATCCCAGTCCATGAAGATAAGCGATCTAGTGTCTAAGATGACGTCATATAGTGGATGAGCAGACCCACAATCAATCGATAACAAATGAATAGCCTGTAGGGAGTCTGTGTACAGTCTGATCCTAGTAAGTCCCATCTGCTTACATAGTTGAAGTCCCCTGTGTATTGCATGAATTTCCGCAGCAGTCGAGGTATTATGTCCCAACTTCTGTTGAAATCCACACATCCAAGTGCCCTGATGGTCACGAATGACACCTCCACAAGCTGCATGTCCTCTACTGTCCCTTGATCCGTCCACATCCACAAATACATACCCTGGGTCCGGCGGCCTCCAGTGATCTTCCCCCCTTACTGGCATCTGGAATATTTGGTGACGGAAGTGCCCGTTCTCCACTCCTTCGAGTAGGTGAAACATATACTTTTGAACAATCAGCTTCGCATCATCGGCTGTCCCTTCGAAAGCTTTACTGCAGCGGTTATTCCATAAAAGCCAACAAATAGTGCTGAACACTCGCTGCCATGGCCACCTAGCCATCCTCCTATTCCCTGGAGAGCATTGTGAGTTCCATTTCAACCAATCCTGCAAATTACCAAAGAAAAGCATACTATGATATAAGGAGTTAGTTAAGGAAAACCACACTCTCCTGGCTTGCTCACAGTCTCTCAAAATGTGGAGGATATTCTCTTCACTCACACTCAAAAGGACAGGTGTTTGGGATATTCGGGTTAAGCCTCGCTCTCAATTGGTTTGTTGGTAGCTTCTCATGGAATACCTGCCACATAAAGAATTTTACCCTCTCAGGAGTTCCCCAGTGTCATAAATTCCGCCAGTGAGATTGGTTACCCAGCTGTTGCTGATGGTATATATGGTTGTAAGCAGACTTTACACTGAATGTATCATCCGAAGACATACGCCAGTATATCACATCCTCCTCAGATCCACCAGGAGGAGTTACCAGCATTATCTTCTCCACCACCCCGGTAGGAAGGAAACTCTCCCATTTCCTCCTGTCCCATTGGCCTTCCTGCGTTACAAAGGAGCAAACACAAGCATCCAGGTCCACTATGACAACATTATTGTTTATGTACTCTTTTAGCGGTCTGTCCATCGGGGCCCAATAGTCCTGCTATGCCTTTGTGGACCTCCCATTCTTTAATTTCCTTCCTAAGCCCTGCTTAAAAACATCCCACACTGCCACTATACCACTCCATACGGCTGATTGGTTGCGTTTTCTCTGCACCTGAGGTACAATACTCATTCCACAAGAGTATTTCATACACAGGCATTTAACCCACAGAGAGTCGGGCTTCATGATCAATCCCCAGCAAAGTTTCATGAGAAATGCCTTGTTCTGATAGCGGAGATCCTTTATTACCAAGCCACCTTTCACTTTAGCTCTCTTCAGCACATCCCATGCAATCAGGTGAAGTTTCTTTGAGTCTTCATGCTGGTTCCAAAAGAAATATCTACTTATTTTCTCAATGAGCGATAAGACCCCTTTTGGAATCAATATTGATTGCATCTGGTATTGGGGTATTGCAGAGAGGACAGATTTAATAAGCACCGTTCTCCCTGCCATACTTAGAAATCTCCCTTTCCAACATGCCAGCTTTGATCTCACCTTCTGGATTAAAGGGGAAAAAGTCAACTTAACCATTCTTTTGTACAAAAGCGGAACCCCCAAGTATTTCCCAAGATCAGCTGTCAGCCCAATCCCCACACTCTGACTCATCTCATATGCCCTATTGAACTCGACGTTCCTGGAGACAAACATTTTTTATTTTTACTGATTGATTTTGTGGCCAGATACCTTACAAAATTGTTCCATGATACTCCTCATCTCTTCCATCTGATTGGAAGTGGCCTCGCCAAATAATATCAGATCATCAGCAAAGAAGAGATGAGATATGGCCGGACCCGCGGAGCTCAGGCTTAAGGGTTTCCAATGACCCATATCTACTTCCTGATGAATAAGCTGCCCCAGGAGCTCCATACATAGAACAAACAGTTATGGACTCAGCGGGTCACCTTGCCTCACTCCCCTAGCAGGTCTAAATTTTTCTGAGACGACACCGTTCCAGATAATACTCATAGAAGCAGAAGAGACACATGACATGATCAGATTAACGAAATCATTTCTCAAACCCAGGCTGTGGAGAGTAAAATCCAAGAATCGCCAGTCTAGCCTATCGAAAGCCTTCTCCAAATCAACCTTCACTGCCACATAGCCCCTCTTGCCTCTTTTATTTCTCATAGTATGAATTGCTTCCTGAGCTAAGATGACATTATCGACACCCTGTCTTCCTGAGATGAAGCTACACTGGTTTTCCGCCACGAGATAGTTCATAACACTTTTGAACCGGTTTGCGAGCACTTTGCTTACAATTTCGTAACTCACATTACACAGGGAAATAGGCCTAAAATCCCTAAGAGATAAAGGATGGTCAACCTTAGGGATTAGGACTATATTGGTGTGATTAATTGCTTGCATCTCTTCCGAATTCCCAAACATCTTAGATACCAGGTCACAATCCTTTTGTCCAATCCAGTTCCATTGGGTTTAAAAGAAATGAGGGTGGAGTGGTCCCGAAGCCTTGAGAGCTCCCATAGTAAAAGTGGCATTTTTAATCTCAATGGGAGAAACTTGTCTTTGAAGGGATTCCAACTGGCTCGAATCTAAGATAGGGAAGTTGGCAGGCCAAGGGGAAAAGGGGGAAGTCAAATTCTCTGCCGTGTATAGCTTCTTGAAATACTCAAGCACCATACACCTCAATTGGTTAGCTTTAGTTACCCAATTCCCGCTCTCATCCCGCAGGGCTTCAATTTTGCTCTTTTTTCTTCTGGTTGACGCTCACGCATGGAAGAATCTTGTGTTCCTATCCCCCCCGCTTATCCACTTGCATCTTGATCTTTGGAACCAAATAAGCTCCTCTTGCAGGGCGAGCTTATGATACAGTTTCCAGAGATGGTTTTCAATTTTGAAAAGCCCGTTTTGGAACCCAGTCGCTCGCCTAGCACGATCAATGCCTTCTAGTCTCCGAATAATTTCTCTCTTCTTCCTTGCCACATTCCCAACCACTTTCTCATTCCACAATGTTGCCTCTTTTATGAACTCCTGCCGTCCTTAAAGCCAATCTTTACCCTCCCAAGATGTTTTGATGATATCACTAAAGCCTTCTTCCATACACCACGATGCTTGATATTGAAACCTTCGAACCCTATTCCTGTTTACTCTCAGAGAGCTATCAGCGACAACTATGACACGGTGGTTCGATTTGAACATGAGGTTATGATAAGCTTTTGCCTATGGATTTTGAAGGTCCCAATCGAAATTTCCAAACACCCAGTCAAGTCTCTCCTTAACCCCAGATTTTTCCCAAGTGAAACGATCCCCTACTACTGGGATGCTATATAGCCTACAAGCATTGATACAACTCTGAAAGTCATGCATAGAGCTGGCAAAAGGAGTAGCTCCACCTACTTTATCCTCAGGATCAAGGAATGAATTAAAGTCCCCCAGAACGAGCCAAGCAGTAGACACATTCTGGCTAATGGCTTGTAAAGCATACCACAGTGTCCTCCTCTTAAAAGCACTGGTATCCCCATAAACAAAAGTCGCCAACATCTGATATTGACTCCTTTTATCAGTGATTTTACAGTGGAGGAGTTGAGTGTTAGAAGTAACGTAATCAACCAGGATATCCCTATTGTTCCAAAGAACCCAAATACCACCCGCATACCCAGTAGCTTCAATCCTAATCCAATCAGTAAAACCCAAAAGCCTGACCACCTCTCAGCTCTATTTCCACTGATTCTTGGTTCAACAAGACACATGACATTAATCCCACACTTGTTAACTACATCTTTTAATATTTGTGGGAACACTCTACCTCCCGCCCCACGACAGTTCCAGGATGAGATAATCATAATTAAAATAATTAACAGGCCTGGAACAAAAGTGAGAAGACTCACCTGTCTGATGGCTTGCCTTCCAAAAGAACCTCCACAACCAGCTGAGACGTAGAGAGCATCTCTGAGTTCCCCTCCTGCTGTCCGAAATTCCTTGAACTGGGTTTGGAAGGTGGCAGCACCAATTTATTAAAATCCTGAGCACACTCTGCATTAACGTCCTCCACGACCTCAGCTGGGCACACCAATGTCATGCTTTCAGCCTTTCCACATGGTACCGTGCACTTCCTTGGCTGTAGAGGCTGTTTGGCAACAGAAGGTCCAGAAATCTCCAAGTTTCCTTTCACAACCTGATGCACTCTTTGGGTCCCTATAGGTCTAATCTTTTTCGGTGCTTGATTTCCTAAGTCCTCCGCTACACTTGAGCCTACAACCGAGGTTTGGGCCACATCACCAACCCCAATTGAAATGGGCTTCCCATTGCCTTTATTCTTGACTTCGGCCCACTTCCTTGCATCTACATTAAGGCCTTTTTTCTTTTGGTTGAGTCCCACGATATCAGACACCAGCTTTCCCTGACCAAGACTCACCTTAGGCGCAGGCGAACATTGCTTCTGGCTCTTCGACACCATGCCTCTACTTCCACAAGTCAAACATGTCTTGAAGTCATCACCTACGTCCTGGCTTGGGACTGCCAGAACAGCAGATCTGGATAGATCCGCTCTGTCCTTAGCCGCTCCCTCAGTCCCTTCAGTGAGACCTCGAGCTCCCTCTCTGCCCCTATTCATCTCCTTCCTCAGGAGACGCGCTTTACCTGGCTTCTGAACCAGCATCCATGGCCCGAATAGGTCATCTTTCGCCAGAAGCTTTTGCTGCCCCGGCGGCCTCTTAGGAGCAGCTGTCTTACTCTGGTTCAAATGCCCTACCGTAGTATCACCTTGCTGAGAGAGCCCCCACTGGCATTGTTCCTTCCTATGCTCATATCTGCCACAGGAAAAGCAGATGAGTCCAAGGCCCTCATACTCTATGTTGAACAGATTGGTTGCTGAGATTATCCGTGGGACCAGTTTCTTTTGCAGATCAATTTCAACGCATATCCTAGCATATCGTCCGCGACGGATTTTGGTTTCATCATCCTCCAGGTTAGCAATTGTGTTCATGTCAACCTTAAGTATCTTCTCAATTAAATCGCCTAATCTCCACATACATTCTTTATTATAACACAGAAGTGGAACATGTGGAATTCTGACCCAGGTTGCCACACGACCTAAGGGATTACTAAAGGGATCGAAGTAAGGCGACCACTTCTGCACGAGTATGGAGTGCTGAGCAACCGTCCATGGACCTTCAAGAAGAACTTTCCTGTAATGCATTCTCCAGTTATCCGGGTCTTTGAATTTTACCACGTAATAATTATTTGGGAGGTTTATTAATTCAAAGCAACTGATCTGCCAAATTCTGCTTAAGTGCTCCTTTAGTCTATAAAAATTGATTCTTGTACCCAGAGTGGTGATAATCAGCGTGTTATTCCACGGTCTTGCCCATCTATTGTACTCCTCCTGAGACATATGTAGAGTAGGATAAATCTCCATGAGCTTTTTGAGTTCTTATGAAGGTTCAGGGATATCCCAGGACTGATCTAACAGGTCTGCCAGAAGTGAGTCTCCCTCATTGAATGAATCTCCAAAAGCAATGCCATTGAAATCTGCTCTCTTAAATCCTAGCAGCGAGTCTTTGTAAGAAATGTCCAGACCTGCCATGACCTGCGGAATATCATCTTCCTTCGTCTCTATATCCTGTCCTTGTTCCTCTGCTACAGGCACTTTAGTAGGCATTGAGGAATTTTCTCTACTTCCCTTCTTAGCTTTCAACCCTCTTCCAGCAGCAACACTCGTTCCCAACACTCTATCTGGCGGTAGTTTCCGGCCACTGGCATTGTCCATCTAAGTTGAACCTAATAAGTGGCACGTATTCCAAGTTAGAGAAGAAATTGCTTGATGGGAACTTTAGATAATTGCCATGCACTTTAAATCATATAAGATCACATCATATATATCATACTCATAAACGAACAAGTGATCACATATTCAAAACATCATATAACCTTTTCTCTAATTATTGAAAATGCTTCTTCTTTGTCACCTCATGACCCTAGATATATAATCATATAATTAGAGCCATAATAAATGAGTGTTTAGTGGGGCTACATGGGCCTTTAGGACATGTCTCTTATATTTGGCCCAATACTTATGACAATTCAACACAATTGCCGTAAATTCGCAGGTTAACCCAATCTACCAGTTTGGTTGAACAAACTTTGAAAATTCATAATTAATTCTACAAAAATCAAAATCGGTTGGTTCCAAGTTCTATAAAACACTCTTTAAGTCTTATTTCAATGAAAAATATCACCAAGCCCCAATCACAGCCACACATTTCTCAGAAATTTGTTAAACACAGACTATTACAAATTTTATTTCAGAATAAAGGTCAAATTTTAAAAAATCATAACTTTCCATCCACTAGTCAAAATAGCTTAAATTACCTATCAAATTAAAGCCCAAGATGTCTACTTTAATCTTGTAAAATTTCATAACATTTGAAACAAGTTTTACTGGTAAGAAACAAGTTGCAAGTTATCTACCTCCATAAAATGAATTTCAAGCAGATTTGAACACAAACTTTCAAAATCATCATAAAACCTCTTTTAACCTCATAATTACCATCTTAATCATGATTAATCAAAATTTGGGCAGCACCTCCCCTTAGGGTTTGGCATTTCTAAAATCATAAAATCATGAGAACAAAGCCAACAACCATCCAATACATCAGCAACAAGCATAGATAATCAAGGTAAAACAAGGTTCCAAGCTTACCTTGATTTCTTCTTCTTTCTCTCTCTAAATTGTCCTCTTTCTCTCCTTCTTTCCCTTGAATTTTTGCTTGCTACATATTGATAGAGCTCAATATTTATATATTTTTATTAATTAATCTTAGGTTTTTGTGGGACTTAATTGAATATTTTGGGCATAATCAAGTGTTAATGTGAGATTTTAGTGAAATGATAATGTGGGAATTATAGTGGTTAAATTGTTATATTTTTAATTAATATTTGCTATTCCCATTATTTCTTAATTGTGAGCAAAAGATATTACCTTTGTGAATTTAATTTTGTAGCTGATGATGTGGCACAATTTTTGTAAAGTGGTTAAGGTCAACGATGTCATTTTGGAGCTTAATGAAGGACAAGAGTGAAACATCACAAGTGCAAAATTTATTTTTACATTTTTTTCTAAGAGGATAGATTGAATGAGTAAGGGCTTTATTTGGTGATTGCAATTTTGTGCCTAATGTCAAAACAGATTTTTACCTCTAATCCAAACATACCTTAACTCACTTTTAACCTAAAGATAATTGAAGAGAAAAGGAGGAGGCAGCTGTGTGAAAAAAAATAAAAGAGCACCAAATTAAAGGAGAGAGCTAGACCAAAAATTCAACTTAAAAAGAAATGAGAAGCTGGACCGAATTGATTATGATGGGAGATGTGAAGATGAGGTGGACCGAATTGAATAAGTAAGGATTGAAGGAAAATTCTGCTAGACCGAAAGAGAATTATTGAAGGAAAACAAGGGCTGACCGAGTTGAAGGGGGAATGGAAGAAAAAGAATGGAAGAGAGTAGCGGCTGTGAAGAAAAGGGGGAGCAGCCGAAAGAAAGAAAAAAAGTGGGGACCACGTGAAAGTGAGGGAAGACAGTGGCTACTGCAATCTCCATGGCTGATCTCTTCTTCATTCATCAAGCTTCATCTTCCTCTTCCATGTATACCTAAGTTTTGGTGATTTCCTTGAGTTGGGTAATGGTTTGAGCTTCTAAACTTCAATGGAATTCCTTTAAGCTCTCTTTCTAATTCATAATTATATAGCTTGGTTAAGTATGTGGTTGTGACCTAAATTATTTTATGCTAAGTGAATAAACTTGGTGGTTGAGCTAGGAGTTGATTAATTAAGCTTTATATGATTCATATTAGGAGTAGTTAAGTTGTTTATTCCAACTCGGTTGAGTGGATTTCAAATGATAAAACTAAATATTTTGAATTGTTGTAATGGTAATTACAATTTAAAATTGGAAGTTAATTATTCATCTCCTTGAGTCATAATTATTTGGTGGTATTTATTTAATTGCTTCGGTTGAATGAATTAAATGAGTATTACAAGTATGAATTGAGTTGTAGCTTAGGTCTATCCTTTTGACTCATATTATTGAATTCTTATCATTAGTGAGCAAGGAAGACTAAAAACTCAACTCAAGGGAATCTTATTTCATCATTATACTAGTTCATTGAATTTACCTTGTTGCTATTGTTAATTTCGATTCCATTTGCTTCTTTGTCTTGAAAACCGAAAAATACAAAAATATTGAATTAAATTAGATTACTTCATTAGTTTTATAAATAATTTCTCAAAATGATTTCTCACAGTTTTAAGGTATTTATTACTTTATTATTTAAAAATTTGAAAATTAATCTCCTCACAAGAATGACCTAGGTTGAGCTATTACGCTATATTTTCAAACCTAGTTTATTTTGAGAACTCACACGACATAGGTTTATCAAATGGCGTCGTTGAAGAGGAGCTAAGTAATAGGCTCCCTAGGTAATCTAATTGTCAAATTCACTTTTGACAAGGGGTTTCTCGTGTGAAACTTGTTAGTTTTGCATTTTTTTCCTTTGCATATAGTTTAGGATTTTTGCATTTAAATAGCTTACATAGCATTTATTGCATTCTTGCATTGTTGTGACTTGGTAGCTTCTGTGTGGTGTTGTTGCATTAAATTTCATATGATTTTGATCTCATTTGTTTGAATTCACCATGTCTCCAAGTAAATTCATTTCATACTTGCATCTTTGGTATTTTTGAAACTTCTCTTTCTTGTCCTCTTGCATTTGTATTTTTGTAGATTTTTCTTAGTTTTTAATAGTTTATAGTTAGTTAGTCATCTTGTTATTCATTGGGATTGTGTGATTGAATTTCTAATGGCTTGGTTTAATAGTTATCAAGATTTACCTCTCAATTCTCACTCTTCCATAGGAAATTACACTGAGAGGAATGATAATATCTCTCAAGGATCTCAATCGGTGCAACAATAACTAGACCTCATCTTAGCCCAAATGGAGAATCCAAAAAGAGGTTTGGATTGTTAAGGAAATTCACCCTTTCAATCTCACTCTTCAGTAAGAGATTCAATTGGAGAGAAAGAGTCTATCTCTGAAAGCATCCATTCCATTCAACAATCATTGCAGCTTCTTCAAGCCAAGTTAGGATGTCAAGATAGTCTAATTGGTTAAGAATGTCATGGTCCATTCCACCCTCCACACTATGAACCCTACCAACAATCTTCATTCCAACTTCATCACCTATCACACCCATCCTATATATCTTACCATGAGCCTTCTCTGCTGCCATATAACCCATATTATGAGCCTCATTCTAATACTCCACCATACAACCACATGCCATATCTTAAACCTCCTCCTTAATTCTATCCCACTTCCCAACCATGTCATCCACCTCATGGACCATTTGAGCCACCTTATGGACCTTCTTCCCGATCATGTGTACCAAACCAAGAACCTACTATTGGTGAAGTCATTAGAGAATTCCAAAATCTAATGACTTAAACTATAAATAAGGAGCGGTCACACAAGAACACCTTTGCCCATCACATGGCTCTATAATGAGAACAATGGAACAACAAGATAAAGAGCGTACTAGATTGGCCAAGGACTTTGAGCGTCTCACTCAACCATTACAAAAAGTGGAGCGATTAAAGAAAGAAAATGAGAAGTTGGAGAAAGCAATGGAGTGGTTTGAACAAAAGACTTCTAATTGCAATACTCTACAAGAGACTCTTCCTCCATTGCCTAATTCAATTGCTCAAGCCAAGAAAGTCAAGAAGGTCCACTTTCAACTTCCAGAGGAGTCTTCATCTCCTATGGAGAAGGAATAAGGAGTCCAAGCTCAAGAGTTACATGCCACTTCACAAGTGGAAGATTCCAATCCTCTGGAACCTGTTCCCATACAAGCACAAGAAGTGAAGTAAGTGCAAAAGATCATTGAAGAGTCTTCCCTACTATTTGGTAATGATCCTATCCTTGTAGAAGTAGACTCTCCTACTACTTTAACTCCTGAAGCAATTCATGATTTGAGTGATAATGAGGTGGATGAGGAAATCATTGTTGAATCCTCTTAAATGTTTGAAAATATAATTGCTCCATCAATTGGTTCTAGTAGTAGTGATTCAATTGAATTTGCTGATAAGTATGTTCCTACTTCTTTGTGTGATGCTTCAATCATTGAAAATGCTTCTCTTTATAGTATTAAGGATGATTGTGCTAAATTGATTGCATTATTTTCATGTTCTTGTGCAGAAGATCAAATATATGTAGATTGTTATCATAACAAATGCCACTTATTTGTTGAGTTTCGAAAGAAAGCATTTCATGAAGTGGTTGATTCTACTATTAATCTTGATGCACCTCCTTGTACTATTGATTATTGTAAGCATGACAATTGGGAAAATGTTGAATCTTGTATGGATACTTACGTGGTTGATGTTCATGCGAAGGACCATAGCCTAGAAAAAGATCTTTCTCTTGATTCTGATGAATTGCACGATAGTTTAATAAGGAAAGATTCAAATGCTTTGATTGATGATTTTACAAATGAAATTGATTATTTCCATATGATTCTTTCTTGTGATTTGCCACCTAACATAGAAAAGGAATATGATTCTTTTGAAAATTCAAAAGTTTTAGGTGGGAATGATTCAAACAATTCTCTTCCTTCTTCCACTCTTTTTCCTTCTACCTCTTGTGATTGTAATGATGATGTGGTGTACCCTAACACTAAGTTGGATTCCACACCTTCCACTTTGCAAAAACAAGAGAAATTTCAAAAATTGACTGGTTGTCTCACTCCTACTGATGAGAGTGTCATTGATTTCCTTGGATGTGATAATTATTTGGAGAGTTTGGAACTTTACATGCCTTTATTTCACTTGAAATCTCTCCCTATTCCTGTTCTTGGATGGGATATTGATGTTTGTTTGTTTTCCATACAGACACATTCTTGGAAAGGTCGTCAGAGGAACCAACATCTATTGTGCATTCTTGGACCTCTTCTGATTGATCTTGAACCACTGCCACCAAGGACATTCAATGCGAGAGAAGTTGTTTCACAAAACAAATTCATGATTCTCATTGGGATGAGAACTTCTCCTTCAAGCGACTCAAGCTATTCTAACCAAGGTTGTCTCTTTCCTCACTTTTTTTCTTCCTAAATCCTATGATTCTTTGAGCTTAATTTTTGTATAAGGAAGATAAGTGTGGGGGAGGACACGATCCAATAGAAAAAGGTAGAAGTAGTGTAGTTTTGTAAGCACAATAAGAACTCCCTTTGTTTGTTTTGTTTTTTTTGCCACTACCCTATTTAATTACCATTGTGCCTTGAATTTCAACTTGCTAAGCATTTTCTTCAAAGTGTTTATCCACATTGAGGACAATGTATTGATTAAGTGTGGGGGAGGATAATACATTTTGAATCTCATTAATTGGTTGTTTTTAAATGAGAAATTACTTAAACTAGAAAATTTTTCAATTTCTTTTAAGAATTACTTGCTTTGATACACTCCCTAAGTGTAAAGGGTCGCATTTTCCACTTGGAATGTGATTTATAGGAAATTCTTTGAGCTTTTATGAGATATAGTGTTTTGGCAACTCTTTAAAACCATATTTTGTTCTTCAAGTGAATAGGGAGAGATTAACCCACACTAGGGATTTTATTAATGAACTTCTTGTTTTAGGAAAAGATAGTTTCTACATCATTAGTGCATATAAGAGTTGAGAATTATTATAATTGATTACAATGTTTTAATTAATTGTGTTTATAAGGTTAGCATTTGAAATAGTTAAGTAAATGCGTTGTGGTTAGTTTTCTATGCAATTGATTATATTAGATTGAACATTGGAGAAGAACCTTGTTGGAGGATTTATTAAGCCTTGAATTCTTTTCATGTGTGCATGCCCATTTAGTCTTTCACCTTCTAGAACTTGTTTCAACTCCTCTTCGAAATGGCATTTGCATTAGTGTGATAGAAATGAAAGAGGCATTCAATTTTAAACCCTTTTAACTCAAACACAAACCCTTATTCACTTACCCTTGTTACCCATTTTGAGCCTTTCCTATGTTGTATGCATGTCATTTATTAAGTGTTCATGGTATTCTAAAATCAAAGTGATTTGCCAATTAAAAAAAAGTTGAATAATGTATATATTGAAATGCCATGTTTATAGAAAAGAGAAAGTAAGTCAAAAGAAAAAAAAGTATATAGTTTTAAAGAAGAGAGATAAAGTATTGCAAAAGGAAAAAAACCAAATAGAAAAGTGATTTGAATAAAGAAAGAAAAGCAGAAGGAATATAAAGAAGGTATTTGTTTATGAACTTAGAAAACAATTGGATAAAGTTTGTCAAATATTTAGATGTTATGAATTTGCTCTTTAACTTTGACTTGCATATCAACAATTTTTTTTAATTAATCCATTCCGTCTAGCCTTCATTCAATATTACAAGCCTTTTAAGTCCTCTTGATTCATTACATTAATTGCTATTAGCAGTGGAGATATTAGAGTTGTTACAAGCCTAGTGTAAGGTGTTAATTAAGTGAGCCTGAGTAAAATTATCCCATAAGGTGAGATGAGTTAAACACTAATACCTTGAGGGTCTCTTATGCTTCATTCTAGTATATTGGATTATGTAGTTAGCTAATTTCTTTGCATCGCTTGGCTATGACTAGTGTTGGCATGAAGAATTTGATTAATTGATCTATTGCTTTCTAATTATGAAATTGCTCATCTTTCAATTGCATTGATGATTGGAATTTTGAAAATTGTACTTAATTGCCTTTGTTCATGAGTATAAAAGTCTATGTGTGGGGGAATTGAAATACAAAAAAAAAATAATAGCTTAGCTTTTAATTAAATTGCATTATTCTTTTTGTTATCAATTTGAAAAACTAAAACCAATTTCCCCTTGTTTTATTACATTAGCATGGCATTTAGATTACTTAGGATTCAATAAAAGGCTCCTCGAGAAGATAGAACAATCCTAAGTTTGCCTATACGTAATCCTTGATAAATTTTTGATTATGGACCCCAAGGCTAACGTACGAAAAAAGTCCTAATCAAATGGCGTTCTTGCCAGGGAAGATGATTGCCAAGGTTTTAAGTAGTTAAGTGTTCTTTTCAGTAGTCATAGTGTGTCTTAGTTGAGTAGAAAGTGTGTGGCACTCATTTGAATTTTGGTGAAAATTTGAGTTTTGAATAGCGCTGTCTTGCTGGAACTAAAATATTCTTGCCCAAAAAATTCTGAAATTTGACATGCCAAAGTTTTTAAGCATTCGAAACAAGACTAATAGTCAAAGCTATTAGGTCTACTAAATTTTAGCCAAATTCAAAGGTTTGCTATACTTTTCTGAATTTTCTTTCTTTTTTGTAATTTTTCTAGGTTTTTTATTAGGTTTGTTTTTTGGGTTTTCTTTGATTTTCTTGGTTGTTAGTGTGTTTTTGAGTTTGTCTTAGGTAGTTGTTAATTGTTGGAGTGTTTGGTAGTGGTTTAGGCCATTTTTCATATTCATAGTTGTTTTGCATTCCATTTGCATATAAAATTCTCTAAAAAAACAGAGAAATTTGCATTTTGTTGCTTTACTATCATATTTTTAGTGGCCATTGTGTGGTTTACTATTGTTTTGTGGTGAGCAACTTTGCATTCTTCATCCTTGGGAAGTTGTTGGTTGAAACTTGAGACTTCGGGTGACTATCACATTCTGTAAGTTGTGATTACAGTGACTCTACTCATATACTTGCGGTTTGAGGTACTACTTCATTAATATACCAACTGGTTCTACTAAAAGGTGAATTCTTACCTTGCAACTCCTATTTGCCTCTTGTACCATTGAGTTGCACTTGTCTTGTTATTGTTAGGACTGATTTTACTTTTTAGATACTCGAATTTTGTTGGTTTTGGTTAACTATTTTGGTTGTCAAATATTAGTTAACTTGATTTTTTGTAAGTTGCTAATTTTTGCTCTATACAACCCTTCTCCAATACCCCATTTGACCAATTACTTTGCTGTAACTTGTATGTCTATGTGAGTCTCTTTACTGTGCATGACTAGATTTAAGAAAACTGAACTTGTGCCCCTTGATAAAGATATTAACAAGATAGTTAGGTTGCTTAAGAAAGGTAAGAAAGCTGAATCATCTAGTATAGGACTTGGACAAGTCATTGACTCTAAAGTTGTTGCACATACTTGTGATAATTCTTCTCATATTGGCTCTTCTTCTATTGTAGATCTCCATCTTGCCATGGATCAAGTTCCTCCTCAAGAAGACATTCCTCCACCCAATGATCCTCCACTCATAATGTTTCACAACATTATTGATAGGAAAAATGGGGAGCATCAAACTATCAAAGATCTTACCTCTACTACTGATATTATTTATCCTTTCCTCTCTTGTCCTAAATTTAATATTAATTTTGAGTTGAAAGGTCCTTTATTGAGTCACTTACCAAAATTTAATGGTTTACCTGCAGAAAACCCTAATAGGCACTTAAGGAAGATGTACTTTGTGTGCAACTCCATGAAACCAATGGGGGTTGATCTAGATGAGATGTGTAGGAAAGTCTTTCATTTACACTAGAAAGTAAAGCTAAAGAGTGGTTCATGATACTGCCTCACCATAATCCTAATGCCTTAACCTCTTGGGAAACCTTAAAGAGTGCCTTTTTGGAAAGAGACTTTCCTACTTCAAAGATAACCTCTCTTACCAAGGAAATCTTCGGTGCTAAACAAGACCTCCATAAATCTTTTTATGAGTATTGGTGTCGATTTCAAGAACTCCTAGCCAAATCCACAATCATCAAGAGTTGAAATCCTCAACCACTCATGAATTTAATTGCAGAGCAACCACAAAGCCATGCAAAATGAATGAAGTGACAGAATTAATGTAAATATTGAGAGAAGCTTCTGGTTTGAGTGTACTGGACATCCATAGAAAAGAAAGGGAAAATATGGAAAAACAACTATGATGGAAGCAGAGGGTGTTAACGATGCTGATGGTCTATAAATGGAGAAGACGAAGCTAGTGGTGGGAAGTGTAGCTCCGATGATGATTGTCTCCCTCTCTGTTCTGATCTAGTGTGACAGTGGTTGTGCGATGGTGAAGATTCCCTCGCTTCCCTCTTCCGTTAGTTTTTAGATCCCAAATCGCGGCTCTATCTCTCCAAAAGAATGTCGCGACCAGAACTCTGCTCACATGCCTCTCAGCTCTCGCCTCTCCAGTTTACAGTTGTGGGTGACTATAGAGGAGGGTCACTGATTATGATGAAGGTGATGAGATTGTCGGTGACCAAGGAAGGAAGGAAACGTGCTGAAGGTGATGATGATGCGGGGCACCCCCTTGCTAAAACTCTCAGCCTCCTCTTTTAGTATCCAATATCGAGTCTATGGTGACTCTATTTCCGATATGGAATTAGGTGGAAGAAGGATTAAGTGAGAATTGTCAAAAGTTTTTTTAAGGGACTTAAGTGCACATTTTTAAAACTTTGGTAGGGCGAACTAAAATTATCTAAAATTCTGGGTACTTTTATGTAATTTTCTCTTACCCTTTCCTTCACAAATTTGTAATTTTTAGAAATTCTGGGGCCCTTTTTTGTAATTTTCTCTAGTCTTAAAATATTAATTCTGACCCTCCAACATCTCCAATTTTCTTTTAAAACACCTGCAATGCAAGATTAAGCACAATGTAGCATCAAAAGTCCAAGAAATCATTTATACAAATAATTAACAAATTATGACCATTTTACCCCTAATTACAATTAATTCAATACAAATGTCCCTACCTAAAATTAGTGCTTAATCATGAAATAATGTCCTATAAATTGCATTAAAAATCCCAATTTAATTATGAAATATTACATAAAAATATGGTTTAATCATCAAATCTAAATGCCCACATGATCAAATCCCAGAAGCTTGATTGGTGCAATATTTTCATAGTAGGTTGATTCCTCAAGATAGGAAAGGTTTGGATTCTGCTTCTGGAGGTACTATTCAATTGCTACACCTCAAGAAGCATAGGCTTTAATTGAGAAGATAGCTAGTAATTATCAACAATTTGAAGGGTTGGAAGTTGGATGCTAGACAAATCCATGAGGTCTCATATGCTTCAAGATCTTTAAGAGAATATGATAATTTGTCATCCCAAAGGACAGAGATGAGAACTAACCTCAATAAGCTCATGGTCCACCTAAATAATGTGAACATGCATGGGTCACATTCTCATGCTCTAGTGGCTCCTAGCTATGACACATGTAGCTCTCACATCCATATTGCTCCCAATTGCCCACACCAACGTAGAGAGGTCTTGGCTGTTTTTTAAGGGAGACAAGGGTAGAATCAAAGACCTTGGAATCCCTACTCCAACACATACAATGAGGGTTTGAGATCCCATCCCAACTTTGGTTGGAGGAATCAGAATCAATTCCAAGGTAGTTCTTCAAATCAAGCTACAAATCAAGGACCTTCAAACCAATCTGGTCTCCAAAAGACAGTGGTTGCTCCACCTGAATCCCATACTACTAAAGATGACATCTCTCAACTTCTTAAGTGTATGAACAATGTGTCATCTTCCATGGGTAACTTAGCCTCGAGATTATGTAATTCTTGCAGCAAAGAAGAAACCCACAAAACCTCAGTAATTGTATTAGTAACACTATGATATTCAGCCTCTGAAGTGCCTCTAGAAACTACTTGTTGCTTTTTGGAGACCCATGTGATGGGGTTGGGACCAAGAAAGGTACAAAAACCACTGATGGATTGACAATCTTCTCGATTGGTTGCCCAATCTGCATCAACAAAAGATTGGACTCGAAGTTGTGAGGCTTGTTTAAGTAAAATGCCATGATCAGAAGTGCCTGCAAGACATCTGAGTAGACGTTTCACACAGTGCCAATATGGCATCCTCGGTTCCTGGAGAAATTGGCTTAAGCGATTGACTGATGCAATGTCCGGCCTTGTGTAACATAAGCATTGTAATTTGCCTACAATGCTACGATAGTAGGACGCATCTGGAAATAGATTTCTAACATATGTAAAAAGCTGCATATTAGCAACCATAGGTATAAAAGTAGAATTGGCAATGATAAGGCCAATCTCTGTGAGCAATTGATAGATATATTTGTGTTGCCCAAGAAAAATCCCATCATCTAAACGGTGAAATTCAATACTAAGAAAATATGAGAGCTCACCCAAAACTTTCAAAGAGAAAGTAGTACTCATTTGATTAATAAGCGTTTGCACACTAGGTTCATGAGTGCCAGTAATAACCAAGTCATCAACATAAATAAGCAGATATATTGTACTAAGGTCATCAGTTTGGAAAAACAAGCATGGATCAGCCCGAAAAGGTAGAAAATACAACGTGCAAAGAAATGCATGTAATTTTTGAAACCATGCTCAAGGTGCTTGCTTGAGCCCATAAAGTGACTTCTTAAGCTTACAAACAAGTGACTAGCCAGTGACAGAATCAACAAACACACTCTCAAAACCAAGAGGTGGGAAATAAAGATTTCTTCAACAATATCTCCATTAAGGAAAGCATTATTAAAGTCCACCTGATGAAGCTTCCAATTGTATGTAATAGCAAGAGTAAGGAGGATTTTGATAGTGGTAGCCTTGACAACAGGGTTGAAAGTTTCATTGTAATCTGAGCCAGCCTCTTAAGAAAAACCTTTAGCCACAAGATGACCTTTATGATGAGTAAGAGACCCATCAGCATGTGTTTTGACTTTAAAAATCCATTTGCACCCAATTGTTTTTCGATCAAGTGGTAGGGGAACCATTTTTCATGTTACAAACTTCACAAGAGCATCAAACTCATCCTGAGCAGCCTGTTGTCACAGGGGACCTAACATAGGTTCATGAATAGAACAAGGACGGTTGAGTTGTTCTAATGCAACATAGACCTTCAGTCTGTAAATGCCATCTTTGGCCCGGGTAATCATAGGATGGTGATTGTGTGGAGGTGAAGGGAGAAGGGAAGTAGCGGAGGAGGAGGGAGATGGAGCCGGCAAGGAAGTGGAGAAGGATGGAGAGGGAGTAAGGGAGGTGGAAGAGTGGGGCTGTGACGGTACAGGTGATATAACAGATACAGGAGAGACAGAAGTGGTACTAGTAGTTGCAGAGACACTAAACTAAGAACCACCTAGAAAAACAGATCCATTAAACTGAACATTGTGAGAAATATATAATTTACCAGTGGAAAGGTCAAGACATTTATGACCTTGATGTTGAGAGCTATAGCCTAGAAAAACACATAAGGTAGAGCGAAAACATTAACAGCCAAATACTCTCAACAAAGAATAGTCAGGTTGAAAACCAAAAAGCTTCTCATAAGGTGATATATTGGCAATGGATTTAGATGGAAGGCTATTAAGCAAAAAAAAATAGCAGACATAAAGCCATCAGACGAATAAAATAATGACAAAGAAGTATGAGCAAAAAATGTGAGACATGTCTCGACAATACTCCTATGTATTCGTTCAACTAAACCATTTTGTTCAGAAGTGTATGGGCAAGAAAACTGCTATTCAATACCAAACTTAGCTAGAAAAGACTTAAGACAAAAAATTATCCTCCATTGTCACTTTGAACAGCCTTGATTTTTTGATTCAATTTATTTCCCACTAAGAGCTTGAATTCTTTGAATTTAGTTAAGGTTTCAGACTTGGCGCAAAGCATATAAGGTCAAGTGAAACGACTGTAGGCATCAACAAAAGCAACATAGTATACAAATCCATGGGAAACAAGAGGGGCAAGACCCCATACATCTATGGCAATGAGCTCTAAGGGATGAGTACACACTGTTGTAGATGAGTCAAAAGGTAGTTTATGAGATTTTCCTAATTGACAAGACGTACAAAGAATATTATCAATAGTACTAGAAAGAAATGCCATTATTCTTCAAAACATGTTTTACAGTATCAAGCAAAGGATGACCCAAACGTGAGTGCCAAAGAGAAATGTCACCACTGAGGACAGTACTATAAGCTTATACACCTGAGGCATCGGATGCAGAGAGAGAAGAATGACAAGAACCAACAACTGGATAGAGTCCTCTATGTTCAGAACCATGCATAAGGATATGTTGAGTTTGCAAATCCTTGACAATACTCCCATGAGGAAGAAATTCAACAGAAACATGATTTTCCTTCGTCAAGCAAGCAATAGAAACCAAATTCTTTTTCATTTTAGGCACACACAACACTCTCTTCATTTTATAAGTACTAGAAGGAGAAGAAATACAAGACTCACCTATGTGAGTGATAGAAGCAGCATCTCCAGTACTAACAAGTACATTGCCATGGGTCATAGATGAAGTTAGAGTATTAAGATTGATAGGATCATATGTGATATGTTAAGTAGCACCAAAATCAAAGTACCAACTAGAATCGTTGACCATAGTAGGTGTAGCCACATAGGCTTGAGCTAATGCAGACGTGGTAGCTTAAACAAAAGTAGCAGCTGATCCTGAAGGATCGGAAGGTGATATAACAGGGGAAGGCTTGGCAGCCATAGGAACATATAGTAGTGGTGCAGATGAAACAAGACGGATGCCACATAGGCATGCCATCTCTACAAAATTTGGTCAACAAATGTTAAACATTTGGGCATGTTAACGAATGAGCGAAATTGCCCCATTTTTAAAACTTCCAGGGCAAAATTGCTCCTTAGAAAACTTTCAGACACCCAGTGCCTCTCAGTGGAAACTTCTGAGGCATTTTTGCCCCTTAAAAATATGATGTGGAAAAAGGGTGAGGTGGATGCCATGTAGGCATGCCATCTCTTCAAAATTTGGTCAACAAACGTTGATGGTTTGGGTATGTTAACGGAGGGGCAAAATTGCCCCATTTTTAAAACTTCCGGGGCAAATATGCCCCCTCTAAAACTTCCAAACATCCATAGCTCAATTGCAAAAACTTCTGGGGAATTTTTTATCCTTATTCCTTATAAATATCAATATAGAGTAGCACTTCCTTCATCAAAGTAAAATAAAAAATGAAAAGGAGTACATATGTTTAAACTATCCAATTAGCTGACACAAGTATAAAACAAGAATGAAATTCCAAGCACTATTGTTAGCTGTGCGTGTTGGGATAGTCTAGCTCTAAAGCAATACCACCATTGTTGATGACTTATTGAAATGCGTCACCAAACCACCTTCCTTTGCATTATCGTTATTCTTATTGCAACATGTGAATTGCTGTTCAAAAAGAGGTAGAAGCCATCTTGAGACTATTTTTTAATTCCTTTGATAATTCCAATTAGAGAGGATTTTCAACAACTTCCTATAAACATGCTATTGGATCTATAGAAGGAATAAATCGAATAGTCTCACAATATTTTTGGTTCTTTATGAGCAACTTCTCCTATCTTACGTTAAGTAACAGGCCACAAAGAAGGGTGGTATTTAGCACATTTGAATGTCGTCAACGATGATGATTTTACCTTAGAGCTGAGTTATCCTTATACTACTGACAATTGTGCTTTCAATTGTGCATGCATGTCTTCTTGTTAGGAAGTTAAATATCTGGATTCATTTTTATCTTATTTTGATTTGATAAAGGAAGAAAACAAATTCGCTGCTATCGGTGACTATGATTGTTGATAACACAAACTTGTTTTCAAAAGTTATGTCGGTTATTTTGTTTGAAGTAATTTGTTAGTGTCTTTCTATTTGTAAGCTTGTAATTCATGTTCCAATGGTGCAAGTACAATATTTTATTAACTCACCAGTTTGTCCATACCAACAAGACACATTTGAAAAGTCATTGTAGTTCTCTTAACTTCAAGAGAATCTTTAATGCGGACGACTGCTCAGCCATTAAAAAAATTAATTATTAATTAATTATTAATGTAAAACTAATCATACCGCATTAATTGTGGGATGTTTCATCGGGAAATGATCAGAGTTATTTTATTGTCAAATATTGATGGAGACATTTGCGTTACATCAAAAGAAATACGGGTGCTATTCAGTGAGAATGTGACATAAATTATTTCTGTACATATCGAACCAAAAGAGACAAAGAAACACTTGTATTGGAACTTGGTGCTTCTATATGAAGCACACCCTCCAGCTATATATTCTTGTATGAGGAACACCAGTTATGTGTTGTGCTATGCATGTATTAGATATAAATAAACGGTGAACGATTTGTTGTGTAATAAAGTAAAGAAATATATACTTCACCAACTCTAGTTAGGTGTTGTGCTATGTATGTATTGCCATATAAATAAATGGCAAACGATTGGCCTTGGAATAAAGCTTATGTATGTTAAATTAAGAATGAAAGCTCTATGCGTACTTTATCTTATGATATTCATATATTAAATTAGGGCTAATTGTTGCTTCTGAGCTTTGATTCTTGTTTGTTTTTTTACAACAAACAATAATTCTGGGGATTGTGATAGCTTTATGGTTGTTGATTCTTTATTCTCTATTTTGGTTGGTGTCACTTCTCTTTATTTTGGGTTACTAGAGTTTGAAGGAAAACACTTTTGTTTTTCTTATTGGTTGGGTGATCTTCCCATATTTCAGATAAAGAAAAGAGAAAGATGTGATATTTTGAATCTTTAAATGAACAAAAGTGCATTAAAGAAATGAGTGACCGTGAAAATTAGGTTGTTTGGCCTCTTGGATTAAGAACAGTTCACTTGAATTGTGTTTAATATGCTACGCCGGCAAAATTTGCAGTCGATTTTGGGAGGTCATTGTTGGATGCAAATAACATTAGGTAAAATCAAGACTTATTCTTGTGTACAATTCCAGTTGCTTAATTCTAATTATAATGGCCAACGGGTATCGAAACTGTTTCTAGGGTTGCTTGTAATTGTTTAGAACTCTACAAGTGTGAAATTTGGTTTCGATGCTCTTGTTTGAGTTTTTTCTTTTTCTTTTTGACTGAATTGTTTGAGTACTATTGCTGGCCTTGGATGTAGTTTTTGACTTTTTTCTATAAATTAATCTTCCATTGAAGAATTGATTTTGATACTTAGTAAGACCTAGTTACCATATTTATTAATCTTTTCCTAATGTACCTTATTAATATGTTAGAAATGGCATTCAAGAGTCAGTAAAACACTGAATGATACCGGAATCCACACACAATGACCGTCTCAAAAAGTCAGACCATACCATGGAAACGTGCAAGTCCTTCAAGATCGTTTGAATCCCTGAAGGAGCCAGCACCGGCACCAACGTAGATGGAAGCACCACATCAGAAAAAATGACAGGAACAGATATAAGGAACCTGAACTCAAAATGGAAAACAGAGTCTGGAGATGATTATTCAACCCTAGAAGCACAGGGATCGCTGATGAGGAGTACTTGAAGAGAGTTCCGGAGAACAATCTTTCTGTAATACTTGTGGTATGAGATCTCTGTAAAACACTACCTTTTTTTTCTTCGTCACCATCGTCAATTTCTAGGCCCTTCCTTCCTTTCTTCTCTACAGAGATTGGGCAACTCTACCTTCTCTACTATATATCACTTCAGTACTCTGTAGTAGGTAATGAACTCCCAACTCTAATGTTAGACAGAAAGAGTAGTAATAATAATAAGGGTTAAGGGGAAAAAATAATAACAAGGTAATGAACACCCAACTCTAATGTTAGACAATGTTACCTGAATTTAATCAAAGAAATCACAGTCGAGCGTCAAACGCAGCATATCTGAGAAGAGTCAAATGGATTTTACTGATAAGCATTTTGTAAACAACACAGCAGATCCAACTATTGAAATGATTAATTAATGAAATTAAAGTAAAACATTGCAGTTCCAAAGAAGAAAGGGGCAGAAAAAAATAAAGATAAGACAACTTGCTGTAGCAGTGATTAGATTTTACAGCTTAAACTTATGTCTAAGTCATTGGGTGGAAACAAAGTGTGACTCCACTGCCATTTTTATAGTCATAGACACTCTTTTAATGGTCTCTGAATTTTCTCAAGTGTCAATGAAATTCTAGGAAGCAGACGCACGGTGATCAAACTTTGCTGTGTGTTAATTAGTCTCTGCAAGTACTGCAATCCACTCACTTCCAGCAAGTGCAAGGTAATGGTTTTATTAAATATAGCAATTACAGAAAAAGAAAAAGTACTTGCAGATTACAGCAGTGAAGAAAATAGGACTCTGGCTTTGGAGAGGCTAGTCTTTCCCCAAGTTCAAATTAATATTATGTTAGAAATGGCATTCAAAAGTTAGTAAAACACTGAATAAATCTGATGTTCACCCAGTTTCATTACTTACCACTATGTTTCAGATTTCTTTTCCCAGAAACAAAAGATAATATGATGTCGTTAAGAGCTACCACCACAAAAGACCACACACTGGATGACGAGAGCACACCCTTAAAAATTGTCACTTTTTGGGGGGAAAATCCCTTGAAGAAGTAACAAGAATGAACATGAAGAGGAGGAATCAGGGTTAAATCAAGGTTTAGGTCTTACCAATCCGAAGAGGCACAGGGTCACGTTTTCAAGCCAAGCAGTGACCGAGTGTGTGCATGCACAGATCAGCCAAAGATAAAAAGGAGAGAACAGAAACCAAAGAGAGAAGAGACAATGACTAGAATACGCTCAGCCAAAGAGAAAAGAGAGAAGAGAGAATGACCACAAGACATAGGCTGGAGAAACAAGAACTCGGCCACGGAGATATATATAAGGGAGAAGAGAGGACCGGCTAGAAAAGATGAACGGCCAGAAAGAAATGAAGGGTAGCTAAAAACTTTAAAACAGCATTAATTTAAACGAGTAGCAGAAGCAAAATTCTGCAACACGTTTTCTCTGCCTCGTCCTCTGAACATTGTGTTACAGGCTTTTAAAAAGGAGGGGAAAAGGGATTTGTTGGGATTCTGTCAGCGGCTTCCCTGAGCGACTAGATTATAAATTGGGTGAATTTCGAGTCTGTTTAGAATATTTTTTAAAAAATAGTTTTCAGAGAAAAAATAAAAAATGTGATTTCAGAGATTCAGAGATTAGCTTTTGAAAAAGGTAAAAAAGAAAATACAAAAAAAACTTATGATAAACCATGATTTTAAACTCCAAACCATGATATTCAGTCAAAACTATAGTTTTGAGTTTGGGTAACTTAATCCAAAACATGGTTTTAGAGAAAAAAGTACTTATGACTTTTTCTCAAATGTTTGGGTAATTTTTTCCAAACCATGATTTTGACTCCAAGAGTGTTTTTTTATTGTTATCCAAACACACATAAGTTTGAACCTCGCCTTGTTCAAAAAAGACCTGTAGAGAAAGACATTTTGGTCTGTTACTCAGATACCTGATAATACGATTTAGAAAAAGTGCTAGACACCAAGTGTTCCAAAGGGTTATAAAAAAATATTATTAAGGGTATTTTGGGGAAACCAACACCAATTTTTATTATAAATAACTAACTTATTTATACCGCTCTTAGCACCTTGGGTTTTTATTTTAATGCATCAACTAGAAGCAATTTTGGTATAAAATAGTATAAGGCACACCGCATTTTATTTTTGCTATTAATTGAGGTTAAAAGTTGGAAAAATTGAGTCTCATTGTTTAAGTGTGTGTTTGGGATAACGGTAGGAAAAATGATTTATTATGATTCTGACTTATTAAAAATGACTTAATAGAATAGTCAGTTTTTGTAATATGATTTATGTTTGGATGAGCGATTTATTTTTGGACAATAAATGTTTATAAATCGTGATTTACGGTATACGAGGTAAGTATGTGAGAGGAGTTTTATCTCAACTTACGTAATAAGTGACTTAATAGTAGTGAGAAGCTTATTTAATAAGTAGTTTATTCTACCCGTGATACAATTAAAATAAGCTGAACCAAACATACCCTAAATAGTTTATTTGGGCTTATTGCCCAAAAACGGGCTTATTTCTACCCAATAAGCTAAATCAAACACACCCTAAATAGAAGTAAAGTTCTAATCAAGAATTAATAGTTGGTGATTTATGCTTGCTGAAATCACATTTGTTGAAGAGTCTGAAACTTTGCCTTTGAGGTAGCTGCTAAAGCCTGCGACTCTTCTCCAACCTTGCACGCATTTCCATTCTTAGCATTCTGAAGTTTAATATTCTGGTTTTGTTTTGTTTTGTTTTTAATTTTTTGCCAAAGTGTTTTGGCCATTTAATTTGAAAAAGAAATAGATAGACGGTTTTGATCCAATGAACAAAAAAAAAAAAAACCCATTTTGATTTTTTTAAGCAAATTAAAAGCATATAAGGGTCTGTTTGAGAAAGCGTTGGAAAAGCACGTTTACGTAAGTCGAGACAAAATTCAACTTACAAACTTATCTTGTACACTATAAATCACGTTGAAAAAGTAGCTTCTGCCACTAATCCAAACAGACACTAAAAATATAGCGTTATGATATTGTTTTTAGGGTTAAGGTGCAAATTTACCAACGAAATTTTGTCTGAGGAGCGTCTGACACAAATATATTTTAGAAGGGGCAAAAATACCAATGAACAATTAAAAAAGGTGCATTCAGCACAAAACCATTAAATTTGATCTGAAACCGTTATGGGTTTTCTTCTCTTATAATTTAATATCGTTAAGTCAAATTTAACAGTTTTGTGTTGGATGCACCATTTTTAATTGTTTATTGGTATTTTTACCCCTTCTAAAATATATTTATGTTAGACGTTCTTCAGACAAAACTTAGTTGGTAAGTTTGCACCTTAACCCTTATTTTTAATTAAAAAACTTTAGATGTGATATTGTCTGGCAAATAAGCACCATGAAACCCAAGCCATAGATTTAAAAAATAGCCAATTTTTGTTTCTTTCTATAACTTTAAATTTCAAAGTTCTAAAGGGGGAAAAAAATCTTTCATTGGATTTATTTGTCTAACAATTAAGCACCATGATTATTCCTTGCTGGACGAGGAAAGCAACTTGACCGCCTTCGTCACACAAACGGAATCATCTCTGCATGCATATATATATATATATATATATCACGGAACTCTAGTTATCTTCTTAAGCCCTGTTTGTATTAGCTTTAGAAAGTATGATCACTCAAACTGAAATAAAATTTTACTCATATACTTATATCGTATATTATAAATTCTGTTAAAAAAAATAGTTTCTATCGTCGGACTTAGCATATGTGAGGTTGACCCAAAAAACAAAAAGAAAAAACCAATTTTAAGTTTGATTAAGGTTCTACCGACATCAAGGTAATCAAACCCAGACCGGTCACTGAACTGGTTAGGGTATTGGGTTAAGAGTCATTGGGTCAGATCCGAGTCAAACCGGAGTTAAACCGGGACCAAACCGGTGAAATGTTAAAGATTTTAGGTTTATTAATATGACATTCTAAAGAAAAAAATTAAAAAAATTGATTTTTTTTTTTTAAAAAACTCAGACTGGATCGGACTGGCCTACTGCCAGGTTCGGCGGTTTTCGTGCAGGACCAACCGGTCCGAGTATGATTACACTGATTGACACACGTTGATACAATTCTCTCTTGGGGACCTGGATTTGGATTTCCATTCATCCACTTGCGGTGATATCCAACGCAGCCTAATTGAGTTCAGATTACATTTCCTTTGTCAGTGTCACTTTCTATGCTCCCACAAAGCATCGTGTCATTTTCTCCCAAACAACTGGCACATGCTGTGAATCTACATTTCTAGAATATTGAAACCTTTGTCCAGATTCAATTGGAAACAAATTTGTGAAGGGCTTCAACATGTCTTGGTTTGGTTCAGTGTGTGCTCTACTGAATTTTTGTTTTTGTAAATATGATTGTATCGAATTGCTTGGAAACAATGTTGTTGGAGGTTTTTATGATTCTTACACAAAATGATTCTTCCCCCTACTCATTTTCTTTGATTGTGGCGTCTTGAAGGATTGATGAAGGTTGAAATCTGCTATGGTTGGGGGGAAAAAGCAGCTATTAAATGGGGTAACAGTAGCTATATGTAAAGCTTATAGTTGTGATTTTTGAGGTTGCATGGGATTAAATTCTATTGTATGTTGGTAGTCCGAATGGTTTGAGTCCATTCCTTAAATCTTGAAATTTTATGTATGCGTGGTTGACGTTGAAGCCAAGGGAATTTTGTATTTGACTTTCTGATTCTGGGCCGAGGCGTTGGGTTTCATGATAGAGAGAATGGAAGAAGGCTTAAATATTAGAATATATGAGGAATGTAAATATATCTATGTGTGCGTGAGGATAGAGCATGATAGATTGAACTTAGAAGCTGAAAATGTATTGAACCTACTGTTTGATGCTTTTATATTCTAACTAAGCACCCACGTTGATTAAAGGATTGCTTTAAGGTTCTAAAATGTTAGCTGGGACGTTGCTGTCAAAGCCGAAATTTTAGGAACCACAAAGGGGAAAAAACAGTGAGAGAGAATGTGCCAAACTGAAATGAACCTTACCGTTGATTGTAGTCCGTCCTCTCATCATTGTGATGAATTCTTGTGAATTCTGTTATGAATTAGAATACTTAGCTGTGGTTGTTCTCTGTTCCTTTTCAGGATGTGTTAAACCCGAATCCTAGTTGACATAGTTTTGGACCTTCTGGTTCTGACGGAGAAATCTCAAACTTCATACCAGAATGGTTTCTGTTGATAACGGGAATCCTAAAGATCAGATTGAGGAATCTAATGAAAGTAAGTTGAAGGATTTAGCTTCAATTGATTGAAATCTCCACGTCTCAGAGGATGCTTACAAGCAGTGAACATACTTCAAAAAGGACTTGTGGCCCCATGAGTGCTCTGCTTAATAGGATAAAGTTCCTTAAATTTTGGTCAGCCCCTGCCAAATTCAAGCGGCTTGCTACTGCTAGAGACCAAATTTCAGAGTCTGTGCCTTCTAGTTCACATGGATTTAGAGAACGACTTAGCGGCATTTTTGCTCAGAAACTTGATTGGGATTCACTAAAAAAGAAGTGCCGAGAGTGGATCAGAGACCCAACGAACATGGCCCTTTTTGTGTGGATTACCTGTGTTGCTGTTTCAGGGGCCATTCTCTTCCTAGTCATGACTGGAATGTAAAATAGGCTGCTACCAAAGAAGTCTCAGAGGAATGTCTGCTTTGAAGTAAACAACTTAATACTCAATGCAGTATTTACGCTCATGTGTTTGTATCAACATCCCAAGAGGTTTTATCACCTTGTACTTCTGTGCAGATGGGAACCAAAGGATATCTCTAGGCTCAGAAAGGCTTACTGCAAGAATGGGACATATAAGCCCTATGAGTGGGCACACTTGATGGTGGTGGTCATTCTACTTCATGTGAACTGTTTTGCCCAATATGCACTTTGTGGCTTAAACTTGGGGTACAAAAGATCCAAGCGACCTGCTATAGGAGTTGCAATATGCATATCTTTCGCAATTGCTGCCCTTTATACTATTCTTAGCCGTCTTGGTAAGGACTATGATTCTGAGATGGATGAAGAAGAACAGATTAACCGAGAGCAGCTGAGGGTGAAATCATTCACGAAAAAATATTCATTTGCTTCAAGAGATGAACAATTGGTAATTGAGAATAGGCCACAGCGGAGTGGAGGAATAATGGACATTTGGGACGATATTTCTCTAGCATACCTCTCATTTTTCTGCACTTTCTGTGTGTTTGGGCGGAACATGGACAGACTTGGCTTTGGGAACATGTATGTCCATATTGCCACTTTTGTTCTATTCTGCACGGCTCCCTTCTGGATTTTTACATTGGCTGCTGTTAATATCGACAATGACAATGTAAGACAGGCTATGATAGGTGTTGGAATCGTACTGTGATTATTTGGT
The DNA here is from genome assembly GCA_963855925.1 of Inga laurina. Taxonomy (NCBI): domain Eukaryota; kingdom Viridiplantae; phylum Streptophyta; class Magnoliopsida; order Fabales; family Fabaceae; genus Inga; species Inga laurina. The sequence continues at coordinate 57,720,229 of OY979701.1, forward strand.
TTACTGTATAGTGGATTTTGAAGGATCCAAATGAGAAAGAGATTCAACTTGCCTTCTTATGATTTCTGCTTCGGTAAACCCTCAGTTTCTGACTGCACACTTTGGCTGTGTTGCTGCTGCTGCTCTGCTGCTCAAGAAGCTCGTACGGGGAACTCCTATGATGTTGTAGAAGATAAATTCTGCAGGAAGCAAGATGATATTAGTTTCCAACCACCAATTTTCGCCATTGCCTCGTGAAGATGCAAACTCTCCTATGGGAATCAGATCTCCTCCTTCCAAGGGCGGAACCTCTAGACCTCTTGCTCCGAGTGGTGCGCCAAAGGGGTATCATAGTCCAGAAAAGCCATTGTTTACTGTAAGAGAGGAATCTTTGGAAAGAGATCGAGACAGAGAAATGAGCCCACCGGTTCCACCTGTTATACGTAGAGAATCCCTCTAGCCTTTTCCCCTCCTCTGGGAATGTAAATCTCGCACGGATCAATTCCATGGGATGGTCCATATAATTTTTTTAGCAGAGTCATCTTAACAGGTAATGGTTGTGATCATGTTCTTGCTGGAAAGAGTTTTGATGACTTGGTATTTTCAGAAAGTATTTCTCAAATTTAGAATAATGATTAGCTGACGGGATAAGATAAATTAATTTTCATATATAAATTAATTTTCATATAACTCTTTATCTTCTCTATGCACCATTTTTAGTCAAAAAAAAAAAAATTAAACAAAAGGTTAAATAACAGTCAATATGTATTTTTTACATATTTTAGAAGTTTATAATTATTTTTAGAAGCCTCTCTTTAAAAGAAACTCGTAATCCAATTTAGGAGCCACCTTTTTTGTCCCCATATTTAAATTATTATCTTCACCCTTATATTCATGTCGTCCTCATAGAACTTACATATTTAGATTTAATTAATAATATTTTTTTAAAGAAAATATCCCTAACCAACAAATAAAGAAATTTGATATGATTTAAAGTAAATTTTAAGAAAATAATAGACATCAATAGTGACTAGTAAAAGTTAAAAAGAATTTAAAATATAAGTTAAATAAAAGCCGTTTTATTAGGACGTAAATTGAGTTATTTTATCTTAGAAATAATAAATAATAATTTGTCATAAAAAGTTCAAATACGCCTTTTTCAATGTCCATGCAAGTGATCTCTCCTTTTTACTTTATCTTTATGTAATATATAATTGAGTTAAGGGGCAAAAAAAAAAATCATGAATTTTTGGCAAAATAGCCCAACATCATAAACTTTCTTTTTGGTACAAAAATACCTATAAATTTTTAAAAATGGGGCAAAAATATCATTTTTTTATTAATAGAGTTAAATTTCTATTACTTTTTTATATATGGGCCCCATATTATTAGTTTTAAATGATTATTTTAACAAAAAAAAATTCCTTACATCCTCTCTTTTCTTGAGTCCGGATCCTCTTAAAAGTGCCCCCTTCAGCATCTCTTAACATCCAAATCAAGTGCATCCAAATAATCCAATAATGATTGTGTTTTAAAAACAAGCAAATGGGTGGTCAGGATTAAAAGAAACCAACGATCTTGATGAGATTATAAGAGTTTATGAGAAAAAAGCTTCGGTGGGGATCTCCTTCCTTCTTTTCCCTGCCCTCCTCTATTCTCGCTCCCTCTCTCTTTCTTTCTCTCTCTTTCTCAATTTCTCATAACTCCAACTCCATCACAAACATGCTACTAGCAACGGTTTTTTAACAAGTCAGAACTCAGAAAGAAACACAAAGAAAATACGATAAAATTAAGAAGCTAAAGGGATGTTTGATTTTGTTTTTTAAAACCGTTTCTTTATTTTTAAAAACAATAAAACAAAAAAGTTGTTTTTAAAAACTAAAAAACAAAAACAGTTTTTAATTATTTTTTTGTTTTTATTTCTCTATTTTTCATTTTTTTGAGGCTGCCATTTATCCACTATCGACATTACACTACTAGTGACAACTATCGCAACGTCACCACTGGTAACCGCACCACCACATCACTTCAAAACAAAGATTTTTTAGAACAACTATCCAAATAGATTCTTTTTTATTTTTAAAACTTGTTTCTAAGAACTGTTTTATAAAACTGTTTTTAAGAACAAAAAACAGATAATAAAACCAAACAAGCCCTATGTGACTTCTCTCTCCTCTAGAAATGTGTAAGTTGAAACGCTTGAGGATCTGAATACCCGAACCCAGGGTAAGCGCCCTTTTAGTCATAAAGTTTGCTTCCTCCTTCTTCCATCTGTCGATATGCAGCACTTGGGTATTCCATTCTCTGTTCAATAAGCTCAGAGCCATTCCAATAAGATTCACATAAAATTAGTCACTAAGTGCTACTATATTTTAAAATTATTTCTGCCCTCCCTGCCATTTTCTTTCACTTTCAATACCCAAAATTTCAAAAATCTTGAATCTTTTATCTAAAACAGTTTTATAAGACGTTATCAAAACCCCTAAAAAACAAAGATATAAAGCCTGTTTGATTCTATGTTCTATTTTTTGTTTTTAAAAATAATTTTATAAAATTATTTTTGGAAACAAAAGAAAAAAAACCTCGTTTGGATAATTATTTTTGAAAACAAGTTTTAGAAACAAAAAACCAAAATTTTTTTTAAATAATTGTTTTTGAAAACAATTTTGGAAAAAAATTGAACTAAACTATTTGAATAATTATTTCTTAAAACAATTTTTAGAAAAAAAAAACTTATTGGATGGTTGTTTCTCACGATTTTGTGTTTGAACCAATTCTTTTCACATCAACTTATTTAATTCACTTATTTTATATAATTGAGATTAACATTATTTATTATAGTTATTTTTTTGACCTGATTTATTATTATAAATACTCAAAATCTTATTATAGTAATAAATTAGTATAATTAAAAATCAAATTAAATAACCAATAAATAACACAAAAATGATTTACTATTAACAAAAATAACATGGTTAAAATTTAAATTGATATTGTTTTAAACAGAGTCTAAAAAACATCTAATTATATCGAATAACATCTAATTGATAGAATTGCGATGATGTGACCACATCCTAGTAGAGATTCAATCACAAAGTGCCGACCTCTCTGCTACGCTTTAATCAGATAGCTAGATTAGACAAGTTGTCCAAATTATAACTTGTACTTTCTGCATTCCTATGTTCTATCAAACTTTCTACTTCTAAGTTTGTGTTTAAGGTTAAATCCTCTACTTGTGACAGATCCATATTCTCCCATTCTATAAACAACAAATCATGTCGACTCCACTTCTGTATGTAGTTAAATAGCAAAACATGTCACCACTATAAGGCATTATCTTGAAGGCGTGTATGATGGCATTAAATTCAGAATTGGAAATTGAGCTTTCAAAACTCCAAAACAGCATTCAATCGTCATTCTTAATGAAGAATGCCTATAATTAAAAAGCTCTTTAGCATTTCTAAATAACATTTAGTCCTTAACTCATTGCAAAAACTAATGAGACATGCCTTTTCCATTCGCAAAAATTCATAACAAGTAGTTCTTGATCCTTGCATAAGCTCATTAACAAATTCCTGACCGGTAAGTGCAGATGTACGAATTGGAATCTTATTAAGAAACTTACTTTCATATGCGGTCATCATATTAATCAAAATTAATTCTTAGAGCTCAAAGTTATCTTCACTTGATCCTGATGAAATTATAGATCTCTCGGAGCTATCAATTTCACTATTTAATGAGTTATCTTCTACATCCATTGTGCATTCCTATTTTCATGTACATAAGATTTATAAGCATATTTACAGGAGAAAACTAACTAACCGCAAACGAGAAGGATCATGACCATCAATTATTAAATGGCAGCAAACAACGATAGCTATAATAAGAGTTCAGGCATCAATTATTAAGTATGAGCAATCTAGCTAAGAAACCCCAACAAAACAAAGTGTTAGAGAACAACAAGTATGAGCAATCCAGCTAAGAAACTCCAACAAAACAATAGCAAGTGTGCTGATAAGAAATTTTGTTTAACAAAGTTACTTTGTGTTTGATACTAAATGTGGGACATGTGTCAAGCATAGAACAATTCCTTGTTTTGTTAAGCAAATTGTTTTAATCCTCTAGAAAGGAAAAAAAATGAGATTTGAGATTTATCATTTTTAATCTGATTCTGTTAAGAAAATTGTTTTAAGACTTGCTTGGTCTTATACGATCAATGATGTATATAACTTTTAAATGTTTTCCAACATTGAAGTTGTGAAGCTAAATTTAATTGCCTTGCAGTTATCGTGTATCTAGTGTAAATGTTTTCATTGAATTATTTGGATTGTGAAGTATATAATTGTCATCTTAGTTTAGTATATTTTGTAACTACTGTAGTAATTATTTCTCCTCTTTTATTCCTTTAAATTTAAAATTGGACATTATTAATTGAAAAATATCTTTTCTTGGCCTTTGATGGTGCAGCTGATCCCATCCTCCTGTGTATCATTGAAAATCTATGCTACTAACCTAATGTTAAAGCATCGGTTTGAATTACTCATAGATAATGTAAAATGTTAAACGTTGTTTTTTTTATAAAAAAAAAAAAATTTAGGCACTCTACGTATGCTATAGGTAGGATCATCGCTTTATTATTGTTTTGTATCCCCATTGGCATGGAGCAGAGCTCCCTTTATGCCTGAATTTTGATGATTTTGTTGTAGTGAGTTTCAGGAATGCTTCATTTATGTGGGAGACTTTATCAAAATTTCCTTAGGAATTTTATAACTTTTAGTATATGAATTATATTTATAGACTTTATATTATGCAGTGTGAATATATTTATATTTAAGAATGTGAAACTCCATGTATCTAAGGCTTGAGGGATGTGAGTTTTCTCATATTTCAGGATGATTAATTGTCGGTTTTCAGGTGTGACACAAATCTTTTAGCAAATCTTTTTTTGGAGACTTTACTGGTTGTTAAATTTATCTTTTGGAGTTTAAGAGTCATTTTCCCTAATTTTTCTTGAGATGTTATTACACAATTCCAAGTTTTATATTATTTATGTTCTTTTTAATTAGTTTTAACACATAAAATTGTATAAATAACACGATACGATACTGTGACAATAAATAAATTTGTTACTGCATCATTAAAATTCAAGTTAACTATTTTGACAGACAATGCTGCCCTAACTTTAGTGAAAATTGTATGTAGGGAGAGTAAATTTTGATATTTTGCCCCTTTAATTTTATGATTTTGCACTTGTGCCAAAATTTACCAATAGTTCTAGAAATATATTTTTTTAAATATGTCAATAATAAATTTTTGTAATTTGCGCACAGAAAAGAAAAAGAGATTCTAAATGTGACACTTCTATCTTTGAAAAATAGCATAAAGATTGAAGATTGGGATAGGCAGACAATAAATATTGGTCTAATTTATAAGAATTTGGCTAATAAATCACAAAGTCGTGAGTTCAAATCTCACTGTCAATATAAAAATCATATTAGTGTGTAATATGTAAATAGCTTTATAACCGTTCTTTAAATATAGAAGTATGTTTTAATTTTGGCGACCTTTCAAATGCCTAACTACCCCAAGTCTTTTTGTATAAAATAAAAAATTGGGACAAGCACCATCATGTGCATTCTATCCTCTTGATACCACCTTGATGTGGTTCACGTTTTAATATTTAAATATTTTTTATTCTATTTGTGTTATAATCAATCATGACACTTAGCAATTTTAAACATTCGAGATATTGCAATCTCCATCACTTAATTTTCTCTAAACAATTAACAAATAAAGGCATTACAAATAGAAGAAAACTCAATTTTTTTTAATTTTGTATTCCATCCTATTCAATTGATGGAAATTGAAAAAAAAAATAAGTATTTGATTATTATGATTTATTTAATAAATTTTATGGCAATCTGATTATAATGTAGAAAACCATGAGAAATTGTGGGGTGAGTAAGGACAAGCAAACGTGGCACACATTGGTCGCTACCGGAGATTCTGCTCATGCTTTAGTATCCCTCTTCGACAATAATTGCTCTCTTACTTTATTAGGTCTTTTCTCTAGTTTTATCTTGTCTTTCTATCATTGTCATCAAACAAGCAAATTAACTCATTGAGCTAACCATTTTCAACTTAAACAATCATGTTAACATGCTCTTATACTTGTGCTAATTGCAATTTTGATTCAACTCGTGAGTCCATTCACCGATTTTACTATTTTACAAAATTGTGCCACGTTCGCAAACATAATCATGCTGTATTAATAGTAGGATATGGTTCATCGAATGATGGTCAAAAACTCATGGGATAACAGATGGGGTGAACAAGGTTACGTCCGCATCAAAAGAAACACCAGCTCCAAACATAATCATGATGTAGTAATAGTAGGATATCAGTGTTGTTTTTATCTGGATTCATAGTTTCTAAGTACTAAGGTACTAATAAGATACAAATTCAAATAGATTTGTAAAATACATATTTCAATTTTACAAGAGGTTTAGATACATTTCATTCTAAGAAATATTTTAATATTCAAAAAAAAAAAAAACCAATAAAATCAAGACACTCACAAATTATTCATTGAACCAGGCCCTCAATAACCTTGATAAGAAAAGAAAATAAAGAAGTTACCCGTTTAGACTAATAGAAGAATCAATGAAATTAGTAATTGATATCAGATATCTTACATGTACACCTCATCTTATGCGTGCAAATCTTCTCACTGTCTCTCTTCCCATGACTTTTCAGGATGGATTGAGTTTGGCATGCGAGACTGTCATTAATTATTATTATTATTATTATTATTATTATTATTATTATTATTATTATTATTATTATTATTATTTCATTTTGAGAAAAAAAAATGCCTTTTTTTTATAATGTAAGAAAGTGGTAGAGACTACTCTATATTACAAGAAATAAACAAACAAAAATCGTGTAAAGAAACCAAGTGAAATCTGGGGCATCTTTAAAGCACACTTAGCTAACATATCAACTTCAAAGTTCAATTCCTCTCTCTTCTTATGTGTTCAAGATCAACCACCAAATCACATTTGAGCGTTTCTTGACTTTCCTGAGTTAAATTCTAGTTTACACATGAAGATTATCATCTTCATCTTTGATAAGCTTAAATACAAATAAAGAATCATTTTGCAAGCATATTCTTCTATGGTTCCCATCCCAAGCCCTTTTAGTACAGGAACCAATCTCAGATGCGTTTATTCAATTTCTGGATGATTTTTATAATGAGATGATATAACTATTTATACTACTAAATTATCCATTAAAATATTACAAGAGTCAGAAATGTCAGGCTTCACCAACTCTCCTCCCACCTACTCCCTCTGCACAATCATCATGCCTTGCATCATTTCAGTCATATGCTCTGTTTTCATTTTCAATCTTGGTGTGCTCTGTCAATGTTGGCTGCTCTATTTCATGTTCCCGAGGTTATATAGGACTCGTCCTCGAGTCAGAATCATCATCATTATCAACGTATGGAGATAGATTTGCAATATTGAAGGTGGCTGAAACACCATAGGCTCCAGGCAACTCCACTTTGTAAGCATTATTGTTAATTTTCTACACAATCTTGAAGGGTCCATCATCTCGAGGAGACAACTTGACGTTTGGTTGTTTAGGAAAATGTTCCTTTCTCAAATGTATCTAGACCAAATCTCCCACATTAAAAACTTGATGCCTTTGATGCTTGTCTCGTTGTGCCTTGAGTTTCAAATTTTATTTTTGTATCCTATCACAAACCTGCTCATGTAGTTTCTTGATTTTCTTGACCCATTGGTCCGCATGGGTACTATATTGTTGCTTATCAGATGATGGTGTCAAATCAAGTGGGCTAAGTGGACGGGAACCATAAACAACTTCAACTGGACACTTCTCGGTTGCTTGATTGAATGAGTTGTTGTAAGCAAGTAAATTCAACTTGAGTAAGAATAAGATCTCACTACTTCAAGTTCTTTCCAACAAAGCTACATAAAAGATTTTCAGGAATTCTGTTAACAACTTATGTTTGTCCATCATTTTGAAGATGGCTAGCACTACTAAACTGAAGCTTAGTTCCTATCTTCTTCCATAAGGTTCTCCAAAAATGGCTTACAACTTGATATCTCTGTTAGAGGTAACATTTTTGGTAATGCCATGGAGACGAACAATCTCCTTAAAGTACAAATGTACAGCTTGAACAGCATCATTAGTTTTTTGGCAAGGGATGAAGTGAGCCATCTTTGAGAAATGATCAACAAATACCATTATAGAGTCCTTTTGTCTCTGGGTTCGAGGTAACCCAAGGACAAAATCCATACTTACATCTTCCCAAGGTGCTTCGGGCACTAGCAACAGCATGTACAACTTGGTATTTTGGCTTTTGGATTTAGCCAAATGACATGTTCTACACCTTTGGATATGTTTGTTTACATCCCGTTCAAGCTTTGGCCAATAGAAATTCTCCTTTACTAAGGCCACAGTTTTGTCTCTACCGAAATGACCAGCTAATCCTCCATCATGGGCTTCCCAAATTATAGCCTCACGTAGTGAACAATGAGGAATACAAAGGATTTTTCCTTTAAATAAGAATCCTTCTTCCTTATAATACTGCTGAAATGGATGAAATTCAGTGTCACTCCAGACACCCTGGAAATCAGGATCATCATGGTACAACTTTTTTATAGGTTCAAAGGCCACTACTTTGGTTTGCATAGTCATTAACAAAGCATGGCGATGACTAAGTGCATCGGCTACTGAATTCAGGGCACCAGCCTTATGCTTGAGTAAGAATGGAAAGGTCTGCAACATTTCACTCTAAGCGGCATGCCTTCGATTGATCTTTTGTTGAGAATTGAAATGCTTGAGGGCTTCATAATAAGAATAGAGGATACACTCTTTATGCAATAAATAGTGGCTCCAATGTTGTAAATCTCGGACAACAGCATAGAATTCTTTATCTTAGGTAGAATATTTGAGCTTAGCATCATTAAGTTTCTCACTGAAGAAAGCAATTGGATGGCCTTCTTGACTCAGAATGGCACCAATTCTGGTATTAGAGGCGTCACAACTGACCTTAAATACTTGGTCAAAATTAGGAATGGCTCGCACAGGAGTTTCTGTCAAGTGTTTCTTCAGTTCTTCAAAAATTTTCTGAGCCTTCTCAGTCCATTGGAACTTATGTCCCTTGATACAATCCGTAAGGGGTGCGGTAATGGAACTAAAATTTTGAATGAACCTCCTATAAAAGGAAGCTAATCTATGGAAACTTCAGACTTCATGGATAGATTGTGGAGTTGGCCAACTATTAATGACTTCAATTTTACTTGGGTCAACTCGCACACCTTCTGTAGTGATGATGTAACCCAGAAAAAATGACTTTATTTGTCAAGAAAGTGCATTTCTTCAAATTGGCATAAAGTTTCTATTCACGAAGAGCTTGCAGTACTTGTGTAAGTACTCTAAGTGATCTGCTATGCTCTTACTGTAGATAAGAATGAAAGGGAGAAGGACCTGGTTCATCAGGAGCATTAACGTGTTAGGAGCCTTTGTCAACCCAAATGGCATCACATTCCATTCGTACAACCCATCTTTGGTTTTGAAATCGATCTTCAATTCATCTTCGAGACAAACACTACTACAAAAAGTCTAATTCGTAGCATTTATTTTTTGCTTTTTATAGCACTTTTGAGGTGCTACAAAAGCCTGTGCTACAATAGATTTTTGTAGCACTTTTTAAGCGCTACCATAAGCAGGTTATTTTGTAGCACTTCATCAAAAAAGCGCTACAATAGATAATATTCTTTTAAAAAAAAAGTATTCATATATTGTAGCTCTTTCTTAAAAAAGCGCTACAAAAGGTAAAATTCTTTCCAAAAAAAAAATTAAATTGACAGTAATTCTATATACAAATTTCTTTATCTATCATATCTAACAAACTTGTATCCAACAATTAAAACCAAAATTACAATACGTATCTCAATAATTTTCCACAGCTCATAAATATATAGTTTAGCAAGAAAACATTCGGATAAAATGTAATACTAGTTGAAGAATGTAACTCCCAACAAAAAGGAATCCAGAGCTTTCCAAATTTGAGTCTAGAAGCCTGCATCAAATTCCAAGAAACACAGCATTTGAGAACATCAATATCCTATAAAGAGAATAGAGAGAAAAGTTCTTATTTTTATATTGATGGACAGGGGAAGAAAAGATGAATAAAAATAGACCATTAGCAAAGACTATGAGAATCTAAGTGAAGACCACTAGTAAGATAACGCCTTCTTTCATTTTGATTCCTTACATCAGTAAGTTCCTTTTATTAATGACAGCATATGATCATTTAAGTTGTACTTCCGAACCACAATGTAAAATTATTGCTAACTACCTTGAAGCTATTTCAATTAAACTTCTCATAGTTGATTCAGAATTAGATCCCCAAGCAAGAACTTCTCGTCTTCCCTCAGATATAAAAGCAGTTAAACATTTTGTGGCATTTTGTTAAATGTTGAGTTGAGTTAATGAATGACAATTACTGTTGAGTTGAGTTAATGGATGAAAATTAATTCCACATATTGCAGAGTACTCCAATAAGAAGATATATTAATTTTCAAACAAAAATAGCCATCTTACAACTCAATTCTTCAGGTGAAGATAGTAAACTATATGACCTGAATTTCACTAGGATCGGAGGATTGTAAATGTGAACCTAGAAGATATAGCATGCATGGAGCATAACTAAGTGAGTCATAGCAAATAACTAATATAACAAGCAAACAAAGCAGATAATAGTATCTATAAAAATATGTTCAAAACAATTACTTCAAGAAGCTCCAGTGCATCACTACTAATAAAAGGATCTGAAAAATGCAATGCCCATACATTAAATATAATTGGATAAATAATGGGCTCCACAAACGATGATGATTCATGACCTATAATGAGCAAAAATATAGACATCAATGCAAAAGTAGTAGCTGACCAGCAAACATGCATAAACCAAGAGAAACTAGTAATTTTTTGTATTCATTGCTTAGAAATATCTAAATTTGCTAGCCTTATTGTTGCGTACAATGTTTCAACTACCATGTGTAGGGTTTCATCTGATGCCTAAAAAAAGCATTAAGATGATTACCAAATGTCCCATAAAAACCCGAATATTAATACAAAGATATAAAATTTGATGGTACTTGAGCCCTGAGAGAGATAAAAATAAACCCAACATTTGTGGTTGGGCAATTTCAATCTTTATTTCAGAAAGGAGCGCGCAAATTGCATGGCAAGCACCAACTTTCATAAGAGGAGGCCTATTAAAATTAGGAAGTTAAATTGAGTGAAGGCAAATTATAAGAAAAATATAGGCCAACAAATAATAAATGTGCTCACACATCCATTGTAATTGCCTTTACTGCAGCATAAAGGAAGTATTCAAGAACACCACTGCTTAGCTATACAATAAAATAAATAAGAAGACCATAAGAAAGAAATTGGACCACAAGAAACTAGACAGATAACATTTACCATAGAAAAGAATTGAGCAATTGAAGTAAAATACGATCATGAATAAAGGGGTATTCATGAGAACCTGCTAAGATGTGAAAGAAAAAGGAGAGAAACATTAATAAAGGAAATATAAAACAATTCCCTATATTAAAGAATGGAAGCTCATCGCAGGTGAGGAAGAATTCAGGAGTAACCTATTAGAGAGTCCTCAATGATTATTTGCTCAACCCGTTGTTGAAGCCATTAGCTACTAGACCTGAATCCTATATAAATAACATAGAAATTACAAAAATTAGACACCGTCTCAAAATAGATTTGCAGTTGGTTAAAAGAAAAGGAATTATTAAAGTTATAATATTCATCATAATCTAGAACTCAAATGTCAAAAAGGCCAAACCTTTGCTTCTAACAGTTGCTTAGAAATAAATGATGAGGAAAAAAGAGTAGCCTCCCTTATCTACCATGAATTACATGTTCTTTTAGAAAGTTGAAACGAATTTAAAGAATGCAAACATATGAGCAGCGTTGTCATGTGCCGACCCTGAAATTTTCTTGTCCTGCATATTTATTAGAAGAAGAGGTGGGGAAGAGGAATAGCAGCAAGGCTAAGAATAGCGGAGGGCTGAATAAGATGGGAAGAATAGGAATGGGAAAAAAACAGATAGCTTGAGTCGGAGAAGGAGGACCACTGATGTTCACGCGAGGAGGGAGTTTTTTCAGGCCTTTGAGGGAAGTGGGGTGAATGATGGGGTTGGTGGGGTGAGACTAGGTTTCAACAAATACTAAAAAAAAATTCATATTGTAGCACTTATTTGAACAAGTGCTACAATAGATTTTTTTTAAAAAAAAAATTATTAAAAAAGCATAAATTTTATTTAAAAAATACATTATTTCTTTTTAAAAACAATTACTTTCTTTTAAAAAAAATAATTGAACCTATTGTAACACTTATTTAATAAATTGCTACAATATGCAAATTGTTTATTTTAAGTAATTTAAAGATGGATTATGGAGCGCTCTTTTAGGAAAGCATTATAGTATATATCAACTTATTGTAGCACTCGTTTTACTAAGCGCTACAGTATGTTCACCTTCTTACAGTTGTAGCACTTAGCAAAATAAGAGCTACAAAACAGGTGCTACGAAAGCCCTTTTCTGTAGTAGTGAAATTTGGATTTGATGATATCCACTATGAAGATCAATCTTAGAGAAGGTAATGAAGCCATATAACTGGTCGAGCATGTCGTCAAGCCTAGGTATCGAAAACTGATACTTAATTATAATCTTGTTGACTGCACGAGAATCTACGCACATTCTCCAGCTTCCATCTTTCTTGGGTACTAAGTGTACAGGCATAGCACATGGGCTGACACTTTTACAGATCAATCCCTTTTTCAGCAATTCTTCAACTTGCCTTTGCACTTTAGCATATTCTTGGGGACTCATCCTGTAGGCTGGCTTGTTAGGAATTACTGCTCTTGGGATGAAATCCATGGCATGTTGAATGTCTCATATGGGGTGGTACTCCCATTAGAACGTCATCTAGAATCATATCAGAAAACTCAGCTAACAACTGCTGAACATCTAGTGGAATGATAGTGCCATTATTTACCTTGAGCAATAGAAGAAAACCCATGATTTGACTTTCTGATTTGGTCACCTTTAGTTGTGACTTCTCGACTAATGATACTATTGGCTTGCACTCATTTTTGCCTTTGACTTCTTCACTCCATCCTTCTGGAAAGAATATGTATTTACATGACCGTCGTACAGAGTACGTTGATCATATTGCCAAGGTCTCCCCAGAAGAAGATGACAGGCATCCGTAGGAACAACATCACACCAAGCTTCATCGTGTATTGGCAACATTTTGAAACTTTTACCTCACTGTTTTAGTTAAGCCATTGGAGCTTGTAAGGGCATGGATGATTGTGAATTGTTCGTTGCAACTTTTCTACCATATAGTTAGAGACTACATTTTCACAGCTTCTGTTGTCAATAATGACATCACAGACTTTACCTTGAGTAGTGCAGCGAGCATGAAAAATATTGTGATGTAGCCAAGGCTCTTCTTTCACAGTTGCTATATGCAGGCTTCTTCTAATCACAAGTGATCAGCAGGAGTGAGTTCTTCATCAAAAACTGGCTCTTTGTCAGGCATGGGCTTCTCTTCTTCTTCAAACACTGCAGAAGTTTGCCCTTTAATAATAGTAACAACTCTGCGAGTAGGATATTTTGAAGCGATATGACCGAACCCTTGGCATTTGAAGCACTTAGGTGCTTTGGAGCTAAACTCCTTGGCGGCCTTTGGTGGAGGTTTGCTTGAAGAGCTAGGCTGAGGCATTTGTGGTTTATGCCCATCAAAAGGAAGTCTGGTTGAGGAAGACGGTTGGTACAAAAACCTTTTGGGCAATTTCTTCTAGATACGAATGGATAGACGAATGACATCGTCTAGAGTCCAGTATTGTTGAAGCTGCACTGGATGAGCAATGTTAGTATTCAGTCCTCCAAGATAACAGGCTATTGTTTGCTCCTCCCTCTCTTGGATATCACACTTCATAATGAGTTTTTCAAATTCCCTCGTATATTCTTCCACAGATATAGTCTTCTGACGGAGATTATATAATTGAAGGAAGTTTTCTTGATAATAATTTTCAGGAAGAAACTTACGTGAGAGCTCACGTCGCATCTTGTCCCACATTCTGATCTTGCTTTTTCCTTCTCTTTCACTCCTTTTCTTGAGATTCTCCCACTATATGAAAGCATGTTTCTTTAGTTTGATGGCAACAATTTTAACTTTTTGCTCATCGAGAATCTCTTTGTATTTAAAAACTCGCTCAACAGCTTGAAGCCAATCGACTAATTCGTCCGGTTGAAGTCTTCCCTTAAATTTAGGTATGTTTACCTTAATGTCATTAAGGCGGAATGGTTTTTGTTGAGGACGGTGACGGTAGTCAGTAGATGACGAACTGTTGTTATCCGAATCATCCTCTGGATATTCACTATGAGATTCTAATATGGCTTGCTGTGTTTGTATAGCAATTTCTAGTTCCTGTATCCGGCATTTCATCTCATTCATCTCAATCTCGTGTGTGTTTCTACGTCTTGGAGTCATTTTGGAATTATTTTTATGAGGTTAGGATTTAAAGAACATAGTTATTAAGTATAGGGTGGAAGGGTATAAGGGTAGGATTGGTATTTATGGAAAATAAAGGGGTAAAATTGGAAATCTTATGGACAAATAAGGGTCAAAATGTTATTTTTACAGAAATGTAGGGTCAAAAATATAATTTCAGAAAATTTTAGGTCAAAAATGTAATTTTGATAAAATATGGGCCCCAACATGTAATTTTAGAAAGTTTTGGGGTCTAAAATATAATTTTGATAAAATATGGGGGTAAAACGTAATTTCAGAATTTTTAGGGTCTAAAATGTAATTTTGGTAGAAATTTGGGGCCAAAATGTACTTTCAAAAAGTTTTGGGAAAAATTTGTAATTTAGACCAAATTTAGGGGTCAAAATGCAATTTTGGAAAAGTTGGGCTAACTGGGATTGTTGACGTGGTGGTTATGACACATGGCATTGAATTGGTGGCTGATTTGTCCCTGACGTAGAAGATTAGGCTGACGTGGCTGATGACGTCATCATCTTCAACCTCTAAATTTCGGCGATAGCACGTGAAATTCCGATGAGTTTCTGGTGATCTCCTTGGAGGCTATGAGTTTCTGTTTATTAAAACTTAGCTACTCAAAAGAGACACACACAAAGAAGACCCTATCTACAATTTCAAGAGACCAATTCAATGTGAGAAAAAAAGTGTGTTTCAAGACGCTATGGAAAATGTACACTGAAGTACTCCCTTCGATCCTTAATATACCACATATTTAAGGAGTTGATCTTGATTCTTTAATGGACAAACTTTGGGCATGCCTTATGGATCTTAAAAGGGATTGGGATGGGAACCATAGAAGAGTCTGCTTGCAAAATGATTCTTCATATGTAATTAAGCTTATCAAAGATGAAGATCATAGTCTTCATGTGTAAAATAGAATTTAATTCAAGAAAGTCATCAAGATATGCTCAAATGTGATTTGGTGGTTCATCTTGAACACGTAAGAAGACACAAGAACTTTGAAGTTAATATGTTAGCTAAGCGTGTTTTAAAGATGTCCTAGATTTCACTTAATTCCTTTACGCGATTTTTGTTTGTTTATTTCCTGTATCACCAATGGAAAAATGACTTTTTAGACCGGTTCTAGATTAGGTCTTGATACAGCAGGTCTAAAAAGTCTGTTACTTTTTAGACCCGTTGTAGCAACCAGTCTAAAAAGTCTCATTTTAGACCGGTTGTAGACACAACCGGTCTAAAAAGTATTTTTTTTTCGAACGTCTACATTATTTCTTCTTCTAATCCACTATCCAGCACTTGAGAAGAGACCCAACATTTTTAAGAGTATAATTCAATATATAATTTCAACATTCTCATTCCTAAAACTCAATATTTTCAAATAACAATTCAAACGTTTCAAAATGAAATTTAATACCAGCAATCTTCCCATTCAAATATCTTTTAATGTAAACATGTCTCATTTATCTCTTCTAACTCTCTATATTGTTCCTACTCTCTCTTCTGCTGATCTAAAGCTTTCTTTCACTGAGCTTCTTCAACCTTCCTCCGGTTCTCCTCATGCATCCTTCACCAAGCTCTTCTTTCTCTTTCCAAGCTTGCTCCTGGTAAAAGCAACAGACTTTGTGAATAGACAAATTATTTAAAATTGCAGGATTACAATAATACCTCTATTGAATCATGATCCAAACAAATGAGTATCAAATCTGGTGAACAAGTTGAACTAGTTTTGCTTTAACTCTCAATAAACAGAAAGGTTTCCAAAGCTACTAAGAGGAAAAAAAGTAAAAAACAGAATTAATGATCCAAAAAAGGTCTTATGCAACTGATATTTCCAGGTTAGATTAGGTTAATCTAATAAAAACATGACAAGTCAATACTCCTAGCATCCAATCATAGCTTTTAGTTGTCCAGCTGACACAGCATATAGTTAGTCCCCACATTAAAAAACTAAATCATAGGTTACTGAAATTTTCCAAGAAATACGCAATCCAAGGTGAATTTCCACAGATTAACACTCTCAAGAACGCATTGTCTTTGCTGTTACTTTCTATGCTCAATGCTCAAATCAGAACAACCACTCGTGCCTCTTATACAAATAAATATGTGAATTTAACAAATGAAATGATCTTACTGAGATGTGATAACACGTTATTTCCTTTTCTCTCTCATTGATAGAAGGAAACGTGTATTTAATTGAATCATAGCATCATTAGAAAACTAAGAACGAAAGTGTCTTACATCAGTCCATGTTTCTGTAATGAACTCCACAATGTCATAAGATATATCTCCTTGAACATCAATTTGCTCTTTCTCCGTTGGCCCCTGGAAACAATCAAAATATCATGAGACACCATAGACAGATGCTAAACAAGTAATAAAACATCCACCAACTAAAAGCTGAACCTTCACAACAGAAGCTCCTGTAGCAAACTTTTTCCCGAGTTTCTTTGAAGCTTCACTGAGCTTGACACCTGAAATGTAATAAAAGAAGAGGCAATGAAAAGAATATAATGAATAATACAAGAGCTTATGACCCAAAAAAATAATCAGGGCTACATATAGCTCACCAAAAAGCTCAAGGCCTTTCATAGTGGTAATGCATTTTCGTTTATTGCGAATAACCTTCTCAATGACAACCTCTTGCTTCTCCTGAAAACAAGAGCCACTCTCATGAAATGATTGGAATCATTACTTGGTGTCAAAGGCTGGCCATGTCTAATTAGATAGCATGAAGGAATGCCATGGAATACCTTTTTCTTCATCTTACCACCAGGAAGACGCTTGACTTCTTCCTGCTTAGGTGCTAAAACATCAAAAGGATACTGTGATGGAGTATTTGAGATGTTATCGTCATAACCAATATTCAAGCAGTAGAAAAACAACATTTCACATTATTACAGAATTAATAAAATATAAAACTGCCTCCAGCATACTAGATAAGTAATTAACTATTTTCTACAAGTCTGATTCTCAGATCGTAGAGGAAAAAACGTAACAACTTTTTCAAAGAAAAAACATCAAAACAGGCACTACATAGTCACAGGGTACAACCATGACTGATATCTTGCACTACAATGCCAAACTAAAGCTGAAAGAATAATTATATCGTATCATATACTTAGGTTTAGACTTAGAAACACATCTTGGATTATAATTAAATAATCATCATAAAGCAAAATGCTGGGGGCATAGCATAGTTTTCATCAAGACAAAGATAGGGCCTCGATTCTTGCCATTAACCTGTGTAATTGCAGACCTGTGTAATTGCAGATGGAGCTCAGCTTATAGTTACGAACAACTGCACGAAAAGTGTGTGGCCTGGAATTCTGGGCGGCACCGGCCGGCCGACACCAAGGAAAGGAGGGTTTCACCTCTGAAGCGGAGAAGAAGCAATACTCGACGTCCCGGAGAAATGGTCTGGTCGAATTTGGGGAGGGCAACACTGCGCCTTCAACAACACCAGGCACGAATCATGCCTCACCGGAGATTGAGTCGGGAAACTCCATTGCAGAGGTAGATCTGGTAATCCTCCGGCGACGGTAATCAAAATGATGCTTGGATCGTCCTCTTTTCCTCTACATTTCTACGATGCGAGTGCAAGATATCAGTCATAGTGTGATGGATGAACCGGTTGGTGCCATAGTCGTTGGTGTTAGGACTACCGACGATACAAGCGACGACACAAGCACCGACGCCATGGGAGCGAGTGTAGCCATCAGCTACGTAACCGGAGCGAGAGAGGCGCAACGGAGACACTCGATGGAGACCAAGGGGCGACGGGCGACGGAGACTGAGAGCGAGGTGCGATGGCGGAGAGCGAGAATACTTCCAGAAACAGAGGCGCGAAGAGGGGGCGAGATTGAGAAGCAAAAATGATTTAGGGGAGGGCTGAAACACATTTAAGACCGGTTATGCAAAATAATCGGTCTTAAATGAATATTTTAGACCGGTTTTCATTGATAACCGGTCTAAAAAGTTACATTTTTTAGACCGGTTACAGGGAATAACCGGTCTTAAAAGTGCTGAATAACCGGTTATCAATGAAAACCGGTCTAAAAAGTACTGAAATATTTTTTAAAAAATTTAATTTTAATGCTAAAAATTCATTTAGACCAGTTATAAAGAGAACCGGTCTAGAAAATATATCTTTTTAGACCGGTTCTATTTATAACCGGTCTAAATGATATATTTTAGACGTTATATTAGTTGAACCAGTCTCAGATGTTCATTATAATTACAAAATTGCCACCGCACGGATCTTTTAGACCTTATCCCCTTAGAACAGGTCTAAATGTACCTGTCTAAATCTTCTATTTTGTACTAGTGGTAATATAGAGTATTCTCTACCACTTTCTTACATTATAAAAAAAGGCATTCTTTTTCGCAAAATGAAAAAAAAATAGTACTCCCTCCGGTCCTAATTATAAGACAAAGTTGACTTTTTTGGAGAAATTAAGGAAGCCAATTAAATTACTTTAGAGCGTTTATATTTTTAGTATCCTTAGATTATATATTAGTTTATTAGTCAAATTAAAAAGTTTGGAGAAAAAAATAAAAATATAAATACTCTAGAGTAATTTAATTGGTTTTCTTAATTTCTCCAAAAAAATCAAATTTATCTTATAATTAGGACCGGAGGGAGTAATAATTAATAATTAATGACAGCCTGGCATTCCAAACTCAACCCATCCGGAAAAGTCATGGGCAGAGAGACTGATCGAGATGATTTGCACGCATAAGATGAGGCGTACGTGTAAGATATCTGATATCAATTACTAATTTCTTTGAGTCTTCTATTAGTCTAAATTCATGAGTGGGTAACTTCTTTATTTTCTTTTCTTGTAAGGTTATTGAGGGCCTGGCTCAATGAATAATTTGTGAGTGTCTTGATTTTATTGGTTTTGCTTTCTTGAATATTATAATATTTTTTAGAATAAAATGTATATAAACCTCTTGTAACATCGAAATATATATTTCAGTGTAACATTGAAATATATATTTCACAGACCTTCCTAATCTATTTGACTTGGTATCTTATTAGTACCTTAGTACTTAGAAACTATCAATCCACATAAAAACAACACTCAAATTTTTCTAGGGGAATACCTAATTACCTTCTTCATGTTTTCTCAGCGCAGAAATTAGCCCTAATTCAGCATGCAGATAAGAAGGTGAAGTGTATATAATTTATATATATATATATAGAGAGAGAGAGAGAGAGAGCACTCATTTTGAATTAAACATACATAAATTTTATTCCACGGCAAACCATTTGTCATTTTTTTATGCTCAACACATACGTAGTTACAACACATGACTGGTGTATTTCATATAGAAGCAGCACCAGTTTTTTATACTCAACACACACATAGTACAACACATGATAAGTGTACTTCATATAGAAGTAGCCCCAATTATTTAATACCCAACACATACTGGTGTTTATACCCAATAAATGGCATATCGATTGCCATTTACTATTGTTGGGGAGGGTGTGCTTCATATAGAAGTTGCAAGCTTCAAATCAGGTATTTCTTTTGTCCCTTTGATTGGGTATCCACCAGAACAGTTAATGTTACATACCCCTGGTTTGGAGCCGGTGTTTCTTTTGATGCGGGCGTAACCTCGTTCACCCCATCCGGTCCCCCATGAGTTTTTGACAATCCAATAATCTTCACGATTCAATGAACCATATCCTACTATTAATACAGCATGATTATGTCTGCATGAACCAATGCCTCTACAATCATTCCCCTTAAAAATTCCCTATCAAAGTTAAGAAAACAACTGTTAATTACTTTTCAAATGTATCTGGTTGGATGGTAACTAGAGATGACGTAGTGAGGTAATGAAAATTAGACTTACACTACGAGAGGAGTAGGACTTAAATTCGTCGCTTGCGAACAGGGAAACACTAACAGGTTGTTTGAAAACAAAATCACGAAGAGAATTCTCAGATATAGGACTGTGAAACCAAGTGTGAGAGCTAGTGATAGTAGTGACTACTCTTTTCTCCTGCATCAATAAAAAAAAAAAAAAAAAAAAGAGTAAAGCCATAATTAAAAAATACATATATTTGAACTAACCAATTAGTAGACACAATTATAGACTAACCTTTGTGTGATCGCAAGCACTGGCAAAACCTTTAAATGGATAAATTGCTTGTGAGGTAATACCACGATTGCGGATGACATATTGAAATGCGTTGCCGACCCACCCTCCCTTGCAGCCATTGTTACTTGTATCGCAGGATATGAGTTGTTGTTCAGAAAGATCCAGAAGCCGTCCTGTGACTATTTTTGTTATTCCTTCTATAGCTCCAGTGGCAGAGAATGCCCAACAACCACCTATTAAAATAAATTTGATTTGATATTATGCTTATATGCTGTATGCTATAGGTTATAATAAACAAACAAAAGAAATTTAAACTTACCACATGGATTCTGGTCTTTCACACGAGTTACAGCTCCTTTGGTCCTCCAATCCCAAGAAGAGGGTGGTGCATTTGGACAGGATGCATGGTTCAATATCATTTTGCTGTCGTTGCCTTCCATCATGGGTTTCTCTGTCTCATGTAAATAGATTTTGCTGAACTCTTCGTAACTCATATCTGAAAATTTGTTCAAACCTGGACGATAGTCGTCAGGTGAGTTTCTTTCTGCATTTTTCTCTCTGACATACTTCAAATTACTTTTGAAAATCTCAAACCTAGCTGCCTCCTCTTCTAGGGTTTGGTATTCTCGTTCATTCTCCTTCTTCCACATTTGGAATAGATGGAAGACTTCTTTCTCAGAAGTGTACATGTCTAGATCTAGATTTGAAATGGGATACTCATCAAGCACACTAGACGCGAGACAAATCGAAGTATACCAAACGAAGAAAAGGGGAAGCAATTTAGTAACAAGAGAACTCATTGTGCACTCAAAGGCGATAGATATCAAGCGTTTGGATTGTGGTGTTGCATAGCATTGTTCCATATATATATATAGGGAGTGAGAGAACCACAAGCCGTTTATCACAGTTCACATTTTTAAATCAAATTGAGATCGCTTACTTGTCATCTGAAAAATGTGATGAAAATAAAAAATCTCATATCCTTATATTGAAATATTTAAAATAAACTTATGCAGAGTGAGAGTCACATATTGTAGTTTAATAAATTAAAAGTATAGAGATCAATACCTATAACTGGAAAACTTGTAAGGACCTAATAAAAAATTTACCTAAATTTAATTAAAAGTGGTATTTTTGTTTATAAACTTACATATTAATTTTTTTCTTTAATCAATTCAAGTTCAGGAGAGTCCACCCCTTTATTCCCTTGTATTACCAGAGGCTGACAGAGTCTAATTTTTGCTGATATGATGAGAAGAGAGCCGCTGATACAACGTACGTGCGACCATATAATTCACAATTAAATGCATTAATCAACGGATGGAAATTGAAGAATTTCCTTGTTTTGCATTCCGTCTTATTCAATTGATAAAAATTGAAAAAAAAAAAAAACATAACTATGTGATTATTTTGTTAAATTTTATGGCAATTGAATTATAATGTAGAAAACCATGGGAACTTAAGTAAGGACAAGCAAACGCGAAATACGGCGGCTCTTGCTGATTCTGCACATTGTGCACCTACTCCCTACTTCCGCAATAATGCTGCGTAAGACACCAAGATATGTGTGCTCGTGCCTTCACATGGAGATTAAAATATTCTCAAGCCTTGTCTACTGTAATAAATAACAAGTTTGGTATATATTTGCTAAAATGACTTTATATTTTTGAAGAAATAATTCTTCCCTCCCCATGGTCACGACTCGCTAGCGCCGAATCCCCTGCAACCACCCACCAGCGTGCGGCCGGCTGCTGGAGCCACCACTGGGGTGACATGATAAATATTAGCAAATGACTTTGATGACACTTGAACTTTGGACCTCATAGTTACGAAAAATATTTATGAACATTGAGCCATATCATTAGTAAAAGAATGCAAATTATATTTTCCATAAGAAACTTAGGTAGGTTTCTTTTGAGAAAGTAGTCATCAATTTACTATATTCAAGTTGTTAATTCTTATTAGGCAGTTTTTAATAGAGATGCCAACATAAAAGGAAAAAAAAAAGTAGTTGTAAATGCAGTTGTCAAATTTGTTATGATATAGTTGCGAACTTATTATATTGAAGTTGTCAATTTTTGTTAAGCGGTTGTTAATGGAGTGGCATACAAAGTTATAGTTGTTAATGCAATTATTAAATTTGTTATGATACAGTTGTTAAAAAAAAAAAATCGTTTATATTACAGATCTGAACTGAACAGTATTTAAAGCCAGAAATTACAGATCATCTTCAATAAAATTACAGATCTAGTGTCTAAAATCCAAATCTACACAATAATAACTCCAAAACTGAAATCTCATAGGGAGAAGATGAAAACAATAAGAGGAATCAGTTGCAAAAAACTTATCTCCTTCTATTATTGAAATTCATTTTCTTGTAATAATGAATAGAGAAGAGCGACAGGGAGAGATGAACCTCGTTTTCTCAGCGGAACGTAGCCATGAAACATGTTTCAGAGTCCTGATCTACAAACCATAACAACACGAGTTAGAAAATAAAATAGAAGGAAAACCCAAAGAAAAAAGAGAAAGAGGATAAAATAATAAACAATAGTAAGAAAGCATAACAGATCTGGAGATGAAAAAGAGAGAGAGAAAGGAAGAAGCAAGAGTAAAATGAGCATATAAAGAAGAAGAAGCAAGAGTTAAAACGCGTGGTGGTAATGGCTTTTCTTATGTTTACAGCAATGGGAAAAGAAAGATGAGTGTAAAAATAGTATAAGACTGACAAATAAATACTGTCAGTAAAGACTTGAATTGTTTTTTACGTCCCCAATTTAATTTAGGGACGTCTAAAGTTGTTCAGTTTTTTTTTTAAATTTTTGTTTACGTTAGACGTCCCCAATTCAGATTAGGGACGTCTAAAATATGACTTTAGACGTCCCCATATACATTGGGGACGTCTAAAGCATTTAAAAAAATTTTTTTTGATGACTTTAGACGTCCCCATATATACTGGGGACGTCTAAAGCATTTAAATTTTTTTTTTTAAAGGGCGTCCCTGATGTATCATCAGGGACACCATTTTGGCGTCCCTAATACTATTATTAGGGACGCCAAAATGGCATCCCTATATATATATATGAGGGACGCCAAAGGGCGTCCCTCATTAAAAAAAAAAATTTAAATGCTTTAGATGTCCCCAGTATATATGGGGACGTCTAAAGTCATCAAAAAAAAATTTTAATTCCTTTAGACGTCCCCAATGTATATGGGGACGTCTAAAGTCATACTTTAGACGTCCCTAATCTGAATTGGGGATGTCTAAAGATAAATTTTTTTTTCTTACTTTAGACGTCCCTAATTCAAATAGGGACGTCTAAAATTTGTAAAGTCACATTTTAGACGTCCCTATTTAAATTAGGGACGTCTAAAGCTATTCAGTTCTTATCTATAATTACAAAAATGTCACCGCCTTTATTTTTTACCTCCCTTTTTTAAAAAGGGACGTCCTTTAGGGACGTTAAATATATATTCTGTAGTAGTGTGTAAACTTGTTATATTGAAGTCATTAATTCTTATTAGGTAGTTGTTAACAGAGTTGTTCAGTTGTAAAGTATAAAATCGAGCCATTTGTTAAAGCAGTTGGCGATTGAATTAGTAGAATTTAATTTGTAGTGCAAGTCCTATATGAGGAGTATCATTATTCTAGCAGATTCATTCTCCTTATGCGGCCATCCATTCAAATCAAACATCATGGTATGTCCAGTAGCATATCCCCAAGCTTTATTGTTCAAATCATTACCACACATACATGAAATAGGTGATGGGCTCGACTCCTTAAATCAATGGACATTACAAGCCTTCGATGAATAAAATAAAATATAAAATTATATATCAGATTATAACCTTGTAAATCTTCAATGATGTAATCAGTCTAATCATAAGAAATAATAATGAAGAATAAGCAAAAATTATCATTTTAATTTATTGTTAAATTGCAAGGTTACTATTTTGAAAGAAACGGGCAATAATTGAAACGGGCAAAAATTATCATTTAATGCGTGTTTGGAATAGTTTATTTCTGGGAAATAAGCACTTATTACATAAATCGAGACAAAACTCCTCTCACATTCTTACCTCGTATACCGTGAATCACAAATTATAAGCACTTATTGCATAAAAATAAGTTATCCCAAACGAGCACTTAGTGAACCCCTCAATTTGTAGGAAATTGCCTGTCTGAGAAGGGCAAATTTTGATGTTTTACCCATTAATTCTACGATTGTGAACCCTTACGTAAATTTATCAACTTTTCTTGTGTGGATGTGAATTAATTTAACTTGCACAGTTACACTAACCGGTTTAGAGCCCCTCCTCCTCCCTTTACATCCTCTTCTCTCCTCTGCCTTCTCTAACTTAACGATAAACATTTGAATGGTTTAGATTTGGTTTTATGCAAAATATTATTTTTATTTTCTTTATTTTAGTATTGAATTATTCATATCTAAATTTAACAATTTATATTTAATTAATTATTTTTATTTTTATAATTTAACATTTTAATAATAATTTTATAAAAGATCAAATCTGAACCATTCAAATGTTGATCAAATGGATACATTTAGTTTTTTTTTTATCAAAATTATTATCAAAATGTTAAATTATAAAAATAAAATTAATTAATTAAATTTAAATTGCTAAATTTTGTTATGAATAATTTAATACTACAATAAAGACAATAAAAAAGATTTGTATAAAACTACTAGCTAGATCAACTAATTTTGATCTTACCATTAGAAAAGGAAGAGGAAGAGAATAAAAAGAAAAAAGGAGAGGTTCCTCTCCTACTAGACCAAGTAATTTTGAACTTCTGCATTTTATCCTTTTGAATTCAAATAAAATGTACTCATATTTAAAACAATAAATCCATTAAACCCCATATTCTTGTTCGTTTTGTCTGTTAATTTTTCCATAATTTATGTTTTTATTCTTGTTAAAAAAGATAAAGAATGTTATTTTTTTATATTTTCTTGCTGTATTTTTATATAGATTTGTATACCTTTTCCTATTAACAAATAATTATCTAAATTTTTCAGGATGATGCTCAATTAAATATTTTGAATTTCTAGATTTTAAGTACAAGATAATAAAAATTTAAAGAGAAAATTATCATCTAATGATTAACAGTTATCATCAAACCCTTATGAGTCAAACCTCCAATCACGTCACAACAAACTAAATTTTTTATTTAATAGATTGGTCATTATATTTAAGAAAAAGGAATTAGCTGCCTGAATGCTTGTAGCTACTAACTACTAAACAGTCATAATTAAAAAGAAGGGGGATATATAAATACTATGGAGTACTTGGATCAACTGGCTTGGGTCATTTCTACTTAACCATTAATCTTATATTCGATTCTTGTCTATACAGTTTCAATAATTCAATAAGCTTTGGTATTAATCTGGAAAAATTTAGAGGAACGGCTTTCTTTGGTTCTTGGGTTACCTTATTTGATTTCATTAATCTGCCGTGTGAACATGCAAACGGTGCTTTCATATATTTAATTATTCTTCACAGACCAATCAGCGTCAAATTGATTGCTCCACCAACTCTCTGTTCCTTTACAAATAACTCAACTCTCTGTTCAATAATTTATTTAGGTTTGGTAGTAATCTGTTGAAAATGGAGAGGAACGGCTTTATTTAATAGATGGATTACTTTGTTTGATGTCATTAATTGGTACGAGGAACATGATTTCATTATTTTTCACAGAACGTCATCAAATTGATTGCTCAACAACCAACTCTTTGTTCCATTACAAATAACTCAACTCTCTGTTCAATAATTTATTTAGGTTTGGTAGTGATCTGTTGAAAATGGAGAGGAACGGCTTTATTTAATACATGAATTACTTTGTTTGATTTCATTAATTGGTGAGAGAACATGATTTCGTTATTTTTCACAGAAAGTCATCAAATTGATTGCTCAACAAGCGACGCTCTGTTCCATTACAAATGACTCAACTCTCTGTTCAATAATTTATTTAGGTTTGGTAGTAATCTGTACAAATGGATAGGAACGGCTTTATTTAATTCATGGACTAATTTTTTTGATTTCATTAATCGGTGTGAGGAACATGCTTTCATATATTTAATTATTTTCCACAGAACGTCATCAAATTGATTCCTGAACAACAAACTCTCTGTTCCAGTACAAATGACTCTGCCCGGGACACTCGCTTTCTTTCATTTTTTTTTCCTCTTACCATTTAAATTAAATAAATGGGATAATAATAACTATATGTAAAGCTTAAAGTTGTAATTTTTGAGCTTGCATGGGATTAAATTCTATTGCATGTTGGTGGTCCGAAAGGTTTGAGTCCATTCCTTAAATCTTGACATTTTCAGATTGCAGTGATAAGCATATGTATGCGTGGTTGACGTTGAAGCCAAGGGAATTTTGAATTCGACTTTCTGATTCTGGGCCAAGGCGTTGGGTTTCATGATAGAGAGAATGGAAGAAAGCTTAACAATTAGAATATATGAGGAATGTAAATATACCTATGTGTGCGTGAAGAGATTGAACTTAGAAGCTGGCAATGTATTGAACCTACTGTTTGATGTTTTTATATTCTAAATAAGCACCTGAGATGATTAAAGGATTGCTCTAAGGTTCTAAAAGGTATATTAATCACTAATGAGTAATAATGTAGGTGGGAATTGGTGTGGTGTGATTTGCTTATTTAGTTATTCATTCATAACCAGCGATCTCACCATGCTCTGCTAGCACCATACGAGCAAGGAATGATCTTTTTTGTTATGTTTTCAGGATTCAAATCTTTTCACTTCTTCTCACATCTTATCTAATTCTTGTTATGAACTTTGAACTGCCGCTGCATGGACTTGACTAGTAAACTGATGTGCTCACATAAACTGTTACAGTATCACTATCACTATCCGTCACTGCTCTTACATAAGTGAAATACATCTACTTGCTTCTTAATTTTATTTTACATAAGAATGATGTTCCTAGGGGCACGGCGTGTAATTCAAATTGTACCCCTTGTGGTAAGATAAAATTTGAATTTTTTCATATATCGTCATCAGCCAACTAAAATTAACATGATATAAGTTATGTTTTCACTAAACAAAGTTTATATGATATGATACTTTTAGAATATGTAAGTATTTCTCTAACTTGGAATAATAATTTGCTAACTGGGTAAGGGAAATTAATTTTCACCTAACCTTTTGTCTCCTCCCTATCACCATTTTATGTCAAAAAATTCAAACAAACAGACAAGTAACAGTCAATATGTATTTTTGCATATATTTTAGAAGGTTATAGTTACTTTTATCCTTCAAAAAAATATTTGTATTGGGCGCACTTTTGGAGAAATCTCACATGTATTTTTGCTCCTTAACCCCTTAAAAAATTCAAATAAACGGTAAGTAATAATCAATGTGTATTTTGCAACTACTTTGGAAGTTCACAGTTATTTTTGCCCCCAAAAAAGAATTTGGTGTTAGGTGCATTTTTTAGAAAATCTCACACATATTTTGGCACCTTTACCCTATATTTTGGGTGTCATGCTTCCGGGCCATGTTAATCTTTTCTATATTTTTCCAATTTCATTGGATGCCAGCAAGCAGGGACTTGTTTGTGCCTTTTGAATTCTGATAATGAAAAGGTTGTTGCTTTCTTCTTCATCTATATCTATATATACATAGAGATCAAGTGTTGTCCCTCTCTTTAAAAGAAACTCGTCATCCAATTTAGGAGCCACCTTCTTTTTTCCCTCCTATTTGAATCATTATCTTCACCCTTATATTCATATCATCCTCATAGAACTCACATATTTAGATGTAATTAATATTTTTTTAAAAAAAAACATCCCTAACCAATAAATAAAGAAATTTGATATAATTTAAAGTAAATTTTAGAAAATAATAAACATTAAAACTGACTAGTAAAAGTTAAAAAGAATTTAAAATATAAGTTAAATAAAAACAGTTTTATTAGGACATGTAAATTGAGTAATTTTATCTTTGTAATAAGAAATAATAATTTGTCATAAAAAATTGAACAGCACCTTTTTCAATTTTCATGCAAGAGATCTCTCTTTTTTACTTTATTTTTATGTAATATATGAATCTCTTACTGTCTCTGATTTTTATTTTCATGCAAGAGATCCCTCTTTTTTACTTTTTATGTAATTTGCTGTCAGTTACTAACTACTAAGTATGCATGATTAAAAAAAGGTCTATAAATACCATCGGGCATTTAGATTAATTGACTGTGAATCATTCCAATTTAACTAATAGTTTTGTGATTGAGCCATGGGTATACAACTGTGCCTGTGATAAGAAAATGAAAAATATGTTTAGCGATAAGAAAATGACCTATATGTTTAATGGGATAGTGTATCCACTATGACACGATGCTTGAATCGTGCTGACAGCAAAAGAAAATATGTTACAGCCGACAAGTATTAGAATACATTATCCTTCCTTATTCCATATAGGACAGATTGATAGGCACAATGTTATTGTATTGACTAGGGAAGAAATATCAAATTGATGTTGATGTAGAGGCCATATAATATTAATAGGTCGATAGGTTCCTATAGCCCTGAATCTAGATTATTTGGGTATTTCAAAATGATTTGAATGTTATTTCCCCTTAAATTATATACATGCACAGGTATAGAGCCGGGAATTCGGACTGAGCCCTTCGGGCCGGTCCGTTTAGGTCCGAGTCTTTCAAGGGCCGGGTTTATAATTTAGAGGCTAAAAAGAGAAGCGGACCTAAAAGGGCCGGCCCTTTTAGGCCCGTTTAATATTTTTTTAAAATAAATTAATAAATATAATATCATTATATCAAATTATCAATATGAGAGACACCTAAGTACCTAATAGAGTATTAATAACAAGCAAATACTTATTAATTGGTTTGATTTATTTTATTTTCTACAATGATTTATTAATTTAAACTTTAAAAAATAGGCTAATTTAGACATTAGATGATTATTTTAACTAAAAATTTATAAGTTTTAAAAATAATGTATCGCAATTTAAAGCAAAATAATAAATAAATTGTAAAACTTAAAACATAAATTTTTTTAAATTAAAATGAGTTTAAGCCCGCTCGGGCCAGCCCTGTAGGGCCAATGGCCAAAAAAATATTGTACTTTTTAGCAAATGGGCCTAAACGGGCCGCATGAAAAGCCGGCCCGTATTTCCGGCTCTACACAAATATAGGAAGTACTACGTAGCTTCACTATTAGATTAATTTTGGATAATGCAAATTTACTATCCTATAAAAGTATAAAATCTGAAATATTTTAATAAAAGTGAACCGATGTGAACCGTTTACATCCAATTTTAAGAATTAAAATTTATTTGTGTATGCATTTTTTGTTGTTTGATATTATAATAGTGTTTTTATACATTAGTAAATTTCGACCATTCAAAATTGATATAACAATAGAAATAAGAAGTGGAGCGGAAATGGAAGTGGAAGATAAGAGAAATAGAGATATTCCCTTTCCTAGTCATCATGGACAAATCAAAAGAGAAGAAAAGTATAGAAAATATGAGATAAAGGGTACATATCATGGGTTTCAAAATCAGACTGGACTGGACGGTTGAACCGGTCCTGCCATCACCCCTTCAATACTGCGGCTCAGTTGGTGCATTTGAACCGATTAAATAGTTTATCCGGATTGAGCTGCCCAAAACCGGAAGTTGAGTCAGAACCCGGAGCGAATTTATACAAACCGGACGGCTCAACTTTTCTTCACTTAGTGTGTTGTGTAGTGATTGAAACGGGAAACAAATTCTGGTGAAAAAAAACATGGGAAGACGAACGACGAAGAAGCTGGAAGATCATTGGAGAAGAAAGAAGAAGGAGAAGTGTCATACTCCATACTGATTTGGCCATTAATATCCTCTGTTATCGAATATTACCATGGTTGCTTTGAAGAACCTCCTCCTTTCCTTCGTTTCTAATTTCAGATCTAAGCAGAAGAGATGAAGGAACAGTCAAGGTATCATCAATGACTGATATTTACTTCTTTAAATATTTAACGGATCAGATTGTCTTAAACTTTTACCTATACCCACGTTTCCCGATATCCCAACCCCATTTTCACCCACATTTACTTTTCTCTTCTCCCAATAAAAATTCAATTAGATATTTAGGTGTAATCTTTTTTTTACCAGCATAAACATACGTTAGTGTGGAACTCTTTTATACTTTCTTCTGATAAAAAAAAAAAAAGCAACTTGTCTCTATTTCTTCAAAATACATAGTTTGTATTATAATACTTCTATTTTTTAATTATAAAAATATATTTAAGTATATAAGTTTCTATTATGAATATTTTAAAAAATTTTAATGCTCACTTATTATTATGTTTATGTATTTGTTATATTTATATTATTACTACTTCTCATTTTAATTACAAGACTTAATTGAATTTTTTAGATATATTAAGAAATATAATTAAATTACTTTAAAGTATTTATATTCATCCATTTTTTTCAAATTATTTTTTCTAACTTATAAACTGATATATCATCTAATAATGCACAATATATAATATTATTAAATAGCTTATTTAGTTTTATTAATCTCTCAAATAAAAGTCAACTGAATCTTATATTTAGGATCAGAGAGAGTACATATGTACATATTATTATTTTTAAATTAATTATTATGTCACCGGTTCAGCCAAACGGCTCGACCATTTTGACCGTTTGAACCATGATCCGTTAGTTTTTTCAGTTCGACGCCCAATCCAACTTTTAAAACCTTGGTACATATACTTTCGTTCAAATTTTTATTTTATACCTACACCTTTTTAACTTCATTAAATCCTTTAACTTTGTTCTATTAGCATCGTTAGCCCCTGATAACTTTGTTATGTTAGCACTATATTTAGCCCCTTGTACAAAAGGCTAATGATATTAATAGAGCAAATTTAAATAATTTGGTAATATGAAAAAATGCATTAAATTAAAAATTGAGGGGAACTATAACCTGCTAAATGGTTTTCTCATGAATAAATTTGGAAGCAGACAAATATAGATGGTGGAAGAAGAATAGAGAGAGAGAGTGTGTGTGAGTGTGTGTCGGCAATCCATAAGTAAATGAGTTGCTTATAAGCTATTTGTTTTGGCAAATATATAAGAGCATGTTGTTTTGACGTTGAGATTGTTTATAAGCTATTTTTTACGTAAATCGAGACAAAATTCCTCTCACATATTTATCTCATATACCGTAAATCATGACTGAAAAACTGTTTTTAAACATTTTAATCAATTTTCCAAATGAGCACACAGTCTTCTTAGTCTTTGTCGTTATCTGGGGGAGGCAAAGCTTTCCATGCAGCGAGAGCGACCCCCTAACTCCCAATACAATTGAATTGTGAACAAAAGACAAAATAAACAAATACCACAATGTGCTCCCCTATGTAACATATAATTATGTATAAAAAAACAAAAATTCAATAAAATTCTAGAAACATAATGGTTTTCGTACACGCGTGATTATTATTCTATATAGAGTTATTAATATCCACGAAGACAAGGTTTCATCGTTATCCCTACTCGAAGGGAAAAAGAATATAGAAGACGTGCTGGGTCAAAACGGGAGGAAGAAAATAATGGAGGTGTGCAGCGCTGGACAGAATAAGCTAGGGATCACATCCATGATTTTGGTCAAATTTGATATTTATATATTTTTTGTTTAAATTTAAGAAATCATAATGGATCAGTCACTCAATCATCAATTAATTATCATCATCAATCAATTATCATCATCAATCAATCAATCATCATTTAACCATCAATCATAATCTTCAAATCTTGTAAAACCCTTGTTGAAAAGGGCGAGGGATGTCTCCATTGTTTCCCCTCTTTATTTACTCTCTATTGAGTGTATCTACCATTAAATCAACTTTCAATGGTTGAAATTTAATAAGATGTAAATAATATCATTATAATAAAAATCTATCATGATAAATCTCAACCATTAAAAGTTGATCTAATAGCAGATACTCTTAATGAAAAATAAATAGAGAGGGAAATCAACGGAGACACCCATCTCCCTATTAAAAATGGGTAGTGTGGGTCAATTTGGGCCTAACAAGCAATATTTCCTATTTTTACCTTATTAACCATGATTTCCACTTATAATGATAATTAATGCATTGAATAAGATTTGCAGCATATACGTAGTTAATGGTTATTGAAAATTGTATTTTCAAAATACTTTTAAATGATTTACAATCTCTAATCCTCTTATTTACCAACAAAAAATTGTTCATGATGACATCTAATTTAATTTCAATCAATTAACAATTTAGTTTATTATTGTTGAATTATCTTGCATTCAACTTTTATTATTTTTTAAACCCATATAGAAATTCGTTGCATTACTCTTTTTAAAGGTCTAGCAAAGTATTTCTGTAAAATATTTCTTAAATTCTAACATCTCAGGGAAATCCGGTATGCAAATAAAAAAGTTTTTTTTGGGTATATTCTTTTTTTTTTTTTACTGACATGTCGGTGTCATATGTCACGCTTTTTTTTTTTTTTTTTTTTTGTGGCAAAACAAAATTACATGGAGAGAAGGGTCCCTTGAGATGTGCGGTAGAAGATCTCTCAATTTTGGGTTCCAATTAGGCCTCACGGGAAGTATTTGATAACTACTTCTCCCTCTTTCAATTTAATGCATTATAAAAAAAATACTGAATTTTTGATGAAAGTTGTCACGGAATTCATAATTTTCTGACGGAATGGATTCTGTCATTAATAATAGCGTGACAAACCATTTCTGACGGAATTCTGATTTCGTTGCAACTTTCCGATGGAATTTCTGACTGAATTAATTCTGTCGCAATTTTCAATGGCATTCTGTGTTGGAATTGAATTCCGTCGGAAATGTGCGATGGAATTTCCGACGGAATTCAATTCCGTGGGAAATTTTCAGACGGAATTCCTGCCGGAAATTTTCCAACGGAAATTTCCTCGCAAATTTTTTTTTTTATTTTTAAAATTTTAAAAAGCCACAGGGTAGCTCCGACGGCCTCCACCTTTTCACCAGCACCTAGATCTACCACATGTCGCAGCCTCCTTCCGCCACATGTCGCAACTTCTTTTTTCCTGAAAATGCAACTCAACTTGTCTTCCTTTGGTTCAAACCCACAACCTTGTCTATAAGCGCGTGATGCCTTACCGGATGGACTCGACTACTTTGACGTTTTGTTATTAAGCAATTATATATATAATCAATTATTTATAAATATATATTTGTTTCTTATATATAAATGTAATAATAATATAAAATAATTTTACATATTCTTATAATGTTAATATAAATTAACTTCAAATTAAAAAAATTTTACATCTTAAATAAATTTCATATGACTATATTTTTGTCTAATTTCTAAAGTTAATTTTTTTATTAACATTAATTAATAACTAATAAATAATTACTTACTAATAATCTTTTATTAATATTAATTAATAACTATTATTTTTTATTTTTTATAAATAAATTTTTATATGACCATTTTGCCCCTACATTGACCAAAACCTATAGTTGGAAACTTGAGGAGCCAAAACCAAAATGAGAAAAAACTTGAGGGATGAAAGATGGTATTAACCCAAATTTTTAAACATTTATATGGCTAATAATATTATAATTTTAATTTTTATAAAGATATTTTTTTAAAATTAAATTTTAAAAAATAATAATAATTAATAAAATAATAATAATTTTTTAATTTTTCTGAAAAAATTAGCAGCGAAAAAATTCTGTGGTAAATTGCCATGGAAAATTCAGTCAGAAACTTTTTCGACGGAATTTTTGTGGCAAATTCCGTGGCAAAATAGCCACGGAATTCTTCCATCAGAAATTCCGTGGCAAAATTATTTGCCACGAAATTTTGAACGGAGTATTCTATAGCTAATTCTGTGGCAAATTTTGCTACAGACAAATTATGTCTGAAATTTTTCCGACGGAAATCTGTTGGAACTTTGCCATAGAAATTGTTTCTTTGCATATAGTTTAGGATTTTTGCATTTAAGTAGCTTGCATAGCATTTATTGCATTCTTGAATTGTTGTGACTTGGTAGCTTCTATATGGTGCTGTTGCATTAAATTTCATATGATTTTGATCTCATTTGTTTGAATTCACCATGTCTCCAAGTAAATTCATTTCATACTTGCATCTTTGGTACTTTTGAAACTTCTCTTTCTTGTCCTCTTGCATTTGTATTTATGTAGATTCTTTTTCTTAGTTTTTAATAGTTTATAGTTAGTTAGTCATCTTGTGATTTATTGGGATTGTGTGATTGAATTTCTAATGGCTTGGTTTAATAGTTATCAAGATTTACCTCTCAATTCTCACTCTTCCATAGGAAATTACACTGAGAGGAATGATAATATCTCTCAAGGATCTCAATCGATGCAACAATAACTAGACCTCATCTTAGCCCGAATGGAGAATCCAAAAAGAGGTTTGGATTGTCAAGGAAATTCACCCTTTCAATCTCACTCTTCGGTAAGAGATTCAATTGAAGAGAAAGAGTCTATCTCTGAAAACATCCATCCCATTCAACAATCATTGCAGCTTCTTCAAGACAAGTTAGGTTGTCAAGATAGTCTAATTGGTCAAGAATGTCATGGTTCATTCCACCCTTTACACTATGAACCCTACCAACAATCTTCATTCCACCTTTATCACCCACCACACCTATCCTATATATCTTACCATGAGCCTTCTCTGCTGCCATAAAACCCATATTATAAGCCTCATTATAATCCTCCACCATACAACTACATGCCTCCTCCTTCATTCCATCCCACTTCCCGACCATGTCATCCACCTCATAGACCATTTGAGCCACCTTATGGACCTTCTTCCCAATCATGTGTGCCAAACCAAGAACCTACCATTGGTGAAGTCATTAGAGAATTCCAAAATCCAATGACTCAAACTATAAATGAGGATCGGTCACACAAGGACTCATTTGCCCATCGCATGGCCTCTATAATGAGAATAATGGAACAACAAGATAAAGAGCGTACTAGATTGCCAAGGACTTTGAGCGTCTCACTCAACCATTACAAAGAGCGGAGCGATTGAAGAAAGAAAATGAGAAGTTAGAGAAAGCAATGGAGCGGTTTGCACAAAAGACTTCCAAGTGCAACACTCCACAAGAGACTCTTCCTCCATTGCCTACATGTACTTCAATTACTCAAGTCAAGAAAGTCAAGAAGGTCCACTTTTAACTTCCAGAGGGGTCTTCATCTCCTATGGAGGAGGAACAAGGAGTCCAAGCTCAAGAGTTACTCGCCACTTCGCAAGTGGAAGATTCCAATCCTCTGAAACCTATTCCCATACAAGCACAAGAAGTGAAGCAAGTGCAAAAGATCATTGAAGAGTCTTCCCTACTATTTGGTAATGATCCTATCCTTGTAAAAGTAGACTCTCCTACTACTTTAACTCACGAAGCAATTCATGATTCGAGTGATGATGAGGTGGATGAGGAAATCATTGTTGAATCCTCTTAAATGTTTGAAAATATAATTGCTCCATCAATTGGTTCTAGTAGTAGTGATTCGATTGAATTTGCTTATAAGTATGTTCCTACTTCTTTGTGTGACGCTTCAATCATTTAAAATGCTTCTCTTTATAGTACTAAGGATGATTGTGCTAAATTGATTGCAAAATTTTCATGTTCTTGTGCGGAAGATCAAATATATGTAGATTGTTATCATAACAAATAACACTTGCTTGTTGAGTTTCAAAAGAAAGCATTTCATGAAGTGGTTGATTCTACCATTAATCTTGATGCACCTCCTTGTACTATTGATGATTGTGAGCATGACAATTGGGGAAATATTGAATCTTGTATGGATGCTTACATGGTTGATGTTCATGCGAAGGACCATAGCCTAGAAAAAGATCTTTCTCTTGATTCTAATGAATTGCACGATAGTTTAATAAGGGAAGATTCAAATGCTTTGAATTATGATTTTACAAATAAAATTGATTCTTTCCATATGATTCTTTCTTGTGATTTGCCACCCAACATAGAAAAGGAAAATAATTCTTTTGAAAATTCAAAATTTTTAGGTGGGAATGATTCGAACAATTCTCTTCCTTCTTCCACTCTTTTTTCTTCCACCTCTTATGATTGTAATGATGATATGGTGTACCTCAACACTAAGTTGGATTCCGCACCTTCCACTTTACAAAAACAAGAAGAATTTCAAAAATTGACTGGTTGTCTCACTCCTATTTATGGGAGTATCATTGATTTCCTTGGATGTGATAGTTACTTGGAGAGTTTGAAACTTTACATGCCTTTATTTCACTTGAAATCTCTCCCTATTTCTGTTCTTGGATGGGATATTGTTGTTGTTTATCTTCCTTACAGACACATTCTTGGAAAGGTTGTCAAAGGAACCAACCTCCACTGTACATTCTTGGACCTCTTCTGATTGATCCTGAACCACCTCCACCAAGAAAATTCAATACGAGAGAAGTTGTTTCACAAAACAAATTCATGATTCTCATTGGGATGAGAACTTCTCCTTCAAGTGACTCAAGCTATTCTAACCAAAGTTGTCTCTTTCCTCACTTGTTTTCTTCCTAAATCCTATGATTCTTTGAGCTTAATTGTTGTATAAGGAAGATAAGTGTGGGGGAGGGACACAATCCAGTAGAAAAAGGTAGAAGTAGTGTACTTTTGTAAGCATAATAAGAACCCCCTTTGGTTGTTTTGTTTTTTTTTTGCCACTACCCTATTTAATTACTATTGTGCCTTGAATTTCAACTTGCTAAGCATTCTCTTCAAAGTGTTTATCCACATTGAGGACAATATGTTGATTAAGTGTGGGGGAGGAGAATACATTTTGAATCCCATTAATTGGTTGATTTTAAATGAGAAATGCCTTAGACTAGAAAATTTTTCAATTTTTTTTAAGAATTACTTGCTTTGATACACTCCCTAAGTGCAAAGGGTCGCATTTACCACTTTGGAATGTGATTTGTAGGAAATTCTTTGAGCTTTCATGAGATCTAGTGTTTTGGCAACTCTATAAAACCATATTTTGTTCTTCAAGTGAATGGGGAGAGATTAACCCAAACTAGGGATTTTATTAATGAACTCCTTGTTTTAAGAAAAGATAGTTTCTACATCATTAGTGCATTTAAGAGTTGAGCATTATTATAATTGATTACAATGTTTTAATTAATTGTGTTTATAAGGTTAGCATTTGAAATAGTTAAGTAAATACGTTGTGGTTAGTTTGCTATGCAATTGATTATATTAGATTGAATATTGGAGAAAAACCTTGTTGGAAGATTATTTAAGCCTTAAATTCTTTTCATGTGTGCATGCCCATTTAGTCTTTCACCTTCTAGAACTTGTTTCAACTCTTCTTCGAAACGGCATTTGCATTAGTGTGATGGAAATGAAAGAGGTATTCAATTTTAAACCCTTTTAACTCAAACACAAACCCTTATTCACTTCCTTGTTACCCATTTTGACCCTTTTCTATGTTGTATGCATGTCATTTATTAAGTGGTCATGGTATGCTAAAATCAAAATGATTTGCCAATTAAAAAAAATTGAATAATGTATATATTGAAATGCCATGTTTATAGAAAAGAGAAAGTAAGTCAAAAAAAGAAAAAAAGCATATAGTTTTAAAAAAGAGAGAGAAAGTATTGCAAAAGAAAAAAAAATAGAAAAGTAATTTGAATAAAGAAAGAAAAGAAAAATGAATATAAAGAAGATATTTGTTTATGAACTTAGAAAACGATTGGATAAATTTTGTCAAATATTTAGATGCTATGAACTTGCTCTTTAACTTTGACTTGTATATCAACAATTCTTTTTACTAATTAATTTATTCCATCTAGCCTTCATCTAACATTACAAGCCTTTTATGTCCTCTTGTTTCATTACATTAATTGCTATTAGCAGTGGAGATATTAGAGTTGTTACAAGCCTATGGTAAGATATTAATTAAGTGAACTAGAGTGAAATTATCCCATAAAGTGAGATGAGTTAAACACTAATACCTTGAGAGTCTCTTATGCTTCATTCTAATATATTGGATTATGTAGTTAGCTAATTTCTTTGCATCGCTTGGCTATGACTAGTGTTGGCATGAAGAATTTGATTAACTGATCTATTACTTTCTAATTATGAAATTGCTCATCTTTCAATTGCAATGATGATTGGAATTTTGAAAATTGTACTTAATTGCCTTTATTCAGGAGTATAAAAGTCTATGTGTGGAGGAATTGAAATACAAAAAAAAAAACAATAGCTTAGCTTTTAATTAAATTGCATTATTCTTTTTGTTATCAATTTGAAAAACTAAAACCAATTTCCCCTTGTTTTATTGCATTAGCATGACATTTAGATTACTTAGGATTCAATAAAAGGCTCCTCGAGAAGAGAGAATGATCTTAGATTTGCCTATACGTAATCCTTGCTAAATTTTTGATTATGAACCCCAAGGCTAACGTACGAAAAAAGTCCTAATCAAATGGCGTCATTGCCGAGGAAGATGATTGCCAAGGTTTTAAGTAGTTAAGTGTTCTTTTCAGTTGTCATAGTGCGTCTTAGTTGAGTAGAAAGTGTGTAGCACTCATTTGAATTTTGGCGAAAATCTGAGTTTTGAATAGTATTGTCTTGCTGAAACTGAAATATTCTTGCCTAGAAAATTCTGAAATTTGACATGCCAAAGCTTTTCAGCATTCTAAATAAGAATAATAGCTTAAGCTATTTGGTCTACTGGATTTTAGCCAAATTCGAAGGTTTGTTATACTTTTCTAAATTTTCTTTCTTTTTTGTAATTTTTCTAGGTTTTTTATTAGCTTTGTTTCTTGGGTTTTCTTTGATTTTCTTGGTTGTTAGTGTGTTTTTGAGTTTGTCTTAGGTAGTTGTTAATTGTTGGAGTGTTTGGTAGTGGTTTAGGCCAATTTTCATGTTCATAGTTGTTTTGCATTCCATTTGCATATAAAATTTTTTAAAAAAACAAAGAAATTTACATTTTGTTGCTTTACTATCATATTCTTAGTGGCTATTGTGTGGTTTATTATTGTTTTGTAGTGAGCAACTTTGCATTCTTCATCCTTGGGAAGCTGTTGGTTGAAACTTGAGACTTTGAGTGGCTATCACATTATGTAAGTTGTGATTACAGTGACTCTACTCACATACTTGCAGTTTGAAGTACTACTTCATAATATACCAACTTGTTTTACTAAAAGATGAATTCTTACCTTACAACTCCTATTTGCCTCTTGTACCATTGAGTCGCACTTGTCTTATTATTGCTGAGACTGATTTTACTTTTTAGATACCCAAATTTTGTTGGTTTTGGTTAACTATTTTGGTTGTCAAATATTAGTTAACTTGATTTTCTATAAGTTGCTAATTTTTGTTGTATTCAACCCTTCTCCAATACCCCATTTGACCAAATACTTTGCTGTAACTTGTGTGTCTATGTGAGTCTCTTTACTGTGCATGACTAGATTTAAGAAAACTGAACTTGTGCCTCTGAATAAAGATATTAACAAGATAGTTAGGTTGCTTAAGAAGGTAAGAAAGCTGAATTATCTAGTATAAGACTTGGACAAGTCATTGACACTGAAGTTGTTGCACATACTTGTGATAATTCTTCTCATATTGGCTTTTCTTCCATTGTAGATCTCCATCTTGCCATGGATCAAGTTCCTCCTCAAGAAGACATCCCTCCACCCAATGATCCTCTACTCGTAATGTTTCACAACAATATTGATAGGAACAATGTGGAGCATCAAACTATCAAAGATCTTACCTCTACTACTGATATTATTGATCCTTTCCTCTCTTGTCCTAAATTTAATATTAATTTTGAGTTGAAAGGTCCTTTATTGAGTCACTTACCAAAATTTAATGGTTTACCTGCAGAAGACCCTAATAGACACTTAAGGAAAATGTACTTTGTGTGCAACTCCATGAAATCAATGGGGGTTGATCTATATGAGATGTGTAGGAAAGTCTTTCATTTACCCTAGAAAGTAAAGCTAAAGAGAGGTTCATGATGCTACCTCATCACAATCTTAATGCCTTAGCCTCTTGGGAAACCTTGAAGAGTGTCTTTTTGGAAAGATACTTTCCTTCTTCAAAGATAACATCTCTCACTAAGGAAATCTTTGCTGCTAAACAAGGCCTCCATGAATCTTTTTATGAGTATTGGTGTCGATTTCAAGAACTCCTAGCCAAATCCACAATCATCAAGAGTTGAAATCCTCAAACACTCATGAATTTAATTGCAGAGCAACCACAAAGCCATGAGAAATGAGTGAAGTGACAAAATTAATGTAAAGACTGAGAGAAGCTTCTGGTTTGAGTACACTGGACATCCATAACAAAGAAAGGGAAAATTTGGAAAAACAACTATGATGGAAGCAGAGGGTGTTAACAGTACTGGTGGTCTGTAAATGGAGAAGACGAAGCTGGTAGTAGGAAGTGCATCTCCAGTAATGATCGTCTCCCTCTCTGTTCTGATCTGGTGTGACGGTGGTTGTGCGATGGTAAAGACTCCCTCTCTTCCCTTTTTTGTCAGTTTTTAGATCCCAAATCGCGGCTCTATCTCTCCAAAAGAATGTCACAACCAGAACTTTGCTCATAGGCCTCTTAGCTATCTCCTTTCCAATTCACGACTGCAGGTGACTATGGAGGAGGGTCACCAGCAATAATGAAGGTGATGAGATTGTTGGCGACTGAGGAAGGAAGGAAAAGTGCTGAAGGTGATGATGATGCGCGGCACCCCCTTGCTAAAACTCTCAACTTCCTCTTTTAATATCCAATATTGGGTCTATGGTGTCTCTATTTCGGATATGGAATCAGGTGGAAGAAGGATTAACCCTGGTTAAAAAGCAAGTTTGACCAGGGACTTAAGTGAGAATTGTCAAAAGTTTCTTGGAGGGACTAAAGTGCATATTTTTAAAACTTTGATAGGGCAAAACTAAAATTATAAAAAATTCTAGGTACTTTTATGTAATTTTCTCTGACCCTTTCCTGCACAAATTTGTAATTTTCAGAAATTTTGGGGCCTTTTTCTGTAATTTTCCCCATTCTCAAAATATTAATTCTAACCCTCCAACACCTCCAATTTTCTTTCAAAACACCTGCAATACAAGA
Source organism: Inga laurina (assembly GCA_963855925.1). Lineage (NCBI taxonomy): Eukaryota > Viridiplantae > Streptophyta > Magnoliopsida > Fabales > Fabaceae > Inga > Inga laurina. Next base: position 57,762,127 of record OY979701.1, read on the forward strand.
TTAAGCACAATGTAACATCAAAAGTCCAAGAAATCATTTATACGAATAATTAACAAATTATGATCATTTTGTCCCTAATTACAATTAATTCAATACAAATGTCCCTAGCTAAAATTAGTGCTTAATCATGCAATAATATCCCATAAATTGCATTAAAAATACCAATTTAATTATGAAATATTATATAAAAATATGGTTTAATCATTAAATCCAAAATGCCCACATCATCAAATCCTAGAAAGCTCGATTGGTGCAATATTTCCATAGTGGGTTGATTCCTCAAGATAGGAAGGGTTTGGATTCTGCTTCTGGAGGTACTATTCAATAGCTACACCTGAAGAAGCATAGGCTTTAATTGAGAAGATAGCTAGTAATGACCAACAATTTGAAAGGTTGGATGCCAAACAAATCCATGAGGTCTCATATACTTCAAGATCTTCAAGAGAGTATGATAATTTGTCATCCCAAATGACAGAGATGAGAACTAACCTTAATAAGGTCATGGCCCACCTAAACAATGTGAACATTCATGGGTCACATTCTCAAGCTCTAGTGGCTCCTAGCTGTGACATATGTAGCTATCACATCCATATTGCTCCCAATTGCCCACACCAACTTAGAGAGGTCTCAGCTGTTTTCCAAGGGAGACAAGGGTAGAATCAAAGACCTTGGAATTGTTAGATCCCAAGTTTTGATGATAACAAAAAGACAATTGTGTGCAAATCATGGTTTTAGAAGATTAAGAAAAGAATACAAAGTTACCAAATGCATATTTGAAGTTTTTTGATATCTGCTGTGAAATTGCACTGGAGTACTCGAGTGATAAGCTGGCACACTCGAGCACAAGCAGCTCTGCTCGAGCACAGCACTGTGGAAAATACTCTGCTTCTTGACATGTAAAACAGAGGTTAACAAAGGAAACTAGAATATCAAGAGTCTATCTTGAAGACAACAGTAAGAGATGACCTCACTCGTAAGTGAGGAACTCTCACTCGAGCATGATATGAACATGCTTGAAGTGAGGAGTGCCTGCTCGAGTAAAGAAGAAGAATTTCATTTCAAAAGCTATCCAAATCATGGTTACTCAAATGATTTTGGAGGATTTGAGTACAAAGACACAAGATATGTCAAGAAATTCACAATCCAGGTACGTTTTACTTGTTTCTTTATTTTTCCAGAAGATCACTCAAGCACAGATAGAACACACTCGAGCACAGTATGAACATCACTCGAGCACTAGGGTTCATGCTCGAGCACTGTCACTTATATCAGTTACTGGGGAGCTCAGAACGTCGCACTTCCTCCTCTCACTCGAAGTGCTTTCTCACTCGAAAGACACAACTTTTCACCTTCAACCGTTTTCTCATCATTCAATCACGTCTTTCTGCCTCAAATCGCTGTTACAACCCTTCAATCTTCTATAAAAGGTGATTCTTACCTTCTACATTTCTCATTCGTGCCCTAATCTCCATTTGTCTTTCTTTCAAAAACTAAGAGTTTTTGCTTCTCTTCCACTTTCTCTACAATGGCAAGAACCAAACTACCCTCTATTCCTCAAAAATCTCATTCTCCTTCTCCTACTCACTCTGCTGCCAGTGAATCTGGAACCCCTGAGCTTACTCCTCCATCTCCTAAAATCTCTTCCTCACCGTCACCCCCTCCTAAACCCAAAACCAAAAAGAGGACTCCGGCTAAGAAACCTCACCCAAAACCTCAGGTTTCAAAGAAAGATCAACCTCCTCAGAAGAAACCAAAGGGAGTGGTATTCAAGGAACCTATAATCACCCGGTCTCAATCCAAAGAGGTTCAAGGAAAAGGGAAGAAAAAGGAGACAGAGCAACCCCAATCATCTTCTTCTTCTGGTGATACCTTGAGTAGACAACTCCAGGAAGCAATAGAGAAATCCAAACTTGAAAAAATAGTTGGGAAGATTGCTTCTCAAGCCGGTGTTTCAAGTTCACACCAAGCAAGGCAAGCAAGTGCCTCTGCTTCAGGAGCACCTTCTGCATCACAAGCACCAGTGGATGATCACATCACAAGTCCTCCTGAGGGATTCAATGTTGCAGAACTGAAGGCCTTATCTCAGAAGGTATATGATGATGAATTTAAACATAGACATTTCTGCCCTGTAGTATATGTGGATCTGGATTATTTGAAAAAGAATTGTCATTTGGACTTGTATCCTTATCTTCAATACTATGCTCCTTGGCTAAATATCCATTTGCCATATTCTCCCACTGTTGTGAAGACTTTTTATAGCAATATGAAGACTCATAATATTAAGTCTAGAGCTGGTGATTTGATTGAGGAAGCAGTGTCTACTACAGTTAGAGGAAAGTTTATTATGATATCTGCTAAGATCATAATGATTTGCTTGGGTATGTTGCACCACCTACTGATCCACCCTCTTTCTCTGCCAATGAAGCTTTTAACATCTTGAGACCAAAAGATCCCATAGGCCCTCTCAATTTTAAACCGATTGATATGCCTGATATTCACAGAGTTCTTCATTATATATATTCCCGGAGCATAGTCAATAAGTCCAAAAATTACACCCATTTTGCTCAAAAGGACTATTATTTATTGGCCTCTTTAATTGCCGGGCAATAAAGGAATGTGGGGGAAATTATCTTCAATGAGATGAGAAGATTTCGATTTTCTTCAACAAGATCCACAACCATACCATACCCTCAGCTTGTTTCCTTCATCCTGATGAAAAACAAGATCTGGTATTTGGAGGGAACTGAAAGGGTACTCATCTCAAGGTTTGGTAAGACTCAGTTAACTCATATGGGTATCAATCTTCCGGTAAGTCGAACCAAAGCCACATCCAAGAGGGAAGCCACTCCATCCAGAGGAGATGAAGCACAATCATCTGCACAAGGCCCTATTCCTCCTTCTTCCTTCCTCAATACCTCTCTTTCCAACCATTTGACTGAGGCTATCAATCAAGCAGTATCTGTTCTGAAGAAGGAATTAGTGGCTGAGTATGAGAAGCTTGTGGAAAAGATGGAAGCACAGGTCATCAACTTGGTAGACAAGGCCAATACCAATTTTGAGTTGATGTTCAAGACTCAGGATGAGATGTCACAGAGGATCACGAATATGGAGAACTTTCTGCACTCTCATTTCCCTTCTTCAGAGGTACCTCCAGAGACCACTCATACCTCACCACTTCATCCACAGACTCATGTACTCTTCACCGATCTAGAGTCTAATGTAGATGTTACCTTTGATCGGTCGCCTTCACTACCTCCCTCATCTTCTGTACCACAGCCAACATCCCCTTCTGATCAGCCCATTAACCCTCTTACTGCCATGGTATCCTTTGTTCCACCTCCACAGCCCTCTTCTGATGTTGACAAAATGGGGGAGAAGGATGTGTGATGTTTTCTGAGTTTCTGTGGGGTGTATTTGGGTGTTTGGGTAGATTTCTGTATGGGTAGGAGTGATGGTGTTATTTTCACTTATGAGTTATTATGTTAATCACTTGAATTCAAGCTTGATATTAATGAATCTTTTTCCAAGTTATTCATGAATATGATTATCAAGTTTAAATAATGTTTCAAGTTGTTATTAAGTTATATACCCTATACTATACTTATCTTGGTTGTTAAGTGTCCAGAGGAAACATTGCAGGAAAACTTAAATTTGAAACTTAAACTTGATATGCATTTGGAAACATTGAAGAATTTCAAAATTTTCAATCTCAATCAATTTCTATTAAAATTTCATCACAAAGGTTTTGTCATCATCAAAAAGGGGGAGAATGTTAGATCCCAAGTTTTGATGATAACAAAAAGACAATTGTGTGCAAATCATGGTTTTAGAAGATTAAGAAAAGATTACAAAGTTACCAAATGCATATTTGAAGTTTTCTGATATCTGCTGTGAAATTGCACTGGAGTGCTCGAGCAGGAAGTTTGCACTCGAGCATAGATCTCCTCTATGCTCGAGCAGGTGCGAGTGAAAGCCAGAAAGTGTGTACCCGAGAGGCATTCTCCCATTATGTTCACTGGATCACTCGAGCACTAAGGTTTGCACTCGAGCAGAGAAGTCATTCTCACTCGAGCACATGCGAGTGAGGGTCTGCGAGTGCTTGGCCGAGAGTCATGAAGTTCAGAGAAGGGTAAGTGTGCTCGAGCACAACCTCATATGCTCGAGTGACACATTAGCACTTGCAAGTGAAAATTCTATTCCTCTCCCAATCTGATGCAAGTGCTTGGTTAAAAGGTATATTACTTGGGAATATTCTATTTACTCGAGCAGGAGTCTGTGTGCTCGAGTGAAGGCCCACATCACTTGCGAGTGATAATTTCATCCCTCTGAAATCCTGATGCGAGTGATGGTATTGAGAGCATATTCCTTGAGAATATGCGTCTCACTCGAGCAGAGGTATGTGTGCTCGAGTGAGGGTCCATATCACCCGCGAGTACAAATTCTCACTCTTGTCAAAATGGTGTGCGAGTGATGACCCGAGAAGACACTCCCAGTGGAAAATGAAAGATCACTCGAGCAGAGGAAGTTGTGCTCGAGTGAGACCCCTCTTCACCCGCGAGTGAAGATTTTGTCTCTCTAAAATTCTATGCAAGCACAACCCGATAACAGAGGCATATGAAGGAAAATAGGAGATCACTCGAAGTGAGCCTTTCATGCTCGAGTGATGCCCTGTTTGACCACCAAAAATACCAAGTCTCACAACGTTCAATCCGAATATGGTTTATTGTTAATTATTCATATCGTCATTACTTATTTTCATTGCCTAACATTATTTTGACTGTTTTATAAGTGTGATACAGGAAGTTGAACGTTTGAAATTAATTGTTACGGAGAAAGTCAAACAACGGCAGACAACGTTACGACAAACACACACCTACTACAGAAGAAATTTTCAAAAGTACGCATGCCATTCTACAGTTGAATAGCCACGCTCCTCAAATGATGATTACTCAAACGGGCAGAAACTGAACACCTATAAATACAGAGATTCAGAGATCTTCAAATACAACATAGCACAAGAATTCACAAGCTTATACACGAGTCTCTGTTATTCATCATTTTTCTCTGTATACACATTGATCTTCAGTGTTTATTCATTTGTTCTGTAAGAGAGTCTTCATTCAACTCAAACTTTATGCTTATTTGATCTCAAGGTATTGGGACCTTGAGAGGGTAGATTTCCTTACGAGAGAAGCAATTGAGAGAATTCCTTGTTATACCTTTCACTCATAAGTCTTGTATACATAAGCAAGTGAGAAGGGTCATAGGTTATTTTTCTGCACGTAAGACTTGTCGTAAGGGGGAGAGAAATTTCTTAGTGAGAGAATATTTCTGCTCGTAGTCCTTTCAAGGACAATTGTTGTTGTGTGGCGTTCTGAGAGCCCATTGAATCTTGGAGGTATAGTGAAAATCTCAGTAGGTCTTGATCTCTGAGGACTGGACGTAGGCCTGATTGTTAGGCCGAACCAGTATAACTCTCTGTGTTCAAATCTTCTCAACTTTACTCTATCTACTATATTTTTCATATCTCCACATCAAGCGAAAAATTTATAACATCACCCAATTCACCCCCCTCTTGGGTGAAGCTTGCCTCTTTCAGGAATCCCTACTCCAACATATACAATGAGGGTTTGAGATCCCATCCCAACTTTGGTTAGAGGAATCAAAATCAATTCCAAAGTAATTCTTCAAATCAAGCAGCAAATCAAGGACCTTTAAACCAATCTGGTCTCCAAAAGATAGTGGTTGCTCCACCTGAATCCCATGCTACTAAAGATGACATCTCTCAACTTCTTAAGTGTATGAACAATGTGTCATCTTCTATGGGTAATTTAGCCTTGAGATTATGTATTTCTTGCAACAAAGAAGAGGCCCACAAAACCTCAATAATTGCATCAGTAACATTATGATACCCAGCCTCTGAAGTGCCTCTGGAAACCACTTGTTGCTTTTTGGAGACCCATGTGATGGGGTTGGGACCAAGAAAGGTACAAAAACAAATGATGGATCGACAATCTTCTCAATTGGTTGCCCAATCTGCATCAACAAAAGATTGGACTCGAAGTTTTGAGGCTAGTTTGAGTAAAATACCATGATCAGCAATGCCTGCAAGATATTTGAGTATATGTTTCACACAGTGCCAATATGGCATCCTCGGTTCCTAGAGAAATTGGCTTAAGTGATTGATAGAAAATGCAATGTCCGGCCTTGTGTAACATAAGTATTGTAATTTGCCCACAATGCTACGATAGTAGGACGCATCTGGAAATAGATTTCCAACATATGTAAAAAGCTGCATATTAGCAACCATGTGTATAGAAGTAGAATTGGCAGTGATAAGGTCAGTCTCTTTAAGTAACTGATGGATATATTTGTATTGCCCAAGAAAAATCCCAACATCTAAATAGTGAAATTCAATACTGAGAAAATATAAGAGCTCACCCAAAACTTTCAAAGAGAAAATACCACTCATTTGATCAATAATTGTTTACACACTAGGTTCATGAGTGCCAGTAATAACCAAGTCATCAACATAAATGAGCAGGTATATTGTACCAAGGTCATCAGTTTGGACACATAAGCATGGATCAGCCCGAGAAGGTAGAAAAGACAACGTGCAAAGAAATGCATGTAATTTTTGAAACCATGCTCGAGGTTCTTGCTTGAGCCCATAAAACGAATTCTTAAGCTTACAAACAAGTGACTAGCCAGTGACAAAATCAACAAACACACTCTTAAAACCAAGAGGTGGGACATAAATATTTCTTCAACAAGATCTCCATTAAGGAAAGCATTATTAAAGTCCACTTGATGAAGCTTCCAATTATATGTAATAGCAAAAGTAAGGAGGATTTTGACAATGGAAGCCTTGACAACAGGGCTAAAAGTTTCATTGTAATCTGAGCCAGCCTCTTGAGAAGAACCTTTAGCCACAAGATGACCTTTACAACGAGAAAGAGATCCATCAACATGTGTTTTTACTTTAAAAATCCATTTGCACCCAATTGCTTTTCGATCAGGTGGTAGGGGAACCATTTCCCATGTTCCAAACTTCACAAGAGCATCAAACTCATCCTAAGCAGCCTGTTACCATAGGGGATCTAACATAGGTTCATGAATGGAACAAGGATAGTTGAGTTGTTCTAATGCAATATAGACCTTCAGTTTGTAAATGCCATCTTTGGCCCGGGTAATCATAGGATGGTGATTGTGTGGAGGTGAAGGGAGAAGGGAAGCAGCGGAGGAGGAGGGAGATGGAGCTGGCAAGGAAGTAGAGAAGGATGGAGAAGGAGTAAGGGAGGTGGAAGAGTGGGGCTATGACGGTGCAGGTGATATAACGATACAGGAGAGACAAAAGTGGTACTACTAGTTGCACAAACACTAAGTTAAGACCACCTAGAAAAACAGATCCATTGAACCGAACTTGGCGAGAAATATATAATTTACCAGTGGAAAGGTCAAGACATTTATAACCTTGATGTTGAGAGCTATAGCCCATAAAAACACATGAGGAAGAGTGAATATCCAACTTATGACTATGGAATGGTCGTGTAAGAGGAAAACATTGACAGCCAAATACTCTCAACAAAGAATAGTCAGGTTGAAAACCAAAAAGCTTCTCATAAGGTGATACATTGGCAATGGATTTAGATGGAAGGCTATTAAGCAAAAAAAAAAAACAGCAGACATAAAGCCATCATACCAATAAAATAATGACAAAGAAGCATGAGCCAACAATGTGAGACATGTCTCGACAATACTCCTATGTCTTCGTTCAACTAAACCATTTTGTTTAGAAGTGTATGGGCAAGAAAACTGCTGTTTAATACCAAACTCAACTAGAAAAGACTTAAAACCAAAAATTCTCCTCCATTGTCACTTTGAACAACCTTGATTTTATTATTCAATTTATTTTCCACTAAGAGCTTGAATTCTTTGAATTTAGTTAAGGTTTCAGACTTGGCGCAAAGCACATAAAGCCAAGTGAAATGACTGTAGGCATCAACAAAAGCAACATAGTATACAAATCCATGGGAAACAAGAGGGGTAGGACCCCATACATCCATGACAATCAGCTCTAAGGGATGAGTATACACTATTGTAGATGAGTCAAAAGGTAGTTTATGAGATTTTCCTAATTGACAAGACGTACAAAGAATATTATCAATAGTATTAGGAAAGAAATGCCATTATTCTTCAAAACATGTTTAACAGTATCAAGTGAAGGATGACCCAAATGCGAGTGCGAGAGAGAAATGTCACCACTGAGGACAGTAATGTAAGCTTCTACACCTGAGGCAGCGGATGCATAAAGAGAATAATGACAAGAACCAGCAACTAGATAGAGTCCTCCATGTTTAGAACCATGTATAAGGATATGTCGAGTCTGTAAATCCTTGAAAATACTCCCATGAGGAAGAAATTCAACAAAAACAAGATTTTCCTTCGTAAAGCGAGCAATAGAAACCAACTTCTTTTTCAGTTTAGGCACATACAACACTCTCTTCATTGTATAAGTACTAGAAGGAGAAGAAATACAAGACTCACCTATGTGAGTGATAGAAGCAGCATCTCCAGTACTAACAAGTACATTGCCATAGGTCGTAGATGAAGGTAGAGTATTAAGATTAACAGGATCATACGTGATATGTTGAGTAGCACCAAAATCAAAGTACTAGTTGGAATCATTGACCATAGCAGGTGTAGCCATATAGACTTGAGCTAATGCAGACGTGGTAGCTTGAGCAAAAGTAGCTGCTGAGCCTAAAGGATCAGAAGGTGATATAATAGGGGAAGGCTTGGCAGCCACAGGAACATATGGTACTAGTGCAGATGAAACAAGACGGATGCCACATAGGCATGCCGTCTCTGCAGAATTTGGTCAACAAACGTTAACCGTTTGGGTATGTTAACGAAGGAGTGAAATTACCCCATTTTTAAAACTTCTGGGGCAAAATTGCCCCTCAGAAAACTTCCTGACACCTAGTGCCCCTTAGTGAAAACTTCTGGGGCATTTTTGCCCCTTAAAAATATGAAGTGGAAAAAGGGTAAGGTGGATGCCATGTAGGCATGCCATCTCTGCAAAATTTGGTCAACAAATGTTGACGGTTTGGGTATGTTAACGGAGGGGCAAAATTGCCCCATTTTTAAAACTTCCGAGGCAAATATGCCCCCTCTAAAACTTCCAGACACCCATAGCTCAGTTGCAAAAACTTCTGGGGCATTTTTTACCCTTATTCCTTATAAATATCAATATATAGTAGCACTTCCTTCATCAAAGTAAAATAAAAAATGAAAAGGAGTAGATATGTTTAAACTATCCAATTAGCTGACACAAGTATAAAACAAGTGTGAAATTCCAAGCACTATTGTTAGCTGTGCGTGTTGGGATAGTTTAGCTCTAAAGCAATACCACCATTGTTGATGACTTATTGAAATGCGTCACCAAACCACCTTCCTTTGCATTATCGTTATTCTTATTGCAACATGTGAATTGCTGTTCAAAAAGAGGTAGAAGCCATCTTGAGACTATTTTTTAATTCCTTTGATAATTTCAATTAGAGTGAATTTTCAACAACTTCCTATAAACATGCTATTGGATCTATGGAAGGAATAAATCAAATTGTCACACAATATTTTTGGTTCTTTATGAGCAACTCCTCGTATCTTACGTTAAGTAACAGACCACAAAGAAGGGTGTATTTAGCACATTTGAATGTCATCAACGATGATGATTTTGCCTTAGAGCTGAGTTATCCTTATGCTACTGACAATTGTGCTTTCAATTGTGCATGTCATGTCTTCTTGTTAGGAAGTTAAATAACTGGATTCATTTTTATCTTATTTTGATTTGATTAAGGAAGAAAACAAATTCGCTGCTATCGGTGACTATGATTGTTGATAACACAAACTTGTATTCAAAAGTTATGTCGGTTATTTTGTTTGAAGTAATTTGTTAGTGTCTTTCTATTTGTAAGCTTGTAATTCATGTTCCAATGGTGCAAGTAAAATATTTTATTAACTCACCAGTTTGTCCATACCAACAAGACACATTTGAAAAGTCATTGTAGTTCTCTTAACTTCAAGAGAATCTTTAATGCGGACGACTGCTCAGCCATTAAAAAATTAATTATTAATTATTTATTAATGAAAAACTAATCATACCGCATTAATTGTGGGATATGTTTCATCGGGAAATGATTAGAGTTATTTTATTGTCAAATATTGATGGAGACATTTGCGTTACATCAAAAGAAATACGGGTGCTATTCAGTGAGAATGTGACATAAATTATTTCTGTACATATCGAACCAAAAGAGACAAAGAAACACTTGTATTGGAACTTGGTGCTTCTATATGAAGCACATCCTCCAGCTATATATTCTTGTATGAGGAACACCAGTTATGTGTTGTGCTATGCATGTATTAGATATAAATAAACGGTGAACGATTTGTTGTGTAATAAAGTAAAGAAATATATACTTCACCAACTCTAGTTAGGTGTTGTGCTATGTATGTATTGCCATATAAATAAATGGCAAACGATTGGCCTTGGAATAAAGCTTATGTATGTTAAATTAAGAATGAAAGCTCTATGCGTACTTTATCTTATGATATTCATATATTAAATTAGGGCTAATTGTTGCTTCTGAGTTTTGATTCTTGTTTGTTTTTTTACAACAAACAATAATTCTGGGGATTGTGATAGCTTTATGGTTGTTGATTCTTTATTCTCTATTTTGGTTGGTGTCACTTCTCTTTATTTTGGGTTACTAGAGTTTGAAGGAAAACACTTTTGTTTTTCTTATTGGTTGGGTGATCTTCCCATATTTCAGATAAAGAAAAGAGAAAGATGTGATATTTTGAATCTTTAAATGAACAAAAGTGCATTAAAGAAATGAGTGACCGTGAAAATTAGGTTGTTTGGCCTCTTGGATTAAGAACAGTTCACTTGAATTGTGTTTAATATGCTACGCCGGCAAAATTTGCAGTCGATTTTGGGAGGTCATTGTTGGATGCAAATAACATTAGGTAAAATCAAGACTTATTCTTGTGTACAATTCCAGTTGCTTAATTCTAATTATAATGGCCAACGGGTATCGAAACTGTTTCTAGGGTTGCTTGTAATTGTTTAGAACTCTACAAGTGTGAAATTTGGTTTCGATGCTCTTGTTTGAGTTTTTTCTTTTTCTTTTTGACTGAATTGTTTGAGTACTATTGCTGGCCTTGGATGTAGTTTTTGACTTTTTTCTATAAATTAATCTTCCATTGAGGAATTGATTTTGATACTTAGTAAGACCTAGTTACCATATTTATTAATCTTTTCCTAATGTACCTTATTAATATGTTAGAAATGGCATTCAAGAGTCAGTAAAACACTGAATGATACCGGAATCCACACACAATGACCGTCTCAAAAAGTCAGACCATACCATGGAAACGTGCAAGTCCTTCAAGATCGTTTGAATCCCTGAAGGAGCCAGCACCGGCACCAACGTAGATGGAAGCACCACATCAGAAAAAATGACAGGAACAGATATAAGGAACCTGAACTCAAAATGGAAAACAGAGTCTGGAGATGATTATTCAACCCTAGAAGCACAGGGATCGCTGATGAGGAGTACTTGAAGAGAGTTCCGGAGAACAATCTTTCTGTAATTCTTGTGGTATGAGATCTCTGTAAAACACTACCTTTTTTTTCTTCGTCACCATCGTCAATTTCTAGGCCCTTCCTTCCTTTCTTCTCTACAGAGATTGGGCAACTCTACCTTCTCTACTATATATCACTTCAGTACTCTGTAGTAGGTAATGAACTCCCAACTCTAATGTTAGACAGAAAGAGTAGTAATAATAATAAGGGTTAAGGGGAAAAAATAATAACAAGGTAATGAACACCCAACTCTAATGTTAGACAATGTTACCTGAATTTAATCAAAGAAATCACAGTCGAGCGTCAAACGCAGCATATCTGAGAAGAGTCAAATGGATTTTACTGATAAGCATTTTGTAAACAACACAGCAGATCCAACTATTGAAATGATTAATTAATGAAATTAAAGTAAAACATTGCAGTTCCAAAGAAGAAAGGGGCAGAAAAAAATAAAGATAAGACAACTTGCTGTAGCAGTGATTAGATTTTACAGCTTAAACTTATGTCTAAGTCATTGGGTGGAAACAAAGTGTGACTCCACTGCCATTTTTATAGTCATAGACACTCTTTTAATGGTCTCTGAATTTTCTCAAGTGTCAATGAAATTCTAGGAAGCAGACGCACGGTGATCAAACTTTGCTGTGTGTTAATTAGTCTCTGCAAGTACTGCAATCCACTCACTTCCAGCAAGTGCAAGGTAATGGTTTTATTAAATATAGCAATTACAGAAAAAGAAAAAGTACTTGCAGATTACAGCAGTGAAGAAAATAGGACTCTGGCTTTGGAGAGGCTAGTCTTTCCCCAAGTTCAAATTAATATTATGTTAGAAATGGCATTCAAAAGTTAGTAAAACACTGAATAAATCTGATGTTCACCCAGTTTCATTACTTACCACTATGTTTCAGATTTCTTTTCCCAGAAACAAAAGATAATATGATGTCGTTCAGAGCTACCACCACAAAAGACCACACACTGGATGACGAGAGCACACCCTTAAAAATTGTCACTTTTTGGGGGGAAAATCCCTTGAAGAAGTAACAAGAATGAACATGAAGAGGAGGAATCAGGGTTAAATCAAGGTTTAGGTCTTACCAATCCGAAGAGGCACAGGGTCACGTTTTCAAGCCAAGCAGTGACCGAGTGTGTGCATGCACAGATCAGCCAAAGATAAAAAGGAGAGAACAGAAACCAAAGAGAGAAGAGACAATGACTAGAATACGCTCAGCCAAAGAGAAAAGAGAGAAGAGAGAATGACCACAAGACATAGGCTGGAGAAACAAGAACTCGGCCACGGAGATATATATAAGGGAGAAGAGAGGACCGGCTAGAAAAGATGAACGGCCAGAGAGAAATGAAGGGTAGCTAAAAACTTTAAAACAGCATTAATTTAAACGAGTAGCAGAAGCAAAATTCTGCAACACGTTTTCTCTGCCTCGTCCTCTGAACATTGTGTTACAGGCTTTTAAAAAGGAGGGGAAAATGGATTTGTTGGGATTCTGTCAGCGGCTTCCCTGAGCGACTAGATTATAAATTGGGTGAATTTCGAGTCTGTTTAGAATATTTTTTAAAAAATAGTTTTCAGAGAAAAAATAAAAAATGTGATTTCAGAGATTCAGAGATTAGCTTTTGAAAAGGGTAAAAAAGAAAATACAAAAAAAAACTTATGATAAACCATGATTTTAAACTCCAAACCATGATTTTCAGTCAAAACTATAGTTTTGAGTTTGGGTAACTTAATCCAAAACATGGTTTTAGAGAAAAAAGTACTTATGACTTTTTCTCAAATGTTTGGGTAATTTTTTCCAAACCATGATTTTGACTCCAAGAGTGTTTTTTTATTGTTATCCAAACACATATAAGTTTGAACCTCGCCTTGTTCAAAAAAGACCTGTAGAGAAAGACATTTTGGTCTGTTACTCAGATACCTGATAATACGATTTAGAAAAAGTGCTAGACACCAAGTGTTCCAAAGGGTTATAAAAAAATATTATTAAGGGTATTTTGGGGAAACCAACACCAATTTTTGTTATAAATAACTAACTTATTTATACCGCTCTTAGCACCTTGGGTTTTTATTTTAATGCATCAACTAGAAGCAATTTTGGTATAAAATAGTATAAGGCACACCGCATTTTATTTTTGCTATTAATTGAGGTTAAAAGTTGGAAAAATTAAGTCTCATTGTTTAAGTGTGTGTTTGGGATAACGGTAGGAAAAATGATTTATTATGATTCTGACTTATTAAAAATGACTTAATAGAATAGTCAGTTTTTGTAATATGATTTATGTTTGGATGAGCGATTTATTTTTGGACAATAAATGTTTATAAATCGTGATTTACGGTATACGAGGTAAGTATGTGAGAGGAGTTTTATCTCGACTTACGTAATAAGTGACTTAATAGTAGTGAGGAGCTTATTTAATAAGTAGTTTATTCTACCTGTGATACAATTAAAATAAGCTGAACCAAACATACCCTAAATAGTTTATTTGGGCTTATTGCCCAAAAACGGGCTTATTTCTACCCAATAAGCTAAATCAAACACACCCTAAATAGAAGTAAAGTTCTAATCAAGAATTAATAGTTGGTGATTTATGCTTGCTGAAATCACATTTGTTGAAGAGTCTGAAACTTTGCCTTTGAGGTAGCTGCTAAAGCCTGCGACTCTTCTCCAACCTTGCACGCATTTCCATTCTTAGCATTCTGAAGTTTAATATTCTGGTTTTGTTTTGTTTTGTTTTTAATTTTTTGCCAAAGTGTTTTGGCCATTTAATTTGAAAAAGAAATAGATAGATGGTTTTGATCCAATGAACAAAAAAAAAAAAAAAAAACCATTTTGATTTTTTTAAGCAAATTAAAAGCATATAAGGGTCTGTTTGAGAAAGCGTTGGAAAAGCACGTTTACGTAAGTCGAGACAAAATTCAACTTACAAACTTATCTTGTACACTATAAATCACGTTGAAAAAGTAGCTTCTGCCACTAATCCAAACAGACACTAAAAATATAGCGTTATGATATTGTTTTTAGGGTTAAGGTGCAAATTTACCAACGAAATTTTGTCTGAGGAGCGTCTGACACAAATATATTTTAGAAGGGACAAAAATACCAATGAACAATTAAAAAAGGTGCATTCAGCACAAAACCATTAAATTTGATCTGAAACCGTTATGGGTTTTCTTCTCTTATAATTTAATATCGTTAAGTCAAATTTAACAGTTTTGTGTTGGATGCACCATTTTTAATTGTTTATTGGTATTTTTACCCCTTCTAAAATATATTTATGTTAGACGTTCTTCAGACAAAACTTAGTTGGTAAGTTTGCACCTTAACCCTTATTTTTAATTAAAAAACTTTAGATGTGATATTGTCTGGCAAATAAGCACCATGAAACCCAAGCCATAGATTTAAAAAATAGCCAATTTTTGTTTCTTTCTATAACTTTAAATTTCAAAGTTCTAAAGGGGGAAAAAAAATCTTTCATTGGATTTATTTGTCTAACAATTAAGCACCATGATTATTCCTTGCTGGACGAGGAAAGCAACTTGACCGCCTTCATCACACAAACGGAATCATCTCTGCATGCATATATATATATATATATATCACGGAACTCTAGTTATCTTCTTAAGCCCTGTTTGTATTAGCTTTAGAAAGTATGATCACTCAAACTGAAATAAAATTTTACTCATATACTTATATCGTATATTATAAATTCTGTTAAAAAAAATAGTTTCTATCGTCGGACTTAGCATATGTGAGGTTGACCCAAAAAACAAAAAGAAAAAACCAATTTTAAGTTTGATTAAGGTTCTACCGACATCAAGGTAATCAAACCCAGACCGGTCACTGAACTGGTTAGGGTATTGGGTTAAGAGTCATTGGGTCAGATCCGAGTCAAACCGGAGTTAAACCGGGACCAAACCGGTGAAATGTTAAAGATTTTAGGTTTATTAATATGACATTCTAAAGAAAAAAATTAAAAAAATTGATTTTTTTTTTTTTAAAAAACTCAGACTGGATCGGACTGGCCTACTGCCAGGTTCGGCGGTTTCCGTGCAGGACCAACCGGTCCGAGTATGATTACACTGATTGACACACGTTGATACAATTCTCTCTTGGGGACCTGGATTTGGATTTCCATTCATCCACTTGCGGTGATATCCAACGCAGCCTAATTGAGTTCAGATTACATTTCCTTTGTCAGTGTCACTTTCTATGCTCCCACAAAGCATCGTGTCATTTTCTCCCAAACAACTGGCACATGCTGTGAATCTACATTTCTAGAATATTGAAACCTTTGTCCAGATTCAATTGGAAACAAATTTGTGAAGGGCTTCAACATGTCTTGGTTTGGTTCAGTGTGTGCTCTACTGAATTTTTGTTTTTGTAAATATGATTGTATCGAATTGCTTGGAAACAATGTTGTTGGAGGTTTTTATGATTCTTACACAAAATGATTCTTCCCCCTACTCATTTTCTTTGATTGTGGCGTCTTGAAGGATTGATGAAGGTTGAAATCTGCTATGGTTGGGGGGAAAAAGCAGCTATTAAATGGGGTAACAGTAGCTATATGTAAAGCTTATAGTTGTGATTTTTGAGGTTGCATGGGATTAAATTCTATTGTATGTTGGTAGTCCGAATGGTTTGAGTCCATTCCTTAAATCTTGAAATTTTATGTATGCGTGGTTGACGTTGAAGCCAAGGGAATTTTGTATTTGACTTTCTGATTCTGGGCCGAGGCGTTGGGTTTCATGATAGAGAGAATGGAAGAAGGCTTAAATATTAGAATATATGAGGAATGTAAATATATCTATGTGTGCGTGAGGATAGAGCATGATAGATTGAACTTAGAAGCTGAAAATGTATTGAACCTACTGTTTGATGCTTTTATATTCTAACTAAGCACCCACGTTGATTAAAGGATTGCTTTAAGGTTCTAAAATGTTAGCTGGGACGTTGCTGTCAAAGCCGAAATTTTAGGAACCACAAAGGGGAAAAAACAGTGAGAGAGAATGTGCCAAACTGAAATGAACCTTACCGTTGATTGTAGTCTGTCCTCTCATCATTGTGATGAATTCTTGTGAATTCTGTTATGAATTAGAATACTTAGCTGTGGTTGTTCTCTGTTCCTTTTCAGGATGTGTTAAACCCGAATCCTAGTTGACATAGTTTTGGACCTTCTGGTTCTGACGGAGAAATCTCAAACTTCATACCAGAATGGTTTCTGTTGATAACGGGAATCCTAAAGATCAGATTGAGGAATCTAATGAAAGTAAGTTGAAGGATTTAGCTTCAATTGATTGAAATCTCCACGTCTCAGAGGATGCTTACAAGCAGTGAACATACTTCAAAAAGGACTTGTGGCCCCATGAGTGCTCTGCTTAATAGGATAAAGTTCCTTAAATTTTGGTCAGCCCCTGCCAAATTCAAGCGGCTTGCTACTGCTAGAGACCAAATTTCAGAGTCTGTGCCTTCTAGTTCACATGGATTTAGAGAACGACTTAGCGGCATTTTTGCTCAGAAACTTGATTGGGATTCACTAAAAAAGAAGTGCCGAGAGTGGATCAGAGACCCAACGAACATGGCCCTTTTTGTGTGGATTACCTGTGTTGCTGTTTCAGGGGCCATTCTCTTCCTAGTCATGACTGGAATGTAAAATAGCCTGCTACCAAAGAAGTCTCAGAGGAATGTCTGCTTTGAAGTAAACAACTTAATACTCAATGCAGTATTTACGCTCATGTGTTTGTATCAACATCCCAAGAGGTTTTATCACCTTGTACTTCTGTGCAGATGGGAACCAAAGGATATCTCTAGGCTCAGAAAGGCTTACTGCAAGAATGGGACATATAAGCCCTATGAGTGGGCACACTTGATGGTGGTGGTCATTCTACTTCATGTGAACTGTTTTGCCCAATATGCACTTTGTGGCTTAAACTTGGGGTACAAAAGATCCAAGCGACCTACTCTATAGGAGTTGCAATATGCATATCTTTCGCAATTGCTGCTCCTGCAATTGCTGGCCTTTATACTATTCTCAGCCCTCTTGGTAAGGACTATGATTCTGAGATGGATGAAGAAGCACAGATTAACCGAGAGCAGCTGAGGGTGAAATCATTTACGAAAAAATATTCATTTGCTTCAAGAGATGAACAATTGGTAATTGAGAATAGGCCACAGTGGAGTGGAGGAATAATGGACATTTGGGACGATATTTCTCTATCATACCTCTCATTTTTCTGCACTTTCTGTGTGTTTGGGCGGAACATGGACAGACTTGGCTTTGGGAACATGTATGTCCATATTGCCACTTTTGTTCTATTCTGCACGGCTCCCTTCTGGATTTTTACATTGGCTGCTGTTAATATCGACAATGACAATGTAAGACAGGCTATGATAGGTGTTGGAATCGTACTGTGATTATTTGGTTTACTGTATAGTGGATTTTGAAGGATCCAAATGAGAAAGAGATTCAACTTGCCTTCTTATGATTTCTGCTTCGGTAAACCCTCAGTTTCTGACTGCACACTTTGGCTGTGTTGCTGCTGCTGCTCTGCTGCTCAAGAAGCTCGTACGGGGAACTCCTATGATGTTGTAGAAGATAAATTCTGCAGGAAGCAAGATGATATTAGTTTCCAACCACCAATTTTCGCCATTGCCTCGTGAAGATGCAAACTCTCCTATGGGAATCAGATCTCCTCCTTCCAAGGGCGGAACCTCTAGACCTCTTGCTCCGAGTGGTGCGCCAAAGGGGTATCATAGTCCAGAAAAGCCATTGTTTACTGTAAGAGAGGAATCTTTGGAAAGAGATCGAGACAGAGAAATGAGCCCACCGGTTCCACCTGTTATACGTAGAGAATCCCTCTAGCCTTTTCCCCTCCTCTGGGAATGTAAATCTCACACGGATCAATTCCATGGGATGGTCCATATTTTTTTAGCAGAGTCATCTTAACAGGTAATGGTTGTGATCATGTTCTTACTGGAAAGAGTTTTGATGACTTGGTATTTTCAGAAAGTATTTCTCAAATTTAGAATAATGATTAGCTGACGGGATAAGATAAATTAATTTTCATATATAAATTAATTTTCATATAACTCTTTATCTTCTCTATGCACCATTTTTAGTCAAAAAAAAAAAATTAAACAAAAGGTTAAATAACAGTCAATATGTATTTTTTACATATTTTAGAAGTTTATAATTATTTTTAGAAGCCTCTCTTTAAAAGAAACTCGTAATCCAATTTAGGAGCCACCTTTTTTGTCCCCATATTTAAATTATTATCTTCACCCTTATATTCATGTCGTCCTCATAGAACTTACATATTTAGATTTAATTAATAATATTTTTTTAAAGAAAATATCCCTAACCAACAAATAAAGAAATTTGATATGATTTAAAGTAAATTTTAAGAAAATAATAGACATCAATAGTGACTAGTAAAAGTTAAAAAGAATTTAAAATATAAGTTAAATAAAAGCCGTTTTATTAGGACGTAAATTGAGTTATTTTATCTTAGAAATAATAAATAATAATTTGTCATAAAAAGTTCAAATACGCCTTTTTCAATGTCCATGCAAGTGATCTCTCCTTTTTACTTTATTTTTATGTAATATATAATTGAGTTAAGGGGCAAAAAAAAAAAAAATCATGAATTTTTGGCAAAAGAGCCCAACATCATAAACTTTCTTTTTGGTACAAAAATACCTATAAATTTTTAAAAATGGGGCAAAAATATCATTTTTTTATTAATAGAGTTAAATTTCTATTACTTTTTTATATATGGGCCCCATATTATTAGTTTTAAATGATTATTTTAACAAAAAAAAATTCCTTACATCCTCTCTTTTCTTGAGTCCGGATCCTCTTAAAAGTGCCCCCTGCAGCATCTCTTAACATCCAAATCAAGTGCATCCAAATAATCCAATAATGATTGTGTTTTAAAAACAAGCAAATGGGTGGTCAGGATTAAAAGAAACCAACGATCTTGATGAGATTATAAGAGTTTATGAGAAAAAAGCTTCGGTGGGGATCTCCTTCCTTCTTTTCCCTGCCCTCCTCTATTCTCGCTCCCTCTCTCTTTCTTTCTCTCTCTTTCTCAATTTCTCATAACTCCAACTCCATCACAAACATGCTACTAGCAACGGTTTTTTAACAAGTCAGAACTCAGAAAGAAACACAAAGAAAATACGATAAAATTAAGAAGCTAAAGGGATGTTTGATTTTGTTTTTTAAAACCGTTTCTTTATTTTTAAAAAAAATAAAACAAAAAAGTTGTTTTTAAAAACTAAAAAACAAAAACAGTTTTTAATTATTTTTTTGTTTTTATTTCTCTATTTTTCATTTTTTTGAGGCTGCCATTTATCCACTATCGACATTACACTACTAGTGACAACTATCGCAACGTCACCACTGGTAACCGCACCACCACATCACTTCAAAACAAAGATTTTTTAGAACAACTATCCAAATAGATTCTTTTTTATTTTTAAAACTTGTTTCTAAAAACTGTTTTATAAAACTGTTTTTAAGAACAAAAAACAGATAATAAAACCAAACAAGCCCTATGTGACTTCTCTCTCTAGAAATTTGTAAGTTGAAACGCTTGAGGATCTGAATACCCGAACCCAGGGTAAGCGCCCTTTTAGTCATAAAGTTTGCTTCCTCCTTCTTCCATCTGTCGATATGCAGCACTTGGGTATTCCATTCTCTGTTCAATAAGCTCAGAGCCATTCCAATAAGATTCACATAAAATTAGTCACTAAGTGCTACTATATTTTAAAATTATTTCTGCCCTCCCTGCCATTTTCTTTCACTTTCAATACCCAAAATTTCAAAAATCTTGAATCTTTTATCTAAAACAGTTTTATAAGACGTTATCAAAACCCCTAAAAAACAAAGATATAAAGCCTGTTTGATTCTATGTTCTATTTTTTGTTTTTAAAAATAATTTTATAAAATTATTTTTGGAAACAAAAGAAAAAAAACCTCGTTTGGATAATTATTTTTGAAAACAAGTTTTAGAAACAAAAAACCAAAATTTTTTTTAAATAATTGTTTTTGAAAACAATTTTGGAAAAAAATTGAACTAAACTATTTGAATAATTATTTCTTAAAACAATTTTTAGAAAAAAAAAAACTTATTGGATGGTTGTTTCTCACGATTTTGTGTTTGAACCAATTCTTTTCACATCAACTTATTTAATTCACTTATTTTATATAATTGAGATTAACATTATTTATTATAGTTATTTTTTTGACCTGATTTATTATTATAAATACCCAAAATCTTATTATATTAATAAATTAGTATAATTAAAAATCAAATTAAATAACCAATAAATAACACAAAAATGATTTACTATTAACAAAAATAACATGGTTAAAATTTAAATTGATATTGTTTTAAACAGAGTCTAAAAAACATCTAATTATATCGAATAACATCTAATTGATAGAATTGCGATGATGTGACCACATCCTAGTAGAGATTCAATCACAAAGTGCCGACCTCTCTACTACGCTTTAATCAGATAGCTAGATTAGACAAGTTGTCCAAATTATAACTTGTACTTTCTGCATTCCTATGTTCTATCAAACTTTCTACTTCTAAGTTTGTGTTTAAGGTTAAATCCTCTACTTGTGACAGATCCATATTCTCCCATTCTATAAACAACAAATCATGTCGACTCCACTTCCGTATGTAGTTAAATAGCAAAACATGTCACCACTATAAGGCATTATCTTGAAGGCGTGTATGATGGCATTAAATTCAGAATTGGAAATTGAGCTTTCAAAACTCCAAAACAGCATTCAATCGTCATTCTTAATGAAGAATGCCTATAATTAAAAAGCTCTTTAGCATTTCTAAATAACATTTAGTCCTTAACTCATTGCAAAAACTAATGAGACATGCCTTTTCCATTCGCAAAAATTCATAACAAGTAGTTCTTGATCCTTGCATAAGCTCATTAACAAATTCCTGACCGGTAAGTGCAGATGTACGAATTGGAATCTTATTAAGAAACTTACTTTCATATGCGGTCATCATATTAATCAAAATTAATTCTTAGAGCTCAAAGTTATCTTCACTTGATCCTGATGAAATTATAGATCTCTCGGAGCTATCAATTTCACTATTTAATGAGTTATCTTCTACATCCATTGTGCATTCCTATTTTCATGTACATAAGATTTATAAGCATATTTACAGGAGAAAACTAACTAACCGCAAACGAGAAGGATCATGACCATCAATTATTAAATGGCAGCAAACAACGATAGCTATAATAAGAGTTCAGGCATCAATTATTAAGTATGAGCAATCTAGCTAAGAAACCCCAACAAAACAAAGTGTTAGAGAACAACAAGTATGAGCAATCCAGCTAAGAAACTCCAACAAAACAATAGCAAGTGTGCTGATAAGAAATTTTGTTTAACAAAGTTACTTTGTGTTTGATACTAAATGTGGGATATGTGTCAAGCATAGAACAATTCCTTGTTTTGTTAAGCAAATTGTTTTAATCCTCTAGAAAGGAAAAAAAAATGAGATTTGAGATTTATCATTTTTAATCTGATTCTGTTAAGAAAATTGTTTTAAGACTTGCTTGGTGTTATACGATCAATGATTTATATAACTTTTAAATGTTTTCCAACATTGAAGTTGTGAAGCTAAATTTAATTGCCTTGCAGTTATCGTGTATCTAGTGTAAATGTTTTCATTGAATTATTTGGATTGTGAAGTATATAATTGTCATCTTAGTTTAGTATATTTTTAACTACTGTAGTAATTATTTCTCCTCTTTTATTCCTTTAAATTTAAAATTGGACATTATTAATTGAAAAATATCTTTTCTTGGCCTTTGATGGTGCAGCTGATCCCATCCTCCTGTGTATCATTGAAAATCTATGCTACTAACCTAATGTTAAAGCATCGGTTTGAATTACTCATAGATAATGTAAAATTTTAAACGTTGTTTTTTTAAAAAAAAAAAATTTAGGCACTCTACGTATGCTATAGGTAGGATCATCGCTTTATTATTGTTTTGTATCCCCATTGGCATGGAGCAGAGCTCCCTTTATGCCTGAATGTTGATGATTTTGTTGTAGTGAGTTTCAGGAATGCTTCATTTATGTGGGAGACTTTATCAAAATTTCCTTAGGAATTTTATAACTTTTAGTATATGAATTATATTTATAGACTTTATATTATGCAGTGTGAATATATTTATATTTAAGAATGTGAAACTCCATGTATCTAAGGCTTGAGGGATGTGAGTTTTCTCATATTTCAGGATGATTAATTGTCGGTTTTCAGGTGTGACACAAATCTTTTAGCAAATCTTTTTTTGGAGACTTTACTGGTTGTTAAATTTATCTTTTGGAGTTTAAGAGTCATTTTCCCTAATTTTTCTTGAGATGTTATTACACAATTCCAAGTTTTATATTATTTATGTTCTTTTTAATTAGTTTTAACACATAAAATTGTATAAATAACACGATACGATACTGTGACAATAAATAAATTTGTTACTGCATCATTAAAATTCAAGTTAACTATTTTGACAGACAATGCTGCCCTAACTTTAGTGAAAATTGTATGTAGGGAGAGTAAATTTTGATATTTTGCCCCTTTAATTTTATGATTTTGCACTTGTGCCAAAATTTACCAATAGTTCTAGAAATATATTTTTTTAAATATGTCAATAATAAATTTTTGTAATTTGCGCACAGAAAAGAAAAAGAGATTCTAAATGTGACACTTCTATCTTTGAAAAATAGCATAAAGATTGAAGATTGGGATAGGCAGACAATAAATATTGGTCTAATTTATAAGAATTTGGCTAATAAATCACAAAGTCGTGAGTTCAAATCTCACTGTCAATATAAAAATCATATTAGTGTGTAATATGTAAATAGCTTTATAACCGTTCTTTAAATATAGAAGTATGTTTTAATTTTGGCGACCTTTCAAATGCCTAACTACCCCAAGTCTTTTTGTATAAAATAAAAAATTGGGACAAGCACCATCATGTGCATTCTATCCTCTTGATACCACCTTGATGTGGTTCACGTTTTAATATTTAAATATTTTTTATTCTATTTGTGTTATAATCAATCATGACACTTAGCAATTTTAAACATTCGAGATATTGCAATCTCCATCACTTAATTTTCTCTAAACAATTAACAAATAAAGGCATTACAAATAGAAGAAAACTCAATTTTTTTTAATTTTGTATTCCATCCTATTCAATTGATGGAAATTGAAAAAAAAAATAAGTATTTGATTATTATGATTTATTTAATAAATTTTATGGCAATCTGATTATAATGTAGAAAACCATGAGAAATTGTGGGGTGAGTAAGGACAAGCAAACGTGGCACACATTGGTCGCTACCGGAGATTCTGCTCATGCTTTAGTATCCCTCTTCGACAATAATTGCTCTCTTACTTTATTAGGTCTTTTCTCTAGTTTTATCTTGTCTTTCTATCATTGTCATCAAACAAGCAAATTAACTCATTGAGCTAACCATTTTCAACTTAAACAATCATGTTAACATGCTCTTATACTTGTCCTAATTGCAATTTTGATTCAACTCGTGAGTCCATTCACCGATTTTACTATTTTACAAAATTGTGCCACGTTCGCAAACATAATCATGCTGTATTAATAGTAGGATATGGTTCATCGAATGATGGTCAAAAACTCATGGGGAAACAGATGGGGTGAACAAGGTTACGTCCGCATCAAAAGAAACACCAGCTCCAAACATAATCATGATGTAGTAATAGTAGGATATCAGTGTTGTTTTTATCTGGATTCATAGTTTCTAAGTACTAAGGTACTAATAAGATACAAATTCAAATAGATTTGTAAAATACATATTTCAATTTTACAAGAGGTTTAGATACATTTCATTCTAAGAAATATTTTAATATTCAAAAAAAAAAAACCAATAAAATCAAGACACTCACAAATTATTCATTGAACCAGGCCCTCAATAACCTTGATAAGAAAAGAAAATAAAGAAGTTACCCGTTTAGACTAATAGAAGAACCAATGAAATTAGTAATTGATATCAGATATCTTACATGTACACCTCATCTTATGCGTGCAAATCTTCTCACTGTCTCTCTTCCCATGACTTTTCAGGATGGATTGAGTTTGGCATGCGAGACTGTCATTAATTATTATTATTATTATTATTATTATTATTATTATTATTATTATTATTATTATTATTATTATTATTATTATTATTATTATTATTATTATTATTTCATTTTGAGAAAAAAAAAAGCCTTTTTTTTATAATGTAAGAAAGTGGTAGAGACTACTCTATATTACAAGAAATAAACAAACAAAAATCGTGTAAAGAAACCAAGTGAAATCTGGGGCATCTTTAAAGCACACTTAGCTAACATATCAACTTCAAAGTTCAATTCCTCTCTCTTCTTATGTGTTCAAGATCAACCACCAAATCACATTTGAGCGTTTCTTGACTTTCCTGAGTTAAATTCTAGTTTACACATGAAGATTATCATCTTCATCTTTGATAAGCTTAAATACAAATAAAGAATCATTTTGCAAGCATATTCTTCTATGGTTCCCATCCCAAGCCCTTTTAGTACAGGAACCAATCTCAGATGCGTTTATTCAATTTCTGGATGATTTTTATAATGAGATGATATAACTATTTATACTACTAAAATATCCATTAAAATATTACAAGAGTCAGAAATGTCAGGCTTCACCAACTCTCCTCCCACCTACTCCCTCTGCACAATCATCATGCCTTGCATCATTTCAGTCATATGCTCTGTTTTCATTTTCAATCTTGGTGTGCTCTGTCAATGTTGGCTGCTCTATTTCATTTTCCCGAGGTTATATAGGACTCGTCCTCGAGTCAGAATCATCATCATTATCAACGTATGGAGATAGATTTGCAATATTGAAGGTGGCTGAAACACCATAGGCTCCAGGCAACTCCACTTTGCAAGCATTATTGTTAATTTTCTACACAATCTTGAAGGGTCCATCATCTCGAGGAGACAACTTGACGTTTGGTTGTTTAGGAAAATGTTCCTTTCTCAAATGTATCTAGACCAAATCTCCCACATTAAAAACTTGATGCCTTTGATGCTTGTCCCGTTGTGCCTTGAGTTTCAAATTTTATTTTTGTATCCTATCACAAACCTGCTCATGTAGTTTCTTGATTTTCTTGACCCATTGGTCCGCATGGGTACTATATTGTTGCTTATCAGATGATGGTGTCAAATCAAGTGGGCTAAGTGGACGGGAACCATAAACAACTTCAACTGGACACTTCTCGGTTGCTTGATTGAATGAGTTGTTGTAAGCAAGTAAATTCAACTTGAGTAAGAATAAGATCTCACTGCTTCAAGTTCTTTCCAACAAAGCTACATAAAAGATTTTCAGGAATTCTGTTAACAACTTATGTTTGTCCATCATTTTGAAGATGGCTAGCACTACTAAACTGAAGCTTAGTTCCTATCTTCTTCCATAAGGTTCTCCAAAAATGGCTTACAACTTGATATCTCTGTTAGAGGTAACATTTTTGGTAATGCCATGGAGACGAACAATCTCCTTAAAGTACAAATGTACAGCTTGAACAGCATCATTAGTTTTTTGGCAAGGGATGAAGTGAGCCATCTTTGAGAAATGATCAACAAATACCATTATAGAGTCCTTTTGTCTCTGGGTTCGAGGTAACCCAAGGACAAAATCCATACTTACATCTTCCCAAGGTGCTTCGGGCACTAGCAACAGCATGTACAACTTGGTATTTTGGCTTTTGGATTTAGCCAAATGACATGTTCTACACCTTTGGATATGTTTGTTTACATCCCGTTCAAGCTTTGGCCAATAGAAATTCTCCTTTACTAAGGCCACAGTTTTGTCTCTACCGAAATGACCAGCTAATCCTCCATCATGGGCTTTCCAAATTATAGCCTCACGTAGTGAACAATGAGGAATACAAAGGATTTTTCCTTTAAATAAGAATCCTTCTTCCTTATAATACTGCTGAAATGGATGAAATTCAGTGTCACTCCAGACACCCTGGAAATCAGGATCATCATGGTACAACTTTTTTATAGGTTCAAAGGCCACTACTTTGGTTTGCATAGTCATTAACAAAGCATGGCGATGACTAAGTGCATCGGCTACTGAATTCAGGGCACCAGCCTTATGCTTGAGTAAGAATGGAAAGGTCTGCAACATTTCACTCTAAGCGGCATGCCTTCGATTGATCTTTTGTTGAGAATTGAAATGCTTGAGGGCTTCATAATAAGAATAGAGGATACACTATTTATGCAATAAATAGTGGCTCCAATGTTGTAAATCTCGGACAACAGCATAGAATTCTTTATCTTAGGTAGAATATTTGAGCTTAGCATCATTAAGTTTCTCACTGAAGAAAGCAATTGGATGGCCTTCTTGACTCAGAATGGCACCAATTCTGGTATTAGAGGCGTCACAACTGACCTTAAATACTTGGTCAAAATTAGGAATGGCTCGCACAGGAGTTTCTGTCAAGTGTTTCTTCAGTTCTTCAAAAATTTTCTGAGCCTTCTCAGTCCATTGGAACTTATGTCCCTTGATACAATCCGTAAGGGGTGCGGTAATGGAACTAAAATTTTGAATGAACCTCCTATAAAAGGAAGCTAATCTATGGAAACTTCAGACTTCATGGATAGATTGTGGAGTTGGCCAACTATTAATGACTTCAATTTTACTTGGGTCAACTCGCACACCTTCTGTAGTGATGATGTAACCCAGAAAAAATGACTTTATTTGTCAAGAAAGTGCATTTCTTCAAATTGGCATAAAGTTTCTATTCACGAAGAGCTTGCAGTACTTGTGTAAGTACTCTAAGTGATCTGCTATGCTCTTACTGTAGATAAGAATGAAAGGGAGAAGGACCTGGTTCATCAGGAGCATTAACGTGTTAGGAGCCTTTGTCAACCCAAATGGCATCACATTCCATTCGTACAACCCATCTTTGGTTTTGAAAGCGATCTTCAATTCATCTTCGAGACAAACACTACTACAAAAAGTCTAATTCGTAGCATTTATTTTTTGCTTTTTATAGCACTTTTGAGGTGCTACAAAAGCCTGTGCTACAATAGATTTTTGTAGCACTTTTTAAGCGCTACCATAAGCAGGTTATTTTGTAGCACTTCATCAAAAAAGCGCTACAATAGATAATATTCTTTTAAAAAAAAAGTATTCATATATTGTAGCTCTTTCTTAAAAAAGCGCTACAAAAGGTAAAATTCTTTCCAAAAAAAAAATTAAATTGACAGTAATTCTATATACAAATTTCTTTATCTATCATATCTAACAAACTTGTATCCAACAATTAAAACCAAAATTACAATACGTATCTCAATAATTTTCCACAGCTCATAAATATATAGTTTAGCAAGAAAACATTCGGATAAAATGTAATACTAGTTGAAGAATGTAACTCCCAACAAAAAGGAATCCAGAGCTTTCCAAATTTGAGTCTAGAAGCCTGCATCAAATTCCAAGAAACACAGCATTTGAGAACATCAATATCCTATAAAGAGAATAGAGAGAAAAGTTCTTATTTTTATATTGATGGACAGGGGAAGAAAAGATGAATAAAAATAGACCATTAGCAAAGACTATGAGAATCTAAGTGAAGACCACTAGTAAGATAACGCCTTCTTTCATTTTGATTCCTTACATCAGTAAGTTCCTTTTATTAATGACAGCATATGATCATTTAAGTTGTACTTCCGAACCACAATGTAAAATTATTGCTAACTACCTTGAAGCTATTTCAATTAAACTTCTCATAGTTGATTCAGAATTAGATCCCCAAGCAAGAACTTCTCGTCTTCCCTCAGATATAAAAGCAGTTAAACATTTTGTGGCATTTTGTTAAATGTTGAGTTGAGTTAATGAATGACAATTACTGTTGAGTTGAGTTAATGGATGAAAATTAATTCCACATATTGCAGAGTACTCCAATAAGAAGATATATTAATTTTCAAACAAAAATAGCCATCTTACAACTCAATTCTTCAGGTGAAGATAGTAAACTATATGACCTGAATTTCACTAGGATCGGAGGATTGTAAATGTGAACCTAGAAGATATAGCATGCATGGAGCATAACTAAGTGAGTCATAGCAAATAACTAATATAACAATCAAACAAAGCAGATAATAGTATCTATAAAAATATGTTCAAAACAATTACTTCAAGAAGCTCCAGTGCATCACTACTAATAAAAGGATCTGAAAAATGCAATGCCCATACATTAAATATAATTGGATAAATAATGGGCTCCACAAACGATGATGATTCATGACCTATAATGAGCAAAAATATAGACATCAATGCAAAAGTAGTAGCTGACCAGCAAACATGCATAAACCAAGAGAAACTAGTAATTTTTTGTATTCATTGCTTAGAAATATCTAAATTTGCTAGCCTTA
Source organism: Inga laurina (assembly GCA_963855925.1). Classification (NCBI taxonomy): domain Eukaryota; kingdom Viridiplantae; phylum Streptophyta; class Magnoliopsida; order Fabales; family Fabaceae; genus Inga; species Inga laurina. The sequence continues at coordinate 57,791,271 of OY979701.1, forward strand.
TTGTTGCGTACAATGTTTCAACTACCATGTGTAGGGTTTCATCTGATGCCTAAAAAAAGCATTAAGATGATTACCAAATGTCCCATAAAAACCCGAATATTAATACAAAGATATAAAATTTGATGGTACTTGAGCCCTGAGAGAGATAAAAATAAACCCAACATTTGTGGTTGGGCAATTTCAATCTTTATTTCAGAAAGGAGCGCGCAAATTGCATGGCAAGCACCAACTTTCATAAGAGGAGGCCTATTAAAATTAGGAAGTTAAATTGAGTGAAGGCAAATTATAAGAAAAATATAAGCCAACAAATAATAAATGTGCTCACACATCCATTGTAATTGCCTTTACTGCAGCATAAAGGAAGTATTCAAGAACACCACTGCTTAGCTATACAATAAAATAAATAAGAAGACCATAAGAAAGAAATTGGACCACAAGAAACTAGACAGATAACATTTACCATAGAAAAGAATTAAGCAATTGAAGTAAAATACGATCATGAATAAAGGGGTATTCATGAGAACCTGCTAAGATGTGAAAGAAAAAGGAGAGAAACATTAATAAAGGAAATATAAAACAATTCCCTATATTAAAGAATGGAAGCTCATCGCAGGTGAGGAAGAATTCAGGAGTAACCTATTAGAGAGTCCTCAATGATTATTTGCTCAACCCGTTGTTGAAGCCATTAGCTACTAGACCTGAATCCTATATAAATAACATAGAAATTACGAAAATTAGACACCGTCTCAAAATAGATTTGCAGTTGGTTAAAAGAAAAGGAATTATTAAAGTTATAATATTCATCATAATCTAGAACTCAAATGTCAAAAAGGCCAAACCTTTGCTTCTAACAGTTGCTTAGAAATAAATGATGAGGAAAAAAGAGTAGCCTCCCTTATCTACCATGAATTACATGTTCTTTTAGAAAGTTGAAACGAATTTAAAGAATGCAAACATATGAGCAGCGTTGTCATGTGCCGACCCTGAAATTTTCTTGTCCTGCATATTTATTAGAAGAAGAGGTGGGGAAGAGGAATAGCAGCAAGGCTAAGAATAGCGGAGGGCTGAATAAGATGGGAAGAATAGGAATGGGAAAAAAACAGATAGCTTGAGTCGGAGAAGGAGGACCACTGATGTTCACGCGAGGAGGGAGTTTTTTCAGGCCTTTGAGGGAAGTGGGGTGAATGATGGGGTTGGTGGGGTGAGACTAGGTTTCAACAAATACTAAAAAAAAATTCATATTGTAGCACTTATTTGAACAAGTGCTACAATAGATTTTTTTTAAAAAAATTATTAAAAAAGCATAAATTTTATTTAAAAAATACATTATTTCTTTTTAAAAACAATTACTTTCTTTTAAAAAAAATAATTGAACCTATTGTAACACTTATTTAATAAATTGCTACAATATGCAAATTGTTTATTTTAAGTAATTTAAAGATGGATTATGGAGCGCTCTTTTAGGAAAGCATTATAGTATATATCAACTTATTGTAGCACTCGTTTTACTAAGCGCTACAGTATGTTCACCTTCTTACAGTTGTAGCACTTAGCAAAATAAGAGCTACAAAACAGGTGCTACGAAAGCCCTTTTCTGTAGTAGTGAAATTTGGATTTGATGATATCCGCTATGAAGATCAATCTTAGAGAAGGTAATGAAGCCATATAACTGGTCGAGCATGTCGTCAAGCCTAGGTATCGAAAACTGATACTTAATTATAATCTTGTTGACTGCACGAGAATCTACGCACATTCTCCAGCTTCCATCTTTCTTGGGTACTAAGTGTACAGGCATAGCACATGGGCTGACACTTTTACAGATCAATCCCTTTTTCAGCAATTCTTCAACTTGCCTTTGCACTTTAGCATATTCTTGGGGACTCATCCTGTAGGCTGGCTTGTTAGGAATTACTGCTCTTGGGATGAAATCCATGGCATGTTGAATGTCTCATATGGGGTGGTACTCCCATTAGAACGTCATCTAGAATCATATCAGAAAACTCAGCTAACAACTGCTGAACATCTAGTGGAATGATAGTGCCATTATTTACCTTGAGCAATAGAAGAAAACCCATGATTTGACTTTCTGATTTGGTCACCTTTAGTTGTGACTTCTCGACTAATGATACTATTGGCTTGCACTCATTTTTGCCTTTGACTTCTTCACTCCATCCTTCTGGAAAGAATATGTATTTACATGACCATCGTACAGAGTACGTTGATCATATTGCCAAGGTCTCCCCAGAAGAAGATGACAGGCATTCGTAGGAACAACATCACACCAAGCTTCATCGTGTATTGGCAACATTTTGAAACTTTTACCTCACTGTTTTAGTTAAGCCATTGGAGCTTGTAAGGGCATGGATGATTGTGAATTGTTCGTTGCAACTTTTCTACCATATAGTTAGAGACTACATTTTCACAGCTTCTGTTGTCAATAATGACATCACAGACTTTACCTTGAGTAGTGCAGCGAGCATGAAAAATATTGTGATGTAGCCAAGGCTCTTCTTTCACAGTTGCTATATGCAGGCTTCTTCTAATCACAAGTGATCAGCAGGAGTGAGTTCTTCATCAAAAACTGGCTCTTTGTCAGGCATGGGCTTCTCTTCTTCTTCAAACACTGCAGAAGTTTGCCCTTTAATAATAGTAACAACTCTGCGAGTAGGATATTTTGAAGCGATATGACCGAACCCTTGGCATTTGAAGCACTTAGGTGCTTTGGAGCTAAACTCCTTGGCGGCCTTTGGTGGAGGTTTGCTTGAAGAGCTAGGCTGAGGCATTTGTGGTTTATGCCCATCAAAAGGAAGTCTGGTTGAGGAAGACGGTTGGTACAAAAACCTTTTGGGCAATTTCTTCTAGATACGAATGGATAGACGAATGACATCGTCTAGAGTCCAGTATTGTTGAAGCTGCACTGGATGAGCAATGTTAGTATTCAGTCCTCCAAGATAACAGGCTATTGTTTGCTCCTCCCTCTCTTGGATATCACACTTCATAATAAGTTTTTCAAATTCCCTCGTATATTCTTCCACAGATATAGTCTTCTGACGGAGATTATATAATTGAAGGAAGTTTTCTTGATAATAATTTTCAGGAAGAAACTTACGTGAGAGCTCACGTCGCATCTTGTCCCACATTCTGATCTTGCTTTTTCCTTCTCTTTCACTCCTTTTCTTGAGATTCTCCCACTATATGAAAGCATGTTTCTTTAGTTTGATGGCAACAATTTTAACTTTTTGCTCATCGAGAATCTCTTTGTATTTAAAAACTCGCTCAACAGCTTGAAGCCAATCGACGAATTCGTCCGGTTGAAGTCTTCCCTTAAATTTAGGTATGTTTACCTTAATGTCATTAAGTCGGAATGGTTTTTGTTGAGGACGGTGACGGTAGTCAGTAGATGACGAACTGTTGTTATCCGAATCATCCTCTGGATATTCACTATGAGATTCTAATATGGCTTGCTGTGTTTGTATAGCAATTTCTAGTTCCTGTATCCGGCATTTCATCTCATTCATCTCAATCTCGTGTGTGTTTCTACGTCTTGGAGTCATTTTGGAATTATTTTTATGAGGTTAGGATTTAAAGAACATAGTTATTAAGTATAGGGTGGAAGGGTATAAGGGTAGGATTGGTATTTATGGAAAATAAAGGGGTAAAATTGGAAATATTATGGACAAATAAGGGTCAAAATGTTATTTTTACAGAAATGTAGGGTCAAAAATATAATTTCAAAAAATTTTAGGTCAAAAATGTAATTTTGATAAAATATGGGCCCCAACATGTAATTTTAGAAAGTTTTGGGGTCTAAAATATAATTTTTATAAAATATGGGGGCAAAACGTAATTTCAGAATTTTTAGGGTCTAAAATGTAATTTTGGTAGAAATTTGGGGCCAAAATGTACTTTCAAAAAGTTTTGGGAAAAATTTGTAATTTAGACCAAATTTAGGGGTCAAAATGCAATTTTGGAAAAGTTGGGCTAACTGGGATTGTTGACGTGGTGGTTATGACACATGGCATTGAATTGGTGGCTGATTTGTCCCTGACGTAGAAGATTAGGCTGACGTGGCTGATGACGTCATCATCTTCAACCTCTAAATTTCGGCGATAGCACGTGAAATTCCGATGAGTTTCTGGTGATCTCCTTGGAGGCTATGAGTTTCTGTTTATTAAAACTTAGCTACTCAAAAGAGACACACACAAAGAAGACCCTATCTACAATTTCAAGAGACCAATTCAATGTGAGAAAAAAAGTGTGTTTCAAGACGCTATGGAAAATGTACACTGAAGTACTCCCTTCGATCCTTAATATACCACATATTTAAGGAGTTGATCTTGATTCTTTAATGGACAAACTTTGGGCATGCCTTATGGATCTTAAAAGGGATTGGGATGGGAACCATAGAAGAGTCTGCTTGCAAAATGATTCTTCATATGTAATTAAGCTTATCAAAGATGAAGATCATAGTCTTCATGTGTAAAATAGAATTTAATTCAAGAAAGTCATCAAGATATGCTCAAATGTGATTTGGTGGTTCATCTTGAACACGTAAGAAGACACAAGAACTTTGAAGTTAATATGTTAGCTAAGCGTGTTTTAAAGATGTCCTAGATTTCACTTAATTCCTTTACGCGATTTTTGTTTGTTTATTTCCTGTATCACCAATGGAAAAATGACTTTTTAGACCGGTTCTAGATTAGGTCTTGATACAGCAGGTCTAAAAAGTCTGTTACTTTTTAGACCCGTTGTAGCAACCGGTCTAAAAAGTCTCATTTTAGACCGGTTGTAGACACAACCGGTCTAAAAAGTATTTTTTTTTCGAACGTCTACATTATTTCTTCTTCTAATCCACTATCCAGCACTTGAGAAGAGACCCAACATTTTTAAGAGTATAATTCAATATATAATTTCAACATTCTCATTCCTAAAACTCAATATTTTCAAATAACAATTCAAACGTTTCAAAATGAAATTTAATACCAGCAATCTTCCCATTCAAATATCTTTTAATGTAAACATGTCTCATTTATCTCTTCTAACTCTCTATATTGTTCCTACTCTCTCTTCTGCTGATCTAAAGCTTTCTTTCACTGAGCTTCTTCAACCTTCCTCCGGTTCTCCTCATGCATCCTTCACCAAGCTCTTCTTTCTCTTTCCAAGCTTGCTCCTGGTAAAAGCAACAGACTTTGTGAATAGACAAATTATTTAAAATTGCAGGATTACAATAATACCTCTATTGAATCATGATCCAAACAAATGAGTATCAAATCTGGTGAACAAGTTGAACTAGTTTTGCTTTAACTCTCAATAAACAGAAAGGTTTCCAAAGCTACTAAGAGGAAAAAAAGTAAAAAACAGAATTAATGATCCAAAAAAGGTCTTATGCAACTGATATTTCCAGGTTAGATTAGGTTAATCTAATAAAAACATGACAAGTCAATACTCCTAGCATCCAATCATAGCTTTTAGTTGTCCAGCTGACACAGCATATAGTTAGTCCCCACATTAAAAAACTAAATCATAGGTTACTGAAATTTTCCAAGAAATACGCAATCCAAGGTGAATTTCCACAGATTAACACTCTCAAGAACGCATTGTCTTTGCTGTTACTTTCTATGCTCAATGCTCAAATCAGAACAACCACTCGTGCCTCTTATACAAATAAATATGTGAATTTAACAAATGAAATGATCTTACTGAGATGTGATAACACGTTATTTCCTTTTCTCTCTCATTGATAGAAGGAAATGTGTATTTAATTGAATCATAGCATCATTAGAAAACTAAGAACGAAAGTGTCTTACATCAGTCCATGTTTCTGTAATGAACTCCACAATGTCATAAGATATATCTCCTTGAACATCAATTTGCTCTTTCTCCGTTGGCCCCTGGAAACAATCAAAATATCGTGAGACACCATAGACAGATGCTAAACAAGTAATAAAACATCCACCAACTAAAAGCTGAACCTTCACAACAGAAGCTCCTGTAGCAAACTTTTTCCCGAGTTTCTTTGAAGCTTCACTGAGCTTGACACCTGAAATGTAATAAAAGAAGAGGCAATGAAAAGAATATAATGAATAATACAAGAGCTTATGACCCAAAAAAATAATCAGGGCTACATATAGCTCACCAAAAAGCTCAAGGCCTTTCATAGTGGTAATGCATTTTCGTTTATTGCGAATAACCTTCTCAATGACAACCTCTTGCTTCTCCTGAAAACAAGAGCCACTCTCATGAAATGATTGGAATCATTACTTGGTGTCAAAGGCTGGCCATGTCTAATTAGATAGCATGAAGGAATGCCATGGAATACCTTTTTCTTCATCTTACCACCAGGAAGACGCTTGACTTCTTCCTGCTTAGGTGCTAAAACATCAAAAGGATACTGTGATGGAGTATTTGAGATGTTATCGTCATAACCAATATTCAAGCAGTAGAAAAACAACATTTCACATTATTACAGAATTAATAAAATATAAAACTGCCTCCAGCATACTAGATAAGTAATTAACTATTTTCTACAAGTCTGATTCTCAGATCGTAGAGGAAAAAACGTAACAGCTTTTTCAAAGAAAAAACATCAAAACAGGCACTACATAGTCACAGGGTACAACCATGACTGATATCTTGCACTACAATGCCAAACTAAAGCTGAAAGAATAATTATATCGTATCATATACTTAGGTTTAGACTTAGAAACACATCTTGGATTATAATTAAATAATCATCATAAAGCAAAATGCTGGGGGCATAGCATAGTTTTCATCAAGACAAAGATAGGGCCTCGATTCTTGCCATTAACCTGTGTAATTGCAGACCTGTGTAATTGCAGATGGAGCTCAGCTTATAGTTACGAACAACTGCACGAAAAGTGTGTGGCCTGGAATTCTGGGCGGCACCGGCCGGCCGACACCAAGGAAAGGAGGGTTTCACCTCTGAAGCGGAGAAGAAGCAATACTCGACGTCCCGGAGAAATGGTCTGGTCGAATTTGGAGAGGGCAACACTGCGCCTTCAACAACACCAGGCACGAATCATGCCTCACCGGAGATTGAGTCGGGAAACTCCATTGCAGAGGTAGATCTGGTAATCCTCCGGCGACGGTAATCAAAATGATGCTTGGATCGTCCTCTTCTCCTCTACATTTCTACGATGCGAGTGCAAGATATCAATCATAGTGTGATGGATGATCCGGTTGGTGCCATAGTCGTTGGTGTTAGGACTACCGACGATACAAGCGACGACACAAGCACCGATGCCATGGGAGCGAGTGTAGCCGTCAGCTACGTAACCGGAGCGAGAGAGGCGCAACGGAGACACTCGATGGAGACCAAGGGGCGACGGGCGACGGAGACTGAGAGCGAGGTGCGATGGCGGAGAGCGAGAATACTTCCAGAAACAGAGGCGCGAAGAGGGGGCGAGATTGAGAAGCAAAAATGATTTAGGGGAGGGCTGAAACACATTTAAGACCGGTTATGCAAAATAATCGGTCTTAAATGAATATTTTAGACCGGTTTTCATTGATAACCGGTCTAAAAAGTTACATTTTTTAGACCGGTTACAGGGAATAACCGGTCTTAAAAGTGCTGAATAACCGGTTATCAATGAAAACCGGTCTAAAAAGTACTGAAATATTTTTTAAAAAATTTAATTTTAATGCTAAAAATTCATTTAGACCAGTTATAAAAAGAACCGGTCTAGAAAATATATCTTTTTAGACCGGTTCTATTTATAACCGGTCTAAATGATATATTTTAGACGTTATATTAGTTGAACCAGTCTCAGATGTTCATTATAATTACAAAATTGCCACCGCACGGATCTTTTAGACCTTATCCCCTTAGAACAGGTCTAAATGTACCTGTCTAAATCTTCTATTTTGTACTAGTGGTAATATAGAGTATTCTCTACCACTTTCTTACATTATAAAAAAAGGCATTCTTTTTCGCAAAATGAAAAAAAAATAGTACTCCCTCCGGTCCTAATTATAAGACAAAGTTGACTTTTTTGGAGAAATTAAGGAAGCCAATTAAATTACTTTAGAGCGTTTATATTTTTAGTATCCTTAGATTATATATTAGTTTATTAGTCAAATTAAAAAGTTTGGAGAAAAAAATAAAAATATAAATACTCTAGAGTAATTTAATTGGCTTTCTTAATTTCTCCAAAAAAATCAAATTTATCTTATAATTAGGACCGGAGGGAGTAATAATTAATAATTAATGACAGCCTGGCATTCCAAACTCAACCCATCCGGAAAAGTCATGGGCAGAGAGACTGATCGAGATGATTTGCACGCATAAGATGAGGCGTACGTGTAAGATATCTGATATCAATTACTAATTTCTTTGAGTCTTCTATTAGTCTAAATTCATGAGTGGGTAACTTCTTTATTTTCTTTTCTTGTAAGGTTATTGAGGGCCTGGCTCAATGAATAATTTGTGAGTGTCTTGATTTTATTGGTTTTGCTTTCTTGAATATTATAATATTTTTTAGAATAAAATGTATATAAACCTCTTGTAACATCTAAATATATATTTCAGTGTAACATTGAAATATATATTTCACAGACCTTCCTAATCTATTTGACTTGGTATCTTATTAGTACCTTAGTACTTAGAAACTATCAATCCACATAAAAACAACACTCAAATTTTTCTAGGGGAATACCTAATTACCTTCTTCATGTTTTCTCAGCGCAGAAATTAGCCCTAATTCAGCATGCAGATAAGAAGGTGAAGTGTATATAATTTATATATATATATAGAGAGAGAGAGAGAGAGAGAGCACTCATTTTGAATTAAACATACATAAATTTTATTCCACGGCAAACCATTTGTCATTTTTTTATGCTCAACACATACGTAGTTACAACACATGACTGGTGTATTTCATATAGAAGCAGCACCAGTTTTTTATACTCAACACACACATAGTACAACACATGATAAGTGTACTTCATATAGAAGTAGCCCCAATTATTTAATACCCAACACATACTGGTGTTTATACCCAATAAATGGCATATCGATTGCCATTTACTATTGTTGGGGAGGGTGTGCTTCATATAGAAGTTGCAAGCTTCAAATCAGGTATTTCTTTTGTCCCTTTGATTGGGTATCCACCAGAACAGTTAATGTTACATACCCCTGGTTTGGAGCCGGTGTTTCTTTTGATGCGGGCGTAACCTCGTTCACCCCATCCGGTCCCCCATGAGTTTTTGACAATCCAATAATCTTCACGATTCAATGAACCATATCCTACTATTAATACAGCATGATTATGTCTGCATGAACCAATGCCTCTACAATCATTCCCCTTAAAAATTCCCTATCAAAGTTAAGAAAACAACTGTTAATTACTTTTCAAATGTATCTGGTTGGATGGTAACTAGAGATGACGTAGTGAGGTAATGAAAATTAGACTTACACTACGAGAGGAGTAGGACTTAAATTCGTCGCTTGCGAACAGGGAAACACTAACAGGTTGTTTGAAAACAAAATCACGAAGAGAATTCTCAGATATAGGACTGTGAAACCAAGTGTGAGAGCTAGTGATAGTAGTGACTACTCTTTTCTCCTGCATCAATTAAAAAAAAAAAAAAGAGTAAAGCCATAATTAAAAAATACATATATTTGAACTAACCAATTAGTAGACACAAATAGACTAACCTTTGTGTGATCGCAAGCACTGGCAAAACCTTTAAATGGATAAATTGCTTGTGAGGTAATACCACGATTGCGGATGACATATTGAAATGCGTTGCCGACCCACCCTCCCTTGCAGCCATTGTTACTTGTATCGCAGGATATGAGTTGTTGTTCAGAAAGATCCAGAAGCCGTCCTGTGATTATTTTTGTTATTCCTTCTATAGCTCCAGTGGCAGAGAATGCCCAACAACCACCTATTAAAATAAATTTGATTTGATATTATGCTTATATGCTGTATGCTATAGGTTATAATAAACAAACAAAAGAAATTTAAACTTACCACATGGATTCTGGTCTTTCACACGAGTTACAGCTCCTTTGGTCCTCCAATCCCAAGAAGAGGGTGGTGCATTTGGACAGGATGCATGGTTCAATATCATTTTGCTGTCGTTGCCTTCCATCATGGGTTTCTCTGTCTCATGTAAATAGATTTTGCTGAACTCTTCGTAACTCATATCTGAAAATTTGTTCAAACCTGGACGATAGTCGTCAGGTGAGTTTCTTTCTGCATTTTTCTCTCTGACATACTTCAAATTACTTTTGAAAATCTCAAACCTAGCTGCCTCCTCTTCTAGGGTTTGGTATTCTCGTTCATTCTCCTTCTTCCACATTTGGAATAGATGGAAGACTTCTTTCTCAGAAGTGTACATGTCTAGATCTAGATTTGAAATGGGATACTCATCAAGCACACTAGACGCGAGACAAATCGAAGTATACCAAACGAAGAAAAGGGGAAGCAATTTAGTAACAAGAGAACTCATTGTGCACTCAAAGGCGATAGATATCAAGCGTTTGGATTGTGGTGTTGCATAGCATTTGTTCCATATATATATATAGGGAGTGAGAGAACCACAAGCCGTTTATCACAGTTCACATTTTTAAATCAAATTGAGATCGCTTACTTGTCATCTGAAAAATGTGATGAAAATAAAAAATCTCATATCCTTATATTGAAATATTTAAAATAAACTTATGCAGAGTGAGAGTCACATATTGTAGTTTAATAAATTAAAAGTATAGAGATCAATACCTATAACTGGAAAACTTATAAGGACCTAATAAAAAATTTACCTAAATTTAATTAAAAGTGGTATTTTTGTTTATAAACTTACATATTAATTTTTTTCTTTAATCAATTCAAGTTCAGGAGAGTCCACCCCTTTATTCCCTTGTATTACCAGAGGCTGACAGAGTCTAATTTTTGCTGATATGATGAGAAGAGAGCCGCTGATACAACGTACGTGCGACCATATAATTCACAATTAAATGCATTAATCAACGGATGGAAATTGAAGAATTTCCTTGTTTTGCATTCCGTCTTATTCAATTGATAAAAATTGAAAAGAAAAAAAAACATAACTATGTGATTATTTTGTTAAATTTTATGGCAATTGAATTATAATGTAGAAAACCATGGGAACTTAAGTAAGGACAAGCAAACGCGAAATACGGCGGCTCTTGCTGATTCTGCACATTGTGCACCTACTCCCTACTTCCGCAATAATGCTGCGTAAGACACCAAGATATGTGTGCTCGTGCCTTCACATGGAGATTAAAATATTCTCAAGCCTTGTCTACTGTAATAAATAACAAGTTTGGTATATATTTGCTAAAATGACTTTATATTTTTGAAGAAATAATTCTTCCCTCCCCATGGTCACGACTCGCTAGCGCCGAATCCCCTGCAACCACCCACCAGCGTGCGGCCGGCTGCTGGAGCCACCACTGGGGTGACATGATAAATATTAGCAAATGACTTTGATGACACTTGAACTTTGGACCTCATAGTTACGAAAAATATTTATGAACATTGAGCCATATCATTAGTAAAAGAATGCAAATTATATTTTCCATAAGAAACTTAGGTAGGTTTCTTTTGAGAAAGTAGTCATCAATTTACTATATTCAAGTTGTTAATTCTTATTAGGCAGTTTTTAATAGAGATGCCAACATAAAAGGAAAAAAAAAAAAAGTAGTTGTAAATGCAGTTGTCAAATTTGTTATGATATAGTTGCGAACTTATTATATTGAAGTTGTCAATTTTTGTTAAGCGGTTGTTAATGGAGTGGCATACAAAGTTATAGTTGTTAATGCAATTATTAAATTTGTTATGATACAGTTGTTAAAAAAAAAAAAATCGTTTATATTACAGATCTGAACTGAACAGTATTTAAAGCCAGAAATTACAGATCATCTTCAATAAAATTACAGATCTAGTGTCTAAAATCCAAATCTACACAATAATAACTCCAAAACTGAAATCTCATAGGGAGAAGATGAAAACAATAAGAGGAATCAGTTGCAAAAAACTTATCTCCTTCTATTATTGAAATTCATTTTCTTGTAATAATGAATAGAGAAGAGCGACAGGGAGAGATGAACCTCGTTTTCTCAGCGGAACGTAGCCATGAAACATGTTTCAGAGTCCTGATCTACAAACCATAACAACACGAGTTAGAAAATAAAATAGAAGGAAAACCCAAAGAAAAAAGAGAAAGAGGATAAAATAATAAACAATAGTAAGAAAGCATAACAGATCTGGAGGTGAAAAAGAGAGAGAGAAAGGAAGAAGCAAGAGTAAAACGAGCATATAAAGAAGAAGAAGCAAGAGTTAAAACGCGTGGTGGTAATGGCTTTTCTTATGTTTACGGCAATAGGAAAAGAAAGATGAGTGTAAAAATAGTATAAGACTGACAAATAAAGACTGTCAGTAAAGATTTGAATTTTTTTTTACGTCCCCAATTTAATTTAGGGACGTCTAAAGTTGTTCAGTTTTTTTTTAAATTTTTTTTTACGTTAGACATCCCCAATTCAGATTAGGGACGTCTAAAATATGACTTTAGACGTCCCCATATACATTGGGGACGTCTAAAGCATTTAAAAAATTTTTTTTTGATTACTTTAGACGTCCCCATATATACTGGGGACGTCTAAAGCATTTAAATTTTTTTTTTTAAAGGGCGTCCCTGATGTATCATCAGGGACACCATTTTGGCGTCCCTAATACTATTATTAGGGACGCCAAAATGGCATCCCTATATATATATATATGAGGGACGCCAAAGGGCGTCCCTCATTAAAAAAAAAAAAATTTAAATGCTTTAGATGTCCCCAGTATATATGGGGACGTCTAAAGTCATCAAAAAAAAAATTTTAATTCCTTTAGACGTCCCCAATGTATATGGGGACGTCTAAAGTCATACTTTAGACGTCCCTAATCTGAATTGGGGATGTCTAAAGATAAAATTTTTTTTTCTTACTTTAGACGTCCCTAATTCAAATAGGGACGTCTAAAATTTGTAAAGTCACATTTTAGACGTCCCTATTTAAATTAGGGACGTCTAAAGCTATTCAGTTCTTATCTATAATTACAAAAATGTCACCGCCTTTATTTTTTACCTCCCTTTTTTAAAAAGGGACGTCCTTTAGGGACGTTAAATATATATTCTGTAGTAGTGTGTAAACTTGTTATATTGAAGTCATTAATTCTTATTAGGTAGTTGTTAACAGAGTTGTTCAGTTGTAAAGTATAAAATCGAGCCATTTGTTAAAGCAGTTGGCGATTGAATTAGTAGAATTTAATTTGTAGTGCAAGTCCTATGAGAGGAGTATCATTATTCTAGCAGATTCATTCTCCTTATGCGGCCATCCATTCAAATCAAACATCATGGTATGTCCAGTAGCATATCCCCAAGCTTTATTGTTCAAATCATTACCACACATACATGAAATAGGTGATGGGCTCGACTCCTTAAATCAATGGACATTACAAGCCTTCGATGAATAAAATAAAATATAAAATTATATATCAGATTATAACCTTGTAAATCTTCAATGATGTAATCAGTCTAATCATAAGAAATAATAATGAAGAATAAGCAAAAATTATCATTTTAATTTATTGTTAAATTGCAAGGTTACTATTTTGAAAGAAACGGGCAATAATTGAAACGGGCAAAAATTATCATTTAATGCGTGTTTGGAATAGCTTATTTCTGGGAAATAAGCACTTATTACATAAATCGAGACAAAACTCCTCTCACATTCTTACCTCGTATACCGTGAATCACAAATTATAAGCACTTATTGCATAAAAATAAGTTATCCCAAACGAGCACTTAGTGAACCCCTCAATTTGTAGGAAATTGCCTGTCTGAGAAGGGCAAATTTTGATGTTTTACCCATTAATTCTACGATTGTGAACCCTTACGTAAATTTATCAACTTTTCTTGTGTGGATGTGAATTAATTTAACTTGCACAGTTACACTAACCGGTTTAGAGCCCCTCCTCCTCCCTTTACATCCTCTTCTCTCCTCTGCCTTCTCTAACTTAACGATAAACATTTGAATGGTTTAGATTTGGTTTTATGCAAAATATTATTTTTATTTTCTTTATTTTAGTATTGAATTATTCATATCTAAATTTAACAATTTATATTTAATTAATTATTTTTATTTTTATAATTTAACATTTTAATAATAATTTTATAAAAGATCAAATCTGAACCATTCAAATGTTGATCAAATGGATACATTTAGTTTTTTTTTTATCAAAATTATTATCAAAATGTTAAATTATAAAAATAAAATTAATTAATTAAATTTAAATTGCTAAATTTTGTTATGAATAATTTAATACTACAATAAAGAAAATAAAAAAGATTTGTATAAAACTACTAGCTAGATCAACTAATTTTGATCTTACCATTAGAAAAGGAAGAGGAAGAGAATAAAAAGAAAAAAAGGAGAGGTTCCTCTCCTACTAGACCAACTAATTTTGAACTTCTGCATTTTATCCTTTTGAATTCAAATAAAATGTACTCATATTTAAAACAATAAATCCATCAAACCCCATATTCTTGTTCGTTTTGTCTGTTAATTTTTCCATAATTTATGTTTTTATTCTTGTTAAAAAAGATAAAGAATGTTATTTTTTTATATTTTCTTGCTGTATTTTTATATAGATTTGTATACCTTTTCCTATTAACAAATAATTATCTAAATTTTTCAGGATGATGCTCAATTAAATATTTTGAATTTCTAGATTTTAAGTACAAGATAATAAAAATTTAAAGAGAAAATTATCATCTAATGAATAACAGTTATCATCAAACCCTTATGAGTCAAACCTCCAATCACGTCACAACAAACTAAATTTTTTATTTAATAGATTGGTCATTATATTTAAGAAAAAGGAATTAGCTGCCTGAATGCTTGTAGCTACTAACTACTAAACAGTCATAATTAAAAAGAAGGGGGATATATAAATACTATGGAGTACTTGGATCAACTGGCTTGGGTCATTTCTACTTAACCATTAATCTTATATTCGATTCTTGTCTATACAGTTTCAATAATTCAATAAGCTTTGGTATTAATCTGGAAAAATTTAGAGGAACGGCTTTCTTTGGTTCTTGGGTTACCTTATTTGATTTCATTAATCTGCCGTGTGAACATGCAAACGGTGCTTTCATATATTTAATTATTCTTCACAGACCAATCAGCGTCAAATTGATTGCTCCACCAACTCTCTGTTCCTTTACAAATAACTCAACTCTCTGTTCAATAATTTATTTAGGTTTGGTAGTAATCTGTTGAAAATGGAGAGGAACGGCTTTATTTAATAGATGGATTACTTTGTTTGATGTCATTAATTGGTACGAGGAACATGATTTCATTATTTTCCACAGAACGTCATCAAATTGATTGCTCAACAACCAACTCTTTGTTCCATTACAAATGACTCAACTCTCTGTTCAATGATTTATTTAGGTTTGGTAGTAATCTGTTAAAATGGATAGGAACGGCTTTATTTAATTCATGGACTAATTTGTTTGATTTCATTAATCGGTGTGAGGAACATGCTTTCATATATTTAATTATTTTCCACAGAACGTCATCAAATTGATTCCTGAACAACAAACTCTCTGTTCCAGTACAAATGACTCTGCCCGGGACACTCGCTTTCTTTCATTTTTTTTCCTCTTACCATTTGAATTAAATAAATGGAATAATAATAACTATATGTAAAGCTTATAGTTGTAATTTTTGAGCTTGCATGGGATTAAATTCTATTGCATGTTGGTGGTCCGAAAGGTTTGAGTCCATTCCTTAAATCTTGACATTTTCAGATTGCAGTGATAAGCATATGTATGCGTGGTTGACGTTGAAGCCAAGGGAATTTTGAATTCGACTTTCTGATTCTGGGCCAAGGCGTTGGGTTTCATGATAGAGAGAATGGAAGAAAGCTTAACAATTAGAATATATGAGGAATGTAAATATACCTATGTGTGCGTGAGGAGATTGAACTTAGAAGCTGGCAATGTATTGAACCTACTGTTTGATGTTTTTATATTCTAAATAAGCACCTGAGATGATTAAAGGATTGCTCTAAGGTTCTAAAAGGTATATTAATCACTAATGAGTAATAATGTAGGTGGGAATTGGTGTGGTGTGATTTGCTTATTTAGTTATTCATTCATAACCAGCGATCTCACCATGCTCTGCTAGCACCATACGAGCAAGGAATGATCTTTTTTGTTATGTTTTCAGGATTCAAATCTTTTCACTTCTTCTCACATCTTATCTAATTCTTGTTATGAACTTTGAACTGCCGCTGCATGGACTTGACTAGTAAACTGATGTGCTCACATAAACTGTTACAGTATCACTATCCGTCACTGCTCTTACATAAGTGAAATACATCTACTTGCTTCTTAATTTTATTTTACATAAGAATGATGTTCCTAGGGGCACGGCGTGTAATTCAAATTGTACCCCTTGTGGTAAGATAAAATTTGAATTTTTTCATATATCGTCATCAGCCAACTAGAATTAACATGATATAAGTTATGTTTTCACTAAACAGAGTTTATATGATATGTTATTCTTAGAGTATGTAAGTATTTCTCTAACTTGGAATAATAATTTGCTAACTGGGTAAGGGAAATTAATTTTCACCTAACCTTTTGTCTCCTCCCTATCACCATTTTATGTCAAAAAATTCAAACAAACAGACAAGTAACAGTCAATATGTATTTTTGCATATATTTTAGAAGGTTATAGTTACTTTTATCCTTCAAAAAAACATTTGTATCGGGCGCACTTTTGGAGAAATCTCACATGTATTTTTGCTCCTTAACCCCTTAAAAAATTCAAATAAACGGTAAGTAATAATCAATGTGTATTTTGCAACTACTTTGGAAGTTCACAGTTATTTTTGCCCCCAAAAAAGAATTTGGTGTTAGGTGCATTTTTGAGAAAATCTCACACATATTTTGGCACCTTAACCCTATATTTTGGGTGTCATGCTTCCGGGCCATGTTAATCTTTTCTATATTTTTCCAATTTCATTGGATGCCAGCAAGCAGGGACTTGTTTGTGCCTTTTGAATTCTGATAATGAAAAGGTTGTTGCTTTCTTCTTCATCTATATCTATATATACATAGAGATCAAGTGTTGTCCCTCTCTTTAAAAGAAACTCGTCATCCAATTTAGGAGCCACCTTCTTTTTTCCCTCCTATTTGAATCATTATCTTCACCCTTATATTCATATCATCCTCATAGAACTCACATATTTAGATGTAATTAATATTTTTTTCATTATCTTCACCCCTTATATTCATATCATCCTCATAGAACTCACATATTTAGATGTAATTAATATTTTTTTAAAAAAAATATCCCTAACCAACAAATAAAGAAATTTGATATAATTTAAAGTAAATTTTAGAAAATAATAAACATTAAAAGTGACTAGTAAAAGTTAAAAAGAATTTAAAATATAAGTTAAATAAATACAGTTTTATTAGGACATGTAAATTGAGTAATTTTATCTTTGTAATAAGAAATAATAATTTGTCATAAAAAATTGAACAGCACCTTTTTCAATTTTCATGCAAGAGATCTCTCTTTTTGACTTTATTTTTATGTAATATATGAATCTCTTACTGTCTGTGATTTTTATTTTCATGCAAGAGATCCCTTTTTTTTACTTTTTATGTAATTTGCGGTCAGTTACTAACTACTAAGTATGCATGATTAAAAAAAGGTCTATAAATACCATCGGACATTTAGATTAATTGACTGTGAATCATTCCAATTTAACTAATAGTTTTGTGATTGAGCCATGGGTATACAACTGTGCCTGTGATAAGAAAATGAAAAATATGTTTAGCGATAAGAAAATGACCTATATGTTAATGGGATAGTGTATCCACTATGACACGATGCTTGAATCGTGCTGACAGCAAAAGAAAATATGTTACAGCCGACAAGTATTATAATACATTATCCTTCCTTATTCCATATAGGACAGATTGATAGGCACAATGTTATTGTATTTTTTTTTTTTGGTCAACAATGTTATTGTATTGACTAGGGAAGAAATATCAAATTGATGTTGATGTAGAGGCCATATAATATTAATAGGTCGATAGGTTCCTATAGCCCTGAATCTAGATTATTTGGGTATTTCAAAATGATTTGAATGTGATTTCCCCTTAAATTATATACATGCACAGGTATAGGAAGTACTACGTAGCTTCACTATTAGATTAATTTTGGATAATGCAAATTTACTATCCTATAAAAGTATAAAATCTGAAATATTTTAATAAAAGTGAACCGATGTGAACCGTTTACATCCAATTTTAAGAATTAAAATTTATTTGTGTATGCATTTTTTATTGTTTGATATTATAATAGTATTTTTATATATTAGTAAATCTCGATCATTCAAAATTGATATAACAATAGAAATAAGAAGTGGAGGGGAAGTGGAAATGAAGGGTAAGAGAAATAAAGATATTCCCTTTCCTAGTCATCATGGACAAATCAAAAGAGAAGAAAAGTATAGAAAATATGAGATAAAGGGTACATATCATAGATTTCAAAGCTAGACTGGACCGGACGGTTGAATCGGTCCTACCATTACCCTTTTAATACTATGGCTCAGTTGGTGCATTTGAACCGCTTAAATAATTTATCCGGATTGAGTTGCCTAAAACTGAAAGTTGAGCCAGAACTCGGAGTGAATTTATACAAACCGGACGGCTCAACTTTTCTTCACTTACTGTGTTGTGTAGTGATTGAAACGGGAAACAAACTCTGATGAAAAAAAACACTGGAAGACGAACAAAGAAGAAGATGGAAGATCATTGGAGAAGAAAAAAGAAGGAGAAGTGTCATACTCCATACTGATTTGGCGATTAATATCCTCTATTATCGAATATCACCATGGTTGCTTTGAAGAACCTCCTCCTTTCCTTTGTTTCTAATTTCAGATCTAAGCAGAAGAGATGAAGGAATAGTCAAAGTATCATCAATGACTGATATTTACTTCTTTAAATATTTAACGGATCAGATTGTCTTAAACTTTTACCCATACCCACGTTTCCCGATATCCCAACCCCATTTTCCCCCACATTTATTTTTCTCTTCTCCCAATAAAAATTCAATTAGATATTTAGGTGTAATCTTTTTTTTTTACCAGCATAAACATACGTTAGTGTGTAACTCTTCTATACTTTCTTCTAATAAAAAAAAGCAACTTGTCTCTATATCTTCAAAATACAGCAACTTGTCTCTATCTTCAAAATACATAGTTTGTATTATAATACTGCTATTTTTTAATTATAAAAATATATTTAAGTATATAAGTTTCTATTATGAATATTTTAAAAAATTTTAATGCTCACTTATTATTATGTTTATGAATTTGTTATATTTATATTATTACTACTTTTCATTTTAATTACAAGACTTAATTGACTTTTTTAGATATATTAAGAAATCTAACTAAATTACATTAAAGTATTTATATTCATCATTTTTTCTTCAAATTATTTTGTCTAACTTATAAACTAATATATTATCTAATAATGGATAATATATGATATTATTAAATAGCTTATTTAGTTTTATTAATCTCTCAAATAAAAGTCAACTGAATTTTATATTTAGGATAAGAGAGAGTATATATGTACATAATATTATTTTTAAATTAATTATTACGTCACCGGTTCAGCCAAACGGCCCGAACGTTTCGACCATTTGAACCATGATCCGCTAGTTTTTCCAGTTCGACGTCCAATCCGGCTTTTAAAACTTTAGTACATATACTTTCGTTCAAATTTTTATTTTATACCTACACCTTTTTAACTTCATTAAATCCTTTAACTTTGTTCTATTAGCATCGTTAGCCCCCGATAACTTTGTTATGTCAGCACTATATTTAACCCCTTGTACAAAAGGCTAATGATATTAATAGAGCAAAGTTAAATAATTTGGTAATATTAAAAAATGTATTAAATTAAAAATTGAGGGGAACTATAAC
The DNA here is from genome assembly GCA_963855925.1 of Inga laurina. Taxonomy (NCBI): domain Eukaryota; kingdom Viridiplantae; phylum Streptophyta; class Magnoliopsida; order Fabales; family Fabaceae; genus Inga; species Inga laurina. Next base: position 57,811,322 of record OY979701.1, read on the forward strand.
TTGCTAAATGGTTTTCTCATGAATAAATTTGTAAGCAGACAAATATAGATGGAGGAAGAAGAATAGAGAGAGACAGTGTGTGAGTGTGTGCCGGCAATCAATAAATGAGTTGCTTATAAGCTATTTGTTTTGACGTTGAGATTATTTATAAACTATTTTTTATGTACAATAAGATAAACCTCCTTTCATAAAACTGTTTTTAAATATTTTAATCGCTGTTATAAATGAACACGCAGTATTCTTAGTCTTTATCGTTATCTGGGAGAGGCAAAGCTTTCCATGCCGCGAGAGCGACCCCCTAACTCGCAATACAATTGAATTGTGAACAAAAGACAAAATAAACAAATACCACAATGTGCTCCCCTATGTAACATATAATTATATATAAAAAACAAAAATTCAATAAAATTCTAGAAACATAATGGTTTTCGTACACGCGTGATTATTATTCTATATAGAGTTATTAATATACACGATGACAATGTTTCATCGTTATCCCTACTCGAGGAAAAAAGAATATAGAAGACGTACTGGGTCAAAACGGTAGAAAGAAAATAATGGAGGTGTGCAGCGCTGGAAAGAATAAGCTAGGGATCACATCCATGATTTTGGTCAAATTTGATATTTATATATTTTTTGTTTAAATTTAAAAAATCATAATTGATCAGTCACTCAATCATCAATTAATTATCATCAATCAATCAATCAATCAATCATCATTTAACCATCAATCATAATCTTAAAATCTTGTAAAACCCTTGTTGAAAAGGGCGGGATGTCTCCATTGTTTCCCCTCTCTATTTACTCTCTATTGAGTGTATCTACCATTAAATCAATTTTCAATGGTTGAGATTTAATAAGATGTAAATAATATCATTATAATAAAAATCTATCATGGTAAATCTCAACCATTGAAAGTTGATCTAATAGTATATACTCTTAATGAAAAATAAATAGAGAGGGAAATCAACGGAGACACCCCTCTCCCTGTTAAAAATGGGTCGTGTGGGTCAATTTGGGCCTAACAATCAATATTTCTTATTTTTACCTTATTAACCATGATTTCCACTTATAATGATAATTAATGCATTGAATAAGATTTGCAGCATATACGTAATGGTTATTGAAAATTGTATTTTCAAAATACTTTTAATAGCATTAATAACACGTTATTAATGATTTACAATATCTAATCCTCTTATTTACCAACAAAAAATTGTTCATGATGACATCTAATTTGATTTCAATCAATTAACAATTTAGTTTATTATTGTTGAATTATCTTGCATTCAACTTTTATTATTTTTTAAACCCATATAGAAATTCGTTGCATTACTCTTTTTAAAGGTTTAGCAAAGTATTTCTGTAAAATATTTCTTAAATTCTAACATCTCGGGGAAATACGGTATGCAAATAAAAAAGTTTTTTTGGGTATATTCGTTTTTTTTTTTACTGACATGTCGGTGTCATATGTCACGCTTTTTTTTTTTCTGGCAAAACAAAATTACATGGAGAGAAAGGTCACTTGAGATGTGCGGTAGAAGATCTCTCAATTTTGGGTTCCAATTAGGCCTCACGGGAAGTATTTGATAACTACTTCTCCCTCTTTCAATTTAATGCATTACAAAAAAATACTGAATTTTTTATGAAAGTTGTCACGAAATTCATAATTTTTTGATGGAATGGATTCCGTCATTAATAATAACATGACAAACTATTTCTGACGGAATTCTGATTTGTTTGTAATTTTCCGATGGAATTTCTAACTGAATTAATTCCGTTGCAATTTTCAACGGAATTTTGCGTTGGAATTGAATTCCGTCGGAAATGTGCAATGGAATTTCCGACGGAATTCAATTCCATGGGAAATTTTCAGACGGAATTCCTACCTTTTTTTATATTTTAAAAAGCCACAGGGTAGCTCCGATGGCCTCCACCTTTTCACTAGCGCCTAGATCTACCATATGTCGCAACCTCTTTTTTCCTGAAAATGCAACTCAACTTGCCTTCATTTGGTTCAAACCCACAACCTTGTCTATAAGTGCGTGATGCCTTACCGGATGGACTCAACTACTTTGACGTTTTGTTATTACTCAATTATATATATAATCAATTATTTATAAATATATATTTGTTTCTTATATATAAATGTAATAATAATATAAACTAATTTTACATAGTCTTATAATGTTAATATAAATTAACTTCAAATTAAAAAAATTTACATCTTAAATAAATTTCATATGACTATATTTTTGTCTAATTTATAAAGTTAATTTTTTATTAACATTAATTAATAACTAATAAATAATTACTAACTAATAATATTTTATTAATATTAATTAATAACTAATAATTTTTATTTTTTATAAATAAATTTTTATATGACCATTTTGCCCCTACATTGACCAAAACCTATAGTTGGAAACTTGAAGAGCCAAAACCAAAATGAGAAAAAACTTGAGGGATGAAAGATGGTATTAACCCAAATTTTTAAACATTTATATGGCTAACAATATTATAATTTTAATTTTTATAAAGATATTTTTTTAAAATTAAATTTTAAATAATAATAATAATTAATAAAATAATAATAATTTTTTAATTTTTCTCAAAAAATTAGCAGCGAAAAATTTCTGTGGCAAATTGCCATGGAAAATTCAGTCAGAAACTTTTTTGACGGAATTTTTGTGGCAAATTCCGTGGCAAAATAGCCACGGAATTCTTCCATCAGAAATTCCGTGGCAAAATTATTTGCCACAAAATTTCAAATGGAATATTCCATAGCTAATTCTATGGAAAATTTTGCCACGGACAAAATTATGTTTGAAATTTTTCCGACGGAAATCTGTTGGAATTTTGCCATAGAAACAATTTCTATGGCAAATTCCATCAGAAATTTAATATTTTTTTTAGTGGTGTAATATGGTTTTGCAATTTTTTGTCACTTCTTTTCCTTTTTTTACTGTAAAACCGTGGGGATTTAAAAAAAAGAAGTATATTCTTATAATATTATCCATGTCTTTGTTTTATGAACATGCAAATAGAGAAATCCCACTGAAAATTGTCAGCAACACATACTTCAATTTCGGGAGATGTAATTTATTTATATATTTCACTACATTTTTTTCATTATGTGATTTTGTCTTTGTGTTTATAAGGTTTCTTGCAATATTTCAAACATTAAACTAAATTCATGTCGCGCAACTCGCAAAAAGTAAATAATTGTTCTTAAAAAGAACATATCCTAAAATGTATTTGATAGGCTTTTGAATTTGGACAGATTCAGCGCCCCCTCTTGCATGGAATTGGGCTTGCTTTGATGATGGGTAGGTTTGTTGTGCTCTGCCCCTTATGTGGACTTTCATTAAGGAACATGCTTTCAAGCATAATTTTCCCGACATGAAAATCAGACTATCATTGCATCATACTTGTCATAAAACAATTCACCAATCATAAAAAAATTATTGATGTCATTGGGTATCCTTAAAACATCTTTATTATCTTATATTTACAGCTCAAAATACTTATCAAAAGGTCATAGAACTTGTTCTTTAATGTTTCTCATGGTCATGACATAATTTCCCAATCACCTTGGGAATCTACCCTCTCATTTTTTCATGCATTTTCTCCTTTTAGATCATAGTACCTATAGTGGTTATGTAAGGAGAGGTGTGATTAGATAGGGAGAATCTTAGTAGTTTCGAATCCATCTCGAAAACTCAAGCATGCATTCTTCGAAAACAATTTCCATGAACTTTAAATCATATAAGATCACATCATATATATCATACTCATAAACGAACAAGTGATCACATATTCAAAACATCATCATATAACCTTTTCTCTAATTATTGAAAATGCTTCTTCTTTGTCACCTCATGACCCTAGATATATAATCATATAATTAGAGCCATGATAAATGAGTGTTTAGTGAGGCTACAGGGGCCTTTAGAATATGTCTCTTATATTTGACCCAATACTTATGACAATTCAACACAATTGCTATAAATTCGTAGGTTAACCTGATCTACCAATTTGATTGAACAAACTTTGGAAATTCATAATTAATTCTACAAAAATCCAAATGGGTCGATTCCAAGTTCTATAAAACGCTCTTTAAGTCTTATTTCAATGAAAAATATCACCGAGCCCCAATCACAGCCACACATTTCTCAGAAATTTGTTAAACACAGATTGTTACAAATTTTGTTTTAGAATAAAGGTCAAATTTTAAAAAATCATAACTTTCCATCCACTAGTCAAAATGGCTTATATTACATATTAAATTAAAGCCCAAGATGTCTACTTTAATCTTGTAAAATTTCATAGCATTTGCAACAAGTTTTACTGGTAAGAAACAAGTTGCAAGTTATCTGCCTCCATAAAATGAATTTCAGGCAGATTTGAACATAAACTTTCAAAATCATCATAAAACCTCTTTTAACCTCATAATTACCATCTTAAACATGATTAATCAAAATTTGGGCAGCACCTCCCCTTAGGGTTTGGCATTTCTAAAATCATAAAATCATGAGAACCAACAACCATCCAATACATAAGCAACAAGCATAGATAATCAAGGTAAGACAAGGTTCCAAGCTTACCTTGATTTCTTCTTCTTTCTCTCTTTAAATTGTCCTCTTTCTCTCCTTCTTTCCCTTGAATTTTTGCTTGCTACATATTGATAGAGCTCAATATTTATATATTTTAATTAATTAATCTTAGGCTTTTGTGGGACTTAATTGAATATTTTGGGCATAATCAAGTGTTAATGTGAGATTTTAGTGAAAGGATAATTTGGGAATTATAGTGGTTAAATTTTTGTATTTTTAATTAATATTTGCTATTCCCATAATTTCTTAATTGTGAGCAAAAGATATTACTTTTGTGAATTTAATTTTGTAGCTGATGATGTGACACAATTTTTGTAAAGTGGTTAAGGTCAAAGATGTCATTTTGGAGCTTAATGAAGGACAAGAGTGAAACATCACAAGTGCAAAATTTATTTTTACATTTTTTTCTAAGAGGATAGATTGAATGAGTAAGGGCCTTATTTGATTATTGCAATTTTGCGCCTAATGCCAAAACAAGTTTTTACCTCTAATTCAAACATACCTTAACTCACTTTTAACCTAAAGACAATTGAAGAGAGAAAGAGGAGGCAGCTGTGTGAAAAAAATAAAAGAGCACCAAATTAAAGGAGAGAGCTAGACCGAAAATTCGAATTAAAAAGAAATGAGAAGCTGGACCGAATTGATTATGATGGGAGATGTGAAGATGAGGTGGACCGAATTGAATAAGTAAGGATTGAAGGAAAATGCTGCTAGACCGAAAGAGAATTATTGAAGGAAAAGAAGGGCTGACCAAGTTGAAGGGGGAATGGAAGAAAAAGAATAGAAGAGAGTAGCGGCTGTGAAGAAAAGGGGGAGCAGCCGAAAGAAAGAAAAAAAGAGGGGACCACGTGAAAGGAAGGGAAGACAGTGGCTGCTGCAATCTCCATGGCTGATCTCTTCTTCATTCATCATGCGTCATCTTCCTCTTCCATGAGTAGCTAAGTTTTGGTGATTTTCTTGAGTTGGGTAATGGTTTGAGCTTTTAAATTTCAATGAAATTCCTTTAAGCTCTCTTTCTAGTTCATAATTATATAGCTTGGTTAAGTATGTGGTTGTGATCTGAAGTGTTCTATGCCAAGTGAATAAACTTGGAGGTTAAGCTAAGAGTTGATTAATTAAGCTTTGTATACTTTATATTAGGAGTAGGTTAAGTTGTTTATTCCAACTCGGTTGAGTGGATTTCAAATGACAAAACTGAATATTTTGAATTGTTGCAATGGTAATTACAATTTAGAATTGGAAGTTAATTATTCATCTCCTTGAATCAGAATTATTTGGTGGTATTCATTTAATTGCTTCGGTTGAATGAATTAAATGAGTATTGCAAGTATAGATTGAGTGATAGCTTAGGTCCATTCTTTTGACTCATATTATTGAATTCTTATCATTAGTGAGCAAGGAAGACTAAAATCTCAACTTAAGGGAATCTCATTTCATCATTATACTAGTTCATTGAATTTACCTTGTTGCTATTGTTAATTTCGATTCTATTTGCTTCTTTATCTTGAAAACCGAAAAATACAAAAATATTGAATTAGATTAGATTACTTCATTAGTTTTATAAACAATTTCTCAAAATAATTTCTCACAACTTTAAGGTATTTATCACTTTACTATTTAAAAACTTGAAAATTAATTTCCTTACAAGAACGACCTAGATTGAACTACTATGCTATATTTTCAAACCTAGTTTATTTTGGGAACTCACACGGCATGGATTTATCAAATGGTGTCATTGTTGAGGAGCTAAGTAATTGACTCCCTAGGTAATCTAATTGTCAAATTCACTTTTGACGAGGGGTTTCTCGTGTAAAGCTTATTAGTTTTGCATTTTTTTTCTTTGCATATAGTTTAGGATTTTTGCATTTCAGTAGCTTGCATAGCATTTATTGCATTTTTGCATTGTTGTGACTTGGCAGCTTCTATATGGTGTTGTTGCATTAAATTTCATATGATTTTGATCTCATTTATTTGAATTCACCATGTCTCCAAGTAAATTCATTTCATACTTGCATCTTTGGTACTTTTGAAACTTCTCTTTCTTGTCCTCTTGCATTTGTATTTATGTAGATTCTTTTTCTTAGTTTTTAATAGTTTATAGTTGTTAGTCATCTTGTGATTCATTGGGATTGTGTGATTGAATTTCTAATGGCTTGGTTTAATAGTTATCAAGATTTACCTCTCAATTCTCACTCTTCCATAGGAAATTACATTGAGAGGAATGATAATATCTCTCAAGGATCTCAATCGATGCAACAATAACTAGACCTCATCTTATTAGCCCAAATGGAGAATCCAAAAAGAGGTTTGGATTGTCAAGGAAATTCACCCTTTCAATCTCACTCTTCGGTAAGAGATTCAATTGGAGAGAAAGAGTCTATCTTTGAAAACATGCATCCCATTCAACAATCATTGTAGCTTCTTCAAGCCAAGTTAGGATGTCAAGATAGTCTAATTGGTTAAGAATGTCATGGTTCATTCCACCCTTTACACTATGAACCTTACCAACAACCTTCATTCCACCTTTATCACCCACCACACCTATCCTATATATCTTACCATGAGCCTTCTCCGCTGCCATAAAGCCCATATTATGAGCCTCATTCTAATCCTCTAACATACAACTACATGCCATATCATGAACCTCCTCTTTCATTCCATCCCACTTCTCGACCATGTCATCCACTCATGGACCATTTGAGCCACCTTATGGACCTTCTTCCCAATCATGTGTGCCAAACCAAGAACCTACCAATGGTGAAGTCATTAGAGAATTCCAAAATCCAATGACTCAAACTATAAATGAGGAGCGGTCACACAAGGACTCCTTTGCCCATCACATGGCCTCTATAATGAGAATAATGGAACAACAAGATAAAGAGCGTACTAGATTGGCCAAGGACTTTGAGCATCTCACTCAACCATTACAAAGAGTGGAGTGATTGAAGAAAGAAAATGAGAAGTTAGAGAAAGCAATGGAGCGGTTTGCACAAAAGACTTCCAAGTGCAACACTCCACAAGAGACTCTTCCTCCATTGCCTACATGTACTTCAATTACTCAAGCCAAGAAAGTCAAGAAGGTCCACTTTTAACTTCCAGAGGGGTCTTCATCTCCTATGGAGGAGGAACAAGGAGTCCAAGCTCAAGAGTTACTCGCCACTTCGCAAGTGGAAGATTCCAATTCTCTGAAACCCATTCCCATACAAGCACAAGAAGTAAAGCAAGTGCGAAAGATCATTGAGGAGTCTTCCCTACTATTTGGTAATGATCCTATCCTTGTAGAAGTAGACTCTCCTACTACTTTAACTCACGAAGCAATTCATGATTTGAGTGATGATGAGGTGGATAAAGAAATCATTGTTGAATCCTCTTAAATGTTTGAAAATATAATTGCTCCATCAATTGGTTCTAGTAGTAGTGATTCGATTGAATTTGCTTATAAGTATGTTCCTACTTCTTTGTGTGATGCTTCAATCATTTAAAATGCTTCTCTTTATAGTACTAAGGATGATTGTGCTAAATTGATTGGAAAATTTTCATGTTCTTTTGCGGAAGATCAAATATATGTAGATTGTTATCATAACAAATAACACTTACTTGTTAAGTTTTGAAAGAAAGCATTTCATGAAGTGGTTGATTCTACCATTAATCTTGATGCACCTCCTTGTACTATTGATGATTGCGAGCATGACAATTGGGGAAATGTTGAATCTTGTATGGATGCTTACGTGGTTGATGTTCATGCAAAGGACCATAGCCTAGAAAAAGATCTTTCTCTTGATTCTAATGAATTGCACGATAGTTTAATAAAGGCAGATTCAAATGCTTTGAATTATGATTTTACAAATAAAATTGATTCTTTCCATATGATTCTTTCTTGTGATTTTCCACCCGACATAGAAAAGGAAAAAAATTCTTTTGAAAATTCAAAATTTTTAGGTGGGAATGATTCAAACAATTCTCTTCCTTCTTCCACTCTTTTTCCTTCCACCTCTTGTGATTGTAATGATGATGTGGTGTACCCCAATATTAAGTTGGATTCCGCACCTTTCACTTTGCAAAAACAAGAAGAATTTCAAAAATTGACTGGTTGTCTGACTCCTACTGATGGGAGTATCATTGATTTCCTTGGATGTGATAGTTACTTGGAGAGTTTGAAACTTTACATGCCTTTATTTCACTTGAAATCTCTCCCTATTTCTGTTCTTGGATGGGATATTGTTGTTTGTTTGTCTTCCTTACAGACACATTCTTGGAAAGGTTGTCAGAGGAACCAACCTCCACTGTACATTCTTGGACCTCTTCTGATTGATCCTGAACCACCTCCACTAAGGAAATTCAATACGAGAGAAGTTGTTTCAAAAAAAACAAATTCATGATTCTCATTGGGATGAGAACTTCTCCTTCAAGTGACTCAAGCTATTCTAACCAAAGTTGTCTCTTTCCTCACTTGTTTTCTTCCTAAATCCTATGATTCTTTGAGCTTAATTGTTGTATAAGGAAGATAAGTGTGGGGGAGGGACACAATCTAGTAGAAAAAGGTAGAAGTAGTGTAGTTTTGTAAGCATAATAAGAACCCCCTTTGTTTGTTTTGTTTTGTTTTGTTTTGTTTTTTTTTTTTGCCACTATCCTATCTAATTACTATTGTGCCTTGAATTTCAACTTGCTAAACATTCTCTTCAAAGTGTTTATCCATATTGAGGACAATATGTTGATTAAGTGTGGGGGAGGAGAATATATTTTGAATCCCATTAATTGGTTGATTTTAAATGAGAAATGCCTTAGACTAGAAAATTTTTCAATGTTTTTGAAGAATTACTTGCTTTGATACACTCCCTAAGTGTAAAGGGTCTCATTTTGGAATGTGATTTTGTAGGAAATTCTTTGAGCTTTCATGAGATCTAGTGTTTTGGCAACTCTATAAAACCATATTTTGTTCTTCAAGTGAATGGGGAGAGATTAACCCACACTAGGGATTTTATTAATGAACTCCTTGTTTTAAGAAAAGATAGTTTCTACATCATTAGTGCATTTAAGAGTTGAGCATTATTATAATTGATTACAATTTTTTAATTAATTGTGTTTATAAGGTTAGCATTTGAAATAGTTAAGTAAATACGTTGTGGTTAGTTTGCTATGCAATTGATTATATTAGATTGAATATTGGAGAAAAACCTTGTTGGAAGATTATTTAAGCCTTAAATTCTTTTCATGTGTGCATGCCCATTTAGTCTTTCACCTTCTAGAACTTGTTTCAACTCTTCTTCGAAACGGCATTTGCATTAGTGTGATGGAAATGAAAGAAGCATTCAATTTTAAACCCTTTTAACTCAAACACAAACCCTTATTCACTTCCTTGTTACCCATTTTGACCCTTTCCTATGTTTTATGCATGTCATTTATTAAGTGGTCATGGTATGCTAAAATCAAAATGATTTGCCAATTAAAAAAAATTGAATAATGTATATATTGAAATGCCATGTTTATAGAAAAGAGAAAGTAAGTCAAAAAAAGAAAAAAAAGCATATAGTTTTAAAAAAGAGAGAGAAAGTATTGCAAAAGAAAAAAAAAACAAATAGAAAAGTGATTTGAATGAAGAAAGAAAAGAAAAAGGAATATAAAGAAGGTATTTGTTTATGAACTTAGAAAACGATTGGATAAAGTTTGTCAAATATTTAGATGCTATGAACTTGCGCTTTAACTTTGACTTGTATATTAACAATTCTTTTTATTAATTAATTCATTCCATCTAGCCTTCATCTAACATTACAAGCCTTTTATGTTCTCTTGTTTCATTACATTAATTGCTATTAGCAGTGGAGATATTAAAGTTGTTACAAGCCTATGGTAAGGTATTAATTAAGTGAACTAGAGTGAAATTATCCCATAAGGTGAGATGAGTTAAACACTAATACCTTGAGAGTCTCTTATGCTTCATTCTAATATATTGGATTATGTAGTTAGCTAATTTCTTTGCATCGCTTGGCTATGACTAGTGTTGGCATGAAGAATTTGATTAATTGATCTATTGCTTTCTAATTATGAAATTGCTCATCTTTCAATTGCAATGATGATTGGAATTTTGAAAATTGTACTTAATTGCCTTTAATTTAGGAGTATAAAAGTCTAAGTATAGAGGAATTGAAATACAAAAAAAAAAAAAAAACAATAGCTTAGCTTTTAATTAAATTGCATTATTCTTTTTGTTATCAATTTGAAAAACTAAAACCAATTTCCCCTTGTTTTATTGCATTATCATGACATTTATATTACTTAGAATTCAATAAAAGGCTCCTCGAGAAGAGAGAATGATCTTAGATTTGCCTATATGTAATCCTTGCTAATTATGAACCCTAAGGCTAACGTACGAAAAAAGTCCTAATCAAATGGCATCATTGCCGAGGAAGATGATTGCCAAGGTTTTAAGTAGTTAAGTGTTCTTTTCAATTGTCATAGTGTGTCTTAGTTGAGTAGAAAGTGTGTAGCACTCATTTGAATTTTGGTGAAAATCTGAGTTATGAATAGTACTGTCTTGCTGGAACTGAAATATTCTTGCCTAGAAAATTCTGAAATTTAACATGCCAAAGCTTTTCAGCATTCTAAATAAGACTAATAGCTTAAGCTATTAGGTCTACTGGATTTTAGCCAAATTCGAAGGTTTGTTATACTTTTCTGAATTTTCTTTCTTTTTATTAATTTTTCTAGGTTTTTTATTAGCTTTGTTTCTTGGGTTTTCTTTGATTTTCTTGGTTGTTAGTGTGTTTTTGAGTTTGTCTTAGGTAGTTGTTAATCGTTGGAGTGTTTGGTAGTGGTTTAGGCCAATTTTCATGTTCATAGTTGTTTTGCATTCCATTTGCATATAAAAGTTTTTAAAAAAAACAAAGAAATTTACATTTTGTTGCTTTACTATCATATTCTTAGTGGCTATTGTGCGGTTTATTATTGTTTTGTAGTGAGCAACTTTGCATTCTTCATCCTTGGGAAGCTGTTGGTTGAAACTTGAGACTTCGAGTGGCTATTACATTTTGTAAGTTGTGATTACAGTGACTCTACTCACATACTTGCAGTTTGAGGTACTACTTCATAACATACCAACTTGTTCTACTAAAAGATGAATTCTTACCTTACAACTCCTATTTGCCTCTTGTACCATTGAGTTGCACTTGTCTTGTTATTGCTGGGACTGATTTTACTTTTTAGATACCCAAATTTTGTTGGTTTTGGTTAACTATTTTGGTTGTCAAATATTAGTTAACTTGATTTTCTATAAGTTGCTAATTTTTGTTGTATACAACCCTTCTCCAATACCCCATTTGACCAATTACTTTGCTATAACTTGTGTGTCTATGTGAGTCTCTTTACTGTGCATGACTAGATTTAAGAAAACTGAACTTATGCCTCTGAATAAAGATATTAACAAGATAGTTAGGTTGCTTAAGAAGGTAAGAAAGCTGAATTATCTAGTATAAGACTTGGACAAGTCATTGACACTGAAGTTGTTGCACATACTTGTGATAATTCTTCTTATATTGGCTCTTCTTCCATTGTAGATCTCCATCTTTCCATGGATCAAGTTCCTCCTCAAGAAGACATCCCTCCACCCAATGATCCTCCACTCGTAATGTTTCACAACAATATTGATAGGAATAATGTGGAGCATCAAACTATCAAAGATCTTACCTCTACTACTGATATTATTGATCCTTTCCTCTCTTGTCCTAAATTTAATATTAATTTTGAGTTGAAAGGTCTTTTATTGAGTCACTTACCAAAATTTAATGGTTTACCTGCAGAAGACCCTAATAGACACTTAAGGAAAATGTACTTTGCGTGCAACTCCATGAAATCAATGGGGGTTGATCTATATGAGATGTGTAGGAAAGTCTTTCATTTACCCTAGAAAGTAAAGCTAAAGAGTGGTTCATGATGCTACCTCACCACAATCCTAATGCCTTAGCCTCTTGGGAAACCTTGAAGAGTGTCTTTTTGGAAAGATACTTTCCTTCTTCAAAGATAACATCTCTCACCAAGGAAATCTTTGCTGCTAAACAAGGCCTCCATGAATCTTTTTATGAGTATTAGTGTCAATTTCAAGAACTTCTAGCCAAATCCACAATCATCAAGAGTTGAAATCCTCAAACACTCATGAATTTAATTGCAGAGCAACCACAAAGCCATGAGAAATGAGTGAAGTGACGGAATTAATGTAAAGACTGAGAGAAGGTTCTGGTTTGAGTGCACTGGACATCCATAACAAAGAAAGGGAAAATCTGGAAAAACAACTATGATGGAAGCAAAGGGTGTTAACAGTGCTGGTGGTCTGTAAATGGAGAAGACGAAGCTGGTGGTAGGAAGTGCATCTCCAGTAATGATCGTCTCCCTCTCTATTCTGATATGGTGTGACGGTGGTTGTGCGATGGTAAAGACTCCCTCTCTTCCCTTTTTTGTCAGTTTTTAGATCCTAAATCGCGGCTCTATCTCTCCAAAAGAATGTCACAACCAGAACTTTGCTCACAGCCCTCTTAGCTCTCGCCTCTCCAATTCACAGCTGAGGGTGACTATGGAGGAGGGTCACTAGCGATAATGAAGGTGATGAGATTGTCGGCGACTGAGGAAGGAAGGAAAAGTGCTGAAGGTGATGATGATGCGCGGCACCCCCTTGCTAAAACTCTCAGCTTCCTCTTTTATTATCCAATATTAGGTCTATGGTGTCTCTATTTCGGATATGGAATCAGGTGGAAGAAGGATTAACCCTGGTCAAAAGGCAAGTTTGACCAGGGACTTAAGTGAGAATTGTTAAAAGTTTCTTTGAGGGACTAAAGTGCATATTTTTAAAACTTTGATAAGGCGGAACTAAAATTATAAAAAATTCTAGGTACTTTTATGTAATTTTCTCTGACCCTTTCCTTCACAAATTTGTAATTTTCAGAAATTCTGGGGCCTTTTTTTGTAATTTTCCCCAGTCTCAAAATATTAATTCTAACCCTCCAACATCTCCAATTTTCTTTCAAAACACCTGCAATACAAGATTAAGCACAATGTAACATCAAAAGTCCAAGAAATCATTTATACAAATAATTAACAAATTATGACCATTTTATCCCTAGTTACAATTAATTCAATACAAATGTCCCTGGCTAAAATTAGTGCTTAATCATGCAATAATATCCCAAAAATTGCATTAAAAGTCCCAATTTAATTATGAAATATTATATAAAAATATGGTTTAATCATTAAATCCAAAATGCCCACATCATAAAATCCCATAAAGCTCGATTGGTGCAATATTTCCATAGTGGGTTGATTCCTCAAGATAGGAAGGGTTTGGATTCTGCTTCTGGAGGTACTATTCAATAGCTACACCTGAAGAAGCATAGGCTTTAATTGAGAAGATAGCTAGTAATGATCAACAATTTGAAAGGTTGGATGCCAAACAAATCCATGAGGTCTCATATACTTCAAGATCTTCAAGAGAGTATGATAATTTGTCATCCCAATTGACAGAGATGAGAACTAACCTCAATAAGCTCATGGCTCACCTGAACAATGTGAACATTCATGGGTCACATTCTCAAGCTCTAGTGGCTCCTAGTTGTGACATATGTAGTTCTCACATCCATATTGCTCCCAATTGCCCACACCAACTTAGAGAGGTCTCAGCTGTTTTCCAAGGGAGACAAGGGCAGAATCAAAGACCTTGGAATCCCTACTCCAACACATACAATGAGGGTTTGAGATCCCATCCCAACTTTGGTTAGATGAATCAAAATCAATTCCAAAGTAATTCTTCAAATCAAGCGGCAAATCAAGGACCTTCAAACCAATCTGGTCTCCAAAAGATAGTTGTTGCTCCACCTGAATCCCATGCTACTAAAGATGACATCTCTCAACTTCTTAAGTGTATGAACAATGTGTCATCTTTTATTGGTAATTTAGCCTTGAGATTATGTATTTCTTGCAGCAAAGAAGAGACCCACAAAACCTCAATAATTGCATCAGTAACATTATGATATTCAGCCTCTGAAGTGCCTCTGGAAACCACTTATTGCTTTTTGGAGACCCATGTGATAGGGTTGGGACCAAGAAAGGTACAAAAACCAATGATGGATCGACAATCTTCTCGATTGGTTGCCCAATCTGCATCAACAAAAGATTGGACTCGAAGTTGTGAGGCTAGTTACACACAGTGCCAATATGGCATCCTCGGTTCCTAGAGAAATTGGCTTAAGCGATTGACAGAAAATGCAATGTCCGGCCTTCTGTAACATAAGTATTGTAATTTGCCTACAATGCTATGATAGTAAGATGCATCTAGAAATAGATTTCCAACATATGTAAAAAGTTGCATATTAGCAACCATGGGTATAGAAGTAGACTTGGCAGTGATAAGGTCAGTCTCTTTGAGTAACTGATGGATATATTTGCATTGCCCAAGAAAAATCCCAACATCTAAATAGTGAAATTCAATACTAAGAAAATATGAGAGCTCACCCAAAACTTTCAAAGAGAAAATACCACTCATTTGATCAACAATGTGAGACATGTCTCGACAATACTCCTATGTCTTTGTTCAACTAAACCATTTTGTTTAGAAGTGTATGGGCAAGAAAACTTCTGTTCAATACCAAACTCAGCTAGAAAAGACTTAAAACCAAAAATTCTCCTCCATTGTCACTTTGAACAACCTTGATTTTATGATTCAATTTATTTTCCACTAAGCTTGAATTCTTTGAATTTAGTTAAGGTTTCAAACTTGGCGCAAAGCACATAAAGGCAAGTGAAATGACTGCAGGCATCAACAAAAGCAACATAGTATACAAATCCAAGGGAAACAAGAGGGGTAGGACCCCATACATCCATGACAATTAGCTCTAAGGGATGAGTATACACTATTGTAGATGAATCAAAAGGTAGTTTATGAGATTTTTCTAATTGACAAGACGTACAAAGAATATTATCAATAATACTATGAAAGAAATGCCATTATTCTTCAAAACATGTTTAATAGTATCAAGTGAAGGATGACCCAAATTAGAGTGCGAGAGAGAAATGTCACCACTGAGGACAGTACTGTAAGCTTCTACACCTGAGGCAGCGGATGCAGAAAGAGAAGAATGATAAGAACCAGCAACTAGATAGAGTCCTCCATGTTTAGAACCATGTATAAGGATATGTCGAGTCTGCAAATCCTTGAAAATACTCCCATGAGAAAGAAATTCAACAAAAACAAGATTTTCCTTCGTAAAGCGAGCAATAGAAACCAACTTCTTTTTCATTTTAGGCACATACAACACTCTCTTCATTGTATAAGTACTAGAAGGAGAAGAAATACAAGACTTACCTATGTGAGTGATAGAAGCAGCATCTCCAGTACTAACAAGTACATTGCCATGGGTCGTAGATGAAGGTAGAGTATTAAGATTAACAAGATCATACGTGATATGTTGAGTAGCACCAAAATCAAAGTACTAGTTGGAATCATTGACCATAGCAGGTGTAGCCATATAGACTTGAGCTAATGCAGACGTGGTAGCTTGAGCAGAAGTAGCTGTTGAGCCTAAAGGATCGGAAGGTGATATAACAGGGGAAGGCTTGGCAGCCACAGGAACATATGGTACTGGTGTAGATGAAACAAGACGGATGACACATAGGCATGCCATCTCTGCAGAATTTGGCCAACAAATGTTAACCGTTTGGGTATGTTAACGAAGGAGTGAAATTACCCCATTTTTAAAACTTCCGGGGAAAAATTGCCTCTCAGAAAACTTCCAGACACCTAGTGCCCCTAAGTGAAAACTTCTGGTTTAGGCATGCACATGAACCTAGTGCCCCTCACGTAAGCATGTCATCTCTGCAAAATTTGGTCAACAAATGTTGACGGTTTGGGTAGGTTAACGGAGGGGCAAAATTGCCCCATTTTTAAAACTTCCAAGGCAAATATGCCCCCTCTAAAACTTTCAGACACCCATGGCTCAGTTGCAAAAGCTTCTGGGGCATTTTTTACCCTTATTCCATATAAATATCAATATATAGTAGCACTTCCTTCATCAAAGTAAAATAAAAAATGAAAAGGAGTACATATGTTTAAACTATCCAATTAGCTGACACAAGTATAAAACAAGTGTGAAATTCCAAGCACTATTGTTAGCTGTGCGTGTTGGGATAGTTTAGCTCTAAAGCAATACCACCATTGTTGATGACTTATTGAAATGCGTCACCAAACCACCTTCCTTTGCATTATCGTTATTCTTATTGCAACATGTGAATAGCTGTTCAAAAAGAGGTAGAAGCCAACTTGAGACTATTTTGTAATTCCTTTGATAATTCCAATTAGAGTGGATTTTCAACAACTTCCTATAAACATGCTATTGGATCTATGGAAGGAATAAATCAAATTGTCACACAATATTTTTGGTTCTTTATGAGCAACTCCTCGTATCTTACGTTAAGTAACAGGCCACAAAGAAGGGTGGTATTTAGCACATTTGAATGTCATCAATGATGATGATTTTGCCTTAGAGCTGAGTTATCCTTATGCTACTGACAATTGTGCTTTCAATTGTGCATGCCATGTCTTCTTGTTAGGAAGTTAAATATCTGGATTCATTTTTATCTTATTTTGATTTGATTAAGGAAGAAAACAAATTCGCTGCTATCGGTGACTATGATTGTTGATAACACAAACTTGTATTCAAAAGTTATGTCGGTTATTTTGTTTGAAGTAATTTGTTAGTGTCTTTCTATTTGTAAGCTTGTAATTCATGTTCCAATGGTGCAAGTAAAATATTTTATTAACTCACCAGTTTGTCCATACCAACAAGACACATTTGAAAAGTCATTGTAGTTCTCTTAACTTCAAGAGCATCTTTAATGCGGACGACTGCTCAGCCATTAAAAAATTAATTATTAATTAATTATTAATGAAAAACTAATCATACCGCATTAATTGTGGGATATGTTTCATCGGGAAATGATCAGAGTTATTTTATTGTCAAATATTGATGGAGACATTTGCGTTACATCAAAAGAAATACGGGTGCTATTCAGTGAGAATGTGACATAAATTATTTCTGTACATATCGAACCAAAAGAGACAAAGAAACACTTGTATTGGAACTTGGTGCTTCTATATGAAGCACATCCTCCAGCTATATATTCTTGTATGAGGAACACCAGTTATGTGTTGTGCTATGCATGTATTAGATATAAATAAACGGTTAACGATTTGTTGTGTAATAAAGTAAAGAAATATATACTTCACCAACTCTAGTTAGGTGTTGTGCTATGTATGTATTGCCATATAAATAAATGGCAAACGATTTGCCTTGGAATAAAGCTTATGTATGTTAAATTAAGAATGAAAGCTCTATGTGTACTTTATCTTATGATATTCATATATTAAATTAGGGCTAATTGTTGCTTCTGAGCTTTAATTCTTGTTTGTTGTTTTTTACAACAAACAATAATTCTGGGGATTGTGATAGCGTTATGGTTGTTGATTCTTTATTCTCTGTTTTGGTTGGTGTCACTTCTCTTTATTTTGGGTTACTAGAGTTTGAAGGCAAACACTTTTGTTTTTCTTATTGGTTGGGTGATCTTCCCATATTTCAGATAAAGAAAAGAGAAAGATGCGATATTTTGAATCTTTAAATGAACAAAAGTGCGTTAAAGAAATGAGTGACCGTGAAAATTAGGTTGTTTGGCCTCTTGGATGAAGAACAGTTCACTTGAAGTGTGTTTAATATGCTACGCCGGTAAAATTTGCAGTCGATTTTGGGAGGTCGTTGTTGGATGCAAATAACATTAGGTAAAATCAAGACTTATTCTTGTGTACAATTCCAGTTGCTTAATTCTAATTATAATGGCCAACGAGTATCGAAACTGTTTCTAGGGTTGCTTGTAATTGTTTAGAACTCTATACAAGTGTGAAATTTGGTTTCGTTGCTCTTGTTTGAGTTTTTCCTTTTTCTTTTTGACTGAATTGTTTGAGTACTATTGTTGGCCTTGGATGTAGTTTTTGACCTTTTTTCTATAAATTAATCTTCCATCTAATTGAGGAATTGATTTTGATTCTTAATGTAAGACCTAGTTACCATATTTATTAATCTTTTCCTAATTTACCTTATTAATAGTTCTTCAATAATAATCAAGTAAAACAAAGATGGGGAGAATTAAGAAAAAATATGTTATATTAACTAATTTAACTATTATTTTGCTCTTATCAAATTAGGTAAATTGGTCTTATATTACATACTGGGGAAGTATTATTTTCTGAATCACTCTATGGTTCTTTCATCTTTGCAACATCTTTGCCCATCAGCATTGTGATTTTTCTCATGTCCGTGACTAAAAAGATCCTCCAAACAACTTACAGGATACAAGTTCTATGCTTCGGTGCCTATCTTTTATCCATAAATATTTCATGGACATTGCTCTTAATCGCTTTTAGAAACACTTTCAAGGAAGTCGAGACAATTTCTCACACATACTTAGCTCTTATATTACTCTTAATCGATCATATCTTGTATAGCTCGTTTGTATTAGCTTTTCAAAAACACATTCATGCAAGTTGAGCACATACTTACCTCATATAATAGTGGCTAAAAATGTGGATATGATCCAAACGATGCATTTGAGGGATGTATATGCTTGTTTGGGGGATGAGCATTCTTTGCTCATTAGATTCGATGAGGTAGGAATGCAGACTAAGACTCCTCTGCTCTCTTTTCTCACGAAGACTATATACAATTTTCCTTTATAAGCTCTCCTTTGTCTCATGTAAAAATGGTTTTGCTAAACTATTCGTGGCTCATGTTGAAACCTTAACTATACATTGTTTCATTAGCTCCATTTTGCTGTATAACATAATCTTCAATCTTAGTTGGAAAAGTCGAACCAGTACAGTTTTTGCTCGCTAAAACATTCTTTAATGGTATCCCCCATGTTTTGTCATTTTTATATTTTCAATCTAATTTTATCTCAAACACATTTGTGTTGGCTAAAACAATTTATATACTTAGAAACCGTTTTAATGACAAATAATTCTTAAGAATACTGTTAAAAATTAAATAGGAGGAAGAGGAAATGTACTGGATTCGATCTGAATAATAATAAATTTTGCATTCAAGTTTTTGACATCTCCCACTGATTCCAACAAGTTAAGATCAATTGAATAGGAGAATGAGCCTTGACGCAGCAGTAAGGGTTTTGACCTTCAGGTCATATGGCAGCAATCTTACACCACGTTAAAAGCGAATGCAATAAAATTTTGCTTTCGAGTTTTTAACCTTAACAGATTATTAAAACAAAAGCGAAACATGTTACAGTCAATGAGCCTGGTGACTAACAATATCCTGCATGAGACATGAGTTGTTCATATATAATTTATAATTAATCAAGATAACATTGTGAATCCCCTGCCACCTTTGTAGTCAGAGACACTCCTTTAATGGTATCTGAATTTTCTCAAGTGTCAATGAAATTTTAAGTATGAAGCAGAAGCACAGGGGTCAAACTCTGCTGTGTGTTTATTATTCTCAGCAAGTAATACAAGCCACTCACTTCCGACAAGTACAAGGTGATGGTTTTATTAAATATAGCAATTAAAGGGGGAAAAAAAGTACTTCCAGATTACAGCGGTGAAGAAAATATATAAGACTCTAGTCTTTCCCCAAGTTCTAATTACCTCAATCGTTTCCTTAATTAAGCATGTTAGAAATGGCATTCAAGAGTCAGTGAAATGATACCAGAATCCAAACACAATGACTGTCTCAAAAAGTCAAACCATACCAAGGAAATGTGCAAGTCCTTCAAGATCATCTGAATCCCGAAGGAGCCAACACCAACATACATGGAAGCACCACATTAAAAGAAATGACAGGAATAGATATAAGGAACCTGAACTCAAAGAGGAAAACAGTGTCGGGAGATGATTATTCAACCTTATGAGCAGAGGGATCGCTAATGATGAGGACTGCAAGAGAGTTCCGGAGAATGATCTTTCTGTTATGCATCTGTTATAGGCTACAATTAGCTTATATGTAAACAGCTAACAACCCCAATTTAAACTTACAATTTGCAAATATTAAACATAAGATACGAAGGAATTTAACAATGTTACCTGAATTTAATCAAAGAAATCACAGTCGAGCGTCAAACGCAGCATATCTGACAAGAGTCAAATGGATTTTACTGATGAGCATTTTGTAAACAACACAGCATATCAAACTACTGAAATGATTAATTAATGAAATTAAAGTAAAACATTGCAGTTCCAAAGAAGAAAGGGGCAGAAAAAAATAAAGATAAGACAACTTGCTGTAGCAGTGATTAGATTTTAACTTGTGTCCAGCTTAAACTTATGTCGAAGTCATTGGGTGGAAACAAAGTGTGAATCCACTGCCATTTTTATAGTCAGAGACACTCTTTTAATGGTCTCTCAAATTTCTCAAGTGTCAGTGAAATTTTATGTATGAACCAGAAGCACGGTGATCAAACACTGCTGTGTGTTAATTATTCTCAGCAAGTAATGCAATCCACTCACTTCCAGCAAGTGCAACGTGCTGGTTTTTATCAAATATAGCAATTACAGAAAAAGAAAAAGTACTTGCAGATTGCAGGAGTGACGAAAATAGGACTCTGGCTTTGGAGAGGCTAGTCTTTCCCCAAGTTCTAATTAAGATTACGTTAGAAATGGCATTCAAAAGTAAGTAAAACACTGAATAAGTCTGATGTTCACCCAGTTTCATTACTTATCACTATGTTTCAGATTTCTTTTCCCAGAAACAAAAGATAATATGATGTTAAGGGCTACCCCAACAAAAGACCACACACTGGATAACAAGACCACACCCTTAAAAATTGTCACTTTTTGGGGGAAAAAATTCCCTCGAAGAAGTAACAAGAATGAACATTAAGAGGAGGAATCAGAGTTAAATCAAGGTTTAGGTCTTACCAATCCGAAAAGGCACGAGGTCACGATTTCAAGCCAAGCAGTGACCAAGTGTGTGCATGCACAGATCAGCCAGAGATAAAAAGGAGAGACCAGAAACCAAAGAGAGAAAAGACAATGACTAGAATACGCTCAGCCAAAGAGAGAAGAGAGAATGACCACAAGACAGGCTGGAGAAACAAGACCTCGGCCACGGAGATATATATATATATATATATGGAAGAAGAGAGGAACGGCTAGAAAGGAAGAACGGCCAGAGAGAAATGAAGGGTAGCTAAAAACTTTAAAACAGCATTAATTTGAACGGGTAGCGGAAGCAAAATTCTGGAGCACGTTTTCTCTGCTCCGCCTCTGAACATTGCGTTAGGCTTTCAAAAAGTAGGGAAAAAGGGTTTTGTTGGGAACTTGGGATTCTCCCAGCGGCTCTGGTGGTAGACTGGTTAGACTAAAAGGCGAATTAAGAGTGTGGTTGAATTAATTTTTGAAAATAGTTTTGGGAGAAAAAATGAAAAGGTGATTTCAGAGATGTTGTAGAATAGCTTCAAGGTAAAAAGAATAGCTTTTCGAAAACCATGACTTTCAGTTAAAATTATAGTTTTGCAGAATTTGACATGATTTGGATAATTTAACCCAAACCGTAGTTTAAAAAAAAAAATACTTGTGCCTTTTTCTCAAGTGTTTGAGTAATTTTTTTTTAAACTATAGTTTTGACTTCAAAAGTGATTTTTTTATTGCTATCCAAACAAACACTTAGTTTGAATCAAACCTTGTTCAAAAAAGACTCATAGAGAATGGCATCTTGGTCTGTTGCTCAGATATCTCATAATAAGATTCAGAAAAAGTGTCGGACACCAAGCATCCCAGCGGGTTATAAAAAAATATTACTAAGGGCATTTAGGAGAAACCAATTAAATGTTTGTTTGGGATAGCTTATTTTTTTACTTATAAGTGTTTATAAATCATGATTTATGGTATACGAGGTAAGTATGTGAGAGAAGTTTTATCTCGACTTTCGTAATAAACACTTACTGTCCAAAAATAAACTATCCCAAACTCCCCCAAACTTATTTCTCCAGCTCTTAATGCATCAACCGGAAGCACTTTTTGGTACAAAATAGTATAAGGCACCAGTCACTGCATTTTTTTTCCGCTATGAATTGGGGTTAAAAGTTGGAAAACTTAAGTCCCATTGTTTAAATAGAAGTACAGTTCTAATTGAGAATTAATAGTTGGTGATTTATGCTGGCTGAAATTACACTTGTCGAAGAGTCTGAAACTTTGCCACCGGAATGTAAGGTAACCTCTGATACACTTTTCATTTGTCCCCATAAGGATAACATATATAAAGGAAAGTGGAACCAATAAATATCTCTGTAGTTTCTTCTGCCAATGACTTGTCCTTACCGGACAAAAAAAAAAAAAAAAAAAAGATTTTTCCTTCATTTACGATCAAAGAAAGGGACCAGGTCCAAATGAAATCCGCATCTCATTTTTTCACTTATCAATTATCATAAGCTTCGTTGCGTGTTACGAAAGCAGGTTAAAAAGGTTGATCGGCTTTGTGGAGGATAACATTGTAAAAGTGTTCCGTTTGATTACGACATTGGGAGAAAAAAAATTTATGAATTGGATTTTTTTTTAAAAAAAGTGGGGGTTACATAATTATAATAAAAAGAGGATATAAAATAAAATAATAAGAAAAATAATTAAAAATCTTTAACCCCTTTTATTAATTTTCTTAAATCTAACCTAAAAAAACTTTACCTCCCCTCATTTTCCTTGCTTTCCCCTCTTACCAAACCAAGCCTAAGGGAGCTTTGCTGCATGTTTCGAACCTGTTTGGAAAAGCGGCCCTGAGGTTGAAATGCACGGCCATCTCCCAAAAGCAGTGGCCGTGAAGTTGGATGTTTGGGAAAGTCGCCGACCCCACTGGGGTTCTCGTCCAAAAGCGACTACTTCAATAAGTCCACTCTTTGCTGCTTTTTGGCTTTTTGTCACCATGGTTGGAGGGCGTCACAGCGTGTGGAGGAGGAGCTACGGTTAGAGCATTTTCACTCGCCCCTGATTCCTGTCATCCTCATCTCACGTCTTCCTTTGCACCGTTGGTGTTTAGCTCACGGTGAGTCCTCGCCTTCTGTCAGTTGTTCACAGGTGAGATATGTGGTGGTGGTTGTCGGAGCTGTGGGTTGTTTGGTTGTGTAGTGTCAATCCGTCGAGCTTGGCGTCTTTTTGGCAGATCATATATGCGTGAGTGCCATGTGTGATGCCGTCCTTGCATGTCGGAGTTTTCTGTGATATGACTGTGAATCTAGCTGGCGTCCGTCGGTGGTTCGTCTGTGTTACGTCGTGCTTGACCGATCTCTGCCTTCTTGTGGTCTTCTAGTGTCGCGAGCTGTTCGTTAGTGGTTCGTCGGTTGAGCTCTGTTTGACTCTGTTTTTTTCCCCACTGGTAACTGTTAGTCTGTTTTTCCCTTCCCCTCTGGATATTGATTATTAGATGTCGTGAATATTTGATTGGTTTCATATCATGATTGAGAGTAAAGCTACTGAGAAGAGCTGAGCAAGCTTGACCAGTGAGCTTCATCTTTGTAGGGCAGGGGTGTTTGAAAAGCTTTGATTTTTTGTTAAATCCTTTTCTACCTCTCAACTTGGGTTTTCTAGAGTGTGGTGCAAGAAGTAAACATAACCTTATATTGAATTGAATAGTACCAAAATCAGAGAGCTATTTGGACATCTATATGTTACTTGTGAGTTCTCTGTTTTTGAGGAACGTAAACAACTGCACAACACTACACAGCCAGCTAGCTCCCTCGCATCTGCGACCTCATTTCCTCACTCTACTCTCTTATAAATAGATACCCCATCTTCATTCTCATCTTCATCCTTCAAACTTCACTATCTATTACTTAACACATATCACTCCTTTCTCTTCTACCATGGCTGCTTCTACTACTATACTCTCACTTGAGGCTCTGTTTTGATTGTCCGCTATGAATGGTGGCGAAATTTTGTCGCCCATTGAAAATCATGTTTGTTTTTCATTTTGCTTCTTCAGTTCCCCAATCAAGCCAGCTAGCTTCCTTGCATTTTGTATTTTTCCTATTGAAATTTTGTCGCCTATTGAAAATCATGTTGTGTTTGTGTTGAGCTTCTTAGGTAAGGACGACAAAATATACAAACATGGTCCCGCCTTTCTGTATTTCGTCATTTTAATACTGTCTTGGGTAATGAGATAAAGTGGACCCATGCTAATTAAGTAGTTTAGTATATTTTTCTTTTTTTTAATAATAATTGAACTTTTTTTTTTATTTCAATTATACTAATATATATAAATAATATATGTGTGTAGTATTAAATAGAATTAATATTATTTTTAGTCATTTTTTATCTAAATTGGTTTTTGAAATAATAATTCAAACAGGTTTAAGGTTAGAAAAAAAGTCACTTCTATCACTATCAATCTAAACACAAATCATATTTACAATATGATTTTCATTCTATCTTATTTTCATTCTATCTGTGACACTTCTCCAACCTTGCACGCATTTCCATTCTTAGCATTCTGAAGTTTAACGTTATGGTTTTTCTTTTTCTTTTTATTATTATTTTTTTTTGCCAAAGTGTTTTGGCCATTTAATTTGAAAAAGAAATAGATACATGGTTTTGATCCCATGAACAAAAAAGGAAAAAAAAAAACATTTGATTTTTTTAAGCAAATTAAAAGCAACTAAAATTATGGCGTTATCATATTGTTTTTAATTAAAAAAATTTAGATGCGATATTGTCTGACGAATGAGCACCATGAACCCCTAGCCATATGTTTAAAAAATAGCCAATTTTCGTTTCTTTCTATAACTTCAAATTTCAAAGTTTTAAAGGAAAAAAAAAAAGGAGAGAATTACATTTAAGTCCAAAAAAAAAAATGAAGAAATGATCGAATTGTAAAATGAAAAAATAGTTTTATTAATAATTCC
This sequence comes from Inga laurina, assembly GCA_963855925.1. Classification (NCBI taxonomy): domain Eukaryota; kingdom Viridiplantae; phylum Streptophyta; class Magnoliopsida; order Fabales; family Fabaceae; genus Inga; species Inga laurina. Next base: position 57,836,863 of record OY979701.1, read on the forward strand.
AGGAGCAGGTCATTGATAACTCCAAAAATCTGCATTAATAATTTTATAGGACCATTTTTTCATTTTGTAATTTTAATGAATCATTTTTTCATGTCTCTTTTTCCACAGGACCTAAGTGTAATTCTCAAAAAAAAAAAAAAAAAAATCCAATCAGATTTATTTGTCTAACAATTAAGCACCATGATTCCCTTTATTCCTTGCTGGATGAGGAAAACAACTTGACAGCCTTGCACACAGAAATGGAATCTTCTTTTCATGTATATATATATCACGGAACCCCTTCTAATTATCTTCTTAAGCCTTAGTTGAATTAGTGTTAGGAAAGCATGACCATTTAAATTGAGATAAAATTTTATTTATATATTTAATTACCTCATATACTGTAAATTATGTTGAAAAAATAATTTCTATAGTGGCGCCTAACATATGTGAGGTGGGGGGTGGTTAAATCAAAGCCATTTTTACGTTTGATTAAGGAGAGTAAACACCAAACAGTAGTAATTTCTGCCGACACGAGTTGATACAATTCTCTCTGGGAACCTGGATTTGGATTTCCATTCATCCACTGGTGGTGATGTGAGTTTTCCAACATCTCTAGTGACATCCGACGCAGCCTAATGGAGTTCAGATAACATTTCCTTTATCAGTGTCACTTTCTATGCTCCCACATAGCATCATGAGCTTTAGAATTCTTGCAAATTAGCAAACATTTCAATTTTCAAATGAGTCTTCTTTTGGAATAACAACATTATGTCCTTTTCTCCCAAACAACTATCACATGACAATAACCGCAGACCACTGCAAGATCAATTGATTTTTTTTTGAAATATTAAGAAAATTAATTAAATTACTTTAAAATATTTATAGTTATAATTTTTTATCCAAACTATTTTGTCTAACTTATAAATTGATATATAATCATCTAATGATACACAATAAAAGATATGATTAAGTAACTTATTTAGCTTCCTTAATCTTTCCAAAAAAAAAAAAAAGATAAATCAACTCTATTTTATATTTAAGATCGGAAGGATATTTAATTACAATTTATATTATGTATAATAAGATTATATATTCAGACTAACTAATTTGAATAAAAAAAATGATAAATATAAATAATTTAAAATAATTTATTTAGTTTTTTTTTTTTATTAAAAAAGTCGAATGGTTTAGGACCGGAGGCAGTAATCAATAAAAATGTACAGGAACGGCTTTATTTAATTGATGGGTTCCCTACTGCCCTTGTTTGATTTTTTTATTAATCGGTGCGAGGAACATGCTTTCATATATTTAATTATTTTTCACAGAGCGTCATCAAATTGATTGCTCCACAATCCTCTGTTCCATTACAAATGACTGTGCCCGGGACCCTTGCTTTGTCTCTGTTTCCTCCCTTACCATTCAAGTTACCATAATGCCCGTCATTCAAAGATTAAAATAAACATAAATAAAAATAGATCAGATATTTTTTCTTTGGCTTCCTCTTTCACTCGTCCCTTCACTTTGCCTTTGGAGGGGTTTGAGGTTGCTCTGTTGTAACCATTGATGTCGTCTTAGTCCTCCGTTGCAAGCGTCTTTGGTTGAGGATGCGAGCTTCATTTTTCTGGAGTCATAATCGTCTTGTGTAAGAGGTGTAAGCTCGAATCCTTTCCTTTTATTTCCCATTGCGTATGCTGTTATAGAATCTTTGAACCGTCGGAACAAATTGGACTTGAGTATTCGAAGAAGGGAGAGAAAATTTATCTGTTTTGTGAAGAAGAATGATTTTAAAGCTGTGTGAAACTTTGGAAAGAAACTAATGTATTTTGAAGCCTATCTTAAAATTGGGTTAACTAATGCATATTAATTGTCTGTTGAAAGGTCTCAAAGGAGAGGAAATATAAGTATATTTGATTGTTATTGATGGTCGTTGTAGTTTTAGTTACCCTTTGTCCGAACTAAGAAATTCGGAAGACATGATCTAAGCACCGCCAATAGTTTTTAAAAGAAAAATTATTATTGTCTAGTTAAATTATATTTACGTTTATGCATTTTTGCAAATATGTAGCAACCGGAAATACACACAAACATTTACATGCACAGGTTTGTGATGCGGTGCATGTATGATTTATGTAGCTGTATTCTTCTATATGTCTCTAGTCTTGATCCATAATGGATTCAAGACCTAAATTATAACCTACTAGAACACTAACTGTTTGAACTTTACGTTTGTCACCCTATACCTTCGGAAATTTCATTACACCTTATTGACTTTTGTCAAGTTTTTCAAGTCCCGCTAATTGTTACTTGCTGTCATTTTTCACTGAGATATATTTTATTGGTAAAGAATTTGTGGAAGTCTTCTTCAACTTGAACAAATATTACAGATTCAGCCTGAATTCCTTTGCTTTTACACATTGTCACTCGTGCTGAATTTTTGTTCTCTGGTTGAGTTGTTTATGTCCTAATTGCACGAGTTGCTGTATGTGATTGAAATTTGTTGCTGCAATTGGTTGGCTATATATTTTGAGGAATTTTCTGGGGTTCAACTTCTAGACCTTAACATTTCCATTGGAATTTCAGTTTGATTATGCTGGCACTTTGAGTCAACATTTCTAGAATATTGAAACTTTTGTCCAGATTCAATTGGAAACAGATTTGTGAATGTCTTCATCATTTCTTGGTTTGGTTCAGTGTGTGCTCTACTTAAATTGTTGTTTTTGTAACGATCATTGTATCAAATTGCTTGGAAACAATGTTGTTGGAGGTTTTTTTCATTCTTACACAAAATGATTCTTCCCCCTCCTCATTTTCTTTGATTGTGGCGTCTTGAAGGATTGATGAAGGTTGAAATCTGATATGGTTGGGGGAAAAGAAGCAGCGATTAAATGGGACAATATTAGCTATATGTAAAGGCTTACTGTTGTGATTTTTGAGGTTGCATGGGATTAAATTCTATTTTATGTTGGTGGTCCGAATGGTTTGAGTCCATTCCTTAAATCTTGAAATTTTCAGATTCCAGTGACAAGCATATGTATGCGTGCTTGACATTGAAGCCCAGGGAATTTTGAATTTGACTTTCTGATTCTGGGCCGAGGCGTTTGGTTTCATGAAAGAGAGAATGGAAGAAAGCTTAAATATTATACTATATGAGGGATGTTGATGGAACTGAACTATATTAAGCCGATTCCTCAATGATATGATCAACTACAACCCCTTCATGTGGGAAGGAAGGGGAAAACTGATAGGAAGTAGCTAACCAGAAAAGAATATAAAGAGGAAATGAAATGACAGTAGCTAATAAGCAAAATGCAACAGAAACAAAAGATGACAGAACCAGCTTCCTAACGTTCGAGAGGTCAGGCACTCTCCCCAGCCACCATTGTCATCCATATCCGTTCCCTTAGGCACACTACCCTAGATAACTGTCTCTGCCCTCCCTTTCTTTGAGCTGGCAGAATTGGGCTTCTTAGGTCCATGGGCTTGCCTTCTTTCATAAACATGGGCCAGTGGTGTCGTGGCCTCATCAGATGTAAATATATCTATGTGTGCGTGAGGATAGAGCATGATAGATTGAACTTAGAAGCTGAAAATGTATTGAATTTACTGTTTGATGTTTTTATTTTCTAAATAAGCACCCAAGATGATTAAAGGATTGCTCTAAGGTTCTAAAATATTAGTTGGGACGTTGCTGTCAAAGCAGAAATTTTAGGAACTGCAAAGGGGAAAAAACAGAGAGAGAATATGCCAAACTGAAATGAACCTTACTGTTGATTGTAGTCCTTCCTATCATCATTGTGATGAATTCTTGTGAATTCTGCTATGAATTAGAATACTTAGCTGTGGCTGTTCTCTGTTCCTTTTCAGGATGTGTGTTAAACCCGAATTCTTGTTGACATAGTTTTGGACCTTCTGGTTCTGACGGAGAAATCTCAAACTTCATACCAGAATGGTTTCTGTTGACAATGGGACTCCTAAATATCAGATTGAGGAATCTAATGAAAGCAAGTTGAAGGATTTAACTTCAATTGAAATCTCCACATCTCAGAGGACGCTTACAAGCAGTGAACATACTTCAAAAAGGATTCATGCCCCCTCGAGTGCTCTGCTTAATAGGATAAAGTTCCTTAAATTTGCTTCAGCCCATGCCAAATTCAAGCGGCTTGCTACTGCTAGAGACCAAATTTCACAGTCTGTGCCTTCTAGTTCACATGGCTTTAGAGAACGAATTAGCGGCATTTTTGCTCAGAAACTTGATTGGGATTCACTAAAAAAGAAGTGCCAAGAGTGGATCAGAGACCCAATGAACATGGCCCTTTTTGTGTGGATTACCTGTGTTGCTATTTCAGGGGCCATTCTCTTCCTAGTCATGGCTGGAATGTTAAATAGCGTGCTACCAAAGAAGTCTCAGAGGAACGCTTGGTTTGAAGTAAACAACCAAATACTCAATGCACTATTTACGCTCATGTGTTTGTATCAACATCCCAAGAGGTTTTATCACCTTGTACTTCTGTGCAGATGGGAACCAAAGGATATCTCTAGGCTCAGAAAGGTTTACTGCAAGAATGGGACATATAAGCCCCATGAGTGGGCACACATGATGGTGGTGGTCATTCTACTTCATGTGAACTGTTTTGCCCAATATGCACTTTGTGGCTTAAATGTGGGTTACAAAAGATCTAAGCGACCTGCTATAGGAGTTGCAATATGCATATCTTTTGCAATTGCTGCTCCTGCAATTGCTGGCCTTTATACTATTCTTAGCCCTCTTGGTAAGGACTATGATTCTGAGATGGATGAAGAAGTGCAGATTAACCGACAGCAGCTGAGGGTGAAATCATTCACGAAAAAATATTCATTTGCTTCAAGAGATGAACAATTGGTAATTGAGAATAGGCCACAGTGGAGTGGAGGAATAATGGACATTTGGGACGATATTTCTCTAGCATACCTCTCATTTTTCTGCACTTTCTGTGTGTTTGGGTGGAACATGGAGAGACTTGGCTTTGGGAACATGTATGTCCATATTGCCACTTTTGTTCTTTTCTGCACGGCTCCCTTCTGGATTTTTATATTGGCTGCTGTTAATATCGACAATGACAATGTAAGACAGGCTATGATAGGTGTTGGAATAGTTCTGTGCTTATTTGGTTTACTGTATGGTGGATTTTGGAGGATCCAAATGAGAAAGAGATTCAACTTGCCTTCTTATGATTTCTGCTTCGGTAAACCTTCAGTTTCTGATTGCACACTTTGGCTATGTTGTTGCTGCTGCTCTGCTGCTCAGGAAGCTCGTACTGGGAACTCCTATGATGTCGTAGAAGATAAATTCTGCAGGAAGCAAGACGATATTAGTGCCCAACCACCAATTTCGCCTTTGCCTCGTGAAGATGCAAACTCTCCTGTGGGAATCAGATCTCCTCCTTCCAAGGCCGGAACATCTAGACCTCTTACTCCGAGTGGTGCGCCAAAGGGGTATTATAGTCCAGAAAAGCCATTATTTACTGTAAGAGAGGAGTCTTTGGAAAGAGATCGAGACGGAGAAATGAGCCCACCGGTTCCACCTGTTATACGTAGAGAATCCCTCTAGCCTTTTCCCCTTCTCTGGGAATGTAAATTTCGCAAGGATCAATTCCATGGGATGGTCAATAGAATTTTTTAGCATAGTCATCTTAATAGGTAATGGTTGCGTCTCTCTTATAAGCAATTTTGAGGATATCTTTATTGCTTACCTCTTTCATTATGTAAAGCGGAAAAACATGGGAGATGATTGCAAGTCATAATGCGAGACCTTGATGAACCAATAAGAAAAACGTCTGTGTGTCTGTTCGATTTACGCGTTCGGACTCCTTGTTATGCGCATCGCTTTTAATCATGCATATTAGCTTGACACTCCTAAAGCCGTTGTTAGGGAGAAAATAAAGACCGGTGTGGATTCTAGCACACATTTTGCATATTTTTCCTCTTGCATTTAAGGCGTTAAACGTGGCTAGCTGAGAAAGATATAGTGGGGTGTGGTTATACTTCTCGGCCGTAACGGATGTCGGTTCAATCAGAAGGATATTATTAAGAAGCGTCACTAGCTAGGATTAAATCTTGAATCTTGATGTAATAACACATTTTATTGATTGTTGGCTGTCTCGTTATTTTCAACGCGGTGCATGACTTGCTCATCCGAACGCGTATATAAAAAGGCGTAATAATCGCCAATGAGTAATAACGTAGGTGGGAATTGGTGTGGTGTGATTTGCTTATTTTCATTCATAACGAGCGGTCTCACCATGCTTTGCTCGTACCATTCGAGCAAGGAATGATCTTTTTGTTTTTAGTATTCAAATCTTTTCACTTCTACTCACATCTTATCTAATTCTTGTCTGCCACCTGAGCTGACCATATATGGACGAAACATCATTCATAATGTATTATGCATCTGGCTTCTTTTTCCCACTATAACAAGACACAACGTCTAATAAGGAAAAACACAATACAACTCCCAATTAATATTTAAGAAATTGGCTAAGCATAAGGGCCTGCTTGATTCCCATCTTAAAAACAGTTTTTTTTTTTTTTTAAAGAAAAAAAGTTCGAGCCCGAGCTGCTGAACTTTGAACTGCCGCTGCATGGACTTGACTAGGGACAAAAGATGACTCTCTAGGGTCTGATGTGCTCACATAAACTGTTACAGTGTCACTAGCCGTCACTGCTTTTGCGTCAACCTAGTTTAGTTTCATTGATACAGTGTGTGTTTGAAATAGTGGTGTCAAAAAAGATGGTTTTGCAATCTGTCTTTTATAAACTAAAAATTGAATAAAAGTTAGATTGTGTAATGTGGTTTATTTTCAGATTGACAGTAGCATAAATGGCTTTTTTGAAATTAAAGTTTGTTTGGATGATTATTTTAAAAAGTAAGTTTAACAACAAAATGACTGAAAATGACATAAGTTGTATAATATATACGTCATATAATTTAATAATTTAAGAAAAATATTAAAATTAAAATTATAAAACTAAAAGTTAGTGAATTATAAATAATGTAAGTGCTAAAAATAAAAAGCCTTTGATTAATAAATATAAATATATGTAAATATAAAATTTAAAAATAATATAAAAAAATTGTTGGCCAGAAAAATGATATTAAAAATTAAATAATGATAAAAAAATATGTTGAAAATTATTTTTACTCAAGAGAGCAATAAAAATAAATAACTGTTGGCAGTGAAAATTAAAGAAGCGTAAGTGAAGCATAAGGAACAAAATAAGGAGGTGTTGATCTATAAGCAAATAAGGACAAAATTGTAAGGAAGAAAGAATGAGGCGGGAGTAAATGTAATCGTGATTTTGTGACCGTGATAAGCCATAAAAAGTGGCTTCCCTTGCATAGTGGCTTTTGATGACTTTTTGAGAAGAAGCACTTATCTAGGAAAGCCATCCCAAACATATAAAGAATATCTAATCTAGCTTTTAGTCCTTTATCGTACGTTTTGGGTTTTGAAACGCTGATCCAAACATACTAAACTTCTATTTGGCAAAGCGTTTGGAGGCAAAATAGCGTGGTAGGAGATGAGACTGTGATTTCGACCATTTGGGAAGGCGGCTGTAGCCACTGGACTTCTCCTACCAATGTGGCTTCTGGAAGAAGCCCCGTTGCCTTGCTTTTCTCTCCTGCGGTGAGCATAGCAGCACCATGCAGGTGGGCCACCCTCCTTCTTGCAACTGATCCTTTGAGCTTAGGTGGGTGTTTGAAGCTCAGAGTGAGCCGTCGGCATTTTGCACAGTTTTGCCACCACTACTAGAAAAATTACTTTTAAGATCGGTTAAAAAAGACATTTTAGACCGGTTCTCAATCCGGTCTTGATACAGCCGGTCTAAAAAGTCTTCTACGTTTTAGACCGGTTATGGAACCAGTCTTAAATCTTTTTAAGACTGGTTATTATAAAACCGGTCTAAAAATAAATATTTTTAGACCGGTTATAATAGGAACCGGTCTAAATTAATAAAATTATAGACCAGTTCTTATGAAGAACCGGTTTGAAAAATTGACTTTTTAGACCGGTTTTATAAAGAACCGGTCTAAATTTAGACCGGTTCTTTATAAAACCGGTCTAAAAAGTCAAATTTTCAGATCAGTTTTCTCCAAAACCGGTCTTAAATTTACTTTTCAGACCGGTTTTGGATAGAACCGGTCTTACAAGTTGAATTTTTTTTAAAAAAAAAATTTTGTTTAAAAGTATACCCAGCAAGTCATTTCCCCTATTAAAACATTTCACTCAGCAAGCAACAGCTAGTTTCAACGACATTGAAATAAATAAATCTTAAAATTCATTGGAATATATTAAAACTCAACTCCCTTGTGCTTAAACAGTGCTGGCCGAAACAGAAGCAAAGGAAAACAACCATGTATAATAAACTCACAACCATAGACAGAATCATAATGCAAGGAAATCATACAACCATGACAATGCTGTTTTGACCAAGTTCCTTATCTTTTCATTTACATACATACATCAAAGATTAAATTACATTAATGATGATCATACTCGTCTTAGGCTGATGATCACTAGCTGGCCTGGCTTCAGAGAATCTACACTAAGACGTACACCTCATATCCTTCATTTTCCTGTGACGACAACAAAAAAAGTAGTTATATATATACACCAATAACAATATACATAATTCAAATATAGTTCATGATAATTATTTTATCTAACTAACCTTCAATGTAGTTTTTGTTGGATATGATTAGTTTTGATGATGTCAAATATAGATATGAAGTGATAAGAGCAAAAAGTTTATATAATGTATTTCTTTGACTAACTATTATATTTAATGTTACATATTTTGTAGATTAGTCAAGCAAAGAATGAAGAAGATTGAATTAATGAAAATGAACAAGAGGAAGAAGAAGAAAGAAATTGAAGATAGTCAAGGAGATGCTTACTTGGATTATGAAGAATGAAGAACTTGGTAGATCTATCATGAATATCAAGATTCAAGTTGTTAGATGTGATATTGGAGGTTTCTATAATGTTACAGGAGGTTTCTATGATCAAATAATGGTTGGAATATGTTAATATGAAGCTAAGATGACTTATATATGAGTTTTGGCACTTCTAGAGGTGTTATGCTCGAGCACAGGAAGAACATGCTCGAGCACAGACCACTTCACTCGAGCACGGGTGCATACTCTGTTCTACTCTGTTTTACGTTCAGCCTGAGCGAGGTCTGGTATTTTGATCATATCTCTCAAACCACACGTCGGATTGACCCAAAACCGGTGGCATATGAAAGAAGACTCCCAACACGTAAAATTGGCACCAGAATCACATTGCAAGAAGATCAAATGAAGGAGATATGATTCGTAGAAAATGAACCTGAAATCACCGTCACTTTCTGACACAGGTTCGGTATTTTGAGTATAACTCACAAACCACACATCGGATTGAGACGAGACCAGTGCCAAATGAAAGTAGACTGAAAGAGATTTCCATTGATAGGTAATTTGCCTAATTTGAACGTATATTCTAGGAGCTATGCCTTCTGGAAGTTGATGCTTGTGCAGACTAGCGAAATATACACTCTTTCGATCATAACTTGCAGAATACAAGGAGTTTGGAGCTGATTCTTGTTGCATTGGAATGCATATGGCAAGAGAATTATTATGAAATATCATTTGAATCAAATGAACAAATTTTTTCTAAAGTGGCCCCACATCACCTGCGAGTGCAAAAACTTTCTCTCTGAAAATGTTGTGCGAGTGATGTCCAGAAGCAGCTGAAACGTGAAGAAAATCGCATCACTCGAGCACTGGAGGTTGCACTCGAGCAGAGAAGTCATTCTCACTCGAGCACACATGCGAGTGAGGGTCTGCGAGTGTTTGGCCGAGAGCAAGTAATGGCATGCTTCCTTCATTCACTCGAGCAGAGACATCAATGCTCGAGCATGAGCATTCAGTACTCGAGCAAGAGACTGCGAGTGTTTGGCCGAGAGTCAAGAAGTTCAGAGAAGAGCAAGTGTGCTCGAGCACAACCTCATGTGCTCGAGTGACGCATCGGCACTTGCGAGTGAAAATTCTATCCCTCTCCAAATCTGATGCGAGTGCTTGTATAAATGGTATATTACTTGAGAATATTCTTCTCACTCGAGCAGGAATATGTGTGCTCGAGTGAAGGACCAAATCACCCGCGAGTAAAAAATCTCACTCTTGTTAAAATGGTATGCGAGTGTCGACCCGAGAAGACACTCACAGTGGAAAATGCAACATCACTCGAGCAGGAGGAGTTGTGCTCGAGTGAGGCCGTAGATCACTCGCGAGTGAGAATTCTGTCTCTCTGAAATCCTATGCGAGCACAGACTTAAAACTGAAGATCAAGGAGTAAAATCTCGATATCACTCGAGTGAGCATATTCATGCTCGAGTGATATTCTGCAGAAGACCAAAACGTCAAGTCTCACAGCGAACAATCCGAATATGGTTACATGTTATTAAATCAGTTTGTTTTCACCTGTTATTGATTCTAAATGTTAGCTAACATATATTTCAAGTGTGAAACAGGATATTAAACATTCGGATTGCAGATTCAAATAAAAGTCAATTTTGGTGAACTCCATCATTACACACCGAATGGCGGCTACCAACCACGACAAGCAAATGACTCACCATGAGAAATTGTCTGAAACACAAAACGCTCCACAACATGATGTACAGCTCAAAATGAATCTTCCCGCTGTTCAATTAGACACTCCACTTTGCTTCACAACGGACAGGAGCTTGTTTTTCAAATATGCTCAAATGTTCAAATGAAGCAATGGGACTCCAACGGACGAATGCTCACAACGGTCATCATCTACATCAACTATAAATGAGAAACCATTCAACATCGATGGGAGGCAGTGAAAAACGCAGAAAAAACAGAGACAGCAAGCAACTACCAGAAAAATGATAGAAATGTGAATCCTCTGCTTCTACTCATACACTCTCTGTTTTACAGTTTCAATATTACTTATCGTTGAGAGAGTGATCATTTGTATTGTACTTCAGTGAGTATTATACCCACTCTGTGAGAGAGTTTGTAAACACTTTCAATTATATTTCTGAGTTGATCTCAAGGTAGAGGGACCTTGAGAGGGTTGATTTTCTTACGGAGAAGCTGTAGAGAGAATTGCCAGTAAGACATTCTGCTCGTAAGACTTACAAGGTGCAAGCAGTAGAGAACGTTGCTGCTCATAAGACTTACAGGGGTGTAAGCAGGAGAGAACGTTGCTGCTCGTAAGACTTGTATGAGTAAGCAGGAGAGGAAGATCTTCGGGATTGCTCAGCTTGTAAGACTTGCCGTAAGGGGGAGTATCTTGGTGAGAGATTTGTAAAAGGTTTCACAAGTACCCGGCTAAACTTGTGGGATTGTAAAGGCTTTTCTTGTGCCCGGATTAAACAAGAAGATAGTGGATTTGAAAATCTCAGGAGGAGCCTGGGGACTGGAAGTAGGCCATCACAGATTGGACCGAACCAGGATAAATCACAGTTTGCATATTCTCTTCCCTAAACTCTTATATTTCCAGCATATATTGTTTAATCTAACTGTTGATTTATAAACCTTCATACTTACTGTTTTCGTTAAGATACGAAAAGATTTCTAAAGTTCTTAATTTTTTATTATACACCCAATTCACCCCCCTCTTGGGTAATAGCCGGTTCTAACAGTTTTATAAAGGGATATCCTCCTATATCCCTTCATGATGATCATTTCTTGTGCCGTGTTCATTGTCTGCTTCATCTTCTTCGTTCAATTATGGTAAACCTCTAGAAAAAGGAGTCTCAAGTAGATCATTCATTGAATGACTTTCCTGATTAATATCAATGACCCTTTTTCCTTGGAGAGCTACAGACCACATTTTGTTTGCCTGATCAGTAACATAGAACACTTGTTTCGCTTGATATGCCATAATAAAAGGTTCATCTCTAAAAATTCTACTATTCAAATCAACTAATGTAAATCCCAACTGATCAATCATCACACCATTATTGACATCAACCCAGTTGCATTTGAAAATGGGAAGTTTAACTTTAACATAATCAACCACCAAAATCTCTTCAATCACCCCATAATAAGGTATTGCTGCCAATCTAGGATTCTTATCTTTTGAACTGGAGAAGTGCATAGATTCAGCCACTAACATAACCCCACTGTTCTGGATGGTGCTCCTATCATCAAGGGACTTTGTGTAAAATGTATAACCATTGATCACAAATGAAGTCCAACTTATGACATCAGCCTCAGGACCACGTGCTAACCATTTAATTGTATCATAAACACATTCTTCGCCGTCAACCTTTTGTTTGAACCAATGTGCAAAAGTTTTGTTATGCTCCCTAATTAACCTTTGTTCAGTCATTCGACTATTTCCTTTCTGTACAATTTTTTATGAGCATTAATGTAATCTTGAACTTCATCAACATTATTCAAGATGTACAAGTGGACTTGGTGCAATTCATCAGGATCCATGCTCTTTACTGAAGCCCCGCTTCTACCGCCTTCTTCGTCATGACATTCAGGAAGTCCAATGTGTCCTACATTTGACAAGTAATCTTGACAAAACTCCATGGCTTCTTCAGAAACATATTTCTGAACAATAGATGCTTCAGGGCGGTTAGGATTCTTCACATACCCTTTTAGGATTTTCATAGTTCTTTCAATAGGGTACATCCATCGTAAATAGATAGGGCCACACAACTTGATCTCCCTGACTAGATGAACAATTAGATGGACCATGATGTCAAAAAAAGAAGGAAGAAAAAGCTTCTCAAGCTAGCACAAGATCAGATATCCTTCATTTTCCAGTTCATCCAATTTTTCTGTCTCAATGACTTTACTACAAATAGCATTGAAGAAGAAACAAAGGCTAGTCAAAATATGTTGAAGATCATATTCGGCAATGCCTCGAATAGCTACTGGGAGCAGTTTTTGCATTAAGACATGATAATCATGAGACTTTAGCCCCACTAACTTCAAGTCTTTCATCGACACAAGCTTCCTAACATTTGAAGAATACCCTAAAGGAAATTTGATGCCATGTAAACACTGACAAAAGCTTCTTTTCTCATCCTTAGACAAAGTATGAGCAGCTAGAGGACAAAAAGTTCTCTTACCATATGGCTTTGGATGCAAGTCTTCTCGTTTCCCCATTTCTTGCAAATCTAATCTTGCCTTCACACCATCCTTAGAACTACCTTGTATGTTAAGCAGTGTCCCAACAATACTATCACAAACGTTTTTCTCTACATGCATGAAATCAATACAGTGTCTTACATCAAGCTTCGGCTAATATGGAAGATTGAAGAAGACATACCTCTTTTTCCATTTACTTTTCTCATTATTTTTCTTTGTAGTCTTACCAAAGATAACATTCATATTTTTCACCTTTTCATAAACTTGTTCCCTAGTCAATGACTTCGGAGCATCTTCAAACTCTTGTCCACCAAAAAAAGCTTTCTTTAATCTGCGATACGGGTGGCCTCGTTTAAGAAATCTCCTATGGCAGAGATGAACTGTCTTTCTTTCATGTTGAAGTTGATGGTAGCATGTTCCTTCTTCACAAATCGGACATGCTTTATGGCCTTTAACACTATAGCCTGACAAATTTCCATATGCAGGGAAGTCATTTATAGTACAAAAGATCATGGCTCGTATTTTAAAAACCTCCTTCTTGTTCGCGTCAAAAACATCAACACATTCGTCCCACAACTCTTTCAAGTCTTCGATTAAGGGCTCCAGGTAAACATCTATATCATTTTTGGGTTATTTTGGTCCCAAAATCAACATAGATAACATGATGTACTTTCGTTTCATGCATAACAGAGGAGATAAGTTGTAAATTACCAACAGAACAGGCCATGAACTATGTATACTGCTTAGGCTACCAAAAGGATTCATGACATCCGTGCTAAGCCCAATCCTAAGGTTCCTAGGCTCTTCACCGAAGGCAGAAAATAATTGATCGATTTTCTTCCATTGAGAAGAATCAGCCGGATGTCGAAGCTTTCCATCAGATATCCTCTCATCCACATGCCATCTCAAATTTCTTGCATTGTTTTCATTAACAAACAAGCGCTTGAACCTCGGGGTTAGAAGGTACCACAATACTTTTCTGGGAGCGTTATTTGATTTGTACCTCGGGGTTTCACATATGGGACACTGTTGTTCCTCTTCATGCTCTTTTCTATAGAATATACAATCATTAGGGCATGCATGGATCTTTTTATATTTCATCCCTAGTGGACACAATATTTTCTTAGCATCATAGTATCGAGAAGGCAACACATTATTATCTGGAAGCATGTCCTTAAAAGCCTCAAGCGTTTCTTAAAAACTCTTGTCGCTCCATCCATGTCGTGCTTTCAAGCTTACCAATTTCAATACTGCTTTCAACAATTGGTACTTTTTACACCCCAGGTACAACGGCGTCTCAGCATCACTACACATATTACCATATGCATGTAATTGCTCAAAACTCTCTTCCTACATCACGAATAATATCCTCTATTCGATCATCCGTATCCGTGTCATTATCATCAAAGTTCACTCCCCCCTGTTGAGATGAACTTGGCATTTCTAATTCTTCACCATGCCATACCCACACTGTATAACTCTTACAGAATCCTTCACAAATTAAATGTGAATATATATCTGCAGTACTTAGTCACTTCTCATTCAAACATACTACACAAGGGTAATAAAACTTTCCACTACCATCATCGGCATGTCTACTAGCGAAGTCTAAAAACCCCCTCACCCCATTATCATATTCAACACTCGTCTGTTTAGCGTCTATCCAACTATGATCCATATATATCTTAACACTTCTAGCACCCTATATCCAACAACAAAAGGATAGAAAAAAAAACAACAATAGAGTTTTAGATATTTCAACGAAATTAACAGTCACCATTTGAAACTAGTATTGTTTTAACAAACCAATAAGACTGACAATAATCAAACAACTAAAATAGAACATAAAGTGGTATTAATTCAAAAAGTCAGAGCATATTAATTATAAAACAACGAGAAGTGCTCAAATTAAAGCAATAACAAGAACTTTAATTTTTTCCAGATTACATTTAAGTGCTCAAATTAAAGCAACAACAAGAAGTTTTCAATGAACATTATTAATTATAAAACAACGTACAACTAAATAATAGATCGATCGAACACTAACCTGAATGAAGACTAAGGAGTGAGCTTCAACCCAAAGTCACGGTGGCGTCGAATGAGGTTAAAATGAAGTCCTCAAATTTATGGCACTGACAAAGGGAAGTCAAATTAGAGGAGAATGGTCACTGCGCTGCGGAGATTAGAGGTCACGGTGGAGAAGACTGACGATAATCAAAGAACAGCGACGACGAACACAGCAACGGAAGCGGTAATGACGGAGGAGACTTGAGCAAATGAGGGACGAGAGGCCATGGACGAGTTCAGAACAAGCACGGACAGAGGTCACAGAGAAATGGCAAAGAGAGAAGAAAGGGTTCACAGAGCATGCGATCTGGGCGCGGGAGGAAAAGTAAGTGTGAAAATTTTACCTTTAAGACCGGTTTTTATTAAAAACGGTCTTAAAAGAGGGAAAATTCACATTTAAGACCGGTTTGTACAAAAACCGGTCTTAAATGTAACACATTTAAGACCGGTTTTTCCCACAACCGGCCTTAAAAAGTTATCGCATTTTGAATTTAAAATTTTTAACATTTAAGACCGGTTTACATATAAACCGGTCTTAAATGTTAAAAATTTTAGACCGGTTTTAATACAAAACCAGTCTTAAATGTTAAAAAATTTTAAATGCGTAAAATTTTAAAACTTTAAGATCGGTTTTTTTTATAACCGGTCTAAATAAATTTTTTAAGACCGGTTTTTTTAAGAACTGGCCTAAGAAGTTCAATATAATTACAAAACTGCCACCGCACAAATTTTTAAGACCTTATCCACCAAAACCGGTCTAAATGTGGCGGTCTAAAAAGGGTTTTTTCCAGTAGTGCACAACTTAGATTGGGAGGAGATGAAGGATGACTGAAGGGAAAAAATGATGACCGGTGGAGGTAGAAGATTGAAAATGGAGATGGATGAAAGAAGATCGGCTGTTTTTGGCGCTCTGCAACTCAACCTCTGAACGAAGAAGCCTATGTTGGATGCTTTTCCTTTCCTTCCCCGGGCGGTGAGCTGCTTCACAAAGAGAGTTGAAACAGAGCAGTCATGGCTCGCGTCTTCATCTCTGCTCTGTTTTCATTTCGGGGCTTTGTTCTAAGGAAGAAGATGATGCTTTGGTCAAATTAGGATTTGACTAGGGACTTGCAAACTTCAAAAATTCTCAAGAAGGGATTCAAGTGCCAATTGTTGAAATATTTGTAGGTCGAACTGTAATTTATGAAACATATGGGTACTTTTCTGTGATTTCCCTGGATCCTTTTCGTCATTCACCCATAATTTCCTTAAATTATAGGGGCATTTTTTGTAATTTTCTCCAGCTCTCAAAATATCAATTTTCACCCTTCAAAATCTCCAATTTCCTATTAAGCACGTACAATGCAAGATTAAATACAAGGTAGCATCAAAAAGTTCAAGAGATCATTTATATAAATAATTAACAAATTTTGACCATTTTGCCCCTAATTACAATTAATTCAATACGAATGTTCCTAACTCAAATTAGTGTTTAATCATGTCATAATGTCCCAAAAAATGCATTAATCTGACTTTTTGTATTTTATCAAATTTTAATCTTATTTTTTCATTGATTATCACAATATAAACAGATAATATATATATATATATATATATATATGATTCATGGCCTTTTCAGTCATTTTCCATCTAAACAAGCTTTTCAAACTCTAATCCAAACATGTTTACGTTAGAAAAAAAGTCACTTCTGTCACTGTCAATCCAAACATAAATCACATCTACAATCTGACTTGTTTTCTATCTCACTTTTCCAAAAGCTCATCTGTAAAAAAAACAAAAAAATAGCTCTTTCTCTACCACTAATTCAAACAGGCACTAAGTGAAATACATGTACCTACTTCTTAATTTTATTTTACATAATATTGATGTTCCTACGGGCAAGGTGTGTAAATCAAGTTGTACCCCTTTAAGGTGTGTAATTCAAATTGTACCCCTTCTGGTAAGATAAAATTTGACTTTTTTTCAGCTGATTCATCAGCCAATTAGGATTAAAATGATATAAGTTGTTATGTTTTTACTGGATATTGTTCAGATGACGTAGAACTCTTGGACTATATAATTTTTTCTCCAACTTGGAATAATAATTTGTTGACTGGGTAAGGGAAATTAATTTTCACAACCCTTTATCTCTTCCATGTCACCATTTTCAGTCAAAAAATTCAAACAAATGGTCAAGTAATAGTCAATATGTACTTTTGCACATACTTTTGAAGTTCATGGTTACTTTTATCCCTAAAAAAAGTATTTGTGTTTGGCGCACTTTTGAGAAAATCTTGTGTTTTTTTTTTTTTTTTGCTCCTTAACTCTTAAAAAATTCAAACAAATGATCAAATAATAGTCAATATGCATTTTTGCACCTATTTTAGAAGTTTATAGTTATTTTTACCCCTTAAAAAAATATTTGGTGTTCGGTGCACTTTTAAAAAATATTATGCGTATTTTTGCACCTTGACCTTATATTTTGGGTGTCTTATATCTTGGGTGTCATGCTTGCTAGTCATGTTAATCTTTTCTATATTATTCCAATTTCATTGGATGCCCGGAAGCCGGGACTTGTATGTGCTTTCTGAATTCTGATAATGAAAAGGCTGTTGCTTTCTTCTTCTTCTTCCTCTCTCTCTCTCTCTCTCTCTCTCTCTCTCTCTCTCTCTCTCTCTCTCACACACACACACACACACACACATCCACGGTCAAACATAGAGATCAAGTGTTGCCCCTCTCTTTAAAAGAAACTCGTCATCCAATTTAGGAGCTGCCTTCTTCCCCCCACCCCCCCCCCCCCCAATATTTGAATCACTATCTTCACCCTTATATTCATGTCATCCTCATAGAACTCATATATTTTGATATAATTAATAATTTTTTTAAAAAATATCCCTAACCAACAAATAAAGAAATTTGATATAATTTAAAGTAAATTTTAGAAAATAATAAACATTAATAGTGACTTGTGAAAGTTAAAAAGAATCTATTATAATACTAACGGCGTTAAATTTTTAACCTAGATAAGTGAAGCCATACATACTAACGATGTTAAGTTTTTAACTTTGATTAGTGAAGCCAAATGCCATTTAGAGTTTAAACAGATAAATCAAAGACAAAAAGCCACCTCACAAAAGTGTACAGAAGACATGAGTTTCCTTTTTTGGAAAAAAAAACATGAACTATTCAAATTTTCATATATCTTTTGATGGTTGGGCTAAATGATTGAAAATAAAATATTTTTTTGATAATATTGAAAATAAAACATTAAAAATTTTGGAAGTGACCTAAAATTGACTTTAATATTTTAAAATTTTTTTTTAGAAAACTATGAGAAGGATTGTTTGAGAGTAAAAAAGCTACTTGAATGTAAATTGTGAATTGTTTGGAAAATGAAAAGACACTTGAACATTAAATATCAATATGAAGAAAATGCTTTTATTATTCAATATTTCAATTGTACCTTTCATATGTCCGTCAAAACAAGCCAGTGGAGTTTTAATTATAAATCAATGGGAAAATGAAAAGCTACTTAAAAGCTTGTAGAATTATATTACCAAAAAAAGGCTTGTAGTATTAGTGAAAAAGCCACCTCACAAAACTGAAAAAAGTGTGCATAAGACGTGAGCTTTTTTTTGGGGGAAAAAATGATATGAGCCATTCAAGTTTTTAAATATCTTATATCTTTTGATGTTTGAGCCAAGGTATTGAAAAAAATATATATTATTTTTGATAATATTGAAAATAAAATATTAAAATTTTGGGAGTGACTAAAATTGGTTTTAATATTCTAACAAATTAAAAGTATAAACTTTTTTTAGAAAACTGTGAGAAAGATAGTTTGAGAGAAAAAAGTATTTGAATATTAATTATGAATTGTTTGGAAAATGAAGAGACACTTGAATATTATCTATGAAATACTAAATGTTAATGTGAAGCAAATACATTTATTACTCAACTGTATACCTTTCATATGCCTACAAAAAAAAAAAATCCAGTTGAATGTTAATTATAAGTTGGTTGAAAAGTAAAAAGCCACTAGATTTTTAATTGTGTTGACAACATTTGATTTTCCTCTTCAATTTAACTATATATTCATGTTGTATATTGTTACTTTTTATTCATGTGTTAGAGTTCTACTAGAACTTATTGTTGGAATTTTAACATTAATATTTCAAAAAAAAAAGTCACATATTACATAAGATCAAGGAAATTTTAGTATATTCTACTCTATCTGATTCATTTTATAAGCAACTTTTTTTCTGATTGTGCCAAAGGAACTAGTGGCTAAGATTAGTTAAAAACAATAAATGTTTTAAAAATGTCATGTCTTTTCCAAATATGTCCCTCTTTATGAAAAGAGCATATGAGAGAGAATAAGTAACAAATGATTGAATGAAGAGACGGTTAGTGGTAATTAATATAAAAATATGTATTTAATAAAGGTAGAAAAAGAAAAAGTGGTTTAAATTTTAAAATATAAAAAACAAGTTGCTTATGTTAAGGATCAACCCCAAGAAAGAGAAATGTTCTTATAAATAGGACCGGGGGGAGTAAGACGTAAAATTGAGCGAATAAAGGGGCGAAAAAGAGAAGTATTTAGAACTAACCATTGGAGCATTTATGCATTTTGATTACTTGGTCTTATTCTCTTCATTAACCACATTAAATTGCCATAAATTACCATAATTGTGAACATTTAGAAATTGTCATATTTAATCATCATCAAGCCACCTTTAATCAACATTATGGCTTATCAATGGTCATGTTACATTCCCTACTTATAAAAGGCAATACGTGATATGTAGTCAGTGTATATCGAGCTCTATCCCGGACCTCCCTCCTCCCTCCTCTTGAGTTATGCTACTATTAAGACCCATTTGCTACATGGAAAATGAGGCGATGGAAAAGAAAAATCAGCATTTTAAATCATGATGGGGGGTCATTTGGTTGCCAAATTTCCCAGCAATCTATTTTCTAGCAGCAATTTATTTTCCTTTGTACATGGAAAAATGAGATATAGAAAATCTAGAAGACATTTTTACCCTTCAAGCATATCTAGACAGCTTGAGAGAATTTGGACTCAATCGATGACAAGGCTACCAACAAAGAAGGAAGAGCTTGGGAGGCATGTAACTATGGGGTAATTAGGATTTACGTCAGAATTAGAGATGATGGAGTAGTATGAGCCGCCATGGCTACAATGGGGGGAACAGAGTTGGTGTTGGTTTGGCGTCGATGAACATGGTAATGAAAAGTTGTTGGGCATCAAAGATTCAAGTAAAGAGGCTAGAAAGGTCTGGAAGAATTGGGAGAGAAGTTAGAGAAACTCAAGACGTTTCTACCACTAAATTGTCATGCTAGCAACCTTTGATTTCCTCTTCAAGTTAACTACATATTTATGTTGGGTGTTCTTCCTTTTTATTTAGGTGATGTTTAAAGTTCAATCAAAACTTATTGTTGGAATTTTAATGTTAATATTTCAAAAAAAAAATTTCCATAAGGCTACCAATGGGAAGGGAGATATTGATATACTTTTAGTATATTAGAGGTAAATTGCACCACAAAATATTTCAATGTGTTAGTTGGCCCTACAAATATTTCATAGAGCTGCATGCATCTTAACCCAATATTAAATTATGTGGGAATGGAAATGTTACCAGTTAGAATGTCATTTTGAAAACAATTTCCTTATGGTGTTACAAAAAAGGTCAGATTTATTTTTGTGGAGCACATATAATTATTTTTAATTATTAATTTACTAAAATATATGAGAAGATAATCACATTTCGAGCTATGAATAATTATTAATTATCAATTAATAAGAAAACTAAAACAATGTTGTAGTTAGTTCAATTGCCATGCCCTTTGGCAGTTGTTGTATTTCTTTTCAGTCTTGTTGAAAATATTCACTATAAATAAATTGACTTTCAGTTGCTATTATATTGTAAAAACTATCTCCAACGCTTTTAGCGATGACATTAATTATTGCTGTTGTCACTCACTTTTGGTAGTGGTGTTGAAAACTATTGCCGGAGAAAACTTTCGACCAGCCGTCACTTGTGTACATATAAATGGATTTTTTTGGAGGGGAGAAATGAAATTTCCTTGAAATAAAATGGTGAAAGACACACACACACACACACACAGACATATATATATACACACATATACATACATACATGTGTGTATGTGTGTGTACCTACGCACTTCAAATATGATACCTCAACCACCCATATGATTATTCGGAAAGCACAAAAAAAGCATAAACTTCTTCCCATTAATAAAAAACAACTACTTGTTCTTTGCTTGATAACTTACACCACTTAAAAGAATTAAACTAACTGACAAAATTATTTATAAGTGCAACCAATCAAAAATTTTGAAATCTTCATGCTCTATTTTAAAATTTACATCATATAATATACAAACCGTGCATCACATTTGGAGAAGCCTCTAGTTTAAAACATAAGTTAAATAAAAAGAGTTTTATTAGGACATGTAAATTGAATAATTTTATCTTGGTAATAAGAAATAATAATTTGTCATAAAAAATTTAACTGCACCTTTTTCTAATGTTCATGCAAGGGAGCTCTCTTTTTTACTTCATTTTTATGTAATATAGGAATTGGTTAAGGGGCAAAAATACCTATAAACTTTTGTCAAAAAAGCGCCAACCATAAACGATCTTTTAGTGTAAAAATGCCTATGAGCTTTTGAAAATGAGACAAAAATACCATTTCCATTAATAGAGTTAGTGCCTATTTGAATTAGCAGTAGAAACTACTTTTTCAATGTAATTTATGATATACGAGGTAAGTTTGTGAGATAAGTTTTGTCTGAACTGATGTGAATGTGCTTTTCTAGTGATTTCTCAAGCAAACTCTTAAACTTCTGTTACTTTTTTGGGAAAATCACTTCTTGGTCCCAAGGACTAAAGATAATCATAAGAAAGTCTCAAAGCAACAAAAAATAACTCAACATATTGTAAAAACACGTTTAATGAGTTGTTATTTTTGTTTTTTTGGGATTTTATTATGATTATCTTTGGTCCTTGAAACCTAGAGGTGATTTTTCCTACTTTTTATATGTGGGCCCCATATTACTAGTTTTAAATAGAGCCGGTAATACGGCCCAACTCGCGGGCCCGCGGGTTTTGACCGGTTAGGGTTGGGAAAATCCCAACCGCAAAAATACAGGCCGCACAGACCCGCACCGCATAGCCCGCCCACATCGCATAGCCCGCGGGTTGATGCGGGCCAGCCTGCAAAATTTTTTTTTTTTTACATATAATAATTTTACAAAACTTATATGTTTTCCACTCCTATCTTGGTACCTCTCAATTCAAAGAGAAAAAAATCTTAGCCTCTTTCCTTCTTCTTTAAACAAAATTATTATATCTTAGTTACTCGAAGATGAGTTTATGTTTTGTTTATAAACTTCGAAAAATTTGATAACTCTGTCTCTTGAATTGTAGATTATGTTTTTAAATTTTTATAAGAGAAATGATTGATGCTAGGAAAATAAATTTAATGATTTATATATATGTGTCTCATATTTTCGACCTTTAAAAAATAAGAATTATTTTTTAAAAAAATGCAGACTCGGGGGCTAGCCAGCAACCCCACACACTATAGGTTCGGGTTGGCATTTTGCCAACCCATAGAAGTACGGGCTGCACAAGCATACACCACATAGCCCCAGGGTTGGTGCGGGCCAGCCTGCAACCTGAGGGCTGGCCCCCTTTATAAAAAATTCCTTACACCCTCTCTTTTACTTGCCCTCCTCCTCTGTCCTCGCTTCCCCCCCCCCCCCCTCTCTCTCTCAATTTCTCAATTTCTCAGAACTCCAACTCCATCACACACATGCTACCAACAACTTTTTTTAATAAATCAAAACTCAAAAAGAAACACAAAGAAAATGCAATAAAATTAAGAAGCTAAGTGACTCCTCTCTCGTCTAGTAATCTGTAAGTTGAAACGCTTAAGAGGATCTGAATACTCGAACCCAGGGTTAGCGCCCTTTTAGTCAGAAAGTTTGCTTCCTCCTTCTTCCACTGTCGATATGCTGACTTGTGTATCCCATTCTCTGTTCAATAAACTCAGAGCCATTCCAATAAGATTCACAAGAAATTAGTCACTAAGTGGTACTGTATTTTAAAATTATTTCTGCCCTCCCTGCCATTTTCTTTCACTTTCAATACCCAAATTTTCAAAAATCTTGAATCTTTCATCTATTGTGTTGTGTTGGTGCAACTCTAATGCACCTTGTGTGCCACCACAGTGGTGAGGCTGACGAAGTCGGAGTGCAGTCGGTGGGCGATGGAGTTGGAGGGAGAGAGTCAGGAGTTGAGAAATAGAGAGGGGTAGGGAAGAGAGAGGGTGTAAGGAATTTTTTTTTTTTTTTGTAAAATAATCATTTAAGAGGAATAATGTGGGGCCTACATATAAAAAAATAATGAAAGTTTAACTTTGCTAATGAAAATGGTATTATTGTCATTTTTAAAAATTTATAGATATTTTTATACTAAATAAATACAAAAATGACATATAAACACTGTTAAAATTTGCAAAACGCCTGTGAGTATCCGATAACGTTGAAATGACACTAAATCCTCGGGTATGATTTGAGATTAGTTATTTAAGGAAATCTAATTTACTTTCTTTTTTTTTTTTTTGATAGACACTAATTTACTTTCTCTCAGCACGAATCATTCATTGGAGCTTTCACCCCCCCCCCCCCCCCAATTTTACAAATTCAGTGATAATTTTAAGTTCTCCTCTCACGAAAAAATTTGAAGAAACAGTTGGCTCTATTTAACGAAGGGGTCGCAAAATCTATCTTTCTCTTTATTTCTATTTTTATACTTCCACATGCTTCAACTGTTGTGACCCCCACCTTTGTTTTTTTACAACCAACAATTATTGATCTGAGGTTTTTTATACTACCTCAAATATTTAATATGAGACCCAGTTGATTAATTTGGAGAGATTAATGAAGCTAAATAAATTACTTTAGCGTATTTATATTTATTGTTTTTCTCTGAACTAATTTACCTAACTCATAAATTGATATATAATTTAATGATATAAATAAGTATTTCAAAGAGATCATGTGTATATGTTATAATTAAATAATCTATTTAGCTTCTTTAATCTCCTCAAATTAATTAACTGGGTTTAGTCTTAAGGACATGAGGTAGTAGGTGTTAAAAATTTGATTTTCTTGTACGCAGGGGTTTCCATTTTTGTGGCCTACGGTTTTCTGCCATTCTGGGGATTGTGATGGTGCTATGGTTGTTGTTGATTCTTTATCTGTTTTGTTTTGTCTCAATGGTTCTCTTTATTTTGGGTTCTCGGTGTTTCAAGGAAAACACTTTTGTTTTACTTATTAGTAATTGGGTGATACTTCTATGTTTCAGAAAGGAGAAAAGAGCGAGATTTTAATTTGAATCTTTTAATTAAGAAAATAGCGTGCAAGAAATGAGTATTGAAAGTGAGAATTAGCTAAGTTGCTTTGCTTCTTAGATTGCCAAATGCAATAAAGCCCTTGTAGTCTAATAATGGGATGGACGCTTCCCTATAAGGGGTAGCTCACGGGTCGATCTTGCTTACAGTTCAGGCCATTAATGTTTGCCCTTGTAACTCCAAAAGAAAAAAAAAAAGATTGTCAAATGCAGGGAAGCCAATTTTGGGAGGTCATTGTTGGATGCAAATAACATTAGGTAAAATTAATATTTATTCTTGTGTACAATTTCAGTTACATAATTTTTATCATAATAGCCTATGAATATCGAAATTGTTTCTAGATTGCTAGGAAATGTTTAGAATTCTATACAAGGGTGAAAATTGGTTTTGCTGCTCTTTTTTATTAGCACATAGTTTTTCTTGGATGTATTTTAGGGAGACCAACATCCATTTATTACAAGTAACTAATTTAATTAATTTCTTTAATATCTAAAAATTAATTATCTAGCTCATTGAAAAAACTATGAAATAAATTTGGTATTTGAATTGCCATAAGAAATTCATTTATTAACTATTGTTTTTCTGCTTCTGTTTACTCAATAAAACTACAACAAAATAGAATTTCAGCGGCCACATTTGGCGGCAACCTATAAAATTGTCACTGAAAATTAGACTTGTGGCAATGACAATTATTGTGCCTCTGAAAATTCTGGCCTTCGACTGCCACATATTTTGTCACCGCTAAAGTGCTACAATCAGCAGCGATATTATGAAGTCAAAGTTGAAGGTGTAACTTTTAGCAACGATATTTGTTTATCCCCACTGAAGGTTATAGTTTTTAGAGGCAACTAACTTTTGTTGTCGTCGAAAGGGTGTTTCAATGGTGACTCCCATGTCACGGCTAAAAGTCTTGTTTAAAAATTTTAAAGACTTTAGCTCTTTTTTATGTTATTTATACAATAAATATGCTAATTGATGTAATTTGTTATGAGTTAATAAACTAATTCCTCAAATTATTGTGAGATAAAAAGAGTTTGAGAGATAGTGCGTTGTGTGTGAGAGAGTGAGAGAGAGTGAGGGATGGGGGAAGGGAGAGGTATGGTGTGTATGAGAGAGAGATTATAATTATATTTGTACTAGTATATATGTGAGATGGAGAATTAAAGATGCAGAGTGTGTGAGAGGGTGGGAGTGCAAGCATGTGAGAGGGGATAATTTATAAAGATAGGGAGAGAGAGGAAGTGGGAGATTGAGTGTGTGAGAGGGAGAGAGGGATAATACATTTGAGAGGGAGTACACATACAGTCAAGTGTTTGAGATAATATAACTATATTATAATTAAATTTATGTTAGTATACTTATTTTTTATAAATAGTATACTTAACTTAAATATAATGATATGATGTTATTATATAATGAGTGCTTGTAATATAGAGAATGAAAAAATAATATAATTGTTTTGCCTATTGTGAAAGATAATATAATTGATGGAGGCAATTGTATTAAATTAAGTTATGTGAGAAAGATATAATTAAATTAAGTTTATTTATATATTTTATAATTAATTAAGATTTACTTTATCATATTAATCTTTTATATTTTTATGATTTGTTGTAAAAGTTCACTAATTAAATTCTTTAGGCGAGCTGGTAACTGTGGTTACTCAAGCCAATTAGGGGATCCAGGGTTTGATTCTACCTAATGCAACTTTAGTGGTATTTTCTTTAGTGATGCTAATTTGTTAAACAAAATATAAAAGGGTGGTTACTCAAGCGAATTAAGGAACTCACAGTTTGATTCTGTCCAGTGCAACTTCAATGGTATTTTCTTTAGTGATGCTATTTGTTAAAAAATATAAAAGAATATTACTTACGGCAGGCCAAAAACGGATTTGAACACAAACTAGGTTGTTTCAACAAAGCACTCACACCAACTGAGCTAATAATTGAAACATCTAGCGGGAGTTATATTATTTATATAAGTTGTATAATAGCTTAAAATCTAAAACCTAAATCCCAAAATTTCAGTTTAGTGTCTCTATTATTTTCATTCAGCGCCACTTTTCTTTGTTCCCTCCCTTGCGAATATGAACTATAATTGGGTTATCCCTGAAGCCTTGTTTCACCCTAATTCTTTGCTTCGCTCCTCTCCTCTTCCAGCTGTCGCCGGTGCTCCTCCATTCAGGTAATGACTAATATCCTTTCATTCTTGTTCTTCTACTTATTGCTTTATTCCGTCCTTCTTTGTGAGTCTGAAAGTTTCTATTTTCTTCTTCTACCCTATTTCAACTGCAATTTCCATGGTTATCGCCCATATAGCCATATATGGCGAAGGAAAGGGTAAGAGTTTTGGCTTCCTCTTGAAAAATTCATGTCAATTTATGTGTGTAGTGTTTGACCAAAATTTTGTAGGTTAAGATCTCACGTACAAGGTCACCAACAATATAAGGATTTACAATAGATAGTAAGAACAATCAAAGGAAACACTCTTATTGATGATTTCCCAAGTTTGTATATTGAGGATCACCAATGGAATGTAAAATGTTAGGATTAGGGAGTTCTAAGTGTCCCTTGGTGTGGGCACTCCTCCTTTTTATCCTCTCCACCTAGGTACGTCTGTTGCTATATTTCCGGATCCAATGGGATGTCTTCGCCCCTATATTTAACAGATCTTGGAGCCTCTTTCACTTAGTTGATATGACTGGCGCCTCCTGAGGAATCATGGGCTTAGCCAGGGGCCATGACTTGCAATTGATCTTAGGCCTGGAGCAGGACCAATATCTAAAGCCCTATACTTTGAAGAAGAAATGGCTCCAAGTGAACTAGTTGAGTTGAAAAAGAAAATTGAAGAGTTGTTAGGGAAAGGGTTTATTAGACCCAGTGCAGCACCATAGGGAGCTCTAGTACTCTTTTTGAAAAAGAAAGATGGAAGTCTTAGACTTTGTATTGATTATCGGGAGTTAAACAAGGTAACCATCAAGAATAAATACCCACTTCCCAAATAAATGATTTACTAGATCAATAATCTGGTTCTTGTATATTTTCAAAGATTGACCTACGATCAGGGTATCATCAACTTAAGGTTAAAGCAGAAGAAGTACCGAAAACTGCTTTTCGGACAAGACATGGTCATTATGAATTTCTTGTAATGTCATTTGGGCTGACAAATGCACTTGCTATATTCATGGACTACATGAACCAAATTTTTCGTCCGCACCTAGACCAATTTGTGGTAGTCTTTATTGATGATATTTTAGTATACTCAAGGAGTAGAATAGAGCATGAGCAATATTTGAGGATAATACTGAATACATTAAGTTAAAATCAACTCTATGCCAAACTGAGTAAGTGTGAGTTTTGACTTTTAGAGGTTAAATTTCTAGGCCATGTAGTCTCACAGCAAGGGCTCTCAGTTGATCCTAGCAAAGTGGAAGCAGTACTGAATTGGAAAAAGACCAAAGACTATACCAAAGATATGCAGTTTTCTAGGTCTTGTTGGTTATTATCGACGTTTTATACAGAATTTCTTTGGAATAGCTTTGCCTTTGACAAAGTTGACACGAAAAACTCAACATTTTGTGTGGGATGATAGTTGTGAGAAGAGCTTCATGGAGCTAAAAAAAAGATTAACAATAGCACCAGTGCTGACAATCCCAGATCCATAGTTTACTTTTGTTGTTTATACAGATGCTAGTGGGCATGGATTGGGATGTGTTTTGATGCAACATGGCCGAGTAGTGGCGTATGCATCTCGTCAGCTAAAGCCTCATGAATTGAATTATCCCACTCATGATCTTGAGTTAGCAGCTATTGTATTTGCTTTGAAAATCTGGAGATATTATCTCTATGGTGTGACCATAGAGTTGTACTATGACCATAAAAGCTTAAAATTACTGTATCATCAGAAAGAGTTGAATATGAGACAGCTCATATGGATGGGGTTGCTAAAAGATTATAACCTAGAAATCAAATACCATCCAGGGAAGGCCAATATAGTTGCAAATGCATTGAGCCATAAAACAGTACAGGTTGCAGCCCTGGTGATACATGAGTACCAATTGATTGAGGATTTTAGAGATCTTAGTTTATTCAAGCAGATTTCGATCAACAATTATAATGTCATTGAGGTATATAATGATATGAGAGCAGCGATCGAGGAAGCTCAATTGTAGGATGGACAAACATAGTATATCAAAGGGATGATTGAGAAAGGTAAAACTCAGGAATATGATTTGTCACCAAATGGATTAGTTATATACAAGAAAAGATTATATGTTCCACCACAGATAAATTTGAAGCGACAAATCCTAGAGGACGCTCATAAGAGTAAATACACTTTGGATCCAAGACCGATCAAAATGTATCATGACTTACGGTCCATGTATTGGTGGCCAGGCATGAAGAGAGATGTGACGTAGTTTATTGCTTGTTGTCTTACATGTCAAAAAGTAAAGATTGAGCATTAGCGACTTTCAAGACTTCTTCAAAATCTTGAGATTCCTGAGTGGAAATGGGAAAACTTTACCATGGATTTTGTCACGGGGTTGCCCAAGGTCAAAAACCATGATTCAATTTGGGTAATAGTTGATAGATTTACAAAGACAACCCACTTTCTACCTATCAGCATCCACTATTCTCTTGATAAATTGGCGGAGATATATATTAAAGAGATTGGCGACTACACGGTACTCCAAAGAATATTATTTCAGATCGTGATCTTAAATTCACTTCCAAGTTTTGGAAAGTGGTTCATGAAGCTTTGGGTACTAAGTTGAGATTCAGCACAACATATTATCCTCAAACAGATGGACAAACGGAACAAACTATACAGACACTTGAAGATATGCTGAGAGCTTATGTGTTAGATTTCAAAGGCAGTTGGGAATAGTTTCTTCCACTGGCAGAGTTTGCTTACAATAATAGTTATCATTCGAGCATCCAAATGGCTCCATATGAGGCGCTATATGGAAGGAAATGTCAATCACCCTTATGCTGGACGGAATTGTATGAGAGGCGCTTACTTGGACTAGACATTGTGAATCAGACAATCGAGTAGATCAAATTAATCAAGCAGTGACTAATAACTACTCACAGCGGACAGAAGAGTTATGCTGATAAGAGGAGGAAACCTCTAGAATTTGAAGTTGGTGATCATGTTTCCATGAAAGTTTTACTAATTACAGGCATTGGTAGAGCACTCAAAGTGAAGAAGCTATATCCTAGGTACATTGGTCCATTCGAGATCTTTGCGAAGATTGGGCCAGTAATGTACCATATAGCTTTACCACTGAACCTAAGCAGGTTGCATGATGTTTTCCATGTTTCCCAATTGAAAAAGTATCAAGCTGATCTAGAACATGTGATAGAATATCAAGAGGTGGAAATGCGAGATGATTTTTCTTATGAAGTCACACCTGACCGAATCATCGATCGGTAGGAGAAGCAACTCAGAAGTAAAAGTATTCCATTTGTCAAAGTTTCCTGGAAAGGATTATCTTCTAGAGAGGCAACATGGGAAATGGAAGAGGATATGAGAAAGCAGTGCTCAGAATTTATCGCTGTATAGGTGTAACAATTTTAGGGATGAAATTTTATTAAGGGGGAAGAGCTGTAATATCCCAAAATTCAAATACCAAAAATTCAATGTATATTTATTCAATAAATAGAATCAAGGGCAATTTTTGGAAATTTGAAAAGTTTATTTTTCCCTTATCCATTAAAACGTCCAGAAGCTCAGAAAATCATTAGAAATCTGTAGAAAATTCTAAAAAATCGAAAGAGGAAAGAAGGTGAATGAATAGTAAAAACTCTGGGAAAATTCGCTGATTTCGCTACCGAATCGTAACTTTCGTCCGAAGAGTCTTTCACAAATCTTCTTCTCCTCATCATAAGCTTCAATTCTATGGTTTTAAATTTTTGATTGGTGGAGTTTGGTGTCATCTACTCAGGGTGGGCACTGCCAGAATCCAGAACTGGTTGCATAATCGTGCTCAGGTAAGTTTAAGCTTCGATTTGACCTGAATATTATGATGTTTGAGTAATTCTTCATAGATTTGTGTTACTGATCTGATTTTCTAACGCCATGAAAATGAAGTTTAATGGTTGTGTAATTATGAGAAATGGGTTAAAGAAGGTTTAATGATGTTAGATCATAAGTCTTGAAGCTCAATTTGCAAAATTGGATTCTTAAGGATAAGGTTCTGTTCAATTCTGCATAAAACCTGAGGAAGAAGATGGATTTTGATGTTTTTGAGTATTCCATTGGATTCTACAAGAAAAATTATGTGGAATTACATGTGGTTGTCATTTTTGGATGATTATACATAATTCTAGAATTTTTGGAAGATTGGTGTTGTTGTTGTCCAGATTCGTTTATGGAAACTAGTATTGTTGTGGAGTGTATTTCAGTGGTCAAACCTTATCCAAAATGCCTGATATTTTACATGGTGAAAGTAGACACCCTGAGCTTCTTTTTGGATACGTAATTTAAGCCGTTTTACTAGGTATATTGAAAGTTATCATTTTTTCAAAGTTTGACCATATTTCTAAAGTACACTCTAGAACAGCGAATCTTTGACGAATTCTTGGGAACACTGTGGTTGTAATAACTAAATTTGGTTATTTTTCCATGAAAGTACACTTAAAGAGCTTCACTTTAGGCTTTGGAATGAGTCAATTTGAAATTTTATAGAATTGATTATGATTTTGTATAGTTAACTAAAAATCTATCAGTTATCTAGAAAACTATGAAATTACATTGAACAGAGTTGTATTGAGCAGTTGAAACTGTGGTAGAGAAAGAAAACCAACAAATATAATTTAATGGCAATAATGGTAAAAGCAATAACCATTTACTTGTTACCCTAAATTTTGATAGGAATTGGAAATTTTCTAAGCTGAAATCAAAGTTAGGACAACTGAAATTTAAGAAAGGAGATAGGCAGTAACTCTATCTTTCATAAATTATGTGAATATTTTATATGTTTGTGTACGCCATCTTCTGTGATATTTAGATGAACACTGTATTACCGAGCCGAGCAATTTGTGCGAGTAGATGCTTTTGCCTAGTTGTTGAGCAAGATCCTGACCGAGGTGTACAGGTAATGGGGGATTGAGCCCCTAACTCATGTATACATGCCATGATGATTGTTTGTATTGTTAATATGTTGCATAACATGGAGCATGACATATTTAATTTTTGTATATTATATGATTGATTATATGTTACTACTAAGATTCTTTTGAATCTCAGCCTTTTTCAAAAATTAAAATATTCCAGATGGAGGTAGTGGCTCGAAGAACAAATCTGTAGTTACAGGCAAGTAGAGTTCCGGTGCACATGTAGAGACTATTGTTGGTTATCTAGTTTGTAACTTAGTTCCTATTGAACACTCCACACATGTATATGTATATATTTCAAACCCTACGTGGAATTTCCTGTATTGTAAACAAGTACTTAATGTCAGTATGTTTCCGCTATTTCTGTATGCCTTACGGAACTGTTCGCTTATTACTCTACGTATATCAAAATGTTAATGGGGTTTGACAAAAGCTCCCTAGCCCGTAAGTGTTTTTATTTTTTCAACATTTTTCTTTTAGTTAAAATCTGTCATAAATCTTATATGTGTGCTCATAATTTTTTTTCCAGGCATTTAGTTGAAGTATCAACTCTCTATCTTCTTGAACTTCTTATACATTGTAAGTTTTTTAATTTTTTAGCTTACAAATATAATAATACTTAGTTTAATCGTCTGTAGAAGTAACATGTATGGCTTAAGTTTAAACAAATTAAATGCTGGAGTTCTTTTATGCATTATACATGAAGGCGCAATATTGCAAAATATACATGCTATGTTTTTTCATTTTGTTATGGATTGTATTGTAAATTGCTAGGGATTTTGGATTATAAATGGAGGTTTTCATTAGGAAACTAAAATAATAGTGAAAAGTTATTTTTTTTAAAAATAAAAAACTTCTTACGGTGCTTCTCCAGGGAAGTGCCATAGGAATTTATAAAATTATTACTTTTTATAAATAAAAGACTTCCTACGGCACTCCTCCAGGGAAGCTGGGTTTTTTTTTTTAAATAATAATCAAGCTACGACGCTTCTATATATTCAAGAAGCGTCATAGCTTGTTTTAACGGTGCTGGAAGCTACGGTGCTTCCCAAATGCCATAGTATTCTTTAAATCGCATCTTGTGTTTTTTGTAGTAATGATACCTCAAACAAGATATGTAATTTCACCTTGATTACTACAATTACAACTCGAGTAAATGCCTTCTAACTCTCACCCTACTCAAGTTGGTAGTGCGTGAGAAGATTGATAAAAAGTTTTAGGAGAAGCTTGCAAAGATGGAAGCAAATCTTGCAGCAGAGCGTGCAAAGATGGAAGGGAAGCATTCACAATTTGAGTACAAGATGGAATAAATGGAGTAGAGAATACATGCTCAACTAGTTGGCTTGATGAGACAAGGGCAATTAGCAGCTCCTATTTCATCTGCTCCCAGTCTTGATTGTAATATCCCAAAATTCACTCAAGGGCTAAATGACTCAAAAAGTAAGTGTAAATAGTGATTAGAAAAAGTAGAATAAAGTATGAGTTTGGTTTGAATTAGTTAAAGGAAAGTGCTCAATTCCTTTATGTTGTGTCAAATATGATATGAAAGGCTAAGGTTTATATTTGAAAAAGCATGATTTCAAAAGACAAATTGAACAACACCTTTCCTTTATTTTGTTGAAACATGTCAGTCAAGACAAAGAAAAGGAAAGGGAGAGCAATTATTCATCCAACACAATACCTATACTTATCGATTTAGATAAAGCACTCTTCCTCACTACACACACCCACTTACTCATACTACACTATACACTCTTGCAAATCAGTTCAAGGGGAGAAGAGCAATTATTCATCTAACACAATACCCACCCTTATTCTTTTAGGTAAAGCACTCTTCCTCACCACACACACACCCTTAACCACACTACACCACACACACTTAAACAATTAATCAACACTTGGACATATGGGCACACTTAATAAAGCAAAAGGAAAAGAGGAAAAGAGTAGACATTTACCTAACATGACACATCACTTCATCCTACTCTCTCATACTCATTTCGGCCAAGATATGAGGAACAAGAAGAGAAGAGTTTAATTAATATATTCCCTCCCCATTTAGTCAAGAAGGATGGCCAAGCATAAGGAAAAGAGAGAGAGGGAGTTGGTCTACATTTAATCCACTTTTACAAAGGGTCACATGGCACCACACCCACCCACCTACTTATACTACACCACACACTCTTGCAAATTGGTCAAAGGGAAGAAGAGAGGGAGTGGACAATTTTATCAATTGAATTCCTCACCTTTTATCAATAAAGGACAGACAAGACACAAAGAAAGGAGAGTTTGGGTTTTTCTATTTAATCAATCAACACTCCCTCTCATACTACACCCACCCACCTACTTATACAACACCACACACTCTTGCAAATTGGTCAAAGGGAAGAAGAGAGGGAGTGGACAATTTTATCAATTGAATTCCTCACCTTTTATCAATAAAGGACAGACAAGACACAAAGAAAGGAGAGTTTGGGTTTTTCTATTTAATCAATCAACACTCCCTCACTCTCATTCATTTCTACAAGTCAGGCCAAAGAAGGAAAAAATAGAATAGAGAAAGAGAAAGAGAAAATGATTGGAAGAGAAAAGGAACAAGAAGTAGACGTAAGCATAAGTTTTGTTTTAAATCAAGTATTTTGAAATTTGGTTGAGTCTTTATGGTGACGACATGCTACTCTAATTTTTTTTATTAGTAACCTTAGGATTTTAATAAGAAGAGCTCATAAAAATCATGATAAAAGGGGTTTAAGTATGGTAGGAAGGAAGTTTAGCAAATTTTGTGACGGAGGTTGCAAAATCATTGTTTTTCCCTATGATGCATTTTAGCCTTGACTGGTTTGTAGGGAAGGAATTGGTTTTTTCCAAATTTGAGGTTCTTCAAAATTTTGTGGGATTAAGGTGTGGTTATAAATTTTGGATCATTGGAATGAAAATATTAAAATTGGAACTTAAGTATAGTGCTTTCAAATTGACTTTTTTGGGGGACAAATTGCTTGTGACATGTTTTTGGAAAGCTAAATCTTATCCAATGGTCATGATATTTTCCAGAATAATAGTAGACATCCTAAGCTTTAATTTGATATATAATACGTGCCATTTGGATTAGTATATTGTGAGATATGACTTGTTACAATTAAGCATTAAATCTGGAATGATTTCTGCGGTAGTAAGGATTGATTGAGAATTCTAGAATTGTGTGAGTGATTGGCAGTAGGAGGTATTTTTCCTTTAAAATAGACTTAAAGAGGGTCACATAAAACTTTGAACCACCTCAATTGGAGATTCCTAGACAACATTATGAATTTTCAAAGTTAGGTGAAAATTCTGGCAGCATAGGTTTGACTTGCGAATTTAACATATTCAGGATAAATTGTAATTAGTTGAGTTCCAAGGGTAGAGTTAAGTACTTGGGACTAGTGTAGACACATTGGATACCCATATGGCATATTGCTCTAGTCCAAAAGATAACAAACTCAATTATCTTGATTTATCAAAGAATTAGGACAAGTAATAACTCATCCGTTTGTAATTTTAACTTATAGGATTCGATATTTGCCCGGGACACCCAATAGACTAGGAAAAAGGACAAGACTTGGAAAGGCTTTTAGATAGTAACTTTTCTCTTATATGATAAGTAATGCTTTGTATGTATTTCCCTGTCATCTGGTTATGTGCAGGACAATTAGTCTCGAGGCGTTAAGACTCGTGAGTACAAGTTGCACAGGGTGTCTTGAGCCAGGTAGGCTTGAGGTAGAAGGCCTATGAGTGCACCTTGTATAGGCCAGAGGCCCTGCTACCAGATCAAGATCACCAAGTGCTGTGGTAAGAGGCCAGTTAGGTCCTTTATTTACTACATATTGTGAATAACTGTTTTACGTGATGATTGTTTACATGCTTTGTAATTTACTTATCATATGAGTGATTTTTGTTACTATTGAGATTCTTTTGAATCTCACTCTTTTTCAACAATTAATCTACAGCAAAGGCGAGCAGTTCTAAGCATAAGAAGATAATCATGGATGAGTGAAGCGAATGACAGAAAAGTTTATATTTCCTTAGGTTATCTATTTTTGGGGGATTTGTATTTGTAACTATAGTAAGATTAGTACTAGCATGGTAGTAGCCGTAATAGCTGTAACCACATACATTAGTACTTTAACGTACATACTAGTACTTTCACGCGATAAATATAATATTTATAATGAAATCCCCAAATCATGGACCACTTTAATTTGATCTTATAACAATACAATCTCATAGAAATCTTTAAAAATTGCTTAGATAACTCCAATTATCTTTAAAATATCATTCAAATATATAAAATATGGAGAGTTATCACACCCCCACAGTTGCATCAAATCTTGTCCTCAAGATTTTAAATTATCAAACACCTAAGGAAAATCATGGAAGCAAGATCTTTAAATCAAACACTACAAAATTGGATTTAGTTCAAATTTTCAAGAATGAAGTTTTCTTAAAACTCTTTTCCACCGTCTAAAAATGCAAGTAATTTAGCAAGTAACTTGGCAAAGACAAACGACAATAGAATGTTCCTTACTAGTAAAGTGTTTGCACTCTTCTCTCAAGATCATGAAAGGGTTTATGTTTCACTCTAATTCACTTATTGCAACCTATCTACCATAAGCTTGTTTATCATCTCCATCTATAGTACTTTATCCCATTGTTCACACAAATCAAAAGGACTTTTCCAAGGGTTATAATGAATAGTGCAGAATAATGAAATGAAAGTGATCAAAATGTTATGAAGGAATACTTTAATTAATGCTAAGCAACTAAATGGCATTCATGAAGAATAAAGGAATATCCACTTAAAGAAAACAAACTCATTTACACTCTAAACAACATTGATCAAAATTAAACTCAATCATTCATTTTTTCCCTTTTATTTCTTCCATTCTTTTCTTTTCTTTTTTCATTTCTATTTCTTTTCTTTTTTCATTCCTATTTCTTTTCTTTTTTCATATTGACCTTTCTTTCTATCTTTCTTTTCTTTCCTTTTTTTCCCCTCTCTTTTTATTTTATATATCTACTTTCTTTTCCTTGTTGCCATCTACACACACTCCTCTAGTGTTGAATTTCTAGCTCCTTCACTTTCTTTCTAAAATTGTTTTACTTAGCACTCCTTAAAGTAATAAATGAATGGAAGGGAAAAGATATAAAAATTGTATTTCTCAAACAAAGGTCTATTTACTCTATGCAATTTTCTTTTAGAAACAAAGTAAGGCTCAAATGGGGTAAAGGAAATGATTTTCATGTGATAAGGATGGACATTTGGCCAAACAAGCTATGAAATGAATGCCTAAATCATCTTTGTACATGCAAAAGGATTTTTAAAGCTTTAAAAGAGATTCAAGACAAGTTCTAGAGATAAAATTACAATAAGTGTACTCCCTCTTGAAAGAAATGAATATTTAGGTTCAAATTTCTCACCGGTATTTAACATCATAAAGTCAATCATCCAAACCAAATTCTTTGCCTATCTACTAACATTCCAAGAAGATATAGAACCAAATTCTAATTAAACTCAATCCTTTTCAAATTCAAATCAAACCAACTTTGCCAATGTTCACAAGTAAAATCCAAGCTTCCATGAAAAGCAAAATTTGTTTTCAAAATTTGTCAAAATTTTTCTATTTATATGCAAAATCAAAGAAATTTTTCAAAATTAAGGACAAGTCATACAAAATCAATGGTACCCTCACCCCCATACTTAAATGTCACATTGTCCTCAATGTGAACAAGTAACACTAAGTAATGGAAGTGAGGACATAACCACATCCAAGTGTAGGGATAGCAAAAGCTTCTAAGATCTCAAATGTTTACCACTTAAGCACAATTCACAAGTGCCACCACTCAACTTGATATTCAAAAACAAATATAAATCACATGCAACGCTAGACTATAACCAGCACTCATATCTAGAACATGTAATCAACTATCAAATTAAACAAAGCAAGGAAAAGTAGAAGGTAACTCCCCTCTTAATCCTTGTCTTGTACTCTTGAATGGCCTTCCTTGTGGCTACCAAAGTGGAATACAATATCAGGGGCTACCAAAATCCTACAAAATCAAAACAAAACATCAAACTAAACTTTAGAAGTGCTAAGTTTATAGTTTTCAGCTAGACTACTCAAAACAAACCACTAATCATAAGTATCAAACACCTCAATTACTTTGGCTTCATTCCTTTTTAGGCAACAAGGTTTCAGACATAACAAATGATCTTTTAAGTGAACTACTTGTACTTCTTCAATCATAGACAAATTTAAAGTACAAGTTTTCACTAAATTCAAGTAAAGCACAACATGCACATCTTTATAAACAGATTTAGGAACTTCCAAAAATGAAAGCATCCCACAAAATCCACTTGGCTCTGATCAGTAAGATTAAATAGTCAATAGGAGAGTCATGAACAACAACTCTTGGGATCTTTCCACTAACCTCAACATCAAAGTCACAAAGATTAGGCTCTTCAACCGGAACCTCAATTGGACACCCATTATTCTCTTCCAAATTAATTTCAGGTTCACATTCATTTTTCCCATGATCAAAAGTCTTATGTAATTGCACACCTTCAATTTCCTCATAATAATTGTCATCAACACAAGAAGTGGCAATCATGGTTAAGGAATTAGCTTGATTCATATTTTCAATGGATGAAGCAATTTGATTCACATAAACTTCAATATTTTGAACCCTTGACTCAAATTCAGTGGCAAATTCCTTTTGCTTTCTATTAAACCTCTCTATTGATTCCACATACACCTCAAATAACTTTTCTAGATTAGACTTTTCTTTATATTCAAGGGTGTTTTCGTTAGAATGATGATGAGAGTGAAAAGGTGGGGTAATATCTTTTGAATAATGGCTAAAATGTGGATCCCAAGACTCTTGCTGCTCAAAACTTTCACTAGAATAAAAAGAATGATCAAAATAAGTTTTGCTCCTAGCGAAATAATCTCTCATATAGTGACTGGGAGTGACATATGGACAATGCTCATGTGAATGACTCTCTCCACAATAAACACAAGAAAAGCAATTATAAGGAGAAGAATCAACATTTTCAATCCAACCAGCATTTGTATTTTCTTGTCTTATTCCATCCACATGCATTCCTAATAAAGAACCAAGATATGCCAACTTATCACTGGTTGAACCAAATGAATGATGTGAATGATCCATTTTTTTCGAAGACAAACAAGAAACAATGAAAATAAAGCAAATCACACACAAGAAAACAAAATAAAAATATTCATAAAGCTCAAGCTTAACTTACTAAAGGATTTCGAATTCTAATCACCAATTGCCTTGAATCCCCGGTAACGGCGCCAAAAGCTTGATGCTACTAAATTTTAAATAAGCACTGTAAGTGTACGGGCCATATAAATAGTATAATAGCAAATCAAGGTCGTCCCACAGAGATTCAAGTTAATTGATAATTGGGCATTATAATTCCTATTTTCATTTAAGTTAAGCAAATCAAAGAAAGAGATTGAAAGACAATTTAAACAAATGCAAAAGAAACAAATTTAATGATTTAAAGATTTCAATTGATAAAAACAACCTAGAGTGACTAATCCCTTCTTTAAGTTTTAGAGCATGTATTTACCCAATTAAAAGTACTTAATGTTAAATTGTTAATCCAGAGTTTAAATGAGTATAAGTATGTTCCAATCACTTATACTCCTCGTTCAAGTTAAAATTGTTATTCCTAACTAATTTACTCAAGAAGCAATAAATGTCCAAATGCACTCTAATATGATTATATGGGTTCAATAGGTATATTCCTATCCTATTGGAAAATTAGAATAAATTCTAATCCCACATTACTTAATCTTATGGTCTAATTAAGATCCCTCTTCCAAGGCTAATCTAAATTTCCCAAATTCATACTTAGCGGTGATCAAGCACTAAGTAGACAAATTAATACAAGATTAAGTAAACAATAATTAACACAAAACACAATTAATTAATTCATACATACTCAAATCCTCAAATTAGTTCATAACTACTCTAGGTTCAAAGAGAGCCTAACCACACATCACTTTAATCAAGTTCAAACTAGCAGCAACAACAAAATTTAAAGTCAAAACCATACTGAATCAAACTAAAGGAAGGAAAATAAAGAATGAAGCTCTACCTTCCCAATCTCAAGTGGCGACTTTGGAGGGATGTTGCAACGACATTGTGACAGGAGGAAGATGATGTTAGAGCAAGCGTTTCACCCAAGAGGGGGGGTGAATTGGGTGATCTTAGAAATTTCGTTGCAAATATAAAATTTGACGTTGAAATTAAAACATGAAAGAGTAAGGAGAAATATCACCGAAGTGTACACTGGGAGTTATACTGGTTCGGCCACAACCACTTTGACCTACATCCAGTCCTCAGAGCTTCTCTGAGAGTTTCACTATAACTTCCAAGATTCAGTGGGTTCTTGGCACCTCAGTACAAGCAAGTTCCTACACCTGGACACTCGCTCCCCCTTACAAGTTGTAATCCAATCCCAACTCAAGGTTTCACAACCTTAAGTTACCTCAATAACAAATATTGAGTTTGAATGAAATATCTCTCTTACAGAGTGAATATGAATCACTGAAGCATAGAATCACAAGTACAATGAAAAATAGAGTAATAAACTTGATGATACGTTTGTGAGTGTGTTCTCTTATCTTTATCTGTTCAGATGTTCACATATATATAGATACGTTGGTAATGATTGCTGGAACATATTTCTTCAAGTCCGTTGGAGCGTGCGCAACCATTATTGACTTTTCCAGTTTTTGAAAAACATACGTTGCGATAGGTGACGGTCGGTGACATTTGAGCGTTGCTTTTGACTTTCCTTATTTGGTAAGATCTCTTCATAGTTTATCTGTTGAAATACTAAGAATACTAATATAATGAAAGGTTAATGAAATAGGAAACAAATCAATGACCGTTGGAATGATTTCAAACTTTTTGGGTTTGCTTACTCAAGTAGCTACTCGAGTATCACATGAAGTTTACTCGAGTACTTACTCGAGTATCATCGGGAAAACTTTGATCAACTGCAAGTCAACAGACAAATTTAAGAATACTCGGGTAGTGCATGGAATAATCAATTTTTAAACCTTTGGAAATGTATGTTTACTCGGGTACCTACTCGAGTAATGCACTCACAACTTTATGAGTTACTCAGGTACCAACTCGAGTAAACCTTCAAATAAACTTTTGGTTACTCGATGCTTTACTCCAGTAATGTTGGCAGGATTTCAAGGCCGAGAGCACTTACCTTGTTACTCGGATACGGACTCGAGTAATGCATTCATTTTTGCATAAGTTACTCGGGTACCACCTCGAGTAAATATACTTTTTGTGCTTGACTTACCCGGGTAATGACTTGAGGTTTTCCTTGAAAAATCTCTGCAAACTCGGGTACCTACTCGAGGAATCCACTTAAAATAGAACATTAAATACTTGCATACTAGAGTAATCACTCGAGGAAAATGAGATAAAAAGAAATCAAGTTAATCGGGTACCACCTTCAAGTTTTCACTTACTTCAGTGCGTTACTCGAGTACCTACTCGAGTAATATTGGCAGTGGTACAAAGTGCCGAGAGCAACACATTTTCAGAAACAGAGTTACTCAAGTACTTACTCGAGTATCATTGGCAACCTGAAGGCAACTGGAAGTTTTTCATATGGTTACTCGAGTAGCTCCTCGAGTAACATTGGTAGGCCGAGAGCAACTCCAAGTAGTTACCTGGTTACTCGAGTAGCTACTCGAGTAACATTGGCAGGCCGAGAGCAACTTGAAAATACTTACACTATTACTCGAGTACTTACTCGAGTAACATTGGCAGGTTACTGGAAGGTGCCTCTAGTTACTTCAAGTTTTGACTCATTACTCGAGTACCGCCTCGAGTAATGCCTTAGAAAACTTGCTTCTGTTCAACTTTCTCAGCTTTTTCTCTTGGCCTTTCTTCATTACTCCAATACTTACTTCAAGTGATGCTTACCCCTGTTATTCCTTAGTTCAAACTTGTTTATTAATCATTTCCTTTTCAAACCATTCTTTTGTTATCATCAAAACATGAGATCTAACAGATGACAATGGTGGTTAGTCAAGCTCTGTGATCTCTGTGATTTCCCATCTCGCTGTCAGCTCTCTCCTAGCTTTAGCTCAGTTGCCAACTCTCAGCTCTTGAAGATGATGATCGATCCTCTATCATCGCTGCTCCTCACATCGCATCTCTATTTCTGATTCAGCTCTCATCACCGTCGAGCTCATCGAACCTGGGGAAGAATAAGATGAACCAGAAGATAATAACGCCTCCCCAAGTCCCACCTTCAATAATGCTCTCTCGCTGCTACTCCTTCCTGGTTTTCTCCGTTCAAGCTCAAGGAAGATTTCCAATGTCGGATGCTTTATTTCTTTTTCAGTCAGCTGCTCTCTTATCTTTAACCTGTAGCTTTTTTTTCCTTTAGGTCATTTTTGTATAAGCCTTTGATTAAAGGTGTCAATCTATATATAACTCACACTAGGGGAAATTATAGGATTTCCATGTGGGCCAATATCATGCGAGCGAGCTCACACCCCCTCTTAGCCCCCCTTTTACCAGCTCAAGATCACAAGTTAGTGTTTAAACTGTTGTGCTCCACACTCTAGACCAATTTGTGACTTTTCTGTTTTGACACACCCACATGTATATTATAATTCCAACAATTACAATGCATGGCCATGAAATTAACAACTAAAGGCATTAATCAATAAAAGAAAATTTTAAAAAAAATTAATTTTGTATTCCATCTTATTCAATTGATTAAAATTGAAAAAAAAATAACTATTTGGTTGTGGTGGTTGTTGTTGTTGTTTAAAATTTATGGAAATATGATTATAATGTAGAAAACCATGAGCAATTGCTGGTAAGTAAGACCAAGCAAACGCAATACGCATTGGTGGTTGCCGTGGATTCTGCCCATGCATGTGCATCCCTGTTCCTCAATCATTGTTCTTTTTAGGTTTTTTCTCAAGTTTTCTCTTGTCTTTCTATCATTGTCATCAAACTAGCAAATTAACTCACTATGCCAACCATTT
This sequence comes from Inga laurina, assembly GCA_963855925.1. Lineage (NCBI taxonomy): Eukaryota > Viridiplantae > Streptophyta > Magnoliopsida > Fabales > Fabaceae > Inga > Inga laurina. The sequence goes on from OY979701.1 coordinate 57,879,740, forward strand.
TCAGTTTATAAAATTGTGCTAAGCCTCTCTCAAACTTGTGTTAACTGCAATTTTGGTTGAGCTCTGACTCCATTCGCTGATTTTACTATTTTTACATTTCTAGCTAGCTTACAAAATCATCTGTACTTGCTCTTAAATTCAACCTAGATTTTTAGATTTAATTATGTTTAGTGACTTTATATGTGAACTTAAGAAAAACTTCTTTGTTGAGTATAATATAAACTACAGAGGTTGATGAATTTAATTTCAATTAGGTGGATTTAAAATATATTTAAACCAAATTATTTTCTTTTTTATATTTTAATATTTAATCATATATTGTTAACAACTATTTATTGATTAAAGTAAACTCTTATGACTTTACAATTAGAGTTCATGATCCAAATTTACATCCCTATTATAAGTTTGTGTAAACTTGTGAGCTAACAACCTTGCTTTCTAAGAATAAATAATTGTTCTCTTGATTTCACATTGGTAGTTACCACAAATCCACATATCGTAAATGAAGGAGATTGCCATTAGAGATCTCTTGTTGGAATAGATATAGAAATAATTCCTAAATATATAATATATAAACTCTAAAATCAAAGGTAACAGTGGAAGACTTTATCAATAGTATCTCTAGCCAAAGTAACTCTGCAAGCAATACTCACAATCGAAAAACTAAAAAGGAGAAAGGGAGATTAGAAGAAAATAATGCAGGATTCTTCTAACAGGAAGATGAGGCATAATTATGGTTTGGGAATAGCAGCCACCCCATCAGGGAACCCTTCAAGAGCAAGTAAGTGTATTTCAATATTACTATTCTAAGATCTGGCCTATACTATTTATAACCTCTCATCAAGGCTTGTAATAGCTTACCGGCCAGATAGGTAACCCTAAACTAAATCTCTATCCAAATCACGTACGGGCCACAATCAGGAGATATTTTATTCAAAACAATGATAAGATAATATCTAGATATTTGTATTAAAAATATAAAATATGCAATCATAAATAATAAAATATCTAACAATCTCCTATTTGGCCTGCAACCTAATATTAATCGGCAAGGAATGATCATTTAAACAATACTACAAGAATCAAGTAGTACCCTCACTAAATAGGTAAAAAACTTAATGAATAAACCCAGAATATTTATTTGGTTCCAACTTAAATATTTGATAATATCTCATAATTTAAGTACCAATAATTGAGACCATAAACTCAACTTGAACTTCATCACTTATGAAATATCTCATCTAGATCACTAAATGTGATATTATTGGAAATTGTGCCCTAAGGGCCAATCATTGTACTTTGAACATTATTATTTTAATGAAATTTTTCCATTCTGTTATCATATTATTTGCATGTTAACTGTGATAATTGTATCCTTGGATAATTCATAAAGATTGTCCTAAAATGTCCCTGGTCGGTCATCTATGTGGGAGCAGAGATGAAACAAGATTAGTATGACTTTGATAAGATATGGAGATACGAATCAAAGTCTTAGGCACTTGTAAGAGTACAAAGTGCTGGACCGACCCACTATGAGAAAGCTACATGGATGAAGTCATAAGCTTTTCTCATGTATAACCACGTCACAATGCCCTTAGACCTAAGGTCATCATGGATTCCTACATGAGAGTTGCTAAGCTTTGAACTAGTTAAAATTAAAGTCACTTTTGACCGGGTGATGATAAAGGCTACGATAAGGCTTGGTGGTTTTTCATGCAAAGGAATATGAATGATCAAGATGGAATTTGTCCCTCACATTAGTAGAGAGATATTACTGGGCCCCTCGATGAGTGAGTCTGAGAAATGTATGGCCATACTATGATGGAAAGGAGTTTCCATCTCTATTATCAGGCTACTCAGGAATCGATAAAGTAATGGTCAAGAACAAGAGGATGACATTATCCATGCCTTATCCTTGATCGATATATCGTGTGACAAAAGGGATGTAACATGGTTGTATGACAGGTTGCATCATGATAACGATCCTCATATGAATTGGGTAGTCGTAATGTCTTGCTAGAGGCCGCTTGCGACTTTTGGGTTAGTATAATTATTAGCCCACTGCCAACTTCATATGGGCCTATAGGGTCGCACACAAGAATGACCCAACACGAGATAATGTTTAATTTAGGGTGGACGAATTATATATATATATAATATAAAATTCATTAATAATATTATATAGATATATATTTTCAAAATATATATCTTATATATATATATATATATATATATGTATATATATTATATGATATTATTATATTGTGTTAGTTTTAAATTTAATTTATTAAGATATATTAAATTTAATAACTAACATAATAGAGATATAGTATCTCAGATTTAATTTATGAAGATAAATTAAATCTAATGGCTCTTTATTTGGATTAAATAAATAGGTTAAATTAAAATTGTTAGACAGATTTAATTTAAACTGAATTTATTTAATTAGCTCATCAAGATAATTAATAGTTAATTAATTTCAAAATTAATGATGATTAATTTTGAAATTTGAAAATAGCCCTCATAGGTTATAAACTTGGTAGAGCAGAGATATTGATATGCACATGAGAATTGAGAGCCGCAAGGAAAACCCTAGGAGACATTAGAGGTGCTAGCACGCAGTCTCAGTTGGAGAGCATTTGTGTGGATACCGGTAGAGGAAGCGGACCTGACGTGACGTGTTGGCTCCTAGAGATCGTGAAAACCATGATTCATAAAAGGTATGAATCCTTCCAACTTGGTTTAAATGCCGTTGATAGATCTTCGATTAGGATTGGTAAAATTTTAAAATTCTTCCACTGTGCCTGCCAATCCTAACAGATATATCCTTGAGGAGATAATTAATCCTTTTGATTTCTCCAAAAGCATGCTCTTCATTGAAGGATCTATGCCTTATGTGTTTATGACCCATTGACACTATAGTCATATAACACTCTTAATTCATTTGAATTAATTTAATAATTCTAAAACTTTTGATGAAATTCCTTAATAGGCAATCTTGTGGCTTGCCTCTAAGAATGACTAGGCCAAGTAATTCATGGTGGGACTAATCAATTAGTGACTGCTTAGCAATCTTATATACCCCCTCATGGTGCAACCACTAGTACAAAATAGCCCTTTTAGACAGCAACATTTAGACCAGTTATTGCGGATAAGGTCTAAAAAGTATGACCGGTGACAGTTTTGAAATTATAAAGAATATTTGAGACCAGTTCTTAAAATATGCGGCCTAAAAGATATTATTTAGACTGGTTATCCAAACAATCAGTCTAAAAAGATAAAAAATAATTAAAAATTAAAAATTTTTGAAAAGTTTTAGACCAGTTGTAACTAATAACTGGTCTAAAAGATAAAATGTTTAAGACCGATTATCCAAACAACCGATCCAAAAAGATATAAAATAATTAAAAATGAAAAAATTTTGAAACATTTTAGACCGGTTGTCACTAATAACCGGTCTAAAAGATAAAACATTTAAGACCAGCTGTTTCTTATAACCGGTCTAAAAGATGGGGAATTAAACAATAATATTTTTTTTTCCTTTTAAGACCTAATGTTTCAAATAACCGGTCTAAAAGATGAACTTTTTAGACCTTATTTTGATTGTAACTGGTCTAAAAGATTTGCCCCAAATTTATCTCTTTCTCAGAACCCTTTTTCATCATCGCGCCTAATTAAATTGAATCTCGCGCTCTCTGAATCTTCTCAGAACCCTTTCTTCCTCCCTTGCTTTTATAGATCCACCTCCACTATTCCCCTCCCCTCCTCCTCCTTCGCAATGGTCGTTGCTCCTCCTCCAACCGCCGCCAACCCTGCTTTTTAACACATCACCAAGAAATCTTCTGACCAGCTTCTTTAAAAATTTGCTCACCTCTATTCATCTTCCCCCAAAATCAAATCTAAGCGCCAATACTCCATCGCCGAATCTCACTGACATAACCCTTCCCATTCAGGCTCCACTTTAGTCGAAAGGTGGTCGTTTCTCCCTCCCGCCGCCACTCGCTGCTCTGCTTTGCTCAACAGCTTGGCATTGCTTGTGCCCACCTCAAGACCAGGGATATCAGAAACAGATCCCTCTTTATACTCTCGAGAAGGTCTGCTCCTGTTACATATATTGTTCCCTCAATTTTATTTTGTTAATTATTTATCTATTCTTGAACTGGCAGAAACAACAATAGCGTGACTTGATGTTGACAACAATTTTTGTATGAGTTCGCATTGACTATTGTTCACTGGTTCTTGTAGACGTGGTGGAGTACAGTGGAGGGTGCTTCCAGAGTTTTCATGGAGAAGCATTATCATCGGCATAAGCGTATGATCAATGATATTATTTAGCCTCTCATCATCTACTAGGTCCTAAAATATACACAGCTCTATAGGAAACGGGCAAACCAATAGTCCATGTTACTTCCGTTGGACTATTTCATCAACAACCACAAAAACTCAGAATTTCTATATGTATAATATCTACTGCACTATCACCATTAATTCGTTATTCATTAAAAACAATAAAAATAACTTTTAAGACCGGTTATGTAAAATATAAGGTCTAAAAAGACATACTTTTTAGACTAATTTTAAAAATAACCGGTCTTAAAAGTACTTTTAAGACTATTAATCATCACAACCGGTCTTAAAAGTATGACTTTTTAGACCAGTTTTAGCAACAAACCGGTCTAAAAAGTCAGTTTTTTTAAACCTGATCCTGGATCAACCGGTCTAAAAAGTGATTTTTAAAACTGGTTGCTTAACCGGCCTAAAAAGTAACAGATTTTTTAAACCAGCTGTATCAAGACTTCATCCAAAACCGGTCTTAAAAGCCATTTTTACCTGGTCTAAAAAGTGATTTTTCCACTCATGAACTTGTTGAGCATGTGCAAAGATGTATCATAATGTTAACTTTTCTATAGTTAACTCATCTTATAAAACTAAACAAGCTAATCACTCTACTATATATAAAACAAAAAACTTAATGTACATTTGGAAATGTACCACATGACTTGTAGCTTTTCAATTATATTATTCAAGCAAGAATATGCTTGACAATCCTCCTAAAATTCCCTTGCAATGGCATTGCTAGTTTTTGTGCACATTTAAGCAAGCCTATGCCTTGAAAATTAAATTAGAATGAACAAGATGATATTAGAGATATATGGGCAGTCTAATCACATTCTTATAATAAATGTTACTAATACAACTACCATTATCCATGAATGTTCAAATGCCTGTGATCGTAAGTCATTTATGGCATTCTTAAATATTTTGAAAATAACCTCTTTATATATTTTAAAAGAATAACATACTTAACATAGTCATATCACAACTTTGAATAATGGTGATTTACTAATTCGTAACACCTTAAGTCAAAATGCACAAGCTATAAATGAATCATCATTATGAACAATATAGATGACTCATCTCCCACTAATATAGTGATATGAATAAAAATTATAATGTTCTTAGCATGGTCCTGATTGTAATCACATCATGATACCTTAAGTATCACTGTTGTGAGACTTGCTCATGACAAAATGAACTCCTAATTTTGCTAACTAAATTCTCTATATTATTTACATGACCATCTTTGCTAATTCACATATATATCTCTCCTTATGTCCAAAATAGAAAGATACCAATAAGATCTTAAATCAAGATAGACATTTACCTACCACGAAAATATGGAAGGAGTTATACACAAATATAGGAGAAAATACATCATTAAGTCAATTCATTCTTCATAGAGAAGTTACATCAAACAACTTTATTGTGGCACTTAATGTTCCATACTAACAACTTTACAAACAAACTTATGTTGTTACTTACCTTAGAATCTATCATTAATTAATGTCTTTATTAGGAATTAACAATCACTCTCAATATTTATGTTCTTTTCTAATTTCTTAAAGTACATCACATAGCCGCTATGAAATGCCAAATTTTACTCACCATCGGTCTCAACTCAATCTTTTGATAGATTGAAGCTCAAAAAAGTGAGTCCCATGTAAAGCCAATGTCCTACCACAATTATGTTAGATAAAATGTTTTGATGATAACAAAGCTTATAAAGGTTTTGCAAATGATTTAAAAGATAAGCAAAGTATTTTTGGAGCAAATAAAGGTAACTTTTTGCAAGGATTGATACATCACTCGACTGACCACTCAAGTGATATATTTTGAAAAGCAGCTCATCACTGTAGTGACCATTGGAAGAGAAAGAAAATCAGATCACTCGAGTGACCACTCAAGTGATGTTATAAAACTTGTTTTAACTACCATGGCGATCTTTTGGGTGAAATGTTTTCACAAAAAAAAGACACTTGAGTGACCACTTGTGTAATATACCAAATTTTGCAATACTAAAAATGTGTAAACATGAAAATAGTATAATAAAATAAATATCGGTATTTACAAATTAAAGGTAGAGTTACTTTCGGAATTCCCAGATGTCCATCGTGTCATTCACAGAAATTGAGAAGTCAATATTTTAAAAATACAAGTGTAAGAAGTTGGAGCAAAATTCGTCGGCGGCTGTAGGGTTCAGGGGCGTCAATTGCGAGATCGGAGGAATTCGGGCATTTCGTGACATGCCTCGATATGCGTGCCATGGTCCCATGTGGGTCCCACATGGAATTCCGGGTAATGCACCGAAACTTTATTAAAAAGAACTTCAGTAAAGTATGTAATGACAGCTCATTATGACTCATGATGACACATCTTTCGTGTTGGCCAAATAAGGAAATGACAAGTGTCCCGAAATTATTACAAAGTAAAAACATGTTTTTGTGTTGTCCAAATGAGGGGGTGACATGTGTCCCTCATCATTACACATCATTACACCCACTTTAAGCCTTTCGTGTTGTCATCTTTGGAGTACGCCATCTAGCGTCTGAGTCCGGGGAATTCACTGGTCTCCGGCCGGGTCGCTTACTTTACGAGTCGAGCACCGAACCCAGGAGTCCAAGGAAATTGTCAAGCCTCCCCTTCCCCTGACCATTTATGACCCACCGAAGAAAGAGAAAAGTGGAAGACCAATGGTTGCATGACACGTGGCACTCGTAAGCCTTAAACATGTGACACGTGGCAAGATGAGATTAGATCATTTTATGTGATGAAATCACAACCATCCATGCCTTATTAAATGCCAAATTTCGTGCAAGCATGGAAAGAGAGAGAGAAATATGATTTCTTTAGCTTAAGAAACAAGAAGAGAGAAGGAGGAGTGAATAGTGAGTTTTCTTGGCTACCGGAGCCGATTTCAACCCTGAATCACCGTTATTGTCCGGTAAGTCCTTCAGGAAACTTCCTCTACTCACTATAAGCTTCAATTCTATGGTCTTATATTTCTCATTTGAGGTGTTTTGTGCCACTTAGTCTACTGGAGTACCGTCGGAATACCGAACCACTTGTAGAAATGCAAAGAGGTAAGCGTAGGCTTTCTTTTGAACCGAATACTTTGTGATTTCAATGAGTTTTTTTAGCTCTTGAACCACCCATGAATTTCATTCAAGGGGTGTTTTTGAAGAAGGAATATGTTTTAATCATATATAAGGTGATATATGATGTTTGGAGAAGTATTAGACTTGTTGGTTGTTAAAATCACAAAGTGGAATTTTTGTTGTTTTGGGAGGCAGATTTTGGTTGGGGGCTAAATCTAGTAGAAATATTTTGATTTTGGTATTTTTGATTTTCCATTGGATTCTACACAAAAAATTGTGTGGGAATAGGCTCTGGTTATAATTATAGTGAATTTCGGATCACCCCAATTCGACTTTTCTAGAATTAGTTATGATTTTTCAAAGTTCAGTGAAAAATCTGCCAGCTTTTAGTAATTGTGATAAAATTCAAAGCACATTGTTTTTGTAATAAAATTGGACATTTAAGAGTTAAGTTAAGCATTTGGAGTAGCTTGAGCTCATTAGCTTCATATTGGGCCTAATGTAGTGACCCTAATGGTAACCAACATAAGAGAATAATTTATGAAGAGTTGGACTAAGAAATAATTCATTGCCCATAAATTATAATTTATAGGACTTGACACTTGCCCTGGACGTTCAAAGCACGTCAATCAAGATCAAGATTTGGAAAAATTGTCAGGTAGTAACTTATCCCTCACATACTTTGTGATATGTTATATGCATGTTTGTAACATTGTGAATTTAAAACATTCAGATGAGAAGAGCTAAGGCCCAGTAGAATTTCCCAACGTTATGGCAAGGGACGATTGTCCTTGAATTGGTAACTTTATGCTTTCTACATATTATGAATTTATCTATGAATGTTGAATATGTTGATTGTACTATAACTTTGGTTGACATGGCATGATATATGTGCATTTTATATGAGTGATATCTGTTACTACTGAGATTCATTGAATCTCACTCTATTTTTCCAAAATAAATTTTCAGCTCGGGCAAGTAGTTCCTCAGACAAGAAGGTAAACACGGGCGAATGAAGCAAACGACTTATAATTAATTTTCTGTTAGTTATCTATTTTGAAGACTGTATGTAATTTGTATTTAAGTGTGGTCAGTCTCATACTGACATGTATGTAAGCGCCTGTATATAAGTGAACGCACAACGACATTCGTACCAGTAGTGAACAGCCATCCACCTAGGGCCGTTAATTAATCATAGTAGCTTGGGTTTCAGCAGAGAACTTATTAGTAACCACTCTGATATGAAGAAATGAACCTAACACAGATGGCTTAAAATAAATCATAAAATAATATGCGACCCAATCTGAAAATGATTTTTGAAGAGATTTTTGAAAACCCATTCAAGTGCAGCTCCACACTCTGCTTGAAGTTGGGACTTTCGCTGTTTACAAAAGATTAATGGTCTCCTTTTTAAAGATATTACTACACTTATGCCATCTATATGCTTTCAAAACATGGGTGTTACAACTTGAGTGATATGCTCAAATTTCATCACCATCACATCACCATAGTGAACCATCCAATAATCAGTGTTGTGAAAGAAAAGTCACTCAAGTGACCTTTTGAGTGATGTATTAAGCTCACTCGAGTGACCACTCGAGTGATGTGTTTAAATTTGTGTCACTTTCATAGCACCACAATGATACATGATAGTGATCTATTTTGAAAAAATTTTCTAAGAGAATATCACTTGAGTGACCACTCAAGTGATGTATTCAAATCTCATCACCATGGTGAACTGTCCTAGTAATCTTTACTTCAAAAATTTTTAAATATAAAATCACTTGAGTGACCGCTCGAGTGATGCATCAAGCTCACTTGAGTGATGCGTCCAAAAGACCATCACTAGCACAGCGGTCACAGTAAGCCTAAAAGTGTTTTGAAGACTAAAATTTTCTAAGTGTGAGATCACTCTTGTGACCACTCAAGTGATGTATTAAAAGTACATCACTACCAGAGCACTCTAGTCATAACATCGGGTGATCTATTTCTTCAGAAACCAAAGGAAACAAGATCACTCGAGTGACCACTCAAGTGATCATGTCAGCACTACCTGATCACCACATAGATGTTCCTAGTGATCAATTTTCAAAGAAATAAGATCACTCGAGTGATCATATTTCGTGTATCACTACCACATCACCATAGTAACCAATACTCTGTACTTTTTTTAAAAGGCTAAGTGAAGATCACTTAAGTGATGTCTTCTCAAAAAAATAGAGCATTGCTTTGAACTTTCTAAAAATAATTGGAATGATTGTGTAACTTGTCCTTTTCGCTTCTAATCACTCTAACACTTATTATATTGGTGCTTAAGTATTTTCCAAATGTCAAACAAGGATTATCACACAAATTGGAAAAATCACTTTTTGTGTTAGAAGCATTAAATGCGAAGGACTTTCAAATGATGGACATTCTCTCTGCTCCAACTGCTAATTCCTTAGATACAAGGAATGTTCAAAGACTCCAATAGCTATCACAATGACCAAAGCACTCCAACGAATACATTCAACAAGCAACAATCATTAAATCACTCTACCTATAAATACCCAAAGCATTGAAGATGAAGCAACAAGTCTCTACAAACAAAAAAATTATTTCATTCATTACTAAGTCTCGAGCCCTTACGTGTGATTCCGTACTTCAGTGATTATTCATATGCTCTTGAGTGAGTCATTTATTATATCATTTATTACATTGAGAAACTCAAGATACTTGGATCTTAAGTGGGTATTAAGTGTAAGGGGGAGCATTTAATCTTTGAATAAGAACTTGCTTGTATTGAGGCACCAAGAGTCCTGTGAATCTTAGAAGATAGTGCAAATCTTTGAAAGGCTTTTGAGGATTGGATGTAGGTCTTGTGGTTTGGACTGAACCAATACAAATATCATGTGCCTGCCTTCGATGATATCTCTCTAACCTTACTCCATCATTTAATTAAGTTTGATTTAGAGTTTAAATTTTAAAATTGTCACCCAATTCACCCCTCTTGCGTGAAAGGCTTGAACTAACAAATTAGAGGTAGCAATCCTCCATATGTGATCGCTCTCAATGAGTTTGATCACTTCCACTAATTTTGGCATTCTTAAATAATATGGCATTTCAAAATACTACACAAACTATAAAATAAAATGTACAACTAACTTGAATTCATAAGACCTCTATGCATTTTCACCAAAATATACAGTTTCAGCCTCTCAGAATATTTCTCTTCCACACTCTTCCTTTTATAAGATAATTCTATGTAAGAGTATATTTTAAGCCGAGCTTTCAACATTTAAGGTTTTAAGAGGATTTAAACATAAATTTTGTTAGAATCGCATTTAAAATATACATAATTGTCTATAGTGTGTCCCTTAAGAGGAAAACCATATGAGTTCAAGTATGAAGAAACTTTACATGTAGACCAAGTTTTGGTCCACTAATGATGTATTATCATGTCACCCATCTCTTCCAACTAATTTTATTTAATCCGTTTATCAAATTAACCACCCAATTTTGCTTTATATACTCCAAATACATCAAATGACACTACTCAATTATAAGGAAAATAGCATTTGGGTATTGTGAAAGGTCAACTATAAGGAGAAATGAATTATTTCACCAATTAGAACATATTCAATGGCAAGTGTATATCCATTACTGCCTCTAGTCAAATCTTTTAACTATAAGCACATTATTCTCTATATCCTATTACTTTATGGCTTTGGAGTTGGTGGCTTGATAGCCCTAATTTAGAATCTCAATCTTTCCCAAATATGAGTAAAACTTATATATATACATTTTCAATGAATACCTAATATCCATGCATATACTCATGAAAAGGAGTAATGACTCATGAGATATAAACTAAGGATCTCTTCCACCAAAACTAATGGAGGCATCTTACGTTATTAGTTAGAATCAATTTTATAGTCAATAAAACAATGTAATAACAATTATGAGAAATTCTAAATAAGTCCTTTAGCCTATAAGCATCCCTTAACTTTACTCTGTCCTTTTGTAATCATGATGACCAGCTCTTAATTGAGATTAATTTAATAAAAAAATTACATCTCATAATGTTATCTCACATTTTATACCAGTATCATTAAATACTAGAACTTTCCTTATACCTATTTTATCCTAATGGAAGAAGTAATATTTATCTTCTTATAGATTCAACAATTATCTCTAATAAATTCTATAAAACTAAACAATTGAGTAGATAACAATCATACGCTACAAATTCAAAATAAAATAAAATAATTAATCATGCTTACAAAATAAATATAAGAGGCAAAGAAAAAGCCATCACAAAAATAGTGTATGTTTACCAATATAAATCATACAATTATAAATTCGTATCACTAAGGTCTATCTGTGGATAAAGACATTATCATAGCTTCAATTTATCTCGAATTGATGAATCTAGAATGTAGTTATATTTTCTAATACTTCTGTGCTACTTAGAAAATATAATGTCATTCTATTCATTTCTAATTAAATATGCAATTATAATTATCTACTTGTGGGTAAAGATTAATTATAACGATATATTTAATTACAACTGATATGCTATAATGTCATATGTGATTATAAATGTCAATGCAACATAATTGAGGATGTTGTGGCAACTCCCCAAGGAACAAGTATGCTAACCACAAATATCATATGCATTTAAAACATAAATATGCACCGACAACTTAATAAGAATTTAAAAAATTAATTTAATCAACAAGAGTGACTAAATAATGAAATTTCACCACCCTTTGATTAAATTAATTAACCATTGATTGGAGTCGATGATCTAAAAATTCATAAGCGATTGTTTACACATGCAACATTGAGGATGCTATGGTTACTCCCCAAGATGCACGGTAATCGCAAATATTAGCTATGTGCATTTAATTCCAAATATGCACAACTCTTTAATGAGAATTTAATTGATTAATTCAATCAACAAAGTATGACTCAATAATCATCATAAATAAATTCTCCTACTATTTTGTGCATCCAAATCAAATCTAATATATGCTCATCTTACTGGAGGAACTAATTAATTTGATCAACACAAATTAAATTAATAACCCTCTCACTATTTTATGTATCCAAAAATTGTTTAAGAAATCAATTTCAGCATATTTCAATTAAAATATAACTTTGCAAAGTTCAAGAAATTGAAAATTCATCCAAAATTAATTACATATATATTAAGATAATTAAATGATACACCAAAACAAAATTTTCACAAATTAATATGATGCTAAAATAGCCAAAATTAATTTTTCCTTATTGGAACATAAAAATAAATCAGCATTCAAGTATTTTGATCAAATAAACTATTTATGGGATGAAGTAGCAATTAAACCCAACAATTAATCAAATGTCTAATTTCTTGAAAAGAAGGGAAATTGCTAAAGAATTGAGAACAAAATGGAGTTAAGGAAATTTTATTGAACCACAATAATATTTGACAATCAAACTTGAAATTCTCAATATCAACAACCCAATACATTGAATAATAACAATTGTCTAGAATTTAAACAAACACATACCTATAAGAAAATGTGAATAAAAAACATGACTGGAAGAATATATCCTCCCCTTGTTGTCAACTTAATGGCCCAAACGATTGAAAACATAGTAGAGCCCAATAGAAATTGTCCAAAACAACAACATATATAAATAACCTAAATAAGCTCATGAAGACAAAATAAATGGCCCAAAACAATATAGGCCTCATAAAAGAAAACCAAGAGCAATTTCCAGAATAAAAAGAAAGTTTTAACTCCAAGACGGTTTCTGAAAATAGATCAAAATGGCCCATAAAATTTTGTCAAAAAAATAGGCCCAAAAACTAGCCCAATGAATTTTATATATTGGAAAAATAATTAAACTAAAAACACGAAGCCCAAATAGAATGGCCTAGAGAATAAAGATGTTTCAAAACTCAGAAATAAAAAAGAATGCACAGCCCCAAATGTAGGCAAATAATAGATAAGGCTAACAATTTTCATCAAGTAAAAGTAGGGGAAACAATTTTCACAAGACCAAAATAACGGTCACGGTCCAGGTTTTGGGCAAAAAACGAGAAACCGAAAACAGATGGCCCAAAACGCGGTCATCCTATAACATTCTAAATTTTATTTTATGGTTTAATTACAATTAAAAAAGAATTATTTATGAAAAATAGATTTAGTAGGTAATTATAGAATAATGATAATTTATTATTAGCATTATTGGAACTATTATTATAAAAAAATTAATTAATTAAAAAAGGGGTAGAAAGAAATAATATATATATATATAATGAAATAAATAAATAAAAGAAAAACTAAACATCATAATAATAATAATAATAATAATAATAATAATAAATAAATAAATAAATAAATAAACAAACTGAAGGGCACGCTGGCCCTTTAGTTTGTAGTCATGTGTGGCGGGTATATTATTATACCCTACCTCTTTTTCTCATTCTACGAGGACCAGACCAGAGGGGCGCAATTTCTTCTTTCTCCGGCGGCGACCATAGCAATTTCAGTCAGGGCTAAATCTTATAGGATTATTAAGCTAGTTAAATTTACTTCTACTCACAAAACTATATTCATAAAAATTGTTTTATGTATTTTTTTCTTTTCTAATGAAGGTAATATTGTGCTAATTAGAGTAAATTTTGGGGTTAGGATTTTAAGGGAGTTTTGAGTTTTGACAATAGATAGCTATAGATATGTAGAGGAAGGCTAATAGCTGATTTTAATCGATTTAGATTTATTATTTGATTGCTTTATGGTTTTATAATTAATTCCTTTAGAATATATAGATCATAAATTATACTTTTTTTTTTGCACATTTTTGCCAATTAAATTTGTGTTAAACAATTTATTTGGGCTATTGGAGTTGTTATTGAAATTTTAGTCAGTTTTGATTTGTAGATTTTGAGTTATATGAAGTTATAAGTTAAGATTTGATATTTGAATTAGAGCTTGATATGATTTTGATTTTGTGGAGGTTTGAAGAGTTGTTTAATAATTGGGCTACACTCATATAAGTTAGAAAAGAGATTTAATTGGTCTAGAATATTGATGTTGGTGATTTTTTGACTATGGGTATGTTGGAGGTGAAACTTTAATTTAGAAAATTGAGTAATTGATGTGGGATGATGGTATAGAGGTTATCTAAAGATTTTAAAGAGTGAATTGGGCTCATGAAAAGTGGATTGTTGAGGTTAAAGGTTGTTAAGGAAATTCGAATTTTTCAGGATAATACTTGTAAAAGAAATTGGGTTTTTGGGGGTTGAATTGTATAATTTAATTATTTTATTGTTGCTTGTGGTTGATTGATATGTACATTGATAATGTAAAGTTTTCTTGTAACTGGTAATTGCTCGTGTTTTGCTTCTCAAGTTAAGGTCAAGCATAGAGTTGAGGTAATCAAGATTAATTTATTCTATATGCATGTTTTGGGCTGTAGCCTGTAGGGTGTTTTCTAAACTATATTTTCATCTATACTCTTGTAAGTGTTTTGGAAAATTATGTGTATGTTTGAATATGAAATTAGTTAAGCGAAGTAGTGTATTTTCCAACTGTATGTATGATTTAGACTTATGATTGAGATTGTTGCTACTGTGATAGGTATGATGTTTGTGATGAAATTTTGTATATGAAATGTTAATGTTGTAAAATGCTTTCAAATATTATATTGATATATTGTTTTTTTTTTTTTGTTATGGGATATGCTAGGTTGTATGGAAGAAATATGGTGAAATTGTATCCATTGACTCTCTCATTCCTTGCCTGGATTTTGAGTTGAATGTTTTGGACGGACACCTCCCTGTTACAGTATATCGGTGGTGGTATAGGATGAGGCAGTATTCTTGAAGTGACTTTGATTAACGAATGTTTTGTCTTTTACTTTAGTCTTGAGATCTATAATAAAAAATTAACCAAGAATTGCGTATAGACAAATTTAGGATCGTTCTTTTTTCTTGATGAGCATTTTATTGAATCCTAAGTAACCTAAATGCTATGCAAAAGCACTAAAACAAGGGGAAAATTGGTTTTGGATTTTTTCAAATTAATAAACTAAGGACTAATGTAATTAAATTAAAAGCTAAACTATTGTTTTTTTGGTATTTTTATAAAAATAGGATGGATATGAAGAAATGAATCTTGGTGGTAATGTCAATGGCTTTCCTAGCTTCTTGAAATAATTTAGGAGTTAATTTATCATCAAGTCAAATTAAAAATCTTAAGTAATCGCGTTGAGTCCAATTTACCTAATTAATGACTAATCCTACGATCACATTCATAATCATCTCTTAGATAAATTGTTAAAAACCACTTGATACGTGTTTGAAATTCATTTTAATGCACTTGTTTCCTTTTGGATGAGAGCACAATCATGACACTTAATATGAATTAATTCAACTACACACCATAGTAATCACATATAATACATAATCTCATTAAAACATAAGAAAATATATAATTTCAATATATAGTCCAAGTCCATCAAGACAAAATTCAACACAAATGTTAAAAAACAAGGATAAATGAACACTCATCCAAGTCTTACAAATATATATCAATAAGAATTAAACCAAAGATATTACAATTAATACATAATGAGCTAATAGAAAACCAATAAACTCCTCTTTGTAACACATTGAAGGTCTAGCTACTTTCTCTACCACCAAGAAGCAATGAAAATCAACCACTCATGAAATTAAGTACTGCCACATATTGTTTCAAGCATTGAGAATCCATGGACATGTGAAATGATGATGAATCAGTGGAGAAGGAAGTGAAGGAGCTGGAATAATGCAATGGTGGTAGAAAATAAGAGAATGAAAATGGAACGAGTGAAGATGATGGTGCTGGACAGGGGAAGAAGAGGATGTCAACGGTTAAGAATTGAGGCAGTGGATAAGCGAAGAGGAAGTAAGTGATGATGGTGGTATTTCATTGGTGGTGAAATGCAGGGGAACGGAGGTTCTGTGATGAAGATGAGGAAGGTGATGGTGGTGACTAGTCTTGTTCATCGGTGAGGTGGTTGTGGTGACTGTGGTGTTGGAAAAGGAGAAGACGGTCAACGGTGGATGCGAATCCAGTGCTGACGGTGAAGGAAGAAGGTTGAAGGTGGAAGGTGGAAGGTGGAAGCACGGTTTTGGACCAAGCTTGCGCGGCACCTTCTCTGTATCTCAGCTTCGGGTCTCTACTCTGGTTTGGAGCTCGCAGGTGTTGAAATGTGATGGTGGTTGAGGAAGGATCAGGTCTGTGCTGGAAGTCGACTGGTGGTGGTGCTGTGATGACGGTGTTTTGAGGCGCTCTTCCCCCCCCCCCCCAACTCTCAGCTCTCGTCCCTCTTTCAGATCTGTCTTTTGCCTATCGGGTTTTTCCCAGGAGCTCAAGCATTCGGCGCCTCTCTTCTGGTTTAAGGTGGTCGCCGGCGGCAATGGTGAAGAGGAAAGCTTGCCGTCGGCAACACAAGAAAGGGAAGAAAAGAAGAAGATGGTGGTGATTCGATGATGCTTCCGCTGCTCCCCTCTGTTTTAGGATCTGTTTCTTTAATAGCTGAAGAAGAACATCCACAGTAACCTAGGCCCTTAGTCAAAACGCAAGTTTTGACCAGGGACCAAGTTTAAACATTGAAAACTTTTGAGGACGGACTAAAGTGCAGTTTTTTGAAATGTTTCAGGGCTCAATTGCAATTTATCCAACATTTGGGTACTTTACTGTGATTTTTTCTAGGCTCCTTTTTCACATTTTTGTAATTTTCAGAAATTTTGGGTCCTTGTTTATAATTTTTCCAGTCATCTAAATATTAATTTTGCCCTCCAATCCTGGAATTTTCTTCCAAAACACCTGAAATGTAAGATTAAGCACAATTGTAGCATCAAAAATCCAACAAAACATTTGTATGAATAATTAACAAATTTATGACCATTTTGCTCTTAATTACAATTAATTCAACATAAATGTCTCTAACTCAAATTAGTGCTTAATCATGCAATATTGTTCCAAAAAATGCATTAAAAATCCCAAATTCATCATGAAAAAATATGGTTCAATCACTAGCTAACCTTTGGCCGGGTATACTTGCATTGATAGGCTGTACCGCTTCTAGAAGATATAAGGAGGAGCAAGATAACTGAGTGGAGATGATTCTAATTGTTGAAAGCATTATATAATGTTAATTACTGAGAATAAGATTATTATGTTACTTAAACCTGCTTCTCTGACTTGCAATCATTTCCTACATATTTTATAAATTGATTTTGGCTATTAGAACTTTGTGTCTCGCCTTGTTAATATTTTACAGGCGAGACCTCTAATTTGGCTAGAGGCCAAGGGAAGCAACCATAGACGTAGGTGTTGAGAGTCTTTTAGGCCTCTTTTGGTATTAGTGTTGTATTGATTTTTTTTATTGTCATTATAAGTCCCTCATGTTTTTGAAATGCTATATTTAGCATTTTGGATATCTGTTGTGGGATGACTATTTATCCATTGTTGAGCCCGAGGCCTTATTTTGCATAGTATGATATTTTGATGAATTCACAATCATATCTGTGTGAAAATTGTTTTGTATATATAGACCATTTGTTGTAGGGTTTAAGTGTTGTAAAATTTGTGGGCCGTGTTTTCTTCTGTTTGTTATTTGTACATAGAGTAATGGATTTTTTGTAGTGGGTGTGTGGGTGGGTTTTATGCCTTGAATTCTAATGTGTTTTCTAAAAAGAAATGGTTCTCAATTATCATTGGTTAATCAGGTTTTATAAAATCATTATAGATAATTGTTGTGTGTGAGAAAGGGCCTTTTCACATCCAGCCCACTCTAAATAAGTGAAACGGTTCGTTTCACTTGTGCATGGATGACATCTTTTTGTGTCATCTCCACCAACATGTTGGATCCCTAAAAACTCAAACTGAATTCCCCATAACGACCTGTACGCAAACCCTCAACGGAGCTGCCGCATTGTACAACTCCAGCGCCGCTTCCAGGTGATTTCAGCCACCTTTTCTAGCGATTTCAATGCTTGAAATCAGGCGACCTCAATGTCAAACATTTTTCTTTTGTGATTGCACCAAAAGCAATGACAAAATACAAATCACAGCAAGTGGTACAACATTTAAACAAAAATTAAAAAAATTCAAATAAAAAACTTTTGATTTTGAAACCCAAAACTGAGACGCAATAATTCCCAATATTGTGGACAACAATAAATCTGTGCACAAAACAAAATGAATCATGCTCGAAAGACTCAGATCCAATCAAATAAAAAGATTATGGATTTTAAAAGACAAACTGAATCAGTGACTTCGGGAGCATGGGAGATTGTAAAAATAATCTCCTTCTCATCTCTGCACCTTGAGAACTTTGATATAATTCAGATTGAGAATGAGTACGTGAATATGGAATAAAAACAATTCCAAAAATCCAATATATTAAAACCAAGCTAATAGCTCAAAACCCATGTAGATGCTCGTAAATATTTCCTCCACATGGGAAAAATAAGATCCATCAACGAATCAAAAGGAAAGAACAAGATTTAATCGACTAACATATTAAGAGTAATTTAGAACAATATTTATCAATGAAATATAACCGAAAGTCTCAAAAAAGGATTAACAATAAAAATTTGCAGATATGAAATTTCATATTATTAAGAATGGGAAAAATAACATAACATGCATAAGACATTAGGCAGAGTAGAATCCATCAGGCTCTAATACCACATGTTAGAATAAATACAGAAATAATTCCTAAATACAAAATATATAATCTCTAGCCATAGTAACTCTGCAAGCTATATCTTACAACCTGAGAACTGAAAAAAAGAAAGGGAGATTAGAAGAAAGTAACTCAGTATTCTTGTAACGAGAAGATGAGGCATAACGATGGTCTGGGAATAACCATAACCTATTAGAAAACCCTTAAGGAGCAAGTAAGTGTATTTTAAAATTACTACTCTAAGACCTGACCTACGCTATTTATAACCTCACATCAAGGCTTGTAATAGCTTTCCGACCTGCCAGGTAACCCTAAACCAAATCTCTATCCAAATCACGTGCGGGCCACAATCAGGAGATATTTTATTCAAAATGATGATATGAATATATTTTTTATTATAAGTGAATGAATGAATATGCTATTGAATTACAACACCAAAAATATTATCCTATGAGAATGAAGAAACGATTACTTGTTCAAAATCTGTCGTAATGCCACTCTTAATGATGTTAAACATATAAAGTAAGACATAGTATCCACATTCTCAGCCACCAGGTTGTTGAGGGCACTATAAATCAAAAGCAAATGGTTAAAATCAATAAAGGCATGTCTAAAACAACCATCAATCAAAAGAACTTGATTTGAAACTACGTACCCTTGGAAACAATCATTCCGGGTCTTTGCCACCTTTACGATCGCGTGGCCCGCCAAATGCTCGATACGTCAGGGATGCCCTATCATTAAAATGAAAATCAACATAAATTAGAATAATTCATTTAAGTCAAGAATCAATAAGCATTGAAATACAAAAAAATAACTTACGTGTTGAAGACGCTTTTAGTTTCTTTGTCTGGTCCTCTACTCAAGGAATCAAACCAGTAAACTACGTGGGATCGAGGACAGATAATACACAAACTCCAGTGGTAACTATAACAACATATACAGATTAAAAAGAAGTTAGATGGCAAAGAAATTATTTATTAAAAATCTCAAATACACAAAAATTAAAATGTGTACCCTTGAACAATTGGTGCTAGATAACAATGATAGTCATTATCTCCTATTGTGAAGCCCACATAGTGCATCCTTTTTTTCACTATATTCCTATTCCTTGTCGTATGTGCAGGAGACAAGAATCCATATAAAGTAACTCTTTGCAAGTCAATGCATATACGACGGAAGGAACTATAAAAGAATTAAAATGATGAATTCATTAGCTAGTTAAAATCAACTTAACTAAATGAAGGAAAAAAAATGAGAAATAAAAAACTTACAGGATTGCAAATTTGCTCCATACTATATCTAGCTCCTCCAACTTAATAAACTGTTTAAGATCTTCTTTATCAACTGTGAAGGGATACTCTAATTCGACGCCCACAATCCTTGGAGGCATATGCAAATCAATTTGGCGAATGCCTTTATAGATCTGCTGCAGTCGTGCTAAGAAGGGTCATTTTCCTGCTTCCTGCTCATTCTTTTAGAACATAAAAAAACATAGTGTTAGTAGGATGTCAACACATCTCAAGTAAAAGTGAGGTAGTTCCATACCATTGGAGGTGTTGCTGGTAAGCCAATAAGATGTACAGGCCAAAGGATGAAAGATCTTCTCTCCTGAGCTATCGTGGCAACGATCAGGAATAGGGGTGGCTGTACCTTCTTCCCCCTCTCGAACACACATGACAGTCACCCTATGCAAATGCTATGGAATTTGTTGATGATGGTGGCGCACTACTACAGAATTATGATATAACCACCCCAATAGACGTCCCAATTTTAAAATTGGGTGGTTAAAAAGGAAGGCGGTGGTATTTTTGTAATTATGTGTACATAGAAAGACCCTTAGACATCACAAATTTGAATTTGGGACGCCTAAAGTTGAGTTTAGACGTCCCAAATTTTATTTGGGACGCCTAAAGATTTCCACTGGCGCCAAAAAAGTAAATTAAAAAATTTTAAATCACTTTAGGGGTCCCAAATGGGATTGGGATGCCTAAAGTATTGACTTTAGGCGTCCCAAATCCCATTTGGGAGGTCTAAAGTAGAGACTTTAGACCTCCCAAATGTCAGAAATTCCTTTTCTTCATTCAGAAATTTTGACATACGTGAGACTTTTCTTCCCTTTTCTTCATTCCCATGTCAGAAACCCATCCATCTTTTTCCATCTTTCCCATCCCCATGACTTCTCTTCCCTTTTTTCTGCATTTCCTTTCTTCTTTCATTCCCGTGACTTCGTCTTCCTCAATCTTCTTCCTCTCTTCCTTTTCTTCATTCCCTTTTCCTCCACCTCCTTCCATTCTCATAACACCTTCTTTGCTCTCACCCTCCGGCGTACACCTCTTCCACCTTTTTTACCCCCTCCACCCTTCGGCGTAGACCTCCCACTCTCTTGGTTGCTTTCAGCCTTCGGCGTACCTCTCCTCTCCACTCCACTGTGCATGCACAACTCCTCCAATGTCTTCTCTCCACCTTGGAAGCGCATAGACACCGTTGGCTGCCCTCTCCCCTATTTTCATTAGGTTTGTTTTTTTTAAATATAAATTTTCATGAAGAATTAAGTTAAACTTGCAATATGAAATTATTAGAATGCTTTCAATTTATTTACATGATTCTAGTTATTGGAGTGTTTTTCCCTTGATTGTTTTTTTTTTTGCCAAAATCATAAACTAGTTGTTAGTAGTTATGCAATACTAATAATGTTTTTGCTTTATACGTTTGGAGCTTGGAAATCGAGGAAAATACATATGTATATTTATTTTGATGAAATGAACAACAATTAGTTTGTAGTTGTGTGGTGACAAATATTTTGACACTTTCTAGTTGTTGTTATTCATATATGATATTAGGTTGTATGAGTTGTTGTTATTATACATATATATATAGTAAAAAGATTGCAGTGCTAGAAGTCCTTACCATTTCATAAGGGACATTTTGTGGTTTATGAATCCATCTTCAATTCCATTTCTGCAATTTTAATTTGCTGGGTAATGAAGAATATAAATAATCATTTTAAAAAAAATAAAACCTTTTAATATCCCAAATTAAGAGTTAGGATGTCTAAAGTCCCCCTGTGGAGGACTTTAGACGTCCTAGATTGAGATTTGGGACGTCTAAAGTCCTCCACGGGGGGACTTTAGACCTCCTAGATTGAGATTTGGGACGTCTAAAGTCCTCTCCCAAATTGAGAATTGGGACGTCTAAAGTCTCACTTTAGATGTCCCAACTTTTTTGGGACGTCTTTTCTTAAAACATACTACACCCCCTACATACACGTCCCCTAATTTTTGGACATTAAAAGTGCCAAAATAGGGATGTTAAAACCCCTTTTTGTAGTAGTGTGGGCGGTAGCTTGTGTGTGAATGAGAGCATCTGCAACTACACGCAGCATTGGGGCATCCAAAGAGAGAATGGCAGGTTCTCCCGGCGCTGGAGTGGGAGAAGGGTCACTAAGTGGTTCCTCTACTGGGTTGTAACTTCCTTTGGTGCTGTGGAAGGCCGGGGATGAATGGGTTCTACGCTCAGTAGTTGCCATATGTGATTCAAACATCTCCATCATTTCAGCTTGTAGCTCAGGCATCAGCTCAAGACGTAGCTCTGGCAACAACTCTTGTTGGAGCTTGTCGCGAAGGTTGGCCTTGAGCTCTTGTGAGACTTCCTGACAAATCTTGGCCACAAGCTCCCTACTGGGTTTAGCTTGTGACGAATAAGAATGTGAGGCTCAGCTAAAATATTGCACGACACGAACTCCCCCTGCCTCCCCTCGAACATGACCAGGGTGATATGCCTTCCTAATTGCCATTGACAAGATGTACATCCGTCCATTTGGAGTGAACGAACCTTGGCACTATAATCTTCCAGTTCATCCTGCAGCATAAAAGTTATCTTAAATGAAAATTAAGCACTCCCAATATGAAAAAAACATTGTATTTATGCTTTAACTACTTACAATCCTCGTAGCAACCTCAGCAACAGTTGGATTTACGTACTTCCCACCCTTAATCCTCCCTGCTTTCCATTTTTTGTGATATGGAGGAGGTGGCGGGGCCTGGACCACAATGGTAGGATCTAATGTGACTGCTTCCTTCAATTTCTCCAACTCTTTTGCCATCATCTTTCGTTCAAGCTTCCAATAACCACCATGAGACATGCAATTGTTGATACTTATTAGCTCCTTGCCTCTCTGCATTTGTTGTACTTAATGCCTGTGAAAGGAAAACAATGAACACCGAATCAATAATGTCAACTATATTTCAAATAAAACACTATGATGATATAAATCTTACCAAAAAGTTTGGATCTTCTCGTGATGCCATAAACAACCTCCAGTCCTCTGGAGACAAATATGTATACTCTTGACATAGATCCTGACCCCTCAGGTCCCCTTGAATATAATCTTGTATAAGCCTATTCTTGAAATCTTTCCATTTTAGACGAACCTTCGTCATCCACTCCTTGTACATCTTCGCAGTGTCAGGGATATCATAGGTTTGCTGCAAGGTAAAAACATAAGTTAATTATATTTGAAGCAATAGGAATAAAGATATATATGTAGATTTATCAAAACTTATATAACAAAAGTTGTTGCCAAATCAAGTCTTTCGTTTTTGGTGGAACCAACTTCCAATTATCATAAATAATGCGAACTTTGCTCCGAGCCAAAAAACCTAAGTAGCTAATGAAATGATCTTCCTCCAGATCAATTGGTTTCATATTTTCATCAAAGTCAATATGCAACCTCTCCTGTTGATGGTGATGACGTGCTACCAATACAGGCATTTTTGTACTGCCTCTAACCCTTCTTCTCACAGCAGGTTTAGGTCTCGCATCAGGTTGAGGCCTATTCATTTCATTGTCCATATTCCTATAAGCACAAAAATCATTGTCAGATAGGTGAATAAATTGTAAGTAAATAAATAAACTAACTAGTTATAAAATAAATAGCACACAATACTATTTTCTAAGTTAAGCTCTTACTCTACATTGTTTCCTATATTCCTTCACCATGATAATTTCTTATAGCATATTCTTGATCATCTACCAATTCTTCTTCACTTGTTGTAGGTGGATTAACTATGAAAAGTGGTGTGTTGTCAAGGTTGAAGGTCGAATCACCATGCTTCTATTTTTTACTTTGAAGTACAATGGAAATTTTTTTATTTGCAGGATCTGTGACATAAAACACTTGTTTTGCCTGGCTTGCTAGAATAAAGGGCTCATCCCTATAACCTACTTTTTCAAGATCAACTGAGACAAATCAAAATTGTTGATCTATTACCACAACATTATTGCTAACCCACTTACATTTGAATAAAGCAACTTTGAACTTGTTGTAAGTGATTTCCCATATTTCTTCTATCACTCCATAATAGGCCATAGATGCTAATATGAGGTTTTTGTCTTTCGAACTGGAAAAGTGCATGGCTTTAGCTTCTACCATCACCCTACTATTTTGCATGGTACTTCTGTCATCTTGGTCTTTTATGTAGAAAGAATACCCGTTTATATCATAACCGCTCCAAGTAATGATCTGAAACGAAGGCCCCCAGGCTAGCCACTCTATAGTCTCAGACACACCGGTCTCATGCAAAACCTTTTGCTGAAACCACTATATGAATGTCTTGTTTTGCTCAATAGCAATCTGCATGTGATTCTTCCTTAGATTCATGTTCTTCTATCTCTTTCTGTGTTCATCTATGTACGGTTGAACTTCTGCCATGTTATTCAGGATATAAAAGTGTGCTTGCAACACCTCTTCAAGAGGCATAGTCTTCACTTTCAATCCTTGTGTTATATTGCTTCTCCCCTTTTCATGCAGAGATTGTTCCTTCTTCCCTAATAGATAATCGCTGCAGAAGTCCATAGCCTCTTCAATTACATATCTTTCAACTATTGAGGCTTCTGGTCGATAGGGATTTTTAGAATACCCTTTTAAGATCTTCATGTATCGCTCGAAAGGGTACATCCACCTCAGGTAAATTAGACCGCAGAGCCTTACCTCCCTTACCAAATGAACTATCAAATGCACCATTACATCACAAATTGGGGGAACCGAATGCCTAAAAACCATTGAACACTCAAATAAGCATCCCCAGTCAAATTGGGGATGCCTAAAAGGCATTTAGACGTCCCCAAAATGGCTAGGGACACCTAAATGCTTGACATATGTACATGCACTATCATGTCAGACTAGTACATGTGCACGTTTAAAGCAAATTTTAAAAAAATTATGCCTTTAGAAGTCCCTAGTTAAATATGCCTTTAGACGTCCCCAGCCCAACTGGGGACGTCTAAACTTGTCTTTAGGCGTCCCCAATTGGACTGGGGACGTCTAAACATGCCTTTAGGTGCCTAATGTTCGCTATGCCATGCGTTTTAGAGGGAAATTCAAAATTTCTGATGTTTTAGGCGTCCCTTTCTAAACAGGGGACATCCTTTAGAGTAGTAGTATGTATTTTCTGTAGTAGTGCTATAACCGATATATAACGTTCACTCTGTACATCAGTCGTACTTAACCCAAAGTAGAACATGACATTTTTTTTAAAACAATAATATCAGATTTTTTTTTTCGGTTGGAGGTTATTTTCAGTCCAATAAACAAAATGGCCTACATTTTTTATTCTTACAAAAATTTTAATAGATCTCATAGGAAATAATAAATTTTGTAAATTTCGTTCATTGCATAATTTGAATAATATTTAGAACATTCTAAAGATAAAAAACCTAGCTACTCAAAAGAGACACACACAAATAAGACCGTATATGCAATTTCAAGACATCAATGTGAGAAAAAAAAAAAGTGTATCTCAAGACACTATGAAAAATGCTCACTGAAGTACTCCTTTCGATCTTTAATATATGACATATTTAGGGAGTTGATCTTGGTTTAAAATATAAAACATAGTTTTCATATTTGTCAATATTTTCCTAATCTACCCCTATTGATGCTCCCTGAACAACAATTAAGGAGGAAGGGGAATGAGGGAATTAAGGAAGATTACTATGGTGTTTTAGGAAATATATGACATATTACCTAACTTTCTTAATTTAATCAAATTAGGTAAATATGTCTCATATGAAGAACGGGAGAGAGTATATTTATTTACCTTTCCAATTGGTTAAGCCTGTTTTCTAGCAAGCGTCACGCTTTTCTCGAGTTCTCCACCAAATATAATCTTGAAACTTTACTGTTAGTTTGGACCTCGACATTTCTCAATCAGAGAATACTCACTATAGGTGAACTGGAAATCAATGAACTAGTACAAAAACTTCTTTACAAGCAGTTAACTTCTTTCAACAATTCTTAGTAGTGACAAATATAAAAAGTAAGAGGAATGATTGTAAAACCAAAGACATGCTGAGTATAAATTCGAACTTTAAAGAAGTGGATAAGTTTTAAAAACATTTCAATGACAGCAATTCGCCTTCAAAACTTTTTTCCAAGCTGCTAGACGCCTTAAAGAGGTGATCAAAATAAAAATAATCTTATAGCAATCACTACTAAGAAATGAATTTATCATTAAAAAACGCAGAATAAAAATTTTAAATTTGGACCATTTAGATTAGATTTGAATCGTTTAAATCTCATCATAGCAATGAGCACTTAGTGGTCGTAACTGTAATGAGAACTAGTTGAGAACCCAACATAGAAAAAATGGTTAATATAACTTTTGGTTCCTGAAGTTTGACCATTTGAGGAACCAAGGATCAAACTTCAGGGATCAAAACCACTGATTTTAAAATTAAGGGACTAAAACCAAAATTGGATCAAACTTCAGGGATCAAAAGTTATATTAACCCTAGAAAAAATAAACAAAGAGAATGACCAAAAGTGCTATGCGTACAAATGATTATATATAAAAAAAGATTGCATCACATGCTATAAATATAATGGTTTTTGTAAATACATATTTATTATTATATATAGAATTCCAACATAATCCAAGATAAGGTTTCATCGTTATTTTAGCTCAATATTATATACTTGGGGAATTTAGGTAGATGCCTATAAACCTCACAATTACCTTAAGATTCATTTTTGGTTAAGTCTCTTTATCAATTGTATATGAAAATTATGACTTAATTCAAAGAGATTGCCCATTGAACATTGGTGATTCACAGGATTCTTGTTTTAAAATTACAGTCTAACATTAATATTAAAACCATGGAATAGATTATTTTCTCAGTTTTATCTATTTAATTCAATCTTATCTCTAACTCACTTATATGTTGAGCTAGTTAAGTTTTATTCGGCCCACATTTTTAGCACTTAGAAATTATTAATCCACATAAAATCAAAACTGAAATTTTCTTGGGGATTACTAACTTCCCATTGTGTTTACCCACTGCAACAATTAACAGTAATTCAATATGAAGATCAGAAGGTGAAGTATTAATTTATAGAGCTAATTTCATTCTTTATTAAACATACATAAGCTTTATTCCACGGCAAATCGTTTGCCACTTATTTGTACCCAATACATATTGCCTGGCTTTATTCACTATTGCTAGAGGGGGTACGTCATATAGACGTAGCAAGTTTCAAAGCTGGTGCTTCTTTATTTCCTTTGGTCGGGTATGCACCAGAACAATTGATATTACATACTCCTTGAGCAGCACCCGTGTTTCTTTTGATGAATATGTAGCCACCTTGTCCCCATGTGGGTCCCCATGAATTTTTGACAATCCAATAATCTTGACCAGCACCCAATGAACCATATCCCACAATTAATACGGCCTGATTATGCTTACATGAGCTGATGCCTGAACAATCATCTCCATTAAAAATTCCCTGCCAAAGTTACAATACGCTTTTGCTTTTAGCAATCGACCCCATCAAATATGTATAAAAATTAAAATATATTTAAAAATATGTTTTTGGTTATGTCCTTAGAAAAATGAAAAAAAAAATGTTTAAACTTGTTTTGAAAGATCAAAACCTAGAACACCTTTTCATTATTTTTTTATGTTCTAAACATTAGCGAGGAGGTCGTGGATATCATATTTTCACTTATGAAAATAGAGTAAATCACCATCATTCATTTCTCCATACTTTAGATATGTTTTTTAGAATATTGATTCAAATATTTGAAGTTTTTGTTTTCAAAATGTTTTTAGAAATTACTATATGTAATTGTTTTAAGAACATTAAAATAGATAATAGAATCAAACAACCCTGATATAACTTATTAAGTCTTAAATATTTCCTGGTAAAATGGCAAAGATAGAGTGGTAAGGTTTGAACTGATAAAAAAATAGAACTAAGAATTGACGATCATTCACTTACCTGCCTTCATATGTCGATATGCGTAATAAAATATAAATATAGTTATTACATGTTTGTGTACTTTTTTCCATTAATTTATGGTTTAGGTTTATGTGCATAGGTAATAAAAATATGACTTACACTCTTGTAGGATTTAAAAAGTGGACTTGCATACAGAGAAACACTAACAGGTTGCTTGAAAACAAAACATCGGAGTGAACTTTCAGATATAGGTGTGTGATACCAATAATTATAGCCATCAATACTGGCGTATTTCGTTTGTTCCTGCATCAAAATAAAATAAAAATAAGAGTCAAACCAGAATCAAAAAAATATATATACTACCCAATTAGTAGACACAAGTGTAACCAATGCAGATTTGCAACCACTATTGTCAGCAGTATATGGATAATCCCCTTCTGAGTCAATACGACCATTGTTGATTACATATTGAAATGCATAACCGTACCACCCTCCATTGCAGCCATTGTTATTCTTATCGCAAGATATGAGATGTTGTTCAGAAATAACCGGAAGCCACTGTTTAACTATTTGATTTATTCCTTCTATAGCTCCAGTTGCAGAGAATGCCCAACAACCACCTATAAACATGAATTTAATCTGGAATTATTTTTTCTTATACGCTACAATTATGCTATCAAAAGCTTCTCAATTTAAACTTACCACATGAGCCTTGGTCTTTAACATAAGTTACAGCTCCTTTGGTCCTCCAATCCCAAGAAGAAGGTGCATTTGGACAAGGGGCATCATTCAATACTATTTTGCTTTTGTTGCATTTCACCCGAGGATCTTCCGTCTCATGTAAGTGGATTCTGCTGAACTCTTCATGACTCATCTGAAAACTTGTTCAATCCCAAACTATACTCGCTAGGTGACTTTCTTTCTGCATTTTTCTCTCTGATATACTTCAAATTGCTTTTGAAAATCTGAAATCTGGTTGCCTCCTCTTCTAAAGTTCGGTATTCTCGTTCAGTGTCCTTCTTCCACATTTGGAATAGATTAAAGACTTGTTTGTCAGAAATGAACTTGTCTAGATCAAGATTCACAACGGAATACTCATCAGGCGCACTAGAAGTGAGACAAATTGAAGCATACAAAACCAAGAAAAGGAGGAGCAATTTAGTAACAAGAGAACTCATTATGTACCAAAAGGCGATTGACATCAAACGTTTGGATTGTGGTTCTTGCATAGCACTGTTCCACATATATATAGAGAGAGAGTCACAGTCCCTTTATAGCTAGTTGACCATTGTTAAATACAAATTGAGTTTAATATAAATAAAAAAACGTAACAACCGTATCCACCATCTTATAACTACGTTCTCAAAAATAAATTACATTTCCTATGTGCTCGTTCTCAGAATCCAGGGCAGAAAGGATATTCCAAGAATTGGTGGGCCCTGAAATGTGTTCGACAAAACTACTAGCTAGGCATTATAAAACCTAGTGTGTTCTAAAAAACTGCCATATGCTTGTATAACAATACCAAACCCGTCCTCTATAAAAATCTGAGCATAAATTTTTTTTTTATATGAAGTACATTTTATGACGAGTTAAAATATGAATTTTTAGGTATTCAATAATTTAAATATAATCATTATTTACAATGCTTCTTACGCAATTTGGGATGTAAACCTGAGAGATTTATATGTGAACTTGTGTTTTATATGCATAGGTTTTTCGAATTTCATACATCCATTTGAAACACAGGTTGATTTAAAAATCTCAAATGTGTACGTACAAAGTGCGCAAGAAACTATGTAGATAATAATAATAATTATTTAAATTACTAAATATTATAATTTTAATATTTTATTATAACATTATTAAAATAAAATTCATTTTTTTAATAATTCATTGGCGCTGTCATCAGACTACCACAGATTTAATTTGCAACCAACACCAGTGGTCAAGGGCAATTCGATATTTTTATGTCAAAACTCAAAACAATACTTTAATCCATTGGACTCTTGATATTATTATTGTTATTATTATTATTGCTGGGGACATAGTTGTCTTTTTTCCGAATAACATTATCTTATAGAAGCCGGACAAGTGTGTACACTATTTGATAAAAAGGCTTACACATGGAAGAATTTCATTAAAGGAGCACATGATCAAATTTATTTCAATCAATGAACAAAATATTCTGAAATTTCACTGCAAGACTAAGGACCAAAATGAAAATAAGTTTTTTCGGTAAAAAAACAATAAAGCCTCTTGCTTTATTTGTTTTTTTTAAAAAGGTTTGATTGTTGCCAGAGCTCTAGCTACCAATCGCTAGGCTGGAGTGGCCACCACCGGTCGGCCATCAAAACTTCGGTACCAACAGGCCGGAGCTGCAGCCACTGAAAATTAATGTGCTATTCGTAAGAGGATTCCACTTGTTCATGAAGAGTTGTGACTTGTTTATGAGGAGTAGAACACTTGCAAATGGGACTTGCTCAATTTGTGTTATTCATTTTGTATAATCCCATTGTTCATGAAGAGTTGCACACATACTAATGGGACTTGTAGAATTTGTATTGTTCATTTGCAAGTGTCGAGCACCTCATAAACAAGTGAAATAGGCATATAAACAACACAAATTAATAGGTTAACAAGAAAATATAGGACCAAGAACATGTCTCATTTGCAAGTGTCCAGTTCTTAATGAACAAGTGGATTATATATATGAACAACACGAATTCAACAAGTTGCATTTGCATGTGTTCTACTCTTCACGAACAAGTCTGCAACTCTTCATGTACAAGTAAAATCCTTCTATGAAGAACGTATTAATTTTGGGTGATCGGAGATCCGGCCAGTTGGTGTTGGAGCTTCAATGGCTAGTCGACTGTGGCTGCTCTAGCTTGGCGGCTGCCAGTGACTGGTCGCCGGAGCTTCAGTGATGATCAAATCATTTTTTTAAAAAAAAAAATAAACAAAGCAAGGGGCATTATTGTCTTTTTACCTATAAAACTTATTTTCATTTTTGTTCTTGGTCCTGCAGTGAAATTTCAAAATGTTTTGGTTATTGACTAAAATAAATTTGGTCCTATGGCCCTTTAATGAAATTTTTCCATATTATCAATTACGTATTTCCCACATGCATTGTATTGTTGTCCGCTTAGAAGTCCTAAACCAGCAAACAAACCACCGGATAGGACTATGATGTTTGAGTATCACACGTTGTCTTTAGCATTTTGATTTTATGGCATTTAGATTCTCTTAATAAATGCTAATTAATTTTCATGATTAGGTGATTACATGGACCAACTGCATTCTCGTTCTTGAAGAAAGAGATGACTACATGGACCAACTGCATTCTCGTTTTTGAAGAAAGAGAGCAATGCAAAAAAGATATGTTGCCTCTGGTTCTTACTATAATGCACGTTCTGTAAGGAATATGCGGTCCTTAGTATAAGTTACCAACTGAAATTAAATATGTTTTTTTTTTCAAAATTACCCTTATTTAAAATATTATTGGTCTCTCCTTCTATTACTTCTTAAATATAATTCATGATTTTAAATAGGCTAAATTATACAAAATGCCCCTGAATTTTGGATTAGTTGTATACAACTCCCCTGACATTTCAAAGTTTAAATTTAACCCCCTTGACCTTTCATTTTTTAACTATTAACCCTATGCCGTTAAGTGACCGTTATCTTGTTAACGGAAATTGTCACATCATATTATGAAATGACAAGTGACATCCTATGTAAATTGCTAATTTCATAAAACCACCTAAACTTTAAACAGTTGCAAATAACCCCCTAAACTTTGATCAACTACAAATAATTCCCTTGACATTTCAAAATTTAAATTTGACTCCCTTAAAATTTTGATTTGTAATATTAAAAATCAAGTTGTTACTTTTATTATTTTAATAAATTTTTTAAGTTTTTTTACTATCATTTATCAATTAAAATAGTTTTCCGGTATGGCAAAAACAAAGAAAAATTAGAAGAATAATATTTAAAAAATATAAAAATAAAACTGTCATTATTTGTCTAACATTTACTTATTTTCTTGGGATAATTAAGCATTGATAGTATTAAAATATCATCATTTGTGTTAAATATATTATTAGGATGATTGTGCATTAATAATTTAAATATTATGTTTGTGTCAGAGGATAACTTATGCCTGCATTAATTTTTTTTATTAGTAATGCATATTTTTTCATGAATCAAAGGTTTGACGTGCATTTTTTTTATTTTTCTAAATATTATTCTCCTTGTTTTTGCCATATACTAAAGAACTAATAGTATTTTAATTGATAAATGATAGCAAAAATCTTAATAAATTTATGAAAATGATAGAACGTAACCGCATATGGTTTAATATTATACATCAAAATTTTAGGGCAGTCAAATATAAATTTTGAAATATTAGGGGGTTATTTGTAATTGATCAAAGTTCTAGGGGGTTCTTTGTAATTGTTCAAAGTTCAGGGGGTTCTTTGCAACTATTTAAAGTTAGGGGGGTTTTATATTAGTAATTTACACAAGATGCCACGTGTTATCTCATAATCTTAAGTGACATTTTCCGTTAGAAAGATAACGGCCACTTAACTGTAGGGGGTTAATAGTTAAAAAAAATGAAAGGTTAGAGATGTTAAATTTAAACTTTGAAATGTCATGGAGGTTACATGCAGCTGACCCAAAGTTCAAGGGGGCTTTTGTATAATTTAGCCTTTTAAATATGGGTAAAATTGCAATATTTTTATCGTTTTCAAATTTTTTCAAAAAAATTTAATGGCTTAATGAATTCTCCTTAGCTCCAGTGATTATTAACAGCCTCAGTATTACTACCATTAAATAATGACTTAATTTGGGAGCAGGGAGTAATTATTAACAGCCTTATCAGTACTATTATTAAACTACTCCATGAAATTATGACAAATAATTAACATTTATTATAAGGAAACCCAAATGGCATTAAACTTAAAAGTTAAAACACTCAAACCTGTTCTACGCATATACTCAAAATAAAATTCTATGTGGTGGACTGTTCTATCGGTTTGTGACTTTTGAGTCGAAAACAATCTTAAAGTAAAAAATATAATACATATGTGGAAAATATGTAATTGTTAATATCCCATAAGCTAGTGTCATTTTCGTTTTGGAGCAACTACTTTTTTAGGGTGAACTAGTTTGGATTCTCAGTATTATTACAAATAATACCAAGGCATACGACCACCTGCGTTAGGTTTTTGTGTTGACTTGCTAGAAGAGCTCCAAGTTCTGGCCAAACTTAGGGAGGTGATTCATTCATATATTCATTGTGTTCTATGCAAACCTTGGGGGAGAAAAGAAAGTCCTCCCATGGGCTCCGCCAAGGCGAGCCTTTGTCACCTTAACTCTTTGTTATTTGCATGGAAAAGCTCGCTCATCATATTTTGTTCAGGATGTGATAATGAAAAATGGAATTCTTTTTTGGTTACAGGATTCAAAAATTAGGGTTGCGAACATTTTGTTTCTCAAACTTAAATGGGAGAACTATAGTGCAGTCTCAAAGAAGCAATCTAATCAGTAAAAAGTTCTACTAACAAGGGAGCACTGCCTCTTATCATTGCATGCTACTCAGTTGAGATGTCTTATTCCATAGTAATTCTCCCAATTTAAATTTGATGACAAGTTTTAGTATGTTAGAAGCAATTACCGTCTATAGAGATGAGGTGGGGCATGTGTCAGCCCCTTCAGGATAGACCTATGTGACAAGAGGGATTTTAATTTCATTAGGGACAACACCAGAAGTTAGAGGACAAAAATAAATTTATCCAGGACAAAACTTGATGGAAATCAAAGGATAAGATAGAGTTCTCTTTTGAAAGACGCCAAACAACAATGGGAGTAATAGTAAGTTAGTAACTAGAAAAGACATTCTCATGTGGGTGACAACCTTTAGCAACATTGTAAGGCTAATATGGTTTTAAAAGGGCTTGTGATATGAACCATAGGAGAGTCTGCTTGTGCAATGATTCTTCATATGTAATTAAGCATATCAAGGATGAAGATAATAGTCTTCATGTGTAAACTAGAATCTAATTCAAGAAAGTCAATATATGCTCAAATGTGATTTTATGGTTGCTCTTGAGCACATGAGAAGAGAGAGAAACTCTGAAGTTGATATGATTGCTAAGCGTGCTTTAAAGATGCTCCAGATTTCACTTAGCTCCTTTGCATGATTTTTGTTTGTTTATTCTTGTAATAGAGTAGTCTGTACCACTTTCTTACATTATTAAAAAAGGCATGTTTTTTCACAAAAATGAAATGAAATGAAGATGATAATGATGATTCATAAATAATGACAGCTTCGCATGCCAAGCTCAATCCATTCGGAAAAGTCACGGGAAGAGAGACTATGAGATGATTTGCACCATAAGACGAGACGTACATGTCGGATATCTGATATCAATTAATTTCTTTGAGTCTTCCATTAATCTAAATTTATGAGTGGCTGGCTTCTTTATTTTCTTTTCTTGTCATGGTTATTGAGGGCCTGGCTCAATGAATAATTTGTGAGTGTCTTGATTTTATTGTTTTTGTTTTCTTGAATATTAAATATTTTTTGAATAAAATGTATATAAACCTCTCATAAAATTAAAATATATATTACACCAACCTTCCTAATATATTTTAATGGGTTTCTTATTAGTACCTTAGTACTTAGAAACTATCAATCCACATAAAAGCAACACTCAAGTTTTTCTATGGGATTACTTTATTACCTTTCTTCATGTTTTCTCAGCACAGAAATTAGCCCTAATTCAATATGAAGATAAGAAGGTGAAGTGTGTAATATATTTATATATATGGAGCACATTCATTTTTAATTAAAAACATACATAAGTTTTATTCCATGGCAAACCATTTGCCATTTATTTATCCTCAACAAATACGTCGTACAACACATGAGTGGTGTATTTCATATAGAAGGAGCGCCAGTTTTTCATATTCAACACATAGTACAACACAAAATAACTGTACTTCATATAGAAGTAGCATCAGTTATTTAATACCGTACCCAACACATACTGGTGTATTTATACACGATAAATGGCATATTGATTGCCATTTACTATTGTTGGAGGGTGTGCTTCATATAGAAGTTGCAAGCTTCAAAGTTGGTATTTCATTATTCCCTTTGGTTGGGTATGCACCAGAACAATTTATGTTACATACCCCTGTTGGCAATTGCAAGTGCGCAAGCCGCCTTGAATAATAAAGTGATAAGTAGAGATCATTCCCTCGAAGATTTGATCAACAAATTAGTCAAGCAATAGGCTTAGTGAATTCAATAAAGTTGAGCTCAAACAAGTTTTTTGATGTGGAAAAAGAAATTGAAAACTACTTTTAAGACTAAAAAGTGATAAAAGCAAATGATTCTTTCACTACCAAAAAAATGACAATTTGTAGCTGTGTATTTGTAACGGTTGAAATAAACTGCTACATATATCAAGATTTGTAGTGGTTTTAAGCAAAACCGCTACATATTTGCAATGGTAGGCTTCGCGCCAACACTACAAAAAAAAAAAAGACCATTCATAGTAGTGCATTTGTAGCGATTAAAATAAACCGCTACAAATATTAGGATTTGTAGTAGTTTTAAGCTATACTACTATAAATTTGCAATGGTATGCTTCGCGCTAAGTGGTGCGTGGGTTAGAGAACATGATTTGTAGCAGTTTACAAGACAAAACCACACCAAATTTCGGCGCCAAACTCACACCAAATTTCCCATGTTATTTTGTAGCAGTTAGTCTATATTAACCGCTACAAATGCGGCGCCAGCTTGGTGCGAAGCTGGCACGCCTATTGTGGCGGTTCTTTTGTAGTAGTTATTATAACAGTAACCACTACGAAATTCAGAGGGCCACCTTTTCGTAGTGGTTACAGAGAACCGCTACAAAGTTTAACTCATATTTGTAGCTGTTACAGTGTATAACCGCTATAGAATGCATTTGAAATAAATACTTATAAAAAAATAAATAAAAACATGTACCAGTTTTCATATATAAACTGCTACAAAGTATAAATATTTGTAGTAGTTAAATGTATGAAACCGCTACAAAGTGATACGTAACGTTGTAGCGGTTTGACAAACAAAACTGCTCCAAATTGAACATTTAAAATTTGAAAAATTTTAATTCCTGCCAACAGTCATGAATATTTATAGCGGTTTCTCAAAATTAACCGCTACAAAGTGTTCATTTAAAATTTTAATATTTTAAGTCCCACCAACGGGTATGAACTTTTGTAGCGGTTTTTTGACATAATTGCTACAAAGTATTGCACATTGAAAATTTGAATTTCATATCCTACTAATGGTCATGAAAATTTGTAGCTATTTTTACGACAGTAACTGCTATAGAATGCAGAGGGCCACCTTTTTGTAGTGGTTACACTACAAAAAATATTGTAATTTGTAGCGGTGAATTTGTAGCGATTAAGTTTAACTGCTACAAATATGTACATTTGTAGCAGTTTTAACATAAACCGCTACAATATTGTAGCAGCAACCTATGCGCCGAGTGGTGCGATTGATTAGCAATGTTATTTGTAGCGGTTAAGAGAAAAAAACCACTACAAATATGGCACGAGTTTCCCACCAAAATTTATCGCAGTTAGTTTGTATCGGTTACAACATATAAACCGCTACAAAGTTCGTGCCACTTGGCACCACCAAGCCGTGC
Organism: Inga laurina; assembly: GCA_963855925.1. Classification (NCBI taxonomy): domain Eukaryota; kingdom Viridiplantae; phylum Streptophyta; class Magnoliopsida; order Fabales; family Fabaceae; genus Inga; species Inga laurina. The sequence continues at coordinate 57,916,852 of OY979701.1, forward strand.
CAATAGTGTATCGGTTTTTTGTAGCGGTTACTACGAATTGAATCGCTACAAAATGCCAAAGGTCGCCTCTTTGTAGCGGTTATGTTTCCAGAACCATTATAGAATTTCAAAGGTCATCATATTTGTAGCGGTTAGGCTTTCATAACCGCTACAAAATTTCAAAGGTCTTCACATTTGTAGCGGTTATTTTATAACCGCTACAAAGTTTGGCGCCTTAACTTTTTTGTAGCTTTTTATGTAGTGGTTTTTTCACGAACTGCTACAAAATCCACAACTATAAAACGTCGCCGCCCCTCCTTTTTCTCATTTGGCCATTTTGTTTTCTGAAGTTTCTTTGAGATTTTTCCTTCAGATCTGAGTGTTTTGATGTCTATCGGAGAGTTTTTTCTCTAGCATTTCTCATTACCACTTAAGGTATAGACAATACTTATTTTATTTTTATTATAATTTTACATATAAATATGACTACATTGGTTTTTTTTTTTGAATTTTTGTAGTTGGTATGGCTTTAGGGATGGACAAGGGGAAGGAGCTCGAGGTCCCCAGACCAATTTTACAGGGTGGCAACAGCAGAGGAGGTGACAATGGGATGGGGTAGTGGGAGGGAGGGTGACTGCGCCATTTCAGACCATCTCCCCATAGTAGCCACAGGAGTCAGCCCTACCACAGCCACAAAAAATGGTCCCACAGGAGACGATCGCACCAGAGGTGCCTGATTTGGGAGAGGGAGATATCAGCATTGATGAATATGATGCAAACGAGGACTTCGAGATCCCGATTAGGATTAGAGAGATGGAGCGGTTGCTCAATGAGGAGGAGGTGTGAGAGCAGAACAACCTACGAGGGTTATCTTCATAGTCTACTGGGTTTGAAAAGCAAGTCCAAGGTAAATATATATTTTTATTTAATAAATTATATATTTAATTCAAAATGTTAAATTTGAATTACAATTTATCTAACGTGCGGTAAATTGTGCAAATGAGCAGGGGAACGTGTCCACGAGAAGGCTAGACATGGCTGGTCTGAACAGCATGGACCAGATACTACTAGTTTCATGGAATGAGGGCACGGACCATCCCATCGACAATGGGGGTTACCTGTTCAACCACTTCCTTAACGACCTGGGCTCGAATTGGATTCGGTTCCCCCTTCACTTCAGGCATGGAGGAATGTTCCGAAGGGGCCGAAGGACCTAACGTGGGAGGAGGTGGTGCAAGTAATTAATATTATTTAATTATATTATATTTTGTGTAATTAATTCTATTTAATTAATATTTTTAATTGTCTTATTTGTAATTAGTCATATTTAAATATTTTTACAGCTAAGGTTTGCTGTCTGGGATAACCGGAAGAAGTACATATTGATGAAGATGGGCGACGACTAGAGGAACAGGAGGAATCATCTATTCCATAGTATGGATAAGGATGGGACGATTCCTCTGTAGCAGCTAATCGATAACATCCTAAACGGCATCCCGCCAAACGATCGAGCGAGTTTCGTCTAGTTCAGGAAGAGCGTTGAGGGGCAGGTAATATATTTGTTAGATTAATTATATATAATTTTGTAATTTATAATTATTAAATTTTAATTTTCATTTAAATTTATTTAATGTTATGATTTTATTAATTATAAATGTTTTATATTATTTTAATACATATAATATTTTTTTCTAGGCACTTTCTCAAAGGAACACGAGGTGCCATTGGCAGCTGATGATCCATTACATAATAGGATCGAAGACCTTTATTGTCATTCGAGCTGGTAACGTTTAACAATATCAATTACTTTTAGATGGTTATTTCATATTATAAATGTAGTATTTTGTTTTGATAATACTAATTTAATTTTGTAATTGTTTTAGGAGAGGAAGGCACAGCAGGAGAACTTTCAAACGACTACGGGAAGTTGTTCGCTATCACACATAGACACCGTGACGGGACTCCTACCTCTCAGTAGGTAGAGGTGGCTATTGTAAGTGATTTCATTATTATATTGTTTATAAAACCAACTTTATTATGAAAAATACTAATAAGTAATTGTTTCATAAGGGTCAATGGACCCCACGACTCCTTTAAAGGTGGGTCTGGGTTAGGTTGAGCACCCTAGACGCGTGTGGGGGATAGAGATAGGTGGCAGACCTAGCATGGTCTACGGCGGCAGACCTAGCATGGTCTACGGCAGGAGCGCCATCTCTGAGATTGGTAGCTCTAGATCACAGACGTTCGGGTTCAGACTTTTGAGGGGAGAGTCTGTTGAGGAGCTGTGCTCAAATTTGGTCAGGACATAAGCTACAATGGCTTAGCAGCAGCAACATATGTAGCAGCAGGCCAATTTCTACTATGCTCAGCATGTGCAGTGGCACAATATCACAAACTTTATGCTCGAGCGTCATGGAGTAGCCTGTTCTCGAACAAGTAGCATCCACAGGTTCCCCCTGTCCCTCGGTTTGTCATCCAGCCTCCCCTCCTCCAGCTGATGATGATGGTGTTGTTAACTCTGCCTAGCGCCCCTATTCAGCAGCATCTGAGGGAGCCCCAGCTGAGGGAGGACCAGATGATCAGCCTCCTTATTTTTTTCTTTTTGAAACATTTGTAAATAAACCTAGATATTTTATTTTCAGAACTTAAATGCTTATTGCGTTTACCATAGTTACATTTATATTTTTAGAGCCTTTTTAAATTTGTGTTGCATTTATGATAGTCTTATTTATATTTCTAAAACTATCCATAAAAAAATCATATATATTTGTAGCGGTTGTGAGTGTAAACTGCTACAAATATTAAAAAAAAATTTTGAACCATATTTGTAGCGGTTAATGTTCAAAACTGCTACAAAGTCAGTTTTCATTTTGTTGAATATTTGTGGCGGTTATTCGTAACCGCCACAAATATTCAACATTTGAATTTTGAATTTCCCCCACTTTGTTCTAAATGTGTAGCGGTTTAGCTAATAATCGCTATAAATTGAAAGCATATTTTTGTTGTAAAATTGTCCAATGGTCATTAATATTTGTACCAATTTTTTTTCTTATAATTGCTATAAATATATATTAGTAGCGGTTTTGTTATAGAACCGTTACAAGTTTAAAATAAATTCCCAACGGGGCAAAAATTGGTAGCGGTTATTGTAGCAGTTTTACTCATATAACTGCTACAAATTTGTAACACGGTAGCAATTACTGTAGTGGTTTATGAACTGCTACAAAACATTAGAAAACTATAATATAAGCTTCTAGGCATTTCGTAATTCTCTATTCACTCATCTTCTTCACTATACTTTCTTCTTTCTCACTAGTGGGTATGGATAAGTCATAGATCAGGTTGCCATACAATTCCTGAAATATTTGTATGGATTAAACAATTTCTTGAATTTCACATTCACATATGCCAGCTATAATAGAAAGACCGTCTGTCTATATCGGAGATGCAAGTTCAAGAAATGGCATGCACAACATGTTATTAAGGAACATTTGCTTTTGAAGCCTTTCCCAAAAGACTATATGTTCTGTGCAGTTCATGGTATGAAGGCCGGTATAAGATATGATGATGCTCTTCCTCAAAGTTCACAAGTAGGGGTTTAACTAGATGGAGATGATCTTATTAATGATGTTGTGCATGATGCATTTGGTGTTCATGATGACAACTGGCCACGGCCCACGCAGTGCTGGCCACGGCCCAGGGCCTTCTGTGCTCTTCTGGGCCGTGGCCCAGGACCTTCTTAGCCGCGGCCAGAATGCAATTTCCAGCCTTATCAGTGACAACACTTTCATACTAGAACTGGAATCATCAGTGACAACACAGTATACAGAACCATTGAACACTCAAATAAGCATACCAGAACCGGAATCATTTGTGCCACACTTTCACATTGAGTCTCACACAATCAACACCCCCTTGTCCACACATTTCCTATGATCAAGATGCCTCCCTAATGCAGAATTTTCTAGGTGTAATCAGCAATTTGACAGAATGAAGCCAAATACAATGCACATTGCTTCTCTAACATCCATTACAACCCTCATATTACATCACAGGCATCAAAATACAAGTGCAAGCATAAGAATTGAAGAACTTCCCTGAAATATGCCTATCCAATCCAGATGCCAACCCTTGCCTTTCAATCCTCTTGCTCTTGACTGCTTTCAGCTTGGAGTCCCTTTCTTCCTACAAAAGTTAAAAGACCAAACGTAAACCTACCAAATTATACTAAAATCAAAGAAACTAAAGAGATTAAGTTCAGAACTTGGGTTGCCTCCCAAGAAGCGCTTAGTTTATAGTCTTTAGCCTGACTTTTCACTTTGGTCACTCCTTATTTGATAAGTAGATGGTGGATACTAGCCTATCCACATCTCCTCCCCAGTAGTGCTTCAACCGTTGACCATTAGCTTTGAATCTCTCTCCCTTATCATTCTCCAGCTCCACATCACCATATTTTGATGCCTGAATCACCTTGAATGGCCCAGACCAGCGAGACTTAAGCTTTCCGGGAAAGAGTCTCAGTTTAGAGTTATAAAGAAGAACAATTTGACCAGGTTCAAAGCTCTTAGGAATGATTTTGCTGTCATGGTCCCTCTTTGTCTTCTCTTTGTAAATCTTTGTACTCTTATAAGCATTTAAACGGATTTCATCCAACTCATTGAGTTGAACTAGCCTCTTTTCTCCCACAGCTCGCGGAGCAAAATTAAGCTTCTTGATAGCCCAATAAGCCCCATGTTCCAATTCTACCGGCAGATGGCATGCTTTTCCAAACACCAATCGATATGGAGACATAACAATAGGCGTTTTATAAGCCGTTCGATAAGCCCACAAAGCATCATCCAACTTGGAAGACCAATCTTTCCTAGTAGTGTTTACCATCTTCTCAAGAATGTTCTTGATTTCCTTATTAGAAATCTCAGCTTGGCCATTTATTTGGGGATGGTAGGGCAATGCTACTTTGTACCTAACACCATATTTCTTCATCAAAGCTTGAAATTGATGATTGCAGAAGTGTGATCCGCCATCACTGATAATTGTTCTTGGTGTGCCAAACCTTGTGAAGATGTGTTTCTTGAGGAATTTCAGTACCGTCTTGGCATCATTAGTCACACATGCCATAGCTTCTACCCATTTTGATACATAGTCCACTCCAACTAAAATGTATTCATTGTTAAAAGACTTAGAAAACGGACCCATGAAATCAATCCCCCAAACATCAAAAAGTTCAACTTCTAGCATGCTATTCAGTGGCATCTCATTCCTTCTAGATATGTTCCCCACTCTCTGGCACCGATCACATCGGAGGACAAAAGCATAAGCATCTTTAAATAGAGAGGGCCAATAAAACCCACTCTGAATGACTTTCGCAGTAGTTTTCTCTCCTCCAAAATGACCACCATACTCAGATGAATGACAATAATGCAAAATACACTCTTGTTCATTTTCTGGAACACACCTTCGAATGAGTTGATCGGGGCACCGCTTGAACAAGTAAGTTCATCCCAAAAGTACTTCTTTACTTCATGTAGAAACTTACGCTTTTGATTAGAGTTGAACTCCGGAGTTAGCACTCCACAAACCAAATAATTTACAAAATTGGCAAACCATGGTGTGGGTGAATGATCAACAAAGAACAGCTGTTCATCCAGAAATGATGCTTGGATCATGTCAGAATTATCAAGTTGAGTCTCGGTGCTCAGCCTTGATAGGTGGTCAGCTACTTGATTCTCTGTACCTTTTTTATCAATTATGTTCAGGTCAAACTCTTGAAGTAGGAGCACCCAGCGAATTAGTCTAGCCTTAGATCTTTCTTGGTGAGTAGGTACTTTAGAGCTGAATGATCAGTGTACACAGTGACCTTAGTACCCATAATATACGGTCTAAACTTCTCACATGCATAAACTATGGCAAGTAACTCTTTTTCAGTGGTGGTATAATTGAGTTGGGCACCATCAAGAGTTTTACTCGCATAATAAATAGGGTGAAAGAGTTTCCCTGCTTTTTGCCCAAGAACAGCACCAACAGCGTAATCACTCGCATCAGCCATGATAATAAAAGGTAAAACCCAATCAGGAGCTACTAGGATAGGAGCTGAAATGAGACGCTTCTTTAATTCTTCAAAAGCTTGTAGACACTCATCATCAAACTTGAATTCCACATCTTTCTCCAATAGCTTAGAAAGGGGTTTGGAAATTTTCAAAAAATCCTTGATAAACCTCCGGTAGAACCCGGCATGTCCAAGAAAGCTTCGGATACCCTTTATATTAGTAGGCAGTGGTAATTGCTCAATAATAGCAATTTTAGCCCTATCTACTTCTAACCCGTTCTCGGATACTCTATGGCCAAGTACAATGCCTTCTTGCACCATGAAGTGACATTTCTCCCAATTGAGAATTAAGTTTGCCTCTTCACATCTTTTAAGCACCACATCTAAATTCTCTAAGCACAAGTCAAAAGATGGACCAAAGACAGAAAAGTCATCCATGAATACTTCAATGGCCTTCTCAATCATATCAACAAAAATGGACATCATGCACCGTTGAAAAGTGGCTGGTGCATTGCATAGTCCAAAAGGCATTCTTCTGAAGGCAAAAGTGCCATATGGACAAGTAAAGGTGGTCTTCTCTTGGTCTTCTGGGGCTATGGCAATTTGGTTGTAACCGGAATATCCATCAAGGAAACAAAAGAATTCCTAACCTGCTAGCTTGTTCAACATTTGATCTATGGATGACAAAGGAAAATGATCCTTTCTTGTAGCAGTGTTGAGCTTCCGATAATCCATACACACCCGCCAACCAATCACCGTGCGAGTGGGAATTAGTTCATTTTGGGTGTTAGCCACTACAGTCATGCTACCCTTCTTAGGGACACATTGGACTGGGCTCACCCATGAACTATCAGAGATGGGGTACACAATTCCAGCGGAGAGCCATTTAAGGATTTCTTTCTTGACCACTTCTTTTATGATTGGATTTAATCGCCTTTGATGCTCAATAGAAGTTTTATGATCATCTTCTAACAAGATTTTGTGCATACACATTGAAGGACTGATTCCCTTAATGTCCGCTATTGTCCAACCTATGGCCTGCTTGTGTTCTTTCAAAACTTAGAGGAGCTTCTCTTCTTGCAAATTCGAAAGATCGGAAGACACAATCACCGGTAGAGTGTTTGCATCCCCCAAGTAAGCATACTTGTGATGAGATGGTAAAGGCTTCAACTCAAGAGATGGTGGGACTTCAATAGAGGGCTTCAAAGGAGTACTCAATGCCTCAGCCACCTCAAGTGGCTCAAAATTCCTTTGTCGTGAGTGAGGGAATGCTTCCATGCGAAAAAGGATTTCAATAGCTTCTTCATCAAATTCATCCAAACTCTTCTCCCCAATTAGAAATGCCTCTAAAGGGTCTTTGATCATAAGAGCATATGACTCTTGAGGAACGAGTGAGTCCAATATATCCACAAATGAGCATTGAGCTGAATCATCATGGAACTTCAAGGCTTTTGGCATGTTAAAGATCACTTTTTTATCGTCCACCCTTAAAGTGATTTTGCCCTTTTCCACATCAATAAGAGTCCTTGCTGTGGCTAAGAACGGACGGCCCAAAATGAGCAGGATCTTCCAATCAACCTCACAATCAAGCACCACGAAGTCTGCTGGGAAGATGAACTTGTCTACTTTCACTAAGACATCTTCAATGATTCCTCTAGGTTTAGAAATACTACGATCAGCAAATAGAATGGTCACTGTGGTAGGCCTTGGCTCTCCTAACCCCAATTGGTTAAAAACAGCTAAGGGCATCAAGTTGATGCTATCACCTAAGTCACATAGAGCTTTACCATTGAAGTTCGTTCCAATATTGCAAGGAATATAGAAACTCCCCGGATCTTTCAACTTGGTGGGTAACTTCCTTTGGATCACGGCACTACATTCTTCAGTTAAACCCATAGTTTCAAATTCATTAAATTGCCTCTTCTTGGACAACACATCCTTTAGGAACTTGGCATATTTAGGCATACCCTCTAAAGCTTCGGCAAATGGAATGTTGACATGTAGTTGCTTAAACATATTCACAAACTTTTTGAATTGTGCATCTTCCTCCTTCTTTTTGAATCTTTTGGTCTTCTTTTCATTATTCAGCTCTTGTTCCCTCTTCTTACTCTTGCTAACATCATCCAACCCGCCCTCAGTTTGCTTTCTCTTCTTAGTTTCCTCGTCTTCCACTATATTTTCTTGAGTCATGACTTCTTCCTCTTCAATCTCAATGTCCACTTGCTCATCTTGCTTTGGTCCAGTTGTGCTCGAGTTAGGCATGGTTGGAAGCACCTTACAACTTCTCAAATGAATGGCCTTGCATTCTTCTTTTCCACCCCGCTTTGGATTAGGGATGGTGTCACTTGGAAGACCATTTTGAGCCATGGCATTTACTTGTATTGCTAATTGTCCCACTTGAACTTCAAGGTTCTTAATAGCAGATTCATGAAGAGAAAAGGTAGCCTTACTCTCACCCCTTGAAGATTCCACTTCTGTTAAGATTGGGGCCAACATCTTGTCCGTCTTAGATTCTTCTTCTTTTGCAGGAGCTTGCCTTGATGGCATTGGAAAACCCAGTGGAGGAACCGGCTTGGTGCCAGAAGTAGACTTATGAGGAGGGTTCAAGGTGTTACCTTGACTTCAAGAAAAGTTGGGGTGAGCTCTCCAAGCATGGTTGTAAGTTTGTGAGTATGGATTTCCTTGAGAAGGTTGAAATTTTCCCATATAGTTGACAGATTCAGTGCCCATGTAGAGGGGGCAATTATTAGGCATGTGGACATCATTACATTGCTCACATATAATCGGAGTGGATTGAACAGAATGCACACCACGAGCAGTGCCCTTATGTATTTGAGACTCTAAAACATCAAAACGTTTGTTCAACGCGGATAAAATTGTGGCAATTTGTGATGAAGATTCTTCTTTTGTGTTGAGTAGGGCTGGGGTAGTTCTCCTATCATTGCCTTGGGTGTTGTTTGCAGATAATTGATCCAAGAGTCTAAACACCTTATTGGCAGGCACATTCCGGTAACCTCCATTATTCATAGAGTCCACCATCGCCTTAGATTGAGGATTCAAGCGTGTTCAGAAAATTTGGATCACTACCCACTTGTCCACCCCATGATTAGGGCATTGTTTCATTAACATCTTGTACCTTTCCCAAGCGGCATATAAATGCTCATCCGGCTGTTGTCTAAAACTTAGAAACTCATCCCTTGCTTCTACTGATTTATCATCAGAGAAAAATCAAGCTTTAAATTTAGCTTCAAGATCATCCCAAGAAGTTATGGATCCTTCTGGTAGATTGTTGAACCAATCTCTAGCTTTCCCTTGTAGAGAGAGAGGGAATAGCCGCAACCTCAGCACATCTTGGGGGACGCCATTCTGTTTGAAGGAGTCACACACCTCCAAGAAGTACATCAAGTGCTTGTTAGCGTCTTCATTATAAAAGGCCATAGTACAACCCATGCATTTGCAACATTGTGATCATCACCAGTTTGATCTCAAAAGTGTGTGTTTGCATCTCTGGCATACGAATGCAAGATTGAGTTCCTCTCATATTTCGGGTGGCGAAGTCATTGATAGTGGCTCTATCATATTCATCCGCCATTGTTTCAGCTTCAGTTTCAGTTTCAGACTCCAATTCAGATTCTGTTTCAGTTATCTCTGATTCCGATTCTGCTGTTGATTCAGTTTCTTCTTCAATGCGCGGCAATCCGTCAAGTACCACTATCAATTCGTCCCCTTGCAAATGTTGCATGAACTGATCTGATACCTACAAAAAGGCATAAACCAGCAAGTATCAAGCTAAAACAACTAAAATTTAATGCAGAAAACAGTGAGATAAAAATTATAAATCTAACTAAAGACCCAAGCGAAATCTACTAACACAAGCCTAAGGTCAACTAAAAGATTTGTTAAACCAATCCCCGGCAATGGCGCCAAAAACTTGTTCGCTACCGCAAGTGCACGGATCGCGTCAAGTAATAAAGTGATAAGTAAGATCGTTCCCTCGAGGATTTGAGTAACAAATTAGTCAAGCAATGGGCTTAATGTGTTTGATTAAGTTGAACCAAATCAAATTGTTGAGTGTGGAAAAAGGAATTTCAAAAGATATTTTGATAACAACTAAAAATTACTGAACAAAACTATGATTCTTGTGAATTCGATCAATTATAATAAACCTAGGATTGTTCGTTCCCTTTGTATTTCATAAACTTAATTTCCTTCCTGTACACAAATACTTTCATGGAATATATATATGTCAGTCTAAGGTTCACTAGCAATTGATTAAGCTCTCTCAAGTCATAACCAAATTTATATCCTCCATTAACATACACAATCTCTTGCTATAGTTAAGGGAAAATAATCATTACATAGCCTCCTTAATTTGACAATGCTAGGTTAATAACTATATCTCTATGTTATTAACAAACCATCCATTTAATTCTTAAACTTCAAGTCTAGCATGATTCTACCCAAGTTCTACAATTAAACTAACTTTCTCAAGCTTAATCTAATTGAACAGCTTATCTGTAGTGCTGGCCAGTGACGAATATCAATGAAAACAGGGGAGAATTAACACATATATACCATTTGCTACTGAAAGAAAGAAGGAGTCAAGTTTAATCCATACAAAGGTTTAGAACAATCCTAGAATGAAAAACCTAGCTACTCATGATCAAAAACAATTCACAGATATCAGCATTCCGTGTAGCCATATCAGAATCACAATGGAGAAAGGGAATAAGTATAGAAAAATCAAGATAAATGGAATTGGAATCTCCTTCAATCTTCAATCCCACTTGATTCTCCTTGATTTCAGGCAAGCCCAAGCTCTGAGGACATTTACAGCTACCTCCTAGGTCTTTCCAAATCGGGGCTCCCTCTCTTCAACCTCTGAGTTTCGCTTTTATAGTGCCTCCAATGACAGAACGCACATCATCATTTACGGGGGTTGGCCGCGGCCAGTGAGCATCTGTGCATCTTTAGGCCGTGGCCCATGAGTGCTTAGCCGCGGCCAGTGAGCATCTGTTCATCTTTGGGCCGCAGCCCATGAGTGCTTGGCCGCGGCCAGTGAGCTTCTGACCTCCTCTTGGCTCCTCTTGGCCGCGGCCCTTAACTTTCTGTTCTTCTGTTGGCCACGGCCCATGAGTAGGTTGGCCGTGGCCAGGCACCTTCCAAAGTTCATCTCCTTCTCTTTTCTGCTCTGTTCTCCTCCCTGCTTGCCTTTCCTTGGCATGGTTGATGGCTTCAACTTCCTTCACCTCCTTCTTACTGCATTTGACTTTCTCTGGACCAGCTATGACTGAATCTGTATCAATTCACACAAAGAACTCACAAACACATTTAACATTCATAGCAGTTAGTGAATAATGTCCTCTACATTTGCATTCTGCTGTGCCCAACATGAGAAAGGCGCATTTCATCAACTTTAACACTCTCGAACTCCCACTAATATACCCAAAGTGAGGTAAAAACAAGATAAAATGTGCAATTCTAGCAAGAATTTCATGAGGTTAACAACAACTTCAATGAAAAAGTACAGGGCTTAGAGCCAGTTTTCATGCGGAATGAAGCCGTTTGGGATTTTTTCAGCTTGATGGAAGAAGCAGATTGTCCTTTTACCAAGGTTGTCAAAAATACTCTAAATTATCTTTCTTGATCAAGTTGTATCATATCAAGTACTTGTGTGGAATCAAAGATAAGGGAATGTCGATGTTGCTAGAATTATTACCAGAGGCATTCCCTGACGTGAAGATTCCCACAACATTCTACGGGGCCAAGAAGACTATTAACAGATTGGACTTGAACTACAAAAAAATTGATGCATGCCCCAATGATTGTATGATGTATTGGGGGGACGATGGCAGCAAGGAGACTTGTAAGCGATGCCACACATTGAGGTATAAGACAATTGATAAGGGAAAAAAGCAGAAGAAGAAACCTGCAAAGATTCTAAGATACTTCCCTTTGAAGCCGCGCTTACAAAAACTATTTATATTGTCTAAAACGGCAGAGCATATGAGGTGGTATAAGGTAGATAAGAATGATGTTAAAATATGACATCCTTGGGATGCAGTCGCCTGGAAAACGTTTGACAATGACTTTCCATCTTTCACTGCTGGCCCCCAAAATGTTAGATTTGCTCTAGCAACCGATAGTTTCAATGCATTTGGGAATCTTAGCTCAAGTTATAGTATTTGGCTGGTTAGTCTTATTTCCCTACAATTACGCCCTGGATGTATATGAAACAAAGCTCCTTCATTTTATCTATGATCATTCCAAGCAAAAAAGCACTGGGTAATGACATCGATGTGTATCTCTAACTGCTTATTGCAGAATTGCTTGACCTGTGGAATGTTGGCATCGAGACATATGACGCCTTCGGGAAGACATTGTTCAACTTGCGTGTAGCCTTGATGTGGATGATTAGTGATTTTCCTGGCCTTAGAACATCATCTGGGTGGAATGTGCATACTGGCTTGGCTTGTCCAGCTTGCAATTTTGACTCTGACGCAGTGCGCCTTACCCACAATCGGAAGTGGTGCTTATGGGGCATCATAGGTTTCTCAATGGAAGGCACAAGTTTAGATTGCAATGGAATCGCTTCAATGGGAAACTAGCACTACTACAAAAAACATTTTTAACATCCTGTTTTTAGGCCTTTTAATGTCTGAAAATAAGGGGACGTCTATGTGAGTGACGTAGTAAAAAATGACAATAACGTCCGTAGATAAAAGGATGTCTAAAGTCTAGACTTTAGATGTCCCCATTTTAAGAAGGGACGTCTAAAGTGCTACAGTGACACTTTAGACGTCCCCATTTTAAATTGGGGACGTCTAAAGTGGGACTTTAGATGTCCCTAATTTAAATTGGGAATTTAAAATGGGGACATCTAAAGTTCTTTTTTTTAAAAAAAAAATCGTTTATATTACAGATCTGAACTGAACAATATTTAAAACCAGAAATTACAGATCATCATCAATAAAATTACAGATCTAGTGTCTGAAATCCAAATCTACACAATAATAACTCCAAAGCTAAAATCTCATAGGGAGAAGATGAAAACAATAAGAGGAACCAGTTGCAAAAAACTTATCTCCTTCTATTATTGAAATTCATTTTCTCATAATAATGAATAGAGAAGAGCGACTGGGAGAGATGAACCTCGATTTCTTAGCGGAATGTAGCCATGAAGCATGTTTCAGAGTCCTGATCTACAAATCATAACAACACGAGTTAGAAAATAAAATACAAGGAAAACCCAAATAAAAAAGAGAAAGAGGATAAAATAATAAACAATAGTAAGAAAGCATAACAGATTTGGAGGTGAAAAAAAGAGAGAGAAAGGAAGAAGCAAGAGTAAAATGAGCATATAAAGAAGAAGAAGCAAGAGTTAAAACGCGTGGTGGTAATAGCTTTTCTTATGTTTGCGTCGATGGGAAAAGAAAGATGAGTGTAAAAGTAGTATAAGATTGACAAATAAAGACTGTCAATATTTTACGTCCCCAATTTAATTTAGGGACGCCTAAAGTTGTTCAGTTTTTTTTTTACTTTAGACGTCCCCAATTCAGATTAGGGACGTCTAAAGTCATACTTTAGACATCCCCATATACATTGGGGACGTCTAAAGTTTTTTAAAATTTTTGTTTTGAATGAGGGACGCCCTTTGGCGTCCCTCACATATTCCCTCATTCAAAACAAAAATTTTAAAAAACTTTAGACGTCCCCAATGTATATGGGGACGTCTAAAGTCACACTTTAGACGTCCCTAATCTAAATTGGGGACTTCTAAAGTAAAAGAATTTTTTTTTTTACTTTAGGCGTCCCTAATTCAAATAGGGACGTCTAAAATTTGTAAAGTTACATTTTAGACATCCCTATTTAAATTGGGGACGTCTAAAGCTATTCAGTTCTTATCCATAATTACAAAAATGCCACCGCCTTTATTTTTTACCTCCCTTTTTTAAAAAGGGACGTCCTTTAGGGAGGTAAAATATATATTCTGTAGTAGTGCAGAAACAAGAAGGCCACCTCAGACTTTATCCAACACAGACATCTTACAGCAGCTTGAGGATGTTGAATTCGAGTTCAAAAAAAGCAATAATGTAGTACAAGTAGGCCGAAAGAGGGGCAAGACTTCTGTACCTCAATAATGGAGGAAGATAAGCATTTTCTTCACTCTTCTATATTGAAATTCTAATTTACTTCTCCATAGTCTTGATATCATGCACATTGAAAAAAATGTATGCGACAATATGCTATATACGCTGCTTAACGAACCAGGAAAGTCAAAAGATTATCTTCAAGTGAGGAAAGATTTACGTGCCATAGGGTTTGTGAAGATGCGTGGTCAGATGAGCATGACAAATTTCAGCCGGCAAAGTTCACCTTCACAAAACCAAACAGGGAAGTCTTCCTGGAGACATTAAAGAAAATAAAAGCTTCAGATGGGTATTCAAGCAACATTTCATGATGTATTGACATGTAGGCTCGAAAGGTTGCTGGCCTTAAGAGTCATAACTCACATGTGCTTATGCAACAGTTACTTCCACTAGCTATAAAGAATGCACTTCCTCCCAATGAGTCAATGATTTTGGTAGAACTTTGTTCTTTCTTTTGCAAGTTGTGTTCCAAGGTCTTTATCGTTGAGGAGCTCGATTAGCTGTAGTCCAAAATTATTCTTACACTTTGTCATTTGGAGATGATCTTTCCTCCGTCCTTTTTCACTATAATGGTTCACCTTACAATCCACCTTTTTCATGAAACAAAGCTCGTTGGCCCAGTTTAATATCGATTGATGTATCCTATTGAGAGGTACTCATTTTATATATGTGCGTCATTAATAGTTCTTATGTTTGTTAGTTTTATATATATAAGGAATAAGGCTTGGCTAGAAGGTTCTATAGCTGAAGGCTGTATATGGGATGAGGTGCTGTATTTTTGTTCAAGGTACTTTGATGAACTTGAGACGACTTTCAACAGCCCATCTCGTGTTGACGATTGTCCTGAACCTGCGCCAACATCAGGAGAATTTATCCCTCATGTAGGTAAACCAGTTGGACGAACTGAGAACTTCAAACTAATGGCAACTAAGAAGTTGCAAGCACATAGGCATGTCTTGATTAATTGCACTCAAGTTGAAACTTTCATACAGTAAAAATTGTACACTCACATATTATTCTATATCTTTCATAACATTTTTCACTTTTATTTCACTATCGCCTTCCCATGATTAATTACAGGGAATTCAGAAGTGATGTTAAGCATCAACTCTGGATCTGCACACAAACATCCTCTAAAATTGACAAAAAGGTCCACAAAAAATTCCCAAGCTGGTTTGCATTCAGAATACTAAATGACCACAACCCACACTCACCAGATTTCAGAGCTCTCGCAATTGGGCCTTTTGATCATGCAAAAAGGTTTACATCATATAATGTCAATGGTTTCAAGTTTTGCACGGTTTCACGAGATCAAGGATTGCAAACTCAAAATTTGGGTGTTTGTGGCACCTTTGTGACAAGGAGTTATGTGAGCAACAGTGATGCCAACATGCAATTTGGAGGTGTTCCTTACTATGTAAAGCTTCTTGATGTCGTCGAACTTAATTACCAAGGCCGTTTCACCATGACACTGTTCAAGTATTTGTGGGCAAATATCACTACATCCCAGGGGCTGACAACTGACAACTTAGGCATCACGTTGATTAATTTCTCACGGCCAATTAACACTGGTCATTCTCAAGATGATGAATCATATATTCTTGCCTCAGAGGCACACCAGGTTTATTATATTGAGGATGAGAGACATAGGGATTGGCACATGGTTGTTCATTTAAAGCCTCGAGACTTTTATGACATAGGTGATGGTGATAACATCGCCTACAAGAGTGAGCCATTTCAGCCCGCCAATTTCAAAAACTTTTTCACTGAAGGCGATCACAATTTACCTATAGTTCGGTGTGTTTTTTAAATTCATATCATTTCAATTAAATTTTGTTAACAAAAAAAAACACATCAGTAACAATTTTTCTATACAATTTCTATAGGGATGGAGTGGATAATTGATCAAACAAATTTGTTTTTATTTTAAAACAAATTATGTTTTTGTTTTTTTATAAAACCGCTACAAATAACAACAATAACCGCGACAACACTAAAACCACTACAAAATCATGACACTAACTGCTACAAGTTCCACAAAGATCCCTATAAATACCTCAGCCATATCTCATTTCAAACACTCGCCCATTTCTTTCCACCTTACCTCTCTCTTATCTTCTCTCATTTTCACTTTTTTTTTCTGAGTCCAGGAACTTAATAAGGTGATCAAATATGGTAATAAATTTTTCAATTTTTTATTTCAATACTCTTTTCTTTCAGATAATATTAATTCTCACTATTTTTTTAGATATGTATTTACAAAATCATAATCGCATTGTAGCAGACAACATAATAGTTCCTTATTACCTACGTATCCCCAATAATATTATCAATACAATTTTCAAACTTATCTAATTTAATTAAATCATTCCTTTACAATTATAAATGACCTAAACTAATGAATAATAAGTTCATTAAATTAGTTAAACTATTAAAATAATAAACTATTTAATTTGATATTAAAAAAATGGAAATAGATAATTGTATACATTTTTTTTAATTTTTCTGACATTTATAGCAGTTTTATAACCGCTACAAATATACTTTTTAAAAGGAAAAACAAAATCTGAATTTCTTTTGAAATTAGTAGAGGTTATGTAACCGCTACTAATATTTCTCGCCTTTTTTAAATTCAATATAGTAGCGGTCTTATAACCGCTACAAATATAATGATAAATTTCCATTTTCATTTCCTACTATCTAATATTCATGGTTTGCCATTTGTAGCGGTTATATAACAGCTACAAATTACCAAGAAAAGGTTCATCTGATTGAGAATGTTGTAGTGGTACTAATTAATTGCTACAAACATAGTAGCGATTTTTTCGCTTGAGTAGCGGTTAAATATGACCACTACAACTATACTTGTAATAGTGGATTTAGTAGCCGTTCAAGGAACCGCTACTAATTATGTTTGTAGCGGTTAAAACCGCTACAAATACGCACTTTTAACCGCTACTAAACCACTATTTTTTTTGTAGTGTTACAAAGAACTGCTATAAAGTTGTAGACAATATAATAAAAAAAATCAATTTGTAGCGTTTTTTATCATATAACTGCTATAGGATGCATTTGAAATAAATATTTATAAGAAAATAAATAAATAAATCAATTTGTAGTTGTTTATATTTGTAGCGGTTTTACAAACTCAACTGCTACAAATTGAACATCTGAAATTAGAAATATTTTTTTAAAAAAATTCAAACCAATATTTATAGGATTATGAAAGCGCTACAAAATCAAACAAAACTGCTACAAATAATGTCACATAAACCGCTACAAATTTTGACCGCTACAAAACTTGTCACATTAACTGCTATAAGCACTACATAGATCCCTATAAATACCCCCACCACACCTTATTTCAAACACTCCTCCATTTCTTTCAACCCTTCTTCTCTTTCATTTTCTCATATTTGAAAATGTTTTTTTAAGAGCCGAAGAGCTAAGCAAGATGATCAAATATGGTAAAAAAATTTTAAATTTTTTTTATTTCAACATCCCCCCCTTATAATATTTATGCTCATTATATTTTTTGTTTGTTTATAAATTGAAGAACTTTTCCTTAATGTTTTCAATACTCCTTCCATAACTATCAACATATACTAGACAACATAATAAGTCTTCATTATTTGCACATGCTCAATAATATTACCTATATAAAGTTTATACCTATCTAACTTAATTTAATCATTCTTTTTAAATTTAAGTTACTTAACTAATAAACTATTCAACACAATTTTACAACAATGGACTCAGATAATTGTTTAATTTTTTTAGTTTCCCAAAATTTTGAAAACACTACAAATTTAAACTCAAAATGGTATTAAATTTTTTGCTACTTTTGAAATTCCTATTTGTTATCAACATTTGTAGAGGTTTAGTAACCGCTACAATTATTACAGATAATTTATTATCAACATACGACTCTTGTAGCGGTTGAATGAACCACTACTAAATTAGTAGTGGTTGTATTATATGGTAACGGTTGTTGTAAACCGCTGCAAATCTATTTGCAACAGTGAATTTCGTAACGGTTTTTGCAACTACTACTAATGTCGTTTGTAGCGGTTAAAACCGCTACAAATACACATTTTTAACCGCTACTACATCACAATTTTTTGTAGTGCAAGTGGCGTATGGGTTAGAGAATGCATTTTGTAGTGGTTCACAAGGGATAACTGCTACAAAATTTGGCACCAAATTAGCCACAATTATTTTATAGCATTTAAAGTGTATTAACTACTACAAATGTGGCACTAAGCAAGGCATGAAGCTGGTGTGACTATTGTGTCAATTGGTTTGTAGTAGTTTTATGGTAGTAATCGCTAAGGAATGCAAAGGGCCACCTTTTTGTAGCAGTTATGTGGAACTGTTACAAAGGTTAATGCATATTTGTAGCGGTTATATTGTATAGCCACTACAGAATGCAAAGGGTCTGGAGGTTTATAGCGGTTAATAATAACTACTACAAAGTTGTACGTTAACCGAGGGAGGGTTTATCAGTTTGTAGTAGTTAAGGTAGTGGTTTCTCAGAGAACCGCTGCAAATCCGAGTGCCATAAAAGCGTCGTGACTCCTCATTTTCACATTTTGGCAATTTGATTTCTCACGCACCCTTTAAGACTTATCTTGAGATCAGAGGTTTTGCCGAAGCATTTTGTAGAGTTTGCCACTTAAGGTTGTTCACAAATGCAAGTGCATGGATCGCGTCAATTAATAAAGTGATAAGTCAAGTATCATCCCACAATAATTTGTTTAACAAATTAATCAAGCAATGGGCTTAGTGAATTCAATAAAGCTGGGCCAAAACAAGTTTTCGATATGGAAAGAGAATTTTGGAAAATTACTTTTAAGACTAGCAATTTATAAAAGCAAATGATTCTTAGATTAGAAGGATTCAATGGCACTTAGGATCATTTATCCGCCTTGCATTTCAAAAGTACTCAATGAAGTCCCCACAATTTGTGCTTCTTAATGAAAGATTATGCTAGCCAAGGATACTAAATTACCTATAAGTGCGCTATCAAGTCTCCAAATAGGTGTTTAGTTCAATTAATTCATTAATCTCTTAATTAACTAATTAAACCTAATTTTCATTACAAATCCTATATACTAAGTGAGGTTAATAAGTGTGTCTCTAACTACTTGCGTCTGGAGAGGCCTGCTGGCATGGAGAAATAATCTTAGCCACAATGTCACCTGTTCGAAATGCAGCACTGAGTGATAGCAAGTGTATCTCTACCTCATTCACAAAACTATCCATTCAATTCACAAATTTCAAGTGTTCACACAATTAAACTTAAGTTCTACACTCAATCTAGCTCTTTCAAGCATCAATCAAGTAAACCCAACAATCTCATTGGTGGTAAATAAATAAGAAGCATTAAAAAAAGAGTAAAATTAGCATAATCTCATCATTAACCACAAATATAAATGGGAAATGAGTACTTAATCCATACAAGGGTTCAAAGCAATCCTAAAACAATAGATACTTAGCTGCTCGTGCAAAGGTACAGAGAAATTAAGCATAACAACTTAATAAACCATAGAAATAGAAAAAAGAGAAGAAAAGTAATGAAACCAAGATAACAGTCACTAAATCCCTCTTGGAACCACCACCCAAGCTCCAAAACTCTCTAAAAGCTCTTCTCGAAGGTTCCTTCTTGCTTGCCTCAGCTTCCTAGAGTATAGAGTGTGCACTACTACAAAAAAGCAAAGCTGTGGCGCTAGAGAAGTGCTACATATTTGGACGCCACTAAAAGAATCTGTGGCACTGGTAAGCACCACATGATTATATTTTTTTTTTAAATACCCTCATGTGGCGCTTGTTGGAGCAAGTGCCACAGGAGAGGGGGTCTTCTTTGGCACTTGATCATGGAAGCGCCACAGGAGGGTCTTTTTTTTTCTTTTTTGTTTTGGGTTCTTCCTGTGGCCCTTATTGAAAAAAGCACCACAGAAACTCTTTTTTTTTGGTATTTTTTGTTCGATCATATCTCCCATAATTGTATAGTATTTCACACTGCATGGTCTAATAAACATTTTGTATCTATATCCACATTGCAGCAGAATGAAGAAAAGGAAACAACAATGATAGATAACTTCAAAATGATACAAACAGATGATTAATTATTATACAATATATTGTACGTGAATGAATTATATAACAAATTCAACTTGAATACATGCATGCATGACACAACAATTGCCAAGAAACAACATAACAAAGGCCATCATCTAGTGATGAACTAAATAGTATAGATACCTAGAGATTTGCCTAAACACATAATCACACCATTCCTCGATCACTTCATCAAACTGATGGTCAGTCAAAGTGTCACAACGTTGATCTTCATAATACTACACATATATACAATCAACCACAAATTAAGACGAATTAAAATAAAAAAACGTAATTATCAGGAACTAATTATATTTAATTAAAACACAATATGGAATGCAACTAAATGACTTACTTTTTGAGGAATAAATGCCTGATCATGCGTAATTACATCCTTCATAAATTTCATGATGTAATACCCACAATCATTATCATTGGGTTGGAAAGGGCACTGCAAAAATATAATGTAATATTTAAATTTTTTTATGAATAAAAATTGTTTACTAACAAAATTTGAGTAAATTCATATATCAGTACTAGTATCTTCTTCCAAGGATAGCTAAAGTGAGGGTCAACAGCTTTATAATAGCTTAAGGAGTCAGAGGCCCGATACACAGTCAATACGCTAACAAAACAAACAGAAGCTGATGACTTTTGGTTATTCAATCACATATGCAAATATTTACACATACGCGCACGTACACTTACCCATTGAACAATAGTAACATATCAGAACGATTTTGTGGAAGACCATCTTTTAGTGGATCCACATAGTAAATGCGGGGCCTGAAGGTCCCGTTGGATTGATAACTATCAATATCCAATGTCGCCTAAAATATTTTAAAAAATTAGTTTCACACTAAATTAAAACAAAACATAGAGTGGTATTAATCCAAGCCAAATATCACAGGGATATAATTAAAAGTCAGAGCATATATATAACAAGAATGTGTAGATTTAATTTTTTCCAAATTATGTTTAAGTGCTCAAAGCAACAACAAGAACCATTTTTTCATAGAATATTATTAATTATTGAACAACGTACAACTAAATAACATATCGACCACTAACCTGATTGAAGACCAAGGAGTGAGCTTCAACCCAAAGTCACAGTGGCGTCGACTGAGGTTAAAATGAAGTCTTCAAATTCACGGCACTGACAAAGGGAAGTCAAGTCAGAGGAGAATGGTCACTGAGGAGATTAGAGGTGGCGGCGGAGAAAACTAAAGATAATCAAAGAACAGTGACGATGAACACAGCAACGACAGCGGTAATGACGAAGGATAGTTGAGCAAATGAGGGACGGGATGCCATGGACGAGTTCAGAACAAGCACGAACAGAGCTCATAGAGAAATGGCAAAAAGAGAAGAAAGAGTTCATAGAGCGCGAGATCTGGGCGTGGAAGGAAAAATAAGGGTGAAAAATCTTACCTTTAAGACCGGTTTTTATTAAAAACCGGTCTTAAATAAAAACCGGTCTTAAAAGAGAGAAATTTCACATTTAAGACCGTTTTTTCAAAAACCGGTCTTAAATATTTAAGATTTAAGACCGGTTTATATGTAAACCGGTCTTAAATGTTAAAACATTTTAAATTGAATATGTGATACCATTTTAAGACCGGTTTGTACAAAAAACTGGTCTTAAATGTTAAAACATTTTAAATTCGAAAAAATTTTAACACTTTAAGACCCGTTTTATTTATAATTGGTCTAAATAACGTTTTTAAGACCAGTTTTTTTAAGAACCGGTCTTAGAAGTTCAATATAATTACAAAATTACCACCGCGCAAATTTTTAAGACCTTATCCGCCAAAATCGATCTAAATGTGTCGGTCTAAAAAGGGTTTTTTCCAGTAGTGACGTGAGGTATTAATTAATACTCACACGTACACACATCATAATTAAAGAGAAAATAAACAAACTATGTTGCAAGAACCCTAATTGAACCATAATTTTACATAATTTTTTTATTTAAATGGGGCTTTTAATGCATTTTCTGAGACATTATTGCATGATTAAACACTAATTTTAATTAAAAACATTTGTATTGAATTAATTGTGGTTAGGGGTTAAATGGTTATAAATTGTTAAATATTTATACAAATGATTTCTTGAACTTTTGATGCTACTGTGTGCTTAATCTTGCATTGCATGTGTTTTAGGAAGAAATTGGTGATTTAGGGGTCAGAATTAATATTTTGAGGCTGGGAACAATTACAAAAAAGGTCCCTAAAAGTTCTGAAAATTAAAAGTTAATAAAATAAATTGTCCAAAGAAAATTACATAAAACTAGACAGAAATTTTAAAAATTTCAGTTAATTCCTGCACTAGTTTCAACAATATACACGGCAGTTCCTCATCAGAACTTTTCTACGTTTCCAAATGGTCCCTGGTCAAAATGCAGATCTTTCAGATGGAGCCGGCAAGGAAGCATTATTTCTTCTTCTTCATCATTGAGAACCGAAAGTGGACAAAACGAAGGAAAAAAGGGAGACAGGGGAAAGTGGGCATCTTACCACCTTCATCACCATTATTACCTTCATCTTCATCTTCTTCCTCTTCCCTCTTTGAAACGGACGCTGAGCTGAGAGCAGAGAGGGAGATCACTATGATCATCATCTTCAACTTCTTTTCTTCTTTCCTCTTAACTGTTGCCGGCGGCTTTCCTCTTCCTCACCATAGCCACCGGCGACACTCCTCCATCATCGACCAAACAACCGCCTGCACAGACACAGAGAGAGAGAGAGAGAGAGAGAGAGAGAGCTTGAGAGGAGAGAGATAAGACCACCACCGTTGTCATAGCATCATCTTCACAGTCGGTTTCCCACTGTTTTCACCACCAAACCGTCAGCGTTCTCACTACTGACAGCCCCTGTCCTCTCTCCTTCCATTACCACCATCGTCTCACACCATTCCTCTCTCAGACCACCGCCATTTTGTCTCTCCACTGCCGTCATCCTACTTTCACCGTTGCTCTTCATCTGCACCGCCATTTCTCCTCTGTTTTTCCCATAGCTAGAGTTGGACTTCATTGCCATCGTTGGCTCCAGTTTAACCACCCCTCTTCAACATAACACAACCAAAAGGCCACCGTCACTTTCTCTCTCTACTACAGTCGACCTCTGTCCTTCCTCTGTGTTTTCACCACCACCATTACCATAGCAGTAAGCACAGCGAGAACTTGAGTTGCAGTAGCTGGAGCGTGAAGAACATAGCAGCCACAAGTTCTTGAGCCTGGAGAGCCTTTCTTTATGATCTTTCGGTGATATCCATTAATTCCAATTTCCGGCGAGCTTTGTGTATTCCAGTACCATCGTTCTCACGGCCGGAGTTCTTCATTCCTTAGCCTTTGTTTTCTCATCACCGTCCAAACGCCATCAGTAGATTAGGGGAGTTTTTAATTAAATTTTGTTTCTCATTTATATATTTTGTTTGAGGATCGATTACTATTTGGATAATATGTGGGTTTAATTTATGTGATTGGATTATATTTTTATGATTTGTGGGATTTATATATATTTATTTTCCTTATTGATTCAAAATATTTATATATATATATATAATTGTCTAGCATTTAATTAAATTGTTTTTTTTATGTTATTAATTTGAAAAACCCAAAATCAATTTTCCCTTATTTTATTGCATTTGTATGGCAATTAGATAACTTGTGATTTAATATAAGACTCCTCAAGAAGAGAAAATGATTCTAAGTTTGCCTATACGCAATCTTTGATTAAATTTTTTATTATGCACCCCAAGCCTAACAACGAAAGAAAGTCCGTGATCAAACCATGTTGAGCTAAATAAGGATAACTGGTTTCTTCAGTCATGCCACCATTATTGATAACCCATTCAAAGCAAGATGGGACTACCCTCCTTGACAACCCTGCTGGTTTATAGTATCACAACCTAAGGTTGTTCCGAAAGACAAATTAGTTTCCCATTGGTTATTGCATTTATTGATTATATGGCTCCAACGGCTGCAAAGCCAACAACATCCTATCAACCATATTCAAACAATATGTTAGTTTCAGTTACTTGTTTGGTAAAAAATGTTTGAGTTTCCTCTAAAGTACTCCTTGTAATCTTTTGCATCAAAAATTTATGCCTTAATGGAAAACCTTGGTAACATGTACAATCAATAGCGAATTCAGTTTTGGAAAAAATTATAAATTTGGGAAACAAACTGGATTGATCTCTTATATTTATGATAAAAGCAAACCCCTCTACTATCTTTTATGTTTATGACCAGAGAAAGTTTTTTTTTTTTAATGTGCTTTAATTTGATGGTCCAAAATTGGGCAAAATATTTTCAACTGCAACGTGGGGTGTCAAGTTTATTCTCGTCAAAATATATTAAAGTTATGCGTAGATTTCATCAAGAGCAGCTTAGCACAAGTTCCTAGGTGTTTAACTGGAGTCACAAATCCTTGGTTTCTCCAATCCATGGAAGCAGGTGCTGCACAATCTGAGCTTGAGATAGCAGTGGCGGCGGTTTTGGTGGTTGCAGGCATCTTTTGCTGATGTAGGTACGTTTTCTCGAACTCTTCCACACTCATATCAGCAAACTGTTCAGTCCCAAACGATGCCCAGATGATGAATTGGATCTCTTAAGATTCATCTCTGTAATATAATTGAAATTTTTTTGAAACAACTTGAACCTAATTTCACTCTCCTTGGAGTTTGGACAAGTTTTCCATGCTTCTTCATCTATTTTTAAAATATTCCTTACTCTTGTTTTGCCTTTGACGATAAAACAGATTCCTCAGTTGGGAAACCTGAGGAGAGACATTAAAGCAAAACAACAAATCGAGGAATGAAGGAACAACAAACTAATATTCTTGAAAACCATGCTTTTTTTTTTTTTCGTACTTTCAGATGCTAAGTGTGGAAATAAGAGCATAAAAGTTAAGTAAGCGATCAGGTTTATATAGTATGCCTCTCGTTACATGCAAAAGAAAAATACATTAAATGACGTACATGTAGTACTATGGCATGTCACTGATCAAACACATGTTAATTCCACAAATCCTTGACCAATAAATCAAGTTCAACGCGTAATCATAGGTGAAATATGGATCCCTTTCATGGTCCTCGCCGTTTTAATGCAAAACAGAATGTGTTAAGGCGTTCTTATAAATTAAATGCAAATATTCTGGCATATTCTCAAACAAGAAAAAAAAGGAGATAATGATATGCACAAAAAAAAAAAAAAAAAAAAAGATAGCAGTAATAAATGTAAAGGTTACAAGTAACAAAACAAAATATTCTAAATCTTCAAAGTCCTTTAACTCTTTTTCCGTCTTTTTGTTTTTAGAACTACAATTTTTACAAATAAAAAAATTTTAAAAAAATTTTAAATATACCTAGATTAGTTAAGTAGGTCTTATATTGAAGATAGGAGGTATAATGATTTATCAAAAATCATCCAAAAAGTGATGTTGAAGCAAAAAAATCAAACTTATGTGCGGGGCACATGTATTTTATCACCTCCTCTCTCGGAATCTTTATTATAAGCACCTAATAATAACTTTACTTAAATTTAATGAAATTAGTTAAAATTAATTATTTCTTATAAAATACTCCGTCCAATTTTAAATATGAGTTAGATAAGAGATTTACTTTTGTTTTCGATATAAGATCTCAATTCATTTTTTCTTCCAAATTTACAACTTTTCTCTCTAAAGTGTCCTTATCGATTGCACATAGTAAGTGGTTTCGATCAATTCAATTTACATGATTGAAGTGGGTATTTTAGGAAAACAAGCACAGATTTGTTGTCTCATTATATTTTCTTCAATAATGAGTATTGGTCCGTATATTCATAACCAATAGTAGTAGTAGTTGATGGCGTGACTCTCACTTAGCATGCACTTGGATATAAATAAAATAAAAATCAACTAAGGTGCAGATTACGGATTATATATAAATGAAAGGAGATAGTTGTGCGCATGATTATTTATTTATTTATTTATATGTTGATACTCCCTCAGGCCCTTAACGTATAGCTAGTTTGATTAGATTAAGGAATTTAGTTAAGTTAATTAGTTAATTTGATATGC
Source organism: Inga laurina (assembly GCA_963855925.1). Lineage (NCBI taxonomy): Eukaryota > Viridiplantae > Streptophyta > Magnoliopsida > Fabales > Fabaceae > Inga > Inga laurina. The sequence continues at coordinate 57,943,209 of OY979701.1, forward strand.
ATATATTATATTTTTAAAAACACCATAGTCATCTTCTATGATTCTCTTCTTTCATTGCCTCCTTGATTATTATTAAGGGAGCAATAGTAGGGGTAAATTAGAAAAATATTGATGAATATGAAAAAATATGTCTTATATTTAGTACCAAGATCAATTCCTTAAATAAATCCTATATTAATGAATGGAGGGAGCAATAAATAAATTTTATTCTATTACTTTGAACTAAAATATGTTTGATCGTGTAAGTTTATATCAAGTTTCCATTTAGTCGCTGATAGGGAAGATTTTCAAACATTCACTGATGACGAAGACGCCGATGATGTTTGAGGGAGACAAAGATGAAAGATATTTACTTTCTTATTGTGTGTTTTTTTATATAACATCTGAACCCTCTTTGATTAAAAAACCACGTAGTTTTATGTAAGTAGAGGGAAATGGAATCGATCAATGTATAAATATAAGCATCATTATAATAATACATCTACAAAAATATTAGATAAATTATTCAGTCCTTGATATAAAATCTAGTTTGTAGTGCAATTTCACTATAAACTAAATTTATATTAAGGAATACGGACAGTATTGTACTATAATTTTTTATGAATTCTTATTTAAAATCCTTTATTGGCAAGAATTCATATTACAACGTCAGACAAGTGAAAGATTCCTTCCTCAACACAAGTGAAAGAATTTGGCCAAAAAAAAAAAAAAGCACAAGTGCAAGAAAATTGATAAGTGAGTACTTATTAATGCACTAGCCTATATGGTGGACACATATCCCCATGCATTAAAAGAGCAAACTCCATATGATAGACCAGTATTCCCTTATATGTAGAAGGATCCATTCAATCCCCACTCTTCTCCCTATGAGTTCTTTACAATCCAATAATCAATCCCATCTTTTGAATCATATCCAACTATCAAAACAATGTGATTTGTATTAGAAGGATCACTGGGTCAATTCTCGCCTTAGTAAATTCCCTAACAAAAATGAAATAAGGGTATAGAGAAATATGAATATTGAAATTTGTCCAACAAAAAATTTATATATGCACATTCTCATAAATTTGTGCCTTAAGTTTAAATCATGTCATCCTATAAAACGGTTCCGGATCTTGCTTTTCATATTAGGATCAAATTAGCAATTTATAAGGTAATGAAAACATATGGACGTCATGAATTGTCCTAGTGTTAAATTTAAAGAATATTTCCCCATTTAATTGATTCATTATTAAAATAAAATAAAATAATATATTTTTATATTTTTTGAACCTTTAACCTCTACTCATACCTAACCCCAACCTTAGTACACACTAATTATTTACAAAACCAAAATAAATAGGGAAAATTGTGAAAAAATCCGTCATTGGCAACTTATCTGCCAAATGAGACCTTCGGGTGTAGATTATCGTCCGCGTGTGTAGAATATCTTCCCTAGTGTGCAGATTATCTTCTCTGTGTGCAAAATTCTTCCCTATACGTGTGCAGAAATCTTCCTTATGTGTGCAGAAATGTTCCCTTTGTGTGTAGAGATCTTCCTAGGTCTCATTTGGCAAATAAGTTACCAATGAGGTCTTTTTTAGTAATTCTCCCAAATAAATATCCTTTCAAGAAAATAGAAAAATTTATTTATTAAAATTTAAGCAATAGTTTTTAATAATTAATCATGGTATAATTAAGAGGCTATTCATTCAGTCCTTTTCATAAGTCAATTTCACCATATTTCACCCGAACCAAGGAAAATCCTAAAACTCATTAAGTTTGCCTTAAAATTAAATACTTTTTTAGTTTTATCTCTATTTAATATATAGTGTATTCTATAAGAAATAAAGTCTACATATAATACATTAAGGATAAAAATATTGTACATTCATATGAAAAATTTAATGATATAATTTATAAATAATAAAAAAATATTTTATCTATGTCCTATTAAAAATAAGAGAGAACTATATTATTTTTCAGCTTCATATACTTATTCACTATATATTCTAGCATGTTAATGGTCACTCTATGTATAAGTTGTCATTGACGGTTGAAAGCAACATATTCAAAGTTGAAAAGATACTTATAAATTGAGAGAAACAAAATATAAAATGATTATATGTATAAATATTAGAGAGATAAATCATTTTGGTCAGAACAATTAATTAAAACAATAAAAATACACAAAAGGTTAAACGAGGATTCAGAGGAGTCTTACCCGTTATATAAGCAAAAATCTTCCGTTACATACAAAGAGACAGCTACTGGCTGCTTAGCAACAGCACACAAAAGAGCTTCATCTGATTGTCCTATTTGAGTATAGCTATTGATTTTCAATTCACGACTCTGCCTCCATTTTGCTTAAGTGACATACAAAAAGAAACCACAAATTAGAAGAAGAGTGAAGATATCAAAGTACTAATTATACTCACATAGAAGCACATTTTGTGCTCATCATTTTGGTGACCTTAATGCACTCACCACCAATCTAGACAGTCTAGTAGATTAATTTTAGATGATCCAGATTTTATTTTATTTCATTTTTATATTTTAAATAATTTTTTATTTTAAAATTTAAATTTAAATTAAAAATAATCTTATAGCTATTTCTTTTTTAAAAAATGAATTTATCATTTAAAAACGCAGAAATTAATGGAAATTTTAATTTGGACTATTCAGATTAGATGTGAACGGTGTATATATAAATATAACAACATCGATGAGAACTCAGTGCTGATGAGCATTAAATGAGAAAATAAACCGATCATGTTGCAAGAGCCCTTTTGAGTAACAAAAGGATAACTGGTTTCTTCAGTTATGCCACCATTATTGATAACCCATTGGAAAGCACGGTAGGACCATTCTTCTGAGCAACCCTCCTGGTTTACGGAAAGGGAAATTAGTTGCCCATTGGTTATTCCAATTTTTTTTTTCTTTTTTTTGCCATAGGTTATTCCATTTATTGATTCTATGGCTCCAACCGCTACAAACGCCCAACAACATCCTATCAACCATATTCAAATAATATGTTAGGCATTTTTGTTTAATTCGAACTTAGGACAACATGTTTAAGGGACTCAACCACCTACCAACTATGCCAGGCTTTTGTTGATGTTAGTTATTTTCTTTTATGTGTCAAAATCAAATAATGGTAACAAATTAAATTAATTAGGAAAAAGTGTACCATTTTCCTTTTCACTCAATATTTCATTTTTGTCTGTTAGTTTATATTATGTCTGTTCAATCCTATAACCCTAACCCCGTTAACCAAAAATGTTGATATTATAATTTTAAACTCTTACTAGAATATTCTCAAATTCTGAAATATTAAGTTTAATTTTCATAATAACAATAATTGTTACAAAAAAAAAATCATCATTTGAAACTAACTGTGCTATTGTTGGAGTGTTCCAAAAAAAAATTAAGGGACCAAATTGAAACCTTATAGAGAACCGAATATGTACTTTTTGCCAGGTGAGATGTATTTGTTATTTTCTCAAGATATTTGTACATCCGTTTTAATTTGTTTTAATCTAGAACTGGGGGAAAATATGTGTTCAAATGCAATGAGGGTGTCAAGTTTATACTACACATATATAAAAGTTATGTGCAGAGTTCATCAAGAGCAACTTACCACAATTTCCTTGGTCTCTAACTCGAGTAAAAAATCCTTGATTTCTCCAATCCATGGAAGCTGGTGCTGCACAGTCCGAGCTTGAAATAGCTGTGGCGCCGGCAGTTCTGGTAGCGATAGGCATCTTTTGCTGACGAAGGTACACTTTCATATACTCCTCCGTACTCATATCAGCAAACTTGTTTAGGCCGAAACGTTGCCCATATGATGAATTGGATCTCTTAAGATTCATCTCTGTAATATACTTGAGATTTTTTTGAAATATCTGGAATCTAATTTCACTCTCTTTGGAGTTTGGATAGGTTTTCCCATGCTTCTTCATCCATTATTTTTATATTCCAAGCTCTTGTTTTGCCTTTGAAGGTAAACCAGATTCCTCAGTTGGGAAACCTGAGGAGACATATTAAAGCAAAACAATAGATCAAGGAATGAAGGAACAACCACCTAGTTGTATTGAAAACCATGTTGTTGTTTTTTTTTTTTTTTTTTTTTTTTTTTTTTTTTTTTTTTGTAGTTTCCATAAGAATCGAAACTTCGAATAAGTTTACATAAAAGTGAAGTAAGCGAAAAGGTATATATAGGATGATTCTCGTTGCTTGAAAATGTACATTACATAAAATGTCGTATAATTCTTGTTCACACAGAATCTTTGTTCGTTTGTTGATTACTACGAAAGTTAGTTATTTATACTATACTTTTGGTTTAATTTTTCAACAATCTAAAATTAGTCCTTTGCATTATTTATGACTTGTTAGTTGTTACTACTTCCCATACTTAATATAAGAATTAATTGACTTTTTCTTTCCTTGATAAATTAAGGAAGTTAAATATAAGTTACATTAAAGTAATATTTATATTTTTTTTTTTCTAACAAATAATTGAACCATATTTTTACATGAACTTTTATAACTAAATTGGGATTTTTAATGCATTTCCTAAGACATTATCACATGATTAAGCATTAATTTAAACTAGGGATATTTGTATTGAATTACCTGTAATTAGAAGCAAAATGGAACATCGTCTCCCACTTATGCCTTGATCTTTGCAAACCCCCTAACATTTTGATAATATACAGAGTGGCAATGCAACAGTTTAGTAAGCATACATCAATAGCACAACAATACTGATATTAAATACTTGGTTACATTACAAAATTTCCCATAGGGTTTGAAAATATATATAGTCTCCAAAAGAAAATAAATAAAGCTACGGCTAACTAACTGCTCCTCTTGATCTGGAGTAGAACCCTTAGTTGCTGGTATTTACATCTTTGCCTTGGGAGCCGATTCCACTAGCTGAGTAAACTTAAATTTATGGAGAGAGGTGAGATTCAAACGAATCTCAGTAGTAAACAAAATCAATCATATAAAATGCGATAAATAAATATGCAATGCACCACATAGTGTACTAAAATATTCATACTACTATGTGTGTGCGCACACTCTTCAGGGCCAAATGGTTGTTTGGTCCCCTATTTGTCTGTCACCTCAGCCAAGTCCCAGACCACAGCTAGGTGTTGTTCATATTGTGTGTATCATATTTGGGCATCCACTGAGCTTGTTGGTACTTGTGCTTTTCCCACTGGACGATACTTGTGATTTTCCTGCACCATAGCTAGATATTGCTCCCCAGGCACTATGCCCTATCACAGAATATGGCATACACAATACATACAAACCATCATATATTTTATTAGAGATAGAGTTACTACCTGAAAGTTCTTTTCCGCTGTCTCCTATCTCTTGTTACTGCTCGAGCGACTGGCAAGTCCTAAAATTGCAAGTTTATAAGAAATGAGTTAATACTCATTCATGTTTCCATTCAAAACTTATTTTGTTGGTTATCTTTACACTGAGAGTTCCAAGGTAGTTACATTTTACCATTACCTTTTAAATTTCTCACATTGACTAAAACTACCAGAATTTTCATCAAACTTTAAAAATTCATAACTTTATTCAAAAATGACAAAACTGTGTGACCCTTATTAAGTCTATTTTTAAGAAAAAGTATTGTCCTTAGATAACTAGATACATAGCATTCCAGAATTTCCATTCATTGAACACTACCATAGAAACTTGCCAATTTTACTTGGCAAACTTTCAAAATACATAACTATTATTGTACAGCTCCAAATGACCTATATGACATATAAATTAAAGCTTGATAAGTCAACTTTCATTATGAAAAATCTCACATTCATTGAATATCATTTGTCTGTTTAAAAGAGTCACAAATCTAGACTGCCACACAGGAAATCACATTGGCAGCACAATTTACATTCCAATTTTCAGTGTTTAATTCCCGTGATCTAGGATTTATAGCTACAGGCTATTCATTCCTACAAAGTTTTTCATGTATAACACAATGGAATCATCAAATTAATCAAATTCCAGCTCTACCCCTGTGTACTGTGCTTGGAAAAATGGGTTTTCATGATTACAATTGATTAAACTCTTCTTTTTCACTTGTAATCACATGCTTAACCACTTAAACACCTATTAATCATGATTAGTGGCAATTTAGGAAATGTAAGTCCTTAGGGTTTGAATATCCCAAATTACAAAATCAACCAATACCAAACCACAAATCAACCACAACAACAATAACCACCATCAACAAGCATGAATCATCAAGAAAATCAAGGTTTTTGTGATTACCTCTTGCTTTTCTCTCTAGGCTTCTCAAAACTGTCCCTCTCCTCATTCTTTTCTCTTAAATTTTTTCTTTCTACAAGTGTTTTTCAAGAAGGCATAGAGATTAGGAGGTGTTTTCCATGAATTTAGAAGCTTAATCACAAGAATTTCACAACCAACTCACCTTGATGACTTCTCATTTCTCTTAAGCTCTCTCTTTGTTCTTGCTTCCTCAAATAGCTCTCTCTCTCTCCTCTCTCTATTTTGGACGAAATTTTGGCCTTTGAAAGAGCTTATTTAGCTCTTCAAATATCTCTTCCACATCCTTAAATTTGGCCTTAATTATGAAGAAAATGAGAGATTTTTAATTTATTGGCCAAAACACCATTTTTCACTCATATTTCTTCAATTTTTGTATGACATCTTGTTTTCCTTCTATCTTCCTTGTTTTGGCCAAAATTTTGCTATATAATTGGACCCAAAATTTGTGTTCCTTGCTTCTTCATTTTGGGCTTCAACATTAAGCCTTTGTTGGAACAAAAATTGTTCCTTTGCATCCAAACATGTTCATATTGTGTGTGACCACTAATTGCATTGTCTTGCAATTTCATGTGCACCAAAATTCACTATTTTTATTCCATTGAATGTCACACATAATGTCACAATTTACAAGGAATTTTGGTTATAAAAAGTTGGATGTTACAGCTCTCCCCCTTAATAAAATTTCATCCCCAAAATTTGCTGCATATACATAATCATGAATTCCGTGTAACATTTTTGCATGTCTTCCTCTACTTCCCAAGTAGCTTCTCTAAGAGATAGCCGCTTCCAATCTACTTTAATAAACAGGATACTCTTATGTCAGAGCTGTTTCTCTTGCCATCAATGATTTGGTCTGATGTCAAATCATCTCGTACATCTACATCCTTATAGTCGATGACATGTTTTAGGTCTGGTTGATATTTCTTTAATAGTGAGACATGAAAGACATCATGCAATCTGCTTAAGCTTGGGGGTAAAGCTATCTGGTACGCTATTGGCCCAATCTTTGATAGGATTTCAAATAGACTAATGTACCTATGGCTTAGCTTCTTCACTTTCAATGCCCTACCAATAATAGTGATAGGCAAGACTTTCATGAATACATGTTCTATGACTTCAAAGTCTAGAGGTTTTCGCTTCTTGTCGGCATAGCTCTTATGCCTGCTTCGAGCAGTTAACAATCTTTGCTTTATCAACTTAATCTACTATGCTATCTAATCAACTATATCTAGCCCATATAACTGCCTTTCATACAGTTCTATCCATCATAAGGGTGATTGACATTTACTTCCATACAATGCTTCATATGGAGCCATCTGAATGCTCGAATGATAACTGTTGTTGTATGCAAACTTTGCAAGTGGAAGGAATTGATCCCAACTGCCTTTGAAATCTAGTGTACATGCCCTCAACATACCCTCTAGTGTCTATATTTTTCTTTTTGTTTGTCCATCTATTTGAGGATGATAGGTTGTACTAAATCTGAGCTTGGTACCCAAAGGCTCGTGTACTGCCTTCTAAAACTTGGAAGTGAATTGAGGATCTTTATCAAAAATTATGTTCTTCAGTGTACCATGTAACCATACAATCTCCTTGATGTATATCTTTGCCAGCTTATCAGGAGAATAGTCAATACTGATTGGTAGGAAATGGGTTGTCTTCATGAATCGGTCAACAATTACCCATATTATATCATAATTTCTTATTTTGGGTAATCTTGTCACAAAATCTATAGTGATACTCTCCCATTTCCACTCAGGAATTTTAGGGTTTTACAGAAGCCTTGATGGTCGTTGATGCTTGACTTTCACCTTTTGTCAAGTGAGATAATGAGCAACAAACTTTGCTACATCTCTTTTTATCCCTGGCCACCAGTACATGGACTTCAAGCTGTGATATGTTTTAGGTGTACTTGGGTGCAGAGTATACTTACTCTTGTGTGCTTCATCCAAATTTGCTAGTTTAGTTCTGTTTATGGTGGAACATATATCTGCTTTCTGTGTCTAACTAGTCCACTCGGTGACAAGTCATATCCAGAGTTTCTCCCCTTTCAATCATGTTTTGGATAGACTGTGCACTTTTATCTTGCATATGAGCTTTTTCTATTACTGTTCTCATATAGTTTTTGCCTGACTGACATTATTGCCACAAATCATAATTTGATTAGACAGATTTAGATCTCTGAAATCTTCGATCAGTTTTTGCTCATGAATCATTATGGCTACCACCTGCACTATGTTAGGGATTAATGCATCTGTAACAACAAAAGCCTTCGCTGGATGGTATTTGATCTCTAGGTTGTAATGTTTAAGCAACTCTATCCATCTGCGTTACCTCATGTTCAGTTCTTTATGATCCAACAAGTATTTCAAGCTCTTGTTGCAGTATAGCTCTATGGTTGCCTCATAGAGATAGTGTCACTAGATTTTCAGTGTAAACACAATTGTTGCTAACTCAAAATCATAAGTGAGATAGTTCAGTTCGTGAGGCTTCAACTGATAAGATGCATATGCCATTACTCGGCCCTGTTACATCAGAACACATCCCAATTCATGTTTGCTCGCATCACTATAGACCATAAAGGTCAACTTTGGATCTGGGATTGTTAATACTGTTGCTGTTATTAATATCTCCTTCAACACTATTAGCGACGTCTAAAGTGGGACTTTAGACGTCCCCACTTTAAAGTGGGGACTTCTAAAGTCCTTTTTTTAAAAAAAAATCGTTTATATTACAGATCTGGACTAAACAATATTTAAAACCAAATATCATATATCTTCATCAATAAAATTACATATCTAGTATCTGAAATCCAAAATCTACACAATAATAACTCCAAAGCTGAAATCTTATAGGCAAAAGATTAAAATAATAAGAGGAATTAGTTACAAAAAACTTATCTCCTTCTATTATTGAAATTTATTTTCTCGTAATAATGAATAGAGAAGAGTGACAGGGAGAGATGAACCTCATTTTCTCAGCGGGAATGTGGTCATGAAGCATGTTTCAGAGTTCTAATCTACAAGCCAAAACAACACAAGTTAGAAGATAAAATAGAAGGGAAACTCAAAGAAAAAAGAGAAAGAAAATAAAATACAAAAGATGGTAAGAAACCATAGCAGATCTGGCGGTGAAAAAAAGAGAGAGAAAGGAAATAAGAGTAAAAAGGGCATATGAAGAAGAAGAAGCAAGAGTTAAAATGCGTAGTGGTAATGACTCTTCTTATGTTTACAGCGATGGGAAGAGAAAGATGAATGTAAAACTAGTATAAAGCTGACAAATAAAGACTGTCAGAAAAAATTTGAATTGTTTTTTACGTCTCCAATTTAATTTAGAGACGCCTAAAGTTATCCTCTTTTTTTTTTTACTTTAGACGTGACTTTAGACGTCCCCAATTCAATTAGGGACGTCTAAAGTATGTAAAGTTACACTTTAGACGTCCCTATATATTGAGGACGTCTAAAGTTTTTTTAAATTTTTTTTTAATGAGGGACACCCTTTGGCATCCCTCATATATATGGGGACGCCAAAGGGTGTCCCTGTTCCGGATATATATATGTTAGGGATGTCATTTTGGCATCCCTAACATATATATATATATGTTAGATGGCGTCCCGCAACAGGGATGCCCTTTGGCGTCCCCATATATATGAGGGACGCCAAAGGGTGTCCCTCATCAAAAAAATTTTTTTTAAAAAACTTTAGACGTCCCCAATATATATAGGGACATCTAAAGTGTAACTTTACATACTTTAGACGTCCCTAATTGAATTGGGGACGTCTAAAGTAAAAAAAAAATTTTTTTTACTTTAGACGTCCCCAATTCAATTAGGGACGTCTAAAATATGTAAAGTTACACTTTAGGCGTCCCTATTTGAATTGGGAACGTCTAAAGCTATTCAGTTCTCACCCATAATTATAAAAATGCTACCGTCTTTATTTTTTAAGTCGCTTTTTTAAAAAGGGACGTTTTTTAGGGACATAAAATGTATATTCTGTAGTACCACCTTTTCCATTACATTGAAGTTCCAGAGCTTAATCAGGGGAGTTTACTTTGATCAATCTAATTTCTCAATTTATATTTGAATTTCTGAGTTTGTATTGTTAACTTTGTGAATTGAATTTGTGTGACTGGATTTTTGTTTGTTGGACTTGTATATATGTACATATTTTTCTTGTGATTTGAATTAATTTGAGAGGCATATTTGTTTATGCATTTATATTACAGAAAATAATTTCATTAATATAATAAAATACCAAAATAATAGTTATGTACTTAATTAAATTGCATTTTCTTTTAGCTATAAACAAAAAAAAAATCAAAAACCCATTTCCCCTTGTTTTATTTAATTTGCATGGAATTTAGATTACTTATGATTCAATAAAAGGGCTCCTCGAGAAGAGAGAACAATTCTAAGTTTGCTTATGTGCAATCCTTGATAAATTTTTTATTATGGACCCCAGGGTTAACGAACAACGAGAAAAAGTCTTGATCAAATGGTGCCATTGCCAAGGAGCTAAGTAATTGGCTCCCTAAGTAATCTAATTGTCAAATTTATTTTGACAAGGGTTTCTCATGTGAAGCTTGTTAGTTTTGCATTTTTTATTTTTTTTATTATATAACATTTAGAATTTGTGCATTTAGATAGTGTTAGTTGTTTTCTTTACTTTGCTAAAAAAAATTGAAATGTCGTAAAGAATTTTGTGTTGTCTTAATTTTCTTTCCCATACATAGGTGCATTTAATTACTTACCATTGCATTCCATACTCAAAATAATAATAATAATAATAATAATAATAATAATAATAATAATAATAATAATAATAATAATAATAATAATAATAATAATAATAATAATAATAATAATAATCATCATCATCATCATCATCATCATCATCATCAAGCCTTTGCTGAAATTGAGCAAATATGTTTGGCATTTTCTATGCATTTAATATGATTTTCTTATTTATATTTTGTTTCTGCAAGTTTGGGTTAGGACAGACATTCTCTTCATTTGAGTTTTGTTGCACATACTATTGCACTGATATGTTGTTAACATTGTCTAAACTCATTCCTTGTATATTCCCTGTTCTAGCCTCTGATTGAAGTGGATGTTATTTGAAACTTGGTGAAACTATGCATTTGCACTTCATTTTACTAGCTGGAACAAAATTGAGTCTTTGGAAAGTTGTCATAGTGACCTAAATTTGTGAAATTCTTTCCAAATCTGCTTTATTTAGGGGTTAGGAACACAAGTGTTTCTTTTGATTAGATATAATTTGAAAAAAAAAATCCAAAAAAAATTGTATTAGTGTTTGTGCATTTAGGTAGCTTGTATAGCATTCTTGCGTTGTATTTGACTTTGGTAGCTTCTGTATGGTGTTTTTGGATCAAAATTGATATGATTTTGAGCTCACTTGTTTGAATTCACCATGTCTCCAAGTTAATTCTTGCATTTCTTTTGCATAAACTTGATTGTGGCTGGAATTAAGTGTTACACACTTGGAAATTATTTGAAGTTTCGTTGAAATTTGGTTACACCTTCTTTTTGAAGCTTGTTGGAATTTTTTTGAAAAGTTTGCTAAAAGAATATGAGCTTTGGTTTCCTAAAGGTTTGGCCCATTTAAATCAAGATCAATAGCTTTGCTATTAGGTGTAGTAAATATTTGCCAAATTCCATCTTTGGCCACTTTTTCAAATTTTTCTTTATTTTCTTAAAACTGATCTACAAAGTTTGCAATTCTTCTGGAGTTATTGTAAAAACTGATCTACAAAGTTTGCATAAAATTATTTTTCAACAAATTATTGATTCTATTGAGAAAAGTAAAAATATTTTCAATAATGCTGGAAATCCTTATGGGAAGATAGAACTTAGGCAAATTGATCATTTGAGATTATTTTCCCTTGAACAACACAATACTTGAAAAAATTTTCATGATAAGCAACATTCTATCATTTGTAATTATTGTGGTAAATTGGGTCATATTTCTCGCACATGCTACATTAGAAGAATTTCTAATGTGAGGAATAAATTGGTTTGGGTTCTTAAAAAGCAAGTGAATTCAAATGCTAAGAATCAAGGACCCAAAGCAAAGTGGGTATCAAAATGTCCATCTAGTGATTCATGTGTACAGATTGATTCTATAAAGAATGGACATAAGTGTACAAAGAAAATGAAGAAGATTCCAAGAGTTCCTAATGCACCTGAAAGGAGATTCACATCAATTAGAAGAACTCTCGAATCATCCATTGTTGGAATAGCAAAGTCTAACCGGAAAGAAAGTTAATGGAGAAAAGGAGTACGTTACACCAAAAAAATGGACTATCATAGAGTACTATTCAACTATCTTGAGGAAAATATGAAAAGGAGGATCTCTCAAGCATTAAGTAAAAGACTCTTGGATTCTATATATTTTGAGAAAAGGTTGCCAGAACCTAAAGCAAGATATTCAAAGTATCAACATCATATAAAGATGCAGTGGGTATGCAAAATCAATTCTCCAAGTATCTAAGGTAAAGGTACACAATGATAAAACCTTTTATGTTATTGTTTGTAATATTTATTGAAATTTTATATTTTGGAACCTTAGGAATGAGCATTGCAAACTATTTTTAAATTATTTTTTCACATCCCTTAAAAAGCCACTTAATAGATTTATTTATAAAGGTATTGCAATGCTCAACAGGTGTTAATTCTTTATGCATATATAATGATTTGAAAAGAAAATATTTCTTTTATGCATAAAGACATGTTTAATTCATTATGCTCAATTGCCTCGAATTGATTTTATTCTTAGAGCATGTGAATTTAATCTCGATTTCTATAAGCTAACAAGAAAAGGATCCAAGCAAGATTGGATACCATGAAAAAAAAATGTATACAGTTCTGTAGGATAAGAAAAAGCTTCTCAAGACTATGACCATATGAAGACAAATTCATATCTTGATGATGCTGAATTGTGGAGTTTGGATTTTGGTGCTGAGTGTGCAACGGAGGAAAATCAATATTATTTCACCAAAACCAAGCAAGTTATTGTAAGGACAAGAAGAATTACGGTGATATCTAATCCTTACTCTATACTGTGCTTATATGATTTATTTAATTTGGGTAATGAATATTTGTCCATTATTGCATTTCTTTAGCAATCAATCCTTGATGATCATAAATTGTTTACAGATTACTAAGTAGCAAAACTATGCATTCCAAACTAGGGACGCCTAAAGTGCATTAGCTGCCAGTTTAGATGTTCCCAGTTTGAAATGGGGAAGTCTAAAGTCTGCACTAAAGACTTCCCCATTTTAAAGTGAAACATCTAAAGTGTGAATTATGTCTCTTTTTACTTACGAACATTAAAAAAAATTTCTTAAAATGGCATTTTATATATACTTCACTATCCAGCAAATTTAAACTGCAGAAACAGGATCGAAGAAATATTGCATAAACCAGAATGGAAACAACATCAGTAGTTCAACACCATCTAATAAAAATGTTAAGTCCAACAATCTAATACTATGTATAATAACAACTCTAATTTTATGTACAACATATATAACTACCACGAAGTGTGTCAGAAAGGTGTGTCCTACACAAACTACTAATTAATTAACTAATATAAATAAAAACTGTACTATTCTATGCATGGACGAAGATGTCCAACCAAAAGGTCTCTCATCAAATTAATTTCTTCATATAAGTAGGCTTCTTCATTGTCAAAAAGCTGCAAATTAGAAAATAAGCTTAGTTGAAATATAATGAATCAAGTGAAATGAATCAATTTGCAATTTAATTACAACACCAAAAATATTATCCTTTGAGAATGAAGAAGTGACTACTTGTATGAAATCGTTCGTAATTCCACTTTGAATGATGTTATATATATAAAGTAAGACATAATATCCACATTCAGTGCCGCCAGGTTGTCGAGGGCTCTATAAATCAAAAGTAAATGATTAAAATTGATAAAGGCATATCTAAAACGACCATCAATCAAAAGAACTTGATTTAAAATTACTTACCTTTGCATAAAACCATTTTAGGTCTCAAACAACTTTACGATTGTATGGCCCACCAAGGATTCTATATGTTTGGGTTGCACTATCATTAAAATAAAAATCAATAGAAATTAGAACAATTTATTTAAGTCAAGAATCAAGAAGTAATGAAATACAAACAAAATAACTTACGTCGGTTTTTGCTAAAGGAAAGTATTTCTCCAAAAATTCCTGCACCATGATCTCCCATGTAGTTATGTTTCCCACTGGTAGCGATTGTAACCAACACTTAGCCTTATCCCTAAGTGAGAAAGGGAAAAGTCTAAGTCTAATAGCATCATAAGTAACACCATTATGCTTGAATGTGTCGTAGATTTCTAGGAAGTTGGCTATATGTGCATTAGGATCTTCTGTTGGTAAACCACAAAACTGATTTGCTTGCATCATCTGCATAATTGTAGGTTTGATTTCAAAATTGTTAGCTGCTACTAGTGGTCTCCTGATTCCAGAGTTTTTCTCCATGACTATTGGTGTTGCATAGTCATGGAATGTTTTGGTATATGTTGTTTCTCCCCCCGGATTTGCCATTGGATTGCTTAGGATTGAAGTAGACTGCTTCCGAACTCTTCGATTTCTTCAACAAGTTCTTTCGATCTCAGAATCAAGAGGTTGTAGTTTAGTCACCTTCGATCTTGTCATACACTAAGCAAAAGCCTAAAAAGAAACATAAAACACCAAAAAGAAAAACAAATATAATATAAAGACCAAATTAGAATTAAAATTACTTGGTATTGATATTAATGACTACAATCTCCAACAACGGTGCTAAAAATTTGTTATGAGTGTAAATGGTCTATTAAAAAGTGCAATTATACACTATCATATCAAGTAACATAGAAGTAAGTAGAGTATCATTCCCACGAGGATTGATCACTAAGTACCAAAATAGGTAATTTTGATTCTATTTGGTCGATCGAGTAGTTGGTGGTTGAGAGAACAAAATAAAATGACTAAATATGAGTGCAAATAATATGAAAGAAAATATGAGAAAAAGCCCTAGGGGTCAGATTTCACTTAACAAATTCCAGATTGAATCATTTATCTATTCTAGTCCATTTTATATCATATGATTGATAGTCGAGTTTCCCTAATTTAATTACTAGCCTCTTCCAAGGTCCAGCAATTCTATAATTAATTGCTAATCCATTATATTCCTATATGAATTTAAGCAATCAATTATGCATTAAAATTTATGGAACTCTATAAGACTACACAACCCATATGAATATATTCCTATTTCATATACAAGTTATGGTTTTAATTATAGGGTCTACAAACATGTATCTCCTTCTGGTCTCAATATATATATTGAAATCATTCAAAAGATGGCCAATCAAATGAAAACATTAAGAATAATAATTAAAACTCAATCATGAAGGAAAAATTAAAACTAGATTTAATAAGTTAAGATTCAATCTGTTATTAGTAAGATACGTCATCACCCTAGGAAAATGAAAATTTAGCTCATGATAAAATTCAAAACAAAACCAAAATAAATTGACATTATATAAAACTAGAATGAAATCCTCATAAATACTGCATAAAACTTGAATATTAAATTCTCAAACATAAATATACAACCAAAACATGCATGAAAAATGGAAAAATCTAGCTATCCCTTTATGAGGTAAAACCTTCCATGTAGGTGCCTTGCAAATAGTAATACAATCCTAAGCTTTCCAAGATGGAGGCACTAAGATGGTGTATGTGGAGAGGAGAGAACAGTAATGGATATGAAATAGTTGTAAGTGAAGAAGAAAGGAGAGTAAAGGATATGAAATGTTTGTAAGTGAAGAATATAGGAGAGTAATGGATATGAATTGGTGTATGAAATGTAAACGAGAGGGTGGCTATATATAGGGAAGAATGGAGTAGGGTAGATGAAGTGGTAGATGAAATGTAGTAGATGAAATAGCTGATAGAATGTGATAGATAAAGTGGTAGGTGAAAGTAAAGATGAAGTAGTAGATGAAATGTGGTAGATGAAGTAGTAGTGAAAAAGATGATGAAGTGGTTGATGGAGTGGTAGATGATTCCCGCTCTCAAATTCTAAGCAAAATTCAAAACCCTTAGAGATAGAACTGGATTTTAGTCTCAACATAAAAGTTGTAGAGCTCTTTCTTAGCTTTTTATCTATATAAAGAACTTCCCAATCCGACATCTAGAGCTCCAGATATTTCCTAAAAACTGAAGAAGGTCAAATTCAGTATATTTTTAAAAATTCTATTTTAGGCCAAAATCATTATTTATTTATTAATTACACCCAAATTTATTAAATTGAGCTCAAATATCATCCACAAAATCATCATATAAGGGAAAATAAATATGCAAATATTTTACTTACCAATAACCATTCCTCAAGTCTCCATGACCTTGCTAACTCAATATCTTAGGGACACCCATCCAAGGATTTTCCTAAGTTGAGCATGATTAACTTTCGTCCACTCCTCCCTAAATTTATTGAATCCAATAAACTGTCTGGAAGCCAATCGTTTCCTCAATTCATACATCAATCCTCTGCTGTATGAGATCAGGTGGAATGTGGTTTATTTCTTCCACTTCTGATTATACCCATCAAATCTCTGGTCGAATCATTGTGTTCTTCCTTCTTTAAGACAAATGATGCACAACATCACTATCACAATAGGTGTGTACACATGTTCCCTAAAACTCACATACCAACTATCAATAGGAACATTTACGTGTATACAACAACGATCATGGGTCATTATCTATTACTAATCCAAAGAACTATGTCAACTATCATAGCAAATCTACCCTTGACAAGAACTATAGCTCTAATACCACAAATGTAACCCCTTTCATATTATGGCTGAGATTTACATTCAAAAATATATAATTATGTTGAAATAGAGAACACAGGATAAATTGAGACTTATTAAAAATTTCGTTTCCTAAAACAGGGCTTGCAAAAACGTTTCTAAAACCTATTCAACACGGTCTTATATTCACATTTCAAATACACATTTGGCCTATACAATTTGATTTCATTCATAAATATCAGAGTGCAACATAAATTCACAACACACTCATGTTCCATTAATCAACTAAGAGTTTACAAGGTACAAGCGCCCATAGTTGGTTTCCCATTCTAGGGGATTACACAAACTATTTAATATACATACAATTAATTCCTAACAAAATATTCCATAATTAATAGCCCGAAACTCTAACTGCCCTTCGTCACCTGCTTCTCTTTAGAACTACTGGCCCTGCTTGAAAATTGTTTCATGGAAAGAATAAGATTCTAAAGAATCCAAGCATTAACAATTCACTCATAGTATGCACAACCACAAAGCATGTAAGCAAATCACAACACTACAACAGAACAATGTCATTTACAACGGTAGGGGTAGGTGCGATGTGCTTCACCCACTACAACTACTCACGCTTTAATACTCACGTTGCAATGCACAACAGCATATCACACATCAATATATTTCACCACAGTAGGAATTCATATGACACATTCCACAACAACATAGCCACACCAGCATGTTTCTCAACAGTGGGCAATTCACAATTCCACAACACAACAAGGGCAATTACAAAGGCAGTTACAACGGCAGGGGTAGGTGTGATGTGCATCACCCCCTATGACTGCTCACATTGAATTACTTACACTACAACGCACAATGACATATTTCACATCCACATATTTCACCACAACAAGGTTTTGTACAACATATTTCACAATGACAACACAATGATAAATCATGCATACAATGTATCATACACAACACAAGAGAAAGGTTACTACCTTGGTCTTTCCGCATTTGCTCTGGCACTAGTTTCTCGCGATCAGAGCAAATATCAAATCCTAGAACTATAATTAAGGACGAAGAGTTACTCTCTAATCCAAAACTAAATTCCAAAATACTTAGAGTTGGTTATCATTTTAGACCTTTAGGTGGCTACTAGAAGCTCAAACATATGCCTAAAGAGTTGGTAAGTACTAGCTCAAAGGCCACCTTGCGATAGTGAAGAGTTTTGATTTTTGGGTCTTGGTCACGGTGAAGAATCTTCGACTATGGCCAAAAATAGGTCAGAAACTCTTGGGCTATGGCCAAGGACTTTTGGCTTAGGCCAAAATCAGGTCAAAAGCTTTTTGGCTATGGCCAAGAGTCTTCTGGCTACGGCCAAAAG
Organism: Inga laurina; assembly: GCA_963855925.1. Classification (NCBI taxonomy): domain Eukaryota; kingdom Viridiplantae; phylum Streptophyta; class Magnoliopsida; order Fabales; family Fabaceae; genus Inga; species Inga laurina. The sequence continues at coordinate 57,961,726 of OY979701.1, forward strand.
CAGGTCAGAAGCTTTTGGGCTGCTGCCAAGGAAATTTCAGTTTTTTGGCTGAACTTCCAAAAATCATAACTAATTCTATAAAACTTGAAATGAGGTGATCCCAAGTCCTACTTAAAGCCTTTTAAGTTCCATTTATAGTAAAAATATGAATCATTGATTTCTATAACCACAAAAATACATAATTCAACAATTCTCTTTGCTGTTCCAGAATTGATCACAGATTTGACACCAAATTTTAGAAATTCATAACTCCTAGGACACCCATCAAAATTTCAGATATTACCTATCCATTTTGAAGATTAGCATGTGCTCTATTAGATTGGAAAGTTTCAGAACTTTCGTCACTACTTGCCCATTCAAAACGTCCATGCAAACTGACTGCCTACACAGAGTTTTCACTAACCAAAACTTCCAACTTTTAAACCTGAGTTTCCAATGGTTCAAAATTCACATCCAATACTAATCCCACACAATTTTCGACAAGGAATCCAATGGAAACATCAAAATAACCAAATTCTCATTCCTTTAACATGTTCTATTTTTGGCATATATTCAACACAAAAATCCCAAATTGCCAAACTTTACATACAAGGTTCAATTCGCTTCTATCTTTCCAAAATACAATACAAAGCACCATTTCTATGACCACATCATACCAAACTCTCGATGACCCTAATTTTCAAAAATAGGGCAAAATTCCAAAATTTCAAAACTTAATCAAATGGCCACAAGACTTATATTAAAGTGTTCATCTTACTCACCTTTACAACTTTCTCAAAGGTGTTCCTTGCTTCTTCAACCTCTAGATTTTCTTGAGTGCTCAAAACACTACCAGTGGAAAATCTAAAACCATAGAAATGAAGCCCTCAACCTAAAGAACAAGGTTAAAGAAGAGAGTTTTGGCATTTGAGGTCAAAATCTTACCTTAATCTCAAGCTTTTCTTTTCTCTTTCTTCCTTCAACTTCAACAAAAATGGAGAGAGCAAGAGAGAGAAAATGAGATGATGAAGATGAAGATGGAGAAGGCAGAATTTCTGCCCATTCCCATGCCCATACACATAATAGAGAGGGAGAGAGAGAAAATGATAAGATATGATTATTTGACTTTTCCCATCAACCACTCTTCATCTAATGGTGCTACATGTCATAATCTCGTTATTTCTCACCAAATAAATAACCACATAGTTACACTAACTAGCTCAATTAACTATTTAGTCACACTCCTCATTTCTTTTAGTTAGTAATTAATTTTTTCATTAATCACTAACTAATTAACTAGTAATTTTCCATTCTTCAATTTTTCCCTTGATTATGGAAATTCTTACTACATTATCACATAATACATTTTCTTATTTCTTTCTCTATTCCATACATCCTTCCCTCATTTTAGCCCCAAAAATTACTTTGTCACATAATTATGCTAAAATACAGGGTGTTAGGCATTTCCAATAATTAATTCGGATCTCAAATCAACTTTAATTCACAAAATCATTCTTAGTAAATGAAATTATCCCTTAATCAAAATTTGAGGCATTACAAATATAATGCATGTGGGAAATACGTAATTGATAATAGGGAAAATTTTATTAAAGGGTCACATGACCAAATTTATTTTAGTTAAAGACCAAAATATTGTGAAATTTCACTACAAAACCAAAGGCCAAAATGAAAATATGTTTTGTAAGAAAAAGTACAATAATGCCCCTTGCTTTATTTTTTTTTTTAAATGATTTGATTCACTAGCAGCCGCCAAGCTAGAGCAGTCATAGCTGGCTAACCATCGAAGTTCCAGCTGGAAATTTATGTTATTCATGGAAGGATTTTACATGACGAGTTGTAGTCTTGTTCATGAAGAGTAGAACACTTATAAATGCAACTTGTTGAATTTGTGTTGTTCATATATATAATACACTTGTTCATGAAGAGGTGGACACAAGTATATGGGACTTTTTCATGATCTTATTTTTTTCTTGTTAACCTATTAATTTGTGTTGTGTAATAAAAAAGGCATACTTTTTCATGAAATTAAATAATAATAATAATAATAATAATCATCATCATCATCATCATCATCATCATCATCATCATAATAATAACAGTTAATAAACAATGACAGCCTTGCATGCCAAACTCAATCCATCCGGAAAAGTCATGGGAAGAGAGATTGTAAGATGATTTGCACACATAAGATGAGGCGTACATTTAAGATATCTGATATCAATTACTAATTTCTTTGAGTCCTCTATTTGTCTAAATTCATGAGTGGGTAACTTCTTTATTTTCTTTTCTTGTCAAGGTTATTGAGGGGCTGGCTCAATGAATAATTTGTGAGTGTCTTGATTTTATTGGTTTTGTTTTCTTGAATATTAAAATATTTTTTAGAATAAAATGTGTTTAAACCTCTTGTAAAATTGAAATATATATTTCACAAACCTTACTAATCTATTTGAATTGGTGTCTTATTAGTACCTTAGTACTTAGAAACTATCAATCCGCATAAAAACAGCACTCAACATTTTCTAGGGGATTATTAATTACCTTTCTTCTTGTTTTCTCAGCGCAGAAATTAGCCCTCATTTAGCATGAAGACAAGAAGGTGAAGTGTATATAATTTATATATATATATAGAGAGAGAGAGAGAGAGAGCACTCATTTTTAAACATACATACATTTTATTCCATGGCAAACCATTTGTCATTTATTTATACTCAACACATACACAGTACAACACATGACTGGTGTATTTCATATAGAAGCAGCACCAGTTTTTCATACTCAACACAATCATAGTCCAACACATAATAAGTGTACTTCATATAAAAGCAGCACCCGTTATTTAGAACGCAACACATACTGGTGTTTATACCCGACAAATGGCATATCGATTGCCATTTGCCATTGTTGGTGGGTGTGCATCACATAGAAGTTGCAAGCTTCAAATCTGGTATTTCTTTTTTCCCTTTGATCGGGTATGCACCAGAACAATTTATGTTACATACCCCTGGTTTGGAGCCGGTGTTTCTTTTGATGCGGGCGTAACCTTGTTCACCCCATCTGGTCCCCCATGAGTTTTTGACAATCCAATAATCTTCACCATTCGATGAACCATATCCTACTATTAATACAGCATGATTATGTTTGCATGAACCAATGCCTTTACAATCATTCCCCTTAAAGATTCCCTATCAAAGTTAAGAAAACGACTGTTAATTACTTTTCAAATGTGTCTGGTTTGGATGGTAACTAGAGTTGAAGTAGTGAGGTAATGAAAATTAGACTTACACTGCGAGAGGAGTAGGACTTAAATTCGTTGCTTGCATACAGGGAAACACTAACAGGTTGCTTGTAAACATAATCACGAAGAGAAGTTTCAGATATAGTATTGTGATACCAAGAATGATAGCTAGTGATAGTAGTGACTACTTTTTTCTCCTGCATCAATAAAAAATAAAACGAAGAGTAAAGCCATAATTAAAAAATACATATATTTGAACTAACCAATAAGTAGACACAATTATAGACTAACCTTTGTGTGATCGCAAGCACTATCAGAAGCTGTATATGGATAAATTGCTTGTGAGGTAATACCACGATTTTTGATGACATATTGAAATGCGTTGCCGTACCACCCTCCATGGCAGCCTTTGTTACTTTTATCGCAGGATACGAGTTGTTGTTCAGAAAGATCCAGAAGCCTTCCTGAGACTATTTTTGTTATTCCTTCTATAGCTCCAGTGGTAGAGAATGCCCAACAACAACCTATTAAAATAAATTTGATTTGATAATTATGCTTATATGCTATATGCTATAGGTTATAATAAACAAACAAAAGAAATTTAAGCTTACCACATCGACCCTGGTTTTTCACATGAGTTACAGCTCCTTTAGTCCTCCAATCCCAAGAAGAGGGTGCATTTAGATCGGATGCATGGTTCAATATCATCTCGCTGTAGTTGCCTTCCATTATGGGTTTCTCTGTCTCATGTAAATAGATTTTGCTGAACTCTTCATAACTCATATCTGAAAATTGGTTCAAACCTGGACGATAGTCGTCAGGTGAGTTTCTTTCTGCATTTTTCTCTCTGACATATTTCAAATTACTTTTGAAAATCTGAAACCTAGCTGCCTCCTCTTCTAGGGTTTGGTATTCTCGTTCATTCTCCTTCTTCCACATTTGGAATAGATGGAAAACGTCTTTCTCAGAAGTGTACACGTCTAGATCTAGATTCGAAATGGAATACTCATCAAGCACACTAGACGCGAGACAAATCGAAGCACACCAAACCAAGAAAAGGGGAAGCAATTTAGTCACAACAGAACTCATTGTGCACTCAAAGGCGATAGATATCAAGCGTTTGGATTGTGGTTGTTGCATAGCATTGTTCCATTTATATATAGTGAGTAAGAGAACCACAAGCCGTTTATCACAGTTCACATTTTTAAATCAAATTGAGTTCGCTTACTTGTCATCTGAAAAATGTGATGAAAATAAAAAATCTCACATCCTTGTATTGATGTATTTAAACTAAACGTGTGCTGAGTGAGAGTCACATCATCAGCTACCAACCCTGTTTCTCTTCCAATTTAATAAATTAAAAGTATAGAGATCAATACCTATAACTGAAAAATTATAAGGACCTAATAAAGAATTTACTTAAATTTAATTAAAAAAGGTATTATAAACTTACATATTAATTTTTTTTATTTAATCAATTCAAGTTCAGGAGAGCCCACCCCTTTATTCCCTTGAATTACCTGGAGAGAGGTGTCTTCATTGATTTAATGCATTTAATTGTGAATTATGTGGTCGCGCGTTCGTTGTACCAGCGGCTCTCTTCTCATCATATCAGCGAAAATTAGACTCTCTCAGCCTCTGGTAATACATGGAGAGGGGTGTTTCCATTAATTTTCCTCTCTATTGAGTGTATCTACCATTAGATCAACTTTTAATAATTAAGATTTATCATAGTAGATTTTTATTATTCTTTACAGATTATTAAATCTCAACCATTAAAAGTTGATATAATGGTAAATACACTCAATATAGAGGAAAATTAATGGAAACACCCCTCTCCATGTATTACCAGAGGCTGAGAGAGTCTAATTTTCGCTGATATGATGAGAAGAGAGCCGCTGGTACAACGAACGCGCGACCACATAATTCACAATTAAATGCATTAATCAACGGATGGAAATTGAAGAATTTACTTGTTTTGCACTCCGTCTTATTCAGTTGATAAAAATTGGAAAAAAAAAAACAATTATGCGATTATTTTGTTAAATTATTTGGCAATTGAATTATAATGTACAAAAGCATGGGAACTTAAGTAAGGACAAGCAAACGTGAAATACGGCGGCTCTTGCTGATTCTGCACATTGTGCACCTACTCCCTACTTCCGCAATAATCTGAGTACGACACCAAGATACGTGTGCTCGTACCTTCACATGGAGATTAAAATATTTTCAAGCCTTGTCTACTGTAATAATTAACAAGTTTAGTACTCCCTCCGGTCCTAATTATAAGACAAAATTAACTTTTTTTAGAGAAATTAAGGAAGTCAATTAAATTACTTTAGAATATTTATATTTATATTTTTTTCTTCAAACTAATTAATTAGACTAATAAAATGATATATAATCTAAAGATATTAAAAATATCAATACTCTAAAGTGATTTAATTGGCTTCCTTAATTTCTCCAAAAAAGTCAACTCTGTCTTATAATTAGGACCGGAGGGACTATATAATTACTGAAATGATTTTATATTTTTGAAGAAATAATTCTTTCCTCCTCATGGTCCCGACTCGCTAGCAGCGAATACCCTGCAACCACCCACCAGCGTGCGTCCGGCTCCTGGAGCCACCACTGGGGTGACATGATAAACATTCGCATATGACTTTGATGACACTTGAACTTTGGACCTCATAGTTTCCAAAAATATTTATGAACATTAAGCCGTTAGCAAAAGAATGCAAATTATATTATACATAATAAACCTAGGTAGGTTCCTTTTGAGAAAGTAGTCATCAATTTTCTATATTCAAGTTGTCAATTCTTGTTAGACAGTTATTAATAGAGATGCCAACATAAAAAATAAAAAAAATAAAAAAAGTAATTGTAAATGCAGTTGTCAGATTTGTTATAATATAGTTATGAACTTGTTGTATTGAAGTTGTCAATTTTTGTTAAGCAGTTGTTAATGGAGTTGTCAGCATAAATAATTATAGTTGTTAATGCAGTTATCAAAATTGTTAATGCAGTTATCAAAATTCTGGGTGCTTCTTCACATGCTAAGTCCAAACAAAGTGGGTCCCAGAGATCCCACAAATTGGTTAGAGGGAATCTACAAAGTGGTGGACCCCTCCATGATCACTTGTTGGTGCAGCCGCGGTCACGCCCAGCAGCACGTCCAGGAATTTGCTTCATGAACTCGGTGGAGCCCACTGTGCAAAACCGAAAGCAAGATGTGGGAAATGACGTTGATTCCCTTTGCTTTACTAATGGGGCCGCCATGCTAAATGAGAAGGGAAATGATTCAAGCGCTCCTTGTCTCACGGAAAATCAGGTTCTATCTCGGGTACCTTCACGTCTGGAAGTTGAATCAAGCTCTAAACGTGGTTTCAATGATCAAGGCTCAAACTTGCTCCCCATATCCCAATTGGAAGTTGTTGTCTCGATGGGAGGAGACCCGCCGGACAAGTAAGTCCCGCTTTCCTTCCCTATTTTTTATATATTTAATCATGATTGTATCATCCTGGAATTGCCGAGGTGCGGGAGGTAGTGCTTTTCCTCGGATTTTAAAAGATGTGGTTAAAAAATATGGAATTACTGTTATGTGCCTAATTGAGCCTAGGATCAGTGGTGCTAGAGCAGATAAAGTTGTGAGGAAATTGGGTTTCAATGACTGGTTGAGGGTTGAAGCCACTGGTTTCGCTGGCGGTATTTGGGTATTATGGAATAATTGTAATATCCATCTTGAATATGTATCCTCAAACACCCAGCTTTTACACTGTAATATCTCTGCAAATAATAATCTGTGCCCCACTCTTGTCACGTTTGTTTACGGTGATACCAGTTCTCTGAAGAGAAAGGATCTGTGGATGTCTTTGTCGGCTATCCAACACACGGTCTCCACTCCATGGTTGGTTCTTGGTGATTTCAACGCCATCCTTAGCCTAAATGATAAAATTGGAGGAGCTGACCCTATTCTTAGTTCAATGAATGACTTCCAAAATTGTATTGACTGTTGCAATCTTATTGAAGTTCCAATAGTGGGAGATAGATTCACTTGGGAAAAAACTGGGGTGAGAGAGAGATTGGATTGGGTCTTCTGCAACTTTGATTGGGAAATTCATAACCCCCTAGCCAAAGCCTATCACAGCCTCAAATTCAAGTCCGATCATCGAGTTATTGTTGTTTCCGATAAGGAAAATAATGTTCTTGGCAAAAAGGATAATCGCTTTCTCTACCAAGCAGCTTGGAGTATCGAAGATGGTTTCAGTGATGTAGTCAAAGCAGCTTGGCAGGGAAAAAATTGGCTCCAGGGGCATCAAAAGTTTGTTAGTGAGGCCTCACAGTGGAACGTCAACGTGGTTGGGAATGTAGCAAAACAAAAGAGAGAAATCATCCGAAGATTGGAAGGAATTGACCGAGCCAGGGGTAAACAAGGTAGTCAAAATGGCCTATTCAAGATTGAAAAGCAACTTTGGAGCATGTATCAAAAACTCGCTTTTCAGGAGGAATTGATCTGGTTCCAGAAATCTAGATGTAAGTGGATAAACGGGGGTGATCGAAACACGAAGTTCTTTCATGCAAATGTCTTGTCAAAGAGGAAAAGATGTAAAATTGAAGCTTTACAAGACAGTAGTGGTCTCTGGGTTTCTGACGAAACACAATTGAGAGGTATGGCTCATGACTATTTCCAGAATCTCTACTCGGCAGATAACCTATCAACCCCTTTCTCTCCCTGGACGCCGCATTTCCCGCCTTTAGAAGACCAGCAGCTCCACCTCCTCCAGAGGATCGTATCTCCTGTTGAGATAAAAAATGCAGCGTTTGAGATGGGAGCTTTTAAAACCCCAGGACCTGATGGATTGCACCCCCACTTTTTCCAAACTCAATGGAATACGGTGGGCCAGCAGATTTGTGATCTGGTAACCGGGATCTTTGCAAACCCAGAGGTCATTCATGAAATTAACCAAACAAACATCGTTCTCATCCCAAAGATTGATAGTCCAACATCTATGCAAGACTTTAGACCTATTTCTCTGTGCAATGTGAGCTACAAAATTGTTAGCAAAGTTATTGCTAATCGCTTTAAAAGTATCATGAGCCATCTTGTCGCAGAGAATCAATGTAGTTTTATCACAGGCAGACAGGCCGTGGACAACATCATCTTAACTCAAGAGGCAATCCATTCTATGAGAACTAAGAGGGGGAAAAAGGGGTACATAGCAGTGAAAATTGATATGGAAAAGGCTTTTGACAGGCTTGATTGGCGTTTCTTGGAGTTCACTCTCCACAGCTTAGGGCTAAGAGCTGATTTTGTTAAGTTGCTTATGTCCTGTGTCACATCCACTTCAATGAGCATAATCTGGAATGGAGTAACATCAGATAGTTTCACTCCTTCAAGAGGGGTGAGACAGGGAGACCCTCTAAGCCCCTATCTGTTTGTCCTATGCATGGAATTACTCGGTCAGCTAATTCATCATGAAGTTGAAGTAGGTAACTGGCGCCCTTTGAGGCTAAACGTTGCTAGCCCCCGGATGTCGCACCTGTTCTTTGCAGATGATTTGATTCTTTTCGGTGAGGCATCAATTGAGCAAGTGGAGGAGATTCGGAATGTCATGGAGCTGTTCTGCCGTGTGTCTGGTCACAGGATCAATTTATGCAAATCCAAAATGTTTGTTTCTCAAAACGTCCACTTTAACCGCGCGTTTGAACTCAGTCAAGCTATGGGGATTGGTCTGACAGCTGACCTAGGGAAATATTTGGGAGTTCCTATCCTTCATAAACGAATGGTAAACATGACTTTTGCACCGATTCTCCAAAAGGTCCGCTCAAAACTGACTAACTGGAAGGGGAGATATCTGAGTATGGCAGGGCGGACGGTCCTCATCAAGTCGGTTCTTTCTGCCATTCCGCAATTTCAGATGCAATCAACCCTTCTGCCGAAGGGGGTGCTATCTACCATTGAAAAATTGAGCCAAGACTTCTTCTGGAACGAGCATGATGAATCCAAGAAAATGCATCTGTTAGCATGGGATGTTCTGAAGAGGAGGAAGTGTGAAGGAGGCCTGGGGATAAAAGATCTGCATTGCCAAAACAAAGCTTTCCTGATGAAACTGTGCTGGGGTCTTATCACTAAACCTGATGCCTTATGGGTGAGATGTCTCCGTGCGAAGTACTCATGCGGAACAGATTTGATTCCGAAGGTTCAGAGATCACGAAATCAATCGGCTGTGTGGAGTGGTATAGTTGCAGTCTGGAAGGATTTCGAGAATGGCCTTGGCAAAAACATCAGAAATGGAAGAAACACATTTGCTTGGCAGGACTGCTGGGGCCCGTTCGACAGGCCACTAAAATACTTTATTGACAGGAACATGCACCTTCTTGATACGGATGCTCGTGTTTGTTCCTTTACAACGCAGACGGGTCACTGGGATAGAGCCAAATGGGAATCTTTCCTTCCCACTTGGGTGGTAGATAAGATTATGACGGTGACACCCCCAACAAGATCTGGCGATGACGTGATTGTTTGGAGAAATGCTCCCGACGGTAACTTTAGTGTGAAGTCAGCTTATGATAGGATCTATCATCAACAGAACCTCAGTTCACAACCTCACTGGCGGCACCTATGGCACTGGGGAATTCCGGAAAGAATCAAATTCTTTATGTGGCAAGTATTCCATGAGAGGCTTCCAACAAATGATACAAGAGCGCGTCACAACCCAAATGTCCCAAACACTTGCCCTTTTCAGTGTGAGAGCGAGGAGAGCGTCCTCCATGTATTGAGAGACTGTGACCAAGCCCAGAGGGTGTGGTCCTCTGTAACTAACCCCATATATTATTCTATGTTTTTTAGTGGTTGTTTGCAGGAATGGCTACAATGGAACATGCAGCACTCATCAGGAAATAGGAGAACCTCTAGATGGTCATGGCAACGAGTTTTCAGCACAACGTGCTGGCTTCTTTGGAAGAACAGATGCAGTCAAGCTTTCGAAGGGGTAGCTGAGAAGCCACAAGAGATAGTGCATAGATGCCTGTTTCATCTCTCGGAAGGGGTGGAGAGCGGACGATTTCATCAGCAGATATTTCATGTTCCAGAGAGAGGGGTAGCTCATTGGGAACCACCTGATCCAGATTTCGTCCGTGTGGATGTTGACGGATCCGTTCTCAATGGAGGTCAGGGCGCTTGCGGAGGAGTCATTCGCGACCACCATGGCACATGGATACGTGGATTTCAAGAGAAGTTAGGACACTCATTTCCGACGGCTGCAGAAATTCATGCAATCTACAGAGGCCTCCATATATGCAGGCAGATGGGTTTAACCAAAATCAAACTATTCACCGATTCCCTCCAAGCTATTCATCTATTACGGTCTACTTGTCCTTCTTCACACCCATTATACGAAGTTATCCTTGCTACTAGATCCCTTATTCTTTCCAACTGGGATTTGCAGATTTCCCACTCTTATAGGGAGAGAATTCGTTGTGCCGATTATTTGGCATGTCAGGCTCACTTAAACAGCCACGTCTTCGTCGAGCATCGGTTTCCGCCTGCCAATTGTACTATGCTTTTTGCCCAAGAATGTGGGGCACCGCCATGGGACCAATCTGTAAGACCTACTATATAGGCACTGACAATTTCAAGCTCTGCTTGCCTTTGTATTCAAAAAAAAAAAAAAATTGTTATGATACAGTTTTGAACTAGTTATATTGAAGTTATTAATTTTTGTTGGGTAGTTGTTAATAGAGTTGTGAAGTATAAAATCGAGCCACTTTTTAAAGCAGTTGGCGGTTGAATTAGCCTAACCATTATGTTCACTTCTCCCGAAGCTTTAGTATTCAAATCATTACCACACACACATGAATTAGGCGATGGGCTCGACTCCTTAAATCAATGGAAATTACAAGCCTTCAACGAATAAAATGAAATATAAAATTATATATCAGATTATGACCTTGTAAATCTTCGATGGTTTAATCAGTGTATTTACTATTTTGAAAGAAATGGGCAATAATTTAAATAACACATTGATTTGTGTTTACTGAGTGAACACCTCGCTTTGTCGAAAATTGCATGTCCTAGAAGGACAAATTTTGATATTTTACCCATTAATTCTGCGATTTTGCACCCTTACGTAAATTTATCAACTTTTCTTGTGTGGGTGTGAATTAATTTAACTTGGACAGTTACACTAACCGGTTTAGAACCCCTCCTCCTGATCCCTACACATCCTCTTCCCATCTCTTCCTTTTGCTAATCTAATGATCAACATTTGAATGGTCCAGATTTGGTTTTATACAAAATATTACTTTTATTCTTTTTTATTTTAGTGTTGAATTATTCATATCAAAATTTAGGAATGTGTATTTAATTAATTATTTTTCCTTTTATAATTTAACATTTTAAAAATAATTTTACAAAAGATCAGATGTGAACCATTCAAATGTTGATCAAATGGTTACATTTAATTTTTTTTACCTAAATTATTATCAAAATTTTAAATTATAAAAAAAATTAATTAAAATTATATTGATAAATTTTGTCATGAATAATTTAATACTACAATAAAAAAATATTTGTATAAAACTAATTTGAAGCATTCAAATGTTGATCTTACCATTAGAAAAGGAAGAGGAAGATGATAAAAAGGAAAAAGGAGAGGTTCTTCTCCTACTAGACCAACTGATTTTGAACTTCTGCATATTATCGTTTTGAATTCAAAAAAACCGTACTCATATTTTCAGCAATAAATCCGTTAAACTCCATATTTTGGTTCGTTTTGTCCGTTAATGTTTTCAAAATTTATGGTTTTATTCTTGCTAAAAAATATAAAAAATGCTAGTTTTTTAAATTTCTTGTTGTATTATTATATAGATCTGTATATCTTTTTCTATTAACAAATAATTATCTAAATTTTTAAGGATGCTGCTCAATTAAATTTTTTGAATTTCTATATTTTAAATACAAGATAATAAAATTTTAAAGAGAAAATTATCATCTAATGAATAACAATTATCATCAAAACCTTATGCGTCAGATCTCCAATCATGTCACAACAAAATAAATTTTATATTTAATAGATTGGTCATTATATTTAACAAAAAGGAACTAGCTACCTCAATGCTTGTAGCTACTAAATAATAAGCTTTTATAATTAAAAAGAAAAAGGTGGATATATAAATACTATGGAGTGGCTTCCAACTTGACCAATAGTCTTGTAGTCAAGTCATGACTATACAGCTTCAATAATTTATTAAGCTTTGCTAGTAATCTGTAAAAATGTAGAGGAACGGCTCTATTTTGTTCTTGGGTTACCTTGTTTGATTTCATTAATCTGCCATGTGGAACATGTAAACGGTGCTTTCATATATTTAATTATTTTTCACAGACCAATCAGTGTCAAATTGATTGCTCAACAAGCAACACTCTGTTCCATTACAAATGACTCAACTCTCTGTTCAATAATTTATTAAGCTTTGGAAGTAATCTGTAAAATTGTAGAGGAACAGTTCTACTTGGTTCTTGGGTTGCTTGTTCGATTTCATTAATCCCCGTGTGGAACATGCAAATGGTAGTAATTATTTAATTATTTAATAGATGGATTACTTTGTTTGATTTCATTAATCGATGCGAGGAACATGCTTTCATATGTTTAATTAATTTTCACAGAACGTCGTCAAATTGATCGCTCAAAAACCAACTCTCTGTTCAATAATTTATTTAGCTTTGGTAGTAATCTGTGAAAACTGGAGAGGAACGGCTTTATTTAATTGATGGATTACTTTGTTTGATTTCACTAATTGATGCGAGGAACATGATTTCATTATTTTTCACAGAAAGTCATCACATTGATTGATCAACAAGCAACTCTCTATTCCATTACAAATGACTCAACTCTCTGTTCAGTAATTCTTTTAGGTTTGGTAGTAATCTGTGGAAAATGGCGAGGAACAGCTTTATTAATTGATGGATTACTTTGTTTGATTTCACTAATTGATGCGAGGAACATGATTTCATTATTTTTCACAGAAAGTCATCACATTGATTGATCAACAAGCAACTCTCTATTCCATTACAAATGACTCAACTCTCTGTTCAGTATTTTTTTTAGGTTTGGTAGTAATCTGTGGAAAATGGCGAGGAACAGCTTTATTAATTGATGGATTGCTTTGTTTGATTTCATTAATCGATGCGAGGAACATGCTTTCATATATTTAATTATTTAACATCATCAAATTGATTGCTCAACAACAAGCTCTCTGTTCCATTACAAATGACTCTGCCCGGCACACTCACTTTCTTTCATTTTCTTTTTTACCCTAACTATTTAAATTAAATAAATGGGATAATAATAGCTATGTGTAAAGCTTATAGTTGTAATTTTTGAGGTTGCATGGGATTAAATTCTATTGTATGTTGGTGACTAATGGTTTGAGTCCATTCCTTAAATCTTGAAATTTTCAGATTGCAGTGACAAGCATTTGTATGCGTGGTTGACGTTGAAGCCAAGGGAATTTTGAATTTGACTTTCTGATTCTGGGCCGAGGCGTTGGGTTTCATGATAGAGAGAATGTAAGAAAGCTTAAATATTAGAATATATGAGGAATGTAAATATATCTATGTGTGCGTGAGGATAGAGCATGATAGATTGAACTTAGAAGCTGAAAATGTATTGAACCTACTGTTTGATGTTTTTATGTTCTAAATAAGCACCCAATATGATCAAAGGATTGCTTTAAGGTTCTAAAATGTTAGTAGGGACATTGCTGTCAAAACACAGACAGAGAGAGAGAGAGAGAGAGAGAGAGAGAGAGAGAGAGAGAGAGAGAGAGAGAGAGAGAGTGCAAACTGAAATGAACCTTGCCGTTGATTGTAGTCCTTTCTATCATCATTGTGATGAATTCTTGTGAGAGAGAAAATAGAGACTGGTGTGGATTCTAGCACACATTTTGCATATTTTTCCTCTTGCATTTAAGGCGTTTTCTTTTTTTTAGCTCCATAAAAGCCAAATGAGGCTAGCTGATAAAGATAAAGTGGGTTGTGGTTATACTTCTCGACTGTAACGGATATCGGCTCAATCAGAAGGAATGATCTTTTTGTTATGTTTTTAGGATGCAAATCTTTTTACTTCTACTCACATCTTGTCTAATTCTTGTCTGCCACCTGAGCTCACCGTATATGGCCAAAACACCATTCACAATGTATTATGCGTCTGGCTTCTTTTTCCCACTATAATAAGACACAACGTCTAAAAAGGAAAAACACAAAACAACTCCCAATTAAGATTAAGAAATTCGCAAAGCATAAGGGCCTGTTTGATTTCCGTCTTAAAAACAGTTTTAAAAAAATACGGAAAAACAAACAAAAAAACATGTCTAGGGACAAAAGATGACTCTCTAGGGACTGATGTGCTCACATAAACTGTTAAAGTATCACTATCCGTCACTGCTTTTTCGTCAACCTAATTTCATTGATAATTTATTTTTGACCCTCAAAAGCTAGGAAAATACGCAAAGACACTTTTGACCCTCAAAAGCTAGGAAAATTTTTGAGACACAGAGGACACACATCCAAGTCGAATTACGCAACGCCGTCAACGTTGAGAAAAATTGGGGTGTTCAAAACTGAGTGTTTTTGCCCCAAACAAAGTCATGGATGTGTAGATCTCGAAGAGACGATTCCAATTATTCTTAGAACGCATCAAACGGAGTTCGAATGAGGGAGAAACGAAGAAAAGTTGGTGGATCGCTTGATGCCGCTGCCACTTTAGCCATGATTTGATCAATGAAACTGAGGTTTTAAGATCAAATAAAGCCCATGGATTTGTAGTTCGCTGAACTACGATTCCAAAGACACCAAGAATGTGAAAAACTGAGCTAAAACGAGGGAGATATGGCCTCCCGAAGTTGGGGGTGCGATGACCCACTAGAGCTCCAACTGGGTGTAATGACCCAATTTGAGATTAAGGGCTAATGGCTTTGAGATTGATTGTAATTAGTGTAATTAAACACTTTTGGTGAAATGTGATGTGAATTTGATATAAATGTTCATAGTGATGATTTAATAATCATAGTGAAACCAGGGGCAAAATGGTAAAATTTGAAGTTTACCGACTAATTGGTCAGTTATCAAAGAGGAAACTCATTGGTGATTAGAGATCAAGGGTTGAGATCTATTGGCTATGAGTTGGAATCCTATGCGTTGCATTTTAGTGAGCTCATAGAGGGAGTGAACAAGATGTTGACAAGTGTCATTGTGTAGACCAATGGATATGGCACAAAAGACAAAAACTCACTTTTCTCTTTCTTCTCTCTCCTATTCGGTGGAGGTCATGGATCAAAGGGAAAATAGGTACACAATCATCATCTTCTTCATCATCTCTCATAGTCTCTCTCCTTCTTCTCCATTTTCAATGATCAAGCAAAGAAAGAGAAAGAGAAAGCTTGAATTTTAGGTAGGTAATGGTCCTCTTATACTCAAATCCTCTTCATTAAACTTGTTCGTAGTGTTAAGAGCTCTATTTTGGTGGTTTCAGAAATTTGGAAGGTGGTAGTTTGAGTGTTAGAGCAAATTGGAAGTTTGAGAATCAAGGTTTTGGTTTTGGCAAAGCGAAGAGGTAAGGATTTGATGCTTTTTGGTATATTTGTTGTGATTTTTGAATAAGTTTGAGAAATTCTGGAATTTGCCCTGGTTTTATTCCAATTTGTGATGTATGAATTTCATAGTAGATGATGTTGGAATTAGTTTATTGTGAAGCTATTTGAGTGTTGGTTTTAGTATTGAATTTTAGAGGTATGTTGATTGGTATTGAGTGTTATGTGTGTTATAGAGACCCAGGAGTTAAATTGTTGTTAAAATGGTTATTGGGTGTTATGGAGGTTACTAATGTGTTCCTTAGGCAATTTTAAGTGGAAATTAACTTTGTGTGAAGTTTGGGAACCATTAGGATAAGTTTGGTAAATCTGGGAATTTTCTGTCAGTTGCTGCGATTTGGCAATCTGATAGCATCACTTGAGTAAGGGAGGAGCTCACTCGAGTACTACAGTGTATTTTCCTTTTTTCCTTTGTGTTTTTCCTGGGTTTTCATGAAGGAAGATCGAGTGCACTTCTTAATCCGCGAGTGAAGTTGATGATCACTCGAGTGAGCATGGGATCACTCGAGTGATGGTGTGAGTTCATGGTTAGGGTTGGTCTCGGGTTGTCACTTGCTGATCAATGTTCAAGAGTGTGTTTTGACGCTCGTAAGTGTAGGCTCCTCACCAGAGTGACAAGAGTGTGTTCAAGAGTGTTTTTCCCTCTGATGTTGCATGTGCTCTCGGGTTCTCACTTTATATGTTGCACTTTTAGGGACTCGAGTGAATTTAGAGTCATCACCCAAGTGCAAAGCCTTATGCTCGAGTGCTATGAGTACTTTCTAGCCGAGGTAGTTGCTCACTGTCAAACACTCGCGAGTCAGAGTCGTTCTCACTCGAGTGAAAATCTCTTATCACTCGAGCGAAGTTATCTTCACTCGAGTGAGCCAGCTGAAAATTAATGTTGTGCTTCCGAAAAAGGGGTCTTCAAGGTAGTTTCTTCCAACCCTTTCAGCATGTGTTTAGGCCTCTAATGGACGTCCTAAAGAGTTTAAATGATAACCAACTTAGAGTATTATGGAAATATGTATTTGGAAAAGAGATTAATCGGTTGTCCATAATTTGGTTATAGGATTTGACATCTGTCAGATTCATGAGCCCACTGTGCCAAAGAATATTAAGAAAGATACAAGTAGTGACTCCTCTCTTATATTTTGTGTAAATGTATTGTATGTATACCTATCATGCATTGTGTTGCTGCTGCTGCTGCTTCATGATGCTTTGTGCTTTGTGACGCTTTGCTGAGCTTTGTGGTGCTTTGTGCTTTGTGATGCTGCTGCATAGTGTTTACAGTGAAAGTTGGCATTGAGATTACAGCGAGAGCTGGCATAGTGATTATAGTGAAAGCTGACATTGTGATTACCACGAAAGTGGGCATATAGTACATTATGATACAGCCGTGAGTGCTGTTGGTTGTGGTGCGAGCCATGACTCATAGTGTTATTGCTGAACATGATGAACTTACATGCTTTGTGTTTATATATTGTATGAGTGGTTTGTTACTACTAGGATTCTTTAGAATCTCACTCTTTCTAATGACTAACATTTCAGACAGGGCAAGTGGCTCAACAGGGAAGCAGACAACCAGGAGTGGTTAGGACCTTGTAGAGACATTTTGTTGGGAGTTGGTTATCTATTGTTGGTTTGGGATTACCGTTTGTATATGAGGTGGAAATAATAATTTTGGATATGTAATCTCCATTTTGGAAACATCAAAACCAATATATATACATGTAACCCAGGGTTACCGGGATTTTAGTTGTGCACTCTGATATTTATTAATGTGATATGATTTCTCAAGTAATTATATTCGAATGTGAATGTGAGACCAGGTTGAATATATTTTGAACTGTTTTCTGGATTACTGATTACCCCATTTGGAAGGTGAGGAATTATAAAGGTTGTTTTTGTCTTATTGGTCTCTATTTCACGTAAATTTCATAATCTCGATGTAATTACGATGAGGGGGTTACACCGGGTCGGTTGACCCAGCTGGAGTTTGAAGATGATGATGTGGTAGTCAACTGCCACTTCATCGGTCAACCCAAGCCACATGGCACCAATGAGAGCGCACCACGTCCGTGTTCATAGCCACGTCAGCATTGGTCAACATTGGCCACGACATCCGTTGACCAGCCACGTTGACCTAAACACGTCATCGCCATGTCATCATCACATTAGCAGTACTCAGGGTCAAGGGTTGACTGGTCAAAGTCAACAGGCTTCCGTTGACTTTGACCCCAAAAAAACAACAAAAGGACATATGGCACGTAGGGCCCACTGGTTAAGAAGAATCATTGCATTTGAGTCGCCTCAGTTAGACTAAGATGAGATCTACATGTGTGCATATACACAGAAAATGGATCGAAGCATGAATATAGACCTGTAGCCAGGCAAAGAACTCTTTTTTGCAAATTAGATTGTAAAAGAGATATTATGAAAAACAAAGTTCTAGTTCGAATATTGAGTACATTTTGGAACTAATGTCTATACGGTAAAAGATAAAGAAATCAACATACACCTCAAACCATTCACCGTAGCATGCAATTCATACTGCATGTGCTTAAGAGTTAAACTGCAACACGGGATATAGGTGAAAGATCCCTAGTTCACTACAGTGTGAGTCCCAAGAAGGAAGAATCCTTCCACAATGTCCTTAAGACTTAGGCGGCATCATGAAAGCTTGGTTTGGTGACAGCTACTTTAGTTGAAGCTCCATGATCACACTATATTCGGTCAGAAGAGTGAAAACTAGGAAAGCGACCAAGTCAATATGGACTAATGTTGAGTTAAAAAGGAAGGTTTACTCCTAAATACATAAGATGTGCTAGTATCTGTGGTCGACCACTTACTAGCTTTATGTGTAGCTAGTAAGTGCAGATACTATGTGCGTGGAAGGCAATCTAAGTTAATCAACATATTAACTCGAGAGGGATTAGATATGCCATGATTAATATGTATGGGAGAATCTGGGGCATATGAGGTAATGAACATATAGCTTATGGTTATATATAACGGGTGTCCTTAGATGCTGATATGATATGAGGGATTTCTAGTATCACAAGCACCAAATCTTAAAGACATTTTTGCCCACGCGGTCATGGCAGATGCCAAGTATGAAATAGGAAAGAGTAATGGACGCACGATGGGAGGCCAATCAAGTGCGAGTGGGAGATGTTAGACTTTGAGTCTAATATCAGCATTAATTGCAGATTAGGGAATAATTCAGCAATAATTATGAATTTGTTAATTGAGGAACAAATCACCATAATTAGGAAATTAATTGAGAATCAATTACTTTAATTGCTGCCTTGGAGTGTGCCTTGGAGTTTCCTAATTAGTGGCCTCCATAAACCACTACAAATAGAGTGTGCCTCTATAATTGCAATTCACCCCCACCATTGAGCTTTCTGGAAATTCTCTTCTCTCCTACCATCTTTCTGGTTCTGGTGATCTGCTGTGCAAATCACAATTAGACTCTAGTAGTCTAATAATTATATGGGCACAATTATGGAGCATTAGAGCCTTGACCCGGATCCGAACATGGATTCACCCCAGTATGCCGGTTTTCTCTCTCCCCCTTATTTTATTTTATCTTACAGCATGTAGTTCAAATTGTATCCCTTTTGGCTAGATAAAATTTGAATTTTTTTAGAAAAGTCATCAGCCAACTATAATTAACATGATATAAATTGTTATGTTTTAACTTGAAAGAGTTCAGATGACATGTTCCTCTTTTTTTTTTTTTTTTTTTGCAAAAGACATGTTCCTCTTAGAGTATGTAAGTATTTCTCCAACTTGGAATAATAATTTGCTGATTGGATAAGGGAAATTAATTTCCACTTAACCCTTTATTTGCTTCTTGTCACACAAACAAATGGACAAGTAACAGTCAATATGTATTCTTGCACATATTTTAGAAGTTTATAGTTATTTTTGTCCCTCGAAAAATCATTTGTGTCTGGCACACTTTTGAAGAAATCTCATGTGTATTTTTGTTCATTAATCCCTTAAAAAATTTAAACAAGTGGTCAAGTAATAATCAATGTGTATTTTGCAACTACTTTAAAAGTTCATAGTTATTTTTGCCCTAAACATACATTTGATGTTGGATGCATTTTTGAAAAAATCTCATTCGTATTTTTGTACTTAAATCTTATATTTTGGGTGTCATGCTTCCGGGTCATGTTTAAATAACAACAGTTTTATTAGGAGATGCAAATTGACTAATTTTATCTTAGTAATAAGAAATAATTTGTCATAAAAAATTTAACTGTACCTTTTTCAATTTTCATGCAAGAGATCTTTTCTTTTTACTTTATTTTTATGTAATATATGAATTTCTTATATTAGCGTCTATGGTCTATTATGGAGTTATAGAAGAAATATGAGAGATTACATACAACAAGTTCAAAGTTTCTTTATTCAAATGTAAGTGGGATAGCAATAATACTATTGTAATAGATAAACAATTTGGATTTGTCTCAGTTGATCTTCGAAGAGTTGGCTATAGAGATGAGCCCTTAATTCTAGCAAGCCAGGCGAAACAAGTGTTTTATGTCACCGATCCTACGAGCAAAAACATGTCCATTGTCCTTAAAAGTAAAAAAAAAAAAAAGTATGGTAATCCGACCTTCAACCTTGATGACACACCACCTTTCACAACAACTCCACCTCAAACAAATGAAGTAGAATTGGTAGATGATGACGAATATGTTGTAAGAAATGACCATAGTGAAGGAATATGGGAAACAATAATATAGAGTAAGACCTTAATTTATAAACAAGAACTGTGTGTTTTTTTTTGTTTTACTCCTGCTTAGTTTATTTTATTTTTATTGCAATTTATTTACATTTCTAACGATGTTTTTTTGTGTTAACAGGAATATGGACAACTCTAGTGACTCAAATCAAAGTGTTGGGGATAACAAAAGGCGTAGAGATGACAAAAGCCCTAGCGATAATGAAAGGCCTAGAGGTGAACCCGTTGCAAGAAGGAGGGTTAGAGGCTGTACAAAGATGAGAGCATTGGTTGCACGTCATGAACATTAACAAGAGAAGCTACATATAGACTTCGATGACAATCTGAATTCAATTGGTCCTGAGGAAGACCATTTAATTAGCTACGTAGGGTTTTTGGGTCGAAGCAAAGTGTGCATTACCTACGATAATTGGAGATTGGTTCCCCCAAAAATGAAAGACATGATTTGGCAGCAACTTTTGGTATATAAGTTTTGATGCATTTATGATAATTGTAGCTTTACTCCTATTGTTTCAAATATAATTATCTTATGTTTTACCTTGCAGCAAAAATACGATGTCCCAGACACCAGGGAGATGTACAAGCACTGGATGGATGAGGTTCGGATACGATGGAAAAGTTTCAAGAACAAGCTAACAGCAAGGTACATTCGAGGGGCCCATAGGGGTGAGGATCCTTGTCAACATTATTCGTATTTGTCTCCAGAGGAGTGGAGGTTGTTTGCGGCATCACGGGCAGATCCTAAGTTTTTGGTAAGATTTTTGTCATCATAATATAGAGCATTTAATTTTCATATACTTGATATCATTGATTTATTTTTTTTGTTTTTATTCATAGGCATTAAGTGCAGCAAATGCACAGAGGCAAGCAGAAAATAAATATCAACATTACATGTCTCGTGGTGGATATCGGAAGCTTGAGCGGCAAATGATGCAAGAAAAGTTACAGAAAATGAAGGAAGCAGCGGAATCTGATCCTAGCGTTATTATCCAGGCCCCGACACCTCCTCCACATCACAAAAAAAGGAAAGTAGGGAGGATTAAGAGTAGGAAGTACATAAATCCGGTTGTTGCTAAGGTTGCTGTGAGGATTGTAGGTAATTATACCATAAGTACCTAATTTTTTGCATATCGAGATTGGTTTCGATACATTTATGATAAATTGTATGCTACAGGATGAACTAGAAGATCATAGTAGCCAAAGTTCGTTCAATCCAAGTAGACGGATAGACATCTTGTCAACGGCTATTGGGAAGGCAGATACCCTGGTCGTGTCCGAGGAGAGACACAGGGAGTTAGTGCCGCGAGGTATTTTGGATGAGACTCATGTTATTCGTCACAAGCTAGACCTAGTAGGGACCTGGTGGCTAAGATTCAAGAAGACCTCGAATAAGAACTCGAGGCCAACCTTCTCGATAAGCTCCGACAAGAGTTGTTGCTAGAGCTTCAACATGAAATAGCAAAGATGTTCGAAGCGCAAAGGGCAAGGGACGACCATAGAACTCAGGAATCCCCGGCCTTCAATAGCACCAAAAGAAGTTACAACCCTCTGGAGGAACCACTTGGCGGCCCTTCTCCCACTCCAGCGTCGGGAGACCCTTCCACCCTCTATTTGGAGGATCCATTGTTGCGTGTTTGTTGCCAATGCTCTCATTTACACATGTGCTACCACCCACCATCATCAGCAAATTCCACAGGATTTTCATAGGGTGAATGTGATGAGTGTTAGAAAAGGGGAAGAAGGTACAACCATCCCTGTTCCTGATCTAGAGGTTAGCACGTTAGGTCAGGTGATAGGATCTTTCATCCTTTGGCCTCAAAATCTTATTGGTTTAGAGGCAATACCTCCAATGGTAGGCATTACCTTACTATTACTGAAAATCTATTGGCATCTTAATAACAATTTGTTTTTTGATATTCTAAAAGGATGATGAAGATGTGAGGAAATGTCCCTACTTAGCACGGCTGCAACAGATCTATAAGGGCATTAAACAGGTTGACTTGAAGATGCCTCAAGGGATTGTGGGCCTTACATTGGAGTATCCCTACACGATTGACAATACAAATCTCAAGCAGTTTATTAGGTTGGAGGAGATAGATGCTGGCTGGGTGAAATTTGCAATCCGGTAAGTTTTTTTCCAATTTTCCCATAGAACTCGTTTAGTGGTTTTTTGATTTCATACATTCAATAATTCATTCCTTATTTTAATTCTATTATAGCATCTTCCACGACCTCTGCACAAATATGGAAAGACATGATTGGTATGGATTCTTATGCACCGTGAATACGATAGGGGATACCAATACTGTGGCGTATAGGACTCACTATGTAGGCTACACAATGGGAGAGACCAAACTTCATTGTTGTCTAGAACCCATTCTTCAACGATTCATATTTTCATTTTGTCAATTTAAGATGTTTAATAAATAATTGCCTTGTCATCTAACTTCATTTTAATCTGTACATGTTGTTATAGTTACCATTAGAGTTTGTGTGCTATATGTCCTCACCGCAACCTAGTCTATTGGTTTGATCCCTTGCGTAAAAGGTCAGACAAAGATACAAAATCCGTCTTTAACACGTAAGTTATTCTGTTTGTATTTTATTGACTCTTAAAAAAATGAATAGTTATAATTTATGTTGATTTTGATTTTCATGACAGTACTTGTCAAACATATAGAGTCCTAGGCGGGTCATGCGAGGGTACAGTTGTTAAAAAGCCAAAATGGTTTTATCCGATAGTAAGTAGTTTCTATTCTAATTGTTTCATTGACGGTCGTTTTAGACATACCTTTACTGATTTTAACAACCAATTGCATGCCTTTGATTTAAAGTGCCATCGACAACCTGGCAACACTGAATGCAGATATTATGTTATACTTTATATGTATAACATCACTCAAAGTGGAATTACTAGAAATTTTGAAAACGTAATCACTTCTTCATTTTCAAATGATAATATTTTTTGTATTCTAATTGAAATGCTAATTAATTCATTTGCTTGATTCATTTCATCAAAGCTTATTTTCTAATTTTCTAATTTTTTATAATGAAGATGCCTACCTACCTGAAGACCTTAATTTGATTAGAGACCTTTTGGCTGGACATCATCTTCAAAATATAGAGCAGTAAAATTTTTATTTATATCAGTTTGTAGTTGTGTGATGATAGTGTTTTGACACTTTCTGGCTGTTATTGTAGATATATATAGTAGTAGGTTGCATGAGTTGTTATTGTATGTATATGTAGTAAAGATTGTAGTGCTAGATATCCTTACCATTTTTTAACGGATATTATGGTTTATGAATCCATTTTCTATTTTGTTTTTGCAGTTTAAATTTGCTGGGTAATGCAGAATGTAAATAATCATTTTGAAAAAAATCAAACATTTTAACGTCCCAAATCCAGAATTGGGACGTCTAAAGTCCTCCTGTGGAGGACTTTAGACATCCCAAATTGAGATTTGGGACATCTAAAGTCCCCCCGGTGGAGGACTTTAGATTTGGGACGGCTAAAGTTTCACCTTAGTTGTCCCATTTTTTTGGGACATCATTTCTTAAAACATACTATGCCCCCCATATAGACGTCCACTAAGTTTTGGATGTTAAAAGTGCCAAAATAGGGACGTTAAAACCCCTTTTTGTAGTAGTGTATATAGCATAAAACCAATAACATATATGCAAGAATCAACATATGAGAGAGAGAATGCCACATACATACAAGATCAAGATGCTCATTCGTCAAATTTATATGTGCGGATAAAGAGATAAAGAGAAGAGGAGATAATGACATACCTAAAATGCAATCACTTTCTTTGATTTCAAAAAGCATGAGAAACTTGCATATAAAAACATGCTTATGTCATAAAAATTGCAGCAAAAAAAATGGACATATAACAAAATTATATCACAAACTTATATCAAATGATATCGGATCGATGAACCTTGTGACTTTGGAGGAGCGACGGAGGCTAGGTCTTTGGCCGACCCATGTATGCTAGGGCTTCGACACAACAACAGAGCCTGTATCGTGGGAGGATCGGCCAATGCTGCCGCTATAGATGAACGCCGAAGGCTTGGCCAACGGATCGCGATGGAGGCTTGGGCATCGAAAGAGTGACGACAGGCGACTCAAACGGCACAGAGGGATACCTCAAAGCTGAGCAACTCTTTTGGAAATGAAGGTTAACGAAAGTTTTTAAACTTTTCAAAGCTGCAGAGTTTAAATTTTTTGAGGGTAACTATATAATTAGACTTTAAAAAATAATCACATAAAAGTACTTAAAAACTTTTAAAATTTTTGACTTTTTACAAGGCCTATTTTTATGTTTTGTTAGGTTCTTGGGATCTTGAGGTCCTTTTTTTAAATTGATCTCAGATCTGACAAAAAAGCTGCCAGGGCTTCGCTGAATCCATGGCCCACCATAGGGTGGGGACCACATGAGCCATTTCGCAAGATATATTGCTTAAGAACGAACATATATATTTATATATATATATAGTATACACACGCAGGTATTAGATTTCGTACCCAAATATAAGACCGTTTCAGCCTCGGAAATCAATCTGTAGATCAAATTATGTTTTATCAAAATTATACTACTATTAAATATATTTATATTTGAAGCATTTGAAATTTTCATGGGGCATAGAGATTATAATGGTAAAGGTAAAGAATTCGAAGATTATAGAGATGATGATACTCTAACATTTCTTGATCTTTATTAAATTTATAGTTTTTTCTGGATTTGATTATGTTTAGTGACTTCATACATAAATTTCATCAAAATTTTTATGAGTAATTAAGGATGATAAATTTAGCATCAACGATTTAGATTTGAAATTAATATATTTAAACTAATTTATTTAATTTTTTTTTTATTTTAGTTCTATTTTTTTAAGATATGTTTGTTGTTAACAGTAAACTCTAATGAGTTTACGAACCAAGTTCACAATCTGATTGCACCATGTTGTCACGAGTTTGCTTAAACTTATAAATTTGACAACCATGTGTGTAGCTACTAACCAATGTGCATGCATGACTTAAAAAAGGTCTATAAATACCATCGAGTGTTTAGATTAACTGTCTGCGAATCATTCCAACTTAACTAATAATTTTGTATTTAAGTCATGAGTATACAACTAATAATTTTGTATTTAAGTCATGAGTATACAACTGTGTCTGTGGTAAGAAAATGAAAAATATGTTTAGTGATATCAAGATGACCAATATGTTTAATGGGATGGTATACCAAATATGACACGATGCTTGAATCGTGCTGACAGCAAAAGAAAATAATATGTTAAAGCCTACAAGAATTAGAATACATTATCCTTCCTTATTCCTTATAGGATAGGTTGATAGGCACAATGTTATTGTATTGACTAGGGAAGAAATATCATATTTCGGTGTTCATGTTGAGGCCATATAATATTAATAGGTCGATAGGTTCCTATAGCCCTGAACCTAGATTATCTGGGTATTTCAAAATGATCATGTGATTTCTCCATAAATTATATATATACATAGGTATGACTTATGGGTTGTACTGCATAGCTGCACTATTAGATTAATTTTAGAAAATAAAAATTTGATATCCTATAAAAAAGTATAAAATATGAAATAATTTAATAAAAGTGAACCAATGTGAACTGTTTACATCCCATTTTTAGCTACCAATGTGACAACCTAACGTGTAGCTACTAACCACTGAGCATGCATGATTAAAAAAAGGTCTATGAATACCATCAAGTGTTTAGATTAATTGACTGTGAATCATTCTAAATTAACTATTACCTCCGGTCTTAAATATAAGACATAATTTTTAATATAAATTACACTACAAACTATATCCTACATTTAGGATCGGAGGGAGTAATAGTCTTTTATTTGAGGCATGGGTATACAGCTGTGATTGTGGTGAGAAAATGAAAAATATGTTTAGTGATAACAAAATGACCAATATGTTTAATGGGATGGTGTATCTACTATAACACGATGCTTGAATCGTGCTGACAGCAAAAGAAAATAATATGTTACAGCCAACAAGCATTAGAATACATTATCCTTCCTTATTCCTTATAGGATAGATTGATAGGCACAATGTTCTTGTTTGACTGGGGAAGAAATATAATATTTCGGTGTTCAAGTTGAGGCCATATGATATTAATAGGTCGATAGGTTCCTATAGCCCTGAATCTATATTATTTGGATATTTCAAAATGATCTGAGTGTGATTCCCCATAAATGATACATATACATAGGAATGAGTGGTACTGCGTAGCTCCACTATTAGATTACTTTTAAAAAATAAAAATTTAATATCGTATAAAAAATATAAAATATGAAATAATTTAATAAAAGTGAACAAACATGAACCGTTTACATCCCATTTTTAGCTACTAATGTGAACCAATGTGAATCAATGTGACAACCTTGCGTGTAGCTACTAACCACTGAGCATGCATGATGAAAAAAAGGTCTATAAATACTATCGAGTGTTTAGTTAATTGGCTGTGAATCACCCAAACTTAATTAATAGTCTTGTATTTGATTCATGGGTATATAGCTGTGACTGTGGTAAGAAAATGAAAAATATGTTTTGTGATAACAAAATGACCAATATATTTAATGGGATGGTGCATCTACTATGACACGATGCTTGAATCGTGCTGACAGCAAAAGAAAATAATATGTTACAGCCTACAAGCATTAGAATACATTATCCGTCCTTATTCCTTATAGGATAGGTTGATAGGCACAATGTTGTTGTATTGACTAGGGAAGAAATGTCATATTTCGGGGTTCATGTTGAGGCCATATAATCTTAAATATTAATAGGTCGATGGGTTCCTATAGCCCTGAATCTAGATTGTTTGGGTATTTCAAAATGATCTGAATGTGATTTCCTCATAAATTATATATATATATATATATATATATATATATATATATATATATATATTTTTTTTTTTGCCAAGACCCCATAAATTATATATACACATAGGAATAAGTGGTACACTGGTACTGCGTAGCTCCACCATAAGATTAATTTTAGAAAATAAAAATATAATATCCTATAAAAAAGTATAAAATATGAAATATTTTAATAAAAGCGAACCAATGTGAACCGTTTACATCTCATTTTAAGAATTAAAATTTATTTGTGTATGCATTTTTAGTTGTTTGATATATATAATAGTATTTTTATACAATAGCAAATCTCAATCATTTAAAATTGATGTAACAATAGAAATAAGAAATGGTGTGAAAGTGGAAGGCAAGAGAAATGGAAATATTCCCTTTCCTATCCTCGTAGTCATGGACAAATCAATAGAGAAGAAAAGTATAGAAAATATGAGATAAAGGGTACATATAATTTCGTTCAATTTTTTATTTTATACCTATACCTTTTTAACTTCATTAAATCCTTTAACTTTGTTCTATTGGCATTGTTAGCCCCGGTAAATTTGTTATGTTAGCACTATATTTAGCCCCTTGTACAGGAGGTCAATGGTACTAACAGAGCAACCTTAAATAATTTTATAATATTAAAAAATGCATTAAATTAAAAATTGGGGGGAACTATAACCTGCTAAATGGTTTCCTCATGAATAAATTTGGAAGCAGACAAATATAGAGGGAGGAAGAAGAATAGAGAGAGTGTGCGTGTTGGCACTCCATAAGTGAGTGAGTTGCTGCAATCTTCTGTGTCTTCGTCGTTATCTGGGGGAGGCAAAGCTTTCAACGCAGCGAGAGCGACCCCCTAAGCCCCAGTACAATTGAATTTGAACAAAAGACAAAATAAACAAATACCTCGATGGGCCTCCCCCTATGTAACATATAATTATATATAAAAAAACAAAAATGCCATCCAATTCTAAAAACATAATGGTTTCCGTACACACGTGATTACTCCCTCCGGTTTTAGATATTGGTTCTAATATAAGATAGGGTTAATTTTTTTTTAGAGAAATTAAGAAAGTTAAATAAATTACTTAATTATATTATATATTATGTATCTTTAGATTATATATTAGTCAAACTAATTAGTTTTGAGAAAAAAAATATAAATATAAATATTTTAATATGATTTAATTAGTTTTCTTAATCTCTAAAAAAATCAATTTTATCTTATATTTAAAATATGAGAAAGTATTATTCTATATACAGTTATTAAAATATACCCTAAGACAAGGTTTCATCGTTATCCCTACTTGAGGGGAAAAAGAATATAGAAGACGTGCTGGGTCAAAACGGGGGGAAGAAAATAATGGAGGCGTGCAGCGCTGGAAAGAATAAACCAGGGATCACATCCGTGATGTTAGTCAAAATTGATATTTATATATATATTTGTTAAAATTTAAAAAATCGTAACTAATAATCAATCAACTTTCATCATCAATCAATCATCAATTACCCATCAACCATCAACCATCAACCATATTCTTGAAATCTTGTTAAAAATGGGTCTAGGGGTCAATTCGGACCAAACAATCAGTATTTTCCATTTTTGCCTTGCTAACTTTGATTTTCACTTTTATTGATAATTAATGCATTGAATATGATTTGCAGCACATTATTAATGGCTATGGAAAATTGTATTTTCAAAATACTTTTAAAAGCATTAATGACATGTTATTAATGATTTGCAACCTTATATATTTACCAACAAAAGTTGTTCATGACATATAATTTAATTTCAATTAATTTAAAATTTAGTTTATTATTGTTGAATTATCTTGCATTCAACTTCTATTATTTTTTAAATCCATATAGAAATTTGTTGCATTACTCTTTAAAAGCTATACCAAATTATTTGTGTAAAATATTTCTTAAATTGTAACTTCTCAGGGAAATATGGCATGCAAATAAATTTTTTTTTTTTAGGTATATGCCTTATTTTTACTGAGATGTCGGTGCTATATGTCATGCTTTAT
Source organism: Inga laurina (assembly GCA_963855925.1). NCBI lineage: Eukaryota > Viridiplantae > Streptophyta > Magnoliopsida > Fabales > Fabaceae > Inga > Inga laurina. Next base: position 57,991,289 of record OY979701.1, read on the forward strand.
TTTTGTGACAAAAAAATTACTTACATGGGCAGAAGGGTCACTTGAGATGTGCAGTAGAAAATCTCTCAATTTTCGGTTCCAATTAAGCCTCACAGGAAGTATTTGGTAACTACTTCTCCTCCTTTCAAGGATTTGAACATATATTAGATCTATAGTGTAATATGGTTTTGCAAATTTTGTCCCTTTTCCTTTTTTATGGTAAAACCATTGGGTTTCTTAAAAAACAAATATCTTCTTATAATATTATCCATGTCTTTATTTCATGAACATGAAAATAGAGAAATCCCACTGAAAAATTTCAGCAACACATCCCTCAATTTGGGTAGATGTAATTTATTTATATATTTTACTATATTTTTTTCATTATGTGATTTTGTCTTTGTAAGTATCAGGTTTCTTCTAATATTTCAAACATTAAATTATATTCATGTCGCATAATAGGTGGAGAGTAAATACTTGTTCTTGAAATGTATTTCGTAGGCTTTTGAATTGGGACAGATCCAGCGCGCCCTCATGCGTGGACGGGTGGGCTTGCTTTGATGATGGGTTGGCTTGTTGTGCTCTACCCCTTATGTGGACTTTGCTTTCAACTTTCAAGCATACTTTTCCCGACATGAAAATCATACTATCAGGGCATCAAGCTTGTCATAAAATAATTCACAAATCATAAAAACATTATTGATGTCATTGGGCATCCTTAAAACATCTTTATTACCTTATATTTACATTCTCAAAATACTTACCAAAAGTTCATAGAACTTATTATTTAATCTTTCTCAAGGTCATGACATAATTTCCCAATCACCTTGGGAATCTACCCTCTCATTTTTTTCATGCATTTTCTCCTTTTAGATCATAGTACCTATAGTGGTTAGGTAAGGAGAGGTGTGATTCGATAGGGAGAATCTTAGTAGTTTCGAATCCATCTCATAAACTCAAGCATGCATTTTATTCTTCTAAAACAATTGCCATGAACTTTAAATCTTAAAAGATCACATCATATCACTACTACAAAAAGGGGTTTTAACCTCCCAAATTTGGCACTTTTAACGTCCCAAAACGGGGGGACGTATATGCTGGGGGCGTAGTAAGTTGAAACAAAAGACGTCCCAAATGGTAGGGACGCCGAAAGGCTGACTTTAGGCGTCCCAAATTAAAATTTGGGACACCTAAAGTCCCAACTTTAGGCGTCCCAAATTAAGGATTGGGACGCCTAAAGTCCCACCCTGTGGGGACTTTAGGCGTCCCAATCCTTAATTTGGGACGCCTAAAGTCCCACGCTGGGGGACTTTAGGCGTCCCAAATTGTAATTTGGGACGCCTAAAGTCCCACCTTGGGACTTTAGGCGTCCCAATTCTTAATTTGGGACGTCTAAAAGTTAGGTTTTTTTTTTATACCATAATTTACATTCTGTATTACCCAACGAATTGAAACTGCAGAAACAGAATAGAAGATGGATTCATAAACCACACTGTCCATTACAAACTGGTAAGGACATCCAGCACTACAATGTTTACTATATATACATACAATAACCTTTCATGCAACCTACTACTATATATATCAACAAAAAACAACCAGAAAGTGTCAAAACGCTGTCATCACAGAAGTACAAACTGATATAAAATAACAAGTTTACTGCTCTATATGTTGAAGAAGATGTCCAGCCAAAAGATCTCTGATCAAATCAAGGTCTTCATGTAGGTAGGCATCTTCATTATCAAAAATCTGAAAATTAGAAAGTAATAAGCTTTGATGAAATGAATCTCAAGCAAATGAATTAATTAGCATTTCGATTAGAACACCAAAAATATTATCATTTGAGAATGAAAAAAGCGATTACCTTTTCAAAATCGCTAGTAATTCCACTTTGAATTATGTTATACATATAAAGTATAACATAATATCCGCATTCAGTGTTGCCAGGTTGCCGAGGGCACTTTTAATCAAAGGGATGCAATTGGTTGTTAAAATCAATAAAGGTATGTCTAAAAGGACCGTCAATGAAACAATTATGTAGGATCGAATGTACTTACTATGGGATAAAACCACTTTGGCTTTTTAACAACTGCACCCTCGCGTGACCCACCTAGGATTCTATATGTTTGACAAGCACTATCATGAAAAGCAAAATGAACAGAAATTAGAACCATTCATTTATTTTTGTTGTCAATGAAATACAAACAGAATAACTTACGTGTCGAAGACAGATTTTGTATCTCTGTCTGGCTTTTTACTCAAGGGATCAAACCAATAGACTACGTTGCGGCGGGGACATATAACACACAAAGTCCAGTGGAAACTTTAACAACATGTACACATTAAAATGAAGTTAGATGAGTGAGAAGACAATTATTTATTAAACTTCTTAAATTGACAAAATGTAAATACGAACCGTTGGACAATGGGTGCTAGATAACAACGAAGTTTGGTATTTGCCATTTGGTAGCCGACATAGTGAGTCCTATGCGCCACAGTACAAGTATCCCCTGTCGTATTCGCAGGACATAAGAATCCATACCAATTACTTCTTTCTATGTTTGTGCAGAGATCGTGGAAGGTGCTATAATAGAATTAAATAAGGAATCAATTCTTGAATGTATGAAAACAAAAAACCACTAAATGAATTCTGTGGGAAAATTGAAAAAAAAAAACTTACCGGACTGCAAATTTGACCCAGCCTGCATCTATCTCCTCCAACCTAATAAACTGCCTGAGATCTTTATTGTCAATCGTGTAGGGATACTCCTCTTGGCCCACAATCCCTGGAGGCATCTTCAAGTCAATCTGTTTAATGCGCTTGTAGATCTGTTGCAGCCGTGCTAAGAAGGGCCATTTGCTCGCAGCTTCGTCATCCTTTTAGAACATCATAAAACAAATTGTTATTAGAATGCCAACAGATTTTCAGTAACAGTAAGGTAATTCCTACCATTGGAGGTGTTGCGTCTGAACCAATAAGATTGTGAGGCCAAAGGATGAACGATCCTATCGCTTGACCTAACGTGCCAACCTCTGGATCAGGAACAGGGATGGCTGTACCTTGTTCCCTATTTCTAACACTCGTCACATTCACCCTACGAAAATCCTCCAGAATTTGCTGATTATGGTGGGTGGTAGCATATGTGTGAACGAGAGCATCAGCAACAACACGCAACAATGGATCATCCAAATAGAGGGTGCAAGGGTCTCCCGACACTGGAGTGGGAGAAGGGTCGCCAAGTGGTCCCGACACTGGAGTGGGAGAAGGGGCGCCAAGTGGTTGCTCCAGAGGGTTGTAACTTCCTCTGGTGCTATTGAAGGCCGGGGATTCCTGAGTTCTATGCTCGTCCCTTGCCCTTTGTGCTTCAAACATCTTTGCCATTTCAAGTTGAAGCTCTGGCAACAGCTCTTGTCGGAGCTTGTCGCGAAGGTTGGCCTCAATCTCTCGTTCGAGCTCCTCTCGAATCTTGGCCACAACGTCCTTACTAGGTCCAGCTTGTGACGAATAACGTGGCTCTCGTCCAAAATACCTCGTGGCACTAATTCCCCGTGTCTCTCCTCGAACACGACCAAGGTCATCTGCCTTCCCAATAGCCGTTGACAAGATGTCCATCCGTCTACTTGGATTGAATGAACCTTGGCTACTCTGCTCGTCCAGGTCATCCTGTAGCATGCAGTTTATCGTAAATGTATCGAAACCACTCGCAACATGTAAAAAATTAGGTACTTATGGTATAACTACTTACAATCCTCGCAGCAACCTCAGCAACAGTCGGATTTATGTACTTCCCAGCCTTAATCCTCCCTGCTTTCCATTTTTTGTGACGTGGAGGAGGTGCTGGTGGCTGGATAACAACGCTAGGATCAGATTCCGCTGCTTCCTTCATTTTCTGTAACTCTTCTGCCATCATTTGCCGCTCAAGCTTCCGATATCCACCGCGAGACATGAAATGTTGATATTTATTTTCTGCTTGCCTCTGGGCATTTGCTGCACTTAATTTCTATGAATGAAAAACAACAAAAAATGAATCAACGATATAAAGTATATGAAAATTACAAGTTCTATATCATGATGACAGAAATCTTACCAAAAACTCAGGATCTGCTCGTGATGCCGCAAACAACCTCCAGTCCTCTGGAGATAAATATGTATACTGTGCACATGGATCGTTACCCCTAAGGGCCCCTCGAATGTAATGCTTTGTTAGCTTGTTCTTGAAACCTTTCCATCGTACACGAACCTCATCCATCCAGTGCCTATGCATCTCTGTGGTGTCGGGGACATCGTATGTTTGCTGCAAGGTAAAACATAAGATTATTATATTTGAAACAATAAGAACAAAGCTACAATGCATCAAAACTTACATACCAAAAGTTGCTGCCAAATCATGTCTTTCATTTTTGGGGGAACCAATCTCCAATTATCGTAGGTAATGCGCACTTTGCTTCGAGCCAAAAGTCCTATGTAGCTAATGAAGTGGTCTTCCTCAGGACCAACTGGATTCATATTGTCATCAAAGTCTATATGCAGCCTCTCCTGTTGGTGTTCATGACGTGCAACCAATGCTCCCATCTTTGTACAACCTCTAACCCTCCTTCTTGCAGGGGGTTCAACTCTAGGCCCTTCGTCATCGCTAGGGCTTTCGTTATCTCTAGTCCTCTCGTCATCACTAGAGTTGTCCATATTCCTGTTAACACACAAAAAGCGACATCAGAAACGTAAATAAATTGCAATGAAAACGAAATATACTAAGCGGGAAGTAAAACAGAAAAAACACAGTTCTCGTTTATAAATTAATGTCTTACTCTATATTGTTTCCCATAGTCCTTCACCATGGTCATTTCTTACAGCATACTCGTCATCATCTACCAATTCTACTTCATTTGTTCGAGGTGTAGTTGTTGTGAAAGGTGGTGTGTCATCAAGGTTGAAGGTCGGATCACCATACTTCTGTTTTTTACTTTTAAGGACAATGGACATGTTTTTGCTGGCAGGATCGGTGACATAAAACACTTGTTTTGCCTGGCTTGCTAAAATGAAGGGCTCGTCTCTATAGCCAACTCTTCGAAGATCGACTGAGACAAATCCAAATTGTTTATCTATTACCACGGCATTGTTGCTAACCCACTTACATTTAAATAAAGCAACTTTGAACTTGTTGTACGTCATCTCCCATATTTCTTCTATAACTCCATAATAGGTCATAGACGCTAATATGGGGTTTTTGTCTCTCGAACTGGAAAAGTGCATAGATTCAGCTTCTACCATGACCCCACTATTTTGCATGGTACTTTTGTCATCTTGCTCTTTGGTATAGAAAGAATAGCCATTTATATCATAACCGGTCCAAGTAATGACCTGAAACGAAGGCCCCCAAGCTAGCCACTCGATTGTCTCAGACACACCGATCTCGTGCAAAACCTTTTCCTCGAACCACTGCATGAATGTCTTGTTTTGCTCAATAGCAATCTGCATGTCATTCTTCCTTGGATTCTTGTTCTTCAAAGTGTTTCTGTGTTCATTTATGTAAGGTTGAACTTCTTCCGTATTATTCAGGATATACAAGTGGGCTTGCAACACCTCTTCACGAGGAACATTCTTCACTTTCAGTCCTCGTGTTCCCTTGCTTCTCCCTTCTTCATGCCGAGATTGTTCCTTCTTCCCTGACATATAATCTTTGCAAAACTCCATAGCCTCCTCAACTACATATCTTTCTACTATTGAGGCTTCTGGTCGATAAGGATTTTTAGAATACCCTTTTAAGATCTTCATGTATCGCTCGAAAGGGTACATCCACCTCAGGTAAACTGGACCGCATAGCCTTACCTCCCTCACCAAATGAACTACCAAATGCACCATTATATCAAAAAATGAAGGCGGAAAGTGCATCTCTAGTTGTGACAAAATAATGTAACCCTCATTTTCTAGTTCATCCAACTTTTCATTGTCAACGACTTTGTTACAGATAGCATTGAAGAAAACGCACAATCTTGTCACTGTGTTTCGTACTTCATCTTTCATTATGCCTCTAATAGCTACTGGTAATAGTTGTTGCATCAACACATGATAATCATGGGACTTCATTCCCACTAACTTCAAATCGTCCATTGAGACACATCTTCTCACATTCGAGGAATACCCTTGCGGCACCTTCATTTCATGCAAACACCCACACAAACTTCTTTTCTCTGCTTTTGATAGTGTATGCGCTGCTGGCTCTATGTATGCCCTCCTACCATCATCTCTTAGTTGTGGATGTAACCGTTCTCTTATTCCCATATCGACAAGGTCTAATCTCGCATTAATCCCATCCTTAGTCTTCCCTGGTATGTGCAAAAGCGTACTGATAAGGCTATCACAAACATTCTTCTCCACATGCATCACATCAATACTGTGTCTCACGTCTAGCGAACGCCAATATGGAAGATCAAAGAAAATGGATCTCTTCTTCCATATGTTCTTCTCACCCGCAACCCTCTGATTCTTACCAAAAGTGACATGGATACATTCCACTCGACTGTAGACTTCCTCTCCGGTTAGTGACTTTGGAGCCATTCCATGCTCCGGTAAGCCGTTAAACCGCTTTCTTAGCCTACGATACGGGTGGAACCGATGAAGAAACCTCCTGTGGCCAAGGTAGACAGTTTTTCTTCCATGCTTTAGTTGTTGGAAGTGTGTGTCTGCTTCACATATTGGGCATGCTTTGTGACCCTTCACGCTGTACCCTGACAAGTTTCCGTACGCAGGGAAGTCGTTTATCGTTGTGAAAATCAGTGCACGTAGCTTGAAAGACTCCTTCTTATAAGCATCAAACACATCTACGCCTTCCTCCCATAACTTCTTCAAGTCCTCAATCAAAGGCGCCAAATAGACATCAATATCGTTCCCTGGCTGTTTTGGTCCAGAAATCATCATAGATAGCATCATATACTTACGTTTCATACATAGCCAGGGAGACAAGTTGTATATTACAAGGAGAACCGGCCACGCACTATGTGTGCTAGTAAGAGTTCTATACGGATTGATGCCGTCTGTACAAAGCCCAAGCCGTAGGTTTCTCGGCTCGCTGCCAAATTGAGGGAAGATTTCATCTATTTTTTTCCATTGTGGAGAGTCAGCTGGGTGCCGAAGATATTTCCCATCAGATATTCTCTCATCAGAGTGCCATCTCAACTTCTTCGCTTTTGTTGCAGTCGCAAACAAACGTTTAAAACGTGGTATTATTGGAAGATACCACATAACCTTTAAAGGTTGCCTTTTACTTGTCACATCACCACAACCACCATCTTTTTTCACTTTGTATCGTGCAGTTTTACACTTAGGACACTCACTAAGACCTCCATACTCATTTCTGTACAGTACGCAGTCATTAGGGCAAGCATGTATCTTCTTATACTCCATACCCATTGTAGACAGGATTTTCTTAGCCTCATACATACGATTTGGAAGTACATTATCCTCCGGAAACATATCACACAATAATTCAAGTAGCAATGTGAAACTACTATCAGTCCACCCACAAGTTGCCTTTAAGTTAACCAAATGTAATGTTCCTGTCAGCCGCGTGTACTTACTACCACTGTACAATGGTGTCTCTGCATCACTCCGCAGGCTGTCATACTCCTGCGACTGCGCAAAGGATTCTGCCTCAACATCGTTAATCATTCTCTCCATTCTATCTTCATCTATGACATCCACAGCTTCCTTCTTGTGTGACGGACAATCAGTTACTTCCTCACCATGCCATATCCACCTTGTGTATCGCAGATTTATTCCATCACAAAGTAGGTGATCCTTTATGACATCAACATCCCGTCTACTCTCATTCAAACAATTGACACAAGGACAAAAATACTTCCCATTTCTTGCAGGAGCGTTCTTTTTAGCGAATTCAATAAATTCGTCCACCCCTTTCTCATATTCTTCACTAGTTCTCAAAGCATTCATCCAACTATGATCCATTTTGTTACCACCTAAGGCATTACCAAATAACATTCACACGTTTAGTACAATTCTCAACGACATATGATGGGATTGCCTAATTAAGTTATTGCCCCCTCCTAGCCTCATCTCTCCTACATAACAATCATTTAATGAATATTGTGGGGGAGGCTACACTACTACAGAATTGAGATATAACCACCCCAAAAGACGTCCCAAATTGAAAATTGGGTGGTTAAAAAGATAGGCGGTGGCATTTTCGTAATTATATATATGTAGGGGAATTATATAAGAACCTCTCCAAAAAACTGGCACGGCACAATTGCACCCTATCACTATTTTCTATTAATTAATGAAGAGTAAATATCAATTAATAAGTATTTGACAATATTCTGGGAAAAAAAAGTATTTGACAATAATTTTTCATTTATTTGAAATTATAAATAATGCTTAAACTTACATGCATGAATATGAATTTAATTTTATTATCTAATTTGAGTAGAATATTAATTAAACTTACATGCATGAATATGAAAATGTAATAAATTATAAATATTGATCTCTCTGTGAAATCACGAATGGTATAAATTCAAAACTTCATTTAAAATCATTTATTACATTTTCGTGCCTTGTGTTAATATTGCAATGCTTTTCTCTACGTAGCTTTTACATATTTTTTATAAAAGAAAGTTTGCAAGCTAAGTGAGACGAAGAAGACACTACAACTCTTGAAATATTTGTATTCAACATCCATATTACCTCACATGTCTCTCTACTTCTTACAGCAACATATTGTAATGAATTTAAAAAGGAATTTAGCAACGTGTAAATGCATAACATGTTATAAGGGGTCCTATAACAGGGGAGTCTTCTTAATAGATAAGCACAATCTCAACCATTTATATATAAGCAATATATAATAAGCACAATCTCAACCATTTAATTTATATTTCAAAAACAAAATATAACATTCTGTTACAAAAAAAAAAAATTAAAAACGAAGCAATAACCAACCTGATCAGCTAGCTAGTATGTTGGAGAGGTAGATGGAGATCCACGGTGGTGTGTGCACAACAATGGAGCGACCAAGGTGGAGGAGAGAGCAAAGAAACAAAGAGGAAGAAGAAGAAGGGAGGAGTTCAACGACGGTGTTCAAGTTGTGGGTGAGGAATTGAACAAGGGAGGAGGAGAGAGCAAAGATCCACGGTTGAAGCAAAAAAACTCTAGGAGGGGCCGACGGTGTGGGTGGGGAGAGGAGGAAGAAGAGTTTTGTGGGTGAGGAATTGAAGAAAGAAAACCAGAGGAGGGAGGCCGACGGTGTGGGTGGGGAGAGGAGGAAGAAGAGTAAAGTTGTGGGTGGGTGAGAGGAGATGGGTATGATAGAGAAGACCGCATGTCAGACAAGTGTCTGACATGCAACGCCTCTTTAGGCGTCCCAAATGGCATTTGGGACGCCTAAACATGGACTTTAGGCGTCCCAAATGTCATTTGGGACGCCTAAAGTCCTACTTTAGGCGTCCAAAATGGCATTTGGGACGCCTAAAGTCATAGTTTAGGCGTCCCAAATGGCATTTGGGACGCCTAAAGTGTATGACTTTAGGCGTCCCAAATCCATTTGGGACGCCTAAACATGGACTTTAGGCGTCCCAAATGTCATTTGGGACGCCTAAAGTCCTACTTTAGGCGTCCAAAATGACATTTGGGACGCCTAAACCTAGCTCCAGGCGCGAAAAAAAATTTGTGAAATTTATATTTCGCGCCATGAAGTACATTAGACGTCCCAAATTTTAATTTGGGACGCCTAAAGGTTCCCCTACATATATATAATTACGAAAATGCCACCGCCTGTCTTTTTAACCACCCAATTTTCAATTTGGGACGTCTTTTGGGGTGGTTATATCTCAATTCTGTAGTAGTGTATAAATCATACTCATGGCCATAGGTATAAACGAACAAGTGATCACATATTCAAAACATCATCATATAACTTGGCAATCAAGGCAAACAATACAAATGACAAGCTTAGGTTAAGATGATAAATTATTTTTTGTGTAGATAACTTCAGGATCTGTTGTGTACTATTTATGTGAATAGCTTCGGGATCCACAATAATTCAGGTATACAAATTCCTTTGAATGCAGATAACTTATGTGATCCACTTTGGTTCTCATCATAGTGATCACCTATTTCACATCTCAGTGATGGAATCTAAACTACTTAAATTTAATCTAAATGAATTAAATTTAAAATTTTTAATTTGTGATTTTTTAAATGATAAATTCATTTTTATGAGAAGTAAGTTATAAGAGTGTCTTTATCTTAAATTTTACACATATTAAAACAAAAAATTATTTAAAATATAAAAAATAAATTAAATTAAATCAGAACTGTTCAAAGTGATGAGTACAAAATGTGCTCCCTATTCTGTGTGGACATTCATGATCCACTTTCTATTCTATTAATATGCAAGATCCTATAATTTCACCTTATTTAATTTTTATTTAGATCTTTGTTGTTTTTGCTTTTTAATTGGGTCCTTATAGTTTCCTTATTTATAAGTAGGCAAACCAATTTCTTTAGTCCTTTGACTTTATACTAGGTTTTAGTTTGGTCCTTTAACTCTAAAAACCATCTTTCCAGCCCTTTATCCCTAATGGCCATTAATATAATATACTGATATTGAAATTTTAATGTTGACAAAATATCGCCAAATGCTATAATATATATATAGTTTAATTTTCAAAATAATAATAAATGTTACAAAAGAAATCATTGGAGACTACCGATGCTAGGATTAAAGGACTATAAAAATATCACTATGGCCTTATTTATAAGTCCATTTTGACCAAAAATTGTGGTCTTTATTATAAGTCCTTTTCAGAGTAATAAATATTTTTTGTACTTTTTTACCCCTATTAATTACAATAAACAAAAAAAATTTATTAATGTTGACTTTGGGAACCAATCATAGATAAGGGCAAAATTGGAAGTTTAGCCTATAGTTATTGAGTTAATTAACTTTCATTGATATCTGAGAATTAATTAATTTAAACTTATAAATAGGATCAGAGTGATACTTTTTAAAATTTAATTATCAAACAGAAGCCTTATCTAAGATTAAATGACCAAATATATACATTAGCCGTCCCGTTATCAATGCTAGACCTTCTGTTAATCAAGCTTGCAAACGTGTCTAGTTGAATTTGACAGGAATTGAAGTGCTCCTTTTTATATTTCTGAAGTTTCAGCTCCTTTGCGAAAAAGCGCCCTTTTCCAAGTCTTCTCCGCCATAAAGGCATAAACCATAGTAAATAAATGTTTTCCAAGTCTCACTGAGATCCCATATCGGGCTCTGTCTTCCCCGAGGGAGTTAACCATTCACATTAATTATATAAATTTTTTATTTTTTAATAAGTTACAAGCAATAAATGTTGCCCGCAGTACTCTTATTTTCCCATATCCATGGTACTTTTTTTTTAGGCAACATCAAAATTTGGTGTAAATATATTTTAAATATAAAAGTATACTTTTAGCCTTTTAACTTTACACAAACTTTATACAAAGTTTCAGTTTGGTCCTTTATCTTTGAAAAAGATATTTTAAAATTCGTTACCCATAACAGCCTTTAATGGGAAAAAATTTTTACATTGAAATTTTAATGTTGACAAGATATTATATCAAATGCTAACATATACAGCTTTAGTTTTCAAAATAATAATAATTGTTACAAACAATCATCATTTGAAACTAATGGTGTGAGTTAAAGGACCAATAATATATTTTTTAAAGTTAAGGCACCAACCTGAAACTTTGTATGAAGTTAGAGGACTAAATTTATGCTTTTCTTTATTTTAAAATGTTGACTCTTAATTAGCTACAGAGCAAACAAAAACCAAGTGCCTATGTGGGAAAAATAATCAATGCTCCAGATATTCCGTAAATTAAAGTGATTAATATTTAGGAACAAAAAAATCTTCTAGAAAATGACTGATATGGTAATATATAGGGAAAATCCTATAAAAAGACCTTTACAATTAGTAAAAGACGGAGAGGTGCTCCTAATATTGGTAATGCCGTAGAAGTGTAATTACCTCGATTGTCTTTTTTCAAATCAAATGAAAACGACAAATATGACATTCACTTATCACCGCTCTCTACTCTTTTCCTCATGTGTCCATGTCTTTTTTCAAATCAAATGGAAATGACAAAAAATGGAAATGCAAGGATGACGGCTCTGATGAGTAAATACATTTGAGAGACATAGAGCATTTGTAGCAGGAAGGCTAATTCAAGATAAAGTTATTGTAGCCAATGAAGCTGTCCAGTATTTGAAGAGAAGAAAAGAGAGCTATAGATGTGATTTAGCTTTGAAAATTGATCTTAGCTAGGCCTATGATACAGTAGATTGGGTTTTTCTACCAGAAGTGACGATTAAGATGGGATTTTGTACAAAATGGGTGAGATGGATCATGGAGTGTGTGACATCATTGGAATTCGAACTTCTTGTTTCTGGTAAAAAAAGTGGCAAATATTAAGCCTAGGAGGGGTGTGAGACAACGTGACCCACTTTCACCGTATCTTGTTATCATTGCCGTTGATGTTCTCTCTATGATGGTGCAGTCTCATGTTAGTAGAGGTGATTTGATTGGGGTGAGATTGTCTAGAGGAGGTCTTATGCTTTCCCGCTACTTCTTTACTGATGATGCTTTATTCTTCATCAAGGCGTAAAGGAGAATTGCATGATTCTCAGAAAAATCTGGGACATGTACAATACAACATCTGGCTAAGAAATGAATTTGGAGAAATCATGTGCTTTCTTCTCACATAATACTCTACTTGAAATTAGGCATGAAGTTGAAGATGCTCTTGAGATGAAAGCAACTAATGAGACTGGGAAATATTTAGGTTTGCCTTTTTTATGGTGAAGATCTAAATCTATTGTACTTGCTTTTATAAAAAGTAAGATAAGTAGGAAACTTCAAGGATGGAAACAGAAGCTGTTGACTTTGCTGGTAAGGAATTGTTCATTAAAGCTGTTGCAAACTCAATACCAGTTTATCCAATGACTAGCTTCATATGCCCTATGAAGAGCTGCAAGGAGAATGAGTCTAAAAGTAGAGGAATTCATTGGAGGGGATGGGAATTCATGTCCAAATCTCATAAGTCTGGGGGCATAGGATTTATAAGTGCTTTCAAGCCTTTAATTAAAGCTCTCTTGGCTAAGACTGCTTGGAGAATGATTCAGAATCCAGGGGATTTATAGTGTTGGATACTGAAAGGCATTTATTTTCCAAGAAGTAGTTTTATGGATGCCAAGAAGGGAGGAAAGGCATCTTTGCTGCTACTCAAGCATTATTGAAGGAAGGGAGCTGTTGAGAAAGTAATACAGGGTGATAGATGGATCCCAGGTGTGGTGAATGAGAGACTGAATTTTATGCTTGTAGATGAGCAAAAGAAGAGTATGAACATTGGTGCACTAATTAGGTAAGGAAGGTGTGACCTGAATGCAGTGGAGGATAAGCTAACTGATGAAGAAAAGGCATTGATTTTGAGAATTGATGTATATGATATAGAGAAAAGAAATGAAGCGGTGTGGCTGAAATGTAAAGATGGCAAATATAGTGTCAACACTGGATATCACATGGCAAAGAGTGAAGAAGAATTTGGAGTGATATTGGGGCCTAGCACTTCTTTGCAAATTCCTAGTCAATTATGTCAATATATTTGGAGCTTGCAGGTACCTCCTAAAATTAAGCATTTTATTTAGAGAATGCTTAATGATGCAATAGCTATAACAAAGGCGCTGAAAAAGAAGAAATGTGCTTATGGTTATTTATGCCCAATATGTGGAACTGAGGTAGGAACAATTGGGACTTGATCCTACTGTGTCCTTGGACCAATAGTTGTTGGTTTGGTTGCTCTTTATCTTTATTAGTCCAAAGTGATCAGATGGTGAATATTAAGAGGTGGTGTGAGGATATGTTCTTTAAAAACAAGAAGTTGACTAAGGAGGATAAAGCGAGTGCTACTGCAATCAGTTGGGGAATTTGGAAGGGAAGATATAATTGGGCGTTTAATTCAGATAAGATGGATTCTAAGAAAATTATTTCAGTAGCTACTTTGTTGGTTAAGGAGGTATGGAGTGCCGAGTTGTCAACAATACTGGAATGTGTAGGAAAGGGTGAGTGAAGGTAGAAAGAAAGCTAAAGTGGATAGCACCTGATGTAAAGACTATTAAAATAAATGTGGATGGTGCCTTTAGTAGACAAACTGGACGTGCAGGTGTGGAAATTGTGTGTAGAGATTGGTTTGGAAGATTTTTGGGGGGAATGGAAAAGAAGGTTAAAGCTTGTAGTGTCTTTGAAACTAAATGTCTTACTTTGAGAGTAGCTTTAATGTCTTGTGATCATTTTCACAGCAAGAAGATTTGTATTGAAGTTGATTATTGTAATATCCAAAAAATTTCATAAATGGTTAAATTTTCCAAAAAAAAAAAAAAATAGACGGTGTTAGAGATAAATTTTGGGAATTAAAGGGTTATCTTTCCGTAAAATTCGAGCAACAATAATTAGAGATCATAATTTGACTTAAGAATTATTTTTAAGACTTTATCACGTTAATTAAAGAAGAGAATCCTTAAAAATTATTAAGGATTGATTTATGAAATTAGATACTAAGTCAAATTATGGAACCTAAGAAATTTAAGGAATTTTAAATTAGACAAAGGGAAAAAAATTAGAGCTTAGTGTGTAAAATTATACCTATATATATTAACACACACTCTTACCAACACACACCCTTACAGACACACACCCATCGTATGACTCAAACGCACACTAAAAATTTAAAAAAAGCACATTCTGCTTCAACGTTTTGACGCTGCGTTTCTTGGTTCAACTTTTCCGATGCTGCATTTTCTGTTTTGAAGTCCATATGAGTTTGTGCAACTGTTTCAGCGTTGCCTTTCCTATTTAGACTGCAAAGTCGCGTTTCTCTACAGCTGTAGTTCTACGACCAGTCTGGTTTTGACATTGAAGGGCTCTGTTCTTTTCCTGTTGATCTGTTTCGAAAAGAAAAGAAAAAAAAAACAGAGTGGCTCAGAGGAAGATAGTTGGAGAAGCAAACGGTGGTTCAGAGGAACGAGGGTTGGAAGCCATGGTTTCGAAGAAGAGGCTGACCTATTAGTACCTATTAGAAAGAATGTCTGTATAAGGACAAAGGAGAATAGTGAGAAGGATGCTAATAGTACTGATGTACTTACCAAAAAACCTGTCTCATACAGGGATAAAGTTCTGATCCTAGAAGAGAGGGTTCAATAGGCCTCAGATAGGGTTAGTTCTATGATGGACGCTCCATGGAGGGAATATATTAATGGGTTGAAAGGGTACTTTACTAGTCTTGAGTCTATATCAGAGTCCTCTAGGTTGCATATAGAACATGGGAGACCTCGAGATCAATGCCCTTCACTTAAAGTTACTCAGGAAGAGTATGAAGCTTGGTGTGCACCAAAGAGGAAGTCCTTGATCATTAAACCATTGGGCATTAACTTCTTACTGTTTCATATGCGTCAAAAGCTTGAAAATCTTTGGAAGTTTGAAAAACCTTTCTAGCTTTTAGATTTGGAGAATGGCTACTTTCTAGCATCCTTTGCATATGATGAAGATCTAAATTTTGTTTATCAAGAGGGTCCTTGGATGGTTGCAGATCATTATTTACTAGTCAAACGGTTGAGGCTGAATTTTGATCTATGGAATGCATGAAACCAATGGAAAGTTACAGTGTGGATACATATTCAAACAGTGCTGGTAGAGTTTTATAATTATGAATCGTTGCTTCGGTTAGGTAGTATGATTGGAAGAACTCTAAAGGTTGATTCGGCTACGTCAATCACTACTACAAAAAGGGTAAAAGGTGGCGCACATTTTGTGGCCCTTCTTTAAACAAGTGTCATAGCTTCCCTTTTTTTGTTTTTTACCTCTATAATTTTTTTTTTTAAATTTTGGGTACCAGCTATTAGGTGCCACAATTGGGGAGGCCTAGTGTAGGTAGGCGCCACACTTGGCGCCACCCAAGCAGCTGTGGCGCTTGACCCACCAGGCGCCACAGCTGCACCTAAGATCATGTGTGGCGCCTAAAAAGTTAGGCGCCACACATGATATATTAAATATTAGCTGTGGGGCCTAGGCATCCCAGACGCCACAGTTGATGAGGCAATGTGTGGCGCCTAAATAGTTAGGGGCCACACTTGCCCATTTTTTTAAAAAAAGGAAAAATTTCAAATGGATAGTGTAATCCCTTATCTCTTAATTATTTCATTTCCCGCGTAGTGGTCCCGTGTCCACCCCCCCATTCCTTTTCTTTTTGACTACTACTCCACTTTAATTATTCAACTACTCTCTCCTCCATTAAACTACTTTCCCTTTCTCATCTTCTTAGTGGATCCGTCAGCCTCCTCCCTCCATTTCCTATCATCTTCACACTAAAAAACACACCCACATGCTCACTCGTCACTCAAGCTAGCATCACCAACGTGGTCCCGTACTCTCTGCGCTGGTCAATTAATAGATTTGTAAGAAGAAGACTGTTTCATTCTAGCTTGCTTTGTTTAAATTTTTTTTTTAGTCAAGATAAACCGTAATATAACGTTTGCCTTTTTGTTCTTAATTTAATAGGAAAGAGTGAAAACCTAGCTTGTTTCGTTTGCCTTTTTGCTTTTTTTAAATTTTTTTGCCGACAAGCTTGCGTTTTTTAGTAATCTTTTAATTTACTTAATTAGTTGTTGATATACTGTGTTCACATATCAAGTTCTTGTATTGTGATATTTTTTATGTTAGCCTTTGAGAGTATTAATGTAAGAACATTATTGTTGGGGAACTTGAATTTTAAATGTGAAAATTATATATATATAATAGGTTGAAATATAAAATAGAAAGATTGACAATTTGTGGAGATGATAAACACGAAGGCCACTCATTTTATAAAAAACTTCACAATCAGGAAGCATAAAAAAGGGCCATAGGAAAAAAAAGAAGAACAAGAAGAAGAAAGAAAAAAAAAAGAAAAAAAAAGAAAAAAGGGACCCTCCTGTGGCGCTTGTTTGAGGAAGTGCCACAGGAGGGGGGGTCTCCTGTGGCGCTTGCTGATGTAAGCGCCATAGTAGGACCCCCTCCTATGGCCTTGCTGACGCAAGCGCCATAGGAGGCCCCCTCCTGTGGCACTTCCTCAAACAAGCGCCACAGGAGGGTATTTTTAAAAAAACAATTTTAAAATGTTGTGGCGCTTCCGAGCACCATAGCTTTTTTTTAGTGGCGTCCAGATATGTGGAACTTCTCTAGCGCCACAGTTAATGCAATTATAAGCGCCACAGCTTTACTTTTTAGTAGTAGTGGATAAGCTCACGAGGAAGGTTTGCTCGAGTTTGTGTTGAGATCGATTTACGGTTAGAATTGCTCTCTACTTTATAGATTTATTACTGGATGTTTGTTCTTGAGTATGAAGGTTTGCATTTGGTCTGTTTCAACTATAGTATTTATGGTCATCACCTAGAGGAGTGTCCGTCTTTGCCATGTGTTCATTTAGGTACCTCTCAGAACATGAAGCAAGCACTCACCTTGTTAGTAGACAATGAGGGCCATACACGTGGTGTGAGTGTGAGCGTAGTTTTATCTGAGACAGTAAGGGGAGAGGTTGAGCATGATGGATCGAAGTCTGACCCCTTGAAATGTACATCGGGGGGTGTGAATCAGAGAAGCAGAAGGGGCTGGTCGGTGGTGACTCTGCAGCCTCGGAGGCAAAGTTTAACCTAGAGAATCTTTATAAGCGTCAATTTTAGAAACCATTTCATAGATCTGAAAACCACGGATAAAATCTACTTTATTCATGAATAACGCAAAATCAGCTGTAATTGAAGGTAGGGAACGGTACCTCCATGATTTTGGGAGAGTGTATGATAAAAAAGGATTAGAATGTCAACAAGGATCTTGTGAGTTTAATGTTAAAGTAATGAATAAATGAGATGATGCAAAATTTTTGCTAGAGTTGGATTTTGGTAGGAGAATTTCCCTGGGGAAAGATATTAGTATGAAAGGGAAGGATGATAATGTGCACAAAATAGGATGTGGGTTCGGTAAAACACTCAATGAACAGAAGGTTTGGGTTCCTATTAAGCCTAAATCAAATCATTTTGGGCTAAAGGGTGTTAAAGGCAAAGCATAATAAAGTAGGCTGAATAAAAGTGGTGGACCCATTCAGCAAGTTTCTCTGCTATCATGAATCCTTTTAATGTATTATATGATTTAGATGCTCAGGATATTAGGGGCACTTCTACTGAAGACATGCAAACTGAACACTCTACCCTAGGTGCTTTTACTATAGGTGGGCCTACTACTACAAGTCACATTACGGAAGAAGCTCATGAGTCCAATATAATGGAAGAAGAAGAAATTGTGTGCAACGTTCTTGAAGTTTCCAGGAGCTGTATGGCTCAGCTTAATCCTACTGGTTGTCAATGAATTACATCTTTTGGAATAGTAGAGGTACTAGGGCCAAATCCTTTCCTGGCTTAGTTCGTGAACTGACCAAGAAACATAATATTAGTTTCCTTGCTATTCTTGAAACACGTAGTGGTGGAGAAAAGGCTCAAAAAATTGCAATCAGTCTGGGTTTTGATAATTTCACAGTGGTTAATGCCCAAGGGTACAGTGATGGCATGTGGGTACCTTGGAAAAACAATGATTGGAAATTTGAAGTTATAAGTACTCATGATTAGTTCATTCATATGAGTCTTGATATAGGAAATAGGACTTGTTTCATTACAGCTATATATGGGAGTCCTAACCCCATTAAACATCATGTGATGTGGTTGGCTCTTCAAGATCTGAATAGTTTAATCTCAGGCCCTTGGTGCATTGGCGGAGACTTTGATGCTACCCTTTATATTCATGATGTTGTTCTACTCGTGGAGTTGGTTGCAGCATTCATAGAGATATGATCAAGGGTGTTGAGACATGGGGCTGTCAGACTTGGGTTGCCAAGGTCCTTATTTCACATGGAAGAGGGATGGGAGTGAAAGTAGATTGGATAGAATCCTAGTAAACCCAGGGTTACTTCAAGATTTCACTCAAGCTTTGGTGGTTCTGATAACTCTCTATATTTTATACATTTAAAGGATATTAACAAGATAATTGGATAGTCATCTATTCAATTTTGAGAGATTTCTATAATATTATATTATTAAAAGATCAAATCAAATTTGTGCATCATTTAGGGGATTTCTTTATAAATATTATAGTTTTATGTATAGATAAAAGAATAAAACAAATTAATAATAAGAAATGCTTTATGTTAGTTTCATTTATTTTACCTTTTATTTTATCGTTGTTTCCTCTTTGTTTAAATGACAAGTAACGTGAATTTTGGGCTCTGGGCTTTTGATTTCTAACTGAAGATATGAAGAGGAGTAGCCATTGTTAAAGTGGACCAAGACTTAAAGGAATAAAAAGAAAGCTACAGTTTTGAGATAGAGGAGGCAGCCAAAATATCCATTATAGTTCATCTTCATCATCTATTGAGAACTAGGGAAAAAGAGAGTGAAAGGGAATAGAAGAGAGAAGGAATGCACTTCAAGGCTCGACCTGGGGAGGTAACCATAGCTACTGATTATCATTTCTTTCTTCCCCAGGTCCAGCGAGAACCAGAGAGGACAGAGATAGAGGAGGGGAGCTGCAAGATCCACTATTCATCATCCTCTTCAAAGGAGCAACAATTGGCTTTTGAAGACTCTATTCTCTCCATCGAGCCAAACAAAGAGGAGACTAGAAGTAAAGCTAAGAGGCAATGTTCACTAGTTCTTCATCTTGGTTATCAGATTTGGGGAGGCAGCCATCGTCTTCATCATCCCCTATACCGAAACACGATAGCAAAGAACAAGGGAGGATGTCGACAGTGTCTTCAAGCACTAGCTGGATCAGAGAACTTGACCAAATCTGAAAGGAGAAGGATCGAGAGAGACTGGTCTTCTTCTTCCTTGAAGAGAGACTGATTTATAAGCAGCTGAACCATAGGAGAGGAGTTAGACGAGTTAAAGTCAGAGTGGGTCTTCTTCTTCTTCCCAAGCTAAATTAGAGTGAAGAGACCAAAGGAGAACACCATTCACACTCAGTTTACACTTCATTGATCATCTCAATTCCTTTTTCTTTATGGCTTTCAATTCTGAATTTATTGTTGTTGATTTTGAGATGATGTTGTGTAGCTAGTTAATTTGCATTTGGATTATTTCAAACCATTGCCAGGATTGAGAATTGTGTTTACTTTTTTTAGTTGTTAATGACAATCATGTGTTAATTTTATCTTGTGCCTAATGCTTCTATGTGACTAGCCATCACTTGAATTGTTTTGTTTAATTAAATTAAGCTTGTAAAAGTTAATTGAATTGTAGAACTTAGGTAAAATTATGCTAGACTTGAAGTTTAAGAATTAAATGGATGGTTTGTTAATGAAATAGAGATATAGTTACTAACCTAGTATTGTCAAATTAAGGTTGTTGTTTAATGATTAATTTCTCTTAACTGTAGCAAGAGATTGTATATGTAAATTGAGGATATAAATTTGTTTTTGACTTGAGAAAGCTTAATCAAATGTTTTTGAATCTTAGACTAATATGTAATGTCATTTAATCACTAATGGAGTGGTAACTATTTAAGTCTCATGAATTGCAATGGTGAGAAATAATCATATGCTCCTCTTGTCTTGAAGTAGATTTTTAATTTAGTTTTGGTCAAGTTATTTTCATTTTGATACAATTGAATTTGGAAATAGAACACTTTTCAAATGGTTTTACTCAACTTAATTGATAGCATATTTGTGACGATTACTGCGCTTTCACCTTAGTCCTCGTGTGAATGATCTTTACTTATCACTTTATTACTTCACATGATCCATGCACTTGCGGTTGTGAACAAGTTTTTGGCGCCTTAGCCGGGGACTAACAGCAAAAGTTTTGTGGTTAATTGTTGCAATTGTGTGATTAATTATGCTTGAGTTTTTCTTTTTCTTAAATCTTTGTTTTGTTTTGTTTATTATCCTAGGTAGTTTTGTTAATTTTGTTGGTTTGGTTGTTTTGCGTTTGTTAGTTACTTTTTGTCTATGGATTATCCTTGGTTGACTAATGAAACAAGTGGTGGATTTGTGCATGATAATGATTATCTCAATTCTTATTATGACCCTTATACTTGTGAAGCTCAATATGAGTACATTTGTTGTAATTACTGTGGAGATAATCATTATAGTGAGCAATGCCCCCATTTCTCAACCTGGGATTACATGGGAAATGATTTTGCTTAGGCTCAAGCTAATTTGCATGATGATACTTTTAACCTTAGATGAAATCAAGACCATTCATTTTCTTGGGATCCTTTTTATTCTTTTCCCACACATGTTTCTGTTAGGATCGGTAGGCACAGCGGAAGAATTTTAAAAAATTTTCACCGATCCTAATCGAGGATCTATCAACGGCGTTTAAACCAAGTTGGAAGGATTCATACCTTATTGATGATTCAGAGTTTTCACGATCTCTAGGAGCCAACACGTCAGGTCCGCTCCCTCTACCAGTATCCACACGAATGCTCTCCAACCGAGACTGCGTGCTAGCGCCTCTAATGTCTCCTAGGGTTTCACTTGCGGCTCTCAATTCTCATGTGCGTATCAATATATCTGCTCTATCAAGTTTATAACCTATGAGGGCTATTTTCAAGTTTCAAAATTAATCATCATTAATTTTGAAATTAATTAACAATTAATTATCTTGATGAGCTAATTAAATAAATTCAGTTTAAATTAAATTTGTCCAACAGTTTTAATTTAACCTATTTATTTAATCCAAATAAAGAGCCATTAGATTTAATTTATCTTCATAAATTAAATCTGAGATACTATATCTCTATCATGTTTGTTATTAAATTTAATATATCTTAATAAATTAAATTTAAAACTAACACAATATAATAATATAATATAATATATATACATATATATATATATAAGATATATATTTCGAAAAAATATATATCTATATAATATTATTAAATATAATAATATCATATAATATATATACATATATATATAAGATATATATTTCGAAAATATATATCTATATAATATTATTAATGAATTTTATATTATATACATATAAATATAAAATTCGTCCTTGTAGGCCCATATAAAGTTGGCAGTGGGCCAATAACTATACTAACCCAAAAGTTGCAAGCGGCCTCTAGCAAGACATTACGACTACCCAATTCATATGAGGATCGTTATCACGATGCAACATGTCATACAACCATGTCACGTCCCTTTTGTCACACGATATATCGATCAAGGATAAGGCATGGATAATGTCATCCTCTTGTTCCTGACCATTACTTGCTCGATTCCTGAGTAGCCTGATAACAGAGACAGAAACTCTTTTCATCGTAGTATGGCCATACATTTCTCAGACTCACTCATCAAGGGGCCCAGTAATATCTCTCTACCAATGTGAGGGACAAATTGCATCTTGATCATTCATATTCCTCTGCATGAAAAACCACTAAGCCCGATCATAGCCTTTATCATCACCCGATCAAAAGTGACTTTTGACTAGTTCAAAGCTTAGCAACTCTCATGTAGGAATCCATGATGACCTCAGGTCTAAGGGCATTGTGACGTGGTTATACATGAGAAAAGTTTCTGACTTGATCCATGTGGCTTAGTAAGAGGATCAGCAACATTATCTTCTCCTGCTACTTTGCATATCTTTATATCACCTCTATCATTGATTTCTCTAATAAGATGAAATCGCCTGAGTATATGCTTGGTCCTTTGATGTGACCTAGGCTCCTTGGCCTGTGCAATAGCATCGATATTGTCACAGAATAAATCTATTGGATTTGAGATGGTAGGCACCACCCCTAGTTCAGTAATGAACTTTCTAATCCAAACGGCTTCTTCAGTTGCATCTGATGCTGCTATATACTCAGCTTCTATTGCAGAATATGCTATAGTGCTCTGCTTGGAGCTCTTCCAGCTTACTGCTCCACCATTCAGGAGGAATACATATCCAGATTGCGATTTAAGGTCGTCTTGGTCAATTTGGAAACTTGCATCTGTGTAACCGGTTACGCAGAGCTCATCATCCAATCCACCATAGACCAAAAATAAGTCCTTAGTCCTTCTTAAGTACTTTAGGATATTCTTGACGGCAGTCCAATGACCCTCACCAGGATCTTGTTGGTATCTGCTTGTCATACTTAAGGCAAACGAGACATCCAGTCGAGTACATAACATGGCATACATGATGGATCTAATGGCCGAGGCATATGGAACCTTACTCATGCGATCTCGCTGATCAGGTGTACTAGGACACAGATCCTTGCTAAGATGGATGCCATGAGACATGGGCATGTAACCCCTTTTTGAATCCTGCATACTGAACCTATGCAGTATCTTGTCTATGTATGTCCTCTGACTTAGGCCTATTAGTCTTTTGGATCTATCCCTATAGATCCTAATCCCTAGGATATAGGTGGCTTCACCTAAGTCTTTCATTGAAAAGGACTTTCCTAACCAAGACTTGACACTCTGCAAGGTAGGAATATCATTCCTAATGAGTAAGATGTCATCTATATAAAGCACTAGAAATACAACTATGCTCCCACTAGTCTTCCTGTAAACATAAGGTTCATCGATGTTTTGAATGAATCCAAACTCTTTGACTACTTCATCAAAATGATGATTCCAGCTCTGAGATGCTTGCTTTAATCTATAAATGGATCTTTGAAGCTTGCAAATTTTACCAGAGTCCTCTGGACGCACAAAACCTTTAGGTTGTGTTATATACACATCCTCAAGCAGCGTTCCATTAAGGAAGGCTGTTTTGACATCCATCTGCCATATTTCATAGTCATAATATGCTGCAATGGCAAGAAGGACTCTGATTGATTTGGCCATTGCAACTGGGGAAAAGGTTTCATCATAGTCTACACCATGAGTTTGAGTGAATCCTTTTGCAACCATTCGTGCCTTGAAGACATTTACATTGCCATCCATGTCAGTTTTCTCCTTGAAAACCCATTTGCACCCAATAGTTTTTACACCTTCACGTGGATCGACTAAGGTCCATACCTGATTGTCGTACATGGATTGCATTTCAGACTTCATGGATTTAGCCATTTCTCAGAGTTTGGTCCCACTAAGGCTTCTCGATAGGTAGTGGGCTTATTTTGCTCAATGAACAACACATCACAGCCTTCAGTAATCAGAAATCCATATCTCTGAGGCTGATGCCGTGTCCTATCAGATCTTCGTGGACCTTGTGTTACTTGAGGAGGCTTAGCAACTTGTTGTGAGTTTTCTCTAATTTCCATCTGTGGTTCTGTACTATCTTGTGGCTCTTGAATTTCTTCGAGATGTACGCCGCTCCTACTGGTTGTTTTAGAGACAAACTCTCTTTCTAGAAACTTGCCATTTCAAATAACAAACACTTTGTTATCGATGGGATTGTAGACATAGTATCCTTTTGTTTCTTTAGGATACCCCACGAAAAGGCATTTTATGGATCTGAGTGCTAATTTATCAGAGGCTTGTTGCTTAACATATACCTCACATCCCCAGATTTTGAGAAAAGATAAACTTCGTTTATTTCCAGTCCATATCTCATATGGTGTCTTTTCAATTGCCTTAGATGGAACACGATTTAGTGTGAACGCAGCTGTCTTTAGGGCATGTCCCCAAAAGGATGGTGGAAGATCTGTTTGACTCATCATAGATCAAACCATATCTAATAGTGTTCGATTCCTCAAACAGAAACACCATTCCATTGTGGTGTTTCTGGAGGAGTCAATTGTGAGATTATCCCACAACTCCTAAGATGGTCAATGAATTCTTGGCTCAAATATTCACCACCTCGATTAGATCGAAGTGCTTTAATTGTTTTACCAAGTTGGTTTTGTACTTCATTTTGGAATATTTTGAACATTTTTAAAGATTCAGATTTATGTTTCATTAGATAGACATAGCCATATCTACTAAAGTCACCTATATATGTAATGAAGTAGACATAACCTCCTCTGGCAGCTATATTTAATGGTCCACATACATCTATATGTATGAGGCCCAATAATTCAGTAGCCCTCTCACTGTGCCTAGTAAAAGGTGCCTTAGTCATCTTTCCTAATAAGCAAGATTTGCATGTATCATATGATTCAAAATCAAATGAGTTTAGAAATCCATCTTGATGGAGTTTAGAAATGCACTTCTCATTTATGTGGCTTAGAAGACAATGCCATAGGTAGGTCGGATTCAAATTGTTTGATTTTATCCTCTTAGTAGTTACGTTATAGATATTCCCATTATTAGGATGTTCCAAATTTAATATATAATGACCAACATGCAAATCACCATCAGCATAGAAAATGTCATTACGATAAATAGAACATTTACCATTCCTAGTAATGGAAGTATAACCTTCCTTATCCAAATAAGAAAGAGAAACAATGTTACTACTCAAAGCAGGAACATAATAGCAATTGTTCAAAACTAAAAAAAGCCCACTGGGCAGAACTAATTCATAAGTGCCTACGGCTAAAGCAGCAACTCTTGCTCTATTTCCAACTCGTAGGTCCACCTAGCCCTTCTTCAGCTTTCTATTGTCCTTTAGACCCTGCACTTTTGTACAAATATGAGAACCACGTGCAGTATCTAATACCCATGTAGAGGAAGTAGAAAAATGAATGTCTATAACATAAATACCTGAAGCGATAGCCTTGCTATCCTTCTTGTTCTTTTTCAGATCTTCCAGGTAGAGTTTGCAATTCCTCTTCCAATGACCGGGTTCATTGCAGAAGTAGCAGACTCCTTCCTTTGGAGGCTTTGCCTTCTTAGGTGCAGGCTTGGTTTCGGGCTTGTTTGACTCTTTGGTATTACCACCTGAGCCATTACCCTTCCATTTTCCCTTCCCTTTCTTTTTCATACCCTTTCCTTTCTGAACCATCAAAACTATGCTAGGCTTTTTCTTAATACTTTGCTCAGCAGTTTTAAGTATTCCATGTAGCTCAGAAATTGATTTCTCCATGTTGTAGTTCATAACAAGCTGGTCATAACTCTCCGGGAGTGAGTTGGGGATCAAATCCATAGCTAACTCCTAGCTCATGGGAAATCCAAGCCTCTCAAGGTGATCAATATAGCCTTTTATCTTTAACACATGAGTACTAACTGATGCACCTTCAGCTATTTTGCAGGAATGTAAGGCCTTTGTGGTCTCATACCTTTCTTGTCTTGCCTATTGCTGGAACATTTCCTTGAGATGTACAATTATCTCATGAGCCTCCATGATTTCTAGATCTCTTTGGAGCTCTGGAACTATAGTGGCAAGTATCAGGCAACCTACATCCACAGAGTCATCCTTATGCTTTGTGTAAGCATCTCTCTGAGCTCTTGGAGTATTGGCTGCAGGCTCTTCAGGAATGGGTTGATCTAGGACATAAGCCTTTCTTTCCTGCTTGAGAACAATTCTCAAGTTCCTGAACCAGTCAAGAAAGTTTGTCCCATTGAGTTTGTCCTTCTCAAGGACCAATCGCAACGAAAGTGTAGCAGTATTACTAGTTGACAACAATTAAAATATGCAAAGTTAGTTAGTGATCTCCCACTAAATTAACAACCCTCAATATAATAATTAGTGGGCTAAGATCCATATTTGGCTTAAACTTAAGTCTGCTTTGGCAAGACACTTAAATTAAAGTTATTTAGGTAGGTAACCTATTTACCAATTACATCACATGTAACTCTTAGATCTTTATGGGATTTAATCATCATATGATCCAGCATGTTTAATCCCATCTAATGCCTTGAGATTCAAAACCGTTTTGTTAATCTCAATTAAGTCAAAACAATAATGAATATTATGAGCAGCACCATTACTCAAGCCTGTCTCATCAAGATAACT
The DNA here is from genome assembly GCA_963855925.1 of Inga laurina. Lineage (NCBI taxonomy): Eukaryota > Viridiplantae > Streptophyta > Magnoliopsida > Fabales > Fabaceae > Inga > Inga laurina. The sequence continues at coordinate 58,018,186 of OY979701.1, forward strand.
CAAGTGCATCCACTTTGGTGGTTTCCACAATTGAGCGATCTAGGTTTTGACAATTATTCATTAATTGACGGCATTATTACTTAAGATTTGATTCAGAGGGCTTAATTAATTAGTTTTGTTTATATGGATGCAATCGTGGTTGTATCTCATACAGATAAATACATATAAACGTAAAAGTAATCATGCAATGATCTTATCAAAAGCATAATTTAAACGTGACACAACATGGCTTACCTAACCTGAAATCCTCCCAAGCCAATGAGAGGACTTCTCTAAATAAAAAAGAAATACATTGAGAGAAACCTCATTTAAACATTCGAGGGGAGTGAGATGAGAAGAGAATGTACATCGAGAGTATTTAGAGAAAGGCACGGCACGCAGGCCGTATTTAAATATTACAACCTTTATAAAATTCTAAAGCCATGTTGTTCACCATACCCAAACAAGGATAAATAATAAACCACAACAAGAATTCATACAATATGAAAAGCAATAAATTTCGTGATCAGATTATATTGCGCTATGCAGAGGTGGTCACGGCGGTCCCGCTATGCATGTGATTTTGAAAAAGGCATATTCCTTTTAAAAGAAATATTTGAAAATTTTAAATTTTTAAAATTTCGGACCCAATTTTTCAAAAAATTCGTTTAGTCCAATTCTTAAGGGATTTCGGCCCAATTTCAAAAACAACCGCCCAGAACACTTCTGATCCGGATTGTATACCCCAAAGTTTCGAATCCCTAAATCCGATTAGAGACCCTAACGTGTCTGTACGCCAACTACGATCTCAGGTACCCTACCGAATTTCATGCTTTTTTAAAACGAAAATCACATACAAGTTTCAACATATACATGTTTGGAATCAATTTAAACGAAAACGAAAATCAACGGAATTACAAGATCACATCTTTCTAAATAATTTTGTTTTGTATTAACCAAATCACATGAATATTCAAGTGTCTCTTATAGACATACATACACATCCCATATATATCACATGTATAAGAATCATAAACTCAATTTAAACGCACAATTGATCTGGCTCTGATGCCACTGTTAGGATCGGTAGGCACAGTGGAAGAATTTTAAAAAATTTTCACCGATCCTAATCGAGGATCTATCAACGGCATTTAAACCAAGTTGGAAGGATTCATACCTTATTCATGATTCAGAGTTTTCACGATCTCTAGGAGCCAACACGTTAGGTCCACTCCCTCTACCGGTATCCACATGAATGCTCTCTAACCGTGACTGCGTGCTAGCACCTCTAATGTCTCCTAGGGTTTCACTTGCGGCTCTCAATTCTCATGTGTGTATCAATATATCTGCTCTATCAATTTATAACCTATGAGGGCTATTTTCAAATTTCAAAATTAATCATCATTAATTTTGAAATTAATTAACAATTAATTATCTTGATGATCTAATTAAATAAATTCAGTTTAAATTAAATCTGTCCAACAGTTTTAATTTAACCTATTTATTTAATCCAAATAAAGAGTCATTAGATTTAATTTATCTTCATAAATTAAATCTGAGATACTATATCTCTATCATGTTAGTTATTAAATTTAATATATCTTACTAAATTAAATTTAATATATCCCCATATATCACTCAATACCTATGTAGATGAAACCACCCCCATTCATGAGAAGAAGCCCACAATAGAGGAAAGGCTTCATTGTATTCTTGAAAATGTAAATGGAATGAATGATTGGATGAAAAAGAAATTTCATGAACATGAATTAGTGCTTCAAAATTTGGCATTTCAAGCAAGTGAAATAGCTTCTACTCTTTAGTCTTTAAAGCACAAAGGTAGTCTTAACAAGACCTCAAGTGAACAATTAACTATGGGCAGTGAGGAAGTGTTGCCAACAGCTTGCAATACTTTTATGGGTGATTGTGAGCTGGAAATCAATGTGGGAGAGAATAATACTAAGTATCCAGTTGATGTTTCAAGTTTGGAGCCTAATCCTTGTTGTTTTGAACAAGAGAATAGTGAAGGAATCCCTTTAATTTATGTTCTTGATCCTCCTACTGATATTTTGACTTTTACTGATGAGAGTCAATTGGATTTTGTTGGGTGTTCTAAATTTTTAGAAGCTCCTACTTTTATTTATATGGATATAATTGTTGTGCTTTATTTGAATTCAATGAATGCTTGTACTTTGAGATTGTCTATGATTGAAAAAGTACAAGTAAATAACCTGAATGATCATTTTTTGTGTCTGAAACCTTGTTGCTTGAAAAGGAATCAAGACAAAGTAATCATGGTGTTTGATACTTATAATTAGTGGTTTGTTTTGAGTAGTCTAGCTGAAGACTTTAAACTTAGCCCTTCTTGGGAGGCAACCCAAGGTTTGGTTTAATGTTTTATTTTGATTTTGTAGGACTTTTGTAGCCCCTGATGATGTATTCCACTTTGGTAGCCACAATCAAGAGCATTCAAAGGCATAAGACAATAATTGAGAGGGGGTTTCCATATATTTTTCCTTGTTTTGTTTGAATTGATTGTTTATAACATGTTCTTGGATATGAGTGCTGGTTATAGTCTAGCTTTGCATGTGATGGATATTTGTTAGTGACTATTAATGTGATTGGTGGCACTTATGAATTGTGCTCAATTGGTGAAAATGTGAGATTTTAGAAGGTTTTTCTATCCCTACACTTAGATACAGTTAGTTCTTCACTTTCATTACTTAGTGTTACTTATTCACATTAAGGACAATATGACATTTAAGTGTAGGGGTGAGGGTACCATTGATTTTGTATGACTTGTCCTCAATTTTTTGGAAATATTTTTTGCACAAATTTTGAACAAAAATTTTACTTTTCATGGAGGTTTGGATTTTATTTGTGAACATTGGCAAAGTTGGAATGATTTGAATTTGAAAAGAATTGAGTTTTATTAGAATTCGGTACTATTTTCTTGGAATATTAGTAGATAGGCAAAGATTTTGGTTTGGATAATTGACTTTAGGATGTTAAAAACCGGTGAGAAATTTGAGCCTAATTATTCATTTCTTTCAAGAGGGAGTATATTTATTGTAATTTCATCTCTAGAACTTATCTTGAATCTCTTTTGAAGCTTTAAATCCTTTAGCATGCACAAAGTTGATTTAGGCTTTCATTTTATAGCTAGTTAGACCAAATGTCCATCCTTATCACATGAAAATCCTTTGCTTTACCCCATTTGAGCCTTAATTTGTTTTTAAGAGAAAATTGAGTAGAGTGAATAGCCCTTTATTTGAGAAATTCAATTTTTATATCTTCTCCTTTCCATTTATTTGTTACTTTAGTAAGTGCTAAGTAAAGCAATTTAAAAGAGTGAAGTAGTTAGAAAGTCAACACTATAATAGTGTGTGTAGATAGCAAGAATTAAAGTAAAAAAAACAAGTATATATGAAAGAAAAAATACAAAAAAAAAAAGAAAAGAAAAGAAATACAAATGGAAGAAAAGAGAGAAAAATGGAAGAAAGAAAGAAAAAGATGGTTGAGTTCAATTAAATAAAAGTTTTTTAGAGTGCAAGTGGGTTTGTTTTATCTGAGTGGATTCCTTCATTCTTCATGAACTTTATGAAGTTACTTAGCACTAATTAAAGTATTAACCTCCATATCATTTGATTGCTTTCATTTTATTATCCTCCCCTATTCATTACAACGTTGGAAAAGTCCTTTCGATTTGTGTGAACAATGGGAAAATGTAGTAGAGATGGAGATACTCTCTCCGGTCCTATTTATAAGAAACTTTCTTCTTGATTGTGCAAAATGAATTAGTAGTTAAAAGCAATAAGTGTGTCAATAATGTCATGTTTTTTTCCATATATGCCCCTATTTATGAAAGGAGTATAGGAGAGAGAATAAATAAAAAGTATGAGAGATAATGAGTATAAGACATGAAAGAGAATGAGCATTTAATAAGGGTAAAATAGGAAAAAGAAGCTTATATTTTCAAACAAAAAGTAAAAGTTGCTTATAAAAGGGACCATTCCTATGAGAGAGAAAGTTGCTTATAAATAGGACCAGAGGGAGTGATAAGTAAAATATTTGCATATTTATTTTCCCTTATATGATGATTTTATGGACGATATTTGCGTTTAATATAATAAATTTGGGTTTGATTGTTAAATAAATAATGTTCTTGGAATAAATAACATTTAAAAAAATAAAATAAATAAAAAATTGAAAGTACTGTAGCAACAGGATCACTGTAGCGGACGGAAGTTACACTATAGCGGATGGAAGTCACTGTAGCGACGGAAGCACTGTAGCAGCCGCAGGGCACAGTAGCTCAATACCGACAGTCATTGTAGCAGCCGCCAGATCACTGTAGAAGTCTCCGGACACTGTAGCAGTACTGTAGCACATGTTTTTTCCCTATAAATAGAGATCAATGCCAAGCTCAAATGGGGAAGAGAGGAAGAGAATTAGAGGTCCTTCTGTGACAATTAGAGGCCCTTCTCTGACAAGGAGAGATCCTTTCTCTGACAGTTCTGAAAAAAGTGTGTTACTTTCTAGATTTAATTTCATACATTGTATCAATTCTTGTATGCCTCCATGTTGGAAGGCTTAGGATTTTATTCCTTTTTGCATGCCTCCATCTTGGAAGGCTTAGGATTTTATTACTTTTTGCATGCCTCCATCTTGGAAGGCTTAGGATTGTATTACATTTTGCATGCCACCTACATGGAAGGTTTTACCTCCTAAATAGATGGCTTGATTTCTTCATTTTTCATGCATCTTTTGGTTGTATATTTATGTTTGAGAATTTAATATTCAAGTTTATGTAGTATTTCTGAGGATTTCATTCTAGCTTTATATAATGTCAATTTATTTTGGTTTTGTTTTTAATTTTATCATGTGCTAAATTTTCATTTTCCTAGGGTGATAGCATAGCTTACTAATGACGGATTGAATCTTAACTTGTTAAATCTAGTTTGAATTTCTCCTTCATGATTGAGTTTTAATTATTATTCTTAATGCTTTTGATTGACTGGCCATCTTTTGAATGATTTCAATATGCATGTTGAGACCGGAAGGAGATACATGTGTGTAGACGCTATAATTAAAACCATGAATTGCATATGAAATAGGAATATATTCATATGAGTTGTGTAGTCTTACTGAGTTCCATAAATCATAATGCATAATTAATTTCTTAAATTCATATAGGAATATATTAGATTAGCAATTGATTATAGAATTGCTTGACCTTGGAAGAGGCTAGTAATTAAATTAGGGAAACTCGACTATCAATCATGTGGAATAAATTGGGCTAGAACAGATAAGTGATTTAATCCGGAATTTGTTAAGTGAAATTTGACCCCTAGGGCTTTTTTTCATATTTGCTTTCATATCATCTGTATTCATATTTAATTGTCTTTCTTTTATTTTGTATTCTCAATCACCAACTAATCGATCGACTAAATAGAGTTAAAATTGCTTATTTTGGTACGTAGTGATCAATCCTCGTGGGAACGATACTCTACTTACTTCTATATTACTTGATTACGAAAGTGTACACTTGCACTATTTAATTGATCATCTGCACACGAATCAAGTTTTTGGCGCCGTTGCTGGGGATTGTTGTCACTAATATCAATACCAAGTAATTTTAATAATAATTTGGTCTTTATATTACATTTGTTTTTCTTCTTGGTGTCTTGTGTTTGTTTTCAGGTTTTTGCTTAATGTATGACCATATTGAAGGAGACTGAACTATTTCCTTTTGATTCAGAGATCGAAAGAACTTGTCGAAGAAATCGAAGAGTTCGGAAGTAGTCTACTTCAATCCTAAGCAATCCGATAGCAAATCCGGGGGAAGGAACAACAGATACCAAAACACTCCGTGACTATGCAACACCAACAGTCATATGGACAAATTCTGGAATCATGAGACCACCAGTAGCAGCTAACAACTTTGAAATCAAGTCGGCAATTATCCAGATGATGCAAGCAAATCAGTTCGGTGGTTTACCAACAGATGATCCTAATGTACATATAACCAACTTCCTAGAAATCTGTGACATATTCAAGCATAATGGTGTTACTGATGATGCCATTAGACTTAGACTTTTCCCTTTCTCACTCAGGGATAAGGATAAGAGTTGGCTGCAATCACTACCAGTGGGAAGCATAACTACATGGGAGATCATGGCGCAGAAATTTTTGGAGAAATACTTTCCTTCAGCAAAAATTGCTAAACTGAGGAATGAAATTGCCTCATTTACCCAGCATGAACAAGAAAGCCTTTATGAAGTATGGGAAAGATACAAGGAGTTGCTAAGGAGATGTCCTCATCATGGGTTACCAGATTGGTGGCAACTGCAAACTTTCTATAGTGGGATGACGCACATCTCCAGAATTCTTGTAGATGCTGTAGCTGGAGGATCTTTAATGGGAAAAAATATAGATGATGCTTACAATCTACTTGAGGAGATGGCAGCCAATGCATATCAATGGCCTTCTGAATGTAGCAATTCAAAGAAAGTACTTGGAGTGCACGAGCTGGATGTTCTTACAACTTTGTCTTCTTAAGTTGCATCTATATCCAAGCAAGTAGGATAATTAACAACCCAAGCAAGTGTAATCGTACTCCTACGGAAGCTTGTGATCAATGTGGAGGTCCTCATGTGAGTACGCAATGTAAAGAAGGACACTCATTCATGCCGGAGCAAGCTCAATTCTTCGAAAATCAAAGGAATGACCCATTTTCAAACACCTATAATCCAGGTTGGTGAAATCATCCAAAATTTAGTTGGAGGAATAATCAAAATGCATTCAAGCCACAAGGGAACTACCAGCAGTAAGCTTTTCAACAACCAAATCCACCACAACAGAAAGTGAATTTGGAGGATGCACTGGCTCAACTAACCATGAATACATCTCAATTCATGGCTAGGACTGATGCAACAATCAAAAGCCAAGATGCCTCAATAAAGAACTTGGAGATCCAGATGGGCCAAATTACTAATATGCTAAATTCTAGACAACCAGGAACTCTACCAAGTGACACTAAAAGAAACCCAAGAGAGCATGTGAAGGCCGTTGCACTAAGAAGTGGGAAAGAATTGAAAAATCATTTAATTAAAAAGAAGGATGACGGAGAAAAGAAAGAAAGTGGAGAAGAACAAAAGGAGGAAGTACAACAACAGAAGGAGGATGATGTGATACCAGGAAGAATCAGCTTTCCAGACAATCCTCCTCCATATGTACCACCAATTCCATACCCTCAGAGACTCACGAAGGCAAAGCTAGACAAGCAATTTGCAAAGTTTCTAGAGGTTTTCAAGAAGTTGCATATCAACATTCCTTTTGCAGACGCTCTTGCCCAAATGCCCAGTTATGCAAAATTCATGAAGGACATTCTCTCAAATAAGCGTAAGCTTGAGGAATTTGAAACAGTTGCACTTACTGAGGAGTACAGCGCTATTCTCCAAAAGAAATTACCTCCAAAGCTGGAAGATCCATGAAGTTTTTGCATACCTTGCACCATAGGTCAATGTCACTTTGAAAGAGCACTTTGTGATCTTGGAGCAAGTGTAAACCTCATGCCTCTATCTATCTACAACAAACTTGGTCTTGGAAAGGCGAAGCCGACCACAGTTTCATTACTTCTGGCAGACCGATCAATAGAGCATCCGAGGGGTATCTTAGAAGATGTTCTGGTGAAGGTGGACAAACTCATATTCCCAGCTGATTTCATAATACTCGATATGGAAGAAGACCAAGAAATTCCTATCATTCTTGGGAGGCCATTCCTAGCAACTGGGAGAACATTAATAGATGTGCAACATGGGAAGTTAACCTTGCAAGTTCAAGATAATCAAGTATCCTTCAACATTTTCAAGGCTTTATCCTTCCCAGATGAAGGTGACACTTGCTACAGAGTCGATACATTATCCAGTTGCACAAAAGATATGGTGAATGAAATCTGCATGGATTAACCATTAGCAATAGGAATGGTAGATGTATCAAAATCTACTAATCCTGAAGTCTTAGAGAAGATTAAGTACCTGGAAGCAAATTCCTTCATTTTTATCAAGAAACCATTTGAAGATCTGGGGGAAAGGCCGAGTAAGCCGGTACCATCAACGGAGAAACCACCAGTACTGGAGTTGAAAGTACTGCCATCCTATTTGAAGTATGCTTATCTGGGAGAAAATTCAACATTACCAGTAATCGTCTCAGTAGCTCTTACTCTTGATAAAGAAGAAAAGTTATTAAGAGTTTTAAGGGAGTATAAAGCAGCATTTGGATGGTCAATAGCTGATATAAGAGGGATTAGTCCTTCAATTTGTATGCATAAGATCTTGATTGAGGACAAGTACAAGCCAACAGTTGAGCACCAGAGAAGACTCAATCCAAATATGAAGGAGGTGGTGAGAAATGAGGTAATAAAGTAGCCGGATGCTGGCATAATCTACCCAATCTCTGACAGTCAATGGGTAAGTCCAGTTCAAGTTATGTCGAAGAAAGGTGGAATGACAGTAGTACCCAACGAGAAAAATGAATTGATTCCATAACGAACGGTGACTGGATGGAGAGTGTGCATCGACTACAGGAAGCTTAATAAAGCCACCAGAAAGATCACTTTCCTCTGCCATTTATAGATCAGATGCTTGACAGATTTGCTGGAAAAGCCTGTTATTGTTTCTTGGACGGGTATATAGGATATAATCAAATTACAATTGCACCGGAGGATCAAGAGAAAACAACTTTTACATGTCCATATGGTACCTTTGCCTTTAGAAAGATGCCATTTGGTCTATGTAATGCACCGGTAACATTTCAAAGGAGTATGATGGCGATCTTCTCAGACATGGTGGAAAGGTTCATTGAGGTATTTATAGATGATTTTTCAGTTTTTGGAGAATCATTTGATCATTGTCTTTCAAATCTAGCAAAAGTCTTGCAACGTTGTGTGGAGACAAACTTGGTTCTAAATTGGGAGAAATGTCATTTCATGGTGAAAGAAGGAATTGTGCTAGGTCATAAGGTATCTGATCGAGGCATTGAAGTGGACCGAGCTAAGATTGAAACAATTCAAAAGCTACCACCTCCTTCCTCAATTAAGGGCATTCGGAGTTTTTTGGGACATGCTGGTTTCTATAGAAGATTCATCAAGGACTTCTAAAAAATCACAAAGCCACTTTGCATGCTGTTAGAGAAAAACACTCCCTTTGTGTTTAATAAGGAGTGCTTATCAGCCTTCCAAACTCTAAAAAGTGCCTTAACTTCTACACCATTTATCATAATCTTCTATTCAAAATGATGTGCGATGCAAGTGATTATGCAGTTGGAGCTGTTTTAGGCCAAAGAAGAGATAAGATCTTTCATGCTATCTATTATGCTAGCAGAACACTCTCAGAAGCACAGCTGAATTATGCAACAACAGAAAAAGAGCTCCTATCAGTAGTGTTTGCATTTGACAAATTCAGATCATACTTGATCAGGTCAAAGGTCATTGTCTGGACGGACCACTCAGTAATCAAATACCTGATTGAGAAGAAAGATGCTAAGCCCAGACCGATCATATGGGTGCTTCTACTGCAAGAATTTGATTTGGAGATCAAAGACAAAAAAGGGACCGAGAATCTCATTATAGATCATCTTTCTCGGTTAGAACCACCTGAACAAAAGAGAGAATTACCAATCCAGGAGAATTTTCCAGATGAGCAACTTTTTATCATATAGTTACAACCTACTCCATGGTATGCTAATTTTGTGAATTATTTGGCAAGCGGAGTAATGCCTTATAACTTTCTAAAGTGTAAAAGAAGTTTCTGGCTGATGTAAGGCATTACTTTTGGGAGGATTCGTTCTTATACAAACAATGCCCAGATCGAATTATCAGGCGATGTGTTCCTGAAGAAAAAATAGTTAGCATCTTAAATTACTGCCATTTATCCCTATATGGTTGTCATTTTGGAGCAAATAGAACAGCTACTAAAGTCCTTCAATCAGGATTTTATTGGCCTACACTCTTCAAGGACACACACAGAATTGTGGCAACTTGTGACAGATGTCAAAGGACGGGAAATATCTCAAGGAGACATGAAGCCCCTTTAACTAACATCTTAGAAGTTGAGCTTTTTGATGTATGGGGGATTGATTTTATGGGGCCTTTTCCATCCTCATTTAGCAATCAGTTCATTTTAGTAGCTGTTGACTATGTCTCTAAGTGGGTTGAAGCAGCTGCCTTTCCTACAAATAATTCTCGAGTGGTTGTGAAGTTCTTAAGGAAGAATATTTTTACAAGATTTAGAGTGTCTAGAGCTATTATCAGTGATGGAGGAATGAATTTTTGCAAACAACAGCTTCAGTCGGTATTGGCTAAATATGGAGTAACTCACAAGGTTGCAACTTCATATCATCCACAAACTAGCGGGCAGATGGAAATCTCAAACAGAGAACTAAAGTGGATCTTAGAGAAGACAGCGAATTCCAACCAGAAGGACAGGGCTCAAAAGTTAGATGATGCACTTTGGGCTTATAGAACTGCCTTCAAGACACCAATTAGTACATCCCCGTATCAATTGGTCTACAGAAAAGCATGCCATCTTCCAGTAGAAATGGAGCATAAAGCATATTGGGCAGTAAAAGCATTAAATTTTGACTTAAAGGTAGCTGGTGAGAAAAGGCTTCTCCAACTCAATAAGCTTGAAGAATTCAGACAACAAGCTTATGAAAATGCAAAGTTATACAAGGAGAAGACAAAAATGTGGCATGACAGAAGAATTTTGAGGAGAGAGTTTACACCGGGACAAAAGGTGCTTTTATATAACTCAAGGTTAAAGCTCTTTCCAGGAAAGCTGAGATCAAGGTGGTTAGGTCCTTTTATTGTGATTCAAGTATGGCCATATTGAACTATGGAGATTCAAGATGGTGATCGAAAATTCAAAGTGAATGGGGAAAGGCTCAAAGAATACAATGAAGGTGCACTCAACACTTTGAAATCTATCATCATGTTTGAGGAACCAACAGGTAAGTCCTCAATCTAGTAATTTGTTTTTCTTAAAATTTAAAAAAAAAAAGAAAAAAAAGAATTTTTTTTTATTATTTTTGTCTAGCTATAGACGTTAAAGAAGGGTGGCTATTTGATAGGCAAACCCAAAACTTCTTTCCTACTTTCTCAATTTTCTTTCCTACTCACTCATTTTTTTCCTACTCTCATTTTTCTTTCCTACTAACCAAAACACACTGCACTGCATTGAGCATTTTAGTTTTCATCATTTTCATTTTAAGTTACCATGGAGTAATCTCTTGCAAAGCTTAAGAACAGGTTCCCTACACTTCCCAAAGATGTTCTTAGGAAGATCTATAACAGTTGACTTGAAAGGATGATGATATTCAATCATTTGGGCCTTCCTATAGATGTACGGTGGATCATTGAAGCTAAGGTACGTTTAGCAGGTGAGATTCATAACTCATTTGTTAAACCTTTGCCAGGAATGGGAAGAAGTTCTTACTCCAAAAAGAGAAGAGCTAAAAGAATGAAGGTCTGCCATAAATATGCAAGGTGGAATTGTGATCAGCGCTGTAGGAGTAAAGGTATTGTTTCTATAAATCGAGAAGATAAAATCAAATTTATAAATGATGGACTGAGTAAGGAGTCACTAGATGATATCATTCAAACTCTTAAGACGCATCCGAGTGGTGATGTTCATCGTATTCTTCTCGATTTAGCATACATATTCAACAGAGAAAAAGAGCGCTATTGTCTTGGGAATTTGACGTTAAAAGACCCTGTTTGCCAGTTTATAAGAAAACTGGATGGGAAGCAAATCCTCGATTCATAGAAAGCGTTTAAGCCATTTCTGGACGTAAAACCAGAGGAAGATGTGAGCCAAAATCACAACTACTGTACATAATCATGCTTTTGTTTTAATCTTCCTTATCTTTTCTGTCACTTTTGTCTAATCTGTCTTATCTTTTTAGCAGCTTTTATTTAATATGTCTTTTCTTTTTAAGTAACGTTTGACTTTCTTTCCTCTTTTTCTTTATGCAAATTACGTTAGTCATTCGTGTCACAAGTTTTTCAAACTTTTTTGAAAAATGCGTGATTTGTATGATTTTGTTGTCGCTGCTTTAGTGTTATATATATGTACTCTTTCATTTGTAAATATGCATACTTCCATTTGTAAATATGAATTCTTCCTCTTGTAAGCATACATGGTCCGAGAGAAACAAAGAGAAAAAGGATATTTCACAAAAATGCTGATTTACATCTATTTGCACTTTTTGTGAAACTGATTTGGGCAAGAAATGAGAGTTTATATCAGCAGCAAATTAACTTGGAATTGCATTAGCTGCCAGAAAAATCAACTGTGTATGGGGGAGGCATCCAGGGCCTAAAGGGAAGCGTGGCCATTTCTGCATCCATGAATGGAAGCAAGGGTTTAAGTGTAATGGTGAAGGAGTTGGAAGATCACATTTTTTCCCTAGGACAAGAGTTACAGGTTTTGAGCCTGCCTGAACGGATAGGAGTAATGTTCTACCATGCTCAAGCTTTTATTGCTCTACCCGGTGGTTTGGAGACATTAGATGGCATTTCTAGTGTTGCATATTGGGCTAAGTTAAACTATCACAAAAAACCATTAGGATTGTTAAATATTAATGGTTTTTATGATAATTGTTGTCTTTTCTTGATCATGCTGTGGAAACAGGATTCATACCCCAAGCAACTCGCCACTCTATAATTGCTGCACCAATTGCTGATCAGCTGCTCGATCAAATGCAAACCTATGAACCTAAACCAGATCTACTCATTAAGCAAATAGGTGGGCAATCTTCAGATAGCAGTCAGAAGTAGAACCCAGATACCACTCTTAGGTTGTAACTTTCCTTAATCTCTTGGTTTTACTTTATTGTGTGTTTATGTTAAAAAAGAAAACACCTCATCTGAGCTTTGGAAGACATTGGGGACAATGTCTGATTTAGGTTGGGGGAGGAGAAATTTTTTTTTGTTTTTCTTTTGTTAGTTAGTAAAACCATTAGATGCATAGGGTGTGGAAAAAAAATAGCAGAGTAAGGGGTTATTCTTAACTCTTGAGACGCATTTCATTAGTTGCATTTTTTTTATCTTTTTCAAATAAAAAAAAGTAAAAAAACATCATCTTGTTCAAGTGCTTTGTAATGATCTTAAGAAGTATATAAGTTTTAAGTATGGATCAATTGAATTTACAGATTTTATAGCATGAATGAACAACTGATTGTTGCAATTGGTGATGAATTTTGTGATTGAATAAACTGAGTTTAAAAATTCCTAACTGTAAGCTTCTAAGCCTATAATGATTATTTCTCTTGTGTGTGATATTCACCTATTAATTTGTCACTCTAGAACTTGCTTTAAATCTGGTTGAAATTACATCTCACGTGCACATTCAAAAATGATAAAGGCATTCATTTTCTTTAGCCAGAGCCAAATAGCCAACCTTGCAATTATACCGTTGATAAGCCCCTTTGAGCCTAATTGACTGTTTCTTTGTTTTCAATCCATTAACATGTGTTTTAATGATATATCAAGTGCTTTTACCTTATTCGAAAGATTAGTGGAGCATTTGAAATTTTTGTGAAATGAGTTTTTGACAAAGTGTGGGGGTGTATATATCATCAACTTTACAGTTACAATTCAATAAGAAAAAAAAAAGAAAAAAATAGAAGGAAAAAATTATAAAAAGAAAAAAGAAAAAAAGAGAAAATGTTAAGTGTTTGAATTGTGGGTTGTTGTAATGAGATAAATTTACAAGTAGCCCATTTTTCAATTGCTCTATTTCTTTAGCCTTTCATATCATGTTTTACATTCCTTTACCTTAACCCCATTACAACCCTTAATAAGTCCTTTTGATTTGAATTATGCATGTGAATTAGGTAGTGGAGATTGAGATTTTTAGCAAGCCTATGGTAGTGCAATTTTTTCGGTTGAATTTGAGCAAAACACGTACCCTTGAATACTTGAGAGATTGAGAGAATAAGCTATAAGTACGAACTCAGTTTATTCATTTTCAATTAAAGTTACCAGTTTATATTTTCATTGATTCATTAATACTATGATCTCTTTATTTTTCAATTGTGTTCTTACTTATGACCTGACACTTCTGATTTTGTTGGAAGCATTTATTAGTTACTTCTTGTCCGAGGACGTCCAAGAGTTAAGTGTGGGGGAATTTGATAAGTAAAATATTTGCATATTTATTTTCCCTTATATGATGATTTTATGGACAATATTTGCGTTTAATATAATAAATTTGGGTGTGATTGATAAATAAATAATGTTTTTGGAATAAATAACATTTTAAAAAAAAGAAAAAAATGAAAGTACTGTAGCAACAGGATCACTGTAGAGGACGGAAGTTACACTGTAGCGGACGGAAGTGACACTATAGCGGATGGAAGTCACTATAGCGATAGAAGCACTGCAGCAGCCACGTAGGCACTGTAGCTGTTTGTCGACAGCACTGTAGCAGCCGCCGGGCATAGTAGCTCATTGCCGACAGTCATTGTAGCAACCGCCAGATCACTGTAGCAGTCTCCGGACACTGTAGCAGTACTGTAGCACATGTTTTTTCCCTATAAATAGAGATCAATGCCAAGCTCAAATGGGGAAGAGAGGAAGAGAATCAGAGGTCCTTCTGTGACAATTAGAGGCCCTTCTCTGACAAGGAGAGATCCTTTCTCCGACAGTTCTGAAAAAAGTGTGTTACTTTCTAGATTTAATTTCATACATTGTATCAATTCTTGTATGCCTCCATCTTGGTAGGCTTAGGATTTTATTCCTTTTTGCATGCCTCCATCTTGGAAGGCTTAGGATTGTATTACATTTTGTATGCCGCCTACATGGAAGGTTTTACCTCCTAAATAGACGGCTTGATTTCTTCATTTTTCATGCATCTTTTGGTTGTATATTTATGTTTGAGAATTTAATATTGAAGTTTATGCAGTATTTATGAGGATTTCATTCTAGCTTTATATAATGTCAATTTATTTTGGTTTTGTTTTTAATTTTATCATGTGCTAAATTTTCATTTTCCTAGGGTGATTACATAGCTTACTAATGAAGGATTGAATCTTAACTTGTTAAGTCTAGTTTGAATTTCTCCTTCATGATTGAGTTTTAATTATTATTCTTAATGCTTTTGATTGACTGGCCATCTTTTGAATGATTTCAATATACATGTTGAGACCGGAAGGAGATACATGTGTGTAGACGCTATAATTAAAACCATGACTTGCATATGAAATAGGAATATATTCATATGAGTTGTGTAGTCTTACTGAGTTCCATAAATCTTAATGCATAATTAATTGCTTAAATTCATATAGGAATATATTGGACTAGCAATTGATTATAGAATTGCTTGACCTTGGAAGAGGCTAGTAATTAAATTAGGGAAACTCGACTATCAATCATGTGGAATAAATTGGGCTAGAAGAGATAAGTGATTCAATCCGGAATTTGTTAAGTGAAATCTGACCCCTAGGGCTTTTTTTTCATATTTGCTTTCATATCATCTGCATTCATATTTAATTGTCTTTCTTTTATTTTGTATTCTCAATCACCAACTAATCGATCGACTAAATAGAGTTAAAATTGCTCATTTTGGTACTTAGAGATCAATCCTCGTGGGAACGATACTCTACTTACTTCTAATTACTTGATTACGACAGTGTACACTTGCACTATTTAATTGATCATCTGCACATGTATCAGGGAGTAATAAACAAGTTTATGGTAGATAGGTTGCAATAAGTGGATAAGAGTGAAACATAAGCCCTTTAATTATCTTAAGAGAATAGTGCAAACACTTCACTTGTGAGGAACATTCTATTGTTATTTGTCTTTGCTAAATTACTTACATTTCTACTCACATTTTTAGAAGGTGGAAAAGAGTTTCAAGAAAGTTTCATTCTTGAAAATTTGAATTAAATCCAATTTTATAGTGTTTGATTTGAGAATCTTGCTTCCATGATTTCATCATCTATCATGAACTAAGGACAAAGCGAGCAGAAGGGAAGAGAAGAGAGAAGGAACGCGCTTCAAGGCTCGGCCTAAGGAGGTGATCATAGCTATTGATTATCATTTCTTTCTTCCCCAGGTCCGGCGAGAACCAGAGAGGACAGAGACGGAGGAGGGGAGCTGTGGGATCCACTATTCATCATCCTCTTCAAAGGAGAAACAATCGGCTTTTGAAGACTCTATTCTCTCCATCGAGCCAAACAAAGAGGAGACCGAAGGAAAAGCTGAGATGCGAGGTTTAGTAGTTCTCCATCTTGGTTATTAGATTTGGGGAGGTAGCCATCATCTTCATCATCCCCTATACCGAAACGCGATAGCAAGGAAGAAGGGAGGGTGGCTGCAAGTACTAGCTCGATCAGAGAATGTGACCAAATATGAGAGGAGAGGGAGCGAGAGACTGGTTTTTTCCTTCCTTGAAGAGAGACTGATTTGTGAGCAGCTGAACCAGAGGAGAGGAGTTAGATAAGTTAAAGTCAGAGTTTGTCTTCATCTTCTTCCCAAGCTAAATTAGAGTGAAGAAATCAAAGGTGAACACTATTCACCCTCAATTTGCACTTCATTGATCATCTCAATTCCTTTTTCCTTATGGCTTTCAATTCTGAATTTATTTTTGTTGATTTTGAGATGATGCTGTGCAGCTAGTTAATTTGCATTTGGATTATTTTAAACCATTGCTTGGATTGAGACTTGTTTTTGCTCTTTTTAGTTGTTAATGACATTCATGTGTTAATTTTATCTTGTGCCTAATGCTTCTATGTGACTGGCCATCACTTGAATTGTTTTGTTCAATTAAATTAAACTTGAGCTAGAAAGTTACTTTTGTTGTAGAACTTAGGTAAAATTATGCTAGACTTGAAGTTTAGGATTAAATTGATGGTTTGTTAGTAACATAGAGATATAGTTACTAACCTAACATTGTCAAATTAAGGTTGTTGCTTGATGATTATTTTCTCTTAACTGTAGCAAGAGATTGTACATGTTAATACAACATATAAATTTGGTTTTGACTTGAGAGTTTGATCAAATGCTTTTGAACCTTCGACTAATATGTAATGTCATTTAATCATTAATGGAGTGGTAATTATTTATGTCTTATGAATTGCAATGGTGAGAAATAATCCTTTGCTCCTCTTGTTTTGAAGTAGAGTTTTAATTTAGTTTTAGTCAAATTGTTTTCCTTTTCTTGAATTCAAATAATCTTTAGGATATAAACTCTCTAAATCGTTTTACTCAACCTAATTGATAGCATAATTATGATGATTAATCCACTTTTGGCTTAGTCCTCTTGGGAACGATATTTACTTATCACTTTATTACTTAACGCGATACGTGCAATTGTAGTAGCGAACAAGTTTTTCTTCATATTTTTGAGGCTCAAGGCAGGGATGTCATCATAGAATTCCCTTTTTGTTTTGTGGCCTCCTGGATACTTCATGATAAATTCATTGATTTTATGAAAAATTCCTAGTAGAAGGAGTGGCACCTGTTTGATAATATTTCCCATTTTACAACTAATGCCAAAACTTAGAGTTATGAAGTTTTTGCTCATCTGGGCCATTGTCGATGTCACTTCCTGAATAGATTGGAGGGTTTGAATAAGACTCCCCATAGTTGTTTAAATGAGCACTCCCTTGATTTATTGATCCAACAGCATTGGTGAGAACTTGAAGAGGTTTTAATTCAAGAAGACCTTCTATGGGTTCAAAAGGCTAAATGTAATTGGTACATGTTGGGTGATCATAATTCTAAATATTTTCATGCCAAAGAAAATCCGAGAAGGAAAAGGAACAAAATTGAAGCTTTGCTGGATGATAATGATAACTGGCATTATGACAAAGAAGGTATTAAGAATATTACATTAGCTTATTATACTAATCTTTTTTGTAATACTAAATCCAGGTTGTCTGCTATAAACTGGAAATTCTCTTATCCTGCAATTGATGATGCACTATTGTGCTCAATGGCTAGAGAAGTTACAGATAAAGAAATCAAACAGACTATTTTTAGCATGGGTGGTCTTAAATTTATGGGTCCTGATGGACTAAATTCTCTTTTCTTCCAGAGTTAATGGAACCATGTTGGCAAGAGTACGAGTACTTTTATTCAAAAGGAATTTAGGGACCCATCTATTATTGATGATATAAATGGCACTCTTATTGTTCTCGTTCCCAAGAAAGACCAGCCTGAACGCATTCAAGATTTTTGCCCTATTAGCTTGTGTAATGTTGTTTATAAGATTACTACCAAAATTATTACGAACAGGATAAAGGGTATTCTTCCATACATTATTTCTCCTAACCAATGTGGATTTGTGCCTGGTAGAGTGGGATCAGATAATATAATTATTGCTCATGAGGTTATTCATTCAATGCGTAATATCTAGAAAAAGAAAGGCTTTATGGTGATCAAAATTGATCTTGAGAAATCATATGATAGACTCAATTGGGGTTCAATTCTTGATTGTCTTGAGGAGATGCGCTTGCCTCTTTACCTTCTTAATGTGGTTCATCGTTGTATAACTTCTGTGGCTATGCAAATCCTTTGGGAAGGTAGTAAAACACAAGAGTTTTTTCCATCACGTGGGGTTAGACAAGGTGATCCTATTTCTCCTTATCTTTTTGTTATTTGTATTAAGAAATTGGCTCACTTAACAAAGGAAGAGCTGTACAGTGGAAAATAGAAACCTATTCGTCTTAGGAAAGATGGGCCCCCTCTTTCTCATCTTTTCTTTGTTGATGATTTAATCTTATTTGCTGATGTATTTATAGAGCAAGTTGAGGTAGTGAAAGGTTGCCTTGAAAAATTTTGCAACCTTTCGGGTCAGAAAGTAAGTTTAACTAAGACTCTAGTATTATTTTCCAAGAATATAAGTCATAATAGGCAGGCTCAACTCAATACTAGTTTGGGTTTTGCTATTACTCCAGATCTTGGGAAATATTTGGGAACACCATTACATCATGATAGAGTTAGGGGTGATACTTATCAGTATGTAGTTGATAAGGTGAAATCAATGCTGAATAATTGGAAGGCTCATACTATTTCTTTGGTAGGATGTCATACTCTTATCTCTTCAGTGGTATCCTTTTATACCTTATGCAAACATGTCCACTTCCTATTGCTGTGTGTGCTGAAATTAATAAAAAGGCATGTGGCTTTCTTTAGGTCTCAACTTGTGAACAAAGGAAAGTGCATTTAGTTGCATGGGATAATGTATGTCAAGAAAAGCAATGAGGGGAACTTGGGTTACGTCATTCACAACTCCAAAATAGAGGTTTCATAATCAAAGCTTGGTGGGGTTTATTAAAGAATCCTGAGTCTCTTTGGGCACGAGTTCTTCGTAATAAATATCATTATGGAGAGGATCTCTTACCTAATATTAATGGTCGGTGCCTAAGTTCTCGGTCTTGGGTAGGTATGCATGACAACTAGGAAAAGGTATTAGAAGGAACAGAGCGAGTAAGGAGGCCCAATGGAGATGAAACAGTGACATGGAAGTTAGAGAAGCATGGTAACTTTTCTCTCAAATCTGCTTATAATATGTTGAAGGGTTATGGTCCTATTGGAACTCAAATATGGAGTAGAGTTTGGAAGTTGGTTGTTCCACAGCGGTGTCGAACTTTTATGTGGTTGACTCTTTACAATAAGCTCTTGACCATTGATGAATTGAGGAGGCGGGGTATGTCTGTCTCAGCTACATGTGTTTGGTGCAACGAAAATCCTGAGTCTTGTCTACATGTGTTGTGAGATTGTCTAGCAGTCTAAAAAATATGGGAGAGTATTTTAAAACCAAGTTGTAAGTATCATTTATTTTTTTGCAATCTCTGGGAATGGTGCACTATGAATCTCTCAAAGAATATGGGTCTTGGCATGGAATTGTGGAAGGAGTTTTTTGTGTCGATTTGTTGGCTCTTATAGAAACTTTGCAATAAATGTAATTTTAACCACACTTTTCCACGGCTGACAGTGTTGTCGGTAGAGCCAAGGCTGATAAGTAAAATATTTTCATATTTATTTTCCCTTATATGATGATTTTGTGAATGATATTTAAGATTAATGTAATAAATTTAGGTATAATTCATAAATACAGTATATATAATTTTGAAATAAATATTTTTATTACTATTATAATATTTACTTGTTTTCACTTTTGATAGCCACACAATAAGAGGAGAAAGGAGACCAAGAATTGGACCGATGGGATTGAAAAAAGACAATTACTGTAGCATCGATACTATTCACTAGGTCACTATTCATGATGGTACTATTCATGACAAATTTCACTGTAGCAAACAGAAGTCACTGTATCGGATGGAACTACTATAGCAAGCGCGCTTATTACTGTAGCAATGCATTTTCCCCTTATAAATAGAGATCCTTGGCCAAGAATTTATGAAGAAGGAGAAAGAGAAAGAGAGCTAGAGGTTTCCTTCTCTGGGAGTGATAGACTTTTATCTGATAGTTCTGAATAAATTGCGTTATTTCTTAGATTTAACTTCATGTATTGTATTACTTTTCGCATGCCTCCATCTTGGAAGGCTTATGTAGACCTCCTATATGGATGGTATAAGTAGACCTCTTACATGGATGGTATAGGTAGACCTCCTACATGGATGGTATAGGTAGTCTTCCTACATGAATGGTATAGGTAGTCCTCCTTTATAGATGATATTGTTGGAAATTGTGCCTTAAGGGCCAATCATTGTACTTTGAACATTATTATTTTAATGAAATTCGTCCATTCTATAATCATATTATTTGCATGTTAACTGTGATAATTGTATCCTTGGATAATTCATAAAGATTGTCCTAAAATGTCCTTGGTCGGTCATCTATGCGGGAGCAGAGATGAAACAAGATCAGTATGACTTTGATAAGATATGGAGATACGAATCAAAGTCTTAGGCTCTTGTAAGAGTACAAGGTGCTGGACCGACCCACTATGAGAAAGCTACATGGATCAAGTCATAAGCTTTTCTCATGTATAACCACGTCACAATGCCCTTAGACCTGAGGTCATCATGGATTCCTACATGAGAGTTGCTAAGCTTTGACCTAGTCAAAAGTCACTTTTGACCGGGTGATGATAAAGGCTACGATCGGGCTTGGTGGTTTTTCATGCAGAGGAATATGAATATAGTATCTCAGATTTAATTTATGAAGATAAATTAAATCTAATGGCTCTTTATTTAGATTAAATAAATAGGTTAAATTAAAACTGTTGGACAGATTTAATTTAAACTAAATTTATTTAATTAGCTCATCAAGATAATTAATAGTTAATTAATTTCGAAATTAATGATGATTAATTTTGAAATTTGAAAATAGCCCTCATAGGTTATAAACTTGATAGAGCATATATATTGATATGCACATGAGATTGAGAGCCACAAGTGAAACCCTAGGAGATATTAGAGGCACTAGCACGCAGTCTCGGTTGGAGAGCATTCGTGTGGATACTGGTAGAGGGAGCGGACCTGACGTGTTGGCTCCTAGAGATCATGAAAACTCGGAATCATCAAAATGTATGAATCCTTCCAACTTGGTTTAAACGCCGTTGATAGATCTTCGATTAGGAACGGTGAAAATTTTTAAAATTCTTCCGCTGTGCCTACCGATTCTAACAGATATATGTTGTTACCTACATGGATGGTTTTACCTCCTAAATGGACAGCTATATTTCTCCATTTTTCATGCATCTTTTGGTTGTATATTTATGTTTTAGAATTTAATATTCAAGTTTTATGCAGTATTTATGAGGTTTTCAATTTATTTTGGTTTTATTTTTAATTTCATCATGAGCTAAATTTCTAGTTTCCTATGGTGATTACGTAGTTTACTAATGACGGATTAAATCTTAACTGATTAAATCAAGTTTTAATTTTTCCTTCATGATTGAATTTTAATTATTATTCTTAATGCTTTCAATTGAGTGACCATCTTTTGAATGATTTCAATATGCATGTTGAGGCTGAAAGGAGATGTATGTGTGTAGATCCTATAATTAAAACCACAACTTGCATATAAAATAGGGATATATTCATGAGTTGTGTAGCCTTAATGAGTTCCATAAATCTTGATGCATGATTAATTGATTAAATTTATATTGGAATATATTAGATTAACAATTAATTATAGAATTGCTTGATCTTGAAAGATGCTAGTAATTAAATGAGGGAAACTTGGCTATCAATTATGTGGAATATTTTAGATGAGAATAGATAAATGATTTAATCTAGAATTTGTTAAGTGAAATATGACCCCTAGGTCTTTTTCTTATAGTTGCTTTCATATTATTTGCACTCATATTTAATTATTTCTTTATTTTGTACTTTCAATCACCAACTAATCAATTGACTAAATAGAATTAAAATTACCCATTTTGGTACTTAGGGATCAATCCTTGTGGGAATGATACTCTCTACTTACTTATGTATTACTTGATTATGATAGTGTATACTTGCATTATTTAATAGATCATCTAAACTCGTAACAAGTTTTTGGCGAGGCTGCTGGGGATTGTTGTCATTAATATCAATACCAAATAATTTTAACACTATTTTGGTCTTTATATTACATTTGTTTTTCTTCTTGGTGTCTTGTGTTTCTTTTTTGGCTTTTACTTAGAGTATGACCAAATCAAAAGAGACTGAACTATTTCCTTTTGATTCTGAGATTGAGAGAACTTGCCAAAAAAATCGAAGAGTTCGAAAGCAGTCTACTTCAATCCTAATCAATTCTATGGTAAATCCAGAGGGAGAAACAACAGATACCAAAATACTCCTTGACTATGCAACACCAATATTCATGGGGGCAAATTCTAGAATTAAAAGACCGCCTGTAGCAGCTAACAATATTGAAATCAAGCCAACAATTATCCAGATAATGCAAGCAAATCAGTTTGGTGGTTTACCAATAAAAGATCCTATAATGCACATATAGCCAACTTCCTAAAAATCTATGACATATTTAATTATAATGGTGTTATTGATGATGCCATTAAACTTAGACTTTTACCTTTCTCACTTAGGGATAAGGCTAAGAGCTGGTTACAATTGCTACCAGTGGGAAGAATAACTACATAGGAGTTCATGGTGCATAAATTTTTAGAAAAATACTTTCCTTTAGCAAAAATTGCTAAATTGAGTAATAAAATTGCCTCATTCACCTAGTATATATAACAAGAAAGCCTCTATGAAGCATAGGAAAGATACAAAGAGTTGCTAAGGAGATGTCCTTATCATGGGTTACCAAATTGGTGGCAACTGTAAATTTTCTATAATGGGATGATGCACATCTCCAAAATTCTTGTAGATGCTGCAGCTGGAGTATCTTTAATGGGAAAAAATATAGATGATGCCTACAATCTATTTGAGGAGATGGTAGCCAATGCATACCAATGGCCTTTTGAATGTAATATATCAAAGAAAGCACTTAGAGTACACGAGCTAGATGTCCTTACAACTTTGTCTTCTCAAGTTGTATTTATATATAAGCAAGTGGGCTCTTTGACAAATCAAGCAAATAGTACTCCTATTAAAGCCTGTGATTGATGTGGAGGACCTCATATGAGCACGCAATGTCAAGAAGGACACTCATTTATGCCAGAGCAAGCTCATTATGTTGGAAATAAAAGAAATGATCCATTCTCAAATACTTACACTCTAGGTTTGCAAAATCATCCAAACTTTAGTTGGAGGAATAATCAAAATGCATCCAAGCTGCAAGGGAATTACCACTAACAAGCTCTTCAACTAGCAAATCCATAACAACAGAAAGTGAATGTGGAAGATGCACTGGCTTAACTAACCATGAATACATCTCAATTCATGGCTAGGACTGATGCAACACTCAAAAGCCAAGAAGCCTCAATAAAGAACTTAGAGATCCAGATGGGCCAAATTGCAAATATGCTAAATTCCAGGCAATCAGGAACTCTACTTAGTGACACCGAAAGAAACCTAACAAAGCATGTGAAGGCCATTATACTAATAAGTAGGAAAGAATTAAAAGATCCTGTAATTAAAAAAAAGATGACAAAGAAAAGAAAGAAAGCAGAGAAGAACAGAAGGAGGAAGTAAAAAACCGAAGGAAGATGCTATGATACCAGGAAGAATTAGCTTTCGAGATAATCCTCCTCCATATATACCACCAGTTCCATACCCTCAGAGACTTTTAAAGGCAAAGCTAGACAAGCAGTTTGTAAAGTTTCTAGAGGTTTTCAAAAAGTTGCACATTAACATTTCTTTTGTAGACACTCTTTCCTAAATGGCCAGTTATGCAAAATTCATGAAGGACATTCTCTCAAATAAGCATAAGCTTAAGGAATTTGAAACAGTTGCACTTACTGAGGAGTGCAATGCTATTCTCCAAAAGAAATTACCACCAAAGCTGAAAGATCAAGGAAGTTTTTGCATACCTTGCATTATAGGTCAATGTCACTTTGAAAGATCACTTTGTGACCTTAAAGCAAGTGTAAACCTCATGCCTCTATCTGTCTACAACAAACCTGGTCTTGGAGAGGTGAAGCTGACCACAGTTTCAATACTTTTGGTTAACCGATCGATAAAAAATCTAAGGAGTGTCTTAGAAGATGTTCTGGTGAAGGTGGACAAACTCATATTCCTAGCCGATTTCATAAGACTTAACATGGAAGAAGACCAAGAAATTCCTATTATTCTTTGGAGGCCATTTCTAGTAATTGGAAGAATGTTAATAGATGTGCAATATGGGAAGTTAACCTTACGAGTTCAAGATAATCAAGTATCTTTCAATATTTTCAAGGCTTTGTCCTTTCTAGATAAAGGTGACACCTATTACAGAGTAGATACATTGACCAACTGCATAAAAGATATGGTGAACGAAATCTGTATGGATAAACCATTAGCAATGGGAATGTAGATATATCAAAATCTACTAATCCAGAAGTCTTGGAGCAGATTAGGTACCTTAAAGCAAATTCCCTAATTTTGAATAAAAAACTAGTTGAAGATCTGAGGGAAAGGCCGAGTAAGCCGGTACCATCAGTAGAGAAACTGACAATAATGGAGTTGAAAGTATTACCACCCCACTTAAAGTATTCTTATCTGGGTCGAAATTCAACATTGCCTGTAATTGTCTATGCAACTCTTACTCTTGAAGAAGAAGAAAAGTTATTAAGAGTTCTAAGGGAGTATAAAACAGCATTTGGATGGTCAATAACTGATATAAGAGGGATTAGTCCTTTAATTTATATGCATAAGATCTTGATGGAGGACAACTACAAGCCATCAGTCGAGCACCAGAGAAGACTCAATCTGAACATGAAGGAAGTGGTGAGAAAGGAGGTAATAAAGTGGCTGAATGCTGGCATAATCTACCTAATCTCTGACAGTTAATGGGTAAGTCCAGTTCAAGTTGTGACAATAAAAGGTGGAATGATAATAGTGCTTAACAAGAAAAATGAATTGATTCCACAACGAACGGTGATTGGATGGAGAGTGTGCATTTACTGCAGAAAGCTCAATAAAGCCACCAGAAAAGATTACTTCCTTTTGCCATTTATTGACCAGATGCTTGACAGACTTGCTGGAAAAGCTTATTATTGTTTCCTCGACCGTACACAAGATATAATCAAATTATAATTATACTGGAGGATCAAGAAAAAAGCTTTTACATGTCCTTATGGTACTTTTGCCTTCAGAAAGATGCCTTTTGGTTTATATAATGTACCTACAACATTTCAAAGAAGTATGATGGCGATCTTTTCAGGCATGGTGGAAAGGTTCATTGAGGCGTTCATGGATGATTTTTTAGTTTTTGGAGAACATTTGATCATTGTCTTTCAAATCTAGCGAAAGTCTTGTAATATTGTGTAGAGACAAACTTGGTTTTACATTGGGAGAAATGTCATTTCATTGTGAAAGAAGGAATCGTGCTGGGTCATAAGGTTCTGATCAAGGCATCGAAGTAGACCGAGCTAAGATTGAAACAATTGAAAAGCTACCAACTCCCTCCTCAATCAAGAGTATTCAGAGTTTTTTTAGGACATGCTGGCTTCTAAAAAATCATAAAGCCACTTTGCATGCTATTGGAGAAAAATACTCCCTTTATGTTTAATAAGGAGTGCTTATAAGCTTTCCAAACTCTTAAAAGTGCCTTGACTTTTGCACCAATTATCATAGCTCTAGATTGGAATCTTCCATTTGAGATGATGTACGATGCAAGTGATTATGTAGTTGGAGCTGCTTTAGGCCAAAGAAGAGACAAGATCTTTCATGCCATTTGTTATGATAGTATAACACTCTCAGAAGCACAGCTAAATTATGCAACAATAGAAAAAGAGCTCCTAGTAGTAGTGTTTGCATTCGATAAATTTATAGCATATTTGATCAGGTCAAAGGTCATTGTTTGGACGGACCACTCAGCAATCAAATACTTGATTGAGAAGAAAGATGCTGAACCTAGACTAATTAAATGGGTACTTCTGCTACAAGAATTTGACTTGAAAATCAAAGACAAAAAAGGGACTGAGAATCTCATTACAGATTATCTTTCTCAGTTAGAGCCACCTAAACAAAAGAAAGAATCACTAATCAAAGAGAATTTCTCAGATGAGCAACTTTTTGTCATGCAATCACAACTCACTCCTTGGTATGCTGACTTTGTGAATTATTTGGCAGCGGAGTAATGCCTTATGAACTTTCTAAAGTGTAAAAGAAGAAGTTTTTGGCTGATGTAAGACAATACTTTTGGGAGGATCCATTCTTATACAAATAATGCCCAGATTGAATTATCAGGCGATGTGTTCCTGAAGAAGAAATGGATAGCATCTTAAATCACTACCATTCATCCCTATATGGTGGTCATTTTGGAGCAAATAGAACAGCTACTAAAGTTCTTCAATCAAAATTTTACTAGCCTACACTCTTCAAGGATGCTCATAGAATTGTAGCAACCTATGACAGATGTCAAAGAATGAGAAATATCTCAAGAAAACATGAAGCCCCTTTAACAAACATCTTAAAAGTTGAGCTTTTTGATGTATGGGGGATTGATTTTATGGTGCCTTTTCCATCTTTATTTAGAAATTAGTTCATTTTAGTAGTTGTTGACTATGTCTCCAAGTAGGTTGAAGTAGCTGCTTTTCGTACAAATGATTCTCGAGTAGTTTTTGAGGAAAAATATTTTTACTAGATTTGGAGTGCCTAGAGCTATTATCAGCGATGGAGGAAGGCACTTTTGCAATCAACAGCTCTAATCAGTGTTAGCTAAATATGGAGTAACCCAAAATGTTGTAACTCCATATCATCCACAAACTAACTGTTAGAACAAGCGTTTCACCCAAGAGGGGGGTGAATTGGGTGATACTATAATTTTTTTCAGAAATATAAAACTTTAGCAGAGGAATTAAAACAGTAATGAGTAAGGAGAAATATCACCGAAGTGTACACCGGGAGTTATACTGGTTCGGTCACAACCACTTTGACCTACATCCAGTCCTCAGAGATTCTCTGAGAGTTTCACTATAACTTCCAAGATTCAGTGGGTTCTTGGCACCTCAGTACAAGCAAGTTCCTTCACCTGGACACTCGCTCCCCCTTACAAGTTGTAATCCAATCCCAACTCAAGGTTCCACAACCTTAAGTTATCTCAATAACAAATATTGAGTTTGAATGAAATATCTCTCTTACAGAGTGAATGAGAATAACTGAAGCATAAATATACAATTTCAACGTGAAAACAGAGCAATGAACTTGATAATTAGTTTGTGTGTGTCCTTGCTTGTTGTTTTCTCTGTTTGGATGTTCCTATATATATAGATATGTTAGTGATGACCATTGGAACATTTTCTTGTCTGTTGGAGAGTGCACAGCCACTATTAACTTTTCCAGTTTTTTTGAAAAATATCCGTTGGTGGTGGTTGGCATTTGAACGTTTCATTTGACTTCTCTCACTTGATAAGATTTCTTCATTGTTTCTCTGTAAATAGACTAAGAATACTAATACAATGAAATATTAATCATATAGGAAACAAATCAATGAACGTTTGAATGATTTCTAAAATTCTGGGTTTGCTTACTCGAGTAGCTACTCGAGTATCCCTTGAAGTTTACTCGAGTACTTACTCGAGTATCATTGGGAAAACTTTGATCAACTGCAAGTCAATGAATAAATACAAGGTTACTCAGGTAGTTCATGGAATAACCAATTTTTAAACCTTTGGAAATATATGTTTACTCGGGTACTTACTCGAGTAATGCACTCACAACTTTATAAGTTACTTGGGTACCAACTCGAGTAAACCTTTACAAAAACTTTTGGTTACTCGATGCTTTACTCCAGTAATGTTGGCAGGATTTCAAAGCCGAGAGCACTTACCTGTTCCTCGGATACGAACTCGAGTAATGCATTCATTTTTGCATAGGTTACTCGGGTACCACCTTGAGTAAATATACTTTTTGTGCTTGACTTACCCGGGTAATGACTTGAGGTTTTCCTTGAAAATAACTCTGCATACTCGGGTACCTACTTGAGGAATCTACTTAAAATAGATCATTGAATACTTGCATATCAGAGTAAGGACTCGAGGAAATTAGTTAAAAATATATCAAGTTAATCGAATACCACCTTCAAGTTTTCACTTACTTCAGTGCATTACTCGAGTAGCTACTCGAGTAACATTGGCAGTGGTACAAAATGCCGAGAGTTCCACATTTTTAGAAACAGAGTTACTCGAGTAGCTCCTCGAGTATCTTTGGCAACCTGAAGGCAACTGGAAGTTTTTCACATGGTTACTCGAGTAGCGCCTCGAGTAACATTGGCAGGCCGAGAGCAACTCCAAGTTTTTACCTGGTTACTCGAGTCGCTCCTCGAGTAACATTGGCAGGCCGAGAGTAACTTGAAAATACTTACACTATTACTCGAGTAGCTCCTCGAGTAACATTGGCAGGTTACTGGAAGTTGTCTCTGATTACTTCAAGTTTTGGCTCATTACTCGAGTAGCTACTCGAGTAATGCCTTAGAAAATTTGCTTCTGATCAAGTTCCTCAGCATTTTCTCTTAGCCTTTCTTCATTACTCCAATGCTTATCTCAAGTGATACTTATCCCTGTTGTTTCTTAGTTCAAACTTGTTTATTAATCATTTCCTTTTCAAAACATTCTTTTGTTATCATCAAAACATGAGATCTAACACTAACGGGTAGGTCAAAATCTTAAACAGAGAATTGAAGTAAATCTTAGAGAAGATGGTGAATTCCAATTAGAAGCATTGGGCACAGAAATTAGATGATGCACTTTAGGCTTATAGAACTACCTTCAAGACACCAATTGGTATATCTCCATATTAATTGGTCTACAGAAAAACATGCCATCTTCTAGTAGAAATGGAGTACAAAGCATATGGGGCAGTAAAAGCCTTAAATTTTAACTTAAAGGTAGTTGGAGAGAAGAGACTTTTCCAACTCAATAAGCTTGAAGAATTCAGACAACAAGCTTATGAAAAATCCAAGTTATATAAGGAGAAGACAAAAATGTGGCATGATAGAAAAATTTTGAGGAGAGAATTCACACCAGGACAAAAAGTGCTTTTATACAACCCAAGGTTAGAGCTCTTTCTAGGAAAGCTAAGATCAAGGTGGTCAAGACATTTTGCTATGACTCAAGTATGGCCATATGGAACGATGGAGATTCAAGATGGTAATCAAAAATTCAAAGTGAACGGGCAAAGGCTCAAAGAATACAATGACGATGCACTCAACACTTTGAAAACTGTCATCACTTTTAAGGAACCAACGGGTATGTTCTAATATAAAAAAATTAAAAAATTATAAAAAAATTTAAAAAAAAAAAAACATTTTGATTTGGTCTTTGTCTAGCTAAAAGCATTAAAGAAGGGGCTATTTGGGAGGCAACCCAAAAACTTCTTTCCTACTCTCATTTTTCTTTCCTACTCCCTCATTTTTCTTTCCTACTCACCAAAACACACTACATTGTGTTGAGATTTTAGTTTTCACCAATTTCATTTTAAGTTACCATAGATGAATCTCTTGTAAAGTTCAAGAACAAGTTCCCCGCTCTTCCCAAAGATGTGCTCATAAAGGTCTATAACAATCAACTTGAAAGGATGAAGATATTCAATCGTTTGGGCCTTCCTATGGACGTATGTTAGATCATTAAAGCTAAGCTATGTTTAGTAGGTAAGATTCATAAATCATTTGTTAAACTTTTACCAGAAATGGGAAAAAGTTCTTACTCTAAAAAGAGAAGAGCTAAAAGATTGAATGTCTGCTATAAATGTGCAAGGTGGACATGTGATCAGCGCTGTAAGAGCAAATGTATGATTTCTATAAATCAAGAAGATAAAATTAAATTTATAAAGGATGGACTGAGTAAGGAGTCACTAGATGATGTCATTCAAACTCTTGACACGCATCCGAGTGATGTTCATTGTATTCTTCTTGATTTAGTGGATGTATTCAACAACAAAAAATGGCTATATTTCTTGGGAATCTGACTTTAAAAGGCCCTATTTGCCAGTTTATAAGAAAACTAGATGGGAAGGAAATCCTTGATTCATAGAAATGCTTAAGCTGTTATTGGACATTAAACTAGAGGAAGATGTGAGACAAAATCACAACTACTATACATAATCATGCTTTTGTCTAATCTGTCTTTTCTTTTCAGCAGCTTTTGTCTAATTTGTTTTATCTTTTTAGTACCTTTTGACTATCTTTCCTCTTTTTGTTTAATTTCTTCACACAAATTATATCGGTCATTCATGTCAAAAATGTTTCAAACTTCTTTCAAAAATGCCTGATTTGCATGATCTTGTTGTCGCTATTTTAGTGTTATATATATGTACTATTTTACTTGTAAATATGTACTCTTCACTTGTAAATATTCATTCTTCTACTTGTGAACACAAATGGTCTGAAAGCAACAAAGAGAAAAAGGGTATCACACAAAAATGTAGATTTACATCTATCTACATTTTTTGTGAAACTGATTTGGGCAAGAATAGAGAGATTGCAACTGCAGCAAAAGAACTTGGAATTATATTAGCTACCAGAAAGATTAACTTTGTATACGGGGGAGGCATCTAAGGCCTAAGGGGAAGTGTGGCCATTTTGCATCCATGAATGGAAGCAAAGGTTTGAGTGTAAGGGTAAAGGAGTTGGAAGCTCATACCTTTTCTTTAGGACAAGAGTTATAGGTTTAAAGCTTGCCTGAATGAATGGGATGAATATTCTACCATGCTCAAGCTTTCATTGCTCTACCCGGTGGTTTAGAGATGTTGGACGGCATTTCTAGGGTTGTATATTGGGCTAAGTTAAACTTTCACAAAAAGCCATTAGGATTGTTAAATGTTAATGTTTTTTATGATGATCTGTTGTCTTTTTTTGATCATGCTGTGTAAACAGGATTCATACCCCAAGCGACTCGCCATTCAATAATTTTTGCACTAACTGCCTATCAGTTGCTCAATCAACTGCAAACCTATGAACCTCACCCATATCTATTAGTAAGGCAAATAGGTGAGAAATCTTCATATAGTAGTCAGAAGCAGAATCTAGATACCACTCTTCAGTTGTAACTCTCCTTAACCTTTTGGTTTTACTTTTATCATTTTGGTTTATTGTGTGTTTGTGTTTAAAAAAACTTTCTCTAAGGTCTAGAAGACATTAGGGATAATGTCTGATTTAGCTTGGGGGAGGATTTGTAAAAAAATTGTAGTTAGTTAGTGAAAACCATTAGATGCATGGGGTGTGAAAAAATGATAGACCAAGGAGTTATTCTTAACTCCTGAGATGCATTTTATTAGTTACAAGTTTTTGTTTTTTTTTCTAAAATAAATAGTAAAAGTAAAAAAAAATCATCATGTTCAAGTGCTTTATAATGATCTTAAGAAGTAAATAAGTTCTAGGTATGGATCAATTGAATGTTGAGATTTTATCGCATGAATGAACAACTGATTGTTGCAATTGGTGATGAATTTTGAGATTGAATGAACTGAGTTTAAAAACCCCTAACCGTGAGCTTTTGAGCCTATAATGATTATTTCTCTTGTGTGTGATATTCACCTATTAAGTTGTCAGTCTAGAACTTGCTTTAAATCTGGTTGAAATTACGTCTCACATGCACATTCAAAAATGATAAAGGCATTCATTTTCTTTAGCAATAGTCAAATAACCAACCTTACAATTAAACGGTTGATAAGCCCCTTTGAGCCAAATTGATTTCTTCTTTGTTCTCAACTCATTAACATGTGTTTTACTGATATATCAAGTGCTTTTACTTAATTCAGAAGATTAGCGAAGCATTTGAAATTTTTGTGAAATAAGCTTTTGATAAGTGTGGGAGTGCACACATCAACTTTAGAGTTGCAGAGGTTTGTGAAAAAAAAGAGAAAAAAATGTAAAAAAAAAAAAAGAAGGAAAAAAATAGTAGTCGAATTGTGGGTTGTGGTGATGAGAGAAATTTATTTATAAGTTGGTCCATTTTTCAATTACTCTATTTCTTAAAAGTAGCCTTTCATATCATGTTTTATATTCCTTTTACCTTAACCCCATTACAACCCTTAATAAGTCCTTTTGATTTGAATTATCATGTGAATTAGGTAGTAGAGATTGAGATTTTTAGCAAGCCTATGGTAGTACAATTTTTTTTGGTTGAATTTGAGCAAAATACTTACCCTTAAATACTTGAGAGATTGAGAGAATGAGTTACACTTACAAACTCGGTTTATTCATTTTCAAATAAAGTTACCAGTCTATATTTTCGATTGATTCATGAATACTATTATCTCTCTCTTTTTTTAATTGTGTTCTTGCTTATGACTTGACACTTCTGATTTTATTGGAAGCATTTAATAGTCATTCATTGTCCAAGGATGTCTAAGAGCTAAGTGTGGGGGAATTTGATAAGTAAAATATTTTCATATTTATTTTCCCTTATATGATGATTTTGTGGACGATATTTGAGATTAATGTAATAAATTTAGGTGTAATTGATAAATACAGGATGATTTTGGCATAAATATTTTTATTACTATTATAATATGTACTTGTTTTATTTTTTGATAGCCACACAATAAGAGGAGAAAGGAGACCAATAATTGGACCGATGGGCTTGAAAATGGATAATTACTGTATCATCGGTACTATTCACTGGGTCACTATTCATGAAGGTACTATTCAGGACGGATTTCACTGTAATAGACGGAAGTCACTGTATCGGATGGAAGTATGATAGCAAACGCATTTATTATTGTAGCAACGCATTTTTTCCCTATAAATAGAGATCCTTGGCCACGCATTTATAAAGAAGGAGGAAGCGAGAGAGAAGTAGATGTTTCCTTCTCTAAGAGTGAGAGATATCTTCTCTAATAGTTCTGAATAAATTGTGTTATTTCTTATATTTAAATTTAGGCATTGTATTACTTTTCGCATGCCTCCATCTTGAAAGGCTTAGGTAGACCTCCTATATGGATGGGATAGGTTTGCTCCTATATGGATGGTATAAGTAGTGCTTCTACATGGATGGTATAGGTTGCCACCTACTTGGAAGGTTTTATCTCATAAATGGACGTCTAGATTTCTCCATTTTTCATGCATCTTTTGGCTGTATATTTATATTTTAGAATTTAATATTCAAGTTTTATACAGTATTTATGAGGTTTTCATTCAAGTTTTATGTAGCATTTATGAAGATTTCAATTTATTTTGGTTTTATTTTTTTAGCTAAATTTCTATTTTTCTAGGGTGATGATGTAGCTTACTAATGACGGACTGAATCTTTATTTATTAAATCTATTTTTAATTTTTTCTTCATGATTGAGTTTTAATTATTATTCTTAATGCTTTCGATTGATTGGCCATCTTTTGAATGATTTTATTATGCATGTTGAGACTGGAAGGAATGCTTGTGTGTAAATCCTATAATTAAAACCATAACTTACATATGAAACCGGAATATATTCATATGAGTTGTGTAGCCTTAATGAGTTCTATAAATCTTAATGCATGATTAATTTCTTAAATTCATATAGAAATATATTAGATTAGCAATTAATTATAGAATTGCTTGACTTTAGAAGAGGCTAGTAATTAAATGAGGGAAACTCGACTATTAATTATGTGGAATATTTTAGACTGGAATAAATAAGTGATTCAATCTGGAATTTGTTAAGTGAAATCTAGCCCCTAGGCCTTTTTCTTATAGTTGCTTTCATATTATTTGCACTCATATTTAATCATTTATTTATTTTGTACTTTCAATCACTAACTAATCAATCGACTAAATAGAATTAAAATTACTGATTTTGGTACTCAATGATCAATCCTCGTGGGAACGATATTCTACTTACTTCTGTATTACTTGATTACGACAGTGTACACTTGCACTATTTAATAGATCATCTAAACTCGTAACAAAGGCCACTCTTTTAAGTTACATGTTAGGCTTGGTAAAGTTGTAGAATACGTGGAATCGAGACACCCAAGCTGTCATAGAACCTACACATGATTTAATGGAGGAGGGCTTTGTTTATGTATTAGTGGATAGAGCTTATTTCTTCACCAACATGTTAGTAGCTTGTGGGGGGATCATCAAGGATCATGAGGGCAGGCCAATTGAGTCTTTCATGTTTGATATGGGATGAGGGGATCCTCAGTAGGCAGAATTGTGGGCTTGCCTAATTGGATTATGAAGAGCTTGGGATCGTGGATTTAGGAAGATAACTATCAAAAGTAATTGTTCTCAAGTGGTTGAGCTGATTCGACAAGGATCTTCTGAGCTTCATACAAATGAGAAATTATTGTTGAAATTAATAGTATGCTGTAATGACAATGGACTGTGAGGATTAATACATGTAGTCGAGTGGTGACCCATGAGGCTGACAAACTTGCGAAAAGGGCTCTAGCATGTTCTCACAGACTTTACTATGCACCATCACCAGAAGGATCACTTATTGCTTATCCAGTAGAGTAGTTGTTTCTCTTTCCATTGTATGAAAAAACACATTCTTCTTTTAATTTGGACCCCCAACACCCTCCCACTCTCTCAAACACAAGACAACACATGCTTCATACTTATTCACTTTAATATTTGGACAACACCCACACACTCCTCATTTCTCCATTTTCATTAGGCCAATACACCTATCTTTAGCTTCACATTCAGACAGTACAAGGGTAGCATACTCTTACAATCAATTGTCCAACCTTATTTTCATTTAAATCAATAAAAGACCAACACCTCGATTCACTCTCAACGACACACCTATTAATTAAAACATTCTCTTACTCCCTCATTTCACCAAGTCGACTAGAGCAAAAGAAAGAAATAGAAAGAGTGAGAGAGAGAGTTGAGTGAAGGAAGATGAAGGTGAGAGTAGTTTCCGAAGAAGAGGAAGAAGAAGAAGTCAATCACCATAGGCAAGCCTGGAATATTGTTTTGGTGAGTTTTAGAAGGGAAAATTGTGTGGGAATATAGGTGTTCATGATTTTTGGAAATTTGTATGCAAATCTGGAATTTATTAAAGTTGTAAGTGCATGCTGTTTGATTTGCATCCAGTGAGGCAGTCTTGTTGTCCAATAGATTTTGTGGGCCAAACCTGGTCCAAAAATTATGAAACTTGGTAGGATTAAAGTAGAGATGCATATCTTTAATTTGTTAGGGGGTACATAATTTTTGGACTTGTATATTAAAAGATATGCATTTTTGAAGTTGTGCCCTGTTTCTGGAATGTAATCTGGAACAGGGGAAGCTTTGCAAATTTCTAGGAAAATCTGTTATTAGTGGCTAGCTTGGGTATTTTTCCATAAAAATACATTTAAAGAGGTTCATTTAATCGTTTGAATAATTCAATTTGGATTTTTCTAGAATTAATTATGAATTCCCAAAGTTGACTAAAAATCTGCCAGTTTTTTAGAAACAGTGAAACTGCATTGTGTATAATTGCATTGTTTAGAAACTGTGTTAACTACATTAGATAAATAGTAGAATTTGATGAAAAGGTAGTAATAGTTCAGGTAATAATCAGTTACTTGTAAATTTAATTTATAGAAATTTGAAATAGGCCAAGCCAAAACTAAAGGTTAGGATCAACAAAGGAATTGAGAAAGGAGTCAGGTAGTAACTTTTTCTTACATATACTATGTGATTATTATATGTTTGATATGTCGTTATCTATAACATGAGCATAGTATCTCGGATACACACATTAGCTTAGTTGTGGTTTGGGACCCAACGGAGGAGCAGAGTGCAGCCAGGGTTGCAAACAATTGTTTGGCCATAGACAGTATACACACAGCATTCTATTATCTTACATAATATGGTGTGTTGCATGTTTATTTTCATATTTTATATATCAGAAAAGCATGTTACTACTGAGATTCGCTCGAATCTCACCCTTTTTCAACATTTAAAAATATTCCAGCTTAAGGTAGTGACTTTAAGTGCAAAACTGTAAATACTGGTGACTAATGTTCCTGTTCAAGCGGGAGTGCTGTTGGTTATCTTTAGCTGTAACTTTTATTTCAGTTAGACTCTGTATATGTTTTTCAAACCATATAGGGATTTCTTGTAATATAAACAAACACTTATTATCAATATATTTCAGCTATTTCTATATGCCCTTTGAACTATGCATTTATTACTCTGCGAATATCAAAAGTTAAGGGGTTTGATAATTATAAAGAGCTTTACAAATCTATTCTTGCTGGCTCAGTGGAGGCCTTAGCTAATATCCTCTTGCTGATCAAGACTAAGCCAAATGTGTCATTTTCATTGGTTGCTCACCAAGGCAATTGTGCTGCAGATTTCCTTGCAACTTCTAGCAGAAGAAAGGTGAAGTCCAATGGATG
Organism: Inga laurina; assembly: GCA_963855925.1. NCBI lineage: Eukaryota > Viridiplantae > Streptophyta > Magnoliopsida > Fabales > Fabaceae > Inga > Inga laurina. Next base: position 58,055,051 of record OY979701.1, read on the forward strand.
GTTGGCGATAGCACCAACTCTCTTAATTGATGTACTCATGTATGACATGGATGGTCAGAGGAATGGAGGCTTGGGGTAATCAAGTGAGGTGGCTTCTTGTATGGGTATTGGTTGATTTTCTACAGGAACAAGTTAGTTTGTTTACTACTTTACTAATTGTTTCTGTTCAATAGGTTGTGACTAGGTTATTTTTTCTTGTTTAGTGGTGTGTTAGCTTGTATTTGTAGGTTTTTATACGGGTTTTTCTTTGGGCTTCATCTATTGGTGACTTTACTACATTCTTTATGATTAATAAAATTGACTCGTTTGCTAACAAAGCACTCAAACATGTTTTACATTTCTACTCAAAATAAAATCATATACGGTGGACTGTTTCAACAGTTTATGAGTTTTGAGTCCAAAACAATAGTAAAGTAAAAATATAATGCATATGTGGAAAATATGTAATTGTTAATATCCCATAAGCTAGTGTCATTTTCGTTTTGGACAACCAGCTTTTTTAGGGTGAACTAGTTTGGATCCTCAGTATTGTTACAAATAATGCCAAGGCATACGACCGCCTGCATTGGAATTTTGTGTTGACTTGCCTGGAAGAGCTCCAAGTCCTTGCCAAACCAAGGAAAATATCAAATAGCATTAAAAACAATTTTTTTCTCAAAAGAAAAATATAAAAAATTCATGAATTTTGTATGCATTTTATCCAATATTTTATCATGGAAAAAAAATTGCAACACGTGGGCATAGTAGCAATAAAGAGTAGCGGAATATACATGGGAGAATGCATGAAATTAATGCAGAGCTTGGAGACGAATATTGTTCGTTCTGAAAAAAAGTAATACACCAATGAGACTACTGTTGGAGATATAAGCTACATGTGGGTGTGTCAAATGGAACAAGTCCGACATTGCTTGGGAAAGAGAGAATGCTAGTGTATATATTACACCTTGTGAAGTTGGGCTAGTAAATAGGCCAAGAGGAAGAGTGGGCTCGCGCACACAACAAAGGGCCACCATGAGGCAAACGTAGTGGAAATCCTGCGATTTCCCCCTACGCGTGAATTAAATGCGGACTGGGCACTTTTTATCAAATGTTTTGGAAAAATCTACAATTTATTTTTGTGAAAATGGCTTACCGGAAAAAACCAGTTTTAGGGCATCTGAATTTTGAAGCATCAGTATTTCCGTTACAGAGGTCATAGGTCAGATTTTAAAATTGCTAAACGTATATTTTAAAATTGGAAAACGTCTATATTAAATTACCAAATGTATTTGGTCCTTCAATGTTCAGAAACGGCCTCATCATGTGGGTTTATTATTGTGTAACCGGCGGTTTAATGGTATTTATGCTGATTAAAATATTGCCCAACGTTCAGAAGCATGGAGGCCTATAAAAGGTGCTGCCTGCAAGAGGTTCAGGCACCCAGCTCAGACATTCGAGCCCTTTCTTCCTCTCTGACATCCCTCTGTTCTCTCTACCTTATAGTTGTTTCCATTTTGTTGTTGTTCTGTTTGCCCTGTGTCTGCAGGAAGAATCCGTTTTATCCTGGGGAGTGCCGCTTCCAGTCAGCCGGTGGTCGCGGAATAGCTCTTAAGGACATCGTTCTTCGGACGTAACTCGGATTACGGTGCATTTGTAGGGGTTTACCAAAAACTATATGCATCCATCCTAATGCATCGATGAGTCTCATCACACCTGATTCTACCCCCTTCATTACTGATTCTAGTACTTTTCCCCATTTAGCCTTTAAATGCGCCATTACTTTTATTCTGACCAAACAATTTTCGTCTCCAAGATCTGCATTAATTTCATGCATTCTCCCGTGTATATTCCTCTGCTCTTTATTACTACTATACCCACGCCTTAAAATTTTTTTCCCATGACAAGTTATTGGATAAAATGCATATAAAATTCATGAATTTTTGATATTTTTCTTTTGAGAAAAAAATTGTTTTAAATGCTATTTGATTTAGGGTGAACTATCTTATTCGTTGTGTTCTATGCAAATCTTGTGGGAGTCAAGCAAGTCCTCCCATGGGCTCTACCAAGGTGACCTATTAACACCTGATCTCTTTGTAATTTGCACGGAAAAGTTGACTTAGCATATTCTGTTCAGGATGTGATAATGAAAATTCGAATTTTGTTTTGGTGAAAGGATTCAAAAGTTAGATTTGCAAACATCTTATTTTTCAAACTTAAACGGGAGAATTATTGTGCAGTCTCAAATAAGCAATCTAATCACTAAAGAGTTTTACTAACAAGTGAGAAAAATGTAACTTATTGTCATTTCTAGGACTACCTCTTATTTTCTTGTGAGATGTTTTATTGCATAGTAATTCTCCCAATTTAAATTTGATGAAAAGTTTTAGTATGTTAGAAGCAATTATCGTCTACAGAGATGAGGTGGAGCATGTGTCAGCCCCTTCAGGATAGACCTATGTGACATGAGGGATTTTAATTTCATTAGGGACAACACCAAAAGTTAGAGGACAAAATTAAATTTATCCAGGACAAAACTTGATGGAAATCAAAGGAAAAGATTGAGTTCTCTTTTGAAAGATGCCAAACAACAATGGGAGTAATAGTAAGTTAGTAACTAGAAAAGACATTCTCATGTGGAAGACAACCTTTAGCAACACTATAAGGCTAATATTGTTTTTAGTGTGATTTGCAAAAAAATAGTCATATAAGGATGGCATAATGGGATGTGGAGGCGTTATCAAAGATCGTATAGGAAATTCAATTGAAGATCTCATGCGTAATATAAAACATGGAGATCCTTTGATGGATGAACCTTGGGCGTGCCTTATATAGGTCTTAAAAGGCCTTGGGATGCGAACCATAGAGGAGTCTGCTTGTGAAATGATTCTTCATATGTAATTAAGCTTATCAAGGATGAAGATAATAGTCTTCAGGTGTCAACTAGAATTTAATTCAGGAAAGTCAAGATATGCTCAAATGTGATTTGGTGGTTGATCTTGAATACATTAAAAGAGATAGGAACTTCGAAGTTGATATGTGGGCTAAGCATGCTTTAAATATGCCCCAGATTTCACTTGGTTCCTTTACATGAATTTTATTTGTTTATATTCTTGTAATATAGAGTAGTCTATACCACTTCATACATTATAAAAAAGGCATGCTCTTTTGCAAACCTTCCTAATGTATTTGAATTAGTATCATATTAGTAACCTTAGTACTTAGATACTATGAACCCACATAAAAACAACACTCAAGTTTTTCTAGGGGATTACTTGATTACCTTTCTTCATGTTTTTCAGTGCAGAAATTAGCCCTAATTCAATATGAAGATAAGAAGGTAAAGAGTATAATATATATATATATTGAGCGCATTCATTTTCAATTAAAAATACATAAATTTTATTCCACAACAAACCATTTGCCATTTATTTATACTCAACGCATACATAGTACAACACATGACTGGTGGATTTCATATAAAAGCAGCTCCATTTTTTTATACCCAACACACACATTTTACAACACGTAATAATTAAGTGTACTTCATGTAGAAGCAGCACAAGTTAATTAATACCCAACACATACTGGTGTTTATACCCGATAAATGGCATATCAATTGCCATTTAATATTGTTGGAGGGTGTGCTTCATAGAGAAGTTGCAAGCTTCAAAGCTGGTATTTCATTATTCCCTTTGGTTGGGTATGCACTAGAACAATTTATGTTACATTGCTCTGGGGTGGAACTAGTGTTTCTTTTGATGATGATGTAGCCTTGATCACCCCAGTTGGTCCCCTTAGTTTTTGACAATCCAATAATCTTGACCATCATTCGATGAACTATATCCCACTATTAATACAGCATGATTATGTTTGCATGAACCAATGCCTAAAAAATCAACTCCGTTAACGATTCCCTATCAAAGTTATGAAAACAACTGTTAATTACTTTTCAAATGTGTCTGGTTGGATGGTAACTAGAGATGAAGTAGTGGGGTAATGAAAATTAGGCTTTCACCCGTGTAGGAGTTAAATTCCGCGATTACATACAGGGAAACACTAACAGGTTGCTTGTAAACAAAACAACGAAGAGAACTCTCAGATATAGGAGTGTGGTACCAATACTTATAGCCATTAATAGTAGTGATTATGTTTTGGGCCTGCATCCAAAACAAACAAAAAATAGATTTTGCTGAACTCCTCATAACTTATATCTAAAAATTTGTTCAAAACTAGATGATAGTCGTTGGATGACTTTCTTTTTGCATGTTTCTTTCTGATATACTTCAGGTTACTTTTGTAAATCTGAAATATAGCTGTCTGCTCTTCTAGGGTTTAGTATTCTCATTTAGTCTTCTTCTTCCACATTTGGAAAAGATGGAAGACTTCTTTTTCAGAACTGAGCTTGTCTAGATCTAGATTCGAAATGGAATACTCATCAAGCACACTAGATGCGAGACAAATTAAAGCATCCCAAACCAAGAAAAGGGGAAGCAATTTAGTGATAAGAGAACTCACTGTGCACTCAAAGGCGATAGATATCAAGCGTTTGGATTGTGGTTGTTGTATAGCATTGTTCCATCACAATCCCTCTATCACAGGTCACATTTTTTAAATTAAATTGAGTTTGCTTGCTTATCATCTGAAAAATGTGATGAAAATAAAAAATCTCACATCCTTTTATTCATATATTTAAACTAAATTTATGCTGAGTAAGAGTCACATCATCAGCTACCAACATTAATTAAAAGTACAGAGATCAATACATATAATTAAAAAAAAAATTATAAGGCCCTAATAAAAAATTTACTAAAATCAATATAACATATAAATCTCTTCCACCCAGCCACTTCCTTACACAACTTATCTTCAGCTATAGGCACATTTCACTGTCACAAGCTGACCTCCTAATATCTCGGGCTACGTGTAAGCTATTGGCTCATGAAAGTGACTTTAAACTTAGCTGTCATCCCTGCTCAAATTGAATTTCAAGTTTCAAGCTCCCCGCCTAAATCATTTGTCTTCATTGCTATATAACCCATGATCGTCATTACAGTATCCTTAGTTGGTTGGGTTCTGTTTATCTCCTTAGCATACCAAGCAATTTCGGACCAACATATGTCTCCTCTTCAAGTACATACGATCTAATGGTGCTTTACAACATTCGTTCCTTCCTCTGTTTTTCAGCCAACTATAAGAAACTCATCCTTCATCTTTTTCAATCCCGTTTTCTCTCGCATTACTTTGTCCTTTCTCTAGGCATGGTAAATTTTTCACAAGAGTTAGTTGCATGGCGTCCATCCAAGGAAGAATCATAGTTTCAACACTGGTGTAACCTGACTAAAATGTCTTACTCTGATGCATGAAGTCTGGATAGGGGCGCTATAGTCTCGACACTTATGTTAGGAACTGGGTTGTCTGACTGTGGGCTACTACAGGCATGCATTAATCCTTATTTCTATACTGAAATGGAATGGAAAAACAGGACCCAACTAAAGAAGCACTTGGGCAAGTTTGCTTTTTGTAAGTTAGAAAAATTATTGAAGGCACATCATGGCAAAACTATTAGAATAAGTATTGAAGGCACATGACGCATTCTCAATAATAGCTGATGAAGCAATTGAGGATATCTGGCTAAATCAAAATTAATGCTCTGGTACGAGTTTAAGTTGTTTTTCCTCCCCGTGAATGACCAATAAATCTTTGGATGACTGTAATAATTCTTTAATACTGAACTTCATTCTTAATGTCAAATGTAGCCTTTGTTCGTTATCACTATCATCTTACAAATGTATTAGGTGCTTAATTACAGTTTGCAGTGCTTAAGATGTGGCATGGTGGAAAGATTGAGCTTCAAGTATGATGATGTCTAACTCTAACGACATGAAGCTTAAGTCATAAATAAATATTATTAGTTAAATTTAATAAATCTGTTTAAAGCACATAAGCCATTTTGTTGTCATGTCATTATGTTGACCACACAGATTCATGCTTTTCAATGGTTGATTTCATTCTTTTATTCTATATATTATGTATTATGTATATATGGACATTTATTGATTTTTTCTTCCCTTTTGCAGATAACCAACTTTTTCCCTGCTTACTTGCTTTACTATTGCTCTATCTGCTAACATACATGAGAGTGTCAGTGTGGTAATATTGTTCTTCCATTGTCTTTGTGAAAAAAATGCTTGACTGTTTTTTTAGGTTTGTCATGTACTGTATTGGGAAACTCTTGAGTAGTAGCTAATCTTTGACTATGTTTTAATGGATGGATGACTATCGTAGTATGTTAAATCCTTCATCATGCCCCCTCCTTCTACCTCTTCTACCAAGCATTCTTATAGAACTCTACTTTGTTCATTGTAGTTCTTTGCCGAGACAAGTGCTTTGTTTTTTAGTGGTGCTCTATTTTTTGCATCACATATGGACAAAGCTAACTTTTGGCTACATATCTATATGAAAATAAGGGTTCTTCAAACGTGGGAATGTAACCAGTCATAGTTATAAAGCAAGTAAAAACTTAAGCATTGTTAAGTTCGGTTACCATGTTAAGTTATTTTGATACAAGTTTATCTTGACTTTTTGATTACTAGTGGGTTGCAACCAGTCTCTGCATTAATGTATCCAAATTTCTGGTGCAAGTTGAGTTTATTTTGATGCTTATCTAAGGAGGTTGAGGATTTAAAGAGGGATGGAGTTACTGAACCTTCTAGCTGAGTAATTTTCTATTGATAGGAAAATTAGAGAGGATGTTCATTTGTGATGGGGGAGTTTATGGTCTCCCTTAATATTGTTGATAGACTCTGACCTATATATAACTATGCCTTTAACATAGTGTTTATATATTATCTATGCATTTTATTTATTTATTTTTTTTTTGCAAACATCACTTTGCTAATTGGTTTATCTACTCTGTATAATTTTGTGATTTATAATCATTGTTATTTGAAGTTGAATTCTTTAACACAGTATGTAGAGGACTAAAGTCTTAGTTGTACCCATTGATCAGGTGGCAAGTGGCTTTGAAGACCACATAACAATGTGTACTGTGTACGAGTTTGTTATGATGCAAAAGTTGAAAACTATGAAGCATTCAATGTTGGCTATTAAGCATTTTTAGTCAAAAAGGTGTAAGCTTAAAATAGCATCTGTGCAACCTTTATTTTTCCTTCTCAAACACAGCAGATTGTAAAGAATGGCAATTTTAGATTGCGGTGCATATGAGTAGTAATATTTGTCGTAGACTATTTTAACCTACGTTTTGTCTTATTGTGTAAGTCTCATACAAGCAATAAATTAATAGCAAATAGCATGAAGCTGAGAATACAAATGAAACAAAGTCTTATTCACAAAAGCAACTTGATCGTAGCAATGAAAATAGTAAAGCTTGGGAAGGTACAATTTTCTAAGTCAAAAAAGTATGTCATCCTAATCTCCTCTAGGTAAGAGATACTACAATTTTCACAGTTAAAACTTGCAATGGGAACCCTAGATTTTGACTCTATACATGACTGAACCTTAGCTTTTTCCTACTACTTTTTTTAATGAATCTTTACACTTTATGAAGGAAACCATTTGTTTAAATCTTAGTGAAAGGTAATTATATAAAAGATAGGCTTTCCTTTTATAGTGTTTTGTAGGATTCGTAGGTGGTGTCAGTGTTTGGTTTGAAAGGAAACTGCCTATCAATTACTTGAAAAGTTTTCCTTCGCTTCCAGGTTATATAGTTCCTACTTTTGTAGTTTCGATAATTGTTGTTAATGAAAGTGAATGTGGGTGCAAGAACAAAATGAAAAATGTTGTTGAAGTTATATTAGATGAACCTTTTTTAATGAAATTTATATCTTAGTTTTAGTTATTTGTATATGACATGATTATTATTCTGCTGAAGTTCTTATTTGTACAAAACGGTTTGACATTAAAAGTTTGAAGTAAATGAAGAAGATTGATAAGAAAAATCTCCCCATCGCTTGCAATTACCAAACGCACAAGGCTTGAAATTGAGCCACTTTTGTGAGTAATTTTCTATCAATAGAACATTAGAGAGGAAAGGGATGCCATCAGAGTTTAGTCAAATCATGCAATGCTAACTTCCTGAAGGCGGTGTTCTTTACTTAACTAAATCTAATGTATCAATGACGAATGCCTTAGGAAATAGTCTGAAATTATCCTTTATTATAATTTTTAACATAATATTATCTATTTCACTTAGATGCATTTCATTTTTAAAAATGAAGTTGACGATGTAATTAGGAAATAATCAAGATGATGAGATTAAATTACCTTTTCTATGTGTCTATTTTTAAAACTATTGAATTAGCGGAAGTGCCTCAAACTTGATGTTAATTTATTACTGACATTTTTTTCTACCAACCAAATAAAGGTCAAAATAATAAGCAATTCTTTTACCTTCTCTCTCCTACTTAAAAAGAGAGCAAATATCCAATTGGAGGGAGGTTAAATTATGAAAAGATAGAATGATTAGCAATAAATTTATTGCTTGGAGAACAGTGCAATAATTATACATATATTCATCTTGCTTTCTACCTTTACTTTTATGAAATGACTTTGGTTCTGTAAAGCACACTTCTTATAATTGTGGACAAAATTTTTTATTCAATAATATCATGATACTTTTGTTATTCGTTTGTTGTTGTGGGAGATAGTGGAAGTGGATACAAGAAGATCACAACTAATATTGTTTATACAATATTTAGGAATATGCAGGCATCATTAAATTTTAATGTATCACGTAATAAAAGCATGTAACAATACATTGTTGTGACTTTTGATTTACAAGTTACTGGTGTGATACTATTGCTTTTTATACAAGGAGATATTTAGGAATTGTTATCCATCATCCTACTGAGTTGTGTCAGTTTAAATGTTTTATAAAGAAAATTTTATCATTGTTATTTTGATATAATTGTAGTTCTATATGATTTAAATAATATTATATTATATCAAATTCATTGTATATAAAAAATAGGGCGAAGGTGTAAATTTGGTAATAAACAATTTGGCCCGGAGCATCCATAAGACTTATCTATTTTCGGGTGCAAAAATAGAAATAAACTATTTTTTTTTGGAGCAGATTTAGCGACGCCGTTTAAAAACACTTAACTGTTGTTACTTTTTGAAATGCAGGTCCTAACAGGCTTCTCTCTCTATATTATTTTAATATTTTTTTAATGGAAAAATATCACTTAGGCCACATGGAAAAAATTTCATTTCAGATAACCTCTAAAAGATTCTGAAATATCACTGCATCCCTTGGGTTAAAATAAAATTAAGCTCTGTCAGTAAAAATAAATTAAGCTTTGCAGTGAGATTTCAGAATTTTTTGGGCCTTAACTGAAATGAAATTGTTTCCATGTTGCTTAAGTGATATTTTTCATTAAAAAAATATTAAAATAATACAGATGGAGAAGTCTATTAGGATCCACATTTCAAAAAGTAACGGCAGTTAAATAGATTTAACGGTGTTGCTAAATATGCTCCAAAAAAATAGTTTATTGCCATTTTTACACCAAAAAATAGATAAGTCTTATGAATGCTCCGAGTGAAATTATTCATTGCCAGATTTTGCACCCTTGCCCTAAAAAATAATGAATTTTAAAATATCAAATATAGAAAAATAACATCAAAATGGACAAGCTCTCTGTACAACGCACGAGAGGTATATGCTTGTATTATATATTATGTTCCTCCAAGCCATCCAGCTAAATGGCTTCTTTATTAGTTACACACACAAATCACTATCATAAGCCGCCTCCCACTTTTTTCGGACTCCGTGGCAGTCAAACCTCCATGACAGTGATGTTCGGCTAGAAAAGTAAGCCTCGTTGCCATGTTTCCTTTGACTGCCACAGGGTTTGAATTTTCCCGTCACGTCCATCTCCCTTCATAAAGCGTTTTACCATTTGTCATTTTCTACTATTTTCTTGTACACACCAGTTTTTCCTCGAGATACAAATCTTCCCCTGTTCATGTTCACCCACTAACTATTATCATTGTGTATTCATTCTGTAGCCCACGGACCACCTTCATAAAGTACTGGCTATATATGCTGTTATATTTAATTAGCATGTTCAAAGCCGCCTCCTTTTTACCTTCCATTATCATAGACGTCTTCGAACTGGCTATACCCATCTATAACACTTACAGGCGGGTGATGGGTATGACAACCATGCTCTCCGACGAGGTTAGACACCGGATTATGTCGCGTATGTCTAGAGGCCAGTGCTATGGTTTTGCTAAGGTGCTCTGTTTTCAACTTTCTTCTTCCTTATTGTCAACTCTAACAGATTACAGATTTATGAATGTTAATTTCTTAGCAGCCTATGCTTTTTGGATGAATGTCATGTTTTTAATCTGTACTAACAACCTTTGCTACCTGCTTCCAACGTCTTCTTTCTCTTTTTCAATACCTCTTTGGCTTGATATTTGAATGCTTCTGAAATGAATGTCCCCCTTTGCTTTGAGTTTGCAGTGGTGAAGGAGGAGGCTGACCACAAATATGAAGGTTGCAAACTCTACTGAGCAGGTGTAGCCGCAAGAAAAAGAGGAAGCATTAATTCAATCCAATGAACCCATTAGGGGTTACGTGTTTTTAGTTTTTCCATTTTGCTTTGGTCTTTTTTCTCACATATTTGTAATGCTTAAAAAGATAAATGTTACTGTACCTAGCCGTGGTACCAGTGGAATGACAGATACCTGTTTTCATTTTTTTGAGTAATATCTATTAATTATATGCTTTGTTTCCTTCACTCTGTGGATGTTCATTGCTTAATGGCAGGCGTTTTATTGTATTTCAAGACTTTAAATACCAAGACAACCCAAATAGTTTTTATGTTTATTCGTTTTGTCTACTCCCCCTCTGTAACAGGTTCGTAAAACGACCTTACTATCTTTCCATTTTTTCTCACCATAGTAACCTCTCCCCAGCTACAAAACTCAGCATGTTTTTGCTCATTATCACCAGTTCTTCACGATTTTTTTCCATGTTCAGTAGGTTGCCCGACGGTTGTCTCCTATAGTGATGCAACTAGCCTGGTGATTGACCCTCCTATTACTGAGGTGCAATGGATGAAGCAGTTGATGATGTAACATTAATCTGTTCTCAGGGATTGATTTGTGTTTAAGTTTGTCATTACTCCCTGTGTGGTCTAACCATTGCGGATGATTGTAATAATTACTTCACTCATTACTTTGTACTCCATGTCATTTCATTATCGCCAGGATTGTTTTTAATTTTTTCAAACTTTGCTTTATGACTCCTTCCAACGCTTACTTTCTAATAATTATTGCCATTCTTAACGTAACTGTCAAAGTGGCTATTCAATTATGTGCAAAGCCGACGTTAAACGCTTAATGTCTTATTCTTTATTTAACTGTCAAAGTGGTATCCATCATCCTTTTTCCTCAAATTAATTCATCTATACTTTCACTATTGCAAACATAGCTTGGCACATTGGTCCATTAGCATTTCGAGCCTACTTTCAGGGCCTCCAATATATTATCATATTTCATCTCCAACTTTTCTTATTTATTCATTTATTAGTATTTTGTGGTACATTACTCTCTGGTTAAAGATTAACTTCAACTTAATGTTTGTAGGATAGTTAGGCCGCTCACTATTGATAAACTTAACTACATTATTATTACTAATTTCTAACTGCCAATTACTCATTAGTACAATACTCTTTTTTTTTTTTGGCCAATTGTACAATACTCATTACTTCACAGGGAAATGAGTGCACAATTTAGTTAATAAAAGCACACGAGTAACATAATTTCCTAAGCAGCCACAATGCAACAATTCAAAAACGGTTCTACCTAACTTCGGAAAAAAAAAACCATACTACCCATCTTCATCATTTGGAACTATTTTGCTTGATGTAACTACAATATTCAAGTTGGAAATGTCAATGCATTTGTCATATCTGACCCACATATTTGAAGGTCACCGAATTACCTTTGTATTGTCATCCTTTACATTTTAACTTGCGATATGATTACTTTTCTTTACTGTAGTTTTTTGTTTTTATTCATTCTCATGCAATTTCATTATAGATCTGTCCCCTTCACTTGCAACCTACACATTCTTCACTTTAATGGCTACTTTCTCTATTCTTTCCCATTCTTAGAATCTGTCATTCTGTTGATCGGCTGCTTTTATTATTTTTTAAAAATATTCTATTCTATTGAATTTGGTTTCGTTTTCCACCCCATACTTCTCACATATACGCTCCCTCTGCCTTTGCTTCGAGGTTACACGCTAACTTTTCTGTTTCCCTCCATAGTCTAATGACACTATATTATGATATACTTTAGTTACTTTTCTTTTAGTGTCATGCTTTTCATTTTGTCATTACCGTGAAATTTCATTTTATACCGTCCCCCCTCACTTCCTGCTCCATCTTTCCCACATACAGTTCTTTTTTCTCCATCCTTTACCTTCACTTCTCTTTTGACAATGTCTTTAATACTCTGTTGTATTGCATTTGGTTTCCTTTTGCAGCTCCATCGTCCTTTTTCCCTTGACGCTTTCTCTTCCCTTGCTCTATCTAGCTCCATACATACAAATGGTAACTGTCAATCAGCATTGACCACGCATATATCTAGGTGACAGGCTACCTTTTCTTTTTCCCTCCATAACACTACTATATTATGATACTATAATTATTTACTTTCACTATTGTGCTTTTGTTTTTACTCATTACTGTGAAAGTTCAAATCATACCTGTCCCCTTCACTTGCTCACTCCATTTTTTCCACGTTGAGGCCTTCTTTCTCCATCCTTTACCTCCTATTCTCTGTTTTCAATGTTTTTAATATTATATTGCACTGCGTTTGGTTTCCTTTTGCAGCTTCATCCTTTTTCTCTTTCCGATTACTCTTCCCTTTCTCTGTCTCGCTCCACACATACGAATGGTAACTGTTGATCCGTATTGACCACACATATATCCAGGTACCAGCTTTACCTTCATTTTTTTGTCCTTCGTATAATAACACTATCTTATTAAACACTGTTCCGTTTTGCAGGTCACTAATATACCCCTTTATATTGTCCCCTGGATACTTACATTCCATTTGCCATATACCTCACTAAAGTACAGGTGCCTTTTTCCCTTAGCATTATCATCCTTCGCTTATGTCACTACCATTTGATGCTCTTCATTCTCCATGTTGCCATTCTACATTATTTTACATATTTTAAATTTAAATTAATGTTGTCCTTTTGTTTCTCATCGTATCTTAGTAAAAACTATGAGTGTCGAAACTATCCATTGCCTTTCACCTGTGCCCTTTTTATGTCTGCCTCAAACATCTTACTATTCAAACGTCCTCTACCTTGACACCTACTATTTCCATCTCCGGTCCTAAATATAATACAAAGTTGAATTTTTTTGGAGAGATTAAAAAAGCTAAATAAATTACTTAATTATATCATATGTTATATATAAGTTAATTAGTTAAACTAATTAGTTTGGAGAACAAAATAAAAATAAAAATATTCTAAAGTAATTTAATAGCTTTCTTAATTTTTCCAAAAGAGTTAACTTTATCTTATAATTAGAATTGGAGGAAGTATCATTTTTCATGGCAGATGGCCTACCATTGTTTATTCCCTGCAAGGCCATTCCTTCTTTGCTTTTCTGTCCTACTGCTCAATACATGCCAAAGGTTGTCATGTTACCTTCCCTCCAGTCTTCCCTCCTTTCCCACTTTTCAGGTTCAGTCCTTCCTTCTAACCACACCCTAGCTGATTATTCCCATTTTGATGATATTGTTGCTACTGCATCCTTTTACTTTTCTTAACCTATTTCCTCATTCCTTAGACAATCTGTCCTTATCATGTTGCTACATGTTCCATTTGGCAAAATTTACCGTTAGCAAACCTCATCAAAAGCACAAAGTTAATTATTTGGGATGCGGCCCCTATAGTCCAATGCTTTTGAATTGAAGCATTTGATATAAATTTGAAGGACATTATGCAGTGCAATCATGCTTTTAGAGGAAAGTGTCTTCTTATGGGTGATGATTTTAGGCAAATACTTACAAAATGGTTGTTAGATGTTGGGGATGAGAATTTAGGGGAATCTAGTGATGATGTTGCTGATATTGAGATCCCTGAAGAAGTTATGATACGAAACTCAAGTGATCCCCATAAATACAATTGTGCAAGCGACATATGCTAACATTATGGATAGCTTAAAAGTCAATGAGTACTTCAATGACAGGGCTATTTTAGCTTCAATGATTGAGATGGTCAACAAAGTCAATGAGTTTATGTGTTCCAATCTTCCAAGTGAAGAATATGAGTTCCTTAGTTGTGATACTGTTTGTAAGTCAACTGAAGATAGTGACAAATTTGACAACCTGTACACCACAACCATAACTTATGTTGTTAAAAATGTTTAGTCTATGACCCGCACTATGTTCTTAAGTCATTCCTATGGCAATAAATGATATAACTTCAACCATAACGTGTTGGTCTGTGTTTTGATGTACGCATACTACAACTGCTGGTATCACTTCATATTTCCGTTGCATGGACATTGATCTTTATGGAGTACTATTTTTTGCTTTATAGATAATGATAAGTTGTATTTTATTTAGTATAATCTCCTGTGCAACGCACGGGTAGCACATGCTCGTTTAATTTAAAAAGGTGATTTTTTTCTTTTATAAACTTACATATTAATTTTTTTTTATTTAATCTATCCAAGTTTAGGAGCGTCCACCCCTTTATTCCATTACATTACAAGGGGCCGAGAGAGTCTAATTTTCTCTTATATGATGAGAAGAGAGTCGCAGATACAACGTGCGACCGCATAATTCACAAATAAATGCACTAATCAATGGATGAAAATTGAAGAATTTTATTGTTTTGTCTCCATCTTATTCAATTGAAAAATATAACTGTGATTATTTTGTTTAATTTTATGTCAATTGGATTATAATGTAGAAAACCATGAGAAATTAAGTAAGGAGAAGCAAACGTATAACACGGTGGCTCTTGCTGATTCTGCACGTTGTGTCCCTACTCCCTACTTCCGCAATAATGCTGAGTGATGAAGATTAAAATATTCTCAAGCCTTGTCTACTGTAGTAATTAACAAGTTTAGTGTATGTTTACTAAAATGACTTCATATTTTTTAAGAAATAATTCCCCCCCCATGGTCACGAGTCGCTAGCACCAAATCCCTTACTAGCACCCACCAATATCGGCCGGCTGTCGGAGCCACCACCGGGGTGACATGATAAACATTAGCAAATGACTTCGATGACACCTGAACTTTGGACCTCATGGTTACTAAATATATGTATGGATATTGCGCCATTAGAAAAAGAATGCAAATTATTATATATAATAAACTTAGGTTATTATAAAAAGAATGCAAAAAGTTTATTATTATATATAATAAACTTTCTTCTGAGAAAGTAGTTGTCAATATTGTAAATAGAGATGCTAGCGTAAAAACAAGTTGTTGTAAGTGTACTTGTCAATTTGTTATGATGTAGTTGTGAACTTGTTATATTGAAGTTGTCAATTTTTGTTAGGCAGTTGTTAATGGAGTTGTCAACATAAAAAAAAATGATAGTTGTTAATGTTGTTGAACTATTTGTTAATTCCATCTGATTCCTATTATAAGATCTAATTGACTCTTTCTGGAAAGGTTAAGGAAGCTAAATAAGTTAATAATATATGTTGTGTATCATCTAGTTATATATCAGTTTATAAGTCAAAAAAATTAGTTTGGTTTTAACTTCCTTAATTTCTTCAAAGTAGTCAATTGAGTCTTATATTAAGGATCGAAGGTAATATAATACATTTGTGAACTTGTTAAATTGAAGTTGCTAATTCTTGTTGGGTAGTTATGAATAGAGTTGTTTAGTTGAAAAGTATAAAATCAAGCCATTTATTAAAGTTTGTGGCGGTTGAATTAGTCTAACCGTCCGGTTCAATTCTTATACTACCTCCCATCTTAAATGAAGAATTTAATTTGTAGTGCAAGACCAACATTTAGGATTGGAGGAGTATCAGTATTCTAGCATATTCATTCTTGTAACCCCCTACCTTCATAGCCAAATTTATAGTTCGAGAATGCGTCATTAAGTTGAAATAGAGACCAGTGGTTAATTTAAAACTTTTCCAAAACTTATTTAGTGTGGTCTCACGTTAACATCTTGAATATAATTGGTCTGTCCAGTTCGGTTTCATTCATACATATCAGAGTGCAACCAAAAATTCCCGATAACGCTCAGGTTTCGTTACTTAATAAAGGGTTTACAACGCTTAGTTTCCCATACAGGGGATTACACAACACTATTCAATATATACAACATGTGCAACTAATCCCCAACAAAATATGACAACCAACTACCAAAATTAAAAACCCTAGCTAGGAGCTCTAACCAACCTTTGTCACTTGTTTTTCCTTTGAACCGCTTGCCCTTGTTGTAGGTTAGTCATTGGAAAGAATGAGATTCAAAAGAATCCCAGTAGTAACAATTCACTTATAACATTTACAATCACAAAGCATGTAAGCAAATCACAACAACAACAACACAACGGCTTTTCTGCAACAACTTTCGCTGCATTTACAACGGCATATTTCACAACAACATGTTTCACAACAACACAACAACACAACAACGGCAATGTTACATCACGGCATATTCAATGACATGACATACATGCAAGGCATCATACACATAATAAGAGAAAGAGTCACTACCTTATTCTTTCCGCTCATGCACTGGCACTGGTTTATCACGTGCAGGGCAAATGTCAAATCCTATAATTAGAATTATAGGCGACAGGTTATTACTTAATCCAATTCTTTAATTCAAACACTCAAGTTGGTTATCATTAGGGATATCAAATCAAATAAGGAGTTAAAGTGGTCAATTAACCTAAAAGACCAATTCCTAACCTCAAAGTTCAACAATACTACATTATGCCATTACATCTTCAATTTTTGCATAAATGACCAAATCTGCCAGAATTTTCTCCAGACTTTGAAAAATCATAACTAATTCTACAAAAATCAAAATGAGGTGATCCCAAGTCCTATAGAAATCTATTGAAGTCCTCTTCATAGGAAAAATATGAATCATTACCAAAAATCACCATACAATTCCAGAATTACACAAAATCCCACACTGCTCCAGAATTAAGTCCAGTTTTGACATCAAAATTTGGGCAACCAGAACTCACAGCTCAAAAAGTGAACTGACACAAATTATATGTCCATTTTGAAGCTTTGAATGTGAGCTTTAAGACTAGAAAGTTTCATAATTTTTTGAGATCATTTCGTTATCCAAAAACACCACACAATTAGAGTACCTCGCTGGAATTCTGTGTAGGCTGAAAACCCAGATTTACATTTTGAGTTTCAATGATCCAAAATTCACAACCCGGGGCTATCTCCGCATAATTTTTCGTGTAGAATACAATGGTAACATCAAAATTAACAAATTCTCACTCATTCTCCATGTCCTGTTTTGGCAGAAAATTCAAAATAAATCCCAACAATTACCAACTTTCAATGACCTCTTCTTGCCTCTCGTGTTGCAGCTGCTGGACCGACTTAAAGATGGAGAGAGAGGGTGATAAATGATCAGATTTTTCCTTTCCCTTATCACTTAAAGTCCAACCGAAATATGGGACTTGAAAGGGATAAATGATTTATCAAAAATATTACACTTCCACCTCCTCAAAATAATATATTCTAATGGCCTTAACATGTGCCAACAAATTGATATCATCATCTTTCTCTTTCCTTCTTTATTCCATACGTAAGGTGCCTCTTTTTAATGCAAGTCATCATCTCTTATTTAGCCAACAATTGTTGACCAAAAATGGGACAAGAGGAAGAGAAAAATGGCTCCTTACTTTATCATATTTTCCTCCTTCTCATATATTGCTTTTAGAATGATATTTTTGACTTTTCTTCCTCTTGTAATACTTGGTCACAATTGAGTTCCCTCCTTCCTCTCTTCAAGTGACGTGAATGTGGCCTTGTGAAGGAATTAATTGGCTTCTTGAATCAGCCATTCCACTTGCTTACATATCAATATCCAATTGCAATTAAGCACATACTATCTTTTGACTTTCCACCACATTTACTTGGTCAAAATTGCTGCATCTTTTAACATAATTATCTCAACATTTATTTTCCTCTTGCTCCCTCATGTTGGACAAAATTTATGGCCCATTGGAAGAGGATAATAATTTCTCAAAATATCCCATTTAGACTTTGTTATCACGATTAAATTTTGACAATGGCTTTAGGCATTTTCCACTGCTAATTCGGATAATAATTCATACTTTATTCCACAAAAGTGTTTCCTAACATTAGTCACATTCTCTTCTAGAGTCATTAAACCCTTGTACACATTTTGGGGCATTACAATTCTCCTTATCCACCCATCCATTCAAATCAAACATCATGGTATGTCCAGTAGCATCTCCCCAAGCTTTAGTAATCAAATCATTACCACACACACATGAAATAGGCGATGGGCTCGACTCCTCAAATCAACGGAAATTACAAGTATTCGATGAGAAAATTAATATATAAAATAATATATCAGATTATAACCTCGTAAATCTTCAATGGTTTAATCAGTGTAATCATAAGAAATAATAATGAAGATAATAAGCAAAAATTGTCATTTTAATTTACTGTTAAATTGCAAGTTTACTATTTTGAAAGAAATGGGCAATAATTCAAATAACACATTGGCACTTTGTCGAAAATTGCATGTACGAGAAGGGTAAGTTTTGATATTTTACCCATTAATTCTAAGATTTTGCTCCCTTACTAAAATTTATCAACTTTTCTTGTGTGGGTGTGAAATAATTTAACTTACACTGTTACACTAATAGGGAAGGAACCTCTCCTTTTTTCTTCCTATCCTCTTCTCTCCTCTTCCCTTTTTATAGTCATTTGATCAACATTTGAATGGTTCACGATTGATTTTTTTATTAAATTATTATCAAAATGTTAAATTATAAAAATAA
Organism: Inga laurina; assembly: GCA_963855925.1. NCBI lineage: Eukaryota > Viridiplantae > Streptophyta > Magnoliopsida > Fabales > Fabaceae > Inga > Inga laurina. Next base: position 58,074,069 of record OY979701.1, read on the forward strand.
AAATAATTAATTAATTTAAATTGCTAATTTTTTATATGAATAATTTAAAGGTACAATTAAGGAAATAAAAAAAATTATAGGCCTTTTGATGGCTAGCTGTTTTTTTAAAAAATAAAAAACAGATCCTAAAATGTATATGACGGACTTTGAATTTGGAAGATCCAGTGGGCCCTCTTGCATGGACTTAGGCTTGCTTTGATTATGGGTTGGCTTGTTGTGCTTGGCCCCTTATGGGGACTTTCATTAAGGAACATGTTTGCAAGCATATTTTTCCCAACATGGAAATCATATTATTATTACATCATAATTTGTCATAAAATAATTCACCAATAATAAACATTATTTTTATGTCATTGGGCGTCCTTAAAACATCTCCATTATCTTCTATTTACATCTCAAAATACTCATCAAAGGTTCATATATAGAACTTATTCTTTAATCTTTTCGCATGGTCATAACATAATTTCCCAAAACCTTTGGAATGAATCTCCTTTCTCATTTTTCATGCATTTTCTCCTTTTTTGGTCATAGTACCTATTGTGGTTAATTAGGTAAGAGGAGTTGTGATTTGGGAGAATCTTAGTAGTTTCGAATCCATCTCATAAACTCAAGCATTCATATTTTCGATTGTTTTGAATCCATCTCATAAACTCGAGCATTCATATTTTTTAAACAATTGCCATGAAGTTTAAATCTATTAAGATCACATCATATAATGCTCATGGCCATAGATATAAACTCATAAGTGATGACATATTCAAAACATCATCATCGTATAATTAACTTGGCAATCAAGTCATACAACACATGCAATGGCAAGTTTAGGTTAATATAATAAATTATTTTTTATGTAGATTAACCTCAGGATCTATTGCATATTTCATCTGAATAGCTTTGGACTCACAAACATTTAGGTATATAAATTACTTTGAATGTAGATAACTATATGATCTACTTTTTTTTTTTTTTTTTGTAAAACACTGTATTTAATGTGGGTATGTATGATTTACTTTGTATTATTCTAAGAAAAATAAATATGCATGTATGTGCCCGAAATTTAACTTTGATTAATTTTTAATTGGATCTGTGTAGTTTTTCCACTTTTTATTTCTCACGATTTCCTCAATTATAAGTAGGCAAAAGTATACCTTTAGTCTTTTTAATGTATACAAGATTTCAGTTTGATCCTTTAACTTTAAAAAATACCTTTTCAGTCCTTTATCCCTAATGGCCATTATAAAAAATGCTGATATTGAAATTTTAGTGTTGACAAACACTGTCAAATGCTCACATATAAAATTTAGTTATCAAAATAGTAATGATTGTTACAAAAAATCATTATTTGATACCAAGATGTCAGGGGTAAAGGATTAAGAATATACTGTTTAAAATTAACAGACCAAGCTAAAACATTGTATAAAGTTAGAGGATCAACTGTACTATTATACTTTTGCCTATTTCAAAATGTTGACTCTTGATTGGCTGCAGAGCAAACAAAATCCAAGCTCCTATGTGGAAAAAATATAATCAATGCTCCAGACAATCCGTAAATATAAAGCGATTAATATTTAGAAACAAAAAATTCTAAGAGAAAATGACCGTTATGGCAATATATATTAAAAATTCGAGAGACATTTGTATGATTGATATTAAGAACCAAACTAAGGCTTGAGTTCATTACTACCACCTGCATGAAAAATTGCAAAAGCTTGATATTAACAGAAGAGGATACTCTTAGAATCCTTTTTCTCCTTTTCTTCTTAGAATATCTTCTTCACCCTCAGATCAAAAAATGAATAGTTTGGGTTTAATATTTTCTAAAACTATTTTTATAGTATTTTATAATTTAATTTTTTTAAAAAAATTTTGTTTGTGCTGCAATTATGAATTGTGTAGATCATATTTTAATTGTTTAAATTTATTTATTTATATTTAGAATAATATTTTTATATAATATGAAATCTGAAACATCTATATCTTTTTAATCTAAAGGTGGAGATGAGATTATGAAATAAAAAAGGAGATAAAGGATTATGAGATAAACCAAACCCTAATATTATTGGAAGATGATACTTTCAGAATCCTTATGCTTTCATCAATCTATCATCTATCAATCTATAAATATAAGCATCATTATAATAATAAGTATGCACCAATATTAAATATCATAGAGCAAACACCATATGATAACTATGTAATCCTTTGTATGTAGAAGTATCCATTCAATCCCCAATCTTCTCCACATGAGTTCTTTACAATCCAATAATCAATCCCATCTTTTGAATCATATCCAACTATCAAAGCAATGTGATTTACATTAGAAGGATCACTTCGAGGACAATTATCGCCTTTATAAATTCCCTAACAAAATGGAATAAGAGTAATTAGAGAAATATGAATATTCAATTTCGTTGATAAAAAATTATATATGCACACTCATAAATTTGTGCCTTGAGATTAGATCATGTCAAACTATGAAAGAGGATCGGATATTTCTTTTCATATGAAGATCAAATTAGCAATTTCTAAGATAATGGAAATATATGGATGCATGTCATGAATAGTCCAAGTCTTAAATATTAAAAATACTTCCCATTTTTATTGATTTATTATGAAAAAATAAACTAAAATTTTTATACATTTTTGAACCCTTGATCTCTACTCATACCTTACCCTCCCTTACTACACACTAATTATTTACCAAAAAAAGGTCCTTTCAAGAAAATGGTAAACATCATTGATCGATATTTTAATCAATATTTTTTTAATTACTAATTATGTCATAATTAAGAAGCTATATTATTTTCAGCACCATATGTGTCTTCAATGTTGTTGTTTAGCATGTAATTGTCACTACAATTCCAAAAATATATATATATATATGCAACACTGTTCCATCATGGATGGTTGAAAGCAACATCAAACATGTATACGTATAAATTGTGTGAAACAAAATATAAAAATGATTTTATATATATATTAAAGAGGAAAAATATTTTGGTCAGAATAATTAATTACAAGCTTGCATTGATAAAAAACACATAGAAAGATTGCTGGCAAAAAAAAAAAAAAAAAACAACACAGAAAAAGATTAAAAGACGACTAAGATAAGACTTACGCCATTGTAAAAGCGAAAATCATCCGTCACATACAAAGCGAATGCTACTGGCTGCTTAGCAGCAGCACACAAAAGTTCTTCATCTGATGGTGCTACTTGAGTATAGCTATTGATTTTCATCACTCTGCCTCTACTTTGATTAAGAAACACACAAAAAGAAAACCACAAATTAGACGAATAGAGAAGATATCAAAGTACTAATTATAGTCACACAGGAGCACATTTTGTGCTCATAACTGATATAAACTGTTTAGCTGGATTGATTTTAAATGGTCTTGATTCAATTTAATTTTTATATTTTAAATAACTTTTTAGCTTTATAATAAGTAAAATGTAAAATAAAAAATAATCTTATAACAATTAATTTTCATAAAAAACGAATTTATCACTTTAAAAACCATATATTAACAGCTTTAATTAGACCGTTCAGATTAGATTTTAACAGTCTAAATCTCATCACAGCAATGAGCACTCAGTGAGTGCTCATCACTCTGATGGGCATTGAATGAGAACCCCTAACACATTTAAAGAAAAAATAAACGGACCATGTTGCAAGAACCCTGTTGAGCTACATAAGGATAACTGGTTTCATCAGTTATGCCACCATTATTGATAACCCATTCAAAAGCACTATCGGATCTTCCTCCTGAACAGCCATACTGGTTCATGGAATCACAGTCTAAGATTTGTTGTTCAGAAAGGGAAATTAGTTGCCCATTGTTTATTGCATTTATTGATTCTATGGCTTCAATAGCTGCAAATACCCAACAACATCCTAGCAGCCATTTTCAATCAATATGTTAGTTAAGTTAGTTGTTTGTATAAAAAATGTGTTAGTTTCTCTAAAGTACTTCTTTTAATCATTTGTATTGAAAATTTCTCTATTATGAAAATCTTTGGTAATATATATATGTACAATTAATTGCGACACTTGCTTAGGGAAAAAAATTATAAATTTGCCAGGAAAAGTGGACTGAAGTCTTACATCTAGGATCAAGGCAAACCCCTCTACTAACTCTTATGTTCATGACCAGAAAAAGAGTACTATTAATTTTTTCTAGACTTATAAAAATATATTTTAATTTGATAATCTAGAAATGGGCAAAATATTTTCAAGTGACACGGGGGCGTCAAGTTTATACCCATCATAGATGATAAAAGTTATGTGCAGAGTTCAACAAAAGCAAGCTACCACAACATCCTTGGTCTTTAACTCGAGTCACAAATGCTTGACTTCTCCAATCCTTGGAAGCAGGTGGTGCACAGTCCGAGTTTGACACCTCGGCGGCAGCGGTTTGATTGGTAGCGGTGGGCATCTTTTGCTGACGGAGGTACACTTTCTTGAACTCCTCCATACTCATATCAGCAAACTTGTTGAGGCCCAAATGATACCCACATGATGAATTAGATCTCTTAAGATTCATCTCTGTAATGTACTTGAGATTTTTTTGAAATATCTGGAATCTAATTTCACTCTCTTTGGAATTTCGATAAGTTTTTTTATGCTTCTTCATCCATTTTTAGAATATTCCATACTCTTCTGTTGCCTTTGAAGATAAAACAGATTCATCACTTGAGAAACCTGAGGAGAGATATATTAAGTTGAAACAACATATCAAGGAATGAAGGATTAACAACCGAGTATTATTGAAAACCATGTTTCTTTTTTTTTTTTTTCTTTTTTTTTTTGTAGCTTCATACTAAGTATTAAAATTTCAAATAAATTTAAATAAAATTGAGGTAAGCAATCAGGTATACTCCCTCCGGTTCTTTTTATAAACAATTTTTTCTTTCTTGGGGTTGGTCTTTAAAGAGGAAAAGGAACTAGTACTCCCCTGGTTTAGGTCTCTGATTATGATATGGAATTCTTCCTCTAGCTCCTTCAATGACACTTCAACTTTCCTATAATGAAACTTGAGAGGGGTGTTAGGGAGAAATTTGAAGCTAAGAGACAGCAAAAAAAAAAAAAAAAAAAAAAAAAAAGATAAATAAAAGAAAAGAAAAAGAATAATAATCAAAAGTAGAATTCATTATATTGGGTTGCCTTCCACTAAGTGTTGAATTTAAAGTCTTTAGCCAGACTTATCAACACAATCATCTAATCATACGTATCAAACATAATAATCACCTTGTCTTCATTTCTTTTGAAGCAATAAGATTTCAAACTAAAAAGATGCTCATTCATGTTAATTTCATGTACTTCCTCAATCACAAACAATTTCAAAGTACAAGCATTCATTGAATTCAAAAAAGGCACAACATGCACATAAGTGCAAATAGATATAGGCTTTTTCAAAAATTTAGAGCTTCCAACAAAATCCACTTGACTCTCATTAGTAAAATTCAAAACATCCATAGAAGAATCATGCATAACAACTATTGTGAAATCCATATCAATTTAATCATCAAAATTACAAACCTTACACTCCACAACCAGAACCTCTTCTAGACACCCAATATTCTCATCTACATCAAAGTCACCTTCTACATTATCCATAGTCTCATGCAATTCCACATCTTTAACTTTCTCACAATAATCATAATCAACACAAGAAATGGTCATCCTGTTTAAGGAATTATCTTGTCTCATAGTTTCAAGGGTTGAAACAATTTGATTAACATATACCTCAATATTTTGGACACTTGACTCAACTCTAGTGACAAGTTCCTTTTGCTCTCTACTAAATCTCTCTTATGCTTCCACATACTCCTCAAATAATCTTTCTAAATTAGATTTTTCCTTACACTCAATGGTGTGTTCCTCATAATATGTATATAAGAGTAGAAAGGAGGGGTGATTTCATTAGAACAATACTTGACATGTTGACAAAGCCCTATTTTCATTATGTATTTTAATACTTTAATGGGGATTTTGTCATAGTTATTGAGCCTAAAATGCCTTTCTGAAGATAAATTGAGATTAAGAAAAAATGGATTAAATTAGAAGTAAAAAGGGCAAAATTGTCAATAAAATTATAAATACTCTTAATCATTGATTTTTCTCAAAATATTTGATGTTGGTTAAATTGTTTTCAATTGAAAATACTTGGAAATTTGGATTGAATCTGAAAATTGCTACTTGGGTTTAGGTTTAGGAAATGATAGTTTGTTATTATGAAATTACAAAATGCCAGTTCAGTCTAGCCAAAACTCACCGTTTTGCAGCTCCTTAGGTCAGTTTTGGAATGAGCTGAGAGATGAAGGGAATTGGAGATTAAATACAGAGCTGGGGGAGCATGTACGATATATAGAGAAGCAGAGAACCAGCGCCGCAAGCACCTTCCTCCACCGATCACAACTCCACCTTCGTCTTCTTCTCCTCTTCTCGCCAGCGGCCCTTGCATCACCGTCGCCATACATTCTGTCGCCGGCCAGCTTCAGAGTGAGGCCAGAACAGAGCGAGAACAGATTAAGAGAGCTTCATTCACGATTAGAGACATAGCCACAACACAGAGTTGAGGGATCGACTTCCAATCCTTCACACCCCCATCGTTGTGCATCTCCGTCACCGGCGACCTTCATTACTTCTACCATTGTCGCCGGCGACCTCTTTCCTTCACCCTCCACCACTGGCAGACGTTCTCATACCGGAAAAGCTAGGAACACAGTCGTGGCAACACCAGAAGGGGAGAGACAAGGTCCGACTTTGGAACCTCAGAGAATCAGCGCCGCAGAGCTTCACATCAGAACCCTGTGCTTCTCCACTGTCACTGTCGCAGGCCCCATCGTCCTCCATCAACTCCCGCGAGATCACCTTTTTTCACACAGTCCATAATCTCCTCTGTGTCCGACATTATCACAGCTGATGATTCTCTGAAAGCTGTGATAATCTCTGATTTTGGTTTATATTCAGTCCAAATTTTCTCCAAATTAGTGTTAATCGGTTAATGAATTGAAGAGCTTCAATGTCTGAAATTGTGGAATTTGGTGAAGCTGTGTTGGTGGTATTTTATGGCTGTGATTTTGCTTCTGGAGTTGTTTCCATGATAGTCTGTGGCTGAACTTATTTTCTCCTAAAACAAATGATTGAGTCTTGATGCTTGAGCTAAACAAGGGAGTTTTATTTTTAGTTATTAGCTTGATTATATATTTATGATTTCTTTGGTTTTAGAAATTGTAATTTGTAGTTAAGACTAATATATTTGGTTTAATCTTTGTTTAAACCAATTTATTATTTGAATTAGTTTATATTGAACATTGTGCTCATCAATATATGTTGCTACATATATGTTTCATTGCAATTCTCTTGATTCTCTGTTATTGAGTTGACTTTGAAGTTGCATGGAACCAATTGCATTAATTAATTTAAATCACACACTAGAGTAATGGTTTCGCTCTTTTGGTATTGGACTCATCGGATGATGAGGTTTGGTATTTTAGAGAACTTAGTGATTTCATAAATTGCACACAAAGTGGTTTTTAATAGTGTTTTAAGAAGTGATTATCTATAGGTCTATGAATAATCATTGATTAATGCACTAGACTTAACGGTGTTTGAGGTTTGGTATTTTGAGGGACTTTGAATATAATTGCTAGTGTTTTGTATTGAGTTTTGGTTAGAGGAATAATTAAGTCTTGCCCAGTGTGGGAGATTTAATTCACCTAACTCAAGCTAGTTCAAAGAGTCTTGTAAGCATTTTTGTCAAACTAGCACACTCCACATTATTTTATGAAGCAAATGATAGGTGAAATTCATTGTTCTAAGAGGCTTTATCACACTATTCAAAACTAATTTTCATTCCATTCCACTTGTATTCCAAAATATCCAAAAATATCTATTTTAATTGCATTCAATTCATAGTTTTGAAAATTAATCATACATGTTTTACCTTTATCAATTTTATATTTTAATTATTTAGTTTACTAGGAATTAGTTTCATAATCAGCTCCTCAAAGTGAAATGACCCGAGTTGTACGTTATATTACATTAATTCGGTTTTATTCTTGATAACCCCGAGGCAACTAAAAGGCTATTTCACATGTGGATCTCAAAACGTTTGTTGCTCAAAACTTTGACTAGCACAAAATGAATGGTCAAAACAAGTTTGGTTCCTAGCAAAATCATCTTCCACATAATGACTAGTTGTACTATATGGGCAATGCTCATATAAATGAATGACTCCATCTGCAATAAGTACAAAACATGTAAACACATTGAGAAGAATTAATATATGGAATATTAATTGAACCATATTTTTATATGGTTTTTCATGATTAATTTAGGATTTTTTATGCATTTTTTGGAACAATATTGCTTGATTAAGCACTAATTTGAGTTAAGGACATTTGTATTGAATTAATTGTGATTAAGGGCAAAATGGTTATAAATTTGTTAATTATTCATACAAATGTTTTCTTCGACTTTTAATGCTACAATTGTGCTTAATCTTACATTTTAGGTGTTTTGGAAGAAAATTGCAGATTTTGGAGGTCACAATTAATATTTAGATGACTGGGGAAAATTATAGGAAGGGCCCCAATATTTCTGAAAATCATACATTTGTGGAGGAAAGGGGTCAAAGAAAATACAGCAGAGTACCGAAATGTTTAAGAAATTATAGTTATGCCTGCCAACATTTCAAATATTTACAATGGAGTTCCTCCTCAAAACTTTTCAAGTTTTCACATAGGTTCCTAGTCAAAACTTGCATCTTGACCAGGACCTAGGTTACTGTGTGGCTGCTTCTTCAAAAAAAGGCCAGATCCGAAACCTGAGACACATACCCGATATTGGATATTGAAGATGGAGCAAGTGAGAGTTTTATAACAGAGTGGAGCGCGCAGCAAAAGGGGAGGATCTGACCTCATATCTTCCTTCCTTCCTCTTCTTCTCATAGCCGGCGGCGAGCTTCACTCTCACCACCATTAACCGGCTGCGACTTAGCTCCTTGAACCACCACAAATGTGAGAGTTGAGAGAGGAGAGGACGCTGCAAGTGAGAGCTCAGGCGTGAAGAGTGGCCGAGACTAAGAGAGAACAACATACAACAACCACCTCTGTCTTCACAGTCGGGTGACGTCCTTCCTTTACACCACCGGAAGTCACCTTCAAGCATCACTGTCGAGCCTCACTCTCTACTATCGCAAAGAACCACTGCTCCGTTCTCACCTCTCCATTTCCATCAGACCACAGAACCGTGACTTCGGACCAGTTTTGGGGAGCTCAGACCAGAACGGTTTCTCCATACAACCATCGTCCTCCCTTGTCCTTCTACACTACCGGGTGACGCCTTTGAACAGAAGAGAAGCAGAGCACCAGCCGATTTTCTTCCATTGTTTCCGGCAAGTTTCCAACTTTCCGGCGACTTTATTATCTCTGAACTTCATCGGAGACATTCCAGCTTCTTCTTCATAGTTCCAGTGACTCTTTCTTACTCTAACATTACAGCTTCCACCATTGTCGGCCATCTCTTTGATTTCTAGCTAGCTCTTGTGACTTTTCGGCTAGTTTAGCATTTTTCCGTCGACTGTTTCCCAGTTTCTGGCTAACTTCCAGATTCCTGCGAGTTCAAGATTCTGAGCTGTGGTTATTTTTAAGCAATGAGTGGCTAACATTTCAACTCTTGAGGATTAGGGATTTGTCTTGAGTTTAAAGAGCTTCAAAGGGGAGTTTTTCTTAGTTCCTTTATGAATTTCCTATTATTATTGTAATTCCTAGCTATGATATAAGGTAGTTGTAGTAGGATTTTGTTATGAGCTATTTGGACTCCATATTGTTGAACTAAGTTTGTTTATTTTGTGATTGGATGATTTTTAGTTATATATTTCCTATTAATTCATTGAAATTATGCTTGCTACGTGTTCATTAGTTTGTGTAATTGATTTGAGTTAATTTGAGTGGTGCGTTTGTGCATTCATATTAGAGGAAACAATTGCATTGATTTAATCCATTTCACACACAAGTGGTTTTTAACAATTTATTCAAGAAATGACTATGAATGCGATCGTAGGATTAGTTATTAATTAGATAAATTGGACTCAACACGTTTGCTTGAGGTTTTTAATTAAGACTTGATGAATTTCAAACTCCCATATCATTTAATAAGCTAGGATAGACAATGAACCAATTTCTCAAGAGAATTCTTCATTCATATTTCATTAATCGTCCTTTTCATTAAAAATACCAAAAATATTAGTCTAGCATTTTATTAGATTGCATTTTCTTTTAGCTATTAATTTGAAAAAAAATCCAAAACCATTTCCCCTTGTTTTATTGCATTTGCATGATGAATAGATTAATTAGGATTCAATAAAAAGCTCATCGAGAAGAGAGAATGATTTTTGGTTTGCCTATACGCAATCTTTGGTTAAATTTTTATTATGGGCCCCAAAGCTAACATACGAATGGAGAAAAAGTCTCCTAATCAAATATAACTATCATTTATGCTCCTTTTATATTGCCTCTATTCATTAAGAGAATTTATAAAAGCAATCAGTTCATCTTTTGTTGAAGACAATGAATTGATCTCTTTCTCAATATTAAGACCAGTTGGTTGCCATATGAAATCCATTTTCAATTTTTATGTTGAGAAAAAATAAATTTTATTCTATGTTTGACCCTTTAAATTTATATCAAGTTTCAATTTAGCGATGAAAACGCTGAGGATGATGTTAGAGGGACACGACGAAGAAGGATGACCTTTATATTTTTAGTGAGTTCTTTCTTTTAATATAACGTCAGACCCCTCTTTTATTGAAACAAAAAAACGATGTAGTTTATGTAGGTAGAGGGAAATGGAAGGGCCCAATCAATCAATGTATAAATATAAGCACTATTGTAGTCGTACATCTTCACAAGTATTATATATCATATTCAGTCCTTAATATAAGATTTAATTTTTAGTACAAATTTCACTACAAACTAGATCTTATATTAAGGATCAAGGTAATGTTATACTATAATAATTTATGAAATTTTATTTAAAACACATGACTGGCAAGTGATAGGGGCAAAATATAGAGCCTAAGACTCCAAAAGTGTATGGGTCGTATTAAGTAATAAAGAGTGAGTAAAATATTATTCCCACAAGGATTTGGTACCATCAATGTAGTCGAGTAATGACTTCAGACTTTTATTTAAGTTGAGTGAACACAATTTAAATCAAGATATGTATAAAAACTAACTAAAAGAAAAAAGAAAATAAAATCTAACTATGTTTTAGGCTAAGGGTGATTCTAGATCTTAAGTGGTGACTTAGATTATTATAGCCTTGATTGCTTCTTGTGTCTAATTTCTCCGATTAATTGCATTTAAGTTATAATTGCTAGTCTAGGACTCTTATTTACCTTAGAGTGTGTTTCAATCCACTAAAAGGCGTTTCAACTATGCTAATCCCTAACGTCTTAGGCTATTAGTACTTAATTGGATTAATTTAAGTGCAAGTCTAATGATACTATGTAGGGCCGGTAGGTATATGTCTCTTCTATAAGCAAATTAAATTCGAAAACCTAATCCTACACGATTCAATTGAAGGTCTAGTTTAAATTTTCTATGTCTAGGCTCCTTTAGAATACCAAAATAATTCCAATCAGATGCCTTTTGATCAAGCACACAATTAAATCAACAAATATAATATTCAAGCAATTAACGGAAAAAATTATCATCCACTAATTCATAATCCAACTAACTAATTAATCCAAAACCAAAGGTTTAGCTACATAAACTAAACATTGTCATGACCAAAATAATAGCTAATTAACCAAAGACAAGGAAAGGAGAGACAAAAACCCATGCCGAATTTTCATCCGTGCTATCACACTTTTGCATCCCCAAACTTTAATCTCCCTTCACTAAAGCTCTTGTGTTGCGGTCATCAATTAGGAAAAATAGAACACACCTCCCTCTTGCTACTCCTAGCATATATATATATATAGGTATATATTGTCTCCTTGCACGCATCTCTATTACAATATCTTGATTTATCTTTTTCTTTTTATCAATTATCTTATAATACAGATATGTTATATTCATATTTTGTTCTCACTTAAATCTTATAATATCCCTTGCAAAATAAATTAAGACATGAGTGGATTTTATATCAAAATATCCTTTTTTCCTATAATTAATTAAAATATAGAAAAATATATAAAAAATAATTAAATAAGTATAAAATATTAATAAATTTAATTAAATATATTTTAAAATCTACACTTATTTAATTATAAAATATATACTTATCAGCAAGAAGATTACACAATAACAACGTCAAACAAGTGAAAGAAGGTTGATAAGTGAATGCTTATTAGTCGACTAAGATGTGGCTGGCACAAATCCCAAGGCATTAATAGGCCAAGCTCCATGTAATAAACCTGTGTTCCTTTGTATCTGGAAGTATCCATTCAAGCCCCAATCCAATAATCAATCCCATCTTTTGAATCGTATCCAACTATCAAAGCAATGTGATTTGTCTTAGAAGGATCTCTGGGGCAATTCTCGCCTTTGTAAATTCCCTAACGGAATGGAATAAAAGTAATTAGAGAATATGAATATTGAAATTTGTCCATTAAAAAATTATATATGCACATTCTCTTAAATTTGTGCATTGAGAGATTAAATCATGTAAAACTATGAAAGAAGATCAAATTAGTAATTCCTAAGACAATGAAACTATATGAATGCATGTCATGAATTGTCATAGTCTTAAATATTAAATAATATTTCCCTTTTCAGTTGATTTATTACGAAAAAATAAAACAAATATTTTTATATATTTTTGAACCCTCAATTAACCTCTACTCATACCGTAGTCACCCTTACTACACCTAATTATTCACAAAAAAAAAAAAAAAAAACAGGTCCTTTCAAGAAAATAGAAAAAATTATTAAATAATATTTTAAGCAATAGTTTTTTAATAATTAATTATGTCAAAATTAAGAAGCTATATTATTTTTCAGCCCCCATATGTTTGTCTTCACTGTTGTTATGTACCATGTAATGGTCATTACAACATCAAACATATTTATGCAACCCGGTTCAATCATGGATGGTTGCAAGCAACATCAAACATATATACGAATAAATTGTGAGAAAAAAAAAATATAAAAATGATTTTATATATTAGAGATGAAAAATGTTTTGGTCAAAATAATTAATTACAAGTTTACATTGATAAACACATAGAAGATTAAACTGATGATTAAGAGCAGACTTACACCGTTATATAAAAGAAAATCATCCGTTACATACAAAGCGACAGCTACTGGTTGCTTAGCAACAGCACACAAAAGAGCTTCATGTAATTGTGCTATTCGAGTATACCCACTAATTTTCACTACTTTACCTCCATTGTGCTTAAGAAACATACAAAAGCAAACCTCAAATTAGAAGAAGATATAAAGATATCAAAGTATTACTACCTCATGTTCTTAATGTAAGATCTCATTTGTGGTGTATATTGCACAACAAATGAGATCTTATATTAAGGACGTGAGGTATTAATTAATACTCACACGTACACACTTCATAATTAAAGAGAAAATAAACAGACCATGTTGCAAGAACCCTGTTGAGCTACATAAGGATAAATGTTTTCTTCAGTTATGGCACCATTTTTGATAACCCATTCAAAAGCAAGATGGGACCACCCTCCTTGACAACTCTGCTTGTTTATGGTTTCACAATCTAAGAGTTGTTGTTCAAAAGGGAAATTAGTTGCCCACTGGTTATTGCATTTATTGATTCTATGGCTGAAGATAGGTATTGTCAGCTTTTATGCCTTGGTAACCTCTTCAAAAATTAAACCAATGATTATCATATAGGATGCAATCCCGGATCGTTTCTTGAAGAACCTTTTATTAATTACCTAGAAACTAAGTGTGATGATTGGCATAAAACAAGTTAAAAATAATTTTTTTGCTTTTTATCTAACTAAATTGCAATTAAACTAAAATGCTTTAAAAACTACTATTTTTGGATTTTTTGGAATAAAAATGGATTGGAATGGAAATGAGTTTTGAAGAATGTGATAAAGCCTCCTAGAACAATAAATTTTATCTTTCATTTGCTTCAAAATATTTTAGAAGTGTGATAGTTTAACAAAAATGCTCTAAAGACCCTTTGAGCTAGCTTGAGTTAGGTGAATTAAATCTCCCACATCGGGAAAGACTTAATCCCTCTAACCGAAACTCAATACAAAACTCTAGCAATTGCAACTAAAGTCCCTCAAAATACCAAACTTCAAACACCGTTGAGTCTAGTGCATTAATCAATGATTATTCCTAGACCTAGAAAATAATCACTTCTTAAAACACTATTAGAAACCACTTTGTATGCAATTTATGAAATCACTAAGTTTTCTAAAATACCAAACCCTATCAACCAATGAGTTTAATATTAAAAGAGAGGAACCCCTATTCTAGATATGCTATTAATCACTCTTAGTGTGTGATTGTAAATTAATGGATGCAATTGGTTCCAAAGTAATCCAAAATCAACCAATATCCAAACAATACCATGCAAGATAATAGAGAATCAAGAAAATTATAATAAAACATATATGTAACCACATATTTTGATAAGCACAAAATTCAAAATCAACTAATACCAATCATGAATTTGGTTCAAACAAAGGTTAGACCACAAATATTAGTCTTAATTACAAATTACAACTCCTAAAACCAAGGAAATCATAAATATATAGTCAAGCTAATAAACTAAAACTAAAACTCCCCTTTATGGCTCCAAACATCAAGACTCAATCCTTTGCTCCACGAGAAAATAAGCTCAGCCAATACAACTCATGAACAAAGCTCCACCAAACACCATTAAAGCTTCAACCATAATCGATTAATTGAAGAATGAAGTAATCAATGAAAGATTAAAGGCCGGGGAACTAATTGTGTTGGTAAAACAGAGATCATGAGAATATGGCCGTGGAAATTGGTGGTTGTGGTGAAACCAGAAGCAAGGGAGGCACAACCTGGAATAATGGAATGTGTGAGAGGATGAGGCTTGCTAGAAATGATAGATGATGAAGGCAGAGTGAAGTAGAGCCTTGGCTGAGGTGGTTTAAGACAGAGAAGAGACTAATGGGATATGATTGTGGTTTCCGGCGACGACACTATAGTGAGGGAGAGTCGACGGTCGTAGCTTTGGAAGGAGAAAGAAGGTAAAGAAGATGAAAGCTCCCAGCACCAGAGTCTCTCTGCTATAACTCTCTCGCCTCTCCTCTGATTATGGCCTTTTTCGTATGTTAGCCTCGGGGTCTACAATCAAAAATTAACCTAGGATTGTGTATAGGAAAACTTATGATCGTTCTCTCCTCTCGAGGAGCCTTTTGTTGAATTCTAAATAATCTAATATGCCATGCAAATGCAATGAGAACAAGGGGAAAATTGGTTTTGGATTTTGTTGAAAATAGATAAATGCAAAATTTAATTAAAATCCTAAAGCTACGATTTTTGGTCTTTTCAAATAGTGAATGGAATGGAATTGAAATTGGAAATATGAATAATAAAATGAACCTTGGTGGCAAATTTGGTGGTTTTCCGAGCTCCTTAAAATAATTTGGGAGTTACTTTTGCATCAAGTCAAAGTGAAAACTCCAAGCAAACACATTGAGTCCAATTTATCTAATTAATGACTAATTCTACTATCGCATTCATAGTCATTTCTTAGATAAATTGTTAAAAAGCACTTGATGTGTGTTTGAAAATTATTCCAATGCACTTGTTTCCTCTTAAATGAGAACACAATCGCAACACTCAATATGAATTAATTCAACAACACACCATAGTAATCACATACAATGCATAATCTCATTAAAACATAAGGAAATAATTTCAATCACTACTATACAATAGAGATACTACTGCCCCAAAGGACGTCCCTTTTTAAAAAAAGGGAAGTAAAAAATAAAGGCGGTGGCATTTTTGTAAATACAGACAAGCAGTTAAAACTTTAGGCTTCCCCAATTTAAATTGGGGACGCCTAAAATGAGCTTTAGGTGTCCCAATTTAAATTTAGGACGCCTAAAGTTCCTGCCATAATTGTTTGGGCTCCAAAATTCTCACCTAAACTTGACTTTAGGCATCCCCAAAAACTTTGGGGATGCCTAAAGAGACTTTGGACATCCCTAAAAATTTTGGGAATGCCTAAACCCTCCCTCTTCATACTCTTATTTCCTTCTTTTCCACCAACAAGATGCGTGAGATCCTTCACTCCTAAATATGTTTGTTGCTTTTGCCTTTGCCTTTGGCTTTTGCCTTTTGTGTTTTGTGGTAATAATAACTACTGATTCCGCACAAATGCCTATTCTTCGTTTCTTTGTTATTATTCTTTAATTGTGTTCCCCTTGTTTGTATTGCAAATGGGCTTTTGGCTTTTGAGGGTCTTTGGTTTTCTCAAAGTCCTTCCTCTTCTATCATTTTCTTTATCCACCTTACCATTAAAGAGATGCACACATACATTCAACTATACTCTGCATCAAACACATTTTTCACTTCTGTTTTTCTCGGATCTGCAGCTTGAGAGGATTAATGTCTACTACAAAGAAGCTAGTTGCAGGAGGTACACGCCAAGAGATGTTCTTATGGATCTTCAACCTAGAACTATGGATAGCATCCGATCTAGTCCGTACGGCCAGATTTTCAGGCTCAAAAACTTCATTTTTGAACAGTATGGCGCCGAAACTCATCAATCTGAAGGCGCAGAACTCATCGATGCCATTCTTGATGTTGTTTGAAAAGAAGTCGAGAACTATGACTGCTTGTAGGGTATGTGTTTTGATATTTTAATAAATGAATAAATGAACTATGATTGGCTAGTACACATGCTTTCTGATTTGAAAAACATGAAAATCACTAGTGGATCTCTCAGATGTTTTGATTTGTTCTACTTGTTTTCAGATCTCATGCAATGTTTTATGGAAAAAGAATACCCAGATGCTTACTTTCTCAGTCTTCCCTTCTCCCAAGGCATCCAACTTCTTGACTGGTGGTTATGAAAAGTAAACAAAAATAAAAAAAACATTTACAACGTCCCTTCCTAGAAAAGGGATGCCTAAAGTCCATTTTAGGCGTCCCTTTTTAAAAAGGGGACATCTAAAGTCACCTACAGCGTCCCTTTTTAACGGACGTTGTATCCTAATTTTACTACGACCCTAGCATAGACATCCCTATGTTATCAGAAGTTAAAAGGGCTAAAAACGGACATTAAAAGCGTTATCTGTAGTAGTGAATGCATAGTTTAAGTGCATCAACACAAAATTCAATACAAATGTTAACCAACAAGGACGAATGAACACTCATCCAAGTCTCACAAATATGTACTAAAGCATAATTAAACCAAACAGTTCATAATTAATAGATATAATGAGCTAATGGAAAACTAATAAACTCCTATTTATAGCACATTAAAGCTCTAGCCACTTTCTTCATCACCAAAATTTAAGTAATTTAGCCTCTCATGGTACCAATAGTAGCTGCAAATAGTTCAAAATGTCCAGTATCCATAGAAAATGATGGAATCACCAATGTAATAGAGAAAGGGAATCAAACTATCGGTACAGAGCAGAAATTAGAGAGAGTAAGAGGGAACAATGAAAGTGTCGGTGGAAGAGGAGAATGTTAACAGTGGTAGTAGAGTAAGAGATAAAGATGGGTTAAACTCCCTCCAGTGGTGAAATGGTTGGAGAAGCAGAGCAAATGGAGAACAAAGACGGTGGAAGGAGAAGCAAAAGAAGGTCGGTGATGGTTAAGGGAAGCACGATAGAGATGTTGATGAGGGCTTGTGGTACAGAGGTGCAATTCTGATGGGGTAAGAGTCTGTGGGTGGTGGTCAGCACAGAGAAAGGACGGTGGTTCTTCTTGACCCAACAGCACTGTGGTGGTGGTTAACAGAGGAAGTCAATGGTGGTTCTGAGTTCTCCTCTTCAGAGGGGCTATTGACGGAAGTGTTGGTGGTGTGTGAAGATGACGATGACAGTTGAAAGTTCCCTCTCTTCTCAAGCTCTATGTATCGTCGCTCATAGCTCTCCCAGTTCCCTCTGTTACGGCACTGAAACTGAATGCTCAGCTCTGCAACTATGGTGGCCGAAGAAATAGAAGGTGATGATGGTTGATGATGGTCGTCGGCGACGATGGAAGTGAAGGTCGCTGGCAAACAAGGAGGATGAAGGAAGAAGTGATAAAGGTGACCCCTCCTTCTTGTGCGGCGCTCACTCTGTATATATTCCCTCAGCTGCATCTCGAATCTGTGTCTTCCAGCATGTTGGGTCTCAGGTCTGTATGTCTGGAGGAGGAAGTGAATATTGACTTGGGACTTATTTGAATTTTTAAAAAGTTCTGTAAAGGGATTGAATTGCAAATTTTTGAAACTATTTATAGGTTGAACCAAAATTTCCAAAGATTTTTGTTCTCTTGTAATTTTTCTGACCCATTTTCTTCATTATTTTTGTAATTTCCACAAGATTTGGGCCCCTTTCTATAGCTTTCCCCAATCCTCAAAATATTAATTTTGACCCTCCTGAATTTCCAATTTTCTTCTTAAGCACCTACAATGCAACATTAATCAAAATGTAGCATCAAAAGTCCAAGAACAATTATTTGAATAATTAACAAATTTATCACCATTTTGCCCCTAGTTACAATTAATTCAATACTCATGTTCCTAATTAAAATTAGTATTTAATCATGCAACAATGCTCCAGAAAATTGCATTAAAAATCCTAAATTAATCATGAAAAATCATGTAAAAATATGGTTCAATCAATTTCCCCACACTTAGATCTTTGTACTCCTGAACAAAGGCAACTAAGTACAATTTTCTAAATTTAAATCATCAATGCATTTGAAAGATAAGCAATTTCATAATTAGAAAGCAATACATCAATTAATCAAATCCTTCAAGCCAACACTAGTCATAGTCAAGCGATGCAAAGAAATTAGCTAACCACACAATCCAAAATTTTAGAATGAAGCACAAGAGACTCTCATGGTATTAGCATTTCACTCATCTCACCTCATTGGGATAATTTCACTCTAGTTCACTTAATTAACACCTTACCATAGGCTTGTAACAACTTTAACATCTCCGCTACTAATAGCAATTAATGTAATAAATCAATAGGACTTAAAAGGCTTGTAATTTTGGATGAAGGCTAGATGGAAAGTATTAATTAGAAGAAAGAATTGTTGACATGCAAGTCAAATTTAAAGAGTAAGTTCATAGCACCTAAATAACCTGAACACTTTTCCAAATTCTCAAACAAATGCCTTCTTAGTATTTCTTCTTCTTTTTATCTACAAAACATTTTCTTCTCTTTGATCTCTTCTTTTTTTTAATTCAATTCTTTTCTCTTTTTTTCTTCAAACTATACTCACTACTTTCCTTTTCTTGTTTTTCTCTTTTTTTTTGGAACTTTCTTTCTTTCTCTTTTCTATATACATGGCATTTCAATATATAGATTGTTCAACTTTCTATCTGGCAAATTACTTTGATTTTAGAGTACTATGAACATTATGAGTAAATGACATGCATACTACTTAAGAATGGCTCAAAGGGGTAAGCAAATGGTGATGAATGAGGGTTTGTGTTTGGGTGAAAGGGTTTAAATTGAATGCCTCTTTTATTTCTATTACACTAATGCCAATGTCGCTTCGAAATAGAGTAGAAACAAGTTATAGAAGGTGAAAAAATAAGTGAACATCACACACGGAAAGAATTTAAGGCCCAAATAATCTTCCAACAAGGTTTCTCTCTAATGCTCACTCCAAAATAATCAATTGCAGAGCAAGCTAACCACAAAACATCTTCTTAAATATTCCTAATGTTAATTTTACAAACACAATCAATCAAAACATTGCAATCAATTATAAAAATGCTCAACTCTTAAAAGCACTAATGATATGGAAGTTTTCTTTTCTCAAAACAAGAAGTATGCAGAAATTTAATTGTGGGTTCATTTCTCTTCCCATTCACTTGAAAGCAAAACATAGTTTCAAAAAGTTGCAAAAACACTAGATCACATGAAGCTCAAAGAATTTCCCACAAATCACATTTTCAAAGTGGTAAATGCGACCCTTTACCACTTAAGATATGCATCAAAGCAAGTCATTCTTAAAAATAAAATTGAAAAATTTTCTAGTTAATGGAATTTTCTCATTTTAAAATAACTAATGGGATTCAAAATGTATTTCCCTCCCCCACACTTAGTCAACACATTGTCCTCAATGTGTAAAGCAACTCTATTATTGTAACTTGTTCCTTAGTGTAGTGGGAAGTTGTGAAGTCCAATTGCAATTGGAGCACAACACGTCAACATCACTTAAAGAAAGAGAAGGAGAAACAGGTAATAATAATAGAGAAAATCAAGATGAAGAGGCACAATAGTAATTAAGTATGATAATGGAAAAAAATGCAAAGCATACAAAGGGGGTTCTTATTATTTGTACTAAATTACACTACTTCTACCTTTTTCTACTGTATTGTGTCCCTCCCCCACACTTATCTTCCTCATACAACAATTAAACTCAAATAATCATAGGATTTAGGAAGAAAACAAGTGAGGAAAGAGACAACCTATATTAGAGTATCTTGAGTCTCTTGAAGGAGAAGTTCTCATCCTCGATGAGAATCATGAATATGTCTTTTAAAACATCTTCTCCCGCATTGAATTTCCTTGGTGGAGGTGCCTTAGGATCAATTAGAAATGGTCCAAGGATGTAAGTGGGATGTTGGTTCCTCCGATGACCTTTCCAAGAATGTGCCTGCAAAGGAGACAAGCAAACAGACATATTCCATCATAAAATAGAAACATGGAGAGATTTCAAATGAAATAAAGAAATGTGAATCTCTAAACTCTCCAAGTAACTATCACATCCAAAGAAATCAATGTCACTCCCATCTGTTAGAGCAAGCGTTTCACCCAAGAGGGGGGTGAATTGGGTGATACTAAAATTTTGTTGCAAATATGAAAACTTGACGGTGAATATAATGCAGTAAAGAGTAAGGAGAAATATCACCGAAGTGTACACCGGGAGTTATACTGGTTCGGCCACAACTACTTTGACCTACGTCCAGTCCTTAGAATATCTCTGAGAGTTTCACTATAACTTCCATGATTCAGTGGGTTCTTGGCACCTCAGTACAAGCAAGTTCCTTCGCCTGGACACTCGCTCCCCCTTACAAGTTGTAATCCAATCCCAACTCAAGGTTCCACAACCTTAAGTCACCTCAATAACAAATATTGAGTTTGAATGAAATATCTCTCTCACAGAGTGAATAAGAATCACTGAATTACAGAATTACAAGAATATGTAAAACATAGTAGTGAATTTGATAATGCGTTCGTGTGTGTGTTCTTGTTGTTTTTCTCTGTTTGGATGTTCCCATATATATAGATGTATTGGTAATGACCGTTGGAACATTTTCTTCTCACCCGTTAGAATGTGCGCAGTCACTGTTGACTTTTCCAGTATTTGAAAAATATCCGTTTGCGGTAGGTGGCGGTAGGTAGTGTTTCAACGTTCCATTTGAATTTCCTTATTTGGTAAGATCTCTTCATTGTTTATTTGCGGATATGCTAAGAATACTAATACAATGAAGGGTTAATCATATAGGAAACAAATCAATGAATGTTGGAAAGATTTCTGAATTTCTGGACTTGTATACTTGAGTAGTTACTCGAGTATTCATTAAGTTTACTCGGGTAGATACTTCAAGTGCTTTATAAATAAATCTGCACATTACTCGATTACTTACTGAGTAATCTAGTTCCAATATTTGATAAGGAATAATTGAATACCTGCATACTTGAGTAGAGCCTCGAGTGAAGTATGATAAAAGCATATCAAGTTAATCGAGTATTACCTTCAAGTTTTGCTTACCACAGTAGGTTACTCAAGTAGCTCCTCGAGTAACATTGGTAGGATTGAAAATGCCAAGAGCAACATATTTCTTGAAGCAGGGGACTCAAGTAACGTTGGCAGGCCAAGAGCAACTGGAAGTCTTTTACTTGGTTACTCGAGTAACGTTGGCAGGCCGAGAGCAACTACAAGTGATTTAGCTGGTTACTCGAGTAGCTACTCTTGTAACGTTGGCAGGCCGAGAGCAACTGTAAGTCTTATACCTGATTACTCGAGTAGCTACTCAAGTAACGTTGGCAGGTTACTTGAAGGTTGACTCTGGTTACTTCAAGTTTTGGTCTCATTACTCGAGTAACCCTTTAGAAATTTTGCCAGTGATGAAGTTTCTCAGCTTTTTCTCTTGGTCTTTCTTCATTACTCCAGTACATACTTCAAGTGATGATTTGCCTTGTTATTACTTTATTCAAACTTATTTGTTAATCAAATCTTTTTCATACTATTCATTGTTATCATCAAAACATGAGAGATCTAACATTCTCCCCCTTTTTGATGATGACAAAACTTGGTGATTTTGAACAAAATTTTTGAAATTGAGCTCTCGAATAAGCACTTCTTGAAGTCAATGGAAATTTTGAAAAACTTTTTGAAATAACTTATTAAGTATCAATTCAAAATGTTATGGAAAATGTTGAAAACATAACATGTTCACCTTGCATATATAATAAACTCATTAGTCCCACAATGTATTATAACTTTAAAACTTAAATGGACTTAAAATGAAATTATAACTTAAAGAAGCTTGCATTGAACTTAAAATTGCATTACATATAAAAAGTTCTATGAAAAGTTCCCTAAATCCCATATATACCCATATACCCAAAAGAAAAGCTTAAAAGAAACTCAGAAACTCCATAAAATCACACTCAAGCTCTTCTCCCCCTTTTTGTCTTCATCAATCAAGTAGAGGACTAGAAGGCTTGACCATAGAAATAGGCTTCACAGGAAGAACCAAAGGACCATCTGAACCAGAAGAATCAAAAGAAGAGGAGCTGAAAGATTATGGTTCAGGAAGATTGAGTGGAGGGATATGAATGTCATCTCATGGAGGAACTGGAGGGGACTGATAGACAATTATATTGGTGGTCTCAACCTTTTCTGTGGCATCTGCAGAATGATGACCAGAGGATGAAGGAGAGATTTCCTCTGTATGGGTAGGGGATGGAATAGGTGTAGGAGAGGGTTCAAGCTGAGCATAGGATATCTCTGGGTCTTAGTTCATGTGGATTAGAGACTGGAGGTTCAGGAAAGGATATATCAGGGATAGCTGGCTCAACCTCAGTATGATGAAGCTCAGAGGGGATGTTCTCTAGAGGTGAGATATTCTCTGGTGCAGATGATAGACCAGCAGAAGGTCCAGGACCCATATGAAAAAGGCAAGCTTCACCCAAGAGGGGGGTGAATTGGGTGATGTTATAAATTTTTCGCTTGATGTGGAGATATGAAAAATATAGTAGATAGAGTAGAGTTGAGAAGATTTGAACACAGAGAGTTATACTGGTTCGGCCTAACAACCAGGCCTACGTCCAGTCCTCAGAGATCAAGACCTACTGAGATTTTCACTATACCTCCAAGATTCAATGGGCTCTCAGAACGCCACAAAACAACAATCATCCTTGAAAGGACTACGAGCAAAAATATTCTCTTACTAAGAAATTTCTCTCCCCTTTACGACAAGTCTTACGTGCAGAAAAACAACCTATGACCTTTCTCACTTGCTTATGTATACAAGACTTATGAGCAGCAACGTTTTCTCCTACTTACACCACTGTAAGTCTTAGGAGCAGCAACGTTCTCTTCTGCTTGTATCTTATAAGTCTTATGAGTGGAAGGTACAACAAGGAATTCTCTCAACTGCTTCTCTTATAAGGAAATCTACCCTCTCAAGGTCCTAATACCTTGAGATCAAATATACATAGAATTTGAATTGTATGAAGACTCTCTTACAGAGCAAATGAATAAACATTGAAGATCAATATGTATACAGAGAAAATGATGAATAGCAGAGACTCGTGTATAAGCTTGTGAATTCTTGTGCTTTTTTCTTGTATTGACTATCTCTGAATCTCTGTATATATAGATGTTCAGATTTTGCCCGTTTGAGTAATCATAATTTGAGGAGCGGGGCTTTTGCAACTGTGGAATGACACGCGCATGTTTGAATATTCTGAATGCGGTAGGTGCGAGCGTGCTTGTAATGATGTTGTCTGCCGTTATTTGACCTTCTCCGTGTCAGCTAATTTCAAACGTTCATCTTCCTGTATCACACTTATAATACATTCAGAATGATGTTAAACAATGATAATAAGTAATGATGATATGAATAAATAACAATAAACCATATTCGGATTGAACGTTGTGAGACTTGGTATTTTTAGTGATCTGGCAGAGTATCACTCAAGCATGGATGGCTTACTTATCACTCGCAGGTGATGTGGGCCCCCACTCGAGCACACAGACTCCTGCTCGAGTGAGAAGAATATTCTCAAGTAATATACCTTTTAAACAAGCACTCGCATCAGATTTGAGAGGGATAGAATTTTCACTCGCAAGTGCTGATGTGTCACTCGAGCATATGAGGTTATGCTCGAGCACACTTGCGCTTCTCTAAACTTCATGACTCTCGGCCAAGCACTCGCAGTACCTTGCTCGAGTACAGAATGCTCATGCTCGAGCATTGATGTCTCTGCTCGAGTGAATCAAGGAAGCATGATAATACTTGCTCTCAGCCAAGTACTCGCAGACCTTCACTCACATGTTCTCGAGTAAGAATGGCTTCTCTGCTCGAGTGATGTCTCCAGTGCTCGAGTGAATCATTGAACATAACATTGACATGCCTCTCGGGTGAACACTTTCTGGCTTTCACTTGCACCTGCTAGAGCACAGAAGGGATCTCTGCTCGAGTGCAAAACTCATGCTCGAGCACTCCAGTTCAATTTGACAGCAGATACCAGAAAATATTGCTATATGTATTTGGTAACTTTGTAAACATTTCTTAAACTTATAAAACCATGATTTGTACACAATTGTCTTTTTGTTATCATCAAAACTTGGGATCTAACATTCTCCCCCTTTTTGATGATGACAAAACCTTTGTGATGGAAGTTTAAGAAAGATTGATTAAGATTGAAAATTTTGAAATACTTCATTGTTTCCAAATGCATATCAAGTTTTAGTTTCAAGTTCAAGTTTCCCTGCAATACTTCCTCTAGACACTTAACAACCAAGATAAGCATAATATGAGGCAAATAACTTAATAACTTGAAACATGAAAATAGTCATTAATATTAAACTTGATTTCAAACTTTGACAAAATTAATAACATAATAACTGATAATCTAAAATAACATCAAGTCCTACCCCATACAGACAATCTACCCAAACTCCCATTACATCCCATAGCTTAGAAATCATCACACATCCTTCTCCCCCATTTTGTCAGCATCAGAAGGGGGCTGAGGAAAAATGGTACCAGGAGGTGGAACAAATGAAACCATGGCAGTGAGAGGGTCAATTGGTGGAGATGATGGCTGTGGTATAGAGGATGAGGGAGGTAGTGAAGGCGACCGATCATAAGTGACATCAATATTAGAATCTGGATCGGTGAAGAGTACATGTGTCTGTGGTACAGAGGTGTGAGTTGTCTCAGGAGGCACCTCTGAGGATGAAGATGGAAAATGAGAGTGCAAGAAGGTCTCCATATTTGTTATCCTCTGTGACATCTCATCCTGAGTTTTGAACATCAGGTCAAAGTTAATATTGGCCCTGTCTACCAACTTGATGACCTGTGCCTCCATCTTTTCCACAAGCTTCTCATACTCAGTCACTAACTCCTTCTTCAGACTTGATACAGCTTGATTGATTGCCTCAGTCACATGGTTGGAAAGAGAGGCATTAATGATGGAAGGAGGAGGAATAGGACCTTGAGCAGATGATTGTGCCTCATCACCTTTGGATGGAGTGGTTTCCCTCTTAGATGTGGCTTTGGTTCGACTCACAGGAAGATTGATACCCATATGAGTTAACTGAGTCTTACCAAACCTTGAAATAATTACCCTTTTAGTTCCTTCCAAATACCATATCTTGTTTTTCATCAGGATGAAGGATACAAGCTGAGGGTATGGTATGGTTGCGGATTTTGATGAAGAAAATCGAAATCTTCTCATCTCATTGAAGATAATCTCCCCCACATTCCTTTGTTGCCCGACAATCAAAGAGGCCAACATATAGTAATCCTTTTGAGCAAAATGGGTAAAATTTTTGGACTTATTAACTATGCTCCGGGAATATATATAATGAAGGATTCTATGAGAATCAGGCATATCAATGGGTTTAAAATTGAGAGGGCCTATGGGGTCTTTTGGTCTCAAAATATGGAAAGCTTCATTGGCAGAGAAAGGAAGTGGATCAGGAGGTGGTGCAACATATCCAAGCAAGTCATTGATGATCTTAGCAGATATCATAATAAACTTTCCTCTAACAGTTGTAGATACTGCTTCCTCAATCAATTCACCAGATCTAGACATAATATTATGGGACCTCATGTTGCAATAAAATGTTTTCACAACAGTGGGATAATATGGTATATAGATATTTAGCCAGGGAGCATAATATTGAAGATAAGGATATAAATCCAAATGGCAATTCTTCTTCAGATAATCTAAATCCACATACACAACTGGACAGAAGTGCCTATGAATAAACTCATCATCAAATACCTTCTGAGAGAGTGCCTTGAGTTCCTCAACAATAAATCCCTCAGGAGGACTGGTGATGTGATCATCCACTGGTGCTTGTGAGGCAGAAGGTGCTCCTGAAGTAGAGGCACTTGATTGCCTAGCTTGGTGTGAACTTGAAACACCGGCTTGAGAAGCGATCTTTCCAACTATCTTGTCAAGTTTGGACTTCTCCAATGCTTCCCGAAGTTGTTTGTTGAATGAATCACCAGAGGAAGAAGATGATTGTTGGGGTTGCTCTGTTTCCTTTTTCTTTCCTTTTCCTTGAACCTCCTTGGATTGAGACCGGGTAACTATTGGTTCTTTGAACACTACACCCTTTGGTTTCTTTTGAGGAGGTTGATCTTTCTTTGCAATTTGAGGCTTTGGGTGAGGTTTCTTAACCGGAGTCCTCTTTTTGGTCTTGGGTTTAGGAGGAGGTGACGGTGAGGAAGAGATTTTGGGAGAGGGAGGTGTTGGTTCTGGGGTACCAGATGCACTGGCAGCAGAATGAGTAGGAGAAGGAGAGTGAGATCTTTGAGAGATAGAGGGCATTTTGGTTCTTGCCATTGTAGAGAAAGTGAAAGAGAAGCAAGAACTCACAGTTTTTGAAAGTGAAGAGAAAAGCAAGCTGAGATTAGGGCACGAATGAGAAATACAAAGGGTAAGAATCACCTTTTATAGAGGATTGAAGAGTTGTAACGGTGATTTAAGGCAAATGGACGCGATTGATTGAAGAGAAACGGTTGAAGGTGAAGAGTTGCGCCCTTTGAGTGACGAGACACCTCGAGTGAGAGTAGGAAGTGCGACGTTCTGAGCTTCTGTGTAACTGATATAAGTGGCAGTGCTCGAGCATAAACCCTAGTGCTCGAGTGATGTTCATACTGTGCTCGAGTGTGTTCTATCTGTGCTCGAGTGATATTCTGGAAAATTTAAGAAAACATGTAAAAACGTACCTGGATTATGGATTTCTTGCTATATTTTGTATATCTGTACTCAAATCCTCCAAGATCATTTGAGTAACTATGATTTAGATTGCTTTTGGAAAGAAATTCTTCCTCTCCACTCGAGCAGATACTCCTCACCTCAAGCATGTTCATATCATGCTTGAGTGAGAGTTCCTCACTCGCGAGTGAGTTCATCTCTCACTGTTGCTTTTTGAGATAGACTCTTGGTATTCTTGTTTCCTCTGTTAACCTCTGTTTTACATATCAAGAAGCAGAGTATTTTCAATAGTGCTGTGCTCGAGCAGAACTACTTGTGCTCGAGTGAGACAGCTCTTCACTCGAGCAGCACTCTCAGTGCTCGAGTGACAGACCTACAAAATGGTTTTTAATACTCCGATGCCAAAGTTAGTATGGTTATCATCAAAAGGAACATTTAATTAAAATATTTAACAAGAAAACTTACAACTCATTGGGATTAACCATTCCCAATTCTCTTCGAATATATAAGAATTGATATTTTGCAATTGGCTTTGTGAAAATATTCCCAAGTTGAAGATGAGTTGGTATGAATTCCACTTTGACATCCTTCTTTTGAACATGATCTCGAATGAAGTGATGTCGAATGTCTATGTGTTTGGTCCTTGAATGTTGTACAGGATTCTTGGCCAAGCTTATCGTGCTAGTGTTATCACAATAAATTGGAATTTCTTTTAAATAAATTCCCAAATCTTGAAGTTGTTGTTTCAACCATAACTCTTGAGAACAGCAACTTGCCACAGCTATATATTCAGCTTCAGTCGAGGATAATGAAACTGTGTTCTGCTTCTTGCTGAACCATGATACTAGAGAGCCTCCCAGAAATTGACATTGACCACTGGTACTTTTTCTGTCAGTTTTATATCCTCCGTGATCTGAATCTGAATATGCCAATAAATACTCGTTCCCTTTTTTCGGATACCAAAGACCAAGCTCTGAAGTATCTCCTAGATATTTGAAGATTCTTTTTATTGTCTCTGCATGTGATACCTTGGGAGCGGATTGATACCTTGCACACATTCCCACACTGAACTGAATATCTGGCCTGCTAGCTGTGAGATAGAGTAATGAGCCAATCATTCCTCTATACTTAGTGATGTTGAAGCTAGGTCCCTTTACATCAGCATCCAACACTGTTGTAGAACTCATTGGAGTATCAGCTCCGTTAGCATTATCTAATCCATATTTCTTTAACAACTCCTTCAAATAATTTGTCTGAGATATAAATATACCATTCTTCTTTTGTTTGATTTGAAGTCCAAGAAAGAAGTTCAATTCTCCCATCATGGACATTTCAAATTCTCCCTGCATAATCTTAGAGAATTCTTGACACATAGATTCGTTAGTAGCACCAAAAATAATATCATCAACATAAATTTGAACAATTAGAATATCATTTTTGTTATGTTTGATGAATAGAGTTGTATCAACTTTACCTCTGACAAAACTTTGATCAAGAAGAAATTTGCTTAGTCTTTCATACCAATCTCTAGGTGCTTGTTTCAAACCATATAGTGCTTTCTTAAGTTTGAAGACATGGTCAGGTTTTGATTCATCTTCAAAGCCAGGAGGTTGTTCTACATATACTTCCTCCATAATATAACCATTTAGAAAAGAACTTTTCACATCCATTTGATAAAGTTTAAAACATTTAATGCAAGCAAAGGCTAGGAGTACTCGTATTGCTTCCAATCTTGCCACTGGAGCATATGTTTCCTCATAATCAATACCTTCTTCTTGATTATAGCCTTTGGCAACCAATCTTGCTTTATTTCTCACAATGATTGCTGATTCATCAAGTTTGTTTTTGAAAACCCATTTGGTTCCAATAACCGTATGGTCTTTAGGTCGTGGAACCAAATCCCAAACTTGATTTCTTTGAAACTGATTTAGTTCTTCTTTCATAGCAATCACCCAATCATTGTCAGATAAAGCTTCTTCAATATTAGAGGGTTCAATTTTAGAAATAAATGCAGAGAAGGTTACCTCATTGAGGATTCTGTTTCTGGTTTTAACACCTTCATAAATATCTCTTATAACTTGATCAATTGGATGATCCTTCATATGTCTCCATGCTTTTGGTTGAGCATGATCATCAACATGTTCTAAATTTTGAAAATCATTTGTTTCAAAATCATCTTGTTTTGAAATAGATTTGTTTTTCTTGATTGAATCCATTTCTTCTTCATTAATAAGTTTTGTTTGAGATTTAATTTCATCAAACACAACATGAATAGATTCTTCAACAGTACATGTTCTTTTATTGAAAACTCTATAAGCCTTACTTCTATTAGAATATCCTAGAAATATACCTTCATCAGACTTTGAATCAAATTTACCTAAGTTTTCTTTACCATTGTTGTGAATGAAGCACTTACACCCGAAGATATGTAGATGAGCAAGATTTGGCTTTCTTCCTTTGTAAAGTTCATAAGGCGTCTTTCCAAGTGATTTGTGAATATATGCTCGGTTTGAGATGTAGCAAGCAGTACTCATTGCATATGCCCAGAACACTTGTGACATTTCTTTTTCATTAAGTAATGCTCTTGCCATTTCTGTAAGAACTCTGTTCTTTCTTTCCACTACTCCATTTTGTTGAGGTGTTCTAGGAGCAGAGAAGTTATGATCTATTCCTTCGTTGTTGTAGTAGTTTTCAAATAGTTGATTATCAAATTCTCCTCCATGGTCCGTCCTAATAGAAACAATAGAAATACCTTTCTCATTTTGAACCTTTTTGGCAATCATAATAAATTCAGCAAAAGTTTCATCTTTTGAAGCAATAAATATAGTCCATGCAAATCTTGTAAAATCATCAACAATTACTAACGTATATAAATTTCCTCCAAAACGTTTTACTCTTGCAGGTCCTACCAAATCCATATGAAGTAATTGTAAAGGTTTTGAAGTAGAAATCTCATACTTTGTTTTAAAAGAGGATTTAGTTTGTTTTCCTTTCTGACATGCGTCACAAATCATATTATCTTTGAATTTGAGTTCGGGAAGACCAACAACTAAATCTTTTCTAATCAATTTATCAAGTTGATTCATATTGACATGAGCCAGACGCTTTGCCATAACCAACTTTCCTCTGATCACTAAGA
Source organism: Inga laurina (assembly GCA_963855925.1). Classification (NCBI taxonomy): domain Eukaryota; kingdom Viridiplantae; phylum Streptophyta; class Magnoliopsida; order Fabales; family Fabaceae; genus Inga; species Inga laurina. Next base: position 58,104,847 of record OY979701.1, read on the forward strand.
AAACAATTTTCAGAAGAATTTGAATTTAAATCAATAGTATAACAATTACCGTCCCTTTGAGCTTAGATCTTTGCTTTGATAGATTCTTTGTTTAGTGGCAGATCTTTCTTGTTCACTATCAAGCATTCTTTTGAGTCAAAAATCACCCAGTTATCTTTGTCAGTGCTTTGACTTACACTTAGGAGATTGTGGCATAATCCCTTAACATAATACACTCCGCTAATTTGAACACCATCGGATTTTCCCACTTCACCAATTCCAGCAATACGTCCAGATTGATTACCTCTAAATGTTACCTTTCCTCCTTCTCTAGTTTCTAGCATGGTGAACTTATTTTTGTCACCAGTCATGTGTCTCAAACTTCCACTATCAATATACCATTTGTTCACTCGAGATGCTTTGAGACATACCTAGAATAAGATGATCCAGTTTTAGGTACCCACACTTTCTTGGGTCCTTTGTGGTTAGTATGTGATATATGTGTCCCTTTCAGAACCCATTTATATGTTCCAACAACCTGTCCCTTTTTGAAATAACATAATGAAGTATAATGTCCTTTCCTATTACAATAATTGCATGATGCGAATGGATTTGATGTATGCACAGAATTCCTGAAATATTTAAGATATGCTCTACTATTCTTCTTATATCCTTTATTCTTATCATGAACAGAATTATATCCAATTCCAGATTTATCAAATGAAACTTTCTGAGAATTTAAAATAACCTTAAGAGTTTCACTTCCTTTAGTAAACTTTTCAACAATTTTTGTTAAATCTTCTATTTTCTTATCTTTCTCTTTACACATTTCATATGATGATATGACAGTACTTTCTAATTCTTTTACTTTCTTCTTATAGCTAACCATTCCTTTAGCTACTTTGATGTACTCTATATGCAATGCATTATATTTAGATAACAATTCATTATAGGAAGGTTTAGAATCACTTACCTCAGAGTCTGATTCTTCTTCCTTAGCTACCAAGCATAGATTTGCTACTTCGTCGTTGTCACTTTCTTCGTCTGACGAGCTATCACCCCATATGGATGATATATATGCTTTCTTTTTCAGCTTCTTTTTGTCTTTGTTTCTGAAACATTCAGACTTGATGTGTCCAGGTTTCCCACATTCATAGCAAACTATTTGTTGTTCTTTGTTTTCTTTCTTGCTTGGTCCACCTTGATAGTTTTTGAAATTCTTTTGACCTCTTCTGTAGAACCTCTTGAATTTTCTCACGATCATTCCCATTTCATCATCATTAGGGACATCTTCATTTTTAGAAGATTCTTCTTCTTCTTTGATAGCTTTAAGTGCAACTCCCTTTTTCTTTTTATCATCGAATTCTTCAAGTTCCTTTTTGAATCTCAACTTACCTTCATACTCGGAAAGACTTCCAAAGAGAGCAGCTACGGATCTCATAGATTCTCCTTTGGCTTCTTCGATAGCTGTCACCTTCGCTTCCCATTCTTTCGTAAGAATATTAAGAATCTTTCTTACCTGGGAATTTTGATCAAACGACTTTCCAAGAGCAGATAATTGATTAACAAGATGAGTATATCTGAGTTCGAATTCTGATATACCTTCTCCAGGTTTCATACGAAATAAATCATATTATGTAATTAGAGTATTGATTCTATTTTCTTTGATCCCAGATGTACCTTCGTGAGCAATTTCAAGAGCATCCCACATATCTTTGGCAGTTGGTAAAGTACATATACGAAAGTATTCTTTTTGACTAAGAGCACTCTGTATCATTAAAATAGCTTTACTATTTAATGTTACTAACCTTTTATCATTCTCGTCAAACTCCTCTGGACTCTTCTTAACAGCTCTATCTTCGATTTTCTTCATTGGAACATAGTCACCATCTTGTATTACATTCCACAAGCCGTACTCATTAGCCATCACGAACACTCTGAATTTAGCTTTCCAGAACGAAAAATGTTCTCCAGCAAAACCAGGAGATCTAGTGATTGAAGCTCCATTGGGAAGGATATTTTTACCCATTGTTGCCATTTATCGAATCCTTCTCAAGCCGTTAGGCTCTTCGGAGAAGACCTCGCTCTGATACCAAATGAAACAGGCAAGCTTCACCCAAGAGGGGGGTGAATTGGGTGATGTTATAAATTTTTTGCTTGATGTGGAGATATGAAAAATATAGTAGATAGAGTAGAGTTGAGAAGATTTGAACACAGAGAGTTATACTGGTTCGGCCTAACAACCAGGCCTACATCCAGTCCTCAAAGATCAAGACCTACTGAGATTTTCACTATACCTCCAAGATTTAATGGGCTCTCAGAACGCCACAAAACAACAATCATCCTTGAAAGGACTACGAGCAAAAATATTCTCTTACTAAGAAATTTCTCTCCCCTTTACGACAAGTCTTACGTGCAGAAAAACAACCTATGACCTTTCTCACTTGCTTATGTATACAAGACTTATGAGCAGCAACGTTCTCTCCTGCTTACACCACTATAAGTCTTACGAGCAACAACGTTCTCTTCTGCTTGTATCTTATAAGTCTTATGAGTGGAAGGTACAACAAGGAATTCTCTCAACTGCTTCTCTCGTAAGGAAATCTACCCTCTCAAGGTCCCAATACCTTGAGATCAAATATACATAGAATTTGAATTGTATGAAGACTCTCTTACAGAGCAAATGAATAAACATTGAAGATCAATATGTATACAGAGAAAATGATGAATAGCAGTGACTCGTGTATAAGCTTGTGAATTCTTGTGCTTTTTTCTTGTATTGACTATCTCTGAATCTCTGTATATATAGATGTTCAGATTTTGCCCGTTTGAGTAATCATAATTTGAGGAGCGGGGCTTTTGCAACTGTGGAATGACACGCGCATGTTTGAATATTCTGAATGCGGTAGGTGCGAGCGTGCTTGTAATGATGTTGTCTGCCGTTATTTGACCTTCTCCGTGTCAGCTAATTTCAAACGTTCATCTTCCTGTATCACACTTATAATACATTCAGAATGATGTTAAACAATGATAATAAGTAATGATGATATGAATAAATAACAATAAACCATATTCGGATTGAACGTTGTGAGACTTGGTATTTTTGGTGATCTGGCAGAGCATCACTCGAGTGATTTTCCTATTTTCCTCTTTGTGCTTCAGTTATCGGGTTGTGCTTGCATAGGATTTCAGAGAGACAGAATTCTCACTTGTGAGTGATGTGGGGTCTCACTCGAGCACAACTCCTTTTGCTCGAGTGATCTTGCATTTTCTACTGGGAGTGTCTTCTCGGGTCATCACTCGCATATCATTTTAGCAAGAGTGAGATTTTGTACTTGCGGGTGATGTGGTCCCTCACTCGAGCACACATACTCCTGCTCGAGTGAGACGCATATTCTCAAGGAATATGCTCTCAATGCCAACACTCGCATCAGGATTTCAGAGGGATAAATTTATCACTCGCAGGTGATATGGGCCCCCACTCGAGCACACAGACTCCTGCTCGAGTGAGAAGAATATTCTCAAGTAATATACCTTTTAAACAAGCACTCGCATCAGATTTGAGAGGGATAGAATTTTCACTCGCAAGTGCTGATGTGTGACTCGAGCATATGAGGTTATGCTCGAGCACACTTGCGCTTCTCTGAACTTCATGACTCTCGGCCAAGCACTTGCAGTACCTGGCTCGAGTACAGAATGCTCATGCTCGAGCATTGATGTCTCTGCTCGAGTGAATCAAGGAAGCATGATAATACTTGCTCTCGGCCAAGCACTCGCAGACCTTCACTCGCATGTGCTCGAGTGAGAATGGCTTCTCTGCTCGAGTGATGTCTCCAGTGCTTGAGTGAATCATTGAACATAACATTGACATGCCTCTCGGGTGAACACTTTCTGGCTTTCACTCACACCTGCTCGAGCACAGAAGGGATCTATGCTCGAGTGCAAAACTCATGCTCGAGCACTCCAGTTCAATTTGACAGCAGATACCAGAAAACATTGCTATATGTATTTGGTAACTTTGTAACCATTTCTTAAACTTATAAAACCATGATTTGTACACAATTGTCTTTTTGTTATCATCAAAACTTGGGATCTAACACCATAGAGTCCAATTTTGCTAGGATCCACTTCAGGGTCTCACCCTAGGCACGCTGCTCAGCTGACAACTCCTCGTGCCTTTTATCCATCCTCTTAACCAACTCAGCCATTTTGTCATTCATGTGAGTTATCAACTCAGCATTGGTGTTGGTGATGTCTACATGAAATCCCTTGAGCATATTCTCCATGAAGTATTGAAGTGTTGCATTGAGGAAAGAGGGTGAAGAGGTAGTGGCTGCTGGAGCAGAAGACTGAGTGTCATCCATTTTACTCGTCTCTGTCTCTGTCTTCTTCTTCTTCTTAGAACCAGACTCCAGAGGACCCTTAAGAGGAATTTCAATATTGAGCTTCCCAATTTGGTTTCTTCCAATTGGGGTAACTCTCTCAATGTGCTCTTTACTCTCTAAGTACCATATCTTATTTTTCTTCAGGATAACCGAAATAATCTGAGGATATGGCATAGGAGTGGTGGCTTTCCCATCAATTCTGTACCTCTTCATTTCAGAAAATATGTATTCCCCCAGATCCTTTTGTTCCTTCAGGAGTAAAGAAGCAAACCATCTATAGTCCCAGTCAGAAAAATGGGTATAGTTATTGGCCTTGTTCACAAGGGATCTAGAGTAAATATACCATAGAACCCTGTGATGATCACACATGTCACTAGGATTGAAGTTAAGAGGACCCACAAGCTCACCAGGTCTAAGAACAATGAAAATTTGGTTTGGTTCAAGTTTGGAGTAGATGTCATCTGCAGGGTTTTCTATTCCTAACCAAACATTGATCCTAGAAGGGGAGATAAGGATTTTCTGGCCTCTAATAGTAGTAGTCATTTCTTCCTCTGCAGAAGTCCTATTGGGTTCATCTAGGATTTCTAAATTACAGTAAAAATGAGTCACTACTTTGTGCAAAAAGGAAGTCTAATATATAGCCAAGGCATAAAAGGTTCAAGAAAGGGACTTAGATCATACTTCAATACCTCCTGAAGTACTTTGAGATCCACACAGTAAGTTTTACAGACTTTTCTTCTTGAAAATTGTGTGAGGTACTTCTGAGAATCCTCCAACTTATTGACATTGAACCCCTTTGGAGGCTTAGTGATCTCCTCTTCTGGCAATTCTAGCTTCTTGGAAGATTACCCCTTCTCTAGTTGATCAAGAATTCCAGCCATTGCTTTAGCCACATTCACATCATATTTGGGCTTCTTGGAGGGTTTTGGTGTGAGAGAGGGAGTAGAAGAATCAGAAAGTAGAGGAGAAGGAGACTTGGCACTTTTGCCTCTCCCAGTAGAGGTGCTCTTCTTTGATTGAGCCCTTGTGACCACTGGCTCTTTGATAACAACTCCTTTTTCCTTTGGTTTCGGTTGAGGTTTTGGTTGGATTTTGGCTTTTGATCTAGGTGTGAGTTTTCGCCTCTTTCTGGGAGGAGAAGAAAGAGGGTCAGAGAGTTGTGGGGATCTAGAAGAATCTGTAGGAGTAAGGTTTTTGGTTCTAACCATTTTGATTCAGAGAAGCTTGAAATCTCAGAAAATAGAGTGAGAAGTCACGATATAGGGCAAGTAGAATCTGAACAAAATAGGAAGTTTTTGGAGCTAAAAATTGATGGGTTTTGACGGAAATCAAGTAAGGAAAAGATTATGAAAACTTTTTGTGAGAGGACTGGGTGATTTACTCGAGGAGATTTTGTGGAAATGACCGAGTTTGCGACAGATAAAGACCTAGAACCTGACGTTACTCGAGGCCTTACTAGAGTAAATATCATGTTTACTCGAGTCCCTACTCGAGTGATCATATAGAAAATTTCTAAAACAATTCATTTAAATTGCGTACCTGGCATTGATAATATTGTAATTATCCATGTATGTTCCCTCGATCATTTGATAGCCGTTTAAGAGCAGATTTGAGTTGATTCTCATTGAGTTTGTGATCTAGACCTGCAGTTACTCAAGGCTTTACTTGAGTAAACTTCAAGTTTACTCAAGGCTTCCCTCAGGTAACCTGTCTTTTCTATTTTGACTGTTCATTTCTCGCCAAATGAACCATTTGATTTAAATTCCAGGTAACTTGATACGTTTCTTCCAGTTTTGGAAGACTATTACTCGAGTAATTTGCTCTTTTACTTCAAGTTGTCCCTCGGGTAATGCTGCACTATTAGACATTACTTGAAGTTGGCACTCCAGTAATGGTGTCATCTGATAACCTCTTTTTTTATTTCTCAAAACAGAGTTTTAATCTTCCTGCAAAACAAGTTTCTACATACTCCGATGCTTAAATTAGAAATCATCAAAACATTATCAAATAACTTTATCTAACATTATGAGAAACTAAAATAACTTACAATTCATTGGGATTTACCATTCCCAATTCTCTTCTAATGTATAGAAATTGATCTTTTGCAAGAGGTTTGGTGAAGATATCAGCTAGTTGAAGATGAGTAGGAATGAATATCACTTTCACATCTTTCTTTTGGACATGATCTCTGATGAAGTGATGTCTGACATCGATATGCTTGGTTCTAGAATATTGAACTGGATTCTTTTCCAAGCTTATCGTACTGGCATTGTCATAATAGATTGGTATTTCTTTGAGATAAATACCAAGATCTTGTAGTTGTTGTTTTAACCATATCACTTGTGCACAACAACTTGAGACTGCAACATATTCGTCTTCCGTTGACGAAAGAGACACTGTATTTTGTTTCTTGCTGAACCATGATACAAGAGATCCTCCAAGAAATTGACCTTGTCCGCTGGTGCTCTTTCTGTCTGTCTTGTATCCTCCATGATCAGAATCTAATTATGCAACAAGATATTCACTTCTTCCTTTGGGATACCACAGACCCAATTCTGGTGTGTCAGCAAGGTATCTAAAGATTCGTTTGATAGTTTCAGCATGTGATTCCTTTGGTGCTGATGGATGTCCGGTTTGCTTGCCGTGAGATAGAGTAATGATCCAATCATTCCTCTGTATTTTGTGATGTTGTAGTCTTTTCCTTTGACATCAGCATCAAGCAACGTAGTTGAGCTCATAGGTGTGTCCGTTCCATTTGCTTCATCCATTTCATACTTCTTCAATAACTCTTTCAAGTATTTTGTTTGAGATATGAAGATTCCATTCTTTCTTTGTTTGATTTGCAAACCAAGAAAGAAATTCAATTCTCCCATCATTGACATCTCAAACTCTCCCTGCATTATCTCAGAAAATTCCTTACACAGAGATTCATTAGTAGCGCTGAAAACAATATCATCAACATATATTTGAACAATTAAAATATCATCACGTTTTCATTTTATAAAAAGTGTTGTATCAACTTTTCCTTGTACAAAACCTTGATCAATAAGAAATTTACTGAGCCTTTCGTACCATGCTCTAGGAGCTTGTTTTAAACCATATAAAGCCTTTTTGAGTTTAAAAACATGGTCAAGTTTAGTTACATCTTCAAAACCTGGAGGTTGCTCTATGTAAACTTCTTCCATAATGTAACCATTTAGAAATGCACTCTTTACATCCACTTTATAGAGTTTGAATCTTTTGATGCATGCAAAGGCTAAGAGTACACGTATAGCTTCCAATCTCGCCATTGGAGCATACATTTCCTCATAATCAATCCCTTGTTCCTGATTATAGCCTATGGCCACCAATCTTGCCTTATTTCTGACAATAATTACGGATTCATCAAGTTTGTTTTTGAATACCCATTTAGTGCCAATGATCTGATGATCCTTGGGTTGGGGTACCAAATCCCAAACTTTATTTCTTACAAATTGATTTAGTTCTTCTTGCATTGCTATAACCCAATCATTGTCTGATAGGGCTTCATCAATGTTCGAAGGTTCAATCTCAGAAATGAATGCAGAAAAACTTACTTCATTGAAAATTCTATTTCTAGTTTTGATCCCTTTATTCACATCTCCTATGACTTGATCTAAGGGATGACTTTTATTGTATTTCCAGGCTCTAGGTTGTCCTAGTTATTTCTCTTCTTACTTGGTTTCGTCAACTTCTGGAATAAAAGATTTATAAATAGATTGACCATTTTCTTGATTTAAAACAACTTCCTGCTCTTCATCAATGATTTTGTCAGAGAATTCAAATTCATCAAATACAATATGAATTGATTCTTCAACAACACATGTTCTTTTATTAAAAACTCTATATGCTTTACTTCGGTTAGAATATCCTAGGAAAATTCCTTCATCAGTTTTAGAATCAAATTTTCCCAAGTTATCTTTACCATTATTATGAATGAAACACTTACAACCGAAGATGTGTAGATGAGCAATGTTTGGCTTTCTTCCTTTGTATAGCTCGTATGGTGTCTTTCCAAGTTTTGTTCTGATATATGCTCTATTTGAAATGTAGCATGCTGTACTCATAGCATCAGCCCAGAAAACTTGAGACACGTTCTTTTCATTTAACATTGCTCTAGCCATTTCAGTGAGCACTCTATTCTTACGTTCCACGACTCCATTTTGTTGAGGTGTCCTTGGAGCAAAGAAATTGTGATCAATGCTATCAGTATCACAATATTCTTCAAAGGCTTGATTTTCAAATTCTCCACCATGATCGGTCCTAATACCTGCAATGGACATACCTTTCTTATTTTGCACTTTCTTGGCAAAAACAATAAATTCTTCAAAGGTTTCATCCTTTGATGATAGAAAAAATAACCCATGTAAATCTGGAGAAGTCATCAACAAGGACTAATGAATATAAGTTGCCACCAAGACTCTTTACTCTTCCTGGGCCAACTAAATCCATATGCAATAATTGTAGTGGTCTACTTGTTGAAATCTCATTTTTCAATTTGAAAGATGATTTAGTTTGTTTACCCTTTTGACATGCGTCACAAATCAAGTCATTTTTGAAATTTACTTTGGGTAATCCAAGAACTAAATCCTTTTTGAGTAGTTTGCCTAATTGATGTATATTGACATGAGCCATTCTCTTATGCCATAGCCAACTTTCATCGGCATTACTCAGAAAACAGTTTTCAGATTCATTTATACTAATATCAGAGTATAACAATTACCTTCCCTTTTTGCTCTGAGCTTAGCCTTGATATTCTTCTTATCAAGTAGTAAGTCATTCTTGTTGATAATTAGACATATCTCTGAGTCAAATATTACCCAGTTGTTTTTGTCTGCACTTCACTACTACAAAAAAGGGATTTAGTGGCGTAATTCTTATAGCAGTTTTTTCAAAAAGCGCCAAAGATAATTATTTAATTTTTAAAATAAAGGTTATTTTAAAGCTTTGGCACTTACAATTATAAGCATCATAATAGACGTTAACTTTATATGACGCTTTCCTGAATAAGCGCCAAACATTGTCATCAATATTTTAAAAAAAAACAATAAGAAGCTTTGGAGTTTTATGTGGAAGCGCCAAAGCTTCTTATATTTTTCAAAAACCAAAAAAGGAAAATATAATAGGAAGCTTTGGCGCTTCCTTAAAAAGCGCCAAAGCATCCTATATTTTTAAAAATATATATACATATAATATGAAATTTAATATATTATTTCTTCTTTCTATTTAATCTTCCTATGGCCTTACACATATGTTTGATAAAAGAAGTTTCATTTCTTTCTGACTATTGTGATATGTCTATTATATTTGCATTATGCATTTTTTAAAAAAAATTAAATCAATTTTTTTTAATTTGGGTCATAACATTTATTATTGGTAAAGGTTTAATAGTTACAGTCAATGTAACACTATATGATATCTTTGCCATACTTTTTGTTCTTTCTTTTTATAGATCCAATATTATATGCTTAAATATATTATTGTCACTAGTATTAACTTGCACTTATAATGAAGCGTAAAACTGAGTGAGCTCCATGAAGTTCATCAATTTTTTTTTGTAAAAAGGCCACATTCCAAAAGAAAAAACTAAAAAAAATATATTATAATAGGAAGCTTTGACGTTTCCTAAGGAAGCGCCAAAGCTTCTTATGTATTTTTAACTTTTTTTAAAAGGCCACATACAAAAAAAAACAAAAATAAAAAAAGAAATATTATAATAGGAAACTTTGGCGCTACCTAAGGAAACGCCAAAGCTTCTTATAGGAAGCTTTGGCGCTTCCTAAAGAAGCGCCAAAGCTTCCTATGTGTTTTTTTTTTAAAAAAAAGGTTCAGTCAGCTTCTTCGATTGTGTGTGTGTCTAGCTATAAAGTAAATTTAAATTAAGTATTTTTTTTTTCACTTGGGTCATTATATTATTATACATTTATCATTGTTAAAGGTTTAATAGTTACAATCAACGTAAAGTTATATGATATGTTTGTCATACTTTTTGCTCTTTCTTTTTATAGATCCAAATTATTTGCTTGAATATATTGTTGTCACTAGTATTAACTTACACTTATAATAAAGCGTAAAACTGAGTGAGCTCCATGAAGTTCATCAAATTTTTTTATAATGAAGCGTAAAAGTAGTATATACTTGACCATTGTTAGAAAAAGAATCAACACATAAAATATAGTTAAATTAACCAATTACATAAACACAGTGCCAAAACTTCATATTGAAAAAATAAAAAATAAAAAGCACAATAGAAGCTTTGGCGCTTCCTAAAGAAGCGCCAAAGCTTCCATTTTTTTAAAATTTTATTTTAAAAATAGGAAGCAATGACATTCTTTTATGAAGCGCCAAAGCTTCCCCTGTTTACAAAATTTAAAAACCCCGCCATTGACATCCCGCCATTATCGCTCTCTCGCTTGTCACTTCCCATAACTTCGATCCATTACTCTCTCACTTTATTGGTCTACTAGCTTTTCTTATTCGTTATCCCCACTCCTTCCTCTCTTTGATGGCAGCAAGTAGAAGTAGGAGATCCCTAGCTTGTAAGCATTGTTTTTTAAACATTTGATCCATGTTTTCTTTTTTTTTTCTTTTTGGTTAAAATTTGCAATGACTCTTATATGTTTGCTCATATTTTTTATTTTTTAAGTATTGATTTGAAGTTTCAACTTTGTCAGCTTAAACTTCCTATATATTTTTAGTTTTTTAATTTTTAAACTTACAAATTAATAATATTGTAGTAATTTTGTTGTAATACAAATCATTGTAGTTAATGTTTTGTATTTTTTACCATTGTATTGTGATTTGTTTGTTTTATCAAGAAAATAAAATAATTAAAAAAATGATCATCATCATTTTATATCGTAATTTACCTACTAGATGAAATGTATAGTCATTTACCTACTAAAAAATTATATATGATTATCAGGCATTTATTTTTACATTACACCGTATTGTAGTTATTTAAGACAATCATCGTTTTGTATTGTAATTTTGTCTACTAGACGAAATATATGATCATTTTGCTTACTATAAAAAATATACATGGTCATCAGGCATTTTGTTAAAGCATTACACTGTATAGGAAAAGAAATATTTTAAAAAATTATTAAAAAAAATTAAACCCTCATTTAGCGTTTGTAGAAATAAACGCCAAAGGAGGTCCAAACCTCCTTTGGCGTGTAATCATCAAACGCCAAAGGAGGGGCACCGTCCTTTGGCGTTTGAATAAAAAACTCCAAAGGAGGGTGTTCAAACCAAAGGAGGGTGTTCACCCTCCTTTAGCGTTTAATCATTAAATGCCAAAGGAGGGACACCCTCCTTTGGCATTTAATTATCAAACACCAAAGGAGGGGTGAGGCCCTCCTTTGGCGTTTGATGATCAAACACCAAAGGAGGGCACACCCTCCTTTGGCACTACCCCAATAAACGCCATATGTAATTTATTTATTGATTTAATTTGATAAAGTAATGTATGACGTTTCTGTAAATTGAAAAGCGCCAAAGGTATTTTTAATGGCGTAAAAAATTTTTGCGTTTCCTAAACGCCAAAGTACTTTTTAAAATAAGTCCCATTATATTGGTTTTTTGAAGTAGTGCTTTGACTCACACTCAGCAAGTTGTGGCACAATCCTTCGACATAGTATACGTCTTTGACTTGTATGCCTTTGTCATTTTTGATTTCACCAATTCCTGCTATCCTTCTGGTTTGATTTCCTCCAAATTTTACCTTTCCACCTTCTTTAGGTTACAATTTGGTAAAACTTTCGAAATCACCGGTCATATGTCTAGAGCATCAACTGTCTATGTACCACTTGTTATTTTTGGATGCTTTGAGACATATCTGCAATTAAATACGATTAAGTTTTAGGTACCCACTTCTTTTTGGGTCCTTTTGGGTTAGTACAGGAAATATTTGAAACATATGATCCTTTAGGTACCCATTTGTAGGTTCCTATCGTTCCTTTCTTCTTATGAATGCATGAAGAGGTATATTGGCCTTTTCTATTACAATAATTACAAAATGCAAAAGGATTTGATGTATGCACAGAATGCTGGAAATAATTCAAATATGACTTACCTCCTGCTTTCTTTCTACCTTTCCTTCTATCTGATTTTGGATCATATCCAATTCCAGATCGGTCATTTACAAATCGTTGAGCTATTAAAATAACATTTAGCATCTCACTTCCTTGTGTAAATTTTTCAAGAGTTTTTGTGAGATCAGTGTTTTTCTTTTTCAAAGAAGAACAATTTTCACAATCCTTTTCTGAACTTTCTTTAAGTTCAATTTCAATAGCTTTGTTTTTCTTTTTGAAAACAACTAATTCTTTAACTACTTTGATGAATTCAGAATGTAAAGCATTATATTCAGAAAGTAATTCATCATAGGTAGGATCAGAATCATTTACCTCTTCTTCTATTTCTTCTTGAGCAACAAGACATATATTGGCTACTTCTTCTTCATCACTTTCTTCATTAGAGGAACTATCACCCCATATAGCATATACAAAGGCCTTCTTTTTGTTGAAGAATTTGCCTTTTCTTTTCTTTGCTCTTTTGGTTCAGCTCTGGACATTCTGACTTGATATGTCCTGGTTTTCCACATTCATAGCAGATGATATGTTCTTTGCTACTAGTTCCTCCTTTCTGAAAGTGTTTGAATCCTTGACCTTTCTTATAGAACTTTCTGAATCGTTTTATGATTAGGCCCATTTCATCATCGTCAAACTCCTCATCCTCATCTTGATTTTCTTCTTTTGCTTTTAGTGCTAGGCCTTTCTTTTTCTTGTCACTGATGTCATCTAGTTCTCGTTTGAACTTTAGTTTGCTTTAATATTCAGAAAGGCTTCCAAATAGAGAAGCAACTGATCTCATTGATTCTCCTTTTGCTTTTTCTATCGCAGTGACTTTGGCCTCCCACTCTTTAGAAAGAATATTCAAAATCTTTCGTACTTGGGTATGTTGATCATAAACTTTCCCAAGTGCTGCAAGTTGATTAACAAGATGAGCATATCTAAGTTCAAATTCAGATATTGATTCACCTGATTTCATTCGAAGTAGATCGAAATCAGTGACCAAGGTGTTGATCTAATTCTCCTTTATTCCCGAAGTTCCTTCATGAGCTATTTCCAGAGCTTCCCACATTTGCTTTGCTGTTGGAAGTGTGCAAATTCTGAAGTATTCACTTTGACTCAAAGCACCTTGTATCATCAGAATTGCTTTGCTGTTGAGAGTGATAAGATTCTTGTCATTCTCATCATATTCCGCTAGCGTCTTGGGAATTTTCTGAGAATCTACAATCTTTGTAGGTTGATAGTTTCCACTCTCAATCACATCCCATAGCCCATATTCAGTAGCCATCACAAATACTCTAAACTTTGCTTTCCAGAAAGAAAAGTGTTCGCCACTAAAACCTGGAGGTCTAGTGATGGATGCTCCGTCGGGAAGAATTCCTTCACCCATGCTTGCCATTGGATCCTTCTTAGGTTGTTATACCTTAACAAGAAGACCTACGCTCTGATACCAAATGTTAGAGCAAGCGTTTCACCCAAGAGGGGGGGTGAATTGGGTGATACTAAAATTTCATTGCAAATATGAAAACTTGACGGTGAATATAATGCAGTAAAGAGTAAGGAGAAATATCACCGAAGTGTACACCGGGAGTTATACTGGTTCGGCCACAACCACTTTGACCTATGTCCAGTCCTTAGAATATCTCTGAGAGTTTCACTATAACTTCCAAGATTCAGTGGGTTCTTGGCACCTCAGTACAAGCAAGTTCCTTCGCCTGGATACTCGCTCCCCCTTACAAGTTGTAATCCAATCCCAACTCAAGGTTCCACAACCTTAAGTTACCTCAATAACAAATATTGAGTTTGAATGAAATATCTCTCTCATAGAGTAAATAAGAATCAATGAAGTACAGAATTACAAGTATATGTAAAACAGAGTAGTGAACTTGGTAATGTGTTCGTGTGTGTGTTCTTGTTGTTTTTCTCTGTTTGGATGTTCCCATATATATAGATGTGTTGGTAATGACCGTTGAAACATTTTCTTCTCGCCCTTTAGAGTGTGCGCAGCCACTGTTGACTTTTTCAGTATTTGAAAAATATCCGTTTGCGGTAGGTAGCGGTAGGTAGTGTTTGAACGTTGCATTTGACTTTCCTTATTTAGTAAGATCTCTTCATTGTTTATCTGTGGATATGCTAAGAATACTAATACAATGAAGGGTTAATCATATAGGAAACAAATCAATGAACGTTGGAAAGATTTCTTAATTTCTGGACTTGCATATTCGAGTAGTTACTCGAGTATTCATTAAGTTTACTCGGGTAGATACTTCAAGTGCTTTATAAATAAATCTGCACATTACTCGATTACTTACTCGAGTAATCTAGTTCTAATATTTTATAAGGAATAATTGAATACCTGCATACTTGAGTAGAGCCTTGAGTGAAGTATGATAAAAGCATATCAAGTTAATCGAGTATTACCTTCAAGTTTTGCTTACCACAGTAGGTTACTCGAGTAGCTCCTCGAGTAACATTGGCAGGATTGAAAATGCCGAGAGCAACATATTTCTTGAAGCAGGGGACTCGAGTACTCACTCGAGTAACGTTGGCAGGCTGAGAGCAACTGGAAGTCTTTTACCTGGTTACTCGAGTAATGTTGGCAGGCCGAGAGAAACTGCAAGTGATTTAGCTGGTTACTCGAGTAGCTTCTCGAGTAACGTTGGCAGGCCGAGAGCAACTGCAAGTCTTATACCTGATTACTCGAGTAGCTACTCGAGTAACGTTGACAGGTTACTTGAAGGTTGACTCTGGTTACTTCAAGTTTTGGTCTCATTACTGGAGTACTTACTCGAGTAACCCTTTAGAAATTTTGCTAGTAATGAAGTTTCTCAGCTTTTTCTCTTGGCCTTTCTTCATTACTCCAGTGCATACTTCAAGTGATGATTTGCCTTGTTATTACTTTATTCAAACTTATTTGTTAATCAAATCTTTTTCATACCATTCATTGTTATCATCATACCATGAGAGATCTAACACCATCAGTAGGAGGAAAACAAGGAATTGTCTTTTGAAAATCTTTTTGTGTTTGCAAAGTGGAAGGTGTGGAATCTAACTTAGTGTTGGAGTACGCCATATTATCATTGCAATAACAAGAGGTGGAAGGAAAAAGAGTGGAAGAAGAAAGATAATTTGTCAAATCATTACCACCTGAAACTTTTGAAGTTTCAAAAGAATCATGTTCCTTTTCCATATCTGGTGGTGGATCATAAGAAAGAATCATATCGAAAGATTTATTTTCATTTTCAATATCATCAATCAAAACATTTGAATCTTCCCTTATGAAACTATCATGCAATTCATTGGAATCAAGAGAAAGATCGTTTCTTAGGCTATTGTCTTTCTCATTTGCAACAACCATAGTGGCATTCATACGAAATTCAACATTTTCACAAGTGTCATGCTTACAATCATCAATAGTGCAAGAGGATGCATTAGGATTAATGGTACAATCAACCACTTTACTAGATGCTTTCTTTCGAAACTCAACAAGCAAGTGATATTTTTCATGACAACAGTCTATACATATTTAATCTACTATACAAGAACATGAAAATATGTCATCCAATTGATCACAATCACTCCTAGTACTATGAAGAGAAGCATTTTCAACAATTAAGGCATCACACAAAGAAGTAGGGGCACACTCATCAACAAGTACAATTGAATCACTACTACTTGAACTAATGGGTTGAGCAATATATTTCAAACATTTGAGGGGATTTAACAATGATTTCATCATCCACCTCATCATCACTCAAATCATGAATTGTTTCACTAGTTGAAGTAGTATGAGAGTCTACTTCTATAAGGATAGGATCATTACCAAATTGTAAAGAAGACTCTTCAATGCTCTTTTGAACTTGCTCCACTTCATGTGCTTGTGTGGGAATAGGCACCGAAGGATTGGAATCTTCTACTTGTGAAGTGGCATGTAGGTTTTGCTCTCTGGTTTCCCCATCATCATTGGTATTATAGGACCATGGAGCTCCTTCTTCGCCTTTAGTCTTTATCCATAGCATATGGTCAACAAATGCCTTGATAAAGCTTTGAATGTCCTCCATTTTCTTTTCCATTTTCTCAGAGAGTCCAAGAGCATCTTTGAGCATGAATAATTCTAGACACCAAACCTTTAGTTGGTCATACATTCTTTACAGGGAAAGGGTTTGGGCATTCATATATGGCAATGTGAGAAATGTATCAAGTCCAAAAGCTAGAGGAGTAGGGGATTTGGCTGAATGTTCGTGGCTTGGTGGATAGGGTGGTTTATATGGAAGGGTATGTAGTGGGTGAGTCTCTGGTGGAGTGTGGCACTTAGAAGCCTTTTGTGCTTCCTCCAGCTCCTCATTGGTTTCTTTTAGACGCCCCACTTTATGTGTATGTAAGAACAAGGATGGAGGATTTTTTTGGGGATACTTAAACACTTGTGATTGCTGAGTGAGACGGTCAAGTTCCTTTTCCAATATCTCACTCTCTTTCTCTTGTTGTTCCATTCTTCTGATAAGAAAGTCCATTTGCAACCGCTGCTCTTTGGTGAGGTCATCCATTTAAGTTTGAAACTCTTGAATCACTTCCATTTGCTGAGCAAAGGTGTCCTTGTTTGACTGCTCTTCAATGATAGTCTGAGTGATTTGGTTTTCAAGCTCTCTAATGACTTAACAAATGGAAGGGTCTTGGTTTGGCACACATGGTTAGGAAGAAGATCCATAAGATGGCTTAAATGGTGGGTATAGAGACTCAAGAGGTAGATGAAATGATTGGAAAGTAGGATGGAATGAAGGAAGGGATTCATGAGATGGCATGTAAGTGTTTGGTGGAAAATTAAAATGAGGCTCATAATATCGGTTATAGGGTGGGTGTGGTGGATAATGAGGTTGGACTGAAGGTTGTTGGTAGGGTTCATGGTATGGAGAGTGGAATGGATCATGACATTCTTGATCAAATGGACTTCTACTTTGAATTCCCAACTTAACTTGAAGGAGTTGCAAAGTGTGTAGAGTGGAATGAGTGCTTTTAGAGATAGACTCTTCCTCTCCAATTGAAGCTCTTACCGAAGAGTGAGATTGAAAGGGTGACTTTCCTTGAAAATCCAAACCTCTTTTTGGATTCTCCAATAGGGCTAAGATGAGGTCTAGTTGTCGTTGCACTGATTGAGATCCTTGAGAGATATTATAAGTGCTCCTGATGTAATTGCCTGTGGAAAAATGAGAATTGAAAGGTAAATTTGGACAACCATTAAACCAAGCCATAAGAAACTCAGTTTAATAAGTTCCCAATAAATCACAAGATGGCTAATAACTATAAACTATTAAAACATAAGGAAAAAAATCTACAAAAATACAAATGCAAGTGAAAAAGGGGAAAAATAATTTCAAAAAGACAAAGTTGTAAGTATGCTATGACTTAACTTGGAGACATGGTGAATTCAAACAAGTGAGTTCAAAATCATATCAAATTCAACTCAACAACACCACACAGAAACTACCAAGTCAAATCAAGGCAATGATGCAATCAATGCTATGCAAAATACCTAAATGCAAAAATTCTAAACTATATGCAAAGCAAAACAAAATATGCAAAACTAACAAGTTTCACCCGAGTGACCCCTTGTCAAAAATGAATTTGACAATTAGATTACCTAGAGAGCCAATTGCTTAGCTCCCCGGCAACGACGTCATTTTGATTATAGCCTTTTTTGTACGTTAGCCTTGGGGTCCACAATCAAAAATTAACCAAGGATTGCATATAGGCAAACCTACAATCGATCTCTCTTTTCGAGGAGCCTTTTATTGAATCCTAAGTAATCTAATATGCCATGCGAATGCAATGAAAACAAGGGAAAAGGTGGTTTTGGATTTTGTTGAAAATAGATAAATGCAAAATTTAATTAAAATCCTAAAGCTATGATTTTTGGTCTTTTCAAATAGTAAATGGAATGGAATTGAAAATTGGAAATATAAATAATAAAATGAACCTTGGTGGTAAATTTGGTGGCTTTCCTAGCTCCTTAAAATAATTTAGAAGTTACTTTTGCATCAAGTCAAAGTAAACCTCAAGCAAATGCATTGAGTCCAATTTATCTAATTAATGACCTATCTTACGATCTCATTCATAATCATCTCTTAGATAAATTGTTAAAAACCACTTGCTGTGTGTTTGAAAATTATTTCAATGCACTTGTTTCTTCTTAAATGAGAGCACAATCGTAACACTCAATATGAATTAATTCAACTATACACCATAGTAATCACATACAATGCATAATCTCATTAAAACACAAGGAAATAATTTCAATACATAGTCCAAGTTCATCAACACAAAATTCAACACAAATGTTAACCAACAAGAATGAATGAACACTCATCCAAGTCTCGCAAATATGTACCAATGCAGAATTAAACCAAACAATTCATAATTAATACATATAATGACCTTATGGAAAACTAATAAACTCCCCTTTGTAGCACTTTGAAGCTCTAGCCACTTTCTTCACCACCAAAATTCAAGTAATTTAGCCTCTCATAGTACCAACAGTAGCTGCAAACAGTGAGTTTCAAATTCCCTTTTTGTCATTCCATTATTTTAGGTCCTTAGCAGTAATAAATTCTGGCCCTTTTCTGGTAGTTCTTAACTTCGAACCCCAAACTGCTATTTTCAATCTTAATCCCATTTTCCAATTTCTTTCAATTGAAAACAATTTAACCAACATCAAATGCTCTAAAAAATAGTGATTAAGAGTAATTACAATTATTTTGACAATTTTGCCCCTTTTAAGTCATAATTTAATATATTTACTCTAAATCTCAATTAAGCACAAATAAGGCATTTTAAGCTCAGTAATTATGATAAAATCCCTAAATAAAATATGAAAATGTGTAATAAATTAGAGATTTGTCAATGGCTCCAATGGCTGCAAACGCCCAATAACATCCTATCAACCATTTTCAAACAATATGTTTGTTAAGTTAGTTGTATGTAAAAAATGTATCAGTTTCTCTAAAGTACTCCTTGTAATCATTTGCATCAAAAATTGATTCCTTAATGGAAAACCTTGGTAACATGTACAATCAATAGCGATATCAGTTTTGGGAAAAATTATAAATTTGAGAAACAAAGTGGAATGATGTCTTACATTTATGAGCAAAGCAAACCCCTCTACTATCTCTTACGTTTATGACTAGAGAAAGAGTGTTTTTTTTAATATTTTTTAATTTGATAGTCTAGAATTGGGCAAAATAATTTCAACTGCAGCTTGGGGTGTAAAGTTTATTCTCATAAAAAATAATAAAATTTATGTATACATTTCATGCAGAGCAGCTTACCACAAGTTCCTTGGTGTTAAACTGGAGTCACAAATCCTTGGCTTCTTCAATCCATGGAAGCTGTTGCTGCACAATCCGAGCTTTAGATAGCAGTGGCGGTGGCGGTTTTGGTGGTGGTAGGCATATTTTGCTGATGTAGGTGCGTTTTCTTGAACTCCTTCATACTCATATCAGCAAACTTGTTCAGTCCCAAACGATTCCCAGATGATGAATTGGATCTGTTAAGATTCATCTCCGTAATATACTTGAGATTTTTTTGAAATATCTCGAACCTAATTTCACTCTCCTTGGAGTTTGGATAAGTTTTTCCATCCTTCTTCATCCAATTTTGGAATATTCCATACTCATGTTTTGCCTTTGATGATAAAACAGATTCCTCAGGTGGGAAACCTGAGGAGAGACATATTAAACCAAAAAAACAGATCAAGGAATGAAGGAACAACAACCTAGTATTATTGAAAACCATGCTTTTTTTCTTTTTTTCTTTTTTTGTAGTTTCAGATACTAAGTGTGGAAATAAGTTTGCATAGAAGTTAAGTAAGCGATCAGGTATATATAGTATGCCTCTCGCTATATGCAAAAGAAAGATACATTAAATGACGTACATGTAGTAGTATGGCGTGTCACTGATCAAACACATGTTAATTCTACAAATCCTTGACCAATAAAATCATGTTCCACACGTAATCATAGGTGAAATATGGATCCCTTTCATGGTCCTCGCCGTTTTAATGCAAAAGACAATGTGTTAAGGCCTTCTTATAAATAAAATGCAAAAATCCTAAAAATTAAATGCAAATATTCTGGTATATTCTCAAATAAGAATGATATGGAAAAAAAAAAAAAAAAGATAGCAGTAATGAATGTAAATGTTACTAGAAACAAAACAAAATATTCTATATCTTCAAATTCCTTTAACTCTTCTTTTTGTCTTTTGTTTTTGGTACTACATTTTTTACAAATAACTAATTTAACTAATTTTTTTAATATACCTAAATTAGTTAAGTAGGTCTTATATTGAAGACTGGAGATAGTATGATTTTTAAAATATCATCCAAGAAGTGATGTTGAAGCAAGAAATCAAACTTTTATGCGGGGTGCATGTATTTTATCAACTCCTCTCTCGGAATCCTTATTATAAGAACCTAATAAAAACTTTACTTAAATTTTATGAAATTAGTTAAAATTAATTATTTCTTATAAAATACTCCTTCCAATTCTAAATATATGTGTTAGACAAGAGGTTTACTTTGGTTTTAGATATTAGATCTCAATTCATTTTTACTCCCAAATTTACAATTTTTCTTTCTAAAGTATCTTTATCGATTGCACATAGTAAGTGGTTTTGATCAATGGGTAATTCCAATTTGCATGATTAAAGAGGGTATTTTAGGAAAACAAACACACATTTGTTGTCTCACTATATTTTCCTCAATAATGAGTATTGGTCCCTATATTCTTAATTTGTAAGAGAAACAATAGTAGTAGTAGTTGATGGCGTGACTCTCACTTAGCATGCACTTGGATATAAATAAAATAAAAATCAACTAAGTTGCAGATTACAGATTATATATAAATGAAAGGAGATGGTTATGTTAATACATCTACACAAATATTAGATATCACATTCGGTCTTTAACAAAAAATCTAGTTTGTAGTGCAATTTCATTGCAAACTAAATCTTATATTAAGGAATGTAGATAATATTATACTATTATTGTTTATGACGTCTTATTTAAAATCCTTTATTGGCAAGAATTCATATAACAACGTCAGACAAGTGAAAGATTCCTTCCTCAACATAAGTGAAAGAATTTGGCCCCAAAAAAAAAAAAAAAAATCAAGTGAATACTTATTAATGCACTAGCCTATATGGTGGGCACATATCCCCAGGCATTAACAGAGCAAACTCCATATGATAGACTAGTATTCCTTTGTATGTAGAAGTATCCATTCAATCCCCACTCTTCTACCCATGAGTGCTTTACAATTCAATAATCAATCCCATCTTTTGAATCATATCCAACTATCAATGCAATGTGATTTGTATTAGAAGGATCACTGGGGGAATTCTGGTGTTTGTAAATTCCCTAACAAAAATGGAATAAGAGTAATTAGAGAAATATGAATATTGAAATTTGTCCAAAAAAAAATTATATATGCACATTTTCATAAATTTGTGCCTTGAGTTTAAATCATGTCAACCTATGAAACGGTCCTGCATCTTGCTTTTCATATTAGGATCAAATTAGCAATTTATATGGTAATGAAAACATATGGATGTCATGAATTGTCATAATTGTCAATTTATACATCTTCACTATATATTCTAGCATGTTAATAGTCACTCTATGCATCAGTTGTCATTGACGGTTAAAAGCAACATATTCAAAGTTGAAAATATATGCATAAATTGAGAGAAACAAAATATAAAAATGATTATATGTATAAATATTAGAGAGGTAAATCATTTTGGTCAAAACAATTAATTAAAATAATAAAAATACACAAAAGGTTAAAAGAGGATTCAGAGGTATTAATTATATAAGTGAAAATCATCCGTTACATGCAAAGAGACAGCTACTGGCTACTTAGCAACAACACACAAAAGAGCTTCATCTGATTGTCCTATTTGAGTATAGCTATTGATTTTCATGACTCTGCCTCCATTTTTCTTAAGAGACATACAAAAAGAAACTACAAATTAGAAGAGTGAAGATATCAAAGTGCTAATTATACTCAAATAGAAGCACATTTTATGCTCATCATTTTGGTCAGCATAGTGCTACAATCTATACAGAGATGTAATGGCTCCATGAACCGCATGAGGGTCAAAGCTGGACTTGAACAGCAGGAGGAACCCCAATCACCGATGGAGTCAGGGAGGCCAAGGCTATTTGTTGATGGAACATGCGGAAGAGGAGATGGCAGATTGGGATGTGGAGGTGTGCTCTACGATGAAGCGGGGGATTTCCGTGAAGGCTTCATGATGAGGTTAGAGCAAGGTGAAGCGCTCCTAGCTAAAACGTGGGCCTGCCTTATGGGGTTGAAGTGAGCCTGGGAGTATAACAAGACAAAACAAAACAAAACTTCAAAAGTGAATGTTCCAATCATAAGTAAAAAGTAAACAAAAGCATTTCAACACCTCTTTTATCCAAGTGATTTTCTCATGACTCAAGAAAACAAACTTCATGGCAATTTATTTGACAAAGGGGGATCTGAGCTAGAAATCCCTCACCAAGGGTAATGTGTATGTCACTCATCACTCAAAAGTGTATAGGCTTGTGTTTACACTCAAATCCACCCTATCTAGTACTCTTTCCATAGGCTTGACAAGGATCTAAGTTCTCTACCACTAGCAAAGCAAATGCAAACATAAATCCAAAGGACTTTTATTAGATTGTAATGGGGCTAAGGTTAGGAAAGAAAGGGTATAGTGTTTGGAGAAACAAAGTTGAATATCCCAGAAGATGAAGAGAATGATGCAATAGGATGAGACAGGATGAAAGAAACCAAATCACACTTGAACTGGGTCATTACTTTTTTTTTCTCCTTTTTTTGTCTTTTTTTGTCTTTTCTTTTTTACAATTCTCTTGGGCTGTTATATATATGCTCTTTTGTCACGAACCTGTGTATTGGTGATACAAAGGCCCAGTTACTCAAACATTTATAACTCAATAGCACCAATATGCTACTAGCACACTAATAGCTCTTACTGGCCGTTTGACACGAAGATCAACATTGGTGATGAAAACCCCCGGTTACTAAGCACAGCTTAAACCAGCGGAGCGGAATCTTATTGCTTTTTTTTCAAGATAACATATCGTACTTTTCACAATGACCCAATTCCTAATTTTATACATGTTCTTCCATCCAAAATAGATATAATGCAATGTTCTTCAATTCCTAAGATATTCAAAAGGGTAGGATTTTTTGTGTGTGTTATGGGGTGAGAGAAAAATAAAATAAAATAAAATATAGGCTCAAAGGGGCAAAACAAAGGGTATATGTATGAAAAATGTAACACCCTGCCTTTAATCATGTAATTATAATTCGATATTAAATAATTAAAGTAGATTAGAGACCTTCGGATAACTTAAACTCGTTTCAATCTCCTACTTTGTGGTAGGGTTTTCACAAAATCATTCAAAATCTCTTTCCTGTTCCTGGTCTCCATTTCAAAATTCGAATATAATCACCCGTGCAGTTTATCTACATTCACGTATGACAGAGTGTAAAACCAATTCCCCGGCAACTCCCGGATTCTATACATATATAACCTGAGGTTTAAGTATCCACTAGGGGATTACATCCAAAATTGAATATACTATTCATATTTCAGATTATACAGTAATCCCGAATTCAAAAGATATAACCAACATTCCAAAATCAACTATACCCCTAAGGGTCCTAAGTGCTTCGGGTCGGCCTCTTCTCCTTTGAGCCACATGCCCTGTCTGAAAGGTTAGTCATAGGAAGGAATGAGATTCGAGAGAATCTCAGTAGTAACAAACCACTCATACAATGTATAAATACCAAGCATGTATATAAATCACAACCAGCAACAACAGCAACATCAATCTCAAAGATACATGGTTTTCACCACAAACGACAGCACTCACGGCTGTATACACAATACGACAGCTTACGCTGTAATCACCATCACGACAGCTTACGCTGTAATCACAATAACGACAGCTTACGCTGTAAACGACAGCTTGCGCTGTAAACGACAGCTTGCGCTGTAAACGACAGCTATCACCAGCTGTAACCGCAGTAGCATCAAAGATTCATCACAGAACAGTGATAACACACACATACAGAGCATTACACATAGTATAAGAGAGAGAGTCACTACCTGATCCTTTCCCGACGTTTCTTGGCACTGCGGGCTCCCGAGGGCGGCAAATATCGAATCCTACAATTCCAAATGCACCATTTAGACACTTCCATAGTGTTACTTGGGGTTATATGAGTCTATAATGAAAATTTACAAAACTACCCCCGGGGACCCGGCCCGGGCCCGCCGTACCCGGTCCGGTTGCACTTTTTCCGAAATTCTAATCTGGGCTATCCTAACATATTTCCGCCCAAGGAATCCATTTCCGGACTCGGAATTATCAAATTCAATGTCAAATTACGAAATTGCCCTTGGCAGCCCTACTTTTAGGGTTTTAGGGGCGTTTCCGTAATTATGCTTTCTCAGCCTTTTCTGAAAAAGTGCCCAACTGTAACCCCACCTATTTTTGCCCACTGAATCCAATGGAATCATCAAATCATTGAAAATCCAACTCTAAGGCCCTCAAACATCCCTGGCCGAAATAATTGTGTTTTCCAGGAAAAATCGGGGTTTTACGATTTCGGCTCCGAAACACGTTCCTTTCTACTCCTAACCACTTTATTAACAATCTAATTGAGTTATAAAACCATTTGAACTAAAATTGGGCAGCATAACCCTTAGATATACACTTTTCCAAAATTTAAAACCAATGGCAATCCGGCGCCGATTAAATTGCCCACAACAGCCAGAATAGTTAATATACGAAGGTTTGGAAGTTACCTCAAGCTCCAACAAGCTTTTCCCAAAAATGGCAGCAAACCCTAACTTTTAAAACACCCAATTTGAGCTTTCCAAACCTTAAAGAACAAAGAGGAGTAGTTTAGAATCGGAGTTATACGCGTTAGGAGCTAAATCGTCGGAGAAATCGGCTTACCTTGCGAGATTTCTCCTCTTTCTCTCTCTAAGAGCTCTCAACTTTCTCTCACTAGTGCAGCTGGTTCATCACGACAGAAATGAGCTGAAGAAGATGAGAATATATCTAATTCCATGCTGATGTCATCTTTTAGTGAGATGATGTCATAATTCCCATTTTCGGATTTTCTGGCAGATTTTCTGCCCAAACTTTGAAAATTCATAACTAATTCTAGAAAAATCGAAATGAGGTGATCCCAGAGCCAAATGAAAGGTATTTAAGTCCTCTTTATAGGAAAAATATGAGCCATTACCAGAAATCACCACAAAATTCCATAATTACACAAATTTCATCATTGCCCCAAAACAGAGTCCATTTTCGACCTCAAACTTTGGACAGTCATATCTCCCATTTCCCAAAACGAAATGGCACAAATTATATGTCCATTTTGAAGCTTGGGATGTGAACTTTAAGACTGGAAAGTTTCATAATTTTCTGACTTCATTTGTCTAGTCAAAACATCCACACGAGAAGACTGCCCAGAATAGAGTTTCACTGGACAGAATTTCAGATTTTGCATCTCAACTTCCAATGGTTCCATTTTCATACCAAACATCATTCCCACATAAATTTTCACAAGGAAGCCATTGGAATCATTAAAATATCCAAATTCCCATCACACATTCTCCAAAAGTGTTTATTCAACAATAATTATATCCACTTTTAAAGTCATTAGCCCTTAATCACTTTTTGGGATATTACATTTCTCCCCTCGAAAATTAAATTTCGTCCTCGAAATCGCTACACAACTTGAGCCATAAACTCCGGATATCGTCTTCGCATATCTCCCTCCGCTTCCCAAGTTGCCTCTCTTTGCGTCATTCCCTTCCAGATCACCTTCACATATGGAATGCTCCTGTGTCTGAGCCGTCGCTCTTCTCGGTCAATGACTTGCTCTGGCTCCACTGCATATGTGAAATTGTCTTGAAGCTCAACATCCTCATACTCAATGATGTGAGACGGATCCGGTTGGTACTTCTTCAATTGAGAAACGTGGAATACGTCATGGAGTCTACTCAAGCTCGGAGGTAGAGCTACTCGGTAAGCTACAGGCCCAATCCTCTCAAGGATTTCAAAAGGACCTATGTATCTAGGGCTTAGCTTCTTCCTCTTAATCGCTCGCCCAACACCGGTGATAGGAGATACTCTTAAGAAAATATGATCTCCAACCTCAAACTCTAGAGGCCGTCTTCTCTTGTCAGCGTAGCTTTTCTGGCGACTCTGCGCTGTAAGCAACCTCTTGCGAATAATCTGAATCTGTGCTGAGGTTTGATCAACCAAATCTGGCCCATAAAGCTTCCTTTCGGATAATTCATTCCAGCATAAAGGTGATTGACACCGTCTTCCATACAACGCTTCATACGGAGCCATTTGGATGCTCGCATGATAGCTATTGTTGTAAGCGAACTCAGCCAGTGGAAGGAAACGATCCCAACTTCCTTTAAAGTCGAGAACACAAGCTCGCAACATATCTTCCAGCGTCTGAATTGTTCTCTCAGATTGTCCATCCGTTTGAGGATGATAAGCCGTACTGAATCTCAGTTGAGTACCTAAGGCTTCATGCAATGCTTTCCAAAACTTTGAAGTAAATCGTGGGTCTCGATCGGAAATGATGTTTTTCGGAACACCATGAAGTTTGACAATCTCTCGGATATAAATCTCCGCTAGTTTATCAGGAGAATAACCAGCATTGATTGGTATGAAGTGGGCTGACTTCGTTAACCGATCCACAATTACCCAGATCGCATCATAGTTTCTGATCCTAGGTAATCCCACAACCAAATCCATGGTCACGCTTTCCCATTTCCATTCTGGAATCTCAGGACTCTGAAGTAAACCAGGCGGTCTCTGGTGCTCGATCTTCACTTTCTGACAAGTGAGACACCTTGCAACATATTTGGTCACGTCACTCTTCAAACCCGGCCACCAATACACCGATTTTAGATTCTGATACATCTTGGTCATACCAGGATGAAGAGTATATCGGCTCTTGTGTGCCTCATCCAGAATCTTCTGCCTCAACTCTGCCTTAAGTGGAATGAAAACTCTTTTCTGGTAACGAACCAATCCACGAGGCGATATGTCATAGCCTGAAACTTCTCCCTGTTCGATTCGAGTCAGATTGCGCTGTATCCAGTCATCTTGACTCTGAGCTTCTTCAATTTCCGCCCTTAGATCACTCTCCTCTTGAGAAACAGTGTAATTGGCACAGATGATCTGGTTTGTCAAATTTAAATCACGGAAATCTTCAATCAATTTCCTTTCTTGTATCATCATAGCTGCAACGTGCACAGTCTTTCGGCTAAGAGCATCAGCGACTACATTTGCCTTACCCGGATGATATTTTATTTCCAGGTCGTAGTCCTTAAGCAATTCCATCCAGCGGCGCTGTCTCATATTCAGTTCTTTTTTATCATACAGATATTTGAGACTCTTATGGTCGCAGTACAGTTCCACAGTCACACCATACAGGTAGTGACGCCAAATCTTCAAAGCAAACACAATGGCCGCAAGCTCCAGATCATGAGTGGGATAATTCAATTCATGAGGTCTGAGCTGTCGAGAGGCGTAGGCCACCACACGTCCCTGCTGCATAAGGACACACCCTAATCCCTGCCCACTGGCATCAGAATACACAACATATGTCACACTGGGATCGGGTAAAATCAATACAGGTGCCGACGTCAACCTCTCCTTCAGCTCCACAAAGCAGTTTTCACATTTCTCGTCCCACACAAACGGCTGATCTTTTCTCGTGAGCTTGGTCATCGGCAACGCAATACGGGAGAAATTTTGGATAAATCTCCGATAATAACCAGCAAGACCCAGAAAACTGCGTATTTCCGCCACAGATTCTGGCCTTTTCCAGTTCAGTACTGCTTCCACTTTGCTGGGATCCACAGAGACCCCTTCTTGCGAGATAACATGGCCTAAGAATTTCACTTCTGATAGCCAAAACTCGCACTTGCTCAATTTAGCATATAATTGCTTCTCGCACAAGATATTCAATACGATTCTCAAATGATGCTCATGCTCATCCTTATTCTTGGAATATATCAAAATGTCATCGATAAACACAACAACAAACTGATCCAGATATTGCCGAAAGATACGGTTCATGTAATCCATGAAAACCGCAGGCGCATTGGTTAGCCCAAATGGCATCACCAAGAACTCATAATGACCATATCGGGTCCTGAAAGCAGTCTTTGAAATATCTTCTGCTTTCACTCGCAGCTGATGATACCCTGACCTTAGATCAATCTTTGAAAACACACACGAACCAGAGAGTTGATCTAATAGGTCATCAATTCGGGGAAGAGGGTACTTGTTTTTTATAGTAACTTTATTCAGCTCTCTGTAGTCGATACACAAGCGAAGACTCCCATCTTTCTTCTTTACAAACAACACT
The DNA here is from genome assembly GCA_963855925.1 of Inga laurina. NCBI lineage: Eukaryota > Viridiplantae > Streptophyta > Magnoliopsida > Fabales > Fabaceae > Inga > Inga laurina. Next base: position 58,133,785 of record OY979701.1, read on the forward strand.
GGAGCTCCCCAAGGTGACACACTGGGTCTAATAAACCCTTTCTCAAGCAAATCTTCTATTTGTTTCTTTAACTCCGCCATTTCGTTTGGGGCCATGCGGTATGGGGCCTTGGATATAGAACCAGCTCCAGGTACAATGTCAATTGGGAACTGAACTTCCCTTTCTGGAGGTAATCCGCTCAGATCGCCCGGAAACACCTCAGGGAATTCATTTACCACGGGTATATTATTCAAGGTTTCGCCATTTTCCCCTTGCACAGAGAAAAACACTACATACCCCTGGCAACCCTTTTCAAGATACTTTTCAGCTTTGGCTGCCGAAAGAAAATTCATACTAGCATCCACATCTTCAACCCTCTGAGATGCAGGATATACTATCCTCTTGTTTCCACAATCAAGCAATATATTATTTGCCATTAACCAATCAAAACCCAAAATGACTTCTAATTGACTAAGAGGCAAACATATCAAATCTACAATAGATTGATGCCCTTCCACAGTTATGACACAACTCAAACAAGCTTCTGTGGTCAAGGCCTTAATACCCATTGGAGTTGACACTACTAATTCAAATGGCAGTTTGTGCACATGCAATCCCAGGCGCTTCACGCAATCATAGGCAATGAAGGAGTGACTTGCACCCGAGTCAAATAAAACTTGCAACAGATGGCCATTAAGTAGAAGTTTACCTTGTATTAGCTCAGGAGATTTGCGGGCCTCCTCATGGGTCATAGTGAATACTCGGCCCTGTGTCCTCGGTCTCTGGTCTGGTCGTGGCTCTTTGCATTCAGCAGAAGTATGCCCCACACGCTTACAATTGAAGCATATTATTTTGCCATCACAAGTTTTGCCTTGATGTGGTTGGTTACACCGACGACAAATCCATGGTCCAGAATATGTTCTTTGCTGGTCACGGCTCCCAGACTGGTAGGGCTTCTTACCACTTCCAGACGAAGATCCTTGCCCCTTTCGTTTTTGTGAGGTAGTACCCTTATTAGGTTCATTGCGGTGGCTAGTAGCTCTGGCAGGATACAAATCTCTCAAGTTGTTCTCTGTAATCCTGCACTGTTCAACCGCCTTGTTGAACTTGGTAAATTGATGAGTAGCTAAGCGCTTCCTCAACTCTCGCCTCAGACCGCGAATGAGCATATCAGAACTCCATTCTTCATCATCTTTGAACCGGAGATAGGAGGAGTATCGAGCCAATCGGACAAAACGGGACAAGTAATCATCGAACCTTTCCGCGTCCCCTTGCCTGATATTCAGGAATTCTGTCTCCTTCTCGAGCCTCACTGATTTGGGAAAATACTTCTCGTTGAATTCTTGTTGAAACAATTCCCAAGTCAATGGCATCTTGTTGCTCTTCAAGGTTAGGGCGATATTCCGCCACCAACGGTCTGCATCCCCTTCGAGTTTGTAAACGGCCAGTCGTGGCTTCACCTCATCCGGACAATTAAGCACCTCAAATATTTTCTCCAGTCTGTTCATCCAATCTTCGGCTGCTTGAGGGTCAAACCTCCCTCTGAACGCAGGAGGCAGATGCTTGCAGAACCTGGTGACCCAAAACTGAAGGTCTCTTTCCTCTCTAAGCGGCATCCCATGTGATTCTTGATTTGGGACAATGTGAGGTGGGGACTCCAGGGGTCGTGCTGACCCTTCAGCAGTGTCCTCATGACGGGTTTCTCCTTGAGTTTCCTCCGGAGTGGACTGAACTGGACCTTCCTTGTTCTTCGCCTTCTCTGCTCTGAGCTCTTCTCTCAACTCAGTTATCATATCTCTTTGATCCCGGATTAGACCCATCAGCTCTTGCATAGGATCTGGTGGATTATCATTGACGACCTCCAACTCTGGGTCTACACGCGGAATATTGGGGCGTCCTCTAGTTTTCTTCATTCTACAAACAACTTGCCCCATTAATTTAGCAGAGATAGTATGCACATATAGTCACAAAACTCATATATATATCCATGTCAATAAAACATACATGTGCATACACAACAATCATTCACAAATAATCTTCTATCCCTACTACTATCTAAGGGATCTATCCTAGCAACCTCTACCTTTGCCAGGAACTACAGCTCTGATACCAAAATGTAACACCCTGCCTTTAATCATGTAATTATAATTCGATATTAAATAATTAAAGTAGATTAGAGACCTTCGGATAACTTAAACTCGTTTCAATCTCCTACTTTGTGGTAGGGTTTTCACAAAATCATTCAAAATCTCTTTCCTGTTCCTGGTCTCCATTTCAAAATTCGAATATAATCACCCGTGCAGTTTATCTACATTCACGTATGACAGAGTGTAAAACCAATTCCCCGGCAACTCCCGGATTCTATACATATATAACCTGAGGTTTAAGTATCCACTAGGGGATTACATCCAAAATTGAATATACTATTCATATTTCAGATTATACAGTAATCCCGAATTCAAAAGATATAACCAACATTCCAAAATCAACTATACCCCTAAGGGTCCTAAGTGCTTCGGGTCGGCCTCTTCTCCTTTGAGCCACATGCCCTGTCTGAAAGGTTAGTCATAGGAAGGAATGAGATTCGAGAGAATCTCAGTAGTAACAAACCACTCATACAATGTATAAATACCAAGCATGTATATAAATCACAACCAGCAACAACAGCAACATCAATCTCAAAGATACATGGTTTTCACCACAAACGACAGCACTCACGGCTGTATACACAATACGACAGCTTACGCTGTAATCACCATCACGACAGCTTACGCTGTAATCACAATAACGACAGCTTACGCTGTAAACGACAGCTTGCGCTGTAAACGACAGCTTGCGCTGTAAACGACAGCTATCACCAGCTGTAACCGCAGTAGCATCAAAGATTCATCACAGAACAGTGATAACACACACATACAGAGCATTACACATAGTATAAGAGAGAGAGTCACTACCTGATCCTTTCCCGACGTTTCTTGGCACTGCGGGCTCCCTAGGGCGGCAAATATCGAATCCTACAATTCCAAATGCACCATTTAGACACTTCCATAGTGTTACTTGGGGTTATATGAGTCTATAATGAAAATTTACAAAACTACCCCCGGGGACCCGGCCCGGGCCCGCCGTACCCGGTCCGGTTGCACTTTTTCCGAAATTCTAATCTGGGCTATCCTAACATATTTCCGCCCAAGGAATCCATTTCCGGACTCGGAATTATCAAATTCAATGTCAAATTACGAAATTGCCCTTGGCAGCCCTACTTTTAGGGTTTTAGGGGCGTTTCCGTAATTATGCTTTCTCAGCCTTTTCTGAAAAAGTGCCCAACTGTAACCCCACCTATTTTTGCCCACTGAATCCAATGGAATCATCAAATCATTGAAAATCCAACTCTAAGGCCCTCAAACATCCCTGGCCGAAATAATTGTGTTTTCCAGGAAAAATCGGGGTTTTACGATTTCGGCTCCGAAACACGTTCCTTTCTACTCCTAACCACTTTATTAACAATCTAATTGAGTTATAACAACCATTTGAACTAAAATTGGGCAGCATAACCCTTAGATATACACTTTTCCAAAATTTAAAACCAATGGCAATCCGGCGAAATTTCACCGATTAAATTGCCCACAACAGCCAGAATAGTTAATATACGAAGGTTTGGAAGTTACCTCAAGCTCCAACAAGATTTTCCCAAAAATGGCAGCAAACCCTAACTTTTAAAACACCCAATTTGAGCTTTCCAAACCTTAAAGAACAAAGAGGAGTAGTTTAGAATCGGAGTTATACGCGTTAGGAGCTAAATCGTCGGAGAAATCGGCTTACCTTGCGAGATTTCTCCTCTTTCTCTCTCTAAGAGCTCTCAACTTTCTCTCACTAGTGCAGCTGGTTCATCACGACAGAAATGAGCTGAAGAAGATGAGAATATATCTAATTCCATGCTGATGTCATCTTTTAGTGAGATGATGTCATAATTCCCATTTTCGGATTTTCTGGCAGATTTTCTGCCCAAACTTTGAAAATTCATAACTAATTCTAGAAAAATCGAAATGAGGTGATCCCAGAGCCAAATGAAAGGTATTTAAGTCCTCTTTATAGGAAAAATATGAGCCATTACCAGAAATCACCACAAAATTCCATAATTACACAAATTTCATCATTGCCCCAAAACAGAGTCCATTTTCGACCTCAAACTTTGGACAGTCATATCTCCCATTTCCCAAAACGAAATGGCACAAATTATATGTCCATTTTGAAGCTTGGGATGTGAACTTTAAGACTGGAAAGTTTCATAATTTTCTGACTTCATTTGTCTAGTCAAAACATCCACACGAGAAGACTGCCCAGAATAGAGTTTCACTGGACAGAATTTCAGATTTTGCATCTCAACTTCCAATGGTTCCATTTTCATACCAAACATCATTCCCACATAAATTTTCACAAGGAAGCCATTGGAATCATTAAAATATCCAAATTCCCATCACACATTCTCCAAAAGTGTTTATTCAACAATAATTATATCCACTTTTAAAGTCATTAGCCCTTAATCACTTTTTGGGATATTACAAAAAGGGTAGGCTTTTTGGCTCATCTGGCTAAAATGAAATGAATGCCTTTATCATCTTTATGAATACACATACATAAAATGTGGCCTCAAATAAGATTCAAGTCAAGTTCTAGATCAAGTAAAGAGATAGGGGGTACACACTGAAAAAATTGCATCAAGCTCAAAATCTCACTAGGTTTGTATGATTACTAGCCTAGATTCGCCTTAAGTCAAATCTATTACCACTAGTTCACCAACTCAAAACATGATTAATCACTTTTCAAATCAAGGATGCATCATACTAAAGTTACCTAAAACTTGCAATTTTCACATTCAAAATAGTTGATCCCTCCCGCACACTTAAACATTTCATTGTCCTCAATGCAAAATAGTCATAACGAAGCTTAAAGACAAGTAATATGCAATACTACTCAACTCAATAATATGACAATGCAAAATAAAAGAGTGAAGGAAGGAATACAACCGGGGTCTACGTGGTGTCTCGCAGTACAGTAACCTCCACTGCTTGAGTGGAGAATCCGTCATAGAATGGCTTCAAGCGGTGTCCATTGATGGTGAAGCATTTTCCATTCGGCTCCCTTTTGATCTTCACAGTTCCATATGGAAAAACATCAATGACAATGAAAGGCCCCTCCCATCTAGAGCGGAGCTTTCCAGGCATGAGTTTCAATCTGGAGACGTAGAGTAGAACTTTTTGGCCCACTTGGAATTCTCTCTTCATAATGAGTTTGTCATGGGCTGTTTTAGTTCTTTCCTTATAAATCCTAGCATTCTCATAAGCTTCCCTTCTTACCTCTTCAAGCTCTTGCAGTTGCAACTTCCTTTCAATATCGGAACTAGCAAGATCAAGGTTGCACCTTTTTATTGCCCAGTACACCTTGTGCTCCACCTCTACTGGAAAATGACATGCTTTGCCATAAACAATCCTGTATGGAGACATGCTAATGGGACTTTTATATGCTATGCGATACGCCCATAGTGCATCATCAAGCCTTGTACTCCAATCCTTCCTATTAGGATGCATCGTCTTTTCTAAAATGAGCTTGATTTCTCTATTACAGAGTTCTGCTTGACCATTCGTCTGAGGGTGGTATGGAGTGGCCACCTTGTGCATCACACCATACTTGCTAAGCAAGCTTTGCAAACTCCGATTGCAAAAATGAGTTCCTTGATCACTAATGATAGCTCTGGGAATGCCAAACCTGCAAAGAATGTGAGACTGAACAAAGGAAACCACTACAGAAGAGTCATTAGTACAAGTGGGGATAACCTCAACTCACTTGGACACATAATTAACAGCCAGCAAGATATACAGATAACCAAATGAAGTGGGAAAAGGTCCCATGAAATCAATTCCCCAAACATCAAAGACTTCGCAAAAAGTTAAGACAGATTCAAATTCATCATCAAGAATGCATCGCCTAATAATTTGATCACTACAAATGTGCCACAAGTAAGGATCATCCCATATATAGAATTTAACATCTTTCTTAAACTTATTCAATTGATGTGTATTCATGTCAACTGGTAAAATAGATGCAACTAGGTAATTTGTAATATCAGCATACCAAGGGATAGAAACAACAACCTCAGAGTTTTTGATCAAGAAAATCATCAAAGGGTAAAGATGTTACCGCAGGTGACTCAATCCTACTCAAGTGATCAGCTATCATATTCTCTGCACCACTCTTATCACGAACCTCCACATCGAACTCATGTATCAGCATCACCCACCTAATGAGGCAGGGTTTGGAGTCCGGTTTCTTGAATAAGTATTTGATAGCTAAGTAATCTGTAAAGACAATCACCTTGGTGTGAAGTATGTAAGATCGAAAATTCTCCAACCCAAAGACAATTGCAAATAGCTCTTTCTCTGTAGTAGTATAGTTGTCTTGAGCAGCATCTAATGTTCAAGAGGCATAGGCTATGATATGTTGACTCTTTTCTACTCTTTAGGCAAGAACAACACCTAGTGCATAATCTGAAGCATCACATAAGAGCTCAAATGGAAGGCTCCAATTAGGTGGCTAAATGATGGGGGTGTAGTGAGTCTCTTCTTTAACTCATTCCATGCATACCTACAAGCATCATCAAAAACAAAACCCACATCTTTCTGCAATAAATGAGATAATGGCAATGCTATCTTACTAAAATCCTGGATGAACCTTCTATAAAATCCATCATGCCCAAGAAAAGAACGTACATCTTTCACACAAGAAGGATATGGAAGGGATGAAATAATATCCACTTTAGCTTTATCAACCTCAATACCATCATGTGAAACAACATGGCCCAAAACAATTCCTTTCTTAACCCTAAATTGACATTTTTCAAAATTCAACACAAGATTATATTGAATGCATCTTTCTAAAACATTGTCCAAACTAGCTAAACATGCATCAAAAGAATCACCATAAACAGTGAAATCATCCATGAAAACTTCCATGCAGTGCTCAAGAAAATCAGAGAATATGGAAACCATGCAACGCTGAAAAGTGTCTAGTGCATTACTTAAGCCAAATGGCATGCGTCTATATGCAAAGGTTCCAAACGGACATGTGAATGTGGTTTTATCTTGATCCTCAGGGGCAATATAAATATGAAAATATCCAAAAAAAAACCATCCAAAAAACAGTAATGTGATCTACCAACCAGTCTTTCTAACATCTGATCTATAAAGGGAAGGGGGTAGTGATCCTTTCTAGTCACAGAATTCAATTTTCTATAGCCAATACATACTCTCCAACTATTCTGGACTCTAGTCGGAACTAGCTTACCTTCATCATTACGCACAACTGTAATACCAGTTTTCTTAGGTACTACCTGAACTGGACTTACCCACTCGCTATTAGAAATAGGGTAGATTATACCTACAAAAAGAAGTTTAGAGACCTCTTTCTTTAACACATCAAGGATCAATGGATTAAGTTGCCTCTGTGGTCGTCGCACAGCTTTGGCACCATCTTCTAGCAGGATCCGATGCATGCACACATTTGGGCTGATTCTAGGGATATCAGCAAGAGTCCATCCAATAGCTTTCATCCATCTCCTAAGCACCTCTAAGAGGTGGGTTTCCTCATCAGCAGTTATGTCACTAGCTACAATCACAGGAAGTGTCCCATTTTTCCCCAAATAGACATATTTCAATGAGTCGGGAAGTGGCTTTAACTCCAAAAATGGAGCTTGCTTAATTGAAGGTACGTGTGGCTTCAAATCGATATCAGTCAAACTAGAAACCTGTACAACTGATCCATAAATAGAAGGGAAAACTTTTCTATCTTGGGGAGTATTAGTAGAAACTGCATGAGCATAAGAATCAACCAACACATCACAATCAACAGCAATAGTGCCCTCAGTAGCACTCATATCTGAGATAGAATTAGAATCAGAAATCTCACTATCAGAAACATGATCAATGTCAATCAATAATTCAGGGTCAGGTAGTTAAGATAAATTAATTCTATTCATGGCATCAATCACATTAAGTAACTGAGAAAGTCCATCAGAATCAATAGAAGTAAATGTGTGATCACTAGAATTGCTAATGCTACAATTAGGCACAGAAGGATCATGTCTAGAATATCTCAATCTCAATAGTATCAGTGAAAATATCAATATCAGCACTATCAAGATCAGCACACGTATCACAACTACCAATTTTAGCACATGAACAAGAGATAGTATCATCTAAATAGGTAATATCACCAGATCTATTAAGCATGCTATCTCTAAGATCTACAACAAGGGATGTCTCATGGATTCAAGCACATTAAATCTAATAGTTTCACCAGTAAATTCTAGAGTAAGGCTACCAGCATGCAAATCTATCATAGCTCTATTAGTTTTAAGGAATGGCCTACCTAGAATCAAAGATGAAAGTCCTTTATGCCTAAACCTACCATCATCTATATCAAGAACATAGAAGTCTGTAGGAAATATGAAATCTTTTACCTCGACCAAGATGTCCTCTAAGATGCTATGGGACTGTGCAACGTCTATCATCAAGGGATGCAATAAGATTTGTGGGCTTAAGCTCTACACCCTTGAGTTGATTGAAGACTAATTTTGGCATAATATTGATAGCTGCTCCCAAGTCTGCTAAGGCATATGAGAAGTCAATGTCACCAATAGTACAAGGTATGAGAAAGCTACCAAGATCCTTGCACTTTACTGGCATTGGCATTTGATAAAGAGAGGAGACAACTGCTCCTAAGCCAACCTTGCCTTCATGCTTAAATTTTCTCTTTGTAGTACATAACTCCTTCAAGAATTTTGCATATTTAGGTACTTGTGTGACTAAGTCAACGAGTGGAACATTGATCACTACTTTCTTGAAGATATCATAGACTTCATTAAACATCTCAGCTTCCTTCTTTCTCCTTTTAGCCTTAGCTACTACAGTAGGAAATGGCAGGGCTGGTTTGATCACTTGCTTTCCTTCCTCATCCTTTTCTTGTTCTTCATGAGGTGCCACTTGTGTTTTTTATAAAGTGGACTGATCCTATGATGTGGAAGTGGAAGTAGAAGGAAGAGCAAAAGGAGAGTCATCAACAACTTCCTTGTCATTTGAAGTATTGGTCGTAACAGGATCTGCAGAAGGGATTATCTTTCCACGTCAAAGAGATATAGAATTAACTCCACTAATATTAGGATTTTGCTGAGGTCCAACATTCAGATTGGTTACCACTTGAGATGGAAGCTTTCCTGAACCTTGACTCTGTACATTATTGAGTGCATTAGAAAATTGACCCATTTGAATTTGAAAAGCTTGAAATTCTTGCATCTATTGTTGCTGTTGTTGCATTTGTTGTTTTTGTTACATCAGGATTTTCATCATAGCGTCCATCTTGCTTTCTAACCTTGAACCTTCATCTTGGACTGGCATTGATTGTCTAACTTGTTGAAACATCTTGCCACTATAATTCCCACTTTGATTTAATTGTGCTTGTTGAGCTTGACCATTTCCATATTGAAGATTTGGATGATCACGCCATCCAGGATTAAATGTATTGAAGTAAGGATCATATTTTTGGCTACCTTGAGTAATAGGTTTAATTAGAAGGGTATATTGCATTACAAGATTCAACTCCATCATTCATATAGGGGCAAGAGTCAGTACCATGAGTGGCTAGAGAGCAAATAGAGTAGAGTGGCCTTACTAGAGAAGAAGAATTAGCCTGTGGGGTAACAGAAGCATATGGCCCCATAGGATTGGTCATATTAGATGAATTTTGCATGAGACATAACCATTTTTCCATAGCAGATGCAAGTTTATCAATTTTGCTCTCTAGGCGAGACTCAGAATTCGAAGAAATTCGCCCCACTTCATTAACTTTAACCTGTTGTCTAGTACCAAATTGTTGGCTATTTTCAGCTTTCCTTTCACTCAATTCCCAAGCATGATCCACAGTCAAGTGTAGAAGTGCACCAGTAGCAGCTAAGTCTAATAAATATCTCTCTAAAGGTAAGAGACCTTCATGGAAGTATTGGATCAGTAATGTATCCAGAATCTAATGGTGGGGATAGCTAGAACATAGTATTTTGAAATGCTCCAGATATTCATATAAGGATTATCCAACCATTTGTTGGCATCCACATATGTCCTTCCTGATAGATGAAGTGCGAGAAGCTGGGAAATATTTTTCTAAGAACAATTTCTTCAATTGGTTCCATGAAGTAATGAATCCAGGAGGTAATCGAAGCAACCAATTTTTAGCATATCCTTCTAAAGAGAATGGGAAGGCACGCATCTTAATCTGATCTTCAGTCACACCAACAGGCTTCATCGCAGTGCAAACCATGTGAAACATCTTCAAGTGATTGTATGCTTCCTCACCTTAAAGGCCATTAAATTTTGGAAGTAAGTGCATCAATCTAGATTTCAATTCAAAATTTGCATTAATATCAGGATAATTGATGCACCAATTTTGAAAATGAAAATCAGGTGAAACCAATTCTCTAATAGTCATAGCAGGATCAACAATATGAGCATTCGCATTTGTAGCATTTGCATTTGCGTTTGCATTTGCATTCTCATTAGCATTGATAACAATATTATTACCATCCATGTTGACTTTAAAATCAGAAGAATCAACAATAGGCTTAATAGAGGAACTACTGCCTAAAAGAGTACTAGCTCTAGTTCTTCTTCGTTGGTGAAATGTCCTCTCAATCTCAGGATCAAATTCAAACAAATTTTCAAAAGAGGATCGGGTCATGCAATAGACAACTACCTAAGAAGTCACCTAAAAACTCAAACCTAAAGCCTAACCGCTGCTCCTTGGCAACCATGCCAAAATTGATGCGTGCTTCTGTCGATAAAGCAATCAATTAAACTATGTCCTAAATTATTATGCAATTTAGGATCAACCTAGGTCATCCTCCCAAGGAGCAAGCTATGGGTTTTCTTTAGGATTGATTTTTAAGTGACAAAAGATGCAATAGAATGGACCTAAACTAAAATGCAAGACTCTGCTGCCTAAATGCAAATGACTCTAAAATCTATATGAGAATGAAACTAACCTAAATGAATTGGAATGCAATCTTTGGGGGGTTTTTTATGAAAAAGGAATTAAGATGCTAAGCAAAGAGAATAATCAAAAGCAAGACAATCAACAAGGGTTTAGTTTAGTTATGATGATGAAGGGGACAACTTAGGATTCACATGGATTCAGCTTTCCTAGCCATTTAATTTATTAGACCAAAGGGTGGTTCATGAAAAATTGGAATTAATAAATTTAATCACCTAATTAAGACATGGGAAACCCTCAAGCTCAATAACACCTAATCCACTAGAAAACTCATAATGGAAAAAGTGGTGGTTAATTAAATCCATTAAAAACCAACCACAATTGTTTAAGATAGTTTTGAAAATTATGCTCACAATTGCCTAATTAAATGATTCGACAATTAATCAACTTAATTAAACAATCAAGAGATTAAACCCAAATTGACAATTAAATTAATAATGAAAAATCAATTAATAATCTAATTGACAACTAAAGGGTTTGCAAACAAAAATCCCAACAATCAATTAAGAACAAATCCAATCCAAAATATCAATTCAACTCAAATCAATAATAAGTCTACAATCTAAAACTAGATTGTTCTGAATTATTACAACTCAAAAATCATTTAAAACTAAATAATCTTAAGTCTTGAATCAAAGAGATAAAAGAAAGACACCCCCTTATGGTATTCAAATGTAAGCTCCCAGGCTCTAGCTTCCTCCATGCTCCTCCCAAGTTGCCTTCCAAAAGAATTTAAGCTATCATAAGATTAGTTCTCCCTCCAAGCTTCCAACACGTCACAGCCATGGAAATTGGAGAGTGAAATTGAAGGTGGGGTCGTGGTGTGACGCTGTGCGAATGGAGAAGAGGAGTGGAGTAGATCAATAGCAATTGAAGGTGGGACCCGCGTTGCTTGATGTGTGATGAATGACAACACCACTGATGTGTGTGAGCTTGCGACTCCAAAGGAGAATTCGGAATGAAGATGGCTCTCCTGGTGTGCGTCTCAGCCTCCAGTGTCAGTCCGCGTCTCTCCTCTCATGAATGCGTGATTTTTTTCTCGTGCTGTGGTGGCTAGGTTAGATAAAAGGGATAAAGAGAGAGCTATGGGGTCAAAGTTTAGGCCCATTAAAATTTACTTAGCCCAATAATATTCAACCATCAGATTCTATTTTAGCTTCCAAGAAAAATTCTGCACCGAAGGATCTTCTAATCTGCTTTTCCTTATCCTGCAAGAATCTAATAAAATCGTGATTTATCATATAATTAGAAATATTTTCCAATCATAATATAACAATTAAAATATTATCAATTTAAGCCCAATAATATCATAATTCATCCAAATTTATATTATTTCCTAAAATTGGTTAATAATCCAAATATTATCTAATAAATCCAAATTAGCCCAAAATAATCCCAAAAATAAATGAATAAGGTGGGATAAAATATATAAAATTTAGGATTTATCAGTGCATGCGGAAGAGGAGATGGTAGATTGGGATGTGGAGGTGTGCTCTACGATGAAGCGGGGGATTTCCGTGAAGGCTTCATGATGAGATTAGAGCAAGGTGATGCGCTCCTAGCTGAAACGTGGGCCTGCCTCATGGGGTTGAAGTGAGCCTGGGACCTTGGCTTTCAACATTTGCTACTCATGACCGACTGCATGGAGGAGTATCAGCTTATCACGGAGGGTTGGAACGAGGAACATCATTATAACCGCAAGTTAGGGGAGATCCAAACCATGTTGCAACGGAGCTGGAAGGTTGACGTGAAGCATATTTCAAGAGACCTGAATCTAGAGTCAGGCCTCTTAGCGAAGAGGGTTCCGAATATGGCACCAGGTTTTTAACTGGTTTTCTCTCTGCAAGATGTTGGATGGTTGGGACGTTCGAGGCATTACCTAATCCTAGCTGGAGTTTTTCTGTTTGTAGTTTTGTTTTTGTTTTTGTCTTTGGCATGTTTGCTTAATTTGCTTTCTGATGTATCGAGGAAAAAAAAAAGATTAATTTTGGATGATTCAGATTTTATTTTATTTTTATATTTTAAATAATTTTTAATTTAAAATATGTAAAATTTAAAATAAAAATAATCTTAAAGTTATTTCTTTGAAAAAACGAATTTATCATTTAAAAAATCACAAATTAGTAGAAATTTTAATTTTGACCATTCGGATTGTATGTGAACGGTCTATAAATATAAGAACATCGATGACAACTCAGTGCTGATGAGCATTAAATTAAATGAGAAAATAAACCGGCCATGTTGCAAGAGCCCTTTTGAGTAACATAAGGATAACTGGTTTCTTCAGTTATGCCGCCATTATTGATAACCCATTCGAAAGCACGGTAGGACCATCCTCCTGAACAACCCTCCTGGTTTATGGAATCAGCACAACCTAAGAGTTGTTGTTCAGAAAGGAAAATTAGTTGCCGATTGGTTATTGCATTTATTGATTCTATGGCTCCAACCGCTGCAAACGCCCAACAACATCCTATCAACCATATTCAAACAATATGTTAGGCAATTCTTTTTTGTTCGAACCTAGGACATTATGTTTAAGGGACTCAGCCATCTATCAATTATGACAGGCTTTTGTTGGTGTTAGTCATTTTCTTTTATGTGCCAAAATCGAATCATTGTAATAAATTAAAATAATTAGGCAAAAGTGTACATTTTTCCTTTTCACCCAATATTTCATTTTTATCTGTTAGTTTATATTATGTCTGTTCAATCCTATAACCCTAACCCCGTCAACCAAAAATGTTGACACCATAATTTTAAACTCTGTCTAGGATATTCTCAAATTCTAAAATAGTAAGTTTAATTTTCAAAATGACAATAATTGATACAAAAATATCATCATTTGAAACTAACTGTGTTAGTGTTGGAGGGTCCGAAAAAAAATTAAGAGACCAAATTGAAATCTTGCCTAAAGTTAGAGAACTAAATATGTGCTTTTTGCCAAATAATTGTTTGAGATGTATTTGTTATTTTCTCAAGATATTTGGAAATCTGTTTTAATTTGTTTTAATCTAGAACTGGGGGAAAATATGTGTTCAAATGCAATGGGGGTGTCAAGTTTATACTACACATAGATAAAAGTTATGTGCAGAGTTCATCAAGAGCAATGTAACTTACCACAATTTCCTTGGTCTTTAACTCGAGTCACAAATCCTTGATTTCTCCAATCCATGGGAAGCAGGTGCTGCACAGTCCGAGCTTGAAATAGCTGTGGCGGCGGCAGTGCTGGTAGCGGTAGGCATATTTTGCTGACGTAGGTACACTTTCTTAAACTCCCTTGTACTCATATCAGCAAACTTGTTTAGGCCAAACGTTGCCCATATGATGAATCGGATCTCTTAAGATTCATCTCTGTAATATACGCACGATTTAGATGCCTCATTCATCAAATATTTTTATATAGCACTAAATCTCAACCATTGAAACTTAATCCAATGATGGAGACATTCAATGGAGAGGAAATGGAGAGAGGAATCAATGGAGACAGTCTTTCCCAATTCACTACTTACCCCGTATGGTTCGATTCTATGGGTGAGGATTATATGTAATCCTGGTGCAGCAAACTGATTACAGTATTTGGTTAGTCTTATGTAATATAAAGATGATTACATTTTGTAATCCTGATTATATCAAATGATGTAATCAGAATTACACTACTTTGACTGATAAATGATGATGCATGCATCCTATAATCAAGTGAAAAATACATTGTTGCCATTATAATTTTTAAATTTGACCAAAGTGCCCACCCGTAAATGCTATTAAATATTAAATAATTACCACCATTAAATATTTTAAAAAATTAATTAATTACATTAAAATATAAAGAAAAAATTCCCCACAAAAAATATTTAAAAAATTATATTCCATCATTAAAAATATTACAATATCTTATTAAATAATATTCACATCATTAATTAAAAAATTACCATGAACCACTTCATAATATTTCCAACATTAAAAATTAAAAATTATTATGAACCCAACGTATACACTGCACAAGTTGAAAAAAAAATTACTTTGAACCCAACATGTACAATATACATATATGTGTAGATAGGGGTAATTTTGTCTCTTACTATATTATTCCCACATATTTTCATTTTTTATGTAATCCAAGCTAACAATTTTATGCATATGCATCATCTTTCCTTAATAGCGAATCAAAAAAATTCATGTAATCATCTTTACATTTCATTTCATTCCATTATATTGCATTACATTCTTTACATTACCTCCGATTCTGTGAACCAAACAGGCACTACGGGATTCTACTTCTACCATGTTTGATTTATGCTATTTTGATGTACTTATTATTACGTGCTTTTATAATTTAAAAAAGTGACTTCCAAAAAATGTTAATGACAAAAAACTTGATCAAATTTTTAATGGTTGAGGTTTAATATTATATAAAAATATTATTGTAACATTAAATATATTAAAAATCCATAATAGTAAATAGAATAAATTTGAACCATTAAAAATTGATCTAATAGTGGAGATATTAAATGAAGAGGAAATATATATATATATATATAGAGAGAGAGAGAGAGAGAGATCATGTGCCAGTGTGCGCAGTGCAGAATCAAATAAGGATCCACATTGATGTTGTGGATATGATCTAATAAATTTTGGAGATTTTTTTTAGAGATTATTTAATTATTTAATGTAATATTTGTTTATAAATAGACCAGCCTTTCTACAGCTATTTTAGTTAGTCATGAATAATAAATCAGTTTCATTGACTTATGAAAATTTTCTTACCCTATATTTGGATGGGAAGAAAATTAAAGATTAAAGAATACTAAAAAGAAAACCTTCCAAAAATAGTAATTTTTTTCTTTTGCCATTCACTCTTTTCTATTTTCCTCTCACTTTTTTCTCCATCCAAACATAAAATATTTAGCTTTCTAGGAAGAGTGAGTGAGATATTTTCTCTTTTATCCTTATTAGATTAATTATATGTATGTGTAGAAACTGGATAATTAATTTTCAAAAAGATTAAAGAAATTAGTTAAATTAATTATTAATAAAAAATGTGAGGCCTTCTAAAATACCAATTTAATCATTTATTTGCATTAGAAACTACTCCCATTAGAAACCTCATTAATTAATTATTGCAATTAATAGGTATAATTTGGTGAACAAATTATAAATTTGGGAGTTGCGGTGAAATGAGTGCTTATATTTAGGACTAACACCAATTCCCAAATTAGCTTCTACATTTTGGATGAAAATAATACTCCTTTGGTCTTATTTATAGGGTAGAGAGAAACGGATTTTTTGGTCTTATTTATAGGGAAGAGAAAAGAAACTTTTCATATGAATGTACAATTTTACCCATAATTTATCATTGTATTGACATTACTCTCATTTGGTATTATTCATATTAAATAGAGGTAAAGTTGGAATGTTGTCAAATTTTAAGGCATAATTAATAAAATTTGAAGGGTTTTTTTTTTTTAATTTATATGAAACATGTTGAAAGTGTCTTATAGTATGTCCGGTTTGAACACGTGAAGTGTGGGAGATATTTTCAGTTTTCACCAACATGACATTTGAACATATTGAGGTTAAAAGTGAGTTATAAATAAGTCCAAAAGAGTAATTAATAAATACTGGTAATACTGACAGTACCACTGCATTTTAATTTCTTATAAAGCAATCTCCAAAGAGCATTAAAGTTTTTCTTACCCTATGTTTTGATGGAGAGAAAAATTTTGGGAGAAAGAATACTACGAGGGCAAATTCTCAAAACCAGTAAATTTTTTTTACCATTTTAAGAAGTTCTCAATCTTAGTATTTTTTCCCCATATTAGCCCCCACTTTTCTCTCCAATCTCCATCCAAACATAGGGTTAAAGTTAATGATAACGAAATATTCACATCAGCAGCAGACCCACTTTAATTAATTTCTGAAAAGTACTTTTAATGAAATATGCATTTGCCAGTTAGGCCAACGTCGAACCCGTCCTTATCCATTCACTCCTCACACCTTCCTCACTGCTTGATCCAATCCTTTGCCTAACTAAATTACTTCTTGGATAATTAAGTTAGAAATGATAAGTTTCATCGAATGCTTAAGTGATTAATTAAAAGCTCACAACTAAATTACACGTAAAACATTAAAAACACAAACCCCTAAAATATAAAAATATTATTTTAAATAATTAAAATTTTAGCATATCTTGTCAGCAATATTTTACTTTGAATGAAACTAACAATGTTAGGATTAAGTTAAGAGACTAAAAGTATATTTTATAAATTTAAATCACTAAAATAAAATTTGATGTAAATTTAGAACACGAAATGTATAATTTAACCAAGAAAAGATGACTTAATAAAAAACACATTAAGTTGATGTAGCTTACGCTTCTCTCTTTTTAAGGTTACTTTTTAGGAGTGGGTAAAGGAAGAATTAATGGCTTATATAAGTGGATCAATTTAATCAATTTCTCTTGCATAATATGAAAAACCATGTTTTTATCATTTTAAGTTTTAAACAAGCATGAGTACATTACCACTCTGGCTATGTTTATATGTTCAGATTACCTTATTTTAACATATTAAGGAAAATTAGTTAATGTAACATCCCAAATTTTTGGGCCTAGATACTCAAGAAGAATTCTAAATTAAGTAGACCATTAAGCCCAGCCAAGCCAAATGTGTTAAGTGTGTTATAAGGAAAATGTTTAAGACAATTATTAAAATTATTTAAGGGCTAAAAAAACTTAAAGAATTATTATGAATATTATTTTGCGGATTTAAATAATGTATGAATAAATTTAATTCCCCAAAAGTGGCATAATTAATTTTAAAGCTGAATTTTGGGAATTAAGAGCCTATTTTCTTGAAATAATTCAAGAAAAGTAGTTAGATGTTATTGATTTTGCCTAAAATTTTAGGAAAATTATTTTAAGGGCTAAAGAAGCTAATTGATGTTGAAAATCCTTATAAAGCAGTAGGGATTAATTTCTAGGAATTATTTAAAGTTTTCAGAATATCAATCAACGGATGAAATTGCAAACAAAAGAATAATGAAGGGAAGAATAGTCATTTTCTCACCCCCACAACGCCCACACGTATGACCCTTTTCCATTTGACTCATCTGCTTCTCTTATTCTCAAATTCTTCGATTAGAAAGAGGGGCAGAGTGAGAGAGACGAAGAGAAGAGAACCAGAGGAAGCGACGGTGGAGGAAGGAGAGGAAGAGATCGGAACCTACATGCAACACTAGGATCCAACGAAGGTATACCTCCTAGTCCTCTTCCCATCTCTGTTATCTTCAATTAGAGTGGTTTTTGTTGGGTGGGGTGCTCGGATTCTATCTTTGAGTGAATAGAAACAGGGATTAAAGGTTGTAATAGGGGCGAAGAGTATATTAAAGATTATATTTGGTGTTGTATGTGCTTGGTTAACTCTGGTTTGTGGATTTCAAATTGGACGTTTACAATTGCTGCGAGTGTGCCGTCGGTTTCTCTGAAAAAATTGATTAAAGGAAGGATGATTGCTTAAATAAACCGTGAAATTTGTATTGTAAAGTTGAATTGATGACTACTATGAGACTGCATGTTAATTTCAAAATGGAAAGAGAGAATTTCAAATGGTTAGATTCAGAGCAAGGTAATCCGAAACATAGTGGAGTACAAAGGGTAATTCAGCATGGATTAAGACTTGTATAAGAGGAATGCCATTGTTTTGAGAAAATTAGTGTTGGAAGTGTAATTTGATTTATGTAGACATGTGGCTGTTATAAAAAAATGCAGATTTTGGGGAATAATGGCGTTGCTGGTTTTTTGAGCTGAGAAGGGATTTAAACATACCAATATATTTGAAATGGAAGGTGAAAATGTAAATTATGGTGTGCTCTACAAGTTTATGTTTATGTTTGGGATGATATTTAAGGCTGAAAATTGACAAGGAACTCATTGCTTTATGCTTTCACATTTTAGATGAATGTATAGGATTATAAAGATGCTTCAAGACTCTAATATAATGGTTAACGCAATGTTCTCGAAGCTGGAAAAATATGCAGAGGTGTACAGTGGGGCTGCTTGAGTGGGGCTGCTTGAATTTAGGAGTTAAATGGACCACTTGTTAATGAAAGATGAGATATAAGTGTGGTTTATTTTGATTTACTAAGACTTGTATTAATTGGGCTACACTTTTAAAAGCTGAAACTTGATGAAATGCACTATGTTTTAAGCTAGTCTGACATGAAATAAGTGAATTAAATTTCTAAACCACACTTGAGATATGTTATAGGGCCCTTAAGATGTAGTTAGATATAAAGGAGTTAAGATTCATGGCCTTCTTTCCCCTGCCCTCTCTCGGTCAGCTATAAGCTATAACTTTAATGGGAAAGAATTGATTATATGAATTTTGTATGTAAAGTGCGAAAAGTTCAAGTTATGTTGTAAAAGTGAAGGAGAAGTTTAAGATGAAGAAGTAAAATTTAGAGAGTTAATTGAGAGGGAAAGAGTTGGGGCCGGGGTTTTGGTTGAGCTTAATCATGTAACGTAAATGTACCAATGTATGTATATTAATCTGCCCTATATGAATAATTAATAGGATTTGATACCACTGATTCGACACAACCTTAGCTGCCTCGGGTTCAAATCACAAATTACCACGAATTAAATGCAATATAGTGCAAACAACTCGGGATCGTTCTCTTATCAAAGAGCCATTTATTTTAATTACCCTAGGAAAAACTAAGTGCAATAAACAAGGTTAGAAAAGGGATTTCTGAAATTGGTTTTTCTAGAAATTAAAATTTATGAAAATAAAACTATTCCAATTTTTTTTTTTTTGTATTTTGGAAAATAATAAAGAAATGATATGGATTAAAAAGGGATAATATAATGAAATGAACCTTAGTGGCAAATTTGGTGGCTTTCCTAGCTTCTTTAAAATATTTTAGGAGTTACTTTTGCATCAAGTCAAATTAAAAATCCTAAGCAATCGCATTAGGTCCAATCTACCTAATAAATGACTAGTCCTACAATCGCATTCTTAGTCATCTCTTAGGCAAATTGTTAAAAATCCACTTGATGTGTATTGAAAATGGATTAATGCACTTGGTTCCTCTTAATTGAAAGCACAATCACCACATTCAAATTAAATTAAATCCATCACACAATCTAGATATCACATAGAATGTATAACTTCATTAATCCAATAGAAAAATAATTCCAATAAAATTCAAATGCACCAATACCAAATTCAATACAAAATAATCCATCATAGACAAATTATCACTCATCTAAGTCTCAAAAATACACACATATCAATGCAAAATTAATCCATACTACTACAAAAGGCACTTTCAACGACCGTTTTTATGCCCTTTAGACGACCGTTTTTAAGGGGACGTGTATGTGAGTGTCATGGAAAGTTTTGAAATAGACGACCGTTTTAAAACGGTCGTTGTAAGAGAGTTACAACGACTGTTTTTGAAAAACCAGTCGTTGTATCTCGAGATACAACGACTGGTTTTTCAAAAACAGTCGTTGTATGTTGAGATACAACGACTGTTTTTAGAAAAACAGTCGTTGTATCCCTCTTTTTTTTTAAAAAAAAATGTTGTTTGCTTTTCATCGGTTATATCTTTATAGGTCTTTGTCTACCAATTATATAAATCAAATTGAGTTCCATTGGCCCATAATAGATTCAACTATATATATACACACAATTAATCACCAAGATTCCCAGAAAGATTTCTTTTTAATTGTAGAGGAATAATCAAATTCATACATTAAACATATTATCATTTGCAACAACATATTATCTATTAAATTGTGAAAGATAAAAAGAGGCAGGAGAACACGCTTTGAATAAGAAGGTAAAACAGAGAATACCTAAAAGGAAGAGGCGACAATATTTCGTAAGACAAGGCGAGGGATATGGAGAGAATCACAAACAGATATAGTTTCATTCATAGATTAAATTGAGAAAAATAATACCTTTTGCTTGTAAAGATCATTGCTGAGAAGATCCCTAGCCATCTCCTCAAAGAAATCGACTCAAAAAACTAAAAGTTCACGCCTTTAGCTGCACTCAAAAAACCAATGGAGGACAGCAAAGAGCAGAGAGCAAGGACGATAGTCGGAGAAGTCATCGGAGAGCAATATGTGAGCAAGAGGCAAAGGGGAAGTCTGGGTCAGATAGGGAGGTGCGACACAATATGAGCTGAACAAAGGCAAGAATGGTCTGATTTGGGGATTATATGGCAGAGTTTCAACGACTGGTTTTTAAAACCAGTCGTTGAATCCAACTTACAACGACTGGTTTTGAAAAACAGTCGTTGAATCTAAAAGATTCAACGATTGGTTTTGAAAACCAGTCGTTGTATCCCACTTACAACGACTGGTTTTGAAACCAGTCGTTGAATCTCACTTACAACGACTGGTTTTCAAAACCAGTCGTTGAATCCTTCTCCTATATTTACATTAATGCCACCGCGTTATTTTCTACTACTTTTTTTTCAAAACAGTCGTGAATTGGTGTCGTTGAATCATTTTTTTGTAGTAGTGATAAAGACATAATGTATAAAATTGAACTAATGGAAAATAATGAACTCCCCTTTATAGCACATTGAAGCTCTAGCCACCTCCTCTGCCACAAGACTCAAGCAATTCAGCAACTCATATTTCCAGCTGTGATCACAACTTCTTTAGAATACCCAGAATCCATAAGAGATGAATATAATGTCTGACTCTAATAAAATATGAGATTGGAAGTGAGTCTATCAGGTTACAGCACAAAAGATAAAGAAACAGGACTGTAACGATGGAAACAGGGCTCTGAGAGAAAGAGGATGGAGATGGTGATGAAGTGAGAGTGAGAAATGTAGTGAGGAAGTCGAAAGTAAGGTGACAGTGATGAAGATGAAGAAGGTTGTGATTTATGGACGTGAAGGAAGTATGGTGTTTCAATGAAGAAGAAGAAGATGACGGTGGAATGTAAAAGATAAAGAGAAGGAGGAAATGGTGGATAAACGGAACAGAGCCATCGGAATTAATGGAAGAAAGTCTCGTCGAAATCTGGGCAATGTCACCGAAAACTGGAAAATTATGCCGGAAATTGCAGAACAGGCCGGAAGTCCAGAAACCTTCAACGGAATCACATAAGGATGGCAGACGACGGTCTTCGGTGGTAGAGACACAGCAGAACTGACGGTGAAGGAAGATAGACGTTGGCTCTGAGCTTCGGTGTTCAAAGTTTCACAGCTCTACGAATCCACGATGCTCTCAACTCACAGCTATCATCGCCGGAGATGGAAGAGAGATCTGAAGGAGGTACGACGATGGTGGAGGTGTGATTCTCTGCCTCTTCTTAGTCTCCCTTGAGCTCCCTCACACACCTCAGCCGCTAGCCATGTTCGCCGATCTCCACTCTCCTCTCATCCGGTCTCCCCATCTCAGCTTTTGGATCTGGCCTTTTCTCTGAAGAAGCAGCCGCAACAGTAACCTAGGTCCCGGTCAAAACGCAAGTTTTGACCAGGGACCTACTTGAAAACATAAAAAGTTTTGAGGGGGGACTACATTGCAAATATTTGAAATGTTGGCAGGGGAACTGAATTTCTTAACAATTTGGGTACTTTACTGTAGTTTTGTCTTGACCTTTTCCTTCACAAATTTGCAATTTCCACAATTTGTGGGGCCAATTTCTGTGATTTTCCCAAATCATCTAAATATTAATTATGACCTCCAAATCTACAATTTTCTTCAAAAACACCTGAAATGTAAGATTAAGCACAATTGTAGTATCAAAAGTTCAAGGGATAATTGTATAAAAATAATTAATAAATTGTGACCATTTTACCCATAATTACAATTAATTCAAAACAATTGTTCCTAACTAAAATTAGTGTTTAATCATGCAATAATGTCCAGGAAAATGCATCAAAATCCCAATTTAATTATTAAAAATCATAGACAAATATGGTTCAATCAATAATTGCTTTCAAGACCAAAGAGGACGCAAAGCAAAGAAAACACATAAAAGCAAAAGGAGGTAAATTGGAAGAAGAAGAAAAAGGTAGTAAAACTTACTCTTATATAGTTTGTACTTGGTTGATTGCATGTTTATTTTCCATTTATGTCTTTGAACACGCAATATCCTTGTTTGAGTTTGTGCCATGGTCATGTGTATATGCCTGTAAGGTGTTGTTCTTATATTGGTTATTTACATGCTTAGTTTATAACCATTGCACATTATATATTGAGTTTATAGTTTGCTATTGAGATTCCCCCGAATCTCACCCCTTTCTCCCATGTATCAATAGTAGGAGCAAGTACTATTAAGGGGGAAGAGCAAGCTAGTGGAGAAACCTTGATGGTGAAAGCTCTAGAAAAGTTTATTTTGATATTGTTAATGTTAATTATATTATGTGGCTGTTGTATATATATTTGTTTGATTTATTGAAAGTCAATATATGTAATGGTATGTATCTAGCTTCCATAAGAAGGAGATGACGAGTTATTCTCAAGCCCAAGGTAAGTGCCATGTGAAGAAAATTGGCAAGTATACATGAAAGTAGTTTGTAGATAGCTAGTTTATATGCTTGTATGAGCCATGAACTTGTGGATGCCTAGGAATAGGGAAAAACAGTGAGTTAGATCATGAACTTTTTCAGGGTGATAGTGAACATCTAGTGCTTTAAAATGAGTCCTAGTTCATAATTTTTGGATGTGTATATAAAAAGATATCATTTTTCAAATTTGACCTAAGAAAGTTGAGAACTGATGCAAAAATTGTAGTACAGATTTTCTAAATGACAGTTTTTGGACTAAATGGAATAGTTGTTAGCCCGGGTCTTATTTTTTTATCAAATATATTTTCAAGAGCTAAAATTAGATCTTTGAACTACTGATTTTATTAGAGTTATATTGAATTACTCCTGAATTTTCAAAGCTTCAAGGTAATTCATTATTCATGACCCAATCTTTGAAAGAAGAGATTAAAGTATTATTTAGCCTATCTAAGGCTATTGTTTGGGTCACAAGTTGATCTTAAATGGTTAAAATAATACTCTGATAAGCGACCCTAAAGTAAGGTGTTAAAGTTAACTTATTAAATATGTCATAAATTGATGCATTTCCTAATTTTACCCTCATTTATGAATGGTATTTTCAACCGTAATTCCCCCCACCCCGCAACATATTTCTCTCTTTCCAAAATGAATTAACTCATTTTTTCATTACATTTAGTTGGGGCAAAATTGTAACACTCTTGTTAATTTCTCTTTATGTGAACTTATAATAAGGACCAAAATTTTTTTCAAACTTTACTTATAAAAAGGACCTGAGTGACAATATAAATTTTACCTACGAAACCTTAATCTTCATTGTTATACACGTAGATTTTTGTTTTGACTCATTATACATGCGGATGACACCTTGGCAATAAGCGCCGTTAATTAATATTGCTCATTGTCAATTGTATTATTTGAGCCAACCCGTAAACGTGGAAAGAATTTTACTAAAGTAATAATTCATGACTTTTTATTTAAGAATAATAGTAGTAGCCATGAGTTCGTAGTGAACAACCTGAAACCAGAAAATGAGTAAAGATTTGCTAGCTAGTGCATTAGACTAGCCTATATGTTAGGAATGTGAGCCACGGTATTAATAGCACAAACTCCATTTGGCCAATTTGTATTCCTTTGGATAAACAAGTAGCCATTGCTTCCCCAATTTTCTCCCCATGAGTTTTTAACAATCCAATAATCTTTTCCATCTTTTGAACCATATCCAACAATCAAAACAGCATGATTTATGTAAGTTGAATCCCTCTCGCAATTCCCTCCATCAAAAATTCCCTAACAAAATAAAAATATGAATTAATCAGGGAAACAAAAATTCAAAATCGTCATTGATATTTGATAGCAAACAAAATCATCACACTGTCATAATTGGGGTACATACCACTTTAGGCCTTATTATAAGTTTCCTTGTAGAAGAAATTTTGTCCTAAATATAAGTCCATTTACGTTATTAGTGGCTATTCTCCAATTTTATCTTTATTTAGTGCTCGCTGAAAAACATAAAAGCAAAATAAGGGTAAACTTGAAAAATTTTATCAATTTAATGCATATTTAATGAATTTTCTATTATTCTTTAATATGTGAGAATTAGTTAAAATATACTTATAATAAGAGCCCGAGTGCTAGTTTGAGCCTTATGGAGTATTATTATACACACAAACCTTTGGAGTCAAATTAAAGAAAGATTGTAACCAAACAAAAAAGAAAGAAAGAAAGATTCCGGTCCAGATTATAATACATTTCTAAATAATTCATATGTAAGAATAAAATAATTAAAATCATTAAATTTATCGTAAAATTCAGATAATTTTCAATATTACCCTTATAAGTCACATTAAACTCTAACATCATATTAATTTCTACTCTTCCATTATTCTTATTAAATATGAGCATATATGGGGAAAAAAAATTAATGCTCATTGAATTATCAAAATGTCTTATAAAATAGGCCAAAATTTTCTTGTAGAAGATTTCTTATAAAATGGACATAATGAAGAACAAATATTAGAAAACCTCAAAAGATTATTTCAATAAAATAATAAAGTAGCATAATAAAAAGATATCAAGGATTGGATGAGGAGCGAGAAAAGACTTACATCCTCGTATAGTTGAATATATGTTGCATCCAATGCCACGGTAATAGGCTGCTGAGCAGTGGCACATAAGAGAGCTTCATCTGATTGAGGTAATTTTTCATAGCTATTAATTTTCACAACTCTGCCTCCATTTTTCTAAGCAAACACATAGAAACCTCAAATTAGGTAGAGAAAAGATACCAATGTTGTAGTTTGTGACACAGAGAGAGAGAGAGAGAGGGAGGGAGGGAGGGAGGGAGAGGAAACAAACCATGTTATTGGCTTTGCAAACACCATCTCGAGCTCTATAAGGATAATCAGCTTCTTCACTAATCCCGCCGTTTTTGATAACCCATTCAAAGGCCCTTTGGGTATATCCACCTGAACAACCATGGCTTACAGAGTCACAGTCTACGAGTTCTTGTTCTGAAAGGGGAACGAGTTCCCCGGTGCTTATTGCATTTATTGATTCAATAGCTCCTATGGTTCCAAATGCCCAGCAACTTCCTATCAACCAGCAAATATTAATCCATTAGACAATTTAGATTCTAAAGAAAAATTAAAATGAAATCGATATATTCGCATAGTAAAATTCTATTTCAATCTAAATTGTTGTTACGAGTACAAGTTCAAAGAGAGATCTGAATCCCCAAAAACAAGCTTGTTGAGTTGGAAAACCCGCAGTTTCACGCCACAACACATTACTCAACCTCTTGCCGACCAGGGCCCTTATGGGTAGTTCTCTCCGTGACATCAACCTCTCAATGGAAGGTTCAATGTTACAAGCACTACCCCCAAAGAGAGAGTTCAATATCAAAAGACTAGCATATTGGGAGCGAGAACTTGTTAAGTCTAAAATCTCACTTCTCTTGTGAGGCCCCAACATACTTCAATTAAAATACTATCTATCCACTATGATATGTGTGTCAAGTATGAAGACTAAAATTTATATCACCATTTAATTTGAACAAAGGCAGCTTACCACATCTCTTTTGGTATTTTACTGGAGTCACCGCTCCTTTCTCTCTCCAATCCACAGAAGCAGGTGGGGCACAGTTGTTCTGCTGAACATAGTTGGACCTCGCGGTGGAGTGGTTGGTGGTCGTCGTGAGTAGCTGACGGAGGAACACTCTCTTGAACTCCTCAGAGCTCATATTGTAACACCCCACCGCCGTCTCACCCCACCGGGCCACAACGGTTGGTGCCCTCTCCCACCACACGGTGCGGAGCAGGATGGGTCAAGTCCGTTAGACCCACTACTCACAAGAGTCCCCCGCCCCCCTGGCGGGATTTTTCGCCTCCGTGGGAATCGAAGCCACTACCTGGGGGTAAGTAGCGCCTCAATGCATTCCCACTACCACTTGAGCTAGTAGCTCAAGTGGTAGTGGGAATGCATTGAGGCGCTACTTACCCCCAGGTAGTGGCTTCGATTCCCACGGAGGCGAAAAATCCCGCCAGGGGGGCGGGGGACTCTTGTGAGTAGTGGGTCTAACGGACTTGACCCATCCTGCTCCGCACCGTGTGGTGGGAGAGGGCACCAACCGTTGTGGCCCGGTGGGGTGAGACGGCGGTGGGGTGTTACAATAAAAAGGCGCCTTTTTATTGTAACACCCCACCGCCGTCTCACCCCACCGGGCCACAACGGTTGGTGCCCTCTCCCACCACACGGTGCGGAGCAGGATGGGTCAAGTCCGTTAGACCCACTACTCACAAGAGTCCCCCGCCCCCCTGGCGGGATTTTTCGCCTCCGTGGGAATCGAAGCCACTACCTGGGGGTAAGTAGCGCCTCAATGCATTCCCACTACCACTTGAGCTAGTAAATGTAACCCCCTGCCATAATTATATCCGAAATACTCAATTAAAATGAAATAGAGACCAATAGGAAACAAAACTTATTTAAAATCCCATCTTCACGACAGGGTTTTCACAAATACATTTTGAAATCACTTTAACCTGGTCTCATATTCAATTTCGAATACAATTACATTACGCGGAATATCACATTTATACAAATATCAGAGTGTACAACAATAACTTCCCGGCAACTCCCGGGTTCATACCTTTACATAGAATTCATAGGGCACATTCGCCCTTTACAATTCTTCAAACGGGGATTACACAAATCTCAACTCCATACATGCATACTCATTACTCATCCAATATACAAATACAATATCCAAATATACATCCCAACTATCATCCGAACATATACAATTATCCCAGCATATAACGATAACCAACTACCAAATACAAATGCCCATAAGGGATTCTCGCCGCCCCTAGTCACTTGCTCCTTCCTTGAGCCACTTGACCTGTCTAAAATGTTGGTAGGGGAGGGTGAGATTCTAGAGAATCCCAGTAGGAAACAGATACCAATATGCATGCAAGATAAGTGTTTAATGCATGACATGCTTGCATCACAATAACTCATGTTCACATAATGATATATTCGCATGCTCAATGTTTCAACAACATACTCATGGCCATAGCATAAATAGAAACAGAGCTTCAATCATTCATATATGTTTCACATAATCAAGCAAAGCAATAACATGCATCAATACACAAACACAAATATCAATACATGCAGGAGAGGTAAGTTCCCTACACTTTTCTTTCCACGTATGCTCCAGCTCCGCTTACTCGCGAACCAAACGAATACTGAACCCTTTCAAAATCTCAAAATGCTGAAAATGGGGGTTGGCTACGGCCCAGAAAATCCAGTTTCTTGGCTGAACTTCCAAAAATCATAACTAATTCAGGACAAATCGAAATAAGGTGATTCCAAAGCCAAATGAAATCTATTTAAGTCCTCTTTCTAGGAAAAATATTTTCCATTACTAGAAATCACCACAAAAGTTCAGATTTACCAAAAACCTAACGTTGTGCCAAAACAGAGTCCAGTTTGGATACCAAATTTTGGTCAGTTCAAAATCCCAGCTCAAAAAGCGAAATGACACAGACTTTATGTCCATTTTGAAGCTTGAGATGTGAACTTTAAGACTGGAAAGTTTCATAATTTTCGAACATCATTTGCCCAGTCAAAACGTCCACGTCATCTGACTGTCCAGAACAGACTTGCCAAAACAGGGTCCATTTTGGATGCCAAACTTTGGTCAGTTCAAACTCCCAGCTCACAAAACGAAATGACACAAAATTTATATCCATTTTGAAGCTTGAGATGTGAACTTTAAGACTGGAAAGTTTCATAATTTTCCAACATCATTTGCCCATTCAAAACGGCAACACAAACAGACTACCCAGACAGAATTCTCACTGGACAGAATTTCCAGTTTTTCAACCATTGTGTCCAATCCAATTCAAACCAATTCCAATGATCAAATACCACAACATGGCACCATTTTCAACATAAAACACAACCCAATTCATCCAATCCAAAATCACAAGAAAATCAGGGCAAAATTCGAAATTCACAAAGCTCAACCAAAACTCACAAAACTTAGATCAAAAGTCTTCAAATACTCACCTCTTCCTCTTTCCCAAACCAATTCTTTGATTCTCCATCTTTCCAAATTTCCTCAAGCCATCAAACACCTTCAATCAAGAATCTAAAACCATAGAGATGAAGCTCTCATCACTATGAACAACTTTATAGAAGGTGATTAGAGCATTAGAGGACAAGAAGCCAACCAAAATCTCACCTCTAGTTTTCTCTTTCTTCCTTGAGCTAGGCGAAAATGGAGGCTTTGGAGAGATGAAGATGATGAAGATAGTGATCAGATTTTTTCCCTTTTTCTCATGTGTTGGCCGACCAAAATAAAGGAGAGGGAGGAGGAAAAAAAAAACACTTTGAACATTTGACCAAGATCTAAGGCTCACAAGTTGCCACTTGTCATGATCTTGATCCAGCTTCATGAGCTCACATAGGCACTTGCACACATGATTCCACCCTTTGATCTATCACACAAATCAATCCTAACCATTGATCTTGAAGTTACCAATGAGTTTCCTCTTCGGTAACTGACCAATAGGTCGGTAACTTTACCATTTTGCCCCTGATTATGGTAATCTCTCTTGGATCACCACCAAACACTTCATATCTTTCCATATCACCACATTATGCGCCCTCCCTCTATTTTAAGTCAATTTAGAGGTTAATCCATAATTGAACTTAAATACAGGGTTTCGGCGCTGCTCACAGCACATACGAATCACATCCGGAACTCAAATCACATCGAATTCTCCAAAAGGGTTATTTATCACTAACCACATCCACTTTTGGAGTCATTATCTCTTAATCACAATTTAGGATCTTGCTAAACCGGGGCTTAGCAGTCCACTTATCTCAGGCTTATTCTCTAGCCTCAAGTTTCAAAATTCGGGGTATTACATTTCTCCCCCTGTTCAATAAATTTCGTCCTCGAAATTTGTCGCACCACATAAACAATAAACTTGGTTGCCTCTTCATGACGGCTTCCGTTTCACCAATTACTCTATCTCGGGAAAGTCTTTGCTAGACCACCCCCACAATTAGTGCATCACAATTCAAATTCTCAAAAGAATCTTACACAATAAATGCAACCCAGTTGCCACAAATTGTAATCGGCCCATTTCATGATTGCCGCACAAATACAATCACCACACATTTACTAACAAGTGCAATCGCCTCCACACACGATTGCACAAAACTCTATGATCACATAACCACAATACCCGGAGGCTCTAAATCATGAGCCATATCATAAGATCTCAGCAGTTGGGCAGCTTAGGCCACCACTCTGCTCAACTCAATTTAGTTACTCCTTCCGGGAGTAAACACCACAACCTCAATACATCACACGACAGCCTCAGCTGTATACACAAACATTTCAGCTTTCGCTATATCCACTTTCACAGCTTTACCCTCACCCGTACACCCACCAGTAACTCCACTTGTGGTAACCGAGACTTTCGGGTATTCACAACAATCATATATCACATTGCAGTATCAAGTTTCACGGTGCTACCCTCACACATCCGGAACTTTTGCGTATTACACAATGTCCACAACAGATTCACATTAATGCGTGACGATTTTCACCAATCGACAGCACCCACGGCTATATACACAATGATACGTAGCTTTCGCCACTGGCACACATATCACATTGCAAGAATGCCTCGGCTTCCGCCGCTTGCACAAATACGACAGCTTCTCACTATCTCACAAATACAAATTGCCCTTCCGGCATTCACATCACAGTTCACATTTATAACAACACACATCGCAGATTCTAATTTTATGCACCGCCTTTCGGCCAGGGGTTAACACCGGTGCAACCAACGAGGTGGCTAGCCAGGCTGGCCATGCCAGGGTAGTGCCCTCTGAATAGAAAACCCCCGATCATGTAGTCGAATTAGCCATCAGCTAAATTAGCTCTGCTCTACTAGACAACTATACCTCAGTCCCAGCTTATCCACAATTGTCACAGATTCACAATCACACTCCACTCTCATCCCCTTTCTCCGCCGGGAAGACACACAGTCTTTACCCGAACCGTTGTTAGCTACTCAGGGACTATTGACATGGCAGTGCACACATATAGTCATTCTGGCTCACAATAGTAAATCCACAATCACACCCTACCCTCATCCCCTTTCTCCGCCGAGAAGACACACAGTCTTTACCCGAACTGTTGTTAGCTACTCAGGGACTGTTGGCGTAGCGGTGCTCACAAATAGCCTTTCGGCTTCCACATCACACTCCACCCTCATCCCCTTTCTCCGCCGGGAAGACACACAGTCTTTACCCGAACCGTTGTTAGCTACTCAGGGACTGTTAGCTAGCAGTGCATACACATAAGATCCGCAATCACACTCCACCCTCATCCCCTTTCTCCGCCGAGAAGACACACAGTCTTTACCCGAACTGTTGTTAGCTACTCGGGGACTGTTGGCATGGCAGTGCTTACACATAGCCTTATAGCTCATATAGCTATTCGGCTTTCACAATTGGCCCGTCGGCCTTCACAAATAGCCAATCCCCCGTAAACTACCGCCCCGAAGGCACGGTCCTCCCACCGGAATCACCCAATGGGCCGCAGGTGAAAGACTCACAAATATCAGTCACATCCTGAGCCTATGCCTACCAGGCGCAGCCCACCAGACCAAACCGATCTGGCCCAACTAGGGAGATGGACTCACAGTACACAATCGCAACAAGCTGGAACCGGGTATACTTATCACCAATGCTTTATCTCGTCATAATTCACATAAGCCATCAAGCTAGGTAGGATATACCCAAACCCTTGCTTGTTCACAACACATTATGGTGCTTCACAAAATCAAACAGGGATCCTCCAAGATTCCCTTCTCGCACAATTACATGGCCCTGAAGTTTTACTTCCCGAAGCCATCACTAACACATTGCACTTTCTGCAAACTCGAGCTCCTGCTCAGCGCAGTATTCAAACACATCACATTCACCATGCTTTCGCTGCACACTCTGAGGTCTTTCTCCTCATCTGTGCTTTCACAATGTCAAGTTGATTTAACAGGAGTCCCATAGGAATATCCCACTACAACTAACAACATTCACAACATATATTTATTTGTGCCAGACCTTGGCCCGATTCAAATTGAATCATTCGAATCCATATGACTTCTTATCTCCAGAATACCCATTCACTGTGGGATTCATTGCAATATACCATCATTGAGAGCCAACACTTCCACAACGCTAATCTACGATTCAACATCATAGATAATGTATACACACATCCCTTACTCTCATATATCCACAAACAATAGGGACCAAAATGTGTATACCACAACAAGCAAAGTCATCTCCTATGACTTAAGGTAGCAACTACTGCCTTTATCCTAGCAAATCCTTTACTTGCCAGGAACTACAGCTCTGATACCAAAATGTAACCCCCTGCCATAATTATATCCGAAATACTCAATTAAAATGAAATAGAGACCAATAGGAAACAAAACTTATTTAAAATCCCATCTTCACGACAGGGTTTTCACAAATACATTTTGAAATCACTTTAACCTGGTCTCATATTCAATTTCGAATACAATTACATTACGCGGAATATCACATTTATACAAATATCAGAGTGTACAACAATAACTTCCCGGCAACTCCCGGGTTCATACCTTTACATAGAATTCATAGGGCACATTCGCCCTTTACAATTCTTCAAACGGGGATTACACAAATCTCAACTCCATACATGCATACTCATTACTCATCCAATATACAAATACAATATCCAAATATACATCCCAACTATCATCCGAACATATACAATTATCCCAGCATATAACGATAACCAACTACCAAATACAAATGCCCATAAGGGATTCTCGCCGCCCCTAGTCACTTGCTCCTTCCTTGAGCCACTTGACCTGTCTAAAATGTTGGTAGGGGAGGGTGAGATTCTAGAGAATCCCAGTAGGAAACAGATACCAATATGCATGCAAGATAAGTGTTTAATGCATGACATGCTTGCATCACAATAACTCATGTTCACATAATGATATATTCGCATGCTCAATGTTTCAACAACATACTCATGGCCATAGCATAAATAGAAACAGAGCTTCAATCATTCATATATGTTTCACATAATCAAGCAAAGCAATAACATGCATCAATACACAAACACAAATATCAATACATGCAGGAGAGGTAAGTTCCCTACACTTTTCTTTCCACGTATGCTCCAGCTCCGCTTACTCGCGAACCAAACGAATACTGAACCCTTTCAAAATCTCAAAATGCTGAAAATGGGGGTTGGCTACGGCCCAGAAAATCCAGTTTCTTGGCTGAACTTCCAAAAATCATAACTAATTCAGGACAAATCGAAATAAGGTGATTCCAAAGCCAAATGAAATCTATTTAAGTCCTCTTTCTAGGAAAAATATTTTCCATTACTAGAAATCACCACAAAAGTTCAGATTTACCAAAAACCTAACGTTGTGCCAAAACAGAGTCCAGTTTGGATACCAAATTTTGGTCAGTTCAAAATCCCAGCTCAAAAAGCGAAATGACACAGACTTTATGTCCATTTTGAAGCTTGAGATGTGAACTTTAAGACTGGAAAGTTTCATAATTTTCGAACATCATTTGCCCAGTCAAAACGTCCACGTCATCTGACTGTCCAGAACAGACTTGCCAAAACAGGGTCCATTTTGGATGCCAAACTTTGGTCAGTTCAAACTCCCAGCTCACAAAACGAAATGACACAAAATTTATATCCATTTTGAAGCTTGAGATGTGAACTTTAAGACTGGAAAGTTTCATAATTTTCCAACATCATTTGCCCATTCAAAACGGCAACACAAACAGACTACCCAGACAGAATTCTCACTGGACAGAATTTCCAGTTTTTCAACCATTGTGTCCAATCCAATTCAAACCAATTCCAATGATCAAATACCACAACATGGCACCATTTTCAACATAAAACACAACCCAATTCATCCAATCCAAAATCACAAGAAAATCAGGGCAAAATTCGAAATTCACAAAGCTCAACCAAAACTCACAAAACTTAGATCAAAAGTCTTCAAATACTCACCTCTTCCTCTTTCCCAAACCAATTCTTTGATTCTCCATCTTTCCAAATTTCCTCAAGCCATCAAACACCTTCAATCAAGAATCTAAAACCATAGAGATGAAGCTCTCATCACTATGAACAACTTTATAGAAGGTGATTAGAGCATTAGAGGACAAGAAGCCAACCAAAATCTCACCTCTAGTTTTCTCTTTCTTCCTTGAGCTAGGCGAAAATGGAGGCTTTGGAGAGATGAAGATGATGAAGATAGTGATCAGATTTTTTCCCTTTTTCTCATGTGTTGGCCGACCAAAATAAAGGAGAGGGAGGAGGAAAAAAAAAACACTTTGAACATTTGACCAAGATCTAAGGCTCACAAGTTGCCACTTGTCATGATCTTGATCCAGCTTCATGAGCTCACATAGGCACTTGCACACATGATTCCACCCTTTGATCTATCACACAAATCAATCCTAACCATTGATCTTGAAGTTACCAATGAGTTTCCTCTTCGGTAACTGACCAATAGGTCGGTAACTTTACCATTTTGCCCCTGATTATGGTAATCTCTCTTGGATCACCACCAAACACTTCATATCTTTCCATATCACCACATTATGCGCCCTCCCTCTATTTTAAGTCAATTTAGAGGTTAATCCATAATTGAACTTAAATACAGGGTTTCGGCGCTGCTCACAGCACATACGAATCACATCCGGAACTCAAATCACATCGAATTCTCCAAAAGGGTTATTTATCACTAACCACATCCACTTTTGGAGTCATTATCTCTTAATCACAATTTAGGATCTTGCTAAACCGGGGCTTAGCAGTCCACTTATCTCAGGCTTATTCTCTAGCCTCAAGTTTCAAAATTCGGGGTATTACACATATCAGCAAACTTGTTGAGTCCCAAACGATACCCTGATCTCTTTGCATTTGTCTCTCTAATATACTTCAGATTCTTTCGAAATATCTGGTATCTAGTTTCAGTTGTTTTAGAATTTGGATATTTTTTTCCAAGCACCTCCATCCATTGTTGGAATATTCCAAACTCTTGTTCCCCTTTTGAAGGGAGAACGGATTCCTTAGTAGGGAATTCTGAAGAGAGACAAGTTAGAATGAAACAACAGATCAAGAAATAATTAAGGAACAACCTAGAAATGTTGAAAGTCATGCTTATTTGTTTCAGATAGTTACTGAGAAATGAAACTTCAAATAAGCTTGCATGGAAGTGAAACTAGTGATAATTATTTATAGTGTAATTCCACTTGCATGTCAAGGAAAGAGACAAAATATAAATACCCGTATATCGTACATAAATGCATTTTCCACCAAGACCATAGAATTTATTTTCCATTGAAATGATTCACATTTTGACCACATATTTTTTATTATACTTCTAAACTCACTGTCAGATTACTACCCTTGTCATATATTCATTATGAATATGAATTGGTCAAGCTCAAATCCATAACCACACGATCTTTAGTACTATGTGTTCAAGTTATTACAATGAAGTTAAAATATACTTATTTTGTGAGGACGTAAATATATCATATTAAACTGCAGAGATACACATATATGATATATCGATCAATATATTCATTTTATATTATTTTCAATTATTAGTATGGTATAAGTTGCTTTATTATCTAACACATATCATATCAGCTATATCCATATGTATATAATGTAGGGAAAATTCTAAATAAATACCATTTGAATTTATTAAACCTCACAAAGTATGTTAACACATGGAAATAACATAAAGATGATAAGCTTCAAATTGAGATTTTAAAGTGTTGATGACTTTACCATTATGCCCCTTAGTTTTTTAAATTAAAAAAGAAAAAGGTGCCCTTGCCGAAGCACCATTGCCAGCTGGCCATCAAAGTTTTGATGCCAGATAGCTGGCAGCCTGAACTCCGGCTGCAGGAGGTCTGGCACCAAAGCTGTTTTCTTGGGGGGATGATGTTTAGTTTTATTTTATTTTATTTGAAGCTACCCTACCTTGTTAACAAAGGGGATGGGTGGCCATTGGACCACCAAAGCCCCTTTGACAGATATATGCATAAGTATATATATGTATAATATAAATAAAGGCGCAATGGTATTAACTAAATAAGCAATGGAAATAACTAAATACGTAATCGTATTGACTAAATGAGTTATAGTATTGACTAAATGAGTAATTTTAATAAAATAAAAATATCTTTGTTGCAACATTGGAGAGCCTTGTAATATTAAGAAATATGATTTTTAATTTTGCATATTACTTTAACTCATTGGTAAAAATGCGCCCTATGGTATTAAGGAAGAATTAATTATTTTTGAATCACATTAAAATGCAATTGTTCGGTTTTCCAACAACTCCATAAATATATAATATTGATTAACGAAGATTATTATATTAAATAAGACGGGAAACCATATTTTTATTATATTGTAATTTTTACTAAAGGGCGTAAATAAATTCACTAAAGGCATAATGATATTAACTAAATGAGTAATATGATTGACAAAAGGCGTAATGGTATTGACAAAATGAGTAATGATATTCACTAAAGGCGTAAACAAATTGACTTAAGGTGTAATGGTATTAATTAAATGAGTAATAATATTGACAAAATATGTAATAGGATTTGCTAAATAAGAAATGGTATTGACTAAAGATATCTATTCATTGAGTGAGTACATTTACAATTTTAGTCAGTACCTTTTCTCATTTAGTCAATACTATCACACCTTTAGTAATTTCCAATACTCATTTAATCAATACCATTACGTCTTTAGTCAATTTGTTTATGCATCTAATGAATATCATTACTCATTTAGTTCATGTAATTATGCCTTTACTCAATCAAGTTATTCATTTAGTCAATACCATTATGCCTTTAATTAGTTTGTTTACACCTTCAATGAATATCATTAATGTCATTACTCATTTAGTCAATACAATTATTCCTTTAGTCGATATCATTGCTCATTTACTCAATACCATTGCGCTTTAATTTATTTAGTCAATATCATTATGCCTTTTTTGTATTATACATATGTATATATATGTCAAAGGGGCTTTGGAGGCCTAAACAACCCTCACCACCTTTGCATATCTATTTTTTAAAAGAAAAATTAAAACCCACCCCCAAAAAATAAGCCCCTGGCATCGGGGTTTAGGTTGCCAGTAGGCTGGCGGCGGTGACGCTCAGGCAAGGGCACCTTTTTTTCTTAATTTAAAAAACTGAGGGACATAATTGTAAAATCATCAACATTTTAAGATTCCAATTTCATCCCTATCACCTTTTTGTCATTTCAAGTGTGTTAACAGACTTTTTGGGTTTCATAAATTCAAATGGTATTTATTTGGAGTTTTCTGTGTATTATGTTTTTAATCGTTTTTACTCTTTTATTTTTAAGTTCAATTATATATATACACTGTTTTTAAAACAAACATGCGGAAACTTGAATTTGGAATTTGAATGGGTGATTTTATTACTTCTTATAGCATAATGGGCAGATTTGAAAGAACACTTATAGGCGAAAGTAGTATTCTTGGTTAACATAATCCATCATTGACGTGAAGAATTTTGATGGAACTGTGCATAGTCTGCATCTCATTATTGTGTTTAGACTATAACATGTGTTGACGGAGAAGCATGACTGTGTCATCAATAGTACTCCTTTACTTTGGTTCTAAATGTATGACTTAATTTATAATATAGAGCAATTTTGCACGATAAATTATGCCATCCATTTAGGACCGGATGAAGTATCAGCATTTGAGTTTCTATTTGTGAAAGAAAATAACCATTTTTAAAGCTTCTTCAAAGCGTGACTTTTCTATAAAAGTTTTTTAAAGGGTTAAGTTACATACAACTCTGTTAAGTATTTTTCAGTTATATTTAGTATTCTGAAATAACTTTTTGTAGTAGAACACATGATCCTAAAGTAAGTTTTGTGAGCAATTCTACCATTACAGTTTTTTTTTTTTTAATGGTAATGAGTACAACTAAAAAATTACTTTGTGGTATTGAATGCACTAAAAATTATTTCATAATACTGAATGTTACGGGAGAAAATAACATACATTTTTTACAATGAAAAATGCCCTAAAATCAATTAAAAATATTTGTTGGTTAGTTTTACTTCATTAATTATCCACACTCTTACTCATTCACTCTCCATAAGGTTGCTTTTAGAAAATAGCTCACATTTTTTTTTACATATTTATTGTCTTTAACAAAATTTAACCATATTTTTAATTTACATAATTCGGTTACTCATATCTTTAATTGGATTAGAGGCGGTAATGAAAAGAAATTTAATAAGGAAAATACTTAGGTCAAGTTCCATAAATCCTTTCATCAAGTTATCTAATGACATGTGATCATGTGTCTTATTTTTGAATTATTATCATTTAACAATAAATCCATATGAAAAAATTGGATACCTGATCATATATAATTGGAGAACTTGATGTAATGGATATAAAAAATTTAAGATAACTATGATCCATTTAATTATAGTTAATGGTTCAGATAAACCGTGATTTCTATTTAGGCAAATATTCCTTTAGTTTTATTTATAAAGTAGACTGAGAATGATGATTTTGGTGTTATGTATATGGTTAGTCCTTGACCTTTTCTTATAAACTTACCCATATTCCCCTTATTAAATATTTTTGTACCACTCTGGCCTTTACTAAGTTTATTTTAACTATTTTTCACATAACAAATAATAACAATTAAGTTATTCAATATGTTTTTAATTGATAAATTTTTTCAAGTTTACCCTATTAAAATTCTCTACACACACATTTACAAATCATTCTCACCTCTCTTTTTTCTTTCTCTCTTTTCAACAAGAATCAAATAAAAGTAAAATTGAAAATAATTTTTAATAGCCTCTACGTGGACTTATATTTAGGGAAAAAATATCTCTGTTTTGGCCATCTTATATAGATAACTCCTATATTGTTAGTTTTATTCATTATTTATCTTCAAATAGTGGTTTAATTTTTAAGGGATTTTTGTGCATATAAGTCAATGCAAAACTAAATTTTAAGGGGTATAAAATTGATAGTTTGAGGTTATCTATATAGGCTTGAAAGTTGAGGGGAGTTTCATATAATTTAGCCTAATTAAAAATTAAGTGAGATAAAATTATAAGGACTTGCATATTAATTCTCTTGAAAATGAAAAAAAAAAACAAAAACTGGATGACTTTTAAGCTATGCCAAGCTTTTTCCCCATTTGATTTATATGAAATATAATTTTCATTTTTCAAGAAATAGAATTATTAATAAAGTTACAACTAATAGGCCTTGGAGCACTACTACGGAAGGGACTTTTAACGACCGTTTTTTGGCCCTTTAGACGACTGTTTTCAGGGGGGGACGTCTATCTTAGTGTCGTTGAAAATTCGGGAAAAGACGACCGTTTTAAAATAGTCGTTGTATGGGAGATACAATGACTGTTTTATGGAAAACAGTCGTTGTATCCTTTTTTTTTACTCCCTACATCATCCCCCTCTGCTCCTCCACCATATGTGTCTACAAGTCCCCACATCCTCCATATCTTTGAAAGAAAAAACCAGATCCATGAACCATTCTCTCATGATTAACTCTCTAGCTTCCCCTAATACTCATGGAAGTGAAAATCACATGTTAAATTTTCTATCATGACATATAGCGCATATATCATCATAACATCATTTCAATCTGCAAACTTCAACTTTCAATGTAAATCATGACATGCATATGGCCAAAGAGATGATGACATGCTTCCACGAAAATCCCTATTCTTCATCATCATTTTCCAAAGTGTTCTTTGAAAGCATAATGCCTTAACAAATTCAAAGTACTCATAAATAAGAAACTAGGAAAAGTATTCAAATATGCAAACTTACATAGCACTGTACAAAACCACTGCACTATGTAAAAAAACCTCTACACATCATCACCCCTCTATGTGTTGTAGAAGATGTCCTGACAACATTTCTCAGATCAAATTAATGCCTTCAATTGTGTAGGGGTCCTGATCACCAAAATTCTGTGCGCAAAATGGAGAATATGTTAACATAAATAAATAAATTGAATGAAATAACTAACAATTCAATCACATGAAAAGAATTGAAATTCAATTGAGAATCAAGAAATGATCACCTGTTCAAAATTTGTAGTAAGGCCAGAGAAAATGATGTTATACATATATAGTATAACATAGAAGCCGCACTCAGTTTTCCCTGCTTGCTGTGGACACTATACATCAAAAGCAAACGGTAAAAAAGAATAAAGGCCTATGTAAAGCAATAGTCAATCGAAGAACTTGAATGTAAAGAACTTACGTTTGGCTGGAACCACTTTGTATGACCAACTTTACCTTCACGCTTCCCACCCATTATATAATATGTCTTCAATGCACTGTAATGATTAAAATAATAAACAAAAGACATTAAAACAATTGAGTAAAATCAAAAATCAATGACGGACAAATAAATTTACTTACGTGTTAAAAATGTTTTTGATATCTGCGTTTGGCTTGCGACCCAATGAGTCAAACCAAAAGATGACGTTGATCGAGGGACAAGGAACACAGAGACTCCAATGATAACTATAATCACATGCATATATAGATTAAAATGAGGTTAGATAACATGATACTATTTAGCAAAGTGAACGTGTATAAATATATCAAATAAAGTTACTTGCCCTTCAACAATTGGTGCCAGATAACAAGGCAGCTGAGTCTGGCCTATTGTAGAGCCTACATAGTTCATCTGATCTTCCAACCTCTGGCTATTACATTGTGACATAGTACCAGGACATAAGAAGCCATATGTAGTGGTGAGCCCTCGTTCCGCACACAGTTTGTGGAAGCAGCTACCGCATAAATGAAATGAGAAATGACACAATAAATGTAGAAACCTAAAACCCCTAAATATCAGTGCATTAATTACAATTAAAAATTATAACTAAACTCACATGAT
This sequence comes from Inga laurina, assembly GCA_963855925.1. Lineage (NCBI taxonomy): Eukaryota > Viridiplantae > Streptophyta > Magnoliopsida > Fabales > Fabaceae > Inga > Inga laurina. Next base: position 58,174,979 of record OY979701.1, read on the forward strand.
TGCAAATGTGACCCATCCTACGTCAGTCTCCTCCAAAGATAGGAACTCTCTAATATCTTTGTTATCAAGTCCATAATTATACGAGATTGTACGACCCACAATCTCACAAGGCATCTGCAAGTCGACCTTATTTATGCTTTGATGAATATTTTGCAGTCGTGCTAAAAAGGGAAATTTTGTCGCATAATCTTGTTCCTAGTAACACACAAAATAAAGATTATAAGTAGAATGTCAAGGATCAAGTAACAGTAAGGTGTTTCCTACCATTGGAGGGACTGGCACAGTCTGAACAAGATGTCTAGGGCACAAGATGAAAGATCCTGTTGCTTGACCTAGATTGGCAACCTCACCATCGAGAAATGGGACATCTGCACCTTCCTCCCCCAGTCGAACACTTGCCACATTGACCTTAAGTTGATCGTTCCGGATTTGGTTATTATGGTGGGTGGTGGCATGGCTGTATAAAACAGCATCACCAACAACACGTAGGTACGGGACTTCCAAATATAAAGTGCAGGGTTTTCCAGGCTTTAGTGAAGGACCAGGGTCGCCATGTCCAACCTCTAGCAGATTGTAACTGCCTTTGGTGCTGGGAAAGGCCCGGGATTCCTGAGTAAGAGAAATGAAAGAATTAATTAAAATAACGTAAGGAAAAACTCAATATAATGTTAAATGAAATTAGTTACAAACCTCAGATCTAGACGCCACATTACACATCCCGCCTTGCATGTGAGACAACACCATAGTACTCATCTCACTACGTAGCTCACTCAACAACTCTTCTTTTAGCTCGTCTCGAAGTGAGTGACATAGCTCTGTTCGGATTTCCTCTCGAACCCTGGCCACAAACTTCTGACTCATTTCACCTCATCCATAAGCTTCGTCCAAAGTATTTAGAGAGACTAACTCCCCTTGACTCCCCTCTAACTTGACCAGGGTGATCTAGATTACCAAGCGCCGTGGCTAAGATATCCATCCTTCCAGTTTGACTGAAGGAACCCTGGCTGCTCTGCTCTTCAAGTTCATCCTGTGGCATACAATGGATAAATAGAAAGTAATTACATGCCGCCAACGTTAGAAAAATGAAACACATTTAAATACACTTGTTATTAAATACTCACAATCCTTTTAGCGACATAAGCAACGACTGGATTTATATATTTATCTCCCTTTATCCTCCCTGCTTTCCATTTTTTGTGACGCGGGGGAGGAGGTGGCTCCTGCACGACTATACTAGGATCTGCTCGGGCTGCTTCCATCAATTTTTGCAATTCAGCCTGCATCATCTTCTTTTCGAGCTTTCGATAACCCCCACGCGACATGTAATGAGGATAATTGTTTTTCGCTCGCCTCTCTTTAGTTGCTTGACTAAATTTCTATATAAACAAAGAATAATGATAACTGAGTTAGTGATGTCAAGTAAGTTCAACTAAAATGTTTAACACTAAGATGAACACAATATACCAGGAAATTGGGATCCTGCCGCGATACGACAAACAACCTCCAGTCATTTGGAGAAAGAAACGGATACTGTTTACAAGGATCCTCATGACTCCTTGGCCCTCGAATGTACTTGGTTGTGAGCGTGGACTTGAAATCTTTCCACCGCTCACGAACTTCCCCCATCCAATGCTTGTACATGTCCTTCGTATTGGGAACATCGTAGGTTTGCTACAAAACAAAATATATAGTAGTTGTTATATATGAACAAATAGAAATAAAAATATAGATACAAATACAACTTTACATACCAAAATTTGTTCCAAAATCATACACTTCGTGTCCTTTGAAACTTCCCATCAGGTAGGAATTAGAACGCTAACTTTGCTCCGACCTAAAAAGCCAAGGTAGCTAATGAACGTATCTCCGTCTGGCCTGAGTGGCTTCAAATTAGCATCAAATTCCACATGAATCCTGCTCGCTTGTTGTTCCTCATGACGTGCCACCAACGATTGCAGCTTCGTGCTTCCTCTAACCTTTTTCTTAACCGGTGAGCCAACAGAGTCGCCCGAATTTGAACTTGCCATGATCCTGCTAAGAAATAAATGTGACATGATAAGTAACGTGAAATTACATGCACACTTTAAACAATTCAAAATCTTACTAAGAAATGAATGTGACATATGATAAGTAAATTGAAATTACATGTATACTTTAAACAATTCAAAATCTTACTTTAAGTGTTTTCCCAAATTCCTTCACAATGATCAACTCTAGCTGCATATTCATCATCATCTACCAATTCCACTTCAGATGGCATAGGCGGATTTGTAGTGAAAGGCGGCACGTCGTCAAGATTCAAACTCGGATCACCATCCTTCTGTTTTTTACTTTGGAGTACAATAGATAGTTTTTTATTTGCTGGATCAATGACATAAAACACTTGTTTTGCCTGACTTGCTAGAATGAATGGCTCATATTTATAACCGACTCTTTCAAGATCAACTAGGTGAATCTAAATTGATCTATTTCAACAGCATTATTGTTAACCCACTTGCATTTGAATAAAGGAACTCTCAACTTAGTGTAGCTTATCTCCCATGTGTCTTCAATAACTCCATAATAGACCATGGATGCCAAAATGGGATTTTTGTCTTTTGAACTAGAAAAGTGCATTGATTCGGCTACCACCATCACCCCACTGTTTTGCATAGTACTTTTGTTATCCTGGCCATTTGTATAGAAAGAATACCCGTTTATATCGAAGCCACTCCAAGTTATGACCTTAAAAGAAGGCCCCCAAGCTAACCATTTGATTGTCTCAGACACATTGGTCTCGTGCGCTACCTTATCCTTGAACCACTCTATGAAAGTCTTGTTTTGCTCATTAGCTATCTGCATGTCATTTTTCCTTGGATAGATCTCCTTTAAACTCTTTCTGTGTTTGGCTAAGTACGGCTAAACTTCTTCCGTATTATTCAAGATATACAGGTGTGCTTTCAACACCTCTTCACGACGCATACTCTTCACTTTGAGCCCTCGTGTTCCCTTACTTGTACCCTTTCATGATGAGATTGGGCCTTTGACCTTGATAGATATTCTTTACAAAAGTCCATAGCCTCTTCAACGACATATCTTTCCACAATTGAGGCTTCAGGTCGATAAGGATTTTTAGAATACCCTTTTAAGTTCTTCATGTATCGCTCGAAAGGGTACATCCACCTTAGATAAATTGGGCCGCATAGTCTTACCTCCCTTACCAGATGAACTATAAAATGCACCATTATATCAAAGAATGCTGGAGGAAAATGCATCTCTAATTGGGATAGAATAGTATAACCATCATTTTCTAATTCGTCTAACCTTGCAATGTCAACAACTTTGCTACAAATAGCATTGAAGAAACTGCACAACCTTGTTATTGTCCTTCGCACATCATCTTTCATAATGCCTCTAACAGCTACTGGTAATAGTTGTTGCATCAAGACATGACAATCATGAGACTTCATTCCAACTAACTTCAAATCTTCCATTGACACAAGTCGGCTCACATTAGAAGAATACCATTGTGGCACCTTAATGCCTTACAAACACCCACACAAACTTCTTCTCTCGGCTTTTGACAATGTATGCGCTGCTGGCTCCATATACGGTCTCTTATCATCATCTCTTATTTGTGGATGCATTCGTTCTCTTATTCCCATTTCAACCAAGTCTAGTCTTGCACTAATTCCATCTTTTGTTTTCCCTGGTATGTGCAAAAGCGTACCAACAAGGCTATCACATACATTTTTTTCCACATGCATCACATCAATACTATGTCTCACATCAAGACTACGCTAATATGGAAGATCAAAGAAAATTGACCTCTTCTTCTATATGTTCTTCTCACTCGTAGTCTTTTGATTTTTACCAAAAGTGACATTGATTCTTTCCACCTGACTATAAACCTCATCTCCAGTTAATGGCTTCGGAGCCATTTCATTCTCCGGCAAACCGTTAAAAGCCTTCTTTAGCCTACGGTACGGGTGGAATCGAGGAAGAAATCGTCTATGACCAAGGTAGACTTTTTTTCTACCGTGCTTGAGTTGATGGAACTGTGTGCTCGCTTCACATATCGGACATACTTTATGACCCTAACACTATAACCTGACAAGTTACCATATGCAGGGAAGTCATTAATTGTGGTGAAAATCATTGCACGTAGCTTAAACGACTGTTGCTTATATGCATCAAACACATCTACACCATCCTCCCATAACTTCTTTAAGTCCTCTATCAAAGGAGCCAAGTAGACATCGATATCGTTCCCTGGCTGTTTTGGTCCCGAAATCATCATAGAAAGCATCATATACTTGCGTTTCATACACAATCAGGGAGGTAAGTTGTAAATTACCAGCAGAACGGGCCATGCACTATGTGTACTGCTAAAAGTACCATAGGGATTGATCCCGTATGTGCAAAGTCCAAGCTAAAGGTTTCTTGGCTCGTTGCCAAATCCGGGATACATTTCATTTACTTTCTTCCATTGTGGAGAGTCAGCCGGGTGTCGAAGGAATTTTCCATCACAAACTCTGTCATCATAATGCCATCTCAACTTCTTTGCTTCTTTCGCATTAGCAAACATTCGTTTGAACCGCAGTATGATTGGAAGATACCACAAAACCTTTAAAGGTTGCTTTTTATTTGTCTCATCACCACACCTATTACCTTTCTTCACTTTGTATCTAGAAGTTTTACATTTCGGACACTCACTTAAGCCTTCACACTCAGTTCTGTACAATACACAGTCATTAGGGCAAGCATGTATCTTTTTATACTCCATACCCATCGTAGATAATATTTTCTTGGCCTCATACATACGATTTGGAAGTACATTCTCCTCTGGAAACATATCACACAACAATTCTAGTAACAATGTGAAACTACTGTCAGTTCACCCACAAGTTGCCTTTAAGTTGACCAAGTGTAAAATGCCTGACAAGCGTGTATACTTAGTACACCCAGGGTACAAAGGTGTCTCTGCATCACTCCGTATGCTATCATATACAGGCGTTTGTGCAAAACATTCTATCTCAACATTGTCAATCATGTTCTCTATTCTATTGTCATCTCCAACCTCCAAAACTTCCTTCTCGTGTGACGCCCAAGCGGTTACTTCCTCACCATGCCATATCCACCTTGTGTATCGAAGATTTATTCCATCACAAACTGTTCCCTTATATCATCAACATCCCGTAGACTCTCATTTAAACAGTTGATACATGGACAAAAATACTTCCCATTTTTACTAGGCGCATTCATTTTAGCAAATTCAATAAACTTTTCTACCCCATTCTCATATTCTTCACTAATCCTCGAAGCATTCATCCAACGGTAATCCATTTTATTACCACCTAATCCATTTTCACAGACACTTAAGTTTAGAACAACATATGAAACACTCATGACACACTGTTAAAACTAACAGTTCAACTACCATTTTCAAAGTTTAGTAATTCAAATTTATCACGCTTACAACAAATAGTAGCACCATGATATCCTCAGGTTTCAAAAACTTTCATCAACAAGCAATAACATAACTTACCAGCTAATCTTTAGCTTCCAAGGACACTATGTTTGTGATTGAGGATTTGGAAAAGATTCTACAGAGGCAAGGATGTAGTAGGCCGGCAACCCAAGGGAGAACGATGGCAGTAGTGATACCTGCAGGTTTATGAGAGAGTTATTACCCAAAACATTATAATATAACCCAAAACTACTACATCTTTTATGAACTCAAAGGCATTGTTGAACTGACCTTGTTGATTGGAGTGGTTTTGGTTTTTAAATTTCTTTCCAAAGAATTTAAGGGCTTTAGAATATATGTCTGTGAGTGTTTTTTTCTTTTTTTGGGCGGAGTTTTTGGAAAATGAAATTTTTTTGGTTTATACAATTAAAACAAATAAGAAAACACAAAGAAAATGAATTTTTAAAAGGACAAAACTTATTATTATTATGTCCATTTGTTTATATCTATTGGTCTAGTTTTCCCGTAGAAATAATCAACTTGCTGCTCCTTTACAGCTCTGTATTGGTCCATGTGCTTAATTTACCATCTCAGTTACTCATAAATCTTGGTAACACTTTTGTTGGTTTCTGGAATATTTTGATAGAAGGAGGCTGAAAATTTAAAAGTATAAATTACAATCGTTAAGGAACATTTAAACCTTTGGTTAAATGCATTATTTTGAAGGATTGTCAAGAGAGGTCTTGGAATTTCAGGAGTTAGGCAAAGCAAAACTATTAATATGAGTATAATTGGCATTTTGGTTTATTAATACATCATTTGGCAATCCCAACTCATCCATAAAAAATGTTGGTTTTATTTTTTTCTTTTCATTAATATTATTTGATATTTCTCTAAAAAAATTGGTCTAGTTTTTCAAATCAAATTGAAGCACATGAATTTTTATTTTTTTACACAATAAGATTTCACATGAATAAAATTTCAAAATTTTGTTTGACTACTACTATAAAAATCACATATGACAAAGCTTAATCAGACTTCATTTCGTGCTTTACGATTGGGTTTAATCTTGGGTGATGCAAATAATCAACCAATAACTTTGACATTGGTAAAGAATAACCTAATAACTACTCTGCATTTGGAATATTTCTGATTCCCATGAGATATTTAACAAGCACAACCAATCTCAATGACATACTAATTAAGCCTAGATTCAGTCACAACCGAAGTGCAAAATGCAAACTTTTTTTCCAGAACAGCACAAATTGACATCCAAATGAACAAATCAACTAGAAACAGAAAAGGGAAACTTACACACACACCGGAATAGACCAAGAACGACCAACGTTGTCTTCTTCACAACAGTATGCGAAGACCCAGTATGAACTACAAGAGCGAAAATAGAGCCTAAGAAGAGAAAACCAAAAGCAAAAAAACCAGAGGAAGAAAACAGGGCTACCTACTTGTGTTGCTTGCTGCTCAGACTGAGAAGAGGGAAAGCGAAGATCAGACCTGCATGCGACCGAGAGGGAATGGAGGGACTGCGAAGATGGTGGACGTCGGAGAGGGACAGAGGACAGAATGCAAGAGAAAGAGATAGGCCAGAAAATTTGCCCTATGCAGCTCGCGGGAGACACGAAATGGAGGGTTCAATTAGCGCAGGGAAGACAATGACAGAAACACGCGCTGATTTGGGGAAAATATAACCAATTTCAACAACTGGTTTTTAAAACCAGTCGTTGAATCTAGTTTCAACGACTGGTTTTTAAACTAGTCGTTGAAAACAAAGTTTCAACGACTGTTTTCCTTGAAAACAGTCGTTGAAACTTCAGTCCATTGCTTTCCGTTCACAGAGTTGCTTTTTTACTACTGGTTTCTAAAAACGGTCGTTGTTTGGTGTCGTGGAATCATGTTCTTGTAGTAGTGGAGGTAGTATTAATTAACATATTAAATAAAAAGATTATTTTTAAATATAAATTTACAAATAAAATATAAGTTTATAATGAAACAGATATACAATTTAAGATTTGAAGGGGAAAAACAGAGGGACAGAGATACATTCCAAAATTCTACACAATTATTTTATTTTAGTTTTGAAAAAATTTACCTCTAACCCAGCCCTCCCTTATAGATAAAGGAGGTGCATACCCGTACACACCCACCACATTGTCCACCTTGAGAGGCTAGAACCCATAACCTCGTATTTAAGAGAGGTGTGGTTTACCAATTGATTCACATGAATTCTTCGCAATTAATTTTCTACACAACTCGGACAATTTAATCCTCCAAGTAAAATAGATGACCTTGACTTTTCTTTCAGAGAAAAAACCTTCAGAGAACATTTCTAAGTTAACCCTCCATGACCCACAAATGAGCTTAAAGTAAATGTAAACCGCAATTATGTTTGAGTTGACTTGTCAAATCAACGAAGTTTGCGTTTGAGTGGTAAGGAAACGGGACAGACGTATCACTAAACCGGGGAAAAGTTATTTGGGCGATAAATAGTGAAAAAATCGATATCATATTATAAGTTAAAGGATTAAGGTGCAAATTTAGTAACCAACTATTTTTCTCTATGGGCACCCAACACAATTAACTATTTTTGGGTATAAAAGTAGTCATATTCAATTTTTTTGGTGGCATATATAGCAACGTTGTTAATCAGGATTAACTTCCGTTACTTTTTGCACTATGGATTCCACCAGTCTTCTCACTCCATTATTTTAATATATTTTTAGAAATATGTGTTTTTTTAGTGGGAAAAATATCACTTAGATCCCATAGAAGAAATTTTATTTTAGTCAACCCTCAAAAGATTGTGAAGTTTCATTGCACCCCGTAGGGCCAAAATGAAATTAAGTTTTGATAGTGACACGACAATAATGCCCTTTATTTTTTTCATAAGAGCATTTACAAGACAAATAAGAATATTCATAAGACAAATAAATGGATTTAAAAGAATCCAAAGAGTCAAAATAAATTTTTACAAGACAAATATAAGCATTTACAAGACAAATATGTGAATGACTAAAATTTTTTAGCTCCCTATTTTTTTTAAAAAAATCCTATTGCAAGACAAATATGGTCATTCACAAGACAAATAAGGGAATTTACAAGACAAATATGGGTATTTATAAGACAAAAGATATTTATGTATACTTTTGGACTGAACAAAAGATAATTGTATTGATGCTTATAGCAAAATAGTTTTCTTTGTTAAATTTGCACCTTTGCCCTTCTAAGAATATATTAAAATAATAGAGAGGGAGAAGAATGGTGAAATCCACAGTGAAAAAATGAATGAATGTTAACCAGGGTTAATAGCATTTCTATAATTCAAAAAATGATTATGTCTACTATTGCACCAAAAAATAGTTAATTGCGTAGAGTGCCCAGAGGAAAATAGTTCGTTGCTAAATTTGCATCTTAATCCTAATTGTAAACTCAAATATATAAGTTCTTAACTTTTATTATTTACTTCCTCATGTCCTTAATATAATACATGTTTACCTACTTTGATTTGATTAACCTTATGTTTGGATGTAGAGAATTGTTTTTTTTGGAGGGGGGGGGGGGGTAGGAGGAAAACTCCCAGAAATAGTAAATTTATTTTAACATTTTTGGAAGTCTTCAATCACAGTATGCTCTCTTCGCTATTCCCCCCGCCCCCCACTTTTTTCTCTATCCAAACATAAGGTAAGGAAGTTAGTTTAGTTCATATGACATTTATTTTCTAAAACACCTTAGTCATCTTATTTAATTCCCTTATTCTCTCTCCTCCTTGATTATTGTTGAGGGAGCATCAATTGGGGGTAAATTAGGAAAAGATTGACAAGTATAAAAAAATAGTCTAATATTTTTTTTATATTATTATCCAATATCCTGTTCAGGGTTCGTTGCTGCCCCCCCACCACAGGTGTTTCCTTTGGAACTTGACCCCAAGACCTAGAGGGATCCAGTAAGGCCTTACACCGCTAAACCAACTTTGTGTCGGAAAAATTATGTATTATATTTAAGACCTGGATCAACTCCCCAAATGTTTCTTAGGATTAGAGGGAGTATATTATTAAACTCAATTTTATCTGATATGAAAGTTTTCATATCAACTTAAATTCGCACACATTTTAAAATCTTAATTAACAATTTGCTTTATTAAGAAAAATGTCTATCCAAAAAATCCACTGAAAAGCATGAGTTGGCTATCGAGTCGACCGAGTTCACATTCATATGTTTAAGAAAGGAGCAATTGGGTTGCTTGTAGATTTGAATGCTTTACTAATTCTGTTGGAATAGCTTAAATAAAAAATCTTACTGCGAGTAGGGCGAGCTGCATTATGTGGAACAAGATAAGAAATTCAAGTTAAACATGATCAAAGCTAATGGATATATATAATTATTTCCCCAAAAAGAACCCACTTGAAAACCGCTCCAACCCACCTTGATGGATGCCTTTATTTCCAAAACCTCCACTTAATTTTGAAAGTTCAAACCCACACTCGTGATTCACATAAGCAAAGGCATGAGAGGTGGGCGGCTAAACTTCCACTTTTTTAAAAAATAATTAAGTGAAGTTAAAATATTTAATTATATTTAATTAATTAAACATGATCAAAGCTAATGGATATATTTAATTATTTCCCCAAAAAGAACCCACTTGAAAACCGCTCCAACCCACCTTGATGGATGCATTTATTTCCAAAACCTCCACTTAATTTTGAAAGTTCAAACCCACACACGTGATTCACATAAGCAAAGGCATGAGAGGTGGGCGGCTAAACTTCCACTTTTTTAAAAAATAATTAAGTGAAGTTAAAATATTTTTACTATTATTTTTTTTAATTAAGAAAATAATTATAGGATTTTAGTCTTCTAATATAATACGTCCCATCCTAAATATAATACTTGGTTGACTTTTTTTTTTGAGAGAGATTAAGGAAGCTAAATAAGTTACTTAATCATATCATATATTGTGTATGATTAAATTATATATCAATTTATAAATTAGACAAATTAGTTTGGACATAAAAAAAATAAATATAATACTTTAAAGTAATTTAATTAGCTTCCTTAATCTTCTAAAAAAAGTTAATTGGGTCTTATATTTAAGACTGGAGGTAGTGACTATATAAGGGGTCTGGGTTCTCTTAGAATCTTTTTTCTCCTTTTCTTCTCAGAAGCTTATCTCCACCATCAAATTTTAAAAAAATGGATGGTCTAGATTTAAAATTTTATAAAATCATTATTTTAAACATAAATAAGTAAACTTACACTGTTAAAACATGATCTACACAATTCATAACTATAATACAAACACAAGTAATGAAAAAATTAATTTATAAAACAATATAATTATATTTTTAGAAAATATTAAATATGAAACATTAATTTTTTGATTTAAGGGTGGAGATAAGATTCTGAGAGGAAAAGGAGAAAAAAGATTCTGAGAGTATCCTCTTCCCTATATAAGACATCTAACTACTCCACAATGATTAAGAAAAGTAGTTTGTATCATTCAGATGGTAAAAATTTAATTATTACTACTTTCTAAGATTACCCTCCAATTTTTCTTTTTTTGACCTTTAAAATTACCATCCAATTAAAACCATTGTAACTTAATTACTCTTAATTTCTTTCTTACATAATCTCTCTCCAATTTAATTAATTAATAAGGGCATTTGATGAAAGGAAAAATTCAATACTAGTACTATTAATAAGTTTTTGCAAGGTGACTTATATTTAACGCCATAAAAATCTTTCAGAAGATGCCTTATATTAAGTAGCACATAATTGAGGTTTCTTGAACAGATAAGAACAACTGCAAGATCTGTAAACACCACTACACGAGAATTAATCTAATATAGTCTAAATTTGTCTAAGGCAAACACAATAACAAACAACTCTTTCTCTATAGTGGGATAGCTCACTTGAGCTGAGTCAAGTGTCTTGGATACATAAGCTATTAATCTAGATAACTTATCCTCTCTTTGACTAAGCATTGCACCAATAGCTTTGTTAGAAGCATCACAAGATAACTCAAAATGTAACTTCTAATTTGGTGCAACTAAAATAGGAGGTGTCACCAGCATTGATTCAAGAGTGTCAAAGGCATGTTTACACTTGCCATCAAAACAAAAATCAGTTTCCTTTTTAGGCAAAGTGGAAAGGGGAAGGGCAATTTCACTAAAATTTTTAATAAAACGCTTATAGAATCGCGCATGTCCAAGAAAATATCTCATTTATTTTAGATTCGTAGGATAAGGAAGTGATGAAATAACTTCAATTTTAGCTCGGTCAACCTCTATTTCTTTAGAGGAAATAAGGTGACCCAAAACAATGCCACTATCCACCATGAAGTGACACTTTTGATAATTCAAAATAAGATTCTTTTTCAAACATCTTTTTAAAACAAGCTCAAGGCTAGCAAGACACTCATCAAAATCAATGCCACATATGGTAAAATCATCCACAAAAACCTCCATGTTATGCTCTAATAAATCACTAAAGATTGACATCATACACCTTTAAAAGGTTCCTAGAGCATTACATAATCCGAATGGCATCCTTCAATATGTGAAGGTACCAAAAGGACATGCAAAAGTGGTCATTTCATGGTCCTCAAGTGAGATAGGGATTTGAAAATATCCAAAGAAACTATCCAAGAAACAATAATGAGACTTTCTAGAAATCCTTTCTAACATTTGATCGATAGAAGGCAAGGGAAAATGACCTTTTTTGAGTTGCAGTATTCAACTTTCTAAAATCAATGTACACTCTTCATGCATTATAAATTCTTGTAGGAATATGCTAATCATTGTCATTTTTCACAATAATGATGCCACTTTTCTTTAGTACCACATGAATAGGAGACACCTACTCGCTATCAGAAATGGGATAAATGTTCCCTGCACTCAACAACTTAGACAAATCCTTCTTAACCACATCCAAAATCAAAGGGTTCAGTTGCCTCTGTGGTTGCCTAATTGGCTTAGATGCCTCATGTAATAAGGTCTTGTGTGTGCAAATTGAGGGATTAATCCGTGTAATATCACCAAGTGACCATCTAGTAGCCCCTTTATACTTGTTCAAAACAACACTAGCCTAGGTTCCTCACTACTACTCAAAGCATTAGACATAATCATAGGCAGCTTATCATTATGAACAAGGAAAACATATTTAAGATGAGAGAGTAAGGGTTTAAGATCCAAATCTGGGGGTTGGATGATGGAAGGAAAGAGCTCAGTAGTTTCGAGTGCTCCAAGTGAAAAAATGGTGTCCATAGTGCTTAAGGAAGGAGGTATCAATGCATCTCCACATGCTTTAAGTTCTTTACTTCTCTTGTTAGAGCATGCACCCTCCAAGGGAAAAACATTATCATTAGCTTCTATCACAGCTCCTTGGGAATCATCAATGCTTGAAATAGTAGAACAAATGCCTTTATCAAGGCCATCTAATGAAGGCTGCATAAAACTATTGATGGCTACCTACTTTTAGGTAATTTAAGACATATTTTAATATATTTGGGAGTCATCTATGATAAATCAAAGGAATTTTAGTCAGATTTTGATAAGATATCAATTTATAGATATTTCATTGTAAATATCAAAGTTTATGATAAAATAATGATCTCGATATTAAAGATCAAAATAATGCTATTAACAATAAAAATAATAATTTAAGATAAAAATGAAAAGATATTTAAGTTTTTACCGTCGTCGTCATCGTCATCATCATCGTCATTATTTCTGATTATCATTATCCTTTTTTTAATCTTTTTTTTTTTGTTTTATTTTATTTTGCTAGATGGATATTGCACTTTATGGAATGAGAATCTAGGAACCTAACCTATATATAGGGGTTTAACTTGTTCAAGAAAGGAGGAGGAGATGCATTTGAATATAGAAGAGAGCAAGGGGAAAGGCATTTGGTTTCTATCATCATCTTCATGGGTTGACGAGAGGATTGTGGAGGTGACTAATTTGAAGACCATAAAAATCATGGCAAACAGAACTAGAGGAAAGGAATACAACCAAATATATTTGAGCTTCAAACTTGGTTTTCCATTACTTTTCTTCTCTTCTTCTCAATTTTTGATATGAACTGGGTTTTTAATCTATGTTTTGATTTGATTATGACTATGAGTAGCTAAATATTTTTGTTGTAGGATTATTTGAACCCTTATATGGATCGAGTACCTTATTTCCCTTCTTTTATTTATGATTAAAGTCTTTCATGTTGAATTTACTCTATTCTTCATGCTTCTTGTTGATTGACCACTGATAAGATTAATTAGTTAATTCGATTGATGCTTGAGAGGGCTAAATTGACTATAGAAATTGTGTGGGAACTTGAAATTTGCAAGATGCATGGATAGTTTTGTGTCATAATAGAGATATTGAAGAAGCATGAGCTTTGTGCTTGGTAACCTCTTCAAAATTAAGCCAAAGATTGCAATATAGGGTGCCATCTTGAATCGTATTAATTACCCAGCAACTAAGTGCAATGATTGACATGAAACAATAAAAATGATTTGAGCTTTTTATCTATCAATTACTTTTTGCAATTCAAAATTAACTTGTTCTAACTAATTCTTTTTGTGATTTTTCTTGAAAATATGAAATGGAATGATGATGGAATTAATGAAATGAAAGAAACAAAAAGATTAATAATGGAATGAGCAATCCTTTATAGGAATGGCGTAAGTAATTATCACTTCAAGTAATTATGGGAGATTAATCATGCTAGTTTCAAAATGACTCTTAAAGGGCCACCCCTTATGCTAGGCCTAACGTAGATTGATTAATACCAAGCCACCTTACATATTAATCTCTCTAAATAAAGTTGATTAAGCACTCTAGCAATTAATGAACTTAAAATTGTATATAGCTTTTAATCTAATAACCGAGTGACAAGCCATGTCGTGGGGGCTATCAAATAAAACTAGACTAACTATGCACTATAGTGATGCTAACCTAGGTCGATCACTTCGAGGAGCCGATTATTTAGTCCCAAGGTAACTAAGTATTAATTAACAAATTAACCAAAGAGTGTAATGGAATTAACTAACTATTCTAAACTAAGTTAAACTAATATACTTTTTATGATTTTCCAATTTTAGTGATGGAGTGGATTATGCAATGGAAGAAGCAAACTTCCTTGATGGGTGACTTAGCTAACCTTCCTAGTTCCACTCTCGATGAGTTTAATTGCCTATCTAAGCCAAAGGACTAGCAAAGACACCTTCCCCTAGCCAACACCAATAACTCCCTAAATTCACCTAGACCCTAGGTTCCTTTAGTTAATTAGAGATGTCTTAAATGACTTAGCTTATATTAGACTTGCAATCGGCCCTCTCACTCTCAACCAAACCTAGACACATAGTCATTTAATCAAGAGCTCAAGAACATGGAGAATTAATCACAATAGGCAATCAACAATCCATTAAGCGAAATCCAATACAAGTAACAGAATCTAGATTACACATACTAGTAATAATCCTCAATATATACATTAATTATAGTCCTAGACACCTAGCTAACTATGATCAAAGTGCATAAAGAGCAAAAACTGAAAATAGAAACAATTAAACTCCCTTGTTAGCATCAAGAACTCAGATAAGCTTCACCAATCATCAAGGAGTAGAGAGAATCATGTTCTCATGACTAGAGAATAGCTACACTGAGCCTTAGGCTCTCCTTTGGCCATCGAACAGTGATGCACGATCAAAGATGGGGTGAAATCGCAAATCAGATGTGCAGATGACAGTGGAGGAAAACTGAGATGGAAACTGATGGAGCGATGAGCGAAGAAAGGAGGTAGAGGTAGAGGTGGACAAAGAGGATGGTAGGCGATGGAAATGGAAGAATGGTGTGGTTTAAGCCGAATGGAAATGGAGTCTGGTGTGAGTGTGTCGCTTCTCTCAAGCCTCCACAATCTTCCGTGTTTTGTGATTCGAGACCTCACCGGGGATGAAATAAGATTGTGAAGGTGAAGCAACAGTTGACGGAGAGGACAGAGGTGGAGGGAACAAGGCGGAGTTTATGGTGAAGCAAGTAAGGTGGATCTCTCTATGTTCCACCCCCTGAATGATGAGAGAAGAACCATTAAAATATGAATCAGATTGCCCAAAAACGCAACAGTGCTGAAGGTACTAATTTGGCATTTCTGAAATTTGGGTCCTTTATGTCATTAACAACTTCGAGGTCTTCAACTATCATTTCTGCAATATTTTTCCAGCTTTGAACTCTAATATCTCCCAAGTCATCTGAAATGAAAATCAACAACAAAATGTAATATCTTTCATTCCAAAAATTAATTAAGAGCAATCACAAAAATATGACTTTTTTTACCCTTTTAAACTCTATTTTCATGCAATCATTATTAATCCCAATTAATCACAATAAATACATTTTTGGTCCAAATAACATGATAAAATCCCCAAATAAAGTATAGAAATAATTGATAAAATAGGGATTCATCACCGAGCCATCTTGCATGACCACTTGATTATATTTTCTCACTAATCTTACTTTAACAATAGTCACTCATATGAGAAGTCAAGATTAATGATGCTAAAACTTAATGCTAAACACAATTAATAAATTCATATTCAATAAAACTAATGCAAACACAAGACACTACTGATTCACTAACCAAGCCACCTTGAATTATCACAAAATATTCACAAAATCATCAACTCAATAACTAACCAGCATAAAGAAATGATAATGAAGCTAATCAAACACAACGCCAAGTATCTTACAAAAGTGCAAGCTGCATTCAATCTCCAAATACTACCAAATAAATCAGTCCAACGTTATAAATTCATCCTAAAACCTAGGAATCACAAATAAAATGTAGAAATAGAGAAATGAAATAGCAAAAACTCCCTTATTGAAGCTCCAAGTTCATGCCATTGCCTCTTACTACAAAGGGTTAATGGATTTAGCCATTGCCCTTATCGAAATAGCATATCCAAACAATTATAAAGCCTTAGCCATGGAGAACTCTAATTAAACAATATATAAGTAGTTTGAGTTGAAAGTTGATGGGTGAGGTGTAAAGGTTCGATCTAGTTCACAGTGCCTCTGCCTTCTGTCTTGTTCACAACTCCTTTGGTTTTTGAGCTCGAGCCTCCATCTTCCTACAAGCTCGCCGATGGTGGTGAAGAAGAATAACGGTGGAGGCGCTGGTGGTCTATGGTGGTAGTCTCATCTCTCTTCACACTGTCACTCCAAGGTCCAAAACTTTTTATCGATTGTGTAAGAATGAAGGTCACCAGCGACCAAGGCTACAGAGGTAAAGTTTAGAAGAAGAAGAAGAAGTGGTCCGATGCCTCTTGGTCTCTGAAGTGTCGATCTTGAGCTCTCCTCTCTTCCCATGACTCGGGCTAGGGGTGAAGAAGAGGCATCAGTGGCGATGATGGTGAGGAAGGTGAGAGTCGCCTGCAACAGAAGTGGAGAATGAAGATAAAGGTGATAGTGGGAAGTGATTCAAGAGTGAAGCTTTCAAGAATGAAGAACCAAGTTAAAGGTCACTCTATCTGGCGCTCAGGCTATGTATTTGTCGAGCTAATCCTCTAAACTAGACCTAATTTTGCTGCAAAAATGTTGTAGTTTTGATGGGATTAAACTATCATTTTTCGAATTCATGGTACAAAACTGTCATTTCTGAAATTTGAGCCCAAACTGTCATTTTCAATTTTAATTCAATTTTTCAAGCACCTACTATTAAAAAAAATTCAACCAACATTAAAGATTCTTAAAAATCAATGATTAAAGATAAATGAAATTATTTTGGCAATTTTTGCCTTTATAGTCTCAATTTAATGTATTTACACTTAATCTCAATTTATTACAACAAAGGCATTTTAAGATCAATAACTATGACAAAATCCCTAAATAAAGTATGAAAATATATCATAAAAATCGAGATTTGTCAATTCCCCCACACTTGAACTCTTGCACTCCTAAGAATTATACTAATCAATTCAAAACTAAGCACAAATAAAAACTTCAAATGCTTAAGGTTGGAATTAATGAATTAATTAATTATCACTAATCAAGCTAACACATGTCTTAATGTAATATCCCAAAAAGTGATTAAGGGCCAATAACTTCAAAAGTGGATGTAATTATTGTTGAATAAACACTTTTGGAGAATGTGTAATGGGAATTTGGATATTTTAATGATTCCAATGGCTTCCTTGTGAAAATTCGTGTGGGGAAAGTGTTTATTGTGAAATTGGAACCATTGGAAACAATTGTGCAAAAGTTGAAAACTCTGTCCATTGAAACTCTTTACAGGGCAGCCGATATGTATGGACGTTTTAAATAGGCAAATGGTGTTTACAAATTCTGAAATGTACATGTAATTTGTATCATTTTGATTTTTGAGCTAAGATTTATTGATTTTTGAAGTTTGCCCAGCGAAATTAATTATTTTCTGGAACAGTATGCAAAGATTGAAGTTCTGGGAATTTTGTGATTCCATCCGGAAAAATTCTATATTTTTTCTTAAAACTAGACTCAATAACGGTTCCATAGGCTTTGGAATCACTCCAATTCAATATTTCTAGAATTAGATATGATTTTTCAAATTTTAGGCAGAAATCTGCCAGAATTTCTGAAAAATCCGACATTGTTGGAAATTAATCAATAATTAAATATCATATAATATATGATATTAAATACCCTCAGCCTCCTTTCTCCAGACATTTTCGTGCTGTTTCAGACCTGAAACAAGAGAGAGAAGGTGAGAGAGTTTAGAGAGAGAAAGGGAAGAAATCTCACAAGGTAAGCCGATTTCTTCGACGATTTAGCTCCTAACGCGTATAACTCCAACTCTAAGCTACTCCTCTTTATTCTTTAAGGTTGTGAAGCTAAAAATTTGGCGTTTCAAGGGTTAGGGTTCAGCCACCTTGAGGAAAAGCTAGTGGGAGCTTAAGGTAATTTCCAAACCTTCGTATATTAACTATTCTGGTTGTTGTGGGTAATTTAATCGGTGTAATTTCGTCGGATTGCCATTGGTTTTAAATTTTAGAAATTGAGTTTCCTAAGGGTTATGCTGCCTTTAATCCATGGGCAATTAGCTATGCATTACCCACGGAATTCCGTCGGTAATTTCTCATTCAAATTACCGACGGAATTCTATAGGTAAAGCGTTGGCAATTACTGACAACAAAAATTCTGTGCGTAATCCGTCAATATCTACCGACGGAATTTTTTCACTCTTTAATTTGTCAGTAAGTAGAGATGGATTTTTTTCCCGTCGGAAAATTTATTTTCTGATGGAATTTTCTGTCAGAATTTATGACCGAAATTTTTTAGTAAAAAATCCGTCATTAATTTTTCCGATGAAAATAATTCCGTGGGTAATTTCATCGGTAATAACATGGTTTTTTTGTAGTGATATGAAATTTCAAAGTTGGATGAAAATTCTGTTAGATTTTCAGCAAGGTGCGAAAATAGGAAAAAATGTGTGGGCATAATGGTCATTTTGCTAATAAAAATTGAAAGCCAATATTTTCTCTCCCCTTTATGGTGATGGACGTCCCACATGTGGAAGGAAAGAGAAAGTAAATGTTTGAACATAAATGGTGCATTTTTAGCTAAGCAAATTGTGGTTGGAAAAAAATAGAGAATTAGAAAGAAAAGGAATATATATATATATATATAGAAAAGTGTTTTGTAGATAAAAGAAAAGCAAAAGAAACACCAAGAAGGAATCTACTTATGAAGGATTTAGTTAATTGATCTATTGCTTTCTAATTATGAAATTGCTCATCTTTCAATTGTATTGATGATTGGAACTTAGGAAATTGTACTTAATTGCCTTTGTTCAGGAGTACAAAGGTCTAAGTATGGGGGAATTTATTGAACCATATTTTATATATGATTTTTCATAATTAAATTGGGATTTTGATGCATTTTCTAGGACATTATTGCATGATTAAGTACTAATTTTAGTTAGGGACAATTGTATTGAATTAATTGCAATTAGAGGCAAAATGTTCATAATTTGCTAATTATTTTGTGCGATTGTTTCTTGGACTTTCGATACTACCATGTGCTTAATCTTGCATTGTAGGTGTTTTGGAAGAAATTAGAGACTTTTGTGGTTCAGAATTAATTATTTTAAGAATTGGAGAAAACTACAGAAAAAACCCCACAAATTTTGAAAATTACATACTGTGAAGAAGAAAAGAGCCTAGGAAAAATCACAGAAAAGGACCCATATTTTCAGGAAATTATAGTTGTACCTCAAAATACTTCAAAAATATTTACGCAAGTCCCTCTAGAAATATTTTTAATCTTTTCACTTAAGTCTCTGATCAAAACTTGCATTTTGACCAGAACCATCAGGTTTGTTTGAGCTGAGACCCGACTAGGGGAGGGACCCGACATTGGTTATTGAAGTGGAGTGCTGGGAGTTTGAAGGACAGGGGCGTCGCAAGAACAAGGGAAAGGAGACCTGAGAGGCAAGAGCTGGAAGTAGACCGGAGAGTTGAGATTACTGCACCACAAACCACCGTTGCCGACCTTGAAATACGTGACTGGAGAAAACTCAGTGCCGTTAAGAAGCTTGGAGAGGGGAGTGCATCGTTCGACCTCATCATCATCTTCTTCACTATCATCATTACCGTCACCCTCCTCCATCCTCTTCATTTTTTTCCATTCACCACCGCCAACTTCGTCTGTTTCAACCACAGCGCAGCACCACCGTTGCTCTCCATTAACAGCGCCGTTCCTCCTCTGTTCTCATCACAGCCAGAATCAGTCTCCATCACCGCCACTGCTCTCCGTTATCACACCGTCTTCATTAATCCCCACTGCATCCTTCACCACCGTTAGCAGCACACCACCGTCATACTTCATCATCACATCACTTCCTTCTGTCTTCCACCATTCACCATCTTCCTCTCCACCATCTCTACTTCACAGCTCCAATTTCTCATTTCAAAGCTTGCACCGATCTACACTATCTTCACCACTGTCATTGGTTCTGTTTCAACACCATTGTGACTGCCAGCTGCCTCCTCTGTCTTCACTCTTAATTTCTATGGGTTCTACAAGTTTTGAGCATGATGTGATTACTGTTGGAGACATAAGTAGCTGATTTTGCTTGCTTCTTGGTGATGAGGACACATGCTTGAGCTTCAAGAACTACATAGGGAAGTCTTTGCTATTTCAATTCCTTTTCTCATTTGTATATTTGGATTACCTAAATTGTGGGATTATCTCTATATACTGTTGAGACTTAATTACCATTTGGATGATCTTGTGGATTGAATTCATGTGATTGGATTGCATTTTTCTGGCTTGTTGGATTTATATATGTATTTCCTTATTGGTTCAATGATATTGTGTTATCTACATGTTATTGTTAGGTAGTATGATTAACTTGGATCAATTGAGTGTCGTGTTATCGCATTTATATCAAGAGGAAGCAAGTTGCATTTATCCATTTCAATTGACTATTAAGTGTTTTTAAACAATAACTCAAAAGGTAGTAGTTAGCTATATTTGTAGGAGCTACTATTAATTGAGAATATTAGACTCAAGTGTTATCTTGAGGTTTTCTCAAGACTTAATGCACTTTAATTCCCATAATCTTATTGAGCAAGGATAGTCACTTTCTTCATTACCAAGAGCGTCCATTATTCATATCTTCACTCTTAATTTAACATTTCTCATTATTTTCCAAAAATACCAAAAAGAATAGAATTATTTTATTGTTTTTTATGAATTTTGAATTAGAGAAAACCAATTTTAAAAAACCTTTTTCTAACCATGTTTATAGCACTTAGTTTTATATAGGAAAGTCAAAATAAATGGCTCCTTGAGTGAGACGACTCAAGTGTTACATTGTACTGCAATTCTTGGATACAAATATTTTGCATCTGACCCACAAACACAAGGTTAAAGAATAGATCTTTTTCTGCATCGTCATGTTCGTGCTCGTGATGTCTGCTCCGGCAGCAGCCAGGGTGCCTGGCATATCTATTTGGTGCAGGTACTGAACTCTTGAGAACTCATATCAGCAAATTTGTTGAGGCCCAAACGATAGCCAGAGTTTGATGATCTCTTAGCATTTGTCTCTGTAATATGTTTAAATTCCTCTGGAATATCTGGTATCTATCTTCACCCTTTTGAGAAGTTGTGTAGATTTTTCCATGATCGTTCATCCACATTTGGAACAACCTAAGAACTTGTTTTTCATCTGAAGGGAACTTGTCCAGATTAGAACCTAAAAAAGATTCCTGAGAAGGAAGACCTAAAGAGAGACATATAAGAACAGAAGCCCAGATCAAAGAACCAAGGAGCAACATAGTATTGCAGAAAAACATGTTAGTATTTGTTGTTTCAAAAATCAAAGTACTAAGAATATTTACTTGAAACAACAAATAAAAGCTTGCATGGACGTGGAATGGCTGGTGAAGTATTTAAAGATTGTGAAAGATTGTTTAAATATGGAATATTCATGTCGTTTTTTGTTATTTACTGCGATATTCGTTGTTTCAGCATTAATTCTATTGTGCTTAAGCTATTCTTTTAATTTGCAGTTCATGCATTGGAATATGCTTGTGAAGAAGAACGAACGTACGTGTACCAGCAAGAAAGCGATTCGCTAGCATCTTAAATCGGCAAAATATCGTTGTGTGCGTGTTTAAGCAAAATATAAATGGTACCAGTGATTGCAAATAATTAAAAACGTGTAATTAATGGTATTATGAGTATTCTGAAAATACAATTTTCCAAATGTCTTTAGTTCATGTTTTGTTAATCCATTAATTACCATTCAACACAATTTCAAAATAAAAATATCAATGGGATTCCGGATTGCAAATAATTAATGACGTGTAATTAATTATAATAAAATTATTTTGAGAATACATTTTTTAAAAATTCCATACTGTATGTTTTCATTAATCCATCACAATTTCTAAATCAAACTATTGATGGGATCACTGATTGCTTATTATGAGTAACATGTAATTAATGGCATTAAATGCATTTTGAAAATAAAATTTTAAAATGTCTGTACGCCATGTTTTCATTAATCTATAATTACTATTAAACACTATTTCTAAATAAAAAATATAAATAGGATTATTAATTGCAAATTATTAATATTGTGTAATTAATGGATCATTGAAAACATGCACTAAAGACTAGGGGTATTCAATAATTTCCTGTCCCGACCTTCCCGCCCCCATCCCGAGCAAATCGGGACGGGAAAATCCCATCCCAAAAATTTTGGGATCGGGAATGTGATTTCGGGATCGGGAATGGGACTTCTCGATCCCGACTTTTTCCCGATCTCGAAAATATATATACACACATGTATATTTTTTAAAAATATTTAAGAAAATAAGACCAAATGTAAAATAAAATGTGAAAATCCCTAACACCCTTAAGGTAATATCTATTCTTTTAGTTTAGTTAGTTAATTTTATTTATTATTTATTAAATAATTCTAATTTTTTGTTCTTGTCTTTGTTCTTTTTATAGCTGAATCAACAACTTTAAGCATGTATTAGACTAATTATATATTTATATTAGACTTATTGGGTACAATATGATATTAGACAAATTATATATTTATATTAGACTAAAGGAAACATAAAAAAAAATTCAAAATAGAGATTTAAAAAAAAAAGAAGAAGAAGAAGCAAATTCGGGATCGGGAAATTCCCGATCCCGATCCCGATCCAGAAATTTTATGATTTTCGGGATCGGGATTGCGAATGAAAATCATTCCCGAACCCTTCTCGGGATCGGGATCGGGAATGGCATTTTCCGATCCCGTCCCGATCCCGAACACCCCTACTAAAGACGTCTTAGAATCTTCCTGGAAGGATGGAACTTTAATTGTTTTTAAAAAAAATTAAACAAGTAAATGACATTTATGTAATAATTATAAAAATTATTTTCTGTTAAGGAACCTTGAATTTAAGTGACATTTGGTAATTTTAGAGGACTCAAATGTTTTTTCTGAGAAAAACAAAAAGCTTTTTCTGGGGCACTTGAATAAAACTAGAACCCTATTCATGTGATAACACAAATAAAGAAAGAAAAAAACTAAAAGTAAAAAAAAATGTGAAATTTTCAAATTCAAATAAAAGTTTAAGTTGGTATCATAAAATTATTAAGATATCTATCCCATATTCAAAGATCTATCTAGTATTCCAACAAACTCCTAAAATTATTTAAATACTCTAAATAATATAATATAAATTTATTTAGGATACCTCCTACAAAATATTTTCAAATTCAAATAAAATTTTAAGGTCGTCTCATAAAATTATTAAGATATCTATCCCATATTCAAATATCTATCTAGTATTTTAACAAACTCCTAAAATAATTTAAATACTTTAATTAATATAATATAAATTGATTTAGGATACCTCTAATTGATTATTGTAAGGTAAATATACACAAAATATTTTAAAATCTAAATTTTGAAATAAATCAGCATATATGTAGAAATAAAATATAAATGGATTATTAGTGATTGTAAATAATTAATAACGTGTAATTAATGGTATTATAAGTATTCTGAAAATACAATTTTTCAAATGTCGTGAGTGCATGCTTTCGTTAATCCACTAATTAGTATTAAACACCAAAAATTGGATTACGGATTGCAAATAAGTAATAACTTGTAATTAGTTATATTAAAAGTATTTTGAAAATACAATTTTTGAAATGTGACTCTCTACGGCATGTTTTCATTAATCCTTTAATCATCATTACACACAATTGCTTCATACAAATATTGATGGATTGTATTATTTTTCCAATGAAACGGGAATCATTCAAAATGTATAATCAATGGTATTAAAACTACTTTGAAAATTACGATTTTTAAGAGGTCTTTACTGCATGTTTTTATTAATCTATTAATTCCCATTAAGCACAATTTCTAAATAAAAATAAAAATATGATTACTGATTACCGATTGCAAATTATTAATGTGTAATTAATGGATAGCATCTAGCACGGGCAAGTGGCTAGACTTAAACCTCAAACTACGAATGCGACCTCTGTTGTAGAGGTTCATGGAGCATTATATTCTCCCTTAGATCTGACAAGACTGCAAGTGGTGGTATTTTACGACCACGTGATAATTCCCTAGTTGAAGGTTTTATGCTCAAGTTGGAGAATGGAGAAGAATGGAGATCATCTTACAACTGAATTGTGGGGTATCTCAGGGGATTGAAGCGAGCATGGGATAGAGGGGAAAGCAATATAATTATCAAATCTGATTCTACTTAGACCATTCGATTAATCATGAACGAGTTTGTAGAGATACATGAGGATTGGGAGGTAATCTTAGAATTTAAAAATACACTCCAATGAAGTTGGAAAGTTGACTTTCAAATTATATTCAGAGAAAATAATAATATAGCGGACTCACTCTGCTACTTAGGGTCTTTAATTTAGTTTGATTCATTTCCGATGTATTAAAATACATGCAGTAAAGACGTCTTGGAATCTTCCTGCAAGGATTGAACTTTTATTTAAAAAAAAAAAAATTAAACAAGTAAATGACATTTAAATAAATAGCTATATGATATAAAGGGTTAAGGTGTGCTTAACACCAAAACTATTTTTGGAGGGTCAATCATCACTCTAAAATATTTATGAATGTAATTTTGACCATGAAATATTAAAAATGGGGCAGTTCTTACCCCAAGATAACAACTTGTTAACCTTTGTTAAATTAATGTTCAACATCTTCATCAAAGACATGGTTCTTCTCTCTTCCCTCGCTGAAATAGACCAAAGGAAAAGGAATTACCGAAGATAGGAAGGGGAAGTAATTAATTTTGTGGCGAAGAAGTGAGCTCCAAGTAGAGGCAATGTTGCCTTCCTCATCGTCTCTGCTGAATCCTCAAGCTCACAGAATCCTCTATGCCTTCCCATTTTCCCTTCTTTTGCTTCTCCACGCAATTTTTGTTCTCGGAGAACTGCAAAGTTTAAGAGGAAGCTTCCTTCCCATTGGAAAAGAAGTTTATGTAAGTAATGCGAGTGCTAGCGAATGTGTAAAGCCTAAGAATCCCAGGCGGGCAGTTTACGGCAGGGGTTTGGAATTATGTTTTGGAGTTTTTTAATAATGAGAAGTATGATCCATGGAAAGAATTCCGAAGGTCAAGGTATCCGTCTTTTTCAAATTTACCTTTAAGCCTTATTTTTTAATTTAATTGCTGGTTTGTGAGATCGCAGTGAATGATCTAATAGGAGTTCACTACAGAAGATTCCTTTTCCTCTCCATGGTTGCGTTCGATAATTCACCGTTTTGCCACAAAGTTAATTACTTGCTCTGCCTTTGGGAATTCCTTTTCCTCTGGTCTGTTTCAGCACGGGAGGAGAGAGAAGAACAGTGTCTTTGATGAAGATGATGAACAGTAGTTTAATAGAAGTTAACTGTTATGTTGGGAGCTGACTACACCTCCAAAAATAGTTTGAAATGCCAAGCGCACCTTAACGCTATAATAAATTATTATCATTTAAGGAACCATGAACTTTAGTGACATTTCATAATTTTAGAGGACTCAAAATGTTTTTATGAGAAAAACAAAAACCTTTTCCCAGGGCAGTTGAAGGAAATCAAAAGCCTATATATTTTACGGACGGAGACACATAATCTTCCTGTAAATACCTAATCAGTACATGAATAGATCCCAAGATGCCTTCATTAAAAGGGGCTGTTAATCTTGTACACTGATTTGACAAAAAAAAATCTTGTACATTGAAAAGGTGCGTTGTTTTCTTTTCAACTTTAATTCATATAGTGTATTTTGGCTATAAGATTAAGGTGCAAAAATACTTATAAACTTTTCTGAAAATTACACCAGACACCATAAACTATTCTTAGGTGCAAAAGTGTCCATAAACTTCTTAAAATGAGGGGGAAAATGTCCACACCGTTGACTAGGACAAACTTCCATTTTGTGGGACTCGCATTATTTTTTTTAATGATTATTTAATTAATAAACTCTCCTCTCTTTTCCCCACCCTCTTCTTCTTCAGTCAAACCCTACCCTCAGGAATTGATGACCCAGTTTGATTCAGTTTGAGCCATGTTTATCGCTGGAGTATACAACTCTGATCTCTTCATACGTATCAATCCTCGGATCCCAAGCTGTGAACATTGATTGCATTCAATGATTAACATCCTTCACTTTTTAGCCAATATTAGACTAAAGCTCTAATATTGGCCGTGGAAGAAATCAAAGCTTGAATTATAATTAAAGCTGGTGGGAGAAATCAAGGGTAGGGTCTCACTGAAGAGGAAGAGAGTGGGGGAAGAGAGGGGAGAGTCTTTTTAATTAAATAATCAGTAAAAAAATAATAATGTAGGTCCCATAAATGGAAGTTTGTATTAGTTAACGGTGTGGACATTTTTACTCTCATTTCACGAAATTGATGGGCACTTTTGCAGCCAAGAATATTTTATAGTGCCAGGTGCACTTTTAAGAAAAATTTATTGGCATTTTTGCACCTTAATCCTTGATGATAACTCCAATATTTCATATTATTGGTGCGGTTTTAATTCACTAAACTAGTGTGTTTCAAATATTTTAATGCAATGTGATGGGATGTGAATTAATTGTGGGAAAAAAGTGATAGAATGAGAATTAACGAGATTTTAACACTTGTGCAAAAGGGTACTTAATAGTACTATGAATGACATAAATTCTGTTAATTTGCTGATTCAATTTTTTTACAATCACTCCCTACAAAACTGATGTATTAATAATTCCCCATTCCCTGGACTCTACTATACGAACTTTATTTGTATACTTTTTCTTCATTTTATATAATTGATTTTTTTATTTAAAAAAAATGTAAACACTAGTCACCATTCAACAATGAGTTCTAAACATACATTGAAGTGATCATACGACCTTGTAACAACGTTGGGGAACATGAACAAATATAGCCCTTAAAAAATCAAAGTAGAGAGGGAACTGAGCCAATACAAAAAAAAAAGTTACAACGAGGCAAGTTACCACATATAGAGGAAAAGGCAAGTCACCACATATAGAGGAAACGCGGCATGGTGAAGTTGATCCTTGAGGAGGAAGAAATGTCTAGCACAAAATGACACCAACATGGAAGCAATAGACATGAGCAACAAGTTAAACCTAGTAGTAACTTCCTAAGCAAGTTTCTATTAAAATCTTGCTCTTGAAACTAAGATGTAAGTAACAATAAGAACATCACCACTGCCAGATGAAGCAGCATAGGGCTATGAGTGATGAAGTGGCAAACACTTAGAATGCTAGCTTCTTTTTTAGTACCAGATAGCCAGAATCATGGCTGACACTACCAGGCACAGTGGCGGATGTAGCGAAGTTGATCCTTGAGGAGGAAGAAATGTCCAGCATAGAATGACACCGACATGGAAGCAATCAACATGAGCAACAAGTTAAACCTAGCAGTAATTTCCTGGGTAGTTTTTTTGTAAAAATCATACTCTTAAAACCGAGATGTAAGTAACAATAAGAACATCACCATCGCCACGATGGAGCAGCACAGGGCTATGGGTGAAGAAGTGGCAAACACTTAGAATGCTAGCTTCTTTTGAGTACTGGATAGCCAAAATCTTGATTGATACTACCAGGCATAGTGGCGGATTTGGTGAAGGCCACCGTGGCAACTAGTACAGCCATGATTGAGTAGGATTCCATGGCTTTGTTTAGCCAATCGCCGCCACTTTTCATGAGGTTTTTGTGAGTTTTGGTGAATATTTTTTCTAGAGATTCGTTTTTAGGGTTGTATTGACGAAAGAACACTGGTGGCATTAGTTTATTCACAAACTGCATCTCTAACAATAGATGGAGCTCATAATTAAGATATTATAAGAAAAATAATAGGGTAATTGTCCAACTTATCCTCAAACTTTCTTGCAAGTCACAGGTGCCCAAGGTATCATACATTAATAGTTAGGATAATATTAGGCTCAAGCTACAAATTTAAATGTTGCAGCATTGACTTTGTGATTAAAAAAGGAGGAAATATCCGTTAAAGGCTGGCATATATATACATATGGGCCCCACATTGTTGTAAATACATGTATATGTGTGGGTCTGTCAAAGAAACTAGTCCCACATTGCTTGAGAATAAGAAAGTATAAGCCTATATATATCATCATATTAACTTGGGTTACTAAAGAGGCCAAGAGGACTGGTGGGCTTGTTGGCACAACAATAGGCCACTGAAAGGTAAATGCAATGGAAATTCAGCGAATCCCCCCCCCCCCGGCATGCGAGAAAATACTTGGTATCAGCACTTTTTGTGAAAATATTTTGCTCCCCAAATATATTATTTTTAAATAATAATTTATTTGGGCTTACTGAAAATTCTCCATATCTTAGGGTTTGAAGTTCAAAGCCCTTCGTGACCAAAAGTTGTCAACATTCAGGCGCTTCCCCAAACATTCTTTATGTTGTTAGCATACAAGCCTATCTTTCTAGTGGTGTATATGAAGTCGCAAGGGATGCATTGTTTAGACTGTCTTGTGTTCCTTGGCTCTCCGTGGACCGTGCCTATAAAAGGGTCATAGACAAAGTGCTCCTGACCTACTTCTAATCTCTCCTCCTCGGCATAGCCTTTTCTCGTAATGGTTGCTATTATCTTCTACCAGCCTTAATTTGCTCAAGAAGGGTCTGTTTAATCTTGGGGAGTACTGCTTCCTCTCTGCCGATGGTTGTAAAATAACTCTTAAAGACAGTGTCCTTGAGCATGACTCAGATTATCTGCTTCTTTATTCTTATAGATAGCTTATGATATACAACAATCTTAAGAATTATTCAACAAGTATGGATAACAACACTGCTAACAACATTCCTCAGAATGATGATACTGTTAATCCTAATTCGACAGCGGTATCATTTGCAATGCCACTTCTCAGGCCTTTTCTCAACACATCCACCATTGATGTCTTTGATGGAAAGAATTTTAGGTGATGGCAGGAATGAGTTTCCTTTGTTCTCAAGATGCACAGGTTGGCTACTACTCTCAAACAATCAAAACCTTCACAGAGGTTGACTAGGCTACAGAGGACGCTTGGACATTTGCTAATAAGGTTTGCGGATACATCCTCATAAGTACTCTATCTAATAATTTGTTTGATGTTTATTGTGTGTACAAAAGATGCACAAAAGATTTGGGAGTCACTTATCCTGAAATGGACTACTGAGGATGCTAGAAAACAAAAGTTTGTTGTGGGGAACTTCTATAGATGGCAAATGGTCAAAGATAAAGATATCAAACTGAAGATCAGCAAGTATCATAAATTGTTAGAGGAACTCCGGGCTAAAAAAGATCAATCTGCCAGATGTATTCGTGGTAGGAGTCCTGATTGAAAAACTACCAAAAACATGGAATGATTACAAGAAGCAATTAAAGCACAAGCAAAAGCATTTGCCAATGTCATAACTAATTACACATATTAGTATTGAAGACACCAATAGAAAAGTGATCCAAGCAGCAAAGAGAAAAGAAAAGACTGCAAAAGCTAATTTAGTATAAGCAAAGCCGCATAACAAGAGGTATGACTCTAAACTCGAACACAAAAAGAAATATGATAGGAAAGGGTTATTGTAATCAGAGGCTTATTGTACTAAGTATTGCTAAAAATATTGATAATACATCATTTTCTTCTTACGTGGTTGATTCTTTTAATTGATGGCATGCTAGACTAGGACATATACATAGATTTTATATAAAGAGATTACTGAATCTTCGAATAATTTCTACGATTCATATTAATGATGTTAATAAATGTGAAGTATGTGTAGAAACAAAACAAACTAGGAAAGTACATTTTGTTACTCAAAGAGAAACTGAACTATTGTCTTTAATACACACTGACTTAGGAGATTTAAAACAAACTGAGACAAGAGGTGGAAAGAGATATTACATTACTTTTATTGATGATTTTTCAAGATATACTAGAGTATATTTACATAGAAATAAAGATGAGGCCATTGAAATTTTCCTTTTATACAAGATGGAGGTAGAAAATCATTAAATAAATAAATAAAAAGGGTTAGGTCAGATAGAGGAGGGAAATACTTGTTGCTTAATAATTTTTGTGAAAATGAAGGAATACTACATGAAGTAACTCCCCCATACTCACCTGACTTTAATGGTGTTGCCGGAAGGAAAAATACAACCCTAAAGGAAATTATGAATGCTTTACTTGTAAGTTTTGCTACATCCAATAACTTGTGGGGGAAAGCTTCATTGTTTGCATGCTTCCTACAAAATAGAATACCCCAAAGGTAAGTAAAGAATACGCCATATGAGTTGTGGAAATGTTTTACACCAAACTTAAAATATTTGAAAGTATGGGGGTGTCAAGAAAAAGTGTTACAAGGAAAAAGATAGGTTCTTAAACTACTGATTGTATGTTTATTGCGTATGCTCAACAAACTCGTACATATCATTTTCTATTTTTGAAAAGTGATATTTTAGAACACAATACGATTATTGAAACTAAAGATGCAAAATTTTTTGAAAGTATTTTTCCTTTAAAAGTTGAGCATATTCCTAAGAGTGTTGAACAATTTTCTGAATAAAATTCAAATGAAGATATGGTTGAAACTTTATGGAGAATTAAAAGACAAAGGAAATAAGCTATTAAAGCTAAGATAGAATCTTTAAATCAAAACAAAAATTGGGTTTTAGCAGACTTGTCCTTAGGAGCAAAACCTATTGGGTGTAAATCGGTGTTTAGGAAAAAATACTTTACTGATGGGTCCATAGATAATACAAAGCTAGATTAGTAGCCAAAGACTTTACTCAAGAGGAAAATATTGATTTTTCTAATACTTTTTCATATGTAAGTAGGATTTTCTCTGTTAGAGTCCTAATTGCCTTAGCATCAATTCATAATCTTGTTATTCACCAAATGGATATCAAAACAGTGTTTCTAAATGGTGACTTAGAAGAGGGAATTTTTGTTGTTCAACCTGAAGGATGTATTGTTACCAGGAAAGAAAATGAAGTTTGCAAATTACTTAAGTCATCATATGGCTTGAAACAAGCTAAGCACCCAAACAGTGGCTTGAGAAATTAGATCAAGTTTCGATAAGTGGATGTTTCTCTACTATTGAAATAGAAAGATGTGTTTTTGTAAAA
Organism: Inga laurina; assembly: GCA_963855925.1. Lineage (NCBI taxonomy): Eukaryota > Viridiplantae > Streptophyta > Magnoliopsida > Fabales > Fabaceae > Inga > Inga laurina. The sequence goes on from OY979701.1 coordinate 58,206,587, forward strand.
GTTGTGAATAATAATTGTGATTACTTGCTTATATGTGGATGATATCCTTATCTTTGGTACTAGTTTAAATGTTGTGCTTGAGACAAAACATTTCCTTGCTTCAAACTTTGATATGAAAGATCTTGGAGAAGCAAAGGTAATCTTGGGTGTAAAAATCATAAGGAATGAACATGGTATTTGACTTTCTCAAGAACACTATGTTGACAAGATTCTAAGAAGGTTTGAATAATTTGATGAAGATCCTTTGAGTACTCCTTATGATGGTAGTGTACATTTGACAAAACAGGAAGGAGATCCAATAGTTCAATTTAATATGCACAAATCATTGGGAGTTTTTTGCATTTAATGAATTATACTAGGCCAGACATAGCATATGTTGTGTGCAGATTGAGCAGATATACTCATTGTCCAGGCAGAAACATTGGGAGGCTCTTATAAGATTATTACGATACTTGAGAGGTACCATGAATTATGGTATAAAATATAGTACATTGCCTACTGTATTAGAAGGGCACAATAATGCTAACTGGATCTTAGATTTAGATGAAAGAAAATCCACTTGTGGCTATGCTTTTATTCTTGGTGGTGGTGCAGTCACATGGAAATCAGCCATGCAACATATTATAACACTGTCCTTAAGGTACTCTGAGTGTGTTGCTATGGAGTTGGCTGGTACTCAGGCTAAGTGGCTGAAAAACTTCTTAACAAATATCCTACTGGGTGACAAACCAACACTATTAGTGTCATTGCACTGTGATAATAAAGTCACAATAACTACAGCTAAGAACAAAACCTTCAATGGTAAAAGTAGCCACACACAATTGACACATAATATTATGAGGCAGCTGCTAAAGGATGGTATTATCTCAATTGATTATGTAAAGTCAGAAATGAACTTGGTGAATCTGTTAACAAAACCCTTTGGGAGGAAAATGATTGTTGAAACATTGAGAGGAATGAGACTAAAGCCAACTCATAATTGATAGGGATGGCAGCCCAACCTTTGTAATTGGTGATCCCATAAAGAATGTTCAATAAGTAAAACAACTCTTTCGTTAGTTTTGACTAGCATAAAAATATCATTCATCTCTTCCTATGACAATGAAAATGCGCTAGAATGCATTTTACTTAATCTCTTAATGATTTCATAGTCCTATAGGACAATGTGCTTAGTACAGGTACATTTACATGAAATCACCTCTACGAATGTGGATTGTGGCTGCTCCTATGAGATTGTGGTGAAATCTCTAGAACATATGTTATGCACTAGGCTGTCTTAACGCACAAAACCATCATTAACATCTAAAATGTTAGGATATAATCTTACCATTATGCCTCTGGTACACATCAAGATTTGTTGGTTCAAAGAAGGAGGCTTCACTGACATTTTTATGTATCAAGTATTATTAGTCTAGGTCTAGTTCATAATTCTAAGGACCACCAGATACAATGGTTATATTCTTGTGGGTAACACAACAAGTTTCTTTGACACATGTAGGGGATTGTTGTAAATATATGAATATATGTGTGGATGTGTCAAAGAAACTAATCCCACATTACTTAGAAATAAGAAAGTATAAGCCTATATATATCACCATATTAACTTGGGCTTGTAAAAAGGCCAAAAGGAGTGGTGGGCTTGTTTGCACAATAGTGGGCCACTGAAAGAAAAACATAGTAGAAATTCGACAATCCCCCTATGCGCGAGTAAATACTTGGTACCAACACATTTTTTTAAAATATTTTGCTCCCCGGAAATATTATTTTTAAATAATAATTTATTTGGCCTGACTGAAAATTCTCCATATTTTGGGATTTGAAGTTTGTAACCCATCATGACAAAAGTTGTCAACGGGCTGGCACTTCCCAAAATTTTCTTTCCATTGTCAGCGTACATGCCTTTCTTTCCAATAGTGTCCATTCGGTCTCAAGGAATGCATTATCCAGACTGGCTTGTGTTTGTTGATTCTCCGTGGACTGTACCTATAATCCAATCTTGCTAACATGTGACTAAGATCAACCTCAAGGTCTCACCCAGGGCACGTTGCTCAGCTAACAACTCCTCGTGCCTTTGGTCCATCCTCACAACAAACTCAGCCATCTTGTTATTCATGTGAGTTATGAACTCTGCATTTGTGTTGGCTTTGTCCACATGAAATCCCTTGAGTATATTCTCCATGAAATGTTGGAGCGTGGCATTGAGGAAAGAGGGTGAAGAAGTAGTGGCAGCTGGAGCCGAAGGCTGAGTGTCATCCATTTTACTTGTCTTAGTCTCCGTCTTCTTCTTCTTCTTAGACCCAGACTCCAGAGGACCCTTGAGAGGAATTTCAATGTTGAGCTTCCCAATTTGATTTCTCCCTATTGGAGTAACTCTCTCAATATGCTCTTTACTCTCCAAGTACCATATCTTATTTTTCTTCAGGATGAGTGAAACAATCTGAGGATATGGCATTGGTGTGGTGGCTTTCCCATCTACTCTGTATCTCTTCATCTCAGAAAATATATATTCCCCCAAATCTTTTTGTTCCTTCAGAAGTAAGGAAGCAAACCATCTATAGTCCTGATTAGAAAAGTGGGTATAGTTGTTGGCCTTGTTCATAAGGGATCTAGTGTAGATATACCATAGGACCTTGTAATGATCACACATGTCACTAGGATTGAAGTTCAAAGGGCCTACAAGCTCACCAGGTCTAAGAACAGAGAAAATTTGCTTTGAATCAAGTTTGGAGTAAATGTCATCTGGAGGGTTCTCTATTCCTAACCACACATTAATCCTAAAAGGTGAGATAAGTATTTTTTGGCCTCTAACAGTAGTAGTCATCTCTTCTTCTACAGAAGTTCTATTTGGTTCATCAAGAATTTCAAGATTACAATAAAAGTGGGTGACTACTTTTGTGCAAAAGGGAAGCTTAACAGATATCCAAGGCATAAAAGGTTTCAGAAAGGGACTAAGATCATACTTCAATACCTCTTAAAGTACTTTGAGGTCCACACAGTGAGTCTTGCAAACTTTTCTCCTTGAGAATTGTGTAAGGTACTTCTGGGACTCCTCTAGCTTGTTGACATTAAACCCCTTTGGAGGTTTAGTGATCTCCTCTTCTGGTAATCCTGACTTCTTTGAAGATTGCCCCTTCTCAAGTTGATCAAGTATGCCGGCCATTGCTTTAGCCACATTCACATCATATTTGGGATTTTTGGTGGGTTTTGGTGTGAAAGAGGGAGTGGAGGAATCAGAAAGTAGAGGAGAAGGAGATTTGGCACTTTTGCCTTTCCCAGTAAAGGTTCTCTTCTTGGATTGAGCCCTTATGACCACTGGCTCTTTGATAATAACTCCTTTCTCTTTTGGTTTCGGTTGAGGTTTAGGTTGGATTTTTGCTCTTGACCTAGGTGTGACTTTTCTTCTATTTCTGGGAGGAGAAGAAAGAGTGTCAGAGAGTTGTGGGGATCCAGAAGAATCTATGGGAGTAAGATTTTTGGTTCTAACCATTTTGATTTAGTGAAAGCCTTGAAATCTCAGAAAACAGAGTTAGAAGTCGCGAGTTAGGTCAAAAAGAATCTGAACAAAATAGGCGGTTTTTGGAGCTAAGAATTGATGGGTTTTGACGGAAATGAAGTAAGGAAGAGATTGTAAAAAGTTTTTGTGAGAGGACTAGGTGATTTACTCGAGGAGATTTTATGGAAATGACCGAGTTTGCGATAGATAAAGACCTAGAACCTAACGTTACTCGAGGCCTTACTCGAACAAATGTCATGTTTACTTGAGTCCCTACTCGAGTGATCATAAAGGAAATTTCTAAAATAATTCATTTAAATTGCGTACCTGGCATGAATAATATTGTAATTATCCATGTATGTTCCCTCGATCATTTAATACCCATTTTAGAGCAGATTTGAGTCGATTCTCATCAAGTTTGTGATTTAGACTTGCAGTTACTCGAGTCCTTACTCGAGTAAACTTCAAGTTTGGTAACTTGTCATTTCTAGTTTGGACTGTTCATTTCTCACCAATGAACTGTTTGATTCAAATTCCAAGTAACTTGATACGTTACTTCCAGTTTTGGAAGACCATTACTCGAGTGGTTACTCGAGTAAAGTGCTTTTCTACTTCAAGTTGTTTCTCGGGTAATGCTTCACTGTCAGTCATTACTTGGAGTTGGTACTCCAGTAATGGTGTCCTCTGATAACCTTTGTTTTTATTTCTCAGAACAGAGTTTCAATCTTCCTGCAAAACAAGTTTCTACATACTCTGATGCTTAAATTAGTAATCATCAAAACATTATCAAATATCTTTATCTAACATTATGAGAAACTTACAATTCATTAGGATTTACAATTCCCAATTCTCTTCTAATGTATAGAAATTGATCTTTTGCAAGAGGTTTGGTGAAGATATCAGCTAGTTGAAGATGAGTAGGAATGAATATCACTTTCACATCTTTATTCTGGACATGATCTCTGATGAAGTGATGTCTGACATCGATATGCTTCGTTCTAGAATGTTGAACTGGATTCTTTGCCAAGCTTATCATACTGGTATTGTCATAATAGATTGGTATTTCTTTGAGATAAATACCAAGATCTTGTAGTTTTTGTTTTAACCATATCACTTGTGCACAACAACTTGAGACTTCTACATATTCGGCTTTCGTTGATGAAAGAGACACAGTATTTTGTTTCTTGCTGAACCATGATACAAGAGATCCTCCAAGAAATTGTCCTTGTCCGCTGGTGCTCTTTCTGTCTGTCTTGTATCCTCCATGATCAGAATCTGAATATGCAACTAGATATTCACTTCCTCCTTTAGGATACCACAGACCCAATTCTGGTGTGTCAGCAAGGTATCTAAAAATTCGTTTGACAGTTTCGGCATGTGATTCCTTTTGTGCTGATTGATATCTTGCACATATGCCAACACTAAATTGAATGTCCGGTCTGCTTGCTGTGAGATAGAGTAATGATCCAATCATTCCTCAGTATTTTGTGATATTGTAGTCTTTCCCTTTGACATTAGCATCAAGCAACGTAGTTGAGCTCATAGGTGTGTCCGTTCCATTTGCTTCATCCATTCCATACTTCTTCAATAGCTCTCAAGTACTTTGTTAGAGAGATGAAGATTCCATTCTTTCTTTGTTTGATTTGCAAATCGAGAAAGAAATTCAATTCTCCCATCATTGACATCTCAAACTCTCCCTGCATTATCTCAGAAAATTCCTTACACAGAGATTCATTAGTAGCACCGAAAACAATGTCATCAACATATATTTGAACAATTAAAATATCATCAGTTTTCGTTTTATAAAAAGTGTTGTGTCAACTTTTCCCCATACAAAACCTTGATCAATAAGAAATTTACTGAGCCTTTCGTACCATGCTCTAGGAGCTTGTTTTAAACCATATAAAGCCTTTTTGAGTTTGAAAACATGGTCAGGTTTAGTTACATCTTCAAAACCTGGAGGTTGTTCTACATATACTTCTTCCATGATGTAACCATTTAGAAATGCACTCTTTACATCCATTTTATAGAGTTTGAATCCTTTGATTCACGCAAAAGCTAAGAGTACACGTATAGCTTCCAATCTAGCCACTGGAGCATACGTTTCCTCATAATCAATCCCTTCTTCCTGATTATAGCCTTTGGTCACCAATCTTGTCTTGTTTTTGACAATAATTGCGGATTCATCGAGTTTGTTCTTGAATACCCATTTAGTGCAAATGATAGGATGATCTTTGGGTTGGGGTACCAAATCCCAAACTTGATTTCTTTCAAATTGATTTAGTTCTTCTTCCATTGCTATAACCCAATCATTGTCTGATAGGGCTTCATCAATGTTAGAAGGTTCAATCTCAGAAATGAATGCGAAAAAACTTACTTCATTGAAAGTTCTATTTCTAGTTTTGATCCCTTTATTCACATCTCTTATGACTTGATCTAAGGGATGACTTTTATTGTATTTCCAGGCTCTAGGTTGTCCTAGTGATTGCTCTTTTTCCTTGGTTTCATCAACTTCTGGAATAAAAGATTTAGAAATAGATTGACCATTTTCTTGATTTAAAACAATTTCCTATTCTTCATCTATAGTTTTGTCAGAGGATTCAAATTCATCAAATACAATATGAATTGATTCTTCAACAACACATGTTCTTTTATTGAAAACTCTATATGCTTTACTTCGATTAGAATATCCTAGGAAAATTCCTTCATCAGTTTTAGAATCAAATTTTCCCAAGTTATCTTTACCATTATTATGAATGAAAAACTTACAACCGAAGATATGTAGATGAGCAATGTTTGGCTTCCTTCTTTTGTACAGCTCATATGATGTCTTTCCAAGTTTTGTTCTAATATAGGCTCTATTTGAAATATAGTATGCTGTACTCATAGCATCAGCCCAGAAAACTTGAGACACGTTCTTTTCATTTAACATTGCTCTAGCCATTTCAGTGAGCACTCTATTCTTGCGTTCCATGACTCCATTTTGTTAAGGCGTCCTTGGAGCAGAGAAATTGGGATCAATGCCATTAGTATCACAATATTCTTCAAAGGCTTGATTTTCAAATTCTCCACCATGATCGGTCCTAATACCTGCAATGGACATACCTTTCTCATTTTGCACTTTCTTGGTAAAAACAATAAATTCTTCAAAGGTTTCATCCTTTGACGATAGAAAAATAACCCATGTAAATCTGGAGAAATCATCAACAATGACCAATGAATATAAGTTGCCACCAAGACTCTTTACTCTTGCTGGGCCAACTAAATCCATATGCAATAGTTGTAGTGGTCTATTTGTTGAAATCTCATTTTTCAATTTGAAAGATGATTTAGTTTGTTTACCCTTTTGACAAGCGTCACAAATCAAGTCATTTTTGAAAGTTACTTTGGGTAATCCAAGAACTAAATTCTTTTTGAGTAGTTTGCCTAATTGATGCATATTGACATGAGCCAATCTCTTATCCCATAGCCAACTTTCATCGGCATTACTCAGAAAACAATTTTCAGATTCATTTATACTAATATCTAGAGTATAACAATTACCTTCCCTTTTTGCTCTGAGCTTAGCCTTGATATTCTTCTTATCAAGTAGTAAGTCATTTTTGTTGATAATTAGACATTCCTCTGAGTCAAATATTACCCAGTTGTTTTTGTCTGCACTTTGACTCACACTCAGCAAGTTATGGCACCATCCTTCGACATAATATACATCTTTGACTTGTATGCCTTTGTCATTTTTTATTTCACCAATTACTGCTATCCTTCCGGTTTGATTTCCTCCAAATTTTACCTTTCCACCTTCTTTAGGTTGCAATTTGGTAAAGCTTTCGAAATCACCGGTCATATGTCTAGAGCATCCACTGTCTATGTACCATTTGTTGTTTTTGGATGCCTTGAGACACATCTACAATTAAATAAGACTAATTCTTAGGTACCTACTTCTTTTTGGGTCCTTTTGGGTTAGTACAGGAAATTTTTGAAACATATGATCCTTTAGGTACCCATTTGTAGGTTCCTATCGTTCCTTTCTTCTTATGAATGCATAAACAGGTATAATGGCCTTTTCTATTACAGTAATTACAAAATGCAAAAGGATTTGATATATGCACAGAGTGCTGGAAATAATTCAAATATGAATTACCTCCTACTTTCTTTCTGCCTTTCCTTCTATCTGATTTTGGATCATATCCAATTCTAGATCGGTCATTTACAAATCGTTGAGCTTTTAAAATAACATTTAGCATCTTACTTCCTTGTGTAAATTTTTCAAGAGTTTTTGTGAGATCAGTGTTTTTCTTTTTCAAAGAAGAACAATTTTCACAATCCTTTTCTGAACTTTCTTTAAGTTCAATTTCAAGAGCTTTGTTTTTCTTTTTGGAAACAACTAATTCTTTAACTACTTTGATGAATTTAGAATGTAAAGCATTATATTCAGAGAGTAATTCATCATAGGTAGGATCAAAATCATTTACCTCTTCTTCTGTTTCTTCTTGAGCAACGAGACATATATTGGCTACTTCTTCTTCATCACTTTCTTCATCAAAGGAACTATCACCCCATATAGCAGATACAAAGGCCTTCTTTTTGTTGATGAATTTGCCTTTTCTCTTTTCTTTGCTCTTTTAGTTCAGTTCTGGACATTCTGATTTGATATGTCCTGGTTTTCCACATTCATAGCAGATGATATGATCTTTGCTGCTAGTTCCTCCTTTCTGAAAGTGTTTGAATCCTTGACCTTTCTTGTAGAACTTTCTGAATCGTTTTATGATTAGGCCCATTTCATCATCGTCAAACTCCTCATCCTCATCTTGATTTTCTTCTTTTGCTTTTAGTGCTAGGCCTTTCTTTTTCTTGTCACCGATGTCATCTAGTTCTTGTTTGAACTTTAGTTTGCTTTCATATTCAGAAAGGCTTCCAAATAGAGAAGCAACTGATCTCATTGATTCTCCTTTTGCTTCTTCTATCGCAGTGACTTTGGCTTCCTACTCTTTAGAAAGAATATTCAAAATCTTTCGTACTTGGGTATGTTGATCATAAACTTTCCTAAGTACAGCAAGTTGATTAACAATATGAGTATATTTAAGTTCAAATTCAGATATTAATTCACCTGATTTCATTCAAAGTAGATCGAATTCAGTGACCAAGGTGTTTATCCGTTTCTCTTTTATTCCTGAAGTTCGTTCATGAGCGATTTCCAGAGCTTCCCACATTTGCTTTGCTGTTGGAAGTGTGCAAATTCTGAAGTATTCACTTTGACTCAAAGCACTTTGTAACATCAGAATTGCTTTGTTGTTGAGAGTGATAAGTTTCTTGTCATTCTCATCATATTCCGCTAGTGTCTTTGGAATTTTTTGAGAATCTACAGTCTTTGTAGGTTGATAGTTTCCACTTTCAATCACATCCCATAGCCTATATTTGGCAGCCATCACGAATACTCTGAACTTTGCTTTCCAGAAGGAAAAGTGTTCGCCATTAAAACCTGGTAGTCTAATGATGGATGCTCCATCGGGAAGAATTCCTTCACCCATGCTTGACATTGGATCCTTCTTAGGTTGTTAAACCTTAACAAGAAGACCTACACTCTGATACCAAATGTTAGAGCAAGCGTTTCACCCAAGAGGGTGGTGAATTGGGTGATACTAAAATTTCGTTGCAAATATAAACCTTGATGGTGAATACAAAGTAGTAAAGAGTAAGGAGAAATATCACTGAAGTGTACACCGGGAGTTCTACTGGTTCGGCCACAACCACTTTGACCTACGTCCAGTCCTCAGAGCTTCTCTGAGAGTTTCACTATAACTTCCAAGATTCAGTAGGTTCTTGGCAACTCAGTACAAGCAAGTTCCTTCGCCTGGATACTCACTCCCCCTTACAAGTTGTAATCCTATCCCAACTCAAGGTTCCACAACCTTAAGTTACCTCAATAACAAATATTGAGTTTGAATGAAATATCTCTCTCACAGAGTGAATAAGAATCACTGAAGTACAGAATTACAAGTATGTGTAAAACAAAGTAGTGAACTTGATAATACGTTCATGTGTGTGTGTTCTTGTTGTTCTTCTCTATTTGGATGTTCTATATATAGATGTGTTGGTAATGACCGTTGGAACATTTTCTTTTTGTCCGTTAGAGTGTGCGCAACCACTTTTGACTTTTCCAGTATTTGAAAAATATCCGTTTGCGGTAGGTGGCGGTAAGTAGTGTTTGAACGTTGCATTTGACTTTCCTTATTTGGTAAGATCTCTTCATTGTTTATCTGTAGATATGCTATGAATACTAATACAATGAAGGGTTAATCACATAGGAAACAAATCAATGAACGTTGGAATGATTTCTCAAATTCTGAACTTGCATACTCGAGTAGTTACTCGAGTATTCATTACAGTTTACTCGAGTACTTACTCGAGTATCATCGTGAAAGTAATGATAAACTGCAAGTTAATAAATGAACATTACATTACTCGGGTAGTGCATAGAGTAAACAAATTTTCAAACCTTGGAAATACCTGTTTACTCGGGTACTTACATGAGTATGGCACACTTTTCTTCATAGGTTACTCGAGTAGCAACTTGAGTAAACTCTCAAATAAACTTTAGGTTACTTGATGCTTCACTCCAATAATATTGGCAGCATTTCAAGGCCGAGAGCACTTCAAGTTTGATTACCTTGTTACTCGAATACCTACTCGAGTAAACATAAATTTTCTGCATAGCTTACTCAGGTAGTAACTTGAAGTTTTCTTCTGCATACTCAGGTAATGACTTGAAGTTTCCTTCTAAATAACTCTGCATACTTGAGAAGTGCCTTGAGTGAAGTGTGATAAAAACATTTCACGTTATTCGAGTATTACCTTCAAGTTTTGCTTACCACAGTGAGTTACTTGAGTAGCTCCTCGAGTAATATTGGCAGGATAGAAAATGCCGAGAGCAACATATTTCTTGAAACAGGGGACTCGAGTGCATACTCAAGTATCGTTGGCAGGCCGAGAGTAACTGGAAGTTTTTTGCATGGTTACTCGAGTAACTTTGGCAGGCCGAGAGCAACTCCAAGTGATTTACCTGGTTACTCGAGTAGCCACTCGAGTAACGTTGGCAAGCCGAGAGCAACTGGAAGTCATTTACCTTATTACTCGAGTGCTTACTTGAGTAACATTGGCAGCTTACTTGAAGGTTGGCTCTGATTACTTCAAGTTTCTGTCCATTACTCGAGTACTTACTCGAGTAAACTTTTAGAAAACTTGCTAGTAATGAAGTTTCTCAGCTTTTTCATTATTCCAATGTTTACTTCAAGTGATGATTTGCCCTGTTATTACTTTTTTCATACTTATTTGTTTATCAAATCTTTTTCATACCATCCTTTGTTATCATCAAAACATGAGAGATCTAACACTAAAGAGTATTAGGCTAGGAGCTCTACTTTCTTAATGATGTTGAGGTGAACCACCAACATACAGTAAGTGTATGCAATTCTGTATCGACATCTAAAAATAAAGATATCATGTTAGGGCATAAGAGAATGGGCCATCCTAATTTCCATTATCTATCCCGTATGTTCCCATCTCTTTATCCAAACACTAGCATTGATATGAGATGTGAGGTATGTGAATTAGCCAAACACCATACCTCATCGTACCCTAGAGCTCCATATACACCCTCCAAGCCTTTCGCTACCATCCGTAGTGATTTGTGCGGACCCTTTTCTATTTCAAATCATACTAAAATCAGATGGTTCATTTCCTTCATGGATGATCATTCTGGCCTTTGTTTAGTTTATCTCTTAAAAGGCAAGCTTGAGGCTCCCTCTGTGTTCATGAAATTTTTTCCCATTGATAAGTATATATTTTATAATTAAATAAGTGTATATTTTGATATATATTTGATTTAATTTATTAATATTTTATACTTATATAATTATCTTTTATATATTTTTTTTATCTTTTAATTAATTGTATGATAAATGGATATTTTCATATAAAATCTACTCATATTCTAATTTATTTTGTAGGAGATATTATAAGATTCAAGTGAGGACAAAATATTAATATAATATATCTATATTATATGATAATCGATAAGAAAAAAGAGATAAATCAAGATATTGTGATAGAGAAGCATGCAAGGAGGCAATATATACATATATATATATATATGCTAGGAGTAGCAAGAGAGATGTCTGTTCTATTTTCCTAGTTGGTGACAGCAAGGTAAGAACTTTAATGGAGGGAGATTAAAGTTTGGAGATGCAGAGACGACAACACAGATGAAAATTTGGCATTGAGCTTTTGTTTCTCCTTTCCTTTCTCTTATTTATTTTGTCTTTTGTTAGCTATTATTTTGGTCATGACAATGTTTCGTTTATATAACTAAACCCTTGATTTTGGATTATTTAGTTTGATTATGGATTAGTGGATGATAATTTTTGTCATTAATTGTTTTAATATTATATTTGTTGATTTAATTGTGTGTTTGATTATCCTGAAATAAGAGACATCTGATTTGGATTATTTTGGTGTTCTAAAGGAGCCTAGATGTAGGAAACTTAGACTAGACCTTCAATTGAATCGTGTAGGATTAGGTTTTCGGATTTAATTTGCTGGTAGGTTAGACATATACCTACTGGCCCTATATAGTCTCATTAGGCATGTACTCAAATTAGTCAAATTAAGTATTAATCGCCTAAGACTTTAGGGATTAACATAGTTGGAATGCCTTTTAGTGGATCAAAAGACACTCTTAGGTAAATAAGATACCTAGACTAGCAAATAAAACTTTAAATACAATTAAGGGGATAAATAAAGCACTAAGAAGTAATCAAAGCTATAATAATCCAAGTCACTGCTAAAGATCTATGTCAGGCAGGTAGGTTGGATCTAATCAAAGTAATGGCTTAGATTATTATAGATTTAGAATTACTCCAATTTGATGTCTACAAATTCAGTTATGATTTTTCAAAATTTGGACAGAAAATCTGCCAGAAATCCGAAAATAAAGAGAGAAGTAATGACAAACTTGTAATTTTGCCAAACAAGCATGAAATTAATTATTTTCCAATTAATTGAAGTTAATTTCAATTAATTAGGGGAAATAAAGGATAAATATATATTTGGAATATTTTGGTCAAATAAATATGAATTTATTGAAAATTTGAGCAAAAGTGCAAATTTGACCAAAATTGTGACTTAAAGTATATACATAACTTGAACAAGTTTTGAAGCTAATTGAAACAAAAGGGAAGGACCCCTAGGAATCTCCAACATGTAACATGAAGGAGGAAATATTAGTTATGTTAGAACCAGCTGACACCCAAGAGGGGGAGTGAATTGGGTTTAATATATAAGTTAAGAATTTTGAAAATCTTTTCACATCTTAGTGGAAGTAGTAAATATGAAAGTAATGAATCATAAATCACAGTTAGATATTTAAATGATATATGCGAGAAATATAAGATCTTAGGGAAGAGAATATGCAAACTGTGATTTGTCCTAGTTTGGCCCAATCCACGATGACCTACGTCCAGCCCCCAGGCTCTTCCTGAGATTTTCAATCCACTATCTTCCTCAAGTTTAACTGGGTACTTGAGAACCACTACAATCCCACAAGTTTAGTTGGGCAGTTGTGAAGCCTTCTACAAATCTCTCATTGGGTTACTCCCCCTTACACACTGTAAGATTACAACCTTGATGATGAAAGATTATAATCGATCTTCTCTCTCAGAAGTACATAAGATGAATACTGAAGCACAATATAATCAATCACTCTCTCAAAAACACATAATATAGAAAACAGATAAGAGCAAAGAGTGTTTAGGTCAAGATGGATAGCTTATGATATGAGCATGTTTGTGTCATTGTGTTCTCATTGATATTGCTCTTCATTGAATGTTCCCATATTTATAGATGAGTTGTGATAGCTATTGGAAGCATTTCAACTTGTTTGTTAGAGTGGCATAGCTTCGTTTTACCATTCTTCGATTTTGAAAAACTAGCCGTTGCGGTTGTGAACGCTCCACTTCCGTAAAGTCAACTCTTATCTCTTTGCATCATCTCTTCATTGTATTCCTGGAGAAATGTATTAAACACTAATACAATAAAGTGTTAGAGTGATTAGATGCAAGAACATTGAGTGACATAAACATTCCCATGATTTTTTAAAGCTTCAATACGTTGTTCTGTTCTCTTGGTCAACATTACTCGAGTGGTCACTCGAGTAAGCTTGGGTCATTACTCGAGTCATCCCGTGAGTAATCACGTTCAAAATCTAGCTAAGACTATATTCTCCTTTGCTTACATGATTACTCGAGTGATATCTGGAGTAATCCTTTCTTTTCATTTCATGTTAATCGAGTGCTCCCTCGAGTAACGTCACTCATTTCATGGCCAAGAGCTACTGGATGATTTCTTCTCTGATTACTCGAGTGATCCCTCAAGTAATGTCTCAAATAACTCTGCAGATTACTCGAGTGATCCCTTCGAGTAATCTTATGCAATTTTTGACAGAATTTTTTAGAACAATTTCGCACACATTACTCGAGTAGTCCCTCGAGTAAAGTTTCAAATAACTTTGCATATTACTCGAGTGATCCCTTCAAGTAATGTTTTCATTTTAACTCTAAACATGGCAAATAATATATCATCGGAAAGCTCTTGTCGTGTACATTCCAATGCAACAAGAATAAGCTCAAAACTCTTTGTATTCAGAAAGTTATGATCCAAAGAGTATCTACTATTCTTAGACAATCTCTGAAATCATGAGCAGCAACTTCTAGAATACATGGCTCTTAGGATATAACTTCAAATATGCCAAACTGACGCATTAGGAGTCTAGTTTCATATGCCACTAGTTTCATCTCAATCCGATGTATAGTTAAAGAGATATCACCAAAATACCGAACCTTTGTTTTGCCTCATGAAAAACAGAGTACATCAAAAATGTCATTACTCGAGGGAGCCCTCGAGTAATCATGGGTCATTACTTGAGTAAGCCCTTGAGTAATCACTTCCAAAATGAGGCAGTGCCATATTACTCGAGTGATTACTTGAGTAATCATCTCTGGAGTTAGCATAACTTCCGTATACGTCATTTTAACATCATATTGACCCATTCCAACTTCCAAGAGCTTGAATCTTGATATTCTCATTAGATCTTACAATTTCTTCTTTCTTCAATCTCTCTCTTCTTGTTTTTTCTCTTGATGATCATTCTTCATAGCCCAACTAGATATCTTCTTGAATTGATGATCAATCTTCATAACCCAATTAGATGTCTTCTTGGATATCTTAAATCTTCTTTCTTTGCTTGACTAAAATCATCTTCTTGAATATCTTCCTCTTGATAATCTTTCTTCATAACTTAACTAGATATCTTCTTGAATATCTTCACTCTTCTTCTTGCTCTTCCTTGACTAATCTACAAGATATAAAACATTAAATATAGTAGTTGGTCAAAGTAGAAGATTATGTACTCTTAATGCTTGACATCTATATTTGACCTCATCAAAACTAATCATATCTAAAATTCTCCCCCCTTTTGATGATGGCAAATCCTTTAAGGAAAATATGTATGAGTTATAAAAGTAAATTAAAAACAACATATTTTTTTGCCTTTCTCTCCCCTTATTTGACATTAGCAAAAAGTTTGAAGTATAAGGAAGGAATGCTTGTAGAGAAGTAAATATGAAATCAAATGAGAAATGTCATTCTCCCCATTAATCAAAATAAATGCACCAGGAAAACAAGTTTCTCTCCCCTATTTTGAAAGTAGTTTCATTTATAATTTGATGCAAATGAAAAAAGTTTTTCATGAAAATAAATTTGAAACAATTTGGAGAGATTTTCAAGAAAACTTTCATAATCTAGGCAAATTAAAGTCAAATATATAAAAAATATTCTCGCAATATAAAGAGAGGGTTTAGAAATGCTCATGTAGTTTTTGGAAAATGATGAAGCGCTCCATGAAGTCCGTTGCTTTATTCTTTGGCAATGCTGGTTCATGATGTTGTGTTCACCATACTTTTATTATCCAACTCTAATGTATATTCATGTTATTGCTAGGTTTCTTCAATTGAGTTGAGCTTCTGTTCAGCATGGTTAATGCTCATTTATATTGCCATATGTATTTATTGCTTTGAATGTTGTAGCTAATATATCTCCTTGATCGATTGTTAAAGCATATGTCCTCATAGTTGATATATGCTCCTTTTAGTGTGTTGAGGAATGATCTAATATAGACTAAATTCTCCTACTATAAGTAAAACACTCTTGCAAGGAGAATGGTTAGTGCAATCAAGTATCAAAAGTTTCCTTTCTATAAAATATATACAAATTAAGATCATGGAAAGAAGAATATAACAGTAGCTTATCATCAAAAACTAATCAAGAGATAAGGAATGCATATGAGTATGCTAGAATGATTTTCTACAAATAAAGGAGATGAACTTTTTAAGATATAAAACACGTATGAATGTGAAGCTCCCCCTTAATAAATATATGGCTTAAAAGAAAATCGTCATGAGCAATACAATTAATAACTCTCTTGGATTAGTAAAATTATTAGAAATTTTGTAGAGAGAATGATTGTTAAAGTATGAAGATTTGGAGAGAAATTAAGTTTTGAAAATAATGATGCTATTCAGGGTTTTAAGGCAGTAACCCTATATTACTTGATCATTACTCAAGTGTTCACTATGAGTGATGCAACTCAGAGAATTTGAATTAAAGAGAATACAATACCTTACTCGAGTCATAGTCCTTTGAAGTTCATTGATGCTTTATTGGCTAGTCACTATTTGTTGATGTGATCAGTATGGAGGGATTCTGAAGCATAATCTTTGTGATAACTTAAGAATACCAATATGAGCTCAGAACGAGGCCTTGATCAAATCACAGACTATTCTAATCTTGTCATTCACATAAGTGATGAACTTAACATTGTTTGTAGCAAGCTCTGTGTGATTTTTGAGCTCCTTTCTCAGATGGCCTTGGACAGATGGACCAAAGAATGCAGAACTAGGGGGATCATCTCTAGCAAAGTGTTGTCTCTCATTTATTCTTTAACTCTCTGCTCTCATCCTCTATGCCTCTTGTGTTAACTTGGAGTGAGATTCATACTTACTTGGGGTAATTGAGAATTACTTGAAGGTCTACTTGAAGTAATTGTAGATTACTTGAAGTAATTTCATATTACTTGGAGTAAGTCCTGTATAAGTATATATATACCTCTTTTCCTCTGATAGACATGATCTTTCTAGTATTCCTCTCCCCCTTGCTTATAATATAGGACATTGTGTGGTAATTCTTCTAGATGAATTAAGTGAAGTTAGTGGCCTTATTCGCTATAGTTCTAGTATAGGTATAGCAGATAATTCAGTGAAGATTGCACATAGAGCTACGATTGTTAGTTGAGAATCCTCATAGGCTCACCTAGCTCGATGATTCTGCACATATCAGTGTCTTCCTTTGAACATCTCTGTTGACTTCATATCATAGTAGAAATGTCTAATCACCTTGGAACGATAAGGAGGGTTTGTAGGCAACAAAGATCCATATTGACTAGGCTTGTTCTTGGCCTTGAGCTGCTTTGAGATGAATCTCATCTAGGTTCACTTAAGAGATTTTCTTCCTCTTCCTCTTTCTCTAGTTGCACCACTAGCTAGTTACTTGCTAATGATGGGGTGTCACTCGATTGATTACTTGAGTGATACAATATATTTAGCTTCTGCTCACACTGCAACAATGCCAGTCATGCCTCCTCTATTATCCTATGATCTTTGTATCCAAAAGTAGAGCATTTTGATCAATTCCTGCAAAAGTATAAGTATATGCTCTTTAGTACCCAACTTTCTCTTAGGTCCATACAGTAGTAGACATTATAACTCTTATGCTTTTATACAATTGAATCATATAATATTTGAGCAAAGAGTATAATAATCAACAAAGACCAAAATATAATGTTACCCAATTAAATAAATTCAAGCAATTGAATCATAAAGGATAATGAACCGAGAATGATGATTTTCAAAGATCAATGACAATTTATAAATACACTTTATAAAAAATATGCCATTGATAAGATTTTCATGCAATTCAGGATCAAAAGAATAGAGAATCTATCCATGATGGCCAACTTTTATGAAAGGATAAATCATGAGTGAAATCAAGTTTTCCAAGAATGATAATGAGATAAGCAAATTGTTTTAAATCTCAGATGTAGTTTCAAATCATAACAATGCATTATAAAATTGAGATTTTGAATATATGCAAAACTCATTTTTGAAACATGTTTATAATCTATGTTCATGTTGAAAATGGTGGAAATCAACAATTTAAATATACATATACCATAAAGCTTCTCTTTGAGAGAACAACTAAGATAACATGTTAGCCATTGGAGTTTAACATGTTTGAGAATTTTCCAAAGAGCAAAAGTCATATGGAAAATGAATTAGCCAAGAAGACTTAGCTTCATGGATATATATAAACACAATGACTTTGCTATTGACCATGAGAAAATCTTGACTCTTAAAGGTGTCTTGAATAATAGGAATATTTATCTCAAAGATTTGAATACAATACGCTAGTTTCTCGAACACATATGATATCAATGGTTCATGTATTTGAGCAACAAAATGAGTGCAAGTGAATTATGAATAATTAAGTACATACTCATTAGTCAAAATGACTAGAGAACTAGAATATTATCCTAGTAAGTTATTCCACTATAATGGTTAATGCATTAAGATTCAATGCACTAATGAACATTCATAATACTTGAAATAACATGGCCAACCAAGGATTTATGCAATAGGCATAAGGCCTTCACATATTGAATTCTTTTCTAGGAAATACACTTGAAGCTCATATAGATAATTAACGTGTAAGACATAAGGTCTAACTTGTTAGAAAATAATGGTTGAAGAGTTCAAGCAGTAACATGTTTAAAATCAATAAATAATATGTGAATGATAGGGAAAACTCTGGTGGATGGATGGATTTGAAACATTTTTGACTTTCAGTATACATAAATATTAACTTCCAATTTTGAAACCAATTTAAATGCAAACAAGATATGAATAATTTACAAATAATGTGTATGCATTTTTATAAACAAGATGAATTGGAATCTAAGTACATTTTTGAAATGTGCATTTTGAAACTCAAAAACATAGAAAGATTATGTGCATTTGGAATATACAGGCAGTGCCTACGGGTATACTGATATACCCAGTCGAGGACTAAGGTACGAAATGTGTAGGGATTGCAACTATAGTTGGCTCTGAACACATTTCCTATTGAACTGAATTTTGTGTTAATATAATATTGCGTTATCTGGTATTTGGCATTTGGCATATTTATTTATTGCATCTTCTATGAATGATTATATGTTACTACTGGGATTCCTTGGAATCTCACCCCTTTTTATAAACAAAAATGTGCCAGTGAGAACTAGCGTATCCAAGGGCAAGGGTGCAGACTTGGGGAATTGACAGACACAGATCTTGAGGCGAGGATGAGTGGTTATATGTAGTTATATTTGAATATTTTGGGTAAAATTGGAAATATTATTGAATTTTACCTTGTTGATTCCTGTATGTAAATAAATACTTTTATTAGTATATTTGTACTTTTTTTATGTCTATGGAATTAGTCTTTATCACTCTTTGCATATTGAAATGGAAACAGGTGTTTACAAGTGTATCCTGTGTTTGATTGCATGCTACATACTGTGTACAGAATGAATGATGAATGCTGAATACTATTTGAGATCTGTGATGAGAATATAGTGATTGAGTTGCATGCTCAATGAGCTTGCAGATGAAAGAGACAGCTTGAATGTGATCACTATGTTGAATGGCTTGTGAGCCTACGCATGCAAAAAGGGATAGATTGAGTGATAAGAAATTAATCCCCAAGTTATAGACGCTCAAATTTTGAGGACGAAATTTATTGAACGGCGGGAGAAATGTAATATCCTAAATTTTGGGATTTAGAGGCTCGAGAATAAGCCTGAATCAAGTGGATTGCTAAACCCCAGTTTAGCAAGAGTCATAGGAATGAGGATTTGCTACCAGTGAAAATGTACTATGAGGTAGTGACATTCTTATATGGTTTTAAATGATCAAATGATGTCCAAAAATTGTGAAATTTTACAGGATGAAAGTAGACATCCTGAGATTTAATTTGATAGGTAATGGGTAATTTTGAAGCTGTACACAAAGAGTTATGAATTTCTGAATTTTACCCAGTGAAACTGGAAAGTTTCTGGAACAGCATCCAAAGATTTGAATTCTGGGAATGTTGAGCTTCCAATTGGCTAAGAGCTATATTTTTCCTTGAAATAATACTCAATAAGGGTTTTATAGCCTTTTGAATTACTCCAATTGAGGTTCTACAAATAAAGTTGTGATTTTTCAAAGTTTGGGTAGAAAATTTGCCAGAATTACCAATTATTCTGAAAATGGAAAAAAAATGTTATGGCAACCTTGTAATTATGGGATAAAACACATTAGCATATTTTTCTTTTCTAATGGACCATATGGCATGAACATGGGCTGATTAGGTGAAGAGAATTGGTTCAATATCAAATGGGAATTATGACAAGAAGTTTGGAAGGGATAAGGTCAAAGTTTAAAGGTGTCATAAATTCTATTTTATGATAATATTAATTAAAGGAAAAAGGTGTAGATATTTTCATGAAGCCTTGCTTCATCTTTCTCATTCCCATTTTCATGCCCAAAACAAGAAAGAGAGAGAGTGTGTGAGCTTAAAGGTTTTAGAGAGAAGGAAGAGAGGAATAACAAGGTATGCTTGATTTTTCTTGTCATTTAGCTTCTAGTTTGTGTAATTCCTTCTCTAAGCTACTCTGCTCCATGGATTTATGTGTTTATCAAGCAAAACACTAAGGTTTGAAGAGGAAGAGGGTTCGGCTAGAAAGAGAAAGAAGGAGAAAGCAAAGGTAACATAAAAACCCTCAAATCTTCTGTGTTATTATTGTTGTGGTTGAATTTGTTGGTGGATTTGCAGTAGTTTGCTTGGATTTGCAGGTTTGGGAAGTGATAACCCTAAGGGGTTTTGCTTCCCAAATTTCCTCAAATCTTATGTGTTAAGTGTTTAAATGGTTAATCAAGTGATTAGGAGTGAAAAGGAGTAAGCTTTTGGTGTTAGAAACTAAAAACCAAAATTTTCCCTTTTCATGACCTAAATTTCAGCCAAGAGAGAAACAGGGGATATGAGCTTGATTTTCAACAATTTGATGTTTCCATTGTGTTCAGGAGGGAAAATCAGGTAGGGTTTATGTTGAACATTTTTTCAGAAAAGCCTTAGAAAGTGAAATGACCCAAATACCTCTAAAACCCTAAATAAGGGCTGCCAAGGGCGAAACTGTTATTTGGTAGTGATTTTACAAAAATTGAGGTCACAAATGGATTCGTTGGGCTAAAATATATCTAAATAACCCGGGTCAAAATTTTAGGAAAAGTACAGTCGGACCGGGTACAAAGAGGCTGGATTGGGTCCCCAAGGGCATTTTGGTAATATTTTAGTTTAGACTAATATAACCAACAAAAAAACTTTGGAAGTATCTAAAATAGTACATGAATGGATTTTCACCTAATCCTTGTACATTTGGAATTTTAGGACCGAATTAAGAGCCCGAGCCGTTGGCACTAATTTTGAGGAACACTTTACAAGTTAAAAAGGATTTAAGGTAGTAACTCTATCCTTCATACACAGTGATAAAGGTAGTAACTTTACAATTTTGAATGTTTTTATGCTTTGTATATGCCATCTTCTGTAATATGTATGATACACAGTGCCTACAGGTATACTGATAAATAGTGCTTACGGGTACACTAATATGCCCAGTCGAGGATTGAGGTATGGAATGTGTAGAGGTTGCAACAATGGTTGACTTTGAACACATTTCCAACTGAATTGAGTTATATGTTAGTGTAATATTGCATTATTTGGTATTCGGCATATATATTTAGTTATCTTATCTTCTATGAATGATTACCTATTACTACTGAGATTCGTTTGAATCTCATCCTTTTCAAATAAATAAATATTCTAGGGAAGCTAGTGGCTCCAATGGCAAAACAGTAAATACAAGCAATTGAAGGGTTCAAATTTTGAGGTCAGAGCTGTTTGGTTATATGTACTCTATTTTTGAATATTTTGGATAATTTGTATATATTATCAAACCCTATAGGGAAAAAATCAAGTACATTGTATTAATTTATTAGTATATTTACGCTATTCCTGTGTTGCTCATCGAACTGTGTACAAGCACTATGAAAAATGTGAAAATAAGATAAAGGTGTGACAGCCAACATATTATATAACTCAAGAATTATGATGTGCTATATGTTCTCAAAGAAAATTGATTATGAGAGTATCATTGTTTATGATTTGGATTAGATCTCCAAATTTCTAGAAATAAATCAAACTAAAATATACAGGCACATTCAAATAGCATGTAAACTTATAAATGCTCAATAATTTTGATAGATGCATCTATAAGATAGTTACATGTGATATTGCTATTGGTTTGCAACCTGGAGTTTGCAGTAATGTTTGAATAACTTATTAAGTTAAGCACAATTTCTAGATTATATGATTCATTCATTGAAGCCTCCATAACATAGCTAGATTAATACTTACGAGAACAAAATTTTTATTTCAACACTTATACTAGCCAACCAAATTCTCCCAATAAAATTGGCTTTTGGTCAGGAGCTAGGTATATTCCATATTAAAAAGTTTAAATGTGCATTCCTATTGATCCACCACAAGGCACATAGATGGATTTTCAAAAGGAAATTAAGATAAATGTTGGGTAACAACCTCCTTCTTGTTTCTCCCTAAATAAAACAAAAGGATGTTTCTAATGGAAACAAATTGATTTAGGAGACTTGTACTACATTATTAGTTGATTGTCATTTGACATAGTTTTGCTAACATAAGTGGGAGAAATTGAATAGTTGGAAAAGAGAACAAAGGAAATGCATTATTACTATCAAGTATACATCCTCGAATATAGCAATATGAACCAAAAGTTCATTAGGTTTTGCATTCATGAAATATTGCATAAAATTTGCTAGATGCAAATACATAAACCCTAAATAGGAATATTGTAGATGAAAATGCTCTAATCAGCAAAAATGAAACTGAGATATGCCCGAAGTATGAAAGAATAATCAGCTCCAAAAGAAAAGAGAAAGGAGCAAATAATCAAGATGATTATATTAAGGAGGCATATACTCTAGAAGAGGTCAAGACATAACTAATTGCAAAAACCTCAAAAGAGGTTCAGGTACCTGAAAGTAATAAAGAGATCTCAATGAATTATGTCACAACATGAAAAATGGAACTAAAGAGATAAAGTGGTCAACAACAGTTTTAGTAACAATATCACGTGATCAAATGAGGATCTTATACTTAAATATGTTGGTAGAAAAAAAAAGGTGATTGACCAACTAAAAAAAGGGGTAGATTCAATGAAAAATGTTCTTTCAATATGTGAGATTTATGGACCTGCAATCCAAAACATTTGTAATATAAATTTATTTGTGATATATGAATATTCATGCGAAAATGAATATTTTCACAAGGTCTAATGATGATTATGATGAGGTACAATATTTGGCAGTGGATAAAATAATTGTTGCATATATTATTAGTCTAGCAGTATATGCAAACAAAATAATGTGTCCATTAGATATCATTATACATGGCATATGCATATGGATAGTGAATATTACATGAAAATTCTTGAAAGGATCCAAAATATTGGAAACATGTCTAAGAAAAGTATTCAGTGCCTAAAATGTTACATGGATTAAAATGATTTGAGCATATATATAATTGATTGAAAGATATAGTAAAAAACGAATAATTTTACATATCAAGTTGTTTGAAACCTTCATGATTTCAAAATCATATATTTTTGCTATGATGATGTTGTTTGAAAAAATTTATTGAATTTAATGGTCTATAAGTATCACATATTTATGAATATTTACATCATGCTAATATTGTAGTTATTATGTTCTTTCTAGTAAAATCAAGATGCTGCAGGTACACTATAAATACTATGAAACAAAGATTTAGTGTGATGGTTCTATGAAACTATTCTATAATTATATTTTGCTCATAACAAATTGAACATGAAGATAGGAGATATACCATTGTGATTTTGAGGATAATTTTCTTTTATTATTTCCACAATGCATAGAGGCAAGTGGAGAATATATTGATATTTAACATATCTAGAAGATACGGTAGATATTATGTTTCGGCATATGATTTGATGACAATGCATTATGCATAGTTTAGTTAAAAAGGACATCAATTGCTTAAAAAATCATTCATGACAGTTGCAATTGAGAAATTAGTATATTGTCTTGAGATATGACAATTTAATCACAATAAGTGATGTTGCTATCAGGAGGATTAAATATCATGTTGTACTCTTTTACTTAACCAAGGTTTTGTCCCACTGGGTTTTCCTGGTAAGGTTTTTAATGAGGCAACTTCAATATGTATTGTGTACTCTTTTTCCTTCACTGGGTTTTTGTCCCATTTGGTTTTTCCTAGTAAGGTTTTAATGTGGCGCAATATTTGTTCATGGACATTCAAGGGGGAGTGTTGTAAATATTATATGATGTGGATGTCTATAAACTATCCAACGCTTGACCTTTCATATGTCCTTCACTCCATAACCTCTCACTCTTAGGATTCCATATGTGTTCAATGCTATAAACCTATAACTCCCCCAATGAATGGTTTGTCGGAGTTTCTTAAGATTAATACCATTATGTTCATCTTTATTTCTTTATAACCATATGTACAGAATTCAACGGTTAAAGGTCTATAAATAGAAGCCATCTTGACAGCAAATTGAAGATTCAACGATGGCACTAAGCAATCAAGCAACTCAATCAAACTAAGCAATGACTCAATGCTATGCAATGATATGTATGCAAAACAAGAAGAACATATATACAAAAAATCTTTGTGTGAATTTTCTAGAAAATATTTCTATGCAAACAAAAACAAAATGGTAAGAAAATTAAACTATGCACAAACTAAGACTTAAATGTCTGCATACTCATATTCCTTCTCTACAGATAGATGCTAGGAACGTTTATGGAGCCCCAAGCTTCATCAGTATCATCATCAAAACCAACTTTGCCACTCAAAGTCAAGGAGGAAAAGTTTGTATAGATTATGAGAATACATCATAATCTTAGTTAATTATATTCATGAAAAATCTATATAATATTTAGTCTTAGTTAATCATTAGTCTTAATTAACTAAGACTCATGAACACAAACTAAAACTCTTCCTTCTCACAGAATCATCATTTTCTCTCTGGTCCAGTTTTGCTTTCTCATATTCCAATCTATCTAATGCCTGCTTCTTCTAAAACTCAAAAGAAGGATACTAGACTCAAAAGACTCCTAACATTGGATGACTTCATTAAGGTTTGTGCATTTGAGTATGTGATTCCAATAACAAAATCTAATACACATATTGGGAGGAAACGAAAACTAGAAACAAAATAGAGCATAACTAAAGTACTCTTGGATACTAAAAGAAAACCAGAAATCAATGTTATTCTAACAGAAAAAAAATCTTATCAATATTAGAACCAAATAACGTAACAAAGCATCACAAAAGAACTCTTCAAAATGAAAACCAGAACCTAGTGTTATTCTTATAGAATGAAACAGAAAACATGTTATAATTCAAGAAACGAAACAAAACAACATGAGAAGTACTCTTGGAAACAAATACTGTGTGCAATCCTATGTGCAACAGATACTCACCAGTGCCCTATGACCTTGCAATTTGGAGAAAAATCGAGACCCATGACAAAATAGCACTACTACAAAAAAGGGGTTTAGTGGCGCAGCTCTTATGACACTTTTTAAAAAAGCGCCAAAGATAATTATTTATTTAAAATTATTTTGATGCTTTGGCGCTTACAATTATAACCATCATAGTAGACGTTAACCTTATATGACGCTTTCATGTACAAGCGCCAAACAATATCTTCAATTTGTTTAAAAAAAAAACAATAAGAAGCTTTGGCGCTTTATGTGGAAGTGCCAAAGCTTCTTATATTTTCAAACAAATAAAAAATAAAAATATAATAGGAAGCTTTGGCGCTTCATAAGGAAGCGCCAAAGGTTCCTATATATATTTTTAAAATATATATATATATATATATATAAGAAGCTTTGGCGCTTTATGTGGAAGCGCCAAAGCTTCTTATATTTTCAAAAAAAATAAAAAATAAAAATATAATAGGAAGCTTTGGCGCTTCCTCAGGAAGCGCCAAAGCTTCCTATATATTTTTTAAAAAAAAAAATTGATCCACGCTGGTTTCATATATGACATAGTAAAGGAAACTAATACTTAAGAGTACATGTTTCCTATCAAAATCAGTTTAATGTGTTTAGCTTTTCTTAATATATTATTTATTCTATAATAATTCTTATTATTATAAAACTAAAATAATTCTTATTTATTCTATATTCTTATTATTATTATTATTTATTCTATAATTTTATTATTACAAATTTAACTTGTAAACATGCACTTCCTAAAGAAGCTTATATAAAACTAAAATAAAAAGAGAAATATTATAATAGGAAGCTTTGACGCTTTCTAAGGAAACGCCAAAGCTTCTTATAGGAAGCTTTAGCGCTTCCTAAAGAAGCGCCAAAGCTTCTTATGTATTTTTTTTTTTTTTAAAAAGGTTCAGTAAGCTTCTTCGATTGTGTGTATATCTAGCTATAAAGTAATTTTAAATTAAGTGTTTTTTTCACTTGGGTCATTATATTATTATACATTTATCATTGTTAAAGGTTTAATAGTTACAATCAACGTAAAGTTATATGATATGTTTGTCATACTTTTTGCTCTTTCTTTTTATAGATCCAAATTATCTGCTTGAATATATTGTTGTCACTAATATTAACTTACACTTATAATGAAGCGTAAAACTGAGTGAGCTCCATGAAGTTCATCAAATTTTTTTATAATGAAGCGTAAAAGTAGTATATACTTGACCATTGTTAGAAAAAGAATCAACACATAAAATATAGTTAAACTAACCAATTACATAAACACAGTGCCAAAAGTTCATATTGAAAAAATAAAAAATAAAAAATAAAAAACACAATAGAAGCTTTGGCGCTTCCTAAAGAAGCGCCAAAGCTTCCATGTTTTTTTTTTTAATTTTATTTTGAAAATGGGAAGCAATGGCATTCTTTTATGAAGCGCCAAAGCTTCTCCTGTTTACAAAATTTAAAAACCCCGCCATTGACATCCCGCCATTATCACTCTCCCTCTTGTCACTTCCCATAACTTTGATCCATTACTCTCTCACTTTATTGGTCTACTAGCTTTTCTTATTCGTTATCCTCATTCCTTCCTCTCTTTGATGGCAGCAAGTAGAAGTAGGAGATCCCTAGCTTGTAAGCATTGTTTTTTTTAACATTTGATCCATGTTTTCTTTTTTTTTTTCTTTTTGGTTAAAATTTGCAATGACTCTTATATGTTTGCTCATATTTTTTATTTTTTAAGTATTGATTTGAAGTTTCAACTTTATCAACTTAATAATATTGTAGTAATTTTGTTGTAATACAAATCATTGTAGTTAATGTTTTGTATTTTTTTACCATTGTATTGTGATTTGTTTGTTTTATCAAGAAAATAAAATAATTAAAAAAAATGATCATCATCATTTTATATTGTAATTTACCTACTAGATGAAATGTATAGTCATTTACTTGCTAAAAAATTATATATGATTATTAGGCATTTATTTTTACATTACACCGTAAAGAAAAAAAATATTTAAAAAAATTATTAAAAAAAAATTAAATATGCAAAGGAGTTGCCTCCTTTAGCGTTTGTATTAGAAACACCAAAGGAGGCAAGCCTCCTTTGGCGTTTCTAATACAAACGCCAAAGGAGGCAATATTTGCCTCCTTTGGCGTTTGTATTAGAAACGCCAAAGGAGGCAATGCCTCCTTTGGCATTTCTAATTCAAACGCCAAAGGAAGTGTGTTCACCTCCTTTGGCGTTTCTGATATAAACGCCAAAGGAGGTGTTATAAACGCGAAAGGAGGGTACCTCATTCTTTGGCGTTTTTTTAGATTGAAAAGAGCCATAGGTATTTTTAATGGCGTCAAAAGCAACAAACGCTAAAATATGTTTTAAAATAAGCGCCATTGTACTAGTTTTTTGTAGTAGTGTAGAGAAGACGTACTTTAGATTGAATGAGTTTGTGATAAAGACTCCCACAACAATCTAGAAGCTCTATCTAGAAGTCGCAACACAACAGCGATGAAGGGAAGTTACGAAGTTAGTTGAGCTGGATCGAAATTCATATAGAGAAGTCATGAATTTGAAGTTAGTAGACCGTTTTTGTTGAAGGAATTAGGGCGTCTAATGGATTTGGAACCAACTTCATAGAGAAGCCGCGAATTCTTTGCTTTCTTTGAATAAATTAGGGCGTCGGTGGAAACTGACGCCATAGAGAAGCCATGAATTGTTTTCTGTGAAAAAAGTAGGGCGTGAATTGCAATTCCTTTATGCGAATGAGAATGAATTGTGTGAAATGCTTTCTTGGCATCAGGGGGAGTAGGACTGATGCTATATATCCCTTTTTTTAAAAAACTTAACATATTTATTTTTTTGTTTGGAAATAAAATTAACATATTTCTAAGACTTCATTAGAGCCATGTAGGTGATAATTAAGGCCTTGAATTTTTATTAGACACAACGCTATAACTAAGATCCGTAAATAAATTATAAATTATGGGTCAAGTTCCACCAATAAATAATCCATCATTCAATTTTTTTTATTTTATAATTAAGTAGATTCAGTTCCTAAGCTATAAATGGCACACTTCAAAAAAGTCATTCAAAATATAACTATAATATAATTATATTTTGGGAAAAATTATTTTTAAACATGTATTTATAGTATTAATTACAATTATGACATGTTATATTTCAAATTTATTTATTTCACAATTAAATCCCAAAACATCATATTAATTATGGCTTATAGTGCTTACTAAAATGATTCCATAATTATTATTGTTATAGCATCTTAATTATGACATCAATTGAATATACATTCGATGTCATATTATACATTACGGTGTCAGTTACACTTAAAATAGAAGCTAAATTTGTGTCACATGCATTATCACTTCCGTTCTTCAAGTAACTGATGCCGTATTGTATATTATGGTAATACGGCATCAGTTACACATAAAATAGAAGCGAAATTACATCACATGAATTATCACTTCTGTTCTTCAAGTAATTGATGCAAAATCATGTAGTTAAATTAGCTTTTTGCACTAGTGCGTGAACCACATCAAGCTGGGATCAAGAGCATAGAATGCACATGATGGTGCACGTCCCAATTTTTTATTTTATACAAAAACGATTTAGCGTAGTTAGGTTTTGAAAGCTTGCCAAAATTAAGACATACTTCTAGATTTATAGAATGGTTATAAAGATATTTATATATTGCACCCTAACAAGATTTTCACATTGATAGTGAGATTTGAACTCACAACTTTGTGATTTATTAGCCGAATTCTTATAAACTGGATCAATATTTATTGTCTGTCTATCCAATATTTATGCTACTTGTCAAAGATAGAAGTGTCCCATTTTAGAATCTCTTTTTTTTTTTCTGTTCTCAAATTACAAAAATTTATTATTGACATATTTTAAATATATTTCTAGAAATATTGATGAATTTTGGCAGGAGTGCACAATCAAAAAATTAAAGTGGCAAAATATCAAAATTTACGCTCCCCACATACAATTTTCACTAAAGTTAGGGCTGCATTAACTGTCCAAATAGTTAACTTGAATTTTAATGATGCAGTAACAAATTTATTTATTGTCACAGTATCGTGTTACTTATACAATTTTTATGTGTAACAACTAATTAAAAATAACATAAATAATATTAAACTTGGAATTGTGTAATAACATCTCAAGAAAAAACTAGGTGAAATGACCGATAAACTCCAAAAGATAAATTTAACAACCAGTAAGGTATCCAAAAAAATCTTTGGTAAAAGATTTGAAACAAATATTAATTTAGACAATTGTAAATAATCTAATATTTGATCTTAGTTCCAAATCAAGAATTTATAATTTATATCTCAGTGACTCAGTCCCATTTCTTTGAATTTAAGATTCCATATTTATAACTGTTTGAACCAATATTTTCAACTAATTTTTTAGCGAAAAATTTTGAAACCTAACTTATGAGTCTTGGGACCAACCAACCTAATTTTTTCTGTTATCTAACATTATATTTATATTTTAAAACAGTGTCATTTCTCCAAAAATTAGACTCTGTCATCTGAAGGGAATAAAGGGTTGGCGCTACTGTGCTAGATTAATTCCATAAATTTTAAACTGATAGGAAATAAAATTAATTTTTTTTTCTTAAAGTTTTAAATTTCTGGGACTTAAATAATGGGAAATTAATTATGCCTTTGTGAATACTAATTCTCAGATTATCCATTCTACCCTGGATCTAGAGAACACAGTTATAAGAGTCTGGATATAACAAAAATGAGCATTTTAAAATTTCTGTCGTACATGTTTTAAATCAACATAATATAAGGAATTGTTTTTAATCAAACTCATTTTTTTTGGCATGACAAGCTGGCAAATTTAATTTGTTTTAAATAAATTTCATCTCTGATTTTAGTGACAGTAGTTCTCTCTATATATATGGAACAATGCTATACAACAACCACAATCCGAACGCTTTACATCGATCACCTTATAGTGGCCAATGTATTCTCTTGTTACTAATTTGCTCATCCTTTTTTTGGTTTGGTATGCTTCAGTTTGTCCCACTTCTAGTGTGCCTTATCAGTATTCGAAGTCGAATCTAGATCTAGACTAGTTCACTTCTGAAAAAGAAGTCTTCCATCGTTTCCAAATGTGGAAGAAGGAGAATCTACGAGAATACCAAATCCTAGAAGAGGAGGCAGCTAGATTTCAGATTTTCAAAACTAATTTGAATAAATTTTCAGATGAGTTACGAAGAGTTCAGCAAAATCTATTTACATGAGATCGAGAAACCCATAAGGGAAGGTAACTGCAGCAAAATGATTTTGAACGATGCATCCTGTCCAAATGCACCCGCTTCTTGGGATTGAACGACCAAAGGATCCGTAACTTATGTGAACGACCAGCGTTGATGTGGTAAGTTTAAATTTCTTGTTTGTTTATTATAACCTATAGCATATAACAAATAAGCATAATATCGAATCAAATTTATTTTAATAGGTTGTTGTTGGGCGTTTAATAAGAGCTAAATATTTGTATATCTTTTGGTGATTAACCTTAGGCTTTTGTGGGATTTGATTAACTAATTTTGGCATAATTAGGTATGAATGTGAGATTTGAGTGCAAAGGTAATTTGAGAATTAAACAAACATGACAGTCTAGAGGTCCAGAGGGGTTGATTTTTGAATCATGAGTTGATAGACTCTTTGGTCCAACGGTGATGAAGAAGCTAACCTGAGTCCTTGAGCAACTAGGGGAGTTCTTTGTATATTAATTTCTTCTTCTACTCTATGTATATGCAGATTATGATTCTATGTTGCTACAGTTCATGATTTGTGTGTTACGAGTGTAAATGGTCTATTAGAACGTGCAAGTGTACATTGTCATCAACAAGGAGTATGGAAGTGAGTAGAGTATCGTTCCCTCGAGGATTGATCACTAAGTACCAAAATGAGTAATTTTAACTCTATTTATTCGATTGATTAGTTGGTGATTGAGAGTACGAAATAAAAGATAAGTAAATATGAATGCAAATGATATGAAACAACTATTGAGAAAAAGTCATAGGGGTCAGATTTTATTTAACAAATTTCGGATTGAATCACTTATCTATTCTAGCTCAATTTATTCCACATGATTGATAGTCGAGTTTTCCTAATTTAGTTACTAGCTTCTTCCAAGGTCAAGCAATTCTGTAATTAATTGCTAATCCAATATTCCTATATGAATTTAAGCAATTAATTATGCATTAAGTTTATGAAACTCAGTAAGACTACACAATTCATATGAATATATTCCTATTTCATATTCAAGTCATGGTTTTATTTATGAGATCTACACAATCTCTCAATTATTTATGAGTCATCCTCCCAATCTCTCAAGTATTTGAAAATGAATAAACTAAATTAGTAATTATAAGTCATCCTCCCAATCTCTCAAGTATTTAAGGGTAAGTGTTTCGCTCAAATTCAACCGAAAAAATTGCACTACTATAGGCTTGCTAAAAATCTCAATCTCCACTGCCTAATTCACACGCATGATTCAAATCAAAAGGACTTATTAAGGGTTATAATGGGGTTAAGGTAAAAGGAATGTAAAACATGATATGAAGGGCTAAATATAAAAATTAATAAAACAATTGAAACATGGGCTAGCTTTTGAATAAATCTATTTCAACACAACAACCCACAATTCGAATACTCAAAAATTTCTTTCATCTTTTTTTTTTCTTGCAACTTTAAAGTTGATGATATATACACCCCCACACTTGTCACAAGCCCATTTCACAAAAATTTCAAATGCTCTACTAATCTTCCAAATTAGGTAAAAGCACTTGATATATTGTAAAAGCATATGTTAATGGGTTGAGAACAAAGAAACGGTCAATGAGGCTCAAAGGGGCTTATCAACAATATAATTGCAAGGTTGGCTATTTGGCTCTAGATAAATAAAATGAATGCCTTTATCATTTTTTAATATGCATGTGAGATGTAATTTCAACCAGATTTAGAGCAAGTTATAGAGTGACAATTTAATAGGTGAATATCACACACAAGAGAAATAATCATTTTAGGCTCAAAAGCTCACAGTTAGGGGCTTTTAGACTCTGCTTATTCAATCTCAAAATTTATCACCAATTGTAACAACCAGTTGTTCATTCATGCTATGAAATCTCTAAATTCACATGGTCTATGCTCAAAAACTTATATACTTCTTAAGATCATTACAAAGCACTTAAACAGGATGATTTTTTTTTTTTTTTACTTTTACTCTTTTTAAAAAAAAAAAAGTAACAAAACCATGCAACTAATAAAATGCATCTTAGCAGTTAAGAATAACTCCTTACTCTACCATTTTTTCCACACCTCATACATCTAATGGTTTTAGTAACTAAAAAAAAATTTCTCCTCCCTCAATCTAAATTAGACATTGTCCCCAATGTCTTCTAGAGCTTAGAGAAAGCTTTTTTTAAACATAAACACAAAATAAAGTAAAACCAAGAGATTAAGAAAAGTTACAGCTGAAGAGTGGTGCATGGGTTCTACTTCTGACTACTATCTAAAGATTGGCCACCTATTTGCTTGACTAGTAGATCTAGTTTAGGTTCATAGGTTTGCAGTTGATCATGTAGCTGATAAGCAGTTGGTGTAGTAATTATGGAGTGGCAAGTCGCTTGGGATATGGATCCTGTTTCCACAGCATGATCAAAAAAACATAACAAATCATCATAAAAACTATTAATATCTAACAATCCTAATGGCTTTTTGTGATAGTTCAACTTAGCCCAATATGCAACGCTAGAGATCCCATCCAACATCTCTAAACCACTGGGTAGAGCAATAAAAGCTTGAGCATGGGAGAACATTTGTCCCATACTTTCAGTCAAGCTTGAAACCTGCAACTCTTTTCCAAAGGAGAAAATGTGGTCTTCCAACTCCTTCACCCTTACACTTAAACCCTTGCTTCCATTCATAGATGCAGAAATGGCCACACTTCCCCTTAGGCCATGGATGCCTCCCCCATATACAAAATTGATCTTTCTAGTAACTAATGCACTTCCAAGTTCGCTTGTTGCTATTATAAACTCTCCATGCTTACCCATATCAATTTTACCAAAAATGCAAATAGATGTAAATCTACATCTTTGTATGAGACCCTTTTTCTTTTCTTTTCTCTCATACCATTTGTGCTTACAAGTGGAAGACTGCATATTTACAAGTGGAAGTGTGCATATTTACAAATGAAAGAGTACATATATATAACACTAAAGCAGTGAGAACAAAATCATACAAATCACACATTTTTCCAAACATTTTGAAAAAATTCTGACATGAATGACCAGTGTAATTTGCGTAAAGAAAAAAAGGGAAAGAAAGTCAAAAGTTACTGAGAAGATAAGACATATTAGACAAAAGCTACTGAAAAGATAAGATAGATTAGACAAAAGCTACAGAAAAGATAAGATGATTAGACAAAAGCATGTTTATGTAAAGTTGTTGTGATTTTGGCTCACATCTTCCTCTGGTTTTACGTCCAGTGACGACTTAAACGCTTTCTATGAATCAAGGATTTGCTTCCCATCCAATTTTCTTATAAACTGGCAAACAGGGTCTTTTAACGTCAGATTCCCAAGACAATATGGCTCTTTTTCTCTGTTGAATATGTCTGCTAAATCAAGAAGAATACGATGAACATCACCACTTGGATGTGTCTCAAGAGTTTGAATGATATCATCCAGTGACTCCTTACTCAGTCCATCCTTTATAAATTTAATTTTGTCTTCTCGATTTATAGAAACCATACCTTTACTCCTATAGCACTGATCATAATTCCACCTTGCACATTTATGACAGACATTCGTCCTTTTAGCTCTTCTCTTTTTGGAGTACGAACTTCTTCCCATTCCTGGCGAAGGTTTAACAAATGATTTATGAATCTCACCTGCTAAACGTACCTTAGCTTGTACATCCACAAGAAGGCCCAAACGATTGAATATCATCATCCTATCAAGTCGATTGCTATAGATCTTCCTGAGCACATCTTTAGGAAGAGTAGGGAACCTGTTCTTAAGCTTTATAAGAGATTCCTCCATGGTAACTTAAAATGAAACTAATGAAAACTAAAATTCTCAACCTAGTGCAGTGTGTTTTAGTGAGTAGGAACGAAAAATGAGAGAGTAGGAAAGAAGTTTGAGAGAGAAGGAAAGAAATAATTGAGTAGGAAAGAAGTTTTGGTTACCTCCCAAATAGCCACCGTTCTTTAACATCTTTAGCTAGACAAAGACTAAACCAATTTTTTTATATATTTTTTTTAAAAAAAATTACTAGATTGAGGACTTACCTGTTGGTTCCTCAAACGTGATGACAGTTGTCAAAGTGTTGAGATACCATCATTACACTCCTTTAAATGTTCTTGATTGTAACCACCAAAGTGGAATACATTATCAGGAGCTACCAAAAGTCCTACAAAATCACAACAAAACATCCAACCAAATATTGGGTTGCCTCCCAAGCAGTGCTAAATTTATAGTCTTTAGCGAGACTTTCCAAACACAAACTACTAATCAAAAGTATCAAACACCAGAATTACCTTGTCTTCATTGCTTTTCAGGCAACAATGTTTCAGATACAAGAAATGATCATTCAAAGTAATTAATTGTACTTCTTTAATCATAAACAATTTTAGAGTACAATTATGTACTGAATTCAAATAAAGCACAACATGCATGTATTTGCAAACAGATTTAGGAGTGTCCAAAATTTTAGAGCATCCCACAAAATCCACTTGACTCTCATTAGTAAGAGTCAACTCTTCAATAAAAGAGACATGAACAAAAACTTTTGAACATTAACCTCAATATCAAGGTCATAAATATCAGGCTTTATAGTCAAAACATCAATTGGACATCCACTATTTTCTCCAAAAGTGATTTTAAGTTCCTTATTACATTCCACAAGAGCCAAAGTTTCATTCAATTCCACATCCTCAACTTTCTCACAATAATCATCATCAACACAAGAAGTGGTCATCATGCCTAAAGAATTATCTTGCCTTATAGTCTTTATCAAGTGATGAAATAATTTGACTCACATATATTCCAATATTTTTGACATTTGACTCAACTCTAGTGGCAATTTCCTTTTGCTCTCTACTAAATCTCTCTGTTGATTCTGCACATTCCTCACATATTCTTTCTAAATCAGACTTTTCCTTATACTCAAGACTTTGTTCTTCAATATATGGATATGAGCAGAAAGGAGGATTAGAACAATACCTAACATATGGATCCAAAGATTCTTGTTGCTCCAAAATTCCACCGGGATAAAAGGAAGGATCAAAACAAGTTTGGTTCATATTAAAATCATCTCTCACATAATGACTGGTATTGTTATATGGGCAAAGCTCATAAGAATGACACTCTTCACAATAAGCGTAAGAAAAACAATTATAAGGAGAAGAATTTTCAATCCAACCAACATTTATATTTTCTTGTCTCATTCTATCCACATGCATTCCAGAAAAAGAACCAAGGTATGACAATTTATCACTGATTAAACCAAATGAATGCTATGAATAATCCTTTTTTTTTTCAAATTTTTACATGAATACTAAATTAGTATTAAAATTACTTGGTATTGATATTAATGACTACAATCCCCAACAACAGTGGCAAAAACTTGTTACGAGTGCAAATGGTCTATGAGAACGTGCAAGTGTACACTGTCGTCAAGAAGTAATATAGAAGTGAGTAGAGTATCATGGCCTCGAGGATTGATCACTAAGTACCAAAATGAGTAATTTTAACTCTATTTAGTCGATTGATTAGTTGGTGATTGAGAGTACGAAATAAAAGATAAGTAAATATGAATGCAAATGATATGAAACAACTATTGAGAAAAAGACCTAAGGTTCAGGTTTCACTTAAAAAATTTCATATTGAATCACTTATCTATTCTAGCCTAATTTATTTCACATGATTGATAGTCGAGTTTCCCTAATTTAATTACTAGCCTCTTCCAAGGTCAAGCAATTCTGAAATTAATTGCTAATCCAATATATTCCTATATGAATTTAAGCAATTAATTATGCATTAAGATTTATGAAACTCAATAAGACTACACAACTCATATGAATATATTCCTATGTCATTTGCAAGTTATGGTTGTAATTATAGGATCTACA
Organism: Inga laurina; assembly: GCA_963855925.1. Taxonomy (NCBI): domain Eukaryota; kingdom Viridiplantae; phylum Streptophyta; class Magnoliopsida; order Fabales; family Fabaceae; genus Inga; species Inga laurina. The sequence goes on from OY979701.1 coordinate 58,243,113, forward strand.
CACATGCATCTCCTTCCAATCTCAACATGAATATTGAAATCATTCAAAAGGTGGCCAATCAATTAAAAGCATTAAGAACAATGATTAAAACTCAATCATGAAGGAGAAATTAAAACTATATTTAATAATTTAAGATTCAATTCGTCATTAGTAAGCTACGTCATCACCCTAGGAAAATAAAAATTTAGATCATGATGAAATTAAAAACAAAATAAAAATAAATTAACATTACATAAAACTAGAATGAAATTCTCATAAATACTGCATAAAACTTGAATATTAAATTCTCAAACATAAATATACAAACAAAAGACGCATGAAAAAATAGAGAAATATAGCCGTCCATTTAGGAGGTAAAACCTTCCATGTAGGCGGCATGCAAAAAGTAATACAATCCTAGGCCTTCCATATAGGAGGCATGCAAGAAGAAATGGAAGAGAGGAGAGTAATGGATATGAATTGGTGTAAGTGAAGAAGAGAGGAGAGTAATGGATATGACTTAGTTGTGTGAATTGTGAAGGAGAGGGTGGCTATATATAGGGAAGAATGGAGGAGGGTAGATGAAGTAGTAGGTGAAATGTTGTAGGTGAAATAGTAGATAAAATGTGGTAGATGAAGTAGTTGGTGAAAAGGAAGATGAAGTGGTAGATGAAATGGTTGGTGGAATGGTAAATGATTCCCGCTTTCAACTTCCAAGTGAAATTTGAAACCCTTGGAGATAAAATTGGATTTTGGTCTCAACATCAAAGTTGTAGAGCTCTTTTTTAGCTTTGCATCCATATAAAGAACGTCCCAATCTGACATCTAGAGCACCAGATATTGCTTGAAAACTGAAAGAGGGTCTAATTTAGTATTTTTTAAGAATTCTATTTTATGCCAAAATCATTATTTATTTATTAATTACACCCAAATTTATTAAATTGAGCTCAAATATCATCAACAAAATCATCATATAAGGGAAAATTAATATGCAAATATTTTACTTATCATTGTGTATATGGATGAGGATTTAATCGGTTGATGTAATATGGATGACGATACTTGTGCTAGATTTGTACTCATGGATTGTAATTAGACTATAGCACTCTTTTGTTATTCAATTGCTTTCCTTTATTCTCTTGAAATCAATTGTTTGCTAGGTTTCTAGTAATTAATTGGTGGTAGAGAAGATCTCTTATGAATCTAGCATGAGCTAAGTACTTAAGATATTCCTAACTAATAATTGAGTCTAAGTTTAGATATAATTGAGAAGTTAGGAATATTGATTAGTAAGGGTTCTTGCTAGTCTTTGTGCTTAGTTAAGAGAAGAACTTAGAATTAAGATTGGACAAGGATGGTTAGTGGACTCACTCACCTAGTACATTTATCTCTTGCATTTACACCCACTCACTCACTTTATACATTGAAAAGTTCATAAACAAGTAGCTCTTTAGTTTAATTAGATAGATAAAACTCACATCCCATACTCTTTGGTTAATTTGTTATTTACACTAGATTACTTAGGAACTAAATAAAGGCTCCACGTAGAGATCAACCAAGGTTAGTTGGCCTATAATTCATTTTGGTTAGTTTTATTTGATAGCCCCATGATATGGCTCTTCAGCATTCTCTGCCACAAGAGTTATAGAAGGAATAACTCAAATAGTCTCACATTGGCTTCCGGATCTTTCTGAACAACAACTCATATTATCCATATACAACTGATGATAGTGCTTGTAATTCCTCATGGGTTAGTCTATATTTGTGTCAACTAATTGGTTAGTTAAAATATATGTATTTTTTAATTACGGCTTTACTCTTCGTGTAGCACCTAGAATTTGGAAAATATGGAGCTACCACCAAAATAAAAAAAAAAAAGATAATTTTGGAAACCTTTTTTTTTAAAAAAAAAAAAGAAAACTAGATAAAGTTCGTTAGTTGATTATGCGTGGGGAAGGTGTTAGGCACCCCACAACACCTGTTCATAAGAATAGCTACATTAAGTCAATTATTTAAAAATGAATATGGACTTCAATTTTATTATCATTACCCAAAGAAGAAAAGAAAATAAGAAATAATAAACGGAAAATTGTTTATATATAAAGTTGAACTTGACATAGGAAGAGAACCTAGAGCCTACGCTCGCTTTAGAGAGATCAAAGCTCACGTTGTTCAGGGTAGAAATGCGTGTCACTTTATTTGTGTTTTTTAAGGAAAAAGTTCCATTAATTTATTTGAGAAATTGATTTTTTTTATTTGTTTAGTATTTTTTATTTTATAAAAAAAACTCTTCTATTTTTAATTGAATAAAAGAAAGGTTTTTGGAAGGCTCTTTGACTAAATTTCCCAAGGAGATTCCCATAATCTCACATGACAGAATAATCGATTTTTACCTGAGGAGGCTTTAAAAACCTCACATGGTAGAAATCCCTTTTAAAATCAATTTCATTTATTTTGATAAAAAGAGAAGCTTTCTTTTTTCTTATTTTCATTCATGAAATTGGGTTACAATCATTTTAATTTTTCCTTGTTATAAAGAAAACTTAGGTTAAAGGTAGAGATGAAAATAACATATAGGTAATACACATCTAAACAATAAAAATAAGTGATGGAAGAAAATCATCACCGGTCAAATCAATGAATGATGCGTACCTTCTTCATGGTCCAAGTAACACACAAATATCATTGGGCAAATCCTCACAATATCAACAAGAAGAGAACAACATAAATATTGTTGGGGTGATGGAGTGAAATAAATAAAAAGAAAGAGGGATGAGTGGTACAATGACATAAAACTAAAAAGATTAAATACAAAAAATGATGAAAAGAAAAAAGAATCGGAGGAAAGATATAAGTAGAAAAAAGGGAAAAGAAAAACTTGATAAAAAATCCCAATTATATTGGATTGCACCCTCTAGCAATTAGTGTTGTAGCTCACAAAGTTGAAAATAATCATAAGAGCATATGGTTTCTTTGCGCATAGAGACAAAAACAATAAAAATAGAAGAGAGAGAAAATGAAGAATAATATGAAAACAAATCAATCTAAATTTCATATTGGATTCACCCTCTAGCCATTGGTGTTGACGCATCACATATGTGACACCAACCATAAAAGCATAGGCCTTGGCGGAGCCCATTGGAGGACTTGCTTTGCTCCCACAAGGTTTGCATAGAACACAACGAATACATGAATGAATCAACTCTCAAAGTTAGGCCCAGGATTTGGAGCTCTTCAAGGGAAGTCAACTCAAAATCCTAACTCAGGCGCTCGCATGCCTTGGTATTATTTGTAATAATTCTGAGGATCCAAACTAGTTCTCCCTAAAAAAGTGGTTGCTCCAAAACGAAAATGACACTAGCTTACGGGATATTAACAATTACATATTTTCCACATATGCAATATATTTTTACTTCAAGATTGTTTTCGACTCAAAAGTAATAAACCAATAGAACAGTCCACCACATAGGATTTTATTTTTAGTAGATGCGTAGAACACGTTTGTGTGTTTTAACTTTTAAGTTTAATCTCATTTGGGTTTCCTTATAAAAATGTTAATTATTTGTCATAATTTCATGGAGTAGTTTAATAGTAGTAATGATAAGGTTGTTAGTAATTAGGACGTTTTTGTACATTAGCCTTGAGGTCCATAATCAAAAATTAATCAAGGATTGTGTATAGACAAATTTAGGATCGTTCTCTTTTCTAGATGAGTCTTTTATTGAATCCTAAGTAATCTAAATGCCATACAAATGCAACAAAACAAAGGGAAAAAGGATTTTGGTTTTTCAAATTAATAATTAAAAGAATGATGCAATTTAATTAAAAGTGAAATGTTTTTTTTTTGTATTTTTATAAAAATGGAATGGATATAAAGAAATGAATGATGGGTGTTCTTGGTAATGAAGAATTGATAATCCTTGCTCAAAAAGATTATAGGAGTTAAAATTCATTAAGTCTTAAGAAAAAAAAACCGAAGATAACACTTGGGTCTAATATTTCCAATTAATAGTAGCTCCTACGAACACAGCTAATTGCTACCTCTTGAGATATTGTTTAAAACCACTTAATGTGCATTTGAAATTGAAATAATGCAATATGAGTCTTCTTGAAATTGAGTGATAAATAGCCCCTCAAGGGCACAAATCAACTACATTAACTAGACAATAGCATGCTAATTAACATAATCTCATTGCAACCACAAAGAAATTCAAAACACATACAACCTTCACACTACAAAATCCAATCTCAACTACAAATATCAAACCAATCGAGACAATTAACAACAATCTCAGTTCCAGAATCATATGCAATAATTCCTAAAACTAATGGAATGATTGAAAAACTCCGCTTTGGGGTCCAATAAGCTCAAGCACAAATCATCATCACCAAGAAGCAAAGGAATCAGCTTCTCATTGCCTTAAATAATCACTCGCCGGAATTTGGAATTAGTCAACAGAAAAGTCAGGAACCCACCAAAAAATTGCTCAACTTGCTGAAAAGTCACAAACATAGTTGGGAGTCATAAAGAACTCACCAACAATGATTTGGAAAAAGAAAGAGGAAGAGGACGCTGATGATGGTGGTGATAAGAGAAACCAGTGGTGAAGAAGAAGGTGATAATAGTGGTCCTGTCCTATTCTCCGAGCTCTCTATCTTTCTTCTCAAACTCGATCTAGTCAAGCATCCTCTAGTGTCTAGAAGCTCCGCGACGTGATAGCTCTAAAACTCGTCCCTCTCTGGTAGTGCTTCACTCTGGATCTTCGACTCTCCTTTCACCAATGTGAAAGGAGGTTGCCGAAATTGGAGGTGTGAGGAAGGAAGGTGAAGTTTTGATGGTGAGAGGAAGAGGAAGAAGGAGGAGCTCGCCGGCAAGGTGAAGGTGGAGAGAAATCAGAGGTCCGACGGTCTGAAGAAGCTCTGTGATGTTCTCGTCATCTTCACAGTGCTGTGTGTACAATCTCTGGTGGATGGTGGGAGAAAGCCGCCAGCAAGGAAGAGAGTTGAAGGTGGAAGGAGATCCTCCAAGCTTCTATGATGCCCACCCTGTATCTCCTTTTCTTTTGCCTCTCCAATCTGTGATGAAGAAGAAGGCCCTGGTCAAAATAGGTTTTGACTAGGGACCTATGTGAAAATTGGAAAAGCTCTGGAGGAGGGATTCAAGTGACAAATTTTGAAATGTTTGTAGGGCAGAACTGGAATTTTCCAAACATTTGGGTCTTTTCTGTATTTTCACCATTCCCTTTTCCTCATTCACTTGTAATTTCCAAGAAACTATGGGCCCTTTTCTGAATTTTTTCCTAGTCCTCAAAATATTAATTCTGATCCTCCAAAATCTCCAATTTTCTTCTAAAACACCTACAATACAATGCAAGATTAAGTATAAGGTAGCATCAAAAATTCAAGAAATCATTTGTATGAATAATTAACAAATTATGACCGTTTTGCTCCTAATTACACTTAATTTAATACAAATGTCCCTAACTAAAATTAGTGCTTAATCATACAATAGTGTCCCAAAAAATGCATTAAAATTCCCAATTTAATTATGAAAAATCATATAAACATATGGTTCAATCAGTTAGTAATTAGTCCCTTCGCCCATATTAAGTCATTATTTAATGGTAGTCCAGCTGAGGGTGTTAATATTCACTAGAGCTAAGGAGACTTGATTAAGCCATTAAATTTGTTTGAAAACGATAAAAATACTTTGATTTGACCCATCTTTAAAATCATGAATTATATTTAAGAAGCAACTGGAGGTGAGATCAATAATATTTTAAAAAAGGGTAGTAATTTTGAGAAAAAAATGTATTTAATTTTTCTCTTGGTAACTTATAAGAAGGACCATATATTCCTTATAGAAGGTGCATTATAATAAGGACCTTAGGCAACATATCTTGTTTTGCAGTGCTCTCTTTTTTCAAGAATAAGAATGCAGTTGATCGATGTAATCACCTAATCATGAAAATTAATTAGCATTTATTTAGAGAATCTAAATGCTATTAAACCAAAAGCTGAAGACAACGTGTGATAATCAAACATCTTAGTCCTATCCAGTGGTTTGTTCGCTGGTTCAGGACTTCTAAGTGGACAACAATATAATGCATGTGGGCAATATGTAATTGATAATAGGGAAAATTTCATTAAAGGGCCATAGGACTAAATTTATTTCAATCAAAGACCAAAACATTTTGAAATTTCACTACAAAACCAAGGTCCAAAATGAAAATAAGTTTTGTAAGTAAAAAGACAATAATATCCCTTGCTTTATTTTTTTTTAAATGATTTGATAGTCACTGGAGCTACAGCGACCGGTCACTGGAAGCCACCAAGCTACAGCAGACACAATTACCCGTCCATCAATGGTCCAGCCGGAAATTTATGTTGTTCATAGAAGGATTTTACATAATGAGTTGCAGACTTGTTCATGAAGAGTAGAACACTTGCAAATGCAACTTGTTGAATTTGTGTTGTTCATATGTATAATCCACTTGTTCATGAAGAGATAGACACTTGCAGATGAGACTTGTTCATGATCTTATATTTTCTTTTTAACCTATTAATTTTTGTTTTGTTAAAAAAAAAAAGGCATGTTTTTTGCAAAATGAAATAATAATAATAATAATAATAATAATAATAATAATAATAATAATAATAATAATAATAATAATAATTAATGAACAATGACGGCCTCGCATGCCAAACTCAATCCATCCGGAAAAGTCTAAGAGAGACTGTGAGATGATTTGCACGCATAAATTGAGGCGTACATGTAAGATATCTGATATCAATTACTAATTTCTTTGAGTCTTCTATTAGTCTAAATTCATGATTAGGAAACTTCTTTATTTTCTTTTCTTGTCAAGGTTATTGCGGGGCTGGCTCAATGAATAATTTGTGAGTGCCTGGATTTTATTGGTTGTTTTCTTGAATATTAAAATATTTTTTAGAATAAAATGTATATAAACCTCTTGTAAAATTGAAATATATATTTCAGCAACCTTCCTAATCTATTTGAATTGGTATCTTATTAGTACCTTCGTACTTAGAAACTATCAATCCACATAAAAACAACACTTAAATTTTTCTAGGGGATTACTTAATTACCTTTCTTCATGTTTTTTCAGCGCAGAAATTAGCCCTAATTTTGCATGGAGATAAGAAGGTGATGTGTATATAATTTATATATATATAGAGAGAGAGAGAGAGAGACAGCACTCATTTTTAATTAAACATACGTACATATTTTTCCATGGCAAACCATTTGCCATTCATTTATACTCGACACATACATAGTACAACACATGACTGGTGTATTTCATATAGAAGCAACACCAGTTTATCGTACTCAACACACACATAGTACAACACATAATAAGTGTACTTCATATAGAATCACCACCAGTTATTTAATACCCAACACATACAGGTGTTTAAACCCGATAAATGGCATATCGATTGCCATTTACTATTGTTGGAGGGTGTGCTTCATATAGAAGTTGCAAGTTTCAAATCTGGTATTTCTTTTTTCCCTTTGATTGGGTATGCACCAGAACAATTTATGTTACATACCCCTGGTTTGGAGCCGGTGTTTCTTTTGATGCGGATGTAACCTTTTTCACCCCATCTGGTCCCCCATGAGTTTTTGACAATCCAATAAGCTTGACCTTTCCTCGAACCATATCCTACTATTAATACATCATGATTTGTTTTCCAAATGTGTCTGGTTGGATGGTAACAAGAGATGAAGTTGTGAGGTAATGAAAATTAGCCTTACACCCTTGTAGGACTTAAATTCCGCGCTCGCATACAGGGAAACACTAACAGGTTGTTTGTAAACAAAACCACGAAGAGAACTGTCAGATAAAGGATTGCGAAGCCAATGCTTATAGCTATTGATAGTAGCCACTACTTTTTTCTCCTGCATCAATAAAAAATAAAAAGAGTAAAGCCATAATTAAAAAAATACATATATTTGAACTAACCAATTAGTAGACACAAATATAGACTAACCTTTTTGTGATCACAAGCCCTAGTAGAAGCTGTATATGGATAAATTGCTTGTGAGGTAATACCACGATTTTTTATGACATATTTAAATGCGTTGACGTACCACCCTCCTTTGCAGCCTTTGTTACTTTTATCGCAGGATACGAGTTGTTGTTCAGAAAGATCCAGAAGCCATTTTGTGACTATTTTTGTTATTCCTTCTATAGCTCCAGTGGTAGAGAATGCCCAACAAGCACCTATTAAAATAAATTTGATTTGATATTAAGCTTATATGCTGTATGTTATAGGTTATAATAAACAAACAAAAGAAATTTAAACTTACCACATCGACCCTGGTCTTTCACATGGGTTACAGCTCCTTTGGTCCTCCAATCCCAAGAAGGGGGTGGTGCATTTGGATAGGATGCATGGTTCAATATCATTTTGCTGTCGTTACCTTCCATTATGGGATTCTCTATCTCATGCAAATAGATTTCGCTGAACTCTTCATAACTCATATCTGAAAATTGGTTCAAACCTAGACGATAGTCATCGGGTGAGTTTCTTTCTGCATTTTTCTCTCTGACATATTTCAAATTACTTTTGAAAATCTGAAGCCTAGCTGCCTCCTCTTCTAGGGTTTGGTATTCTTGTACATTCTCCTTCTTCCACATTTGGAATAGATGGAAGACTTCTTTCTCAGAAGTGTACACGTCTAGATCTAGATTCGAAATGGAATACTCATCAAGCACACTAGACGCGAGACAAATCGAAGCATACCAAACCAAGAAAAGGGGAAGCAATATAGCAACAAGAGAACTGATTGTGCACTCAAAGGCGATAGATATCAAGCGTTTGGATTGTGGTTGTTGCATAGCATTTTTTCCATATATATAAGGAGAGACAGAACCGCAATCCGTTTATCACAGTTAACATTTTTTAAATCAAATTGAGTTCGTTTACTTGTCATTTGAAAAATGTGATGAAAATACAAAATCTCACATCCTTATATTGATATATTTAAACTAAAGTTATGCCAAGTGAGAGTCACATCATCAGCTACCAATCCTGTTTCTCTCGCAGTTTAATAAACTAAAAGTATAGAGATCAATCCCTATACTCGAAAAAGAAATTATAAGGAACTAATAAAAAATGTACTAAAATTTAATTTAAAAAGGTTTTTTTTTTTTTATAAACTTACATATTAATTTTTTCCTTTAATCTATCCAAGTTCAGGAGAGTCCACCCCTTTATTCCCTTTTATTACCAGGGCTGAGAGTCTAATTTTCTCTGATATGATGAGAAGAGAGCCACTGATACAACGGACGTGCGACCACATAATTGCATGTCTGAGAAGGGCAAATTTTGATATTTTACCTATCAATTCTACGATTTTGCACCCTTACGTAAATTTAACAACTTTTCTTATGGGGTGTGAATTAATTTAACTTGCGCAGTTACACTAACCAGTTTGGAACCCCTCCTCCTCCCTTCACATCCTCTTCCCTCCTCTTCCTTTTATAACCTAATTATCAACATTTGAATGGTTAAGATTTGGTTTTATACAAAATATTAGTTTTATTTTCTTTATTTTAGTATTGAATTATTCATATTAAAATTTAGCAAATTGTATTTAGTTAATTATTTTTTTTTATAATTTAACATTTTAATAATAATTTTATAAAAGATCAAATTTGAGCCATTCAAATGTTGATCAAATGGTTACATTTAATTTTTTGTATCAAAATTATTATCAAAATGTTAAATTATAAGAATAAAAATAATTAATTAAATTTAAACTGCTAAATTTTGTTATGAATAATTTAATACTAAATTAAGAAAATAAAAAAGATTTGTATAAAAATAAATTTGAAGCTTTCAAATGTTGATCTTACCATTAGAAAAGGAAGAGGAAGAGGATAAAAAGGAAAAAGGAGTGGTTTCTTTCCTGCTAGACCAACTGATTTTGAACTTCTGCATTTTATCTTATTGAATTCAAATAAAATGTATCATATCTTTTTGTCCGTTAATTTTTTTCATAATTTAACTTTTTATTCTTGTTAAAAAAGATAAAGAATGTTATTTTTTTAATATTTTATTGTTGTATTATTATATAGATTTGTATACCTTTTTCTATTAACAAATAATTATCTAAATTTTTTAGGATTATACTCAATTAAATATTTTGAATTTCTAGATTTTAAATACAAGATAATAAAATTTTAAAGAGAAAGTTACCATCTAATGAATAAAAATTATCAACAAAACCTTATGAGTCAAATCTCCAATCATGTCACAACAAACTAAATTTTATATTTAATAGACTGGTCATTATATTTAAGAAAACGAATTAGCTACGTCAATGCTTGTAGCTACTAACTTCTAAGCATTCATAATTAAAAAGAAAAAGGTGGATGTATAAATGCTATGGAGTGCCTGGATTGATTGGCTTGGGTCATTACAATTTAACTAATAGTCTTGTATTCGAGTCATGACTATACAGTTTCAATAATTTATTAAGCTTTGGTAGTAATCTGTAAAAATGTAGAGGAACGGCTCTATTTGTTTCTTGGATTACCTTGTTTGATTTCATTAATCTGTCGTGTGGAACATGCAAATGGTAGTAATTATTTCATTGATGGATTACTTTGTTCGATTTTATTAAGCAGTGCGAGGAACATGTTTGCACATGTTTAATTATATTTCACAGAACGTCATCAGATTGATTGCTCAATAACTAACTCTCTGTTCAATAATTTATTTAGCTTTGGTAGTAATCTGTGAAAATGGATAGGAACGGCTTTATTTAATTGATGGATTACTTTGCTTGATTTCATTATTTTTCACAGGACGTCATCAAATTAATTGCTCAACAACCAACTCTCTGTTCAATAATTTATTTAGCTATGGTAGCAATCTGTAAAAATGGAGAGGAACGGCTTTATTTAATTGATGGATTACTTTGTTTGATTTCATTAATCGGTGCGAGGAACATGCTTTCATATATTTAATTATTTAACGTCATCAAATTGATTAAACTGTATTGAACCTGCTGTTCGATGTTTTTATATTCTAAATAAGCACCCAAGATGATTAACGGATTGCTCTAAGGTTCTAAATTGTTAGTTGATTGTAGTCCTTCCTATCATCATTGAGATGAATTCTTGTGAGAGACAAAATAAGGACTGGTGTGGATTCTAGCACACATTTTGCATATTTTTGTTATGTTTTTAGGATTCAAATCTTTTCACATCTTATCTAATTCTTGTCTGCCACCTGAGCTGACCGTATATGGCCAAAACATCATTCACAATGTATAATGGGTCAGGCTTCTTTTTCCCGCTATAATAAGACACAATGTCTAAAAAGGAAAAACACAAGACAACTCCCAGTGAAGATTTAAGAAATTGGCAAAGCATAAGGGCCTGTTTGATTTCCGTCTTAAAAACAGTTTTTTTTTTTTTTTAAATATGACTAGGGACAAAAGATGACTCTCTAGGGACTGAGTACTCACATAAACTGTTCCAGTGTCACTATCCGTCACTGCTTTTGCGTCAACCTAATTTAATTGATATAATCAACTAAGTGAACCACATCTCCTTGCTTCTTAGTTTTATTTTACATAAGAATGATGTTCCTAGGGGCACGGCGTGTAATTCAAATTGTACTCCTTGTGGCAAGATAAAATTTGAATTTTTTTCAGATGAGTCATCAGGCAACTAGAGTTAACATCATATAAGTTGTTGTGTTTTCACTAAACAGAGTTCATATGACATGGTACTCTTGGAGTATGTAAGTATTTCTCCAACTTAGAATAATAATTTGCTGACTGGGCAAGGGAAATTAATTTTCACCTAACCCTCCTTCCTGTCCCATTTTCAGTCAAAAAATTCAAACAAATGGACAAGTAACAGTCAATATGTATTTTTACACATGTTTTAGAAGTTTATAGTTACTTTTGTCTCTCAAAAAGGCATTTGTCTTGGGCACAGAAATCTCATGTGTATATTTGCTCCTTAACCCTTTAAAAAAATTCAAACAAACGGTAAAGTAATAATCAATGTGTAGTTTGCAACTACTTTGGAAGTTCATAGTTATTTTTGCCCTTAACCCTATATTTTGCAACTACTTTGGAAGTATTTGGTATTGGACATATTTTTGGGAAAATCTCATACGTATTATTGCACCTTAACCCTATATTTTGGGTGTCCGGGCTGTGTTAATCTTTTCTATATTTTCCCAATTTCATTGGATGCCCGCAAGCAGGAACTTGTATGCGCTTTCTGCATTCTGATAATGAAAGGGTAGTTGCTTTCTTCTTCATCTATATATATATCCACACGGTCAAACATAGAGATCAAGTGTTGCCCCTCTCTTTAAAAGAAACGCGTCATCCAATTTAGGAGCCACGTTCTTTTTTCTGTCTTATTTGAATCATTATCTTCACCCTTATATTCATATCATCCTCAGAAACTCACATATTTAGATGTAATTAATAATTTTTTAAAAAATTATCCCTAACCAACAAATAAAGAAATTTAATATAATTTAAAGTAAATTTTAGAAAATAATAAACATTAATAGTGACTAGTAAAAGTTAAAAAGAATTTTAAATATAAGTTAAATAAAAACAGTTTATTAGGACATGCAAATTGAGTAATTTTATCTAAGTAACAAGAAATAATAATTTGTCATAAAAAATTTAACTGCACCTTTTTCAATTTTCATGCAAGAGATATCTCTTTTTTACTTTATTTATATGAAACATGAATCTCTTACTCCCTCTGATATTCTTGCTTCCGCGCAATGAGTGTAGGCAAATTACAAAAGCAATAATTTGTCATAAAGGGTTAAAGGGCAATTTTGCCATTTATTAAAGTTGGTGGCGGTTTAACCAATTTGACCATTAGGTTCAATTCTTATACTACCTCATATCTTAAATGTAGAATGTAATTTATAGTGTAAGTCCTACATTTAGGATTGGAGGATTATCATTATTATGGAAACTGCAAGCAATCGATGAAAAAAATAATAATATAAAATTATATATCGGATTATAACCTTGTAAATCTTCATTGGTTTAATCAGTGTAATCATAAGAAATAATAATGACGATAATAAGCAAAAATTGTCATTTTAATTTATTGTTACAATGCAAGTTTACTATTTTCAAAGCAAGAAATGGGCAGTAATTCAAATAACATATTGGTTTGTGTTTACCAAGTGAACCCCTCGTTTTTTTCGAAAATTGCATGTCCGAGAAGGACAAATTTTGGTATTTTACCCATGAATTCCATGATTTTGCACTCTTACGTAAATTTATCAACTTTTCTTGCGTGGGTGTGATTTCACATTTGATTTTTTCATGAATTATTATCAAAATGTTAAATTATAAAAAGAAAAATAATTAATTAAATTTAAATTGTGAAATTTTGATACGAATAATTTAATGGTACAATAAAGGAAATAAAAAAATTTGTATAAAACCAAATTTGAACCATTCATATGTTGATCTCACAGTTGGAAAAGGAGGAGGAGGCACTACTACAAAATAAGGATTTAGTGGCATCCCTCTTATAACACTTCTTTAAAGAAGCGCCATAGATAATTGTTCAACAAAAAAAAAAACCTCTTTTATTTTTTTAAGCCCATACGCTATCTTTTTTGTTTTTTGTTTTTTTTTGTTATGGGAGCCTTGGCCAGAGCTGGCGCGCCACTTTAACCGGCGCTTGCCACACCAAGCACTGGCCAAGGCCCATTTGTTTTAATTGTTTTTGTTGGAAGGCCAGACCCTTCTCTTTTTTTTTTAATGGGCTGCGCCACCAACTTTTGCCCATCATTTTAATATATATATTTTTTAAGCCCAGTCGCTATCTATTTTTTTCTGGGGCAACTAGCCTTGGCTTGGCAAGCGCCAGAGCTGTTACGCCGCCTTGCCCGATGTTCGCCACACCCAACACCGGGCAAGGCTCATTTGTTTCAATTTTTTTCGGTTATGCCCAGACCCTTTTTTTAATTGGTTGCAGGCCTTGGTCGATGCTTGCCACACCAAGCACTGGCCAAGGTCCATAGTAAAATTTGTTTTAGCCCATATGCGAATTTTTTTTAATGGGGCAACTAGCCTTGCTAGGCGATTGCTGGTTGCAAGCCGATGCTTGGCCCACCAAGCGCCTGCCAAGGTCTAGTAAATAAACCTTAGCCGGCACTTAGTGGGGCAAGCGTGGGCCAAGGCCCTTGCTGACAACATGCCATCTTTTTTTTATGTGCTTTAGATTGAAAGGCTGCCAAGGCTGCAGCCTTCTCGCATGCGCAAAAGTTGTCTTCTTTATCAATCTATATATTATCTAGGCTGATAAGAGAGCAAGAGATCAGACACCGCCCGCATAGAGATTGAGAGTGAAAGTTAAGATTGAGCTTTGATCATCACCTTCATTCCTTCTTCATATGGTAAGGACATGCAAGCCGAATATTAGCTAAGGCACTCTGTTAATTAAGGTAAGCTTCAACACCTTCTTTCCTTATTATTTATTTATTTATTTATTTTACCAATATCCTTCTTTAATTTCCTAATTTTATTTATATGGTTTTGGCATTAATTGTCTTATTATCTTTTACTTCCATTTAATTTGCCAATGCTTTAATTTCCCTTAGAATTATTTCAATAGAGGGAACTTAGATTATTTGTTTTTATTTTAACTTATCTAATTTTTTTCATTTAATTACAAGCTAAGAAGTTGGTACATATTTTCCCTATCACAATTCATTTCTTCATCACTTAGCTTTCAAGTGAATAATAGAGACAATAATATATAATGTACTTTGTAGTCTTACTTAATAATAATAATAATGGTAATCACTATTCATTTGTCTTACTTTATATCAATTAAGGTTACACTTGAAGGCTAATAATAATAAGGCATATAAGGTAGATTAAAACAAATATTTCGGATGCAATGACACTTGTACAGCAAGTGCCATAGCTCCCTCACCATTTAGTTTATTTATTTATTTATTTTATGTATTGAATGTATGTTATGGCGCTTGGACACCAAGCGCCGTAGGTTTTATATACCTTCTATGCTGCTTAAGGTAAAAGTGCAATACAAAGTGTACAAATTTGCTGCTCCCACCATTATCATCGTCTTTCTATGTTTCTCGTGCGTCCTCCCGCACTTCATTTTCCAGATCTAATTGGTCCCCACTCTACCTTTCTTTATCCATTGTCCCCACGCCCTCCCCTCTTTGACGACTACTGTTGGAAGCTTAATTGGTCCCACTTTTTGTTTTTTCTTGTCTCAGTATGCGCATTTGTTCAAAAGTTTTTGGTCACGCACTTCAGTTACAGTACAAAGATTGGTTACCCACATGATTTGCTTTGTCTCAGCCTTATACAAGAAGTTTCTCAGCTCCTAAGTTTTCTTTAGGTACGTTTTCTTTGTCTTCTTTTTTTGGTAAAATCTTTCGTGAATATTATATGTGTGCTCATAGTTTTTTTTTAGGTATTTATTGGAAGGTTCAGCTGTCTTCTTAAAGCTTGTCTCCCGGTTGTTTTTTTCCTCTGTCTCAGCCTCTTACAGAAGTTTTTGCTAGCTTGTAAATCTTATGGTATATATTTTATACAGAACCTTGAGTCGTACATTTTATTGCACCTTTTTAAATTTTGGGAACCTGGAGATCTGTCATTAATTTATAATAGTTGATTGCCAAAGATTTCTTATGTGTCCTGCCAATCATTAAATTGAAGGAGTATTGAACTAGCTAGTCATAACGTTAAATATCATTGAACTATGTAATATTCTTTTGATTATTTTTGTTGTGAGTTTTGAAAAGTTAGTATGATACATGCTGCGAGAATTAATTGGTTGATTATTTGTGACTTTAATAGTGTTTAATACTTGAAAAACTTCAAATTCGATGATGTTATGCTGCCGAATTTTTTTTAAATAAATGGAAGAAGATAAAAGTAATTAGTAACTATAAGAGGCAAGCAACTAACTACTTTTAAACATATGTTTAAGGGTAAAGATGGATCAAAAGTGGAGGTCATATGATCGATACTTAAGGGAATATATAGATGGGGTGAAAGAGTTTATTAGATTTGCAAGCGAGCATACAAATGATCCTAACAAATCTTGTATCCTTGCTTATCTTGTTGTTATGGAAAGTGGAATAGTCCACTTGATTTGCTAGATCATTTAGTGTGTCATGGAATTGATCAATCATATACACAATGGACAAGGCACGATGAGATGGATGATGTACGTAGTGATTGGGTGAATACCATGAGTGGTCCTTCGAATGAGTTTGATCGAAGCATATGTGATGATGAGGACGATGGTCTTCAAAAAATGCTAAATCCGGTAGAAGGGGTGCTTCATGGCTATCCTCAAGAATTTGAGAAGTTGAAAGGTGATGTAGAGAAACCATTATATGCCGGTGTACTCAATACACAAGATTGCTAACATTGTTGAAATTCTACAACTTTAAAGCGTGATATGGATTGAGTGATTCGGGTTTCAATGTACTGCTTGAACTTGTGCAAGATATGCTCCCAAAAGAAAATGTACTTCCTACCAAGACGTACGAGTAAAGAGAATACTTTGCTCTACAACTGGCATGGGTTATGAGAAGATACATGCATGCCCTAATGATTGCATATTATTTCAAAATCAGTATGCAACGTTAGAGAAGAGCCCTAAATGCAATGCATCTCGATATGGGAAGAAGAAAGGAAAAAGTCTGTCAAAAGTCTATGGTATTTTCCCATTGTTCTGAGATTTAAGTGACTGTATATAATGCAAAGATTGCTAAGATGTTGATGTGACATACAGATGAAAGGGTTGAAGACACAAACCTTAGGCACCCTACAGATTCCCCTCAATGGAACAAAGTTGATCATGACCACCCTAACTTCGTGAATGAAGCAAGGAACCTACGCCTTGCACTTTCAACTGATGGAATCAATCCCTACGGGGTTTAGAGTAGTACACATAGTACGTGGCTAGTGATATTGATGATTTATAACTTTCCTCCATACTTGATCATGAAACGTAAGTATATGATGCTGTCCATGTTAATTTTACCTAGGAATGATATAGATGTACACCTAGCTCATTTAGTTGATGACTTGAAGCTGCTTTGGGAGGAAGGCGTCTGTGTGTATGATGCGTACATGGAAGAAAGTTTCACTTTGAAAGCCATGTTGTTTGGCATAATAAATGATTTCCCTGCTTATGGTAATTTGTCCGGATATAGTGTCAAAGGATATTGTGAGTGCCCTCTATGTGAAGATGACACTCATTTAGAGGGACATTTTGAGGTTTATGAATCCATCTTTGATTCTGTTTTTGCAGTTTTTATTTGCTGGGTAATGAAGAATATAAATAATCATTTAAAAAAAATAAAACCTTTTAACGTCTCTAATGGAGAAAAGGGACATCTAAAGTCCTTCGGTAGAGGATTTTAAATGTCCCAAATTTAATAAAGGGATGTCTAAGGTGAGGACTTTAGACGTCCCTATTGAGAATATGGACGTCTAAACTCACTGTATTTTAGACATCCCTTTTCTCTATTTGGAACGTCTAAAGTCCCTACTTTATACATCCCTTTTTCAAAATTGGGACGTCTAAAGTCCCACTTTAGACATCCCTTTTTTTTGGGACGTCTTTTCTAAAATATACTATGCCCCTCACATAGACATCCCCCTATTCTTGGATATTAAAAGTGCCAAAATAGGGACATTAAAACCTCTGTTTGTAATAGTGTCCACAGTTTACGATAATATAATATTAGTCTTTACCAGTACATGAAAGGACTGGGCTTGTATGTAGTAATAATTAATATTTATTTATATGAATCATTTTGATTTAAACAGGAAAGAAGTGAGCGAAATCACGAAAACGCATCCAACATGCCATACTGGCACATGAAAGGATAGGTCTCATGCAACATTGGAGCAACAATTAGTAAGAACTAATCATTATTTCATATGAATATAATATGTATGCCTAACTTTTAACTACAACTACTTTGATATGCAGCTGTAAGAATGTCATTCTGATGATGTCACACATATACCTCGGTATGATTTGTGGCTGGCAAGCTGCACAAACAAAAAAGGTGAAATTCCAAGCGAACAAGCCAGACAAGTTGCCAAATATTGTGTAAGTAGTGGATTATACATACAATAAACATTTAGCTTCACTTAAAAGACCATATTTTATAGTAATTAATATTGTTGTAATTCTTGTTGTAATAGCGCTCAACAACGCAGGAGCAGCCAGACTTGGCGTATTATCACTAATGGAAAAATCACTTTTAAGACCGGTTAAAAACGACCTTTTAGACCTGTTTTGATACAGCGGGTCTTAAAAGTCTACTACTTTTTAGAACGGTCAAAGAAATGGTCTTAAAAAAATATTTTAAGACCGGTTATTGATAAAACTAATCTAAAAATTATTATTTTAGACCGGTTATCGAAGAAACCAGTCTAAAAAGTTCAACTTCAACTTTTTAGACCGGTTCTCAAAAAAATTTGGTCTAAAAAGTTCAACTTTTTAGACTAATTTTATAAAAATCAGTTTTAAAGTAATACTTTTAATATCGGTTTTATAAAAACCCAGTCTTAAAGTTATACTTTTAAACCGGTTTTGGAAAAAACCGATCTAAAAAGTTTTTTTAAAAAAAGAATTGCTCCATTTAAAACATTTACCCAGCCAGCAACAAGAAGCCATTTCATCAACACAAATAGAATCACAGACAGAATAAACTCACAATCATAGGCAGAATCATAAAATTATAGCCAAAATTAAATACTTCATTAACTGTCTTCTCAAGCAACCCAAACTAATTGAGATGGAAACAAAGTTCATCATCATTATCAACACTTATTCATTATGGCCAAAATACTTTATACACACTCTTCTCAGGCTGATGATCACTAGCTGGCTTTGGAGCATTTATACTAGACACCTCATATGCTTCATTTTCCTGTAACAACATCAAAAAAAGTAGTTTTAATTTATATATACCAATAACAATAAAAATAATTCAAATATAATTCATGATAATTATTTTAGCTAACTAAACTTTAAAGTAGTTTTATAAAGGGATATGCTCCCATATCTCTTCATAATGATCGTTTCTTGTGTCGTGTTCATTGTCTGCTTCATCTTCTTCGTTCAATTTTGGTAGACCCCTAGAGAAAGAAGGAGTCTCAAGAAGATCATTCATTGAACAACTTTCTTGATTAATGTCAACGACCTTTTTTCCTTGGAGAGCTACAGACCACATTTTATTTGCCTCATCAATAATATAGAACACTTGTTTCACTCGATATGCCATAATAAAAGGGTAATGCCCTAAATTTTGATTAAGGGATAATGATGATTATTGCGAATATTTTGTGAATTAAATATGAGTTATTATGTATTATGTGGCAATTTTAATTAATATTCCATAATTAGTAAGATTTTGAAAGAATGGCCATAAGTTAGAGATTACTAGAGAAATTAATTACTAACTAAGAGAGAAATGAGATGTGTAACTAAATGGCTAATGAAGTGGTTAGAGTAACTAATTAGTTACTTATTTGATAAGAACCAATGGGATTGAGACATGTGGCAAGCTTATAGAGTGAGAGAGTGTTGGAATGTCAAATGGAATATTTTGATGTTTTCTTCTTCTCTCTCTTTCCCTCATTTTCGCTAAATGGGTATGAGGAGAAGTGTATGATTATTGCTTCATCTCCTTCCTCATACTCGTCCCTCTCATTTTCTATCTCTTGTTCGTCCTCCATTGTTGTGCTAGAGAGAGTAAGAAAAGCTTGAGATTAAGGTAAGTAAATGACTCCAAATGCCAAAACTCACTTCATTAATGTTGTTCCTTAGATTGAGAGCTTCATTTTCATGATTCTAGTTTCTCCATTGGTGGTGATTTGTAGCATCAAGAAAATATGGTAGTTGGAGAATCAAGAAACCTCTTTGGAAAAGTTGAAGAGGTAAGTGAAACAAACCTTTCTATCTATGTTTTGTGCCAAATGATTAAGTTTTGAATTTCTAGAATTTTTTACCTTATTTTCGAAAATTAGGGTTATCAGTAGTTTGTCATTATATGGTTATGGAAAATGGTGTTTTGGTATGTGTTTGAATAGATAGAATTGGTTTGAGGTAGAAATGTTAAGTTTGGTGATTTTTGGATTTTGGGGTTAGAAGTTGTGTAAAGCCAAAGCATGGTAATGGAATATGAATTTGGTAGTTTTGAGGGTTCCATTAGATTCCTGTGCAATTTTATGTGGGAGTAGCTTTAGTGTGGTATTTGGGATCATTGGGAAGTTTTGTCGTCTTTGTTGTGATATGGTTTCTGATAAGTATCACTCAAGTGAGGATGGGTCTCACTCGAGTGCGGTAGTTCATTTCTCTTTATGGTCTTTCATATTTCTGTTGCACTTTCGTGTAAAAGGTAAAAGTGTTGCCTCACTTGCGAGTGTTGTGGGTTCTCACTCAAATGAGCCTCCTCTCACTCGAGTGCAGGTGTATCTGACACAAAGAACTCACGTCTTGGGTTGCCTCTCGCAGCCAATTTCTCAAAAGTGAGTCTTGGCACTCGCGGGTGTCAAGCCATCACTCGAGTGCTATGGCTTATGCTCGAGTGATATTCCCTCCTAAAAGTTTCTTGTGCTCTCAGGTGAGCACTTCCTGAACCTCACTTTGGGGGACTCGGCTGAGTATTAGGCTATCACTCTAGTGATTTGTGCTATGCTCGAGTGGAGCAAGCATATCTGGTTTCTGTCATTCCTTTCTGCTCTTGGGTGAGCACTTTCTGCACCTTACTTCCTAGAACTCAAGTGGGCATTTGGCCATCACTCAAGTGTTGTTTTCAGGACTCGAGTGCAAGTCCACCATCACTCAAGTGAGGCCTTCTTCACTTGAGTGAAACAATGAAAATTTTGTTCTTGTGCTTCCAAAAGGCGATCTTTGGGATAATTTTACCAACCCTTTAGGTTGTTTGAGGAATTTGTAGCTTCTTAAAAGACATTAATGATAACCAATCTAAGTGATATGAAGTCATTTAAGCATTGGAATAGAATATGACACTTTGTCCCTAATTGTGAATTATAGGATTCGACATTTGCCCTATTCAGGAGAGACCAGTGCCAGAGTATGCACGAAAGGACCAAGGTAGTAACTTTTCTATCATGTTGTGTATAATGCTTGGTATGCATGACTTATCATTGGTTTGTTGTGAAAATTTTTCGTATGAGGCCATTGTGAACATATGTATATGTTATCGGCCATAGGGCATTACAGCGTGAGCAATCGTATATGTTATGGGTACCTGATTATGTGCATTTGTGCCTTGTAAACCCTTTAGTGATAAATAGAACCCGATTGTGTTGGGAAATTTTGTTATACTCTGATATTTATGAATGAAATCATACTGTGCAGGCCATTTATATATTGAAATATGAATATGAGACTGTTGTTGAACAAGTTTTAGAAAGGTTTTTGTAAACTCTGGTTTGGGAAGTTTAATTTTAATAAGTCTCAAATCATCCACGGTCTCTAATTTCACATTGTCATGTATTTATGAACTAAATCTCGGCCTTGATGATGAAAGGGATTACAAAAGTTTCATCTCCAAAACTTATAATAATCAAATCAATCAATGTAAATCCCAACTGATCAATCATCACATTATTGTTGACATCAACCCACTTGCATTTGAAAATGGGAAATTTAATTTTAACATAATGAAACACCCAAATCTCTTCAATAACCCTATAATAAGGTATTGTTGTCAATCTAGGTTCTTATCTTTCAAACTAGAGAACTGTATAGATTCAGCCACTAACATAACCCCACTGTTCTGGACGGTACTCCTATCATCAAGGGACTTCATGTAAAACTTATAACCATTGATCACATATGAAGTCCAAGTTATGACATCAACTTCAGGACCACGGGCTAACCATTTAATTATATCAGAAACACATTCTTCCCCGTCAACCTTTTGTTTGAACCAATGTGCAAAAGTTTTGTTATGCTCCCTAATTATCCTTTGTTCGGTCATTCGACTATTTTCTTTCCGGACAATTTCTTTATGAGCATTAATGTAATCTTGAACTTTATCAACATTATTCAAGATATACAAGTAGACTTGTTGCAATTCATCAGAATCAACACTCTTTACTGTAACCCCGCATCTACCCCTTTCTTCATCATGACGTTCTGGAAGCCTAATATGTCTTACGTTTGACAGGTAATCTTGACAAAACTCCATGGCCTCTTCAGAAACATATTTATGAACAATAGATGCTTCAGGCCGATTTGCATTCTTCACATACCCTTTTAGGATTTTCGTAGTTCTTTCATTTGGGTACATCTACTATAAATAGATAGGGCCACACAACTTTATCTCCCTCATTAGATGAACAATTAGATGTACCATGATGTCAAAAAAAGAAGGAAGAAAAAGCTTCTCAAGCTGGCACAAGATCAAATATCCTTCATTTTCCAGTTCATCCAATCTTTCTGTCTCAATGACTTTACTACAAATAGCATTAAAGAAGAAATAAAGTCTAGTCAAAATATGTTGACAATCATATTCGGCAATGCCTTTAATAGCTACTGGGAGTAGTAGTTGTATTAAGACATGACAATCATGAAACTTTAGCCCTACTAACTTAAAGTATTTCATCGACACAAGCTTCCTAAAATTTGAAGAATACCCTGAAGGAACTTTGATGCCATGCAAACACTCATAGAAGCTTCTTTTCTCATCCTTAGACAAAGTATAAGCAGCTGGACGACAAAAAGTTCTGTTACTATATGCCTTTGGATGCAAGTCTTCTCGTATCCCCATTTCTTACAAATCTAATTTTGCCTTCACGCCATCCTTAAAACTACCTTGTATATTAAGCAGTGTCCCAACAATACTATCACATATGTTTTTCTCCACATGCATGAAATCAATACAGTGTCTCACATCAAGATTGAACCAATATGGAAGATTGAAGAAGACAGCCCTCTTTTTCCATTTATTTTCTTCATTACTATTCTTTGTAGTTTTACCAAAGATAACATTCATATTTTTCACCTTTTCATAAACTTGTTCCCCAGTCAATGCCTTCAAAGCATCTTCAAACTCTTGTCCACCAAAAAAAGCTTTCTTTAATCTACGATATAGGTGACCTCGTCTAAGAAATCTCCTATGGTCAAGATAAACTGTCTTTCTTCCATGTTGAAGTTGATGTTAGCATGTTCCTTCTTCACAAATCGGACATGCTTTATGTCCTTTAACACTATATCCTGACAAGCTTCCATATGCAAGGAAGTCATTTATAGTACAAAAGATCATGGCTCGTATTTTAAAAACCTCCTTGTTTGCGTCAAAAACATCAACATCTTCATCCCACAACTCTTTCAAGTCTTCGATCAAGGGTTCTAGGTAAACATCTATGTCATTTCCTGGTTGTTTTGGTCCCGAAATCAACATAGACAACATGATGTACTTTCATTTCATGCATAACAGAGGAGATAAGTTGTAAATTACCAACAGAACAGGCCATGAACTATGTATACTATTCAAGCTACCAAAATGATTCATGCCATCCGTGCTAATCCCAAGCCTAAGGTTTCTAGGCTCTTTACCGAAGGCAGGAAATAATTGATCGATTTTCTTCTATTGAGAAGAATCAGCCAGATGTCGAAGCTTTCTATCGAATATCCTCTCATCCATATGCCATCTCAAATTTCTTGCATAGTTTTCAGTAGCAAACAAGCACTTGAACCTTGGTATGATTGGAAGATACCACAACACTTTTGTAAGGGCGCTATTTGATTTGTACCTCGAGGTTTCATATATCGGACACTGTTGTTTCTCTTCATGCTCTTTTCTATACAATATACAATTATTAGGGCATGCATATATCTTTTTATACTTCATCCCTAGTGGACACAGTATTTTCTCAGCATCATAGTATCGAGAAGGCAACACAGTATCATCTGGAAGCATGTCCTTAAAGCCCTCAAGCATTTCTGAAAAACTCTTGTCACTCTATCCATGCCGTACTTTTAAGCTTACCAATTTCAATACTGTTTTCAACAGTTGGTATTGGTATTTTTTACACCCTGGGTATAACGGCGTCTCAGTATTACTACACATATTACCATATGCATGTGATTGCTCAAAAGCCTCTTCTCGTACATCACAAATAATATCCTCTATCCGATCATCCGTATCCGTGTCATTATCATCAAAGGTCACTCCCCCTGTTGAGATGAACTTGGCATTTCTAATTCTTTACCATGTCGTACCCATACTATATAACTCTTACAAAATTCTTCACAAATTAAATATGCATATATATCTGCAGTACTTAGTCGCTTCTCATTCAAACATACTACATAAGGGCAATAAAACTTCCCACCACCATCATCAACATTTCTTCTAACAAAGTCTAAAAAAACCCTCACCCCATTATCATATTCAACACTTGTTTGTTTAGTGTTTATCTAACTATGATCAATATATATCTCAACACTTGTAGCACCCTATATCCAACAATAAAAGGATAGACAAAAAAACAACAACCATAGAGTTTTAGATATTTCAATGAATTTTAACATGCACTATTTGAAACTAGTATTGTTTCAATAAACCAATAACACTAACAATCAAACAATCACACTAAATTAAAATAGAACTTAGAATGATATTACTCTAAGAAAATATCACAAGTCAAAGCATCTTATTTACTTTTGGTCCAAAACAAGAAAAACGTATATGTAGTAATAATAAAGTCATCACACAGTTTTCCCTTTCACCTTAATTACTTTTTTCTGCAATTATTTCGTGTCTAACTATATTATAAGCGTTAATATTGTTGAGAATAAGCAAATACAAGCTGATAGTTGACGGCTTTAATTAACATAACACTAACCCGATTGAAGACCAAGGAGTGAGCTTCTACCCAAAGTCACGATGGCGTCGACTAAGGTTAAAATGAAGTCCTGAAATTCATGGCATTGACAAAGGAAAGTCACGGCAGAGGAGAATGGTCACTACGGAGAATAGAGGTGGTAGTAGAGGAGAGTGATGATGACTAAAGAACAGCAATGACGAACATAACAATGATAGCGGTAATGACATAAGAAAGTTGAACAAATGAGGAACGGGGTATAATAGACGAGTTCAGAACAAGTAAGGATAGAGCTTATAGAGAAATGAATAAAAAAGGAAACAGGGTTCATAGAGCGCGGGATCTAGGTGCGGGAGTAAAAATACGAGAGAAAAAGCTCACATTTTAGATCGACTTTTAACAAAATTTGGTCTTAAAAGGCTGAAAAAAAATATTTTTTTAAACTTTTAACATTTAAGAATGGTTTTTATTAAAACTGGTCTTAAATATTTCACATTTAAGACCGGCTTTAATAAAAATCAGTCTTAAATGTGTCACATTTTTAACTTTGAATTTATTTTGTTATTTTTAGACCGGTTTTATTTATAATCGGTCTAAATAATTTTTTTAAGACGAGTTTTTGGGAGAACAGGTCTTAGAAGTTCTATATAATTACAAAATTGCCACAGGTCAAATTTTTTAGCCCTTATCCGCCATAAGAGGTTCAAATGCGGCGGGTTAAAAAGGGAATTTTGTACTATTGTATGTTGGTCGCGACGATTTGCTCAGTAGAGTACTTGGAGCTCCTGAGTATGATGGTCGTGTTTGGGGTATTGGTTTTGCAGTAACCCAAACATCATACTACAGACTCAAAAAGTGAGCCATAAAAATTGACTTATTACAGCTACAGGAGCAAATTTCTAACTTCAACCATCACGTAGACTAGAGGATTAGTGGCTACAGCATCAAGTAGAGTAATTCACAGATCATATGCATTTTATGCAAGAGCAAAATACGTTGCTGAAGGCGCAAATTGAGTCCTTACTACAGTCTAGGCCAACACGAGTCTAGTGTGTGACAGCATAAGTGTGAGGGATAGTTGGCCTTCCATGCCTAAAGCCCCCATTTCTATGGTAATTTATTTCTTCTCTACTTCACTTTTTGGTACGTTATACATTAGTGTACCTTAATATATTTAACTCTATTTTTCATAAGGGCGAATCAGACTGTAAGTTGTACATGGATGATTGTTTCAAGCACGTGATTACTGTCAGCATGGCTTACAACACCAAAAGTGATATCTTGCATAATTCACCATTGCCGCCGAACACACTCAAAGTTAAGATTGATGTATGAACAATTGATGATACCCCTTTACCAACCCCTTCTTTAGATGAAGCAACAATGGTGAAAGATATCATTGGTGGTTATGTTGCATGGCCAATAGGTCTGATTGAGCCACATGAAAAGGAAGTTAGTTTACAATTCTTTTTACTTTTTCTATACACTTCTATCTAAAACCACATTATGTCTTTAGGTTGTTGCTCGTGCTAAAGTAAAACGAATTGAAGGGCGTGGGAAGAGCTCAAAGTGGTAATCAACCGAACATAAGTCCCAGCCCTCAACCAGTAACCGAAGCAGCATATAGATGCCCTCATATTGTCAACAATTGGCATCAATAGTTCCATCTTCGATCAGCCGAGGAGGTTAGTCAATATGTTTCGATATCGACATCTATCATGCAATTATAGATGATCATGTAAACGATCGTGTGCTAAACGATATACTTACTCGTCATTGGCTTGCTGTAACGACCATCAATATATAGATTAGGTACTTTATCATCATCGTCTATCACTGTTATTATTATTATTCATCATTAATTTTTTTAGGTTTTAATGACATTGTTTATTTTCTATAAAGGCACTTGTACCATAATCTATTACTGCACACGAAAATGGTGCATAGATTCATATTTGTCATCCCACACCTCCTTTGCCAGCATAGATTAGATGTGGAAACACTAACTAATTATGTTAGAGATATCTTCAAGCGACGAGCAACCCCTAATATGATTTTTATTGTGCCATACAATGCTGGGTAAGTTATTTGCGACAGTATTTTAATGTTTGTTTTTTTTATTCTTCCACTTTTACTATAACATGATTGTCAAAGTAAAATCTTTAAAATACTTTAGGGGACATTGGATTTTGATTTTGTCCATCCAGCGTCACTTGGAGTCCCTGGGATTTACTATTTGCATCATATAAAGATCGGTTATCCAAATAACCGAAGTGATTTGAAGATTATAATCAATAAGCAAGTGCATGGGTGTATGTGTAAGTATTTTTCATTATTGAATTACCAAAATTAATCAGTCACTATTTGTTTTGTCAGTGCATTGACCGCTTACCGAAGCAATGTTGGATTATCCTATTCTACACGCAAAGCCCAGCTAGTAGCTAACCCTGGAGGAAGATTGTGGTACTCATATATATGAATTTAATTAATTCAATTTTTTTATTCAAAAATATTTCTTCAAATGTTTACTTAATTATTTCATTGTATTGTCAGTGCCCATTCCAACCAAACAACAATGATTGTGGTTATTATATGATGAAGTTTATGAAAAATGTAGTTACTCATGATAACATTTCTATTCGTACACAAGTAAGTTCTTTTTACTTGCAGTTACTATGTTTTAAATTTATTTGACAAGTGTCTAAGTTAATTAATTTTTAGTTATTTTAATTTTTTTGTGCATGCTTTTTATGTAGTGTTATGAAGATCAATGTTGTGACCAATTGACTGAGCAACAAATAGGTGAAATTATTAAAGAATGGTGTGAATATATGGTCAAGGAATTAGCTAATATTTAGGTGCATACGTTGGTTGTTTCTTGCATATTCATCTTGGTTGTATATGAATTAGTTGTACATTAAAATTATTTCTTGCCTACATTCTACATACATAGGTACTTACAATTAGTTGTTCTTGTTTGTTATGTTGTAATCAAATCACATTAGTACTGGTTTTATGAATTAATTATTTTGATTCGAGTTATTATTTTATTCTGATTTGGTGTGATTCTGGCTTGGGTTTTTGCTGCTTTGGATTTGTAAAATGTAAATTGCTGTGGATTGAATGCGAGTTGAATGCATATTAAAAAAAATGTACTTCCAATGGAGCTTCTCCAATAGCCTTCCCGTAGGAAGCGCCATTGGAGGTATATTCACTAAAAAAAATAAAAAAAACTGACTTTCAGCAGCGACTTTAAAAGTCGCGGTTGAAAGTGCAATTTTCAGCAACGACACAAAATGTCGTCGTTAAAAGTGGCACTGTTAGTGGCCATTATCAAAAGTCGCCGCTGAAACTCACACTTTCAGTGGTGACAATTAAGTCGCTGCAGAAAGTTCTATTTTTAGCGGTGACATTTGAAAGTGGCACTTTCAGTGGCGACTATCATAAGTCGCCGCTGAAAGTCAATTTCAGTTTTTTTTTCAATTAAATTTTTTAAAAAATAATATTTATAAAATTAAAATATTATTTATTAAATAATTCTATTTAACCTTAATTATTAAAATTATATTATTATTTAGTAATATTATATTTAATATTTTCTACTAAAATAATATTTATGATATTATTATTATATTAGTTATTATTTTATTTTATTTAAAAATAATATATATGTTATTAATATTATATTTATAATTTTATATTAAAAATAATATTTATAATATTAAATTATTATTTATTAAATAATTTTAATTAAAAAAATTGTTTAATTTAAATATATAAATATTTTTTTCATTTTTATTAAATTTTTCATTATTTTTAATAATATTATATTTAATTAATAATTAATTATATGTATATAACTAAGTAATTGTATGTATGCATGTTTATATATATGATAATATTATATATATAATAATATGTAATAATATGACATAGGTTCATTTCGGCGCAACTAGTAAAGACTCACGCGTGAAGGTGTCAGCTCCCTGAGGTCAATGGTTCAAACGGCACGAGAATCACTTGGAGAAATTATGAGGTGCTGACACGTGATAGCATGAGGAGGCGACACGTGGCACTATAAGGAGCAAACACATGGCATTTGTAAATTAATTTTTTAAAAAAATTCAAATATTTTTTGAAAAAATATTTTTTGAAATTTTTTTTTAAAAAAATTGACACTTTTGTTACCGCTGAAAGTATTGAGTCGCCACTAAAAGTCACATTCAATGGCAACAAAAAGTTGCCACTGAAAGTCACCTTTAGCGGTGATACAAAAGTTGCCACTGAAAGTCACCTTGTTGTCGCTGAAACTATACTTTCAGTAGCGACAAAAATTATCACTGCTAAAACTTTCAGTGATGGTTGCAACAGCAGTGACATTTTCAGCGACAACTTTTAGACTTATGTCGCCGTTGAAAGTCTTTTTTTTTTGTAGTGATTACCTCCAATGCCGCTTGCCCTGGGAAGCATCGTTGAAGTAGTATACTTCCTCTGGCGCTTTTCTAAATAAGCACCATAGCTTTTTATTAAAAAGAAAAAAGAAATGCTCAACCTGTGGCGCTTCCGTATATTCAATAAGCACCGTAGCTTTTTTTAATGGCGTTGGAAGCTATGACGCTTCCTAAGTGCCACAATGTTCTATAAATTAAGCGTCATAGCTCGTATTTTTTTGTAGTAGTGAAGGAATATGATGAGAAGGGAAAAAGGAGAGGTCCTCTCCTAGAGACCAACTGATTTTGAACTTCTGCATTTCATCTTTTTGAATTCAAAGAAAATCTATTTATATGATAAACTATAAACCCATTAAAGCCCATATTCTTGTTTGTTTCGTCTGTTAATTTGTTCATAATTTATGGTTTTATTATTCTTAAGAAAGATTAAAAATAATAACTTTATACTTTCTTGTTTTGTCATACAAATTTATATACCTTTTTCTATTAACAAATAATTACCTAAATTTTTTTGGGTGATGGTCAATTAAATATTTTGAATTTTCTAGATTTTAAATACCAGATAATAATATTTGTGAAGAGAAAATTTCTATCATCTAATGAATAACAATTATCATCAAAACCATGAGTGAAACCTCCAATCATAACAAACTCAATTTGATGTAATAGATTCGTCATTGAAATTAAGGAAAAGGAATTAGCTACCTCAATGCTTATAGCTACTAACCACTTAGCATGCATGATTAAAAAAAGGTCTATAAATACCATTGAGCCCTTATATTAACTAGCTGTAAATAGTTCTAACTTAACTAATGGTCTTGTATTTGAGGCATGGGTATACATCTGTGCCTGTGGTAAGAAAACGGAAAATATGTTTAGTCATAAGAAAATGACCAATATGTTTAATGGGAAGGTGTATCTACTATGACACGATGCTTGAATTATGCTGACAGCAAAAGAAAATAATATGTTACAACCTACCAGAATTAGAATACATTATCCTTCATAATTCCGTATAAGATAGGTTGATAGGCACAATATTGACTAGGGAAGAAATATCATATTTCGATGTGGATGTTGAGGCCATATAATATTAATAGGTCGATAGGTTCCGATAGCCTTGAATCTAGATTATTTGGGTATTTCAAACTGATCTGAATGTGATTTCCCCTTAAATTATATATATACATAGGTATAGGAGGTACTGTGTAGCTCCACTATTAGATTAATTTTTGACAATAAAGATTTAATATCCTATAAAAAATATAAAATATGAAATTTCAATATATAATAAATGTCTCTTCCGTTTTGTAGAGATGAAAAAGTACTATTCCTAAGCCATGCAGCCGATGAATAATTGTGGCAAGACATTGGGCTTGGTGTGGACTTGCATTTTTTGATATGTTTTTTCCATTCTCAGCTTTCCTCAGTGAGTCTGTCTAATCCTTGCTATCACCAGATGTTGCACACCAGCCTTTTTTTGTTTCCACTTTCTCCCCAATCGGCGATGTTTTCCTTCCCTGAGGCACGTGTCTCCTCTAGCGTCTCATCATCTTTCCCCTTCTCATTTCAATTTCACAGATAACCGCTTCATTGTGCTCCTCAGTTCAACCTTCTATGCCTTCCTCTCCCATTATTGAATAGCGTGCTCTTATTTCCAATGCGTTCGAGCGTTCTGTGATGTTGTGACAAATCTAGAACCTAGGGTTTTGAGATATTTTTCCACATAAGATGTCTTCTGCTCTATTGACGTGATAGTTAGGAAGAGGTGCATGTGTGGTTTTACCTAAAGTTAAACACACTATCTTCTCATCTTGAACACGCTAAAAAGGGGTTTGCAGTGTTCATTTGATTTTGCCATTTGTGGCTGTTTCATCCCCTTGTGACGTTACCTTATTCTTACTTCCATTCATACAGATGACTATTACAGGTATTGCTTAGAGGGATGGAAGAGATTTTAAAGTTCCTCGACAGAAGAAGGTTCCTCTCCTAAATGTCTAACTAAATGTTAAATTTATCTTTACACTGAATGCATACAATGCCTAGATCAGTGTCTTTAGTTTTATCTGCCGTTTTGTAATGATGAATATTAAAGACTTTTTGTGCAGGCTTCAATAGGTGACCTCTCAGTAGGTTTATATGCTTGCGCCCATAATCGCTTGCCAATAGTGAGTGGCAAGAGTGTTAATCCATAGTCCAGGGATTTGGTTTTGCACCTACTAGAGAAGGGGAGCGATTAATTTCGCCTTCTGCATTTGAAATATTTATGCGGGTCACATTCCCCATATGTTCAGCTAGAGTAAAGGTGGATTTTGAACTAGTTGCATTTTTGCAGTTCATTTATTGTGGCCCTTATTTTGCTTTCAAGACTCAAGTCATGTGCTCTTTCTGTATAGGCTACCGAAAGGTTTGAGGCAATATACCCCACTCTAAAAGAAGTAGCTCTCGCTGGTTCACCTAGAAGTAAACCAATGAAGCAAAATTCATAGCAAATATTTAGTTTTGCAATCATGGTAGCAGGAGAAGGTATGTAAACTATATTTTGTAGCTTTATTTGTTGTTTCCTTTTTTTTTCTTGCCTCAAATATTATAGAAGTTAATACTGTATTGGAAGTTATATGTAATGTAGTTGTGTTTTCCAGGCAATACTGAGCTGTCGAAAGAAGCATCTTGTGTGTTCATTTGGTGCTTGAGCCAAAGTTCAGAATGTTATAATCAATAGGTGAGCCATTCTGTCTATACTCATGACATTTTGATTTTTGGGTTCATATAAAATTCTTGCATGTTTTATGATTTTAAGGGCAATTTGATTTTCTTTAGTCTCATTCTTCCTTGGTTATAGAAAGGAAAAAATTTTTCCGGACAAGCTAGAAGCAAGTATTTTCATTCTTAAACAACTTTTTGAAGATTAGACTGAACACGCAGAGAAATTATCACCTTTCAACCCCTTGAGGGAAGTTCTAAGAAATTTTAAACAAAAGGTAGTTTCTCATTCATTTATCTCTATGATGTTATCAATTTAGAACATCTAGGGTGGCTTGCCGATACCCCTGACTTGGACTGATTAGGTTGGTCTAACTTCAGAGGATTTAATTTATCTATGACTGCAGCAAAATATATGATTTTTCCCCCCTTAAAGAATGATTGAATACTTTTTGGCGATAAAATGATAAAGTATTAGCTATCAGGACAGATGCTTATCAGCAAGCTCTCTTTGAGGATGTTGACAAGTATATCAAAATAATCTTAGGAAGAGTATCGTGAGGTCATGGGTGTATGACATGTTTGACCTTTACAACCGTTACTTTAGCTTTGCCGCCGTTGCATTCTCCCCGAATGTGGCATCATGGGATTTGAGGAAACTCTCTGTAGCCTTGAGCTCACAGCGCATCTTCTGAAAGATGAGAATTATTCAACAGCACGGGCAGTAATGGCTCTTTTCAGCACACCACGAATACAATGAGTAAAATTGTGAATTTACCTCAGTACATAACGTGGAGGTTGTATATTTAAGTCCTGGTCGGAGGACAGAGTAGTTTAGGCAATACTGCTTTAAGAATGTTTACTTCGAGAACATTTAAGTCCTCCCAATTTTCTACTCTATTCTGAATGATATTTAATTGATCAATGTTGCTTTTGGAAATCAATATTTTACTTTTGGTACTTATGGATTCTAACTCCAGATTTTAGTACCATTTTGGTTGGATACCCTCAAATTAAATGGCCTGATCTTCATGTATGCGCGTCTCCTGAAGTCTTGGATAATTATGGGCTCAAGAATTTTTCAGGGTAGAAAACTCCTATGTTAGACTATGATGCCTGAATCATAGAATGGAAGTGTTCGCCGTAGGACAGATCATGCATGCTGTGCCACAAGTTATTGGAGAATCCTTCTTGATTTAGTATCGAATAGAAGCACCTGAATAAGTAGTATCGGCTCTCACTCCATCTTGGAGAACCCATTATTATCCTTCAGATGCTTCTATCGATGGCAACATCCTGTACATCCTCATTGGAACTACTTTAATCACGTTATCTTCGGTGTATAGACCAATGTGCTCAACTGCAACTTATAAACTCATGACATGTTGGTAGTACAGGAGGCCACACTTGATACTTACAATATGGAAGCCAAATTCTCTCTATTGCTAGAGTATCTCTCAAAAATCCCTATCTGAATAAGAGTTCACCACAGCCATAAGGGAGAAGGAATGTAAATTGTTCTCATATGCCATTATAGAGGAGTCCATATTCAAGTTTGTTTTCCCCTAACCTCACCTTCGATATTTATGAAAATGGATATGTCATTTGAAAGTGGAAAAATCACAAGGACTTCATTTAATTGCTACACAGGCACATGCTTCAATTTTAATTCCATTTCGTGCATTATCTCAGTGAACTTTGTATTTATTGAAGTATAAGATGATGCAATATTGTGTCACATCTGAAGTATTCATGAAGTTCCTTCCTGATTACACACCACACATATTTAATTGCTACACAGACCCTATGTCCATACATGTTACATATATGACAAATTAGACATAAGACAACTTTTATGTACTCTTACAAGCTGCAATTGCGACTGTGGTCTTATAAGAAAGCATTCATGACTACACACTACATTTTCCTAATGACTGCCTTCCCTACACTTCCTACCAACTCTCCTAAATGTACAACTTCTTCTGGTATAGCAGTCCTGTTCTTTGATTTGCAACTTACTGTCACATGTCATTCATATAATGTCAATACTTATCATGAAGCATTGTGTATTTGCTATGGTTACTCTTAACATACTTATCTTCACGGAGGGTATCATGTGCAACTTAATATTCCTAATATCTTCATACATTTTCCAACTCATCCCAATTAAGACAATTACTGTAAAGACTTCCTCAGTTGTCTGTTCTTCCTTCCAAACACACAAGGTTGTTCACATTGAACCTACTGGACTCAATTTGTTCTAAGCTATTTCATTCACTCAATTTCTACTACTTCAATTCTTCTAAGCATTTTTTGAGTTGTCACAATGGCTAGAAAAAAAATCATAATGTCATTTGTCAGAATTTTGTATCTTGGGTTTACTAAATGCTTACTTTGTTGCCTTCTTTATAGGTTCTATATCCTTACTTCGTTGACTATTTAGACATAAGACACAACTGATGGAAACTCTTACAAGTTGCAATTTCCATCATTTGCTTATAGTCAATCGTTCATGAATATACACACTTTCCTGCTATGTTATTGCATTCAGTCAAAGTCAACATATACATCTTCTCTTACATCAGTTATGTGTTTTTCCTTGCCCCACACTGTCAAATCCTACTCATATATTGTGAAAAAAAAATAACGGGTTGTAGTTGTCCATATATGTTTACATAATATGTTGTTTAAGGGATTCCTAATACGGACCCATAAGCATAACTGCTCTCTGTATGTATCGGTTGCATTATGTGCTTTCAACCTTTTTGTTAATTGTGCATTTTTTCACTTAATCCAGAAGTCCCTTTAGTTTTTTACTTAGTCAAAAAGTTCATACCTATCTGTTAATATAGCACTGAAAAAATTCTCCACCATTTAGTTACCTCTCTATTAATATAGACTGAAAAAATTGTAGATTCGCAACTTTCTGCTTCGATTAATATGTTAAAGTGGTCTACTTTATTTCAGTGCCAGACTCAAACGGTCTATAGCCCTCCTCCTCATAAGAGCAGTTTCTATTTTATCATCAAGTCCAAGGTGTGTGGCCAAACCTGCAATCTCATTATTCAACATGGTTGGAAATTCTGGTTGCCATGCTACACATTACTATTCAGCATGCTTCTCATCCAAGTTTTACCCTAGATTCTGTAATAAAATGTTAACTTGCACCACCTTTGATAATGCTGCTATTTTTGTACTTTTTGAACTGCACCACCTGATTTAGATGCTTACATGTAAGCTGCTCCTTTCCTTTGATTCACTACTACAAAAAACCAAATCTGTGGCGCTTATAATTGCAGTAGCTGTGGCGCTTGCGAAATGCCACCTATCTTAACGCCACTAAAAAAAGCTGTGGCGCTTGGAAGCGCCACAGATTTTTAAATGTTTTTTTTAAAAATAACTTCCTGTGCCGCCTAACTTGCCAGGCGCCACAGGAAGCTTACCTCCTGTGGCGCCTGGCCGGTCAGGCGCCACAGTAGGCCTATACCTCCTATGGCGCCTGGCTGGCCAGGCGCCACAGTAGGTATTTTTTTTTAATTTTTCGTTCTGGTTTATTTTAGCATATTTTTTCCTCATATTTTTTTGGGTTTTTCGTATTGGTTTTTTTTTTATCATATTTTTTCCTCATGCATATATAATTATAGTCTGCAAGGTTTAATAAGAACAATAATAGATAACTTTAAAATGATACCAACAAATGATTGATTAGCTAAAGTAGTAATGAAAATTGTTATACAATATACTGTAAACCTAGCTGAATGAAATATAATACAACAAATTCAACTTGAACAAACATGCATGACACAACAATTATATTGGCAATTAGAAACAACATAAAAAAAACCAGCTAGTGAATTTAATAGTAAATATAGCTACCTAGGGATTTGCCTAAACACATATTCACACCATTCCTCGATCACTTCATTAACCTGATGGTCTGTCAAAGCATCACAATGTTGATCTTCATAATACTACAGATATATACAATCAGACACAAGTTAGAACGAATTAAAATCAGTAAAACATAACTGTCAGGCACTAATTCAATTTCATTACAACACAATATGAAGTGCAACTAAATGACTTACTTTTTGAAGAATATATGGTTGATCATGCATAATAACATCCTTCATAAATTTCATGATATAGTACCCACAATCATTGTCATTAGGTTGGAAAGGGCACTGCAATAATATAATACAATATTTAACTCTGTTCATGAATAAAAAGTGTTTACTAACAAAGTCTAAGTAAAGTCAGATATCAATACCTGTATCTTCTTCCAAGGATAGCTAAGGCGGGGGTCAGTAGCTTTAGAATAGTTTAACATGATAGACGACCGATATGCAGTCAATGCGCTAACAAAAGAAACAGAAAATGATTACTTTTGATTATTCAATCACGTTCGCAAATATTTATACATAGGCACGTATACTTACCTACTGTCAATAGCATCATATCAAAACGGTCTTGTGGAAGACCATTTTTCAGAGGATCCACATAATAAATGCGAGGGCCTGAAAGTTCCGCTGGATTGATAACGATCAATATCCAATGGCGCCTAAAATATATTTTAAAAATATTTTTTGAACAATCATGTTATGATAGAAGTTAAACAATAAAAACAAAAATTGTACCAATAATAACTTACCCCGCATTATACGGCACTAAAAATAATGTATTTGCTGTCGCTTTCTTGCTAAAGTAATCTTTTAGATCATTAGACTGCGCAGTCACATATATTTTACCCTCATGATGACCAACGAGAAAAGGGTTGACAAATGCGAATTGGACCCTGTGTGTATCCATTAAAACGTCCTGGTCCAAATGCCTGGTATAGAACATACAGTGTCATGAGAAACAAAAGAAATGGAACGAGATATATTAATAACAGTGATAAACGATGATAGTGAAGTACCTTATCCAGAT
Organism: Inga laurina; assembly: GCA_963855925.1. Lineage (NCBI taxonomy): Eukaryota > Viridiplantae > Streptophyta > Magnoliopsida > Fabales > Fabaceae > Inga > Inga laurina. The sequence goes on from OY979701.1 coordinate 58,280,088, forward strand.
GTTGATAGCCGAAGCACTAACCCAATCACGAGCACATATTTCCTGCATGACCTCGGCAATAATATAGTCAACTAGACCACCAACAGTGTAGATATGTCTTGGAATACGTAATGGCACTACTCCCTCACCGATCAATTGTGGTGCAATCGATATTAATTGATCGAGATATGAGGTATGTCTTCTTCTGCTCTGTTGGCTGGCCGATGCTTTTGACTTGGGTTGTGTTGTTGAAGACTTTGAAATCTTACCCTGCGCAAATCAAAAAATTAAATCACAGTTCGAGATGAAAGTTCGAAGGAAAAGTGCAGGGAATTTTGAATGAACGACCTTTCCACATGGCTCGATAAGACCTATTGGCCAAGCAACATAGCCACCTACAACATCTGCCACCTTATTTTGCTCATCCTGAGACAGGATCGGTAAGAGGGCATCTTCGTTCGTGCAGACGTCAACCCTAACCAGGAGTGTGTTATCGGGCAACGGTGAATTGTGCAGTATGTCCTCACCAGTGTTATAGGCAACACCTACTTCAACCGCGTGCTTGGATGCTTGCTCGACATATAGCTTGCATTGAAATTCGCCCTACGGAAAATAGAGTTAATATGTTAAATTCGCTTAATTATAATTTAACATAAAGTTAAGTAGAAAAGAAATTAATTACCGAAGGAAAAGGGACTTTAGGCATGGAATTGCAGCTATCTCTGAAACTTGGGCTATCACAGAACGGAACATTTGGTGTTGGCCTACCCTGGACCAACTGTTGTATTTGCGTTGTTAACAACGCATTCTGTTCTTGCAGCAAACGCATTTGTTCGGTGAATTGTTCTTCTCGTTGTTCCTTGTAGCGCATTTGTTGTTGAAGTTCTTGCATTTGATGCTTAAAGCTAGACATCTCGTCACGTAGGTGGGAAACATCACTTCTACTCGAGCGCTTCTAACATCCGAAGTATGCTGATGGGGTGACTGCAAAACCAGTACCCCGAACACGACCATCATACTCAGGTACTGGTAACGCTCTGCTCAATAAATCGTCCCGACCAACATAGGTCACCAACACAGGATCCTCCTGTGTCATTTGTCGCTTTCCCAAAAAGAATTACAATGAAAATTAGTTATTATAAATGGAGTTCATTTAAGTAAAGCCAATTATTTATTGAACGCATAATATAATTGAATACTTACACAATATTCGGCTACTCTTCTTGCTTCCTCACTAGGAATTTCACCTTTCTTATTTGTGACACCCTGGACCCACAGCTCATGTCGTGGAACCTGTGTAATATCTGAGCCTGATTCTTGTATCTGCACATCGAAGTTAGTCGAAGTTAAATGATATTCATACAATTTTTATTATGAATGAAATAATCATCAGTTCGTACCATTTTTCTTTGTAAAGTTGCGTATGAAACAGGTCCTTGTGTGTACCGGTATGGCATGTTGGTCGCATTAGCTCGATTTTTCTCGCTCAACTCCTAGTTAGATCAAAATGATTCATATAAATATATAAATGTTACTTACAAATACGTACATTACACGTAATAGGGAAAAATAAACAAATCCCCTTACCAGGAAATCAGGAGTTGTATGTGTTATGATAAACTCATCCCACATTGCTTGAGTGATGATTCCTTCATACAATGGATAAGGCGGTGTAGTAATGATATCATCATTATCATCCCTCAAGAAATATTTGACGAGATCAGAACGAAACTTTCGCATAAGTTTTTCGGCTTTTCTCATTACGAAGTTCTTCCGATCATCATCAATAATAAAAATACTCTGTAAACAAGTCAAAAAACATATATCATATGTAAGATTGAAATGAAGTGAAACAAAGCAAACCGAATAAATATATAATTAAGGTGTTACCTGTATTTCAGCTCAGATCACATCCTTATAACTTTTCTTTACCATTTTCCAATTTTGAACTGTAATAGGGACTCTGTCTCGAACCATAGTCCCGATGAAGTTATTTAAGGAGGTACTGTTCTCCTTAAACGGGTTTCAATTTTCATTCCACTCCAGTTGTAACTTGATTTCGTTACTTCTCAGTCTGATCAACCTCGCCATAATTGTTCTGCCATGTCTGACGTTCGCCTCAAATCTCTGTCTACCAATGTGCCTGGGAACGTCATCAATGTCATCAGGTACGAGACTGGGAACGTCATCAATGTCATCATGTGGTGAGTCCATACTCCTGCAAGTGAAATAAAACAAATCAAAACATCAGTGCACAATGGTCTTGTATGTCAACGAAAGCAAATTATTTTGAAATTTATAAAAACATACGTACAAGTAAATGAGTCAAGGCAATCATTATCTTTTCCTTTTTCTTGTCTGATTTAAAATTTTATTCTTCAGAATTCGCGTTGGATTGAGAATTGTGTTCCTCTTGACCCAAGTTCCCTCTTTATGACCCAAAGAATTCGCTTTGCCTCGTATGTCTTGGTAGGAAGTACATTTTCTTCTGGAAGCATATCTTGCAACAGTTCAAGCAATGCGGTAAAACCCGAATCACTCAATCCGTAGCGAGCTTTAAAGTTATACAACTTCAACACTGCTAGCAATCTTGTGTATTTAGTACTTTCGACATATAATGGTTTCTCTGCATCACCTTTCAACTTCTCATTTTCGTTAGGGCAGTTATGAAGCACCCCTTCAACCATATTTACCATTTCTTCAAGACCATCATCTTCATCAAACATGCTTTGATAAAATTCATACGAGGCACCACCCGTGGTATGCACCCGATCACTATATGAATCGTTGGTCTCACCATGCCTTGTCCATCGTATATATGTTTGATCAATACCATAACACACTAGATGATCTAGCAAATCAAGTTGACTAATCCGCTTTCCAAAACAACAGGATAAGCAAGGACATAAGATTTTGCCAGGATCTTTTGTGTGCTCAGTTGCAAATGTAATAAAATCCTTCAACCTATCTATATATTCCCTTGAACATCGATTAGATGACATCCATTTACGATCCATTTATGGGCTTCAATCTATTTTTTTAAAAAATTACGTGGTTAGTTGTATAACTATTGCATTTACTAATTACTTTTATATTCTCTTACCAATTTTAATTTAAAATAACATACACCACATGAATCTTCATAATTGAAGCTTTCTAAGTCTTAAACTGAATATTTAAATTGCCAAATAATTCATTAATTATTCCCAGGCATTATAATAAAATTTTACAACTCATAACAAAAGAAACCATATTTGCCACAATAATATATCATAGTTAAATTAGAAAACATTACAAGTCAATAATTAAATAAAATACAACTGTTAAGAATATATAAATAATTATTTTGCTTATGCAATTAATCAATAACAATCATTAGAACACCTACAAATTATAACTATTAAATTTAACTAAAATCACATTTGTAAGCTCAAAATTTAAAAAACATACCGTAAATAGAAGCTTCAATAGACTGATGAACTGAAACTACAAACACAAATTAAACATAAACAAATCAATAAAATATTTGAGGTTCTAAGTTATTTTTTTAAATAATAATATGTGTAATAAACATCAAAATATAATAAAATCAAATATGATTAGCTTAAATCAAAAAATATGATTCAGAAAAAAAAATAAAGAAAAAAAAATAAAATGAAAAAGAAAGCATAATCCCAACATTAATTATCTCCTTATTGTATGTTTTTCCCCTTATGGTTTTAGTTAATATATTTAAAGTTAAATAATATAGACAAATTATATTTTATTTTATTAAATATTAACATTGATATATTAAAGTCATTATATTAAAGTCATTTTGTTCATATTTTAAAATCTTTAAATAAGTTAATGACTCAATTAACGAATTATTCAATTTATTATGTTGATTTCAATTTTTCCTATTTTCATTGGGTTTATATAGAATTTTCTCTATTATAGTTTAATAAGATAATACAAAAAATTATTTTCTCACCTCTACAAAATAGCACTAACACAAATATATATTAAATACGTAAAATAATATTAAATAAATGATTTTGATTTTTGGAAAACAAATAATTTGAAGATCTAAGATGGCTAGGTAGCTTGAGATATCCCATGCACCCCAGGCCTTAATATACACAGTACTTAACTAATTTGGATAGATCAACAAAATTAGTTTTTTATTTCAAATATAATATATGTTAGTTTCTCTAAAATACCCTTTCAAGTCATTTGCATTGAAACTATACCTTATTGTAAACTCTTTTAGCATGTGCAATCAATATGGATAGTTAAGGGAAAAAAATACGTATAGGAACAAAATGAATTGAAGTTTTGTATTCAAGACCAAATTCAAATCCTATCTAGCTCTTATATTAAAAAATAAAAATAGTTTTTTATTTATTTTTTGATACTATGAACAAATTAAAGAGTCTAGGTATTAATAATGAACACAAGAAAGCAAGACGATGTATTCCATGGTGGAACGTGAAAACCCACCCAACCAAAAAAGAAAAAAAAGAATGGGGGAGGCTCTATGTTTTCTTATTGCTTTTATGGTTTTATAAAGATTGCATAATTGACTTTAAGATGTGAAAAAAGCCACATGTTGGATCACTTGATTGGATGTACCTTTATCATATCCTACTTTCTTAGTTCACGTACACTCATTATATTCATACAAAAAGGTTTCAAGATAAGTACGTTATTGATATTAACATTATATATAATTGAACCGCACAAACATCATATCATACCCATTATCTTTTCCCCCCTTTCCTCCCTCTATATATATGTGTTTGTATTCCTTTCTCTCTGTCTTTCCCTTTTGAAATATTTGGGGCTTAGAAATTCCATCAAACTCGCAAAAATGCTGAACCAAAAGAGAAGGCCCCATAGCATATGGTTACCATATGACCAACCACCGAAAAGCGATACCTATTCATGCCTAATAATGACAAAATCTTAATCTAATTCGTTACTGTGTGCTATATAATTTGAGAATAATCCTTATATTAGATTGACGTCCAAATAAATTCAATTGCTATATCTGAAAAATCTCTCAATAAATATAAATATAAATGTATGCATGTCATAACAGGGAAAAAATCAAAAAAAAGCATCGCAACCATGCCATAAAGAAAAAAAGAGCACGCAAAACAACCTGAAAAAAAAATTAATAAAAAAAACGCAAGTTGAACTTACAGGTTGATCAGTGGAGTGGGGGACCACGTAATTGCCGTTGGTGACGCAATCTCAGTGAGGGAAGGAAGAAATTTGAGCACTAGCTACCAAATGGAGTGGGGACCAAAAGAGTTGAAGACAACGGACGGAATAATACGGAAAGAAGTGGGGTTGGCAATTGGAAAAATACAAAAACGTGTGCGCGTGTGGGTGTAGTTTTAAGATATGAAGAAGAGAAAATGGAGGGTCGGGGTGCACGCACAGATGGAAGGGAAAGTGATAGAGGGAATAATTAAAGATAAAGAGAAAGAGATGGGGGGGGTGGAGGCGGGAAATGAAAGAGATTGGGGGGGGGCGGCGGGAAAACGAAAGGGGATAAGGGGGGGCGGGTTGGGATCTCATTGGTGGGGAAGAGATAGGATATCAAAAATTATTTTTTTTTTAAAAGAGTCAGGGGTGGGGCCTGACCAGGCAGGCGCCACTCCTGACAACTTTTTTTTTAAAAAGGGTCAGGGGTGGCGCCTGGCCAGGCAGGCGCCACTCCTGACAAAATTTTTTTTTAAAAGTATCAGGGGTGCGCCAGTTCTAAAAAAAAGTTTGTTTTTTTTTTTTAAAAAAAAGGGTCAAGGGTGGCGCCTGGTCAGGCAGGCGCCACCCCTGACAAAACTTTTTTTTTTAAAAGGGTCAGGGGTGCCCCAGTACGTCCTAACAAAATTTTTTTTTTAAAAAAAAAAGGGTCAGGGGTGGCGCCTGGCCAGGCAGGCACACCTCTGACAAAAACTTTTTTTTTTAAGGGTCAGGGGTGGCGCCTGACCAGCCAGGCACCACACCTGACCATAAGCTAGTGTGGCGCCTGGTGTGCCAGGCGCCACAGCTGCTACCACCTTGTCAAGTGTGGCGCCTGCCTAGCCAGGCGCCACACTTGATCAGACCAGCTGTGGCACCTACCCTCCCAGGCGCCACAGCTGGTTAAAAAAAACATATAATATAAAAAAAATAATAAATGAGCAGCTGTGGCACTTCATTAAGGAAGGGCCACAATATGTGCGCCACCTTTCAACATTTTTGTAGTAGTGAATTTACATGAGATAAGCTTCCGTTGATATAGAACCTTGCAACAACTTTTGAAATTACACTTGTACAAGCTTGCGTTCATGTAAGTCATCTTTCGAAATTTAATACCAGTTCATTAGCACTACATACCTTCATTATAGCCAATCTTAAATAATGAGTAATAAGCAATATAAATAATTTTAGACCTGTAAAACAAAGTTGCCCCTTCATAATTACACAACCTTCAGCTGCTATACTTAACTCAACTGCAGTGGTAAACCATACATCCTATCTTTTCTCTATGAAATTAATAGTATAGCAACATTTGAAATGCTCATTACCCACTCTGATCACTCTTTGGAATTTGTTATCTGAGGTCTGTAGCTTTGTGCCCCACTTGCATTTCACATTATGGTAGTAATGCATAATCTCTGGTATGGTGCTGTATTAAGTTATAACATGTCACTACTACAAAAAGGCGGAAAGGTGGCCCACATTTTGTAGCCCTTCCTTAAAGAAGTGCCACATCTGCCTTTTTTTTCTTTTATATATATATTTTTTTAATTTTGGGTACCAATTGTGGCGCCTGATGCACCAAGTGCCACAGCTAGTTAGCCCAAATGTGACGCCTGTCAAGATAGGCGCCACACTTGGGAGCATATGACCAGCTGTGGCGCCTGATTTTACCAGGCGCCACAGCTGATGTAAGCCACCTGTGGCACCTGTCAAGAACAGGCACCATAGATGACCCCTTATAACATAAAAAAATTACTAGCTGTGGCGCCTGGAAAACCAGGCGCCACAGCTAGTTATGTAATATAAAAAACATTTGGCTAAAACACGCATGCTGGAAACATTTGTGTGGGTGTGTTTATACAGCATAATATAATATATATAGGCCTTAAACATGATGATAGCAAGCAATCAATATATTATTTGAAAACTTTTTAGTAAGTTGCATTATTTATAAATTTTGAAGAGCATAGTTTATTTTTTAAACTTTGTGCAATTTTGAAAAAATTAATTATGGTACAATATTGAAAAAATGAAATAGTTATATATATTGATATATATAAAAAAAACGTGGTTAGGAATTGGAAAAAAAATAGTCTTGTTTTACAAAACTTGATGTCATTACATATGTTTCTTAAATCAAATGTCAAACTTTTATCTTATGTTTCTTATCAATGTAAACTTTATAATATAATCTCTTTTCTGTTTTTCACCATAAAAAAAAACTATTTTAATTGATAAATATAATTGAAAAACATGTGGTTGAAGTAACTATTTTTTTATTGTGGTAGCTAGTTATATATTAAAAAAAAAATTTGACTAGCTGGCCACCACGTGACCAGCTAGTTCTATATATAAAAAAAAAACCACCAGCTGTTGGAGGAAGTGCCACAGGAGGGGGGTCTCCTATGGCGCTTGCGTCGGCACTTCTCTAGCGCCACAACTAATACAATTATAAGTTGCTCTCGGCCTGCCAATATTACTCGAGTAGCTACTCAGTAACCAGGTAAATCACTGGCAGTTGCTCTCGGCCTGCCAACGTTACTTGAGTAAGTACTTGAGTAACCATGTCAAAGACTTCCAGTTACTCTAGAAATTTTCAACCCTACCAATGATACTCGAGTCTGTACTCGAGTTACTCTGTTTCAAGAAATGTGTTGCTCTCGACATTTTCAACCCTGCCAATGTTACTCGAGGAGCTACTCGAGTAACTCACTGTGGTAAATCAAAACCGGAAGGTAATACTCGAATAACATGTTATGTTTTTATCACACTTCACTCGAGGCACTACTCAAGTATGCAGGTGTTCAATCACTTATATATACTGGATTACTCGAGTAAGTAATCGAGTAATATGCAAAGTTATTTGCACTAAACTTGAAGTCACTACCCGAGTAAGCTATGCACAAAATTTATGTTTACTCGAGTAAGGACTCGAGTAACAAGGTAATCAAACTTAATGTGCTCTCGGCCTTGAAATCCTGCCAATATTACTGGAGTAAAGCCTCGAGTAACCTAAAGTTTATTTGAAAGTTTACTTGAGTTGCTACTCGAGTAACCTATGAAGAAAAATGTGCCATACCCGAGTAAGTACCCGAGTAAACAAGTATTTCCAAAGGTTTGAAATTTTGTTTACTTCATGCACTACCCGAGTAATGTTATGTTTGCTTATTGACTTGCAGTTTATCAAAGTTTTCCAGATGATACTCGAGTATGTACTCGAGTAAACTTAAATGAATACTCGAGTAACTACTCGAGTATGCAAGTTCAGAATTTGAGAAATCATTCCAACGTTTTTTGAATTATTTCCTATGTGATTAACCTTTCATTGTATTAGTATTCTTAGCATATCCACAAATAAACAATGAAGAGATCTTACCAAATAAGGAAAGTCAAATGCAATGTTCAAATGCCACCTACCTCCACCTACTGCAAACAGATATTTTTCAAATACTGGAAAAGTCAACAGTGGTTGCGTACACTCTAAAGGACGAGAAGAAAATGTTCCAATGGTCACTACCAACACATCTATATATATAGGAACATCCAAATAGAGAAATACAAGAAGAACACACACAAACGCATTATCAAGCTCATTACTTTGTTTTACATTATGCTTGTAATTTTATGCTTCAGTGATTCTTATTCACTCTGTGAGAGAGATATTTCATTCAAACTCAATATTTGTTATTGAGGTAATTTAAGGTTGTGGAACCTTGAGTTGGGATTGGATTACAACTTGTAAGGGGGAGCGAGTGTCCAGGCGAAGGAACTTGCTTGTACTGAGGTGCCAAGAACCCACTGAATCTTAGAAGTTATAATGAAACTCTCAGAGAAGCTCTGAGGACTGGACGTTGGTCAAAGTGGTTGTGGCCGAACCAGTATAACTCTCTGTGTACACTTCGGTGATATTTCTCCTTACTCTTTATTGCTTTATATTCACCGTCAAGTTTTTATATTTATAACGAAATTTTAGTATCACCCAATTCACCCCCCTCTTGGGTAAAACGCTTGCTCTAACATTTGGTATCAGAGCCTAGGTCTTCTTGTTAAGGTATAACAACCTAAGAAGGATCCAATAGCAAGCATGGGTGAAGGAATTCTTCCCGATGGAGCATCCATCACTAGACCTCTTGGTTTCAGTGATGAACACTTTTCTTTATAGAAAGAAAAGTTTAGAGTATTCGTGATGGCTACTGAATATGAGCTATGGGATGTAATTGAAAGTGGAAACTATCAACCTACAAAGACTGTAGATTCTCAGAAAATTCCAAAGACGCCAGTGGAATATGATGAGAATGACAAGAAACTTATCACTCTCAACAGCAAGGCAATTCTGATGTTACAAAGTGCCTTTAGTCAAAGTGAATATTTCAGAATTTGCACACTTCCAACAGTAAAGGAGATGTGGGAAGCTCTAGAAATAGCTCATGAAGGAACTTCGGGAATAAAGGAGAATCGGATCAACACTTTAGTCACTGAATTCGATCTACTTCGAATGAAATCAGGTGAATCAATATCTGAATTTGAACTTAGATATACTCATCTTGTTAATCAACTTACAGCACTTGGGAAAGTTTATGATCAGCATACCCAAGTACGAAAGATTTTGAATATTCATTCTAAAGAGTGGGAGGCCAAAGTCACTGCGATAGAAGAAGCAAAAGGAGAATTAATGAGATTAGTTGCTTCTCTATTTGGAAGTCTTTCTGAATATGAAAGCAAACTAAAGTTCAAACGGGAACTAGATGACATTGGTGACAAAAAAAAAAAGAAAGGTCTAGCACTAAAAGCAAAAGAAGAGAATCAAGATGAGGATGAGGAGTTTGACGATGATGAAATGGGCCTAATCATAAAACAATTTAGAAAGTTCTACAAGAAAGGTCAAGGATTTAAACACTTTCAAAAAGGAGGAACTAGCAGCAAAGATCATATCATTTGCTACGAATATGGAAAACCAGGACATATCAAATCAGAATGTCTAGAGCTAAACCAAAAGAGCAAAGAAAAGAGAAAAGGCAAATTCTTCAACAAAAAGAAGGCCTTTATATCTGCTATATGGGGTGATAGCTCCTCTGACGAAGAAAGTGATGAGGAAGAAGTAGGCAATATATGTCTTGTTGCTCAAGAAGAAACAGAAGAAGAGGTAAATGATTCTGATCCTACCTAAGATGAATTACTCTATGAATATAATGCTTTATATTCTGAATTCATCAAAGTAGTTAAAGAATTAATTGTTTTCAAAAAGAAAAACAAAGCTCTTGAAATTGAACTTAAAGAAAGTTCTGAAAATAATTGTGAAAATTGTTCTTCTTTGAGAAAGAAAAACACTGATCTTACAAAAACTCTTGAAAAATTTACACAAGGAAGTGAGATGCTAAATGTTATTTTAAAAGCTCAACGATTTGTAAATGACCGATCTGGAATTGGATATGATCCAAAATCAAATAAAAGGAAAGGTAGAAAGAAAGCAGGAGGTAAGTCATATTTGAATTATTTCCAACATTCTGTACATACATCGAATCCTTTTGCATTTTCCAATTACTCTAATAGAAAAGGTCATTATACCTCTTCATGCATTCATAAGAAGAAAGGAAACATAGGAACCTACAAATGGGTACCTAAAGGCTCATATGTTCAGAAAATTATTTGTACTAACCCAAAAGGACCCAAAAAGATGTGGGTACCTAAGACTTAGTCATTTGATTGCAGATATATCTCAAAGCATCCAAAAATAGCAAGTGGTATATAGACAGTGGATGCTCTAGACATATGACCGGAGATTTCGAAAGTTTTACCACATTGCAACCTAAGGAAGGTGGAAAGGTAAAATTTAGAGGAAATCAATCCGGAAAGATAACAGGATCTGGTGAAATCAAAAATGACAAAGGAATACAAGTCAAAGATGTATATTACGTTGAAGGCTTGTGTCATAATTTACTAAGCGTAAGTCAAAGTGCAGATAAAGACAACTGGATAATATTTGATTCAGAGGAATGTCTGATTGTCAACAAGAAAGACTTAATACTTGAAAAGAAGAATATCAAGGCTAAGCTCAGAGCAAAAAGGGAAGGTAATTGTTATACTCTAGATATTAGTATAAATGAATCTGAAAATTGTTTTCTGAGTAATGCCGATGAAAGTTGGCTATGGGATAAGAGATTGGCTCATGTCAATATGCATCAATTAGGCAAACTACTCAAAAAGAATTTAGTTCTTGGATTACCCAAAGTAACTTTCAAAAATGACTTGATTTGTGACGCTTGTCAAAAGGGTAAACAAACTAAATCATCTTTCAAATTGAAAAATAAGATTTCAACAAATAGACCACTACAATTATTGCATATGGATTTAGTTGGCCCAGCAAGAGTAAAGAGTCATGGTAGCAACTTATATTCATTGGTTATTGTTGATGATTTCTCCAGATTTACATGGGTTATTTTTCTATCATCAAAAGATGAAACCTTTGAAGAATTTATTGTTTTTGCCAAGAAAGTACAAAATGAGAAAGGTATGTCCATTGCAGGTATTAGGACTGATCATGGTGGAGAATTTGAAAATCAAGCTTTTGAAGAATATTGTGATACTAATGGCATTGATCACAATTTCTCTGCTCCAAGGACGCCTCAACAAAATAGAGTTGTGGAACGCAAGAATAGAGTACTCACTAAAATGGCTAGAGCAATGTTAAATGAAAAGAACGTGTCTCAAGTTTTCTGGGCTGATGCTATGAGTACAGCATGCTATATTTCAAATGGAGCATATATTAGAACAAAACTTGGAAAGACACCATCGAGCTATACAAAGGAAGAAAGCCAAACATTGCTCATCTACACATCTTTGGTTGTAAGTGTTTCATTCATAATAATGGTAAAGATAACTTAGGAAAATTTGATTCTAAAACTGATGAAGGAATTTTCCTAGGATATTCTAACCGAAGTAAAGCATATAGAGTTTTTAACAAAAGAATATGTGTTGTTGAAGAATCAATTCATATTGTATTTGAAGAATTTGAATCCTCTAACAAAACAATTGATGAAGAACAGGAAGTTGTTTTAAATCAAGAAAATGCTCAATTTATTTCTAAATCTCTTATTCCAGAAGTTGATGAAACCAAGGAAGAAGAGCAATCACTAGGACAACCTAGAGCATGGAAATACAATAAAAGTCATCCCTTAGATCAAGTCATAGGAGATGTGAATAAAGGGATCAAAACTAGAAATAGAACTTTCAATGAAGTAAGTTTTTCTGCATTCATTTCTGAGATTTAACCTTCTAACATTAATGAAGCCCTATCAGACAATGATTGGGTTATAGCAATGCAAGAAGAACTAAATCAATTTGAAATAAATCAAGTTTGGGATTTGGTACCCCGACCCAAAGATCATCCGATCATTGGAACTAAATGGGTATTCAAGAACAAACTCGATGAATCCACAATTATTGTCAGAAACAAGGCAAGATTGGTAGCCAAAGGCTATAATCAGGAAGAAGGGATTGATTATGAGGAAACGTATGCTCCAGTGGCTAGATTGGAAGCTATACGCGTACTCTTAGCCTTTGCATGCATCAAAGGATTCAAACTCTATCAAATGGATGTAAAGAGTGCATTTCTAAATGGTTACATTATGGAAGAAGTATACGTAGAGCAACCTCCAGGTTTTGAAGATGTAACTAAACCTGACCATGTTTTCAAACTCAAAAAGACTTTATATGGTTTAAAAAAAGCTCCTAGAGCATGGTATGAAAGGCTCGGTAAATTTCTTATTGATCAAGGTTTTGTACGGGGAAAAGTTGATACAACACTTTTTACAAAACGAAAACATGATGATATTTTAATTGTTCAAATATATGTTGATGATATTGTTTTCGGTGCTACTAATGAATCTCTGTGTAAGGAATTTTCTGAGATAATGCAGGGAGAGTTTGAGATATCAATGATGGGAGAATTGAATTTCTTTCTTGGTTTGCAAATCAAACAATGAAAGAATGGAATCTTTATATCTCAAACAAAGTATTTGAAAGAGTTGTTGAAGAAGTATGGAATGGATTAAGCAAATGGAACGAACACCTATGAGATCAACTACGTTGCTTGATGCTGATGTCAAAGGGAAAGACTACAACATCACAAAATACAGAGGAATGATTGGATCATTACTCTATCTCACGACAAGCAGACCTGACATCCAATTTAATGTTGGCATATGTGCAAGATATCAATCAGCACCAAAGGAATCACATGCTGAAATTGTCAAACGAATCTTTAGATACCTTGCTGACACACCAGAATTGGGTCTGTGGTATCCCAAAGGAAGAAGTGAATATCTAGTTGCATATTCAGATTCTAATCATGGAGGATACAAGACAGACAGAAAGAGTGCCAGTGGACAAGGACAATTTCTTGAGGATCTCTTTTATCATGGTTCAGCAAGAAACAAAATACAGTGTCTCTTTCTTCAACGGAAGCCGAATATGTTGTAGTCTCAAGTTGTTGTGCCCAAGTGATATGGTTAAAACAACAACTACAAGATCTTGGTATTTATCTCAAAGAAATACCAATCTATTGTGACAATACCAGTATGATAAGCTTGGCAAAGAATCTAGTTCAACATTCTAGAATGAAGTATATCGATGTCAGACATCACTTCATCAGAGATCATGTCCAGAATAAAGATGTGAAAGTGATATTCATTCTTACTCATCTTCAACTAGATGATATCTTCACCAAACCTCTTGCAAAAGATCAATTTCTATACATTAGAAGAGAATTGGGAATGGTAAATCCCAATGAATTGTGAGTTATTTCAGTTTCTCATAACGATAGATTAAGATAATTGATAATGTTTTGATGATTACTAATTTAAGCATCGTAGTATGTAGAAACTTGTTTTGCAGGAAGATTGAAACTCTGTTTAGAGAAATAAAAACAGAGGTTATCAGAGGACATCATTATTGGAGTACCAACTTCAAGTAATGACTGATAGTGAAGCATTACCCGAGGAACAACTTGAAGTAAAAGAACACTTTACTCGAGTATGTACTCGAATAATGTCTTCCAAAACTGGAAGTAATGTATCAAGTAACCTAAATTTTAAATCAAATGGTTCATTTGGTGAGAAATGAACAGTCCAAACTAGAAATGACAGGTTACCCGAGGAGAGCCTCGAGTAAACTTGAAGGTTACTCGAGTAAGGCCTCGAGTAACTCCAGGTCTATATCACAAATTTGATGAGAATCGACTCAAATCTGCTCTAAAATGGCTATAAAATGATCGAGGGAACATATATGGATAATTACAATATTATTCATGCCAGGTACGCAATTTAAATGAATTATTTTGTAAATTTTCTGTATGATCACTCGAGTAGGGACTCGAGTAAACATGATATTTACTCGAGTAAGGCCTCGAGTAACGTCAGGTTCTAGGTCTTTATCTGTCGCAAACTCGGTCACTTCCATAAAATCTCCTCGAGTAAATTACCTAGTCCTCTCTTAAAAAAATTTCACAATCTCTTTCTTACTTGATTTCCGTCAAAACCCATTGATTTTGAACTCCAAAAACCACCTATTTTGTTCAGATTCTTCCTGACCTAACTCGCGACTTTCACTCTGTTTTCTAGTTTTCCAAAGTCTTTCACTGATTCAAAATGGTTAGAACCAAAAACTTTACTCCCACAGTTTCCTCTGGATCCCCACAACTCTCTGACCCTCTTTCTTCTCCTCCCAGAAAGAGAAGAAAACTCACACCTAGATCCAAAGCTAAAATCCAACCCAAACCTCAACCGAAACCAAAAGGTGTTGTGATTAAAGAGCCAGTGGTTACAAGGGCTCAATCCAAGAAGAGCACCTCTACTGGGAGAGGCAAAAGTGCCAAGTCTCCTTCTCCTCCACCTTCAGATTCATCCACTCCCTCTTTCACTCCAAAACCAACCAAAAAGCCCAAATATGATGTGAATGTGGCTAAGGCAATGGCTGGCATTCTAGATCAGCTTGAGAAGGGGCAATCTTCAAAGAAAGCTGTATTGCCAGAAGAGGAGATCACCAAACCTCCAAAGGGGTTTAATGTCAACAAGCTAGAAGAATCTCAGAAGTACCTCACTCAATTCTCAAGGAGTAAAGTCTGTAAGACTCACTATGTGGACCTTAAAGTACTTCAGGAGGTATTGAAGCATGATCTTAGTCCCTTTCTAGAACCATTTATGCCTTGGCTATCTATTAGACTTCCTTTTTGCACAAAAGTAGTCACACACTTTTACTGCAATCTTGAGATTCTAGATGAACCCAATAGAAATTTTACAGAGGAAGAGATGACTACCACTGTTAGAGGCCAAAAGATACTTATCTCACCTTCTAGGATCAATCTATGGTAAGGAATAGAGAACCCACCAGATGACATTTACTCCAAACTTGATTCAAACCAAATTTTCTCTGTTCTTAAACCTGGTGAGCTTGTAGGCCCTTTAAACTTCAAACCTAGTGACATGTGCGATCATCACAGGGTTCTATGGTATATATACTCTAGATCTCTTATGAACAAGGCCAACAATTATACCCACTTTTCTGATAGAGACTTTAGATGGTTTGCTTCCTTACTCCTGAAAGAACAAAAGGATTTAGGGGAGTACATATTTTCTGAGATGAACAGATACAGAGTAGATGGGAAAGCTACTACACCTATGCCATATCCTCAGATTGTTTCACTCATTCTGAAGGAAAATAAGATATGGTACTTTGAGAGCAAAGAGCATATTAAGAGATTGATTCCGGTTGGGAGAAATCAAATAGGCAAGCTCAACATTGATATTCCTCTCAAGGGTCCTTTGGAGTCTAGGTCTAAGAAGAAGAAGAAGACCGAGACCGAGACAAGTAAGATGGATGACACTCAGTCTTCGGCTCTAGCTGCCACTACCTCTTCACCCTCTTTCCTCAATGCCACACTCCAACACTTTATGGAGAATATGCTCAAGGGATTCCATGTAGATATTCCCAACACCAATGCTGAGCTGACAACACACATAAATGGCAAGATGGCTGAGTTGGTTGAGAGAATGGATAAGAGGCACGAAGAGTTGCTAGCTGAGCAATGTGCCCAGGGTGAGACCTTGAAGTTGATTCTTGAAAGATTGGATTTTTTGGGTCCCGGACCTTCTGCTGGTTCATCATCTTCTGCATATGAGACTTTTTCATCTCCATAGCATATACCATCCCCAGAGCATATACCACCACCTCCAGAGAACATCCCATCTGACCTTCATCACTCTAAGGTTGAGCTACTTATCCCTCCAGTCTCTAGTCCACCTGAGCCAAGACCCAGAGATATCCTATGCTCAGTGCATAACCCTGAAACCAATGAGACCATCCATATTATTATTGAGGATTCACCACCCAAACCTCAGCCTGAACCCTCTCCTATACCTATTCCATCTCCTACCCATACAGAGGAAATCTCTCTCTCATCCTCTGATCATCATACTCCAGGTGCTACTGTAGAGGTTGAGACCACCACTATGATTGTCTATCAGCCCTCTCCTGTTCCTCCAAGAGAAGACATCTATATCCCTCCACTTAATCTTCCTGAACCAGAATCTTCAAGTTCTTCTTTTGATTCTCTAAGTTCAGATGGCCCTTTGGTTCTTCTAGTTAAACCTATCTCTATGGTCAAGCCTTCTAGTCCTCCACTTGATTGATGAAGACAAAAAGGGGGAGAAGAGCTTGAGAGTGATTATTGAGAGTGATTTTGTGGAAGTTTCTGAGTCATTTTGAGTATATGGGTGTACATGGGATTTAGGGGGCTTTTCACCTTTTTTTTCATCTTGTAATGTAATGTTTAAGCTTAATGCAAGTTTCTTTAAGTTATGATTTCATTTCAGGTTCATTTAAGCTTTTAAATTATAATACATTGTGGGACTAATGAGTTTATTGTGTATGCAAGGTGTATGTTATGATTTCAACAAGACTTTGAATCTAAACTTAACAAGTTTTCGTTGAATTCAAGAAATGTTTATTTGATAACTTAATTTCAAAAATCTTGTTTAAAATCACCAAGTTTTGTCATCATCAAAAAGGGGGAGAATGTTAGATCTCTCATGTTTTGATGATAACAAAGGATGGTATGAAAAAGATTTGATAAACAAATAAGTTTGAACTAAGTAATAATAGGGCAAATCATTACTTGAAGTAAGCATTGGAGTAATAAAGAAATGCCAAGACAAAAACCTGAGAAACTTCATCACTGACAAGTTTTCTAAAGGGTTACTCGAGTAAATACTCGAGTAATGGGACAGAAACTTGAAGTAACCAGAGCAACCTTCAAGTAACCTGCCAACGTTACTCGAGTAAGTACTCGAGTAAGAAGGTAAATGACTCCAAGTTGCTCTCGGCCTGCCAATGTTACTCGAGTAGCTACTCGAGTTACCAGGTAAATCACTGGCAGTTGCTCTCGGCCTGCCAACGTTACTCGAGTAAGTACTCAAGTAACCATGTCAAAGACTTCCAGTTACTCTCGGCATTTTCAACCCTGCCAATGATACTCGAGTCTGTACTCGAGTTACTATGTTTCAAGAAATGTGTTGCTCTCGGCATTTTCAACCCTGCCAATGTTACTCGAGGACTTACTCGAGTAACTCTCTATGGTAAATCAAAACCTGAAGGTAATACTCGAATAACATGTTATGTTTTTATCATACTTCACTCGAGGCACTACTCAAGTATGCAAGTGTTCAATCACTTATATATACTGGATTACTCGAGTAAATAATTGAGTAAGAAGGTAAATGACTCCAAGTTGCTTTCGGCCTGCCAATGTTACTCGAGTAGCTACTAGAGTAACTAGGTAAATCACTGGCAGTTGCTCTCGGCCTGCCAACGTTACTCGAGTAAGTACTCGAGTAACCATGTCAAAGACTTCCAGTTACTCTCGGCATTTTCAACCCTGCCAATGATACTCGAGTCTGTACTCGAGTTACTATGTTTCAAGAAATGTGTTGCTCTCGGCATTTTCAACCCTGCCAATGTTACTCGAGGAGCTACTCGAGTAACTCACTGTGGTAAATCAAAACCTGAAGGTAATACTTGAATAACATGTTATGTTTTTATCACACTTTACTCGAGGCACTACTCAAGTATGCAGGTGTTCAATCACTTATATATACTGGATTACTCGAGTAAGTAATCGAGTAATATGCAGAGTTATTTGCACTAAACTTGAAGTCACTACCCGAATAAGCTATGCACAAAATTTATGTTTACTAGAGTAAGGACTCGAGTAACAAGGTAATCAAACTTAATGTGCTCTTGGCCTTGAAATCCTGCCAACATTACTGGAGTAAAGCATCGAGTAACCTAAAGTTTATTTGAAAGTTTACTCGAGTTGCTACTCGAGTATCCTATGAAGAAAAATGTGCCATACCCAAGTAAGTACTCGAGTAAACAAGTATTTCCAAAGGTTTGAAATTTTGTTTACTTCATGCACTACCCAAGTAATGTTATGTTTGCTTATTGACTTGCAGTTTATCAAAGTTTTCCCGATGATACTCGAGTATGTACTCGAGTAAACTTAAATGAATACTCAAGTAACTACTCGAGTATGCAAGTTCAGAATTTGAGAAATCATTCTAACGTTCTTTGAATTATTTCCTATGTGATTAACCTTTCATTGTATTAGTATTCTTAGCATATCCACAGATAAACAATGAAGAGATCTTACCAAATAAGGAAAGTCCAATGCAACGTTCAAATGCTACCACCACCTACCGCAAACGGATATTTTTCAAATACTGGAAAAGTCAACAGTGGCTGTGTACACTCTAACGGACGAGAAGAAAATGTTCCAACGGTCACTACCAACACATCTATATATATGGGAACATCCAAACAGAGAAATACAACAAGCACACAGACGAACGCATTATCAAGCTCATTACTCTGTTTTACATTATACTTGTAATTCTTTGCTTCAGTGATTCTTATTCACTCTGTGAGAGAGATATTTCATTCAAACTCAATATTTGTTATTGAGGTAACTTAAGGTTGTGGAACCTTAAGTTGGGATTGGATTACAACTTGTAAGGGGGAGCGAGTGTCCAGGCGAAGGAACTTGCTTGTACTGAGGTACCAAGAACCCACTGAATCTTAGAAGTTATAGTGAAACTCTCAGAGAAACTCTGAGGACTGGACGTAGGTCAAAGTGGTTATGGCCGAACCAGTATAACTCTCGGTGTACACTTCGGTGATATTTCTCCTTACTCTTTATTGCTTTATATTCACCGTCAAGTTTTTATATTTACAACGAAATTTTAGTATCACCCAATTCACCCCCCCTCTTGGGTGAAACGCTTGCTCTAACACTTTTGATCTCTAATAAATCTCTCTGTTGATTCTGCAAACTCCACACATAATCTTTCTAAATCAAACTTTTCCTTATACTTAAGAGTGTGTTCTTCAATATATGGATAAGAGTAGAAAAGAGGATTAGGACAATACCTGACATATGGATCCAAACATTCTTGTTGCTCTAAAATTCCACCAAAATAAAAGGAATGATCAAAACAAGTTTGGTTAATATTGAAATCATTTGTCACATAATGACTAGTATTGCTATATGGGCAATGCTCATAAGAATGACACTCTCCACAATAAGCACAAGAAAAAAAATTATAAGGAGAAGAATTTTCAATCTAACCAGCATTTATATTTTCTTGTCTCATTCCATCCACATGCATTCCAAAAAAAGAACCAAGATATGACAAGTTATCACTGATTAAACCAAATGAATGCTATGAATAATCTTTTTTTTTTCTTTGAAATTTTTACATGAAGACTAAATTAGTATTAAAATTACTTGGTATTAATATTATTGACAACAATTCCCTGGCATCGGCACCAAAAACTTGTTACGAGTGTAAATGGTCTATTAAAAAGTGCAAGTGTACACTGTCACAAACAAGTAATACAGAAATGAGTAGAGTATCGTTCCTACGAAGATTAATCACTAAGTACCAAAATGGATAATTTTAATTCTATTTAGTCAATTGATTAGTTGGTGATTGAGAGTACAAAATTAAAATGATTAAATATGAATGCAAATGATATGAAACAACTATGAGAAAAACCCTTAGGGATCAAATTTCACTTAACAAATTTTTGATTGAATCACTTATCTATTATAACACAATTTATTCCACATGATTGATAGTTGAGCTTCCCTAATTTAATCACTAGCCTCTTCCAAGGTCAAACAATTCTATAATTAATTGCTAATCCAATGTATTCCTATGAGAATTTAAGCAATTAATTATGCATTAAAATTTATGGAACTCAGTAAGTC
Source organism: Inga laurina (assembly GCA_963855925.1). Classification (NCBI taxonomy): domain Eukaryota; kingdom Viridiplantae; phylum Streptophyta; class Magnoliopsida; order Fabales; family Fabaceae; genus Inga; species Inga laurina. The sequence goes on from OY979701.1 coordinate 58,300,624, forward strand.
TACACAACTCATGAATATATTCCTATTTCATATGCAAGTTATAGTTGTAATTATAGGAACTATAAACATGCATCTCCTTCCGATCTCAACATACATATTGGAATCATTCAAAAGTTTGCCAATCAATTGAAAGCATTAAGAATAATAATTAAAACTCAATCATGAAGGAGAAATTCAAATTAGATTTAATAAGTTAAGATTCAATCTGTCACTGGTTACCTATGTTATCACCCTAGAAAATAAAAATTTAGCTCATGATGAAATTAAAAACAAAACCAAAATAAATTACAAACTTCATAAACATTACATAAAACTTGAATATTAAATTCTAAAACATAAATATACAACCAAAAGATGCATGAAAATGAAGAAAATCTAGCTATTCCATTAGGAGGTAAGACCTTCCATGTTGATGGCAACCTATACCATCCATAAAAGAGGACTACCTAAGCCTTCCATGTAGAAGAGGCATGCAGGAATTAAATACAATGCATAAAATTAACTCAGGATGGTGTATGTGGACAAGAGAGTAAAGTAATTAATATGAAAATGGTGTGTGTTAAATGTGAGGGAGAGGATGGCTATATATAGGGAAGAATGGAGTATGATAGATGAAGTGGTAGGTAAAAAGGAAGATGAGGTCATAGATAAAGTAGTAGGTTAAAAAGGAAGATGGAATGGTAGATGATTCTTGCTCTCAAAGTCCAAGCAAAATTAGAAACCCTTGGAGATAAAACTGGGTTTTGGTCTCAACATAAAAGTTGTAGATCTCTTACTTAACTTTTTATCCATATATAGAACATCTCAATCCGACATCTAGAGCTCCATATATTGCATGAAAACTGAAAAAGGGTCTGATTTAGTATTTTGTCAAGAAATTATATTTTATGCCCAAATCATTAGTTATTTATTAATTTCACCCAAATTTATTAAATTTGGCTCAAATATCATCCACAAAATCATCATATAAGGGAAATAAATATGAAAATATTTTACTTATCATGCTATTTTTGAGAATCAATCCACTCTTACCCAGATTGAATCATGATTTCAAACCTTAGGTAATTCTGTCAAGAAATCTATGGTGACGCTCTCCCATTTCCACTCAGGAATTGCAAGATTTTGCAGAAGTCCTGATGGTTGTTGATGCTCGCCTTTCACTTTCTTGCAACGACTAATGAACCTTGTCGCATCTCTCTTTATGCCTGGCCACCAATATGTGGACTTCAGATTGTGGTACACCTTGGTTGCTCCTGGGTGCAAAGTATATTTACTCTTATGTGCCTCTTCCAGGATTTTCTTCTTCCACTCCATTTGCGGTGGAACGTATATTCACTTCTTGTATCTAACTAGCCCACTCAGTGGCAAGTCATGTTCTAGAGTCTCTCCCTTTGCTATCATATCTCTAATAGACTAGACACGTCTATCCTGCATCTGAGCTTCTTCTATATCTGTTTTCAGGTTATTCTCTGCTTGACTGATATGGCTAGTATTGATCATAATTTGATTCCACAAGTTGAGATCTCTGAAGTTCTCAATTAGCCTTTGCTCATAAATCATAAGGGCTGCTACCTGCACTTCTTTGCGACTCAATGCATCTGCTACTACATTAGCTTGCATAGATGATACCTGATATAATATCCCAAAATTTAATAAAAGGCCTATATATTTTTTAGAAAAAAAAATTGAGGAACAATAATTAAATAATAAGTCAAATTATAGACACTATGAAATTTAAGGAATCTTAAATTGAACAAAAGGAAAAATTAGTGCCTAGTGTGTGTAATTAATAGGATAAAAATATACCTAATATATATATATATATATATATTAAAACACAACAACACACATACACATCCTACATCTTCACTTTTATTTTGGAGCACCGAAAGTTAACACATCCACTCCTCTCTCATCATTAGCTAGACACATGTAATACACACACACTTACACCTACATCTTCATGATTCACGTAGAAGCACTCATCTCACTTTCTTTAACCATATAACCCTACACTTCATGCACTCCCTCACTCTCCATTGCTTCAAATTAGTAAAGAAAAGAGAGCTTTGGAAAGAAAGAAAATAGAGTTAAGAAAGGGAGAGAGACGTGAGTGAAGGAGGTGAACAGAGGAAAAAAATGATTCCATAATTTGACTTATTATCTAATTATTGTTCCTCAAATTATTTTTTTTTTTGAGAAAATAGACCTTTATTAAATTTTGGGATATTAAAAATCATGTAAGCAATCATTATTTAGATAATTATTTAAGCTATCATCAGGTTCACACTTAACCACAATTGGAGCATCCAAGCGTAATTCATCATTTTCCACAACATCATGCTTAAGATGTTCATCACTTCTAAAAGCATATAAGCATTGACAGTGCAAGCAACCTCATCAACTACACAACTGCTATTGGAGATATCAAAGTGTGCATTATCAACACCAAGCATTTGAGGGGATTCAACTACAATTTTTTCATCCACCTCATCATCACTCACAACATCAAGAATAGTCGTAAGAGGAGAATTAGCACCATTATTTAGAAGCGGCTCCTTCGGTAGTTGAAAATGTACTTACTTCTTCTTTACATCTTTTGTGGGATTAGGCACTATAAGTATGAAATCTTCCACTTCAGAAGTGGCATGTAGCTTTTGCTCTTTGGTTCCCTCATCATTGGAGTCATAAGTCCATAGAGCTCCATCTTCTCCTCTAATCTTTATCCATAGCACATGGTCAACAAATGCTTTGATAAAGCCTTCGATCTCTTCCATTTGCTCTTCCTCCTCCTTGGAAAACACATTTACCTCTTTCAACATGAATAACTTAAAGTATTCAACCTTGAGCTCATCATGCATTCTTCTCAGTGCATGAGTTCTATCATCCATGTTTGGCAAGGTAAGGAAAGCACCAAGTCCACTAGGTTGAGGTGTAAGGGATTATGTTGGAGGTTCATATAATGATGGAGAAGCTAGTTCATGGGAAGTTCTACATGGCATGGAAGTAGGGAGAAATGGGGCAAGATAAAATGGAGATAATGGTTTTTGTTAGAGTGGAGTGGATGATTCTTGATAGAATGTGTAGGGTGAAGAAGTATGGTTGAAGTGGGATTGAGGTGGTTAGAAGGTGGGTTCATGGTCAAAATAGGGGGTTTGTGGACAAGATGGTTCACAATATTGATGGAGATACTAAGGCAGTTGTGATTTAGAGGCTCCTCCTTGATGATTTATTTGTGCTCAGAGGGAATCCACTTCTATTGAAGCAGGTCAAGCTTTCGAGAATATGTGAGATTAGAAGGTGCTTCATGTCTCCAAGCGCCACGAGGTTCATCCAAGAATTGCAAGCTTGAGGTTCCATCATTTCCTAAAAAGGAATACATAGGAGGATTAGTGTAGAACTTAAACTCATGATCTTCATTAAACCAAGCTATTCATATTGCAATCAATGAAATCCCAATGAATTCTATGTTCTAAAAAGTCATAGAGATGCAAATGAATCCTAAAAATTGAAAGAAATCAAAGAAGAAAACTCAAAAAACTAACGCAAGGAAAAATATAGAAAAATTCCAGAAAATAAAGAAAAATTCAAAAAGTGGCCAAAACAATAGAATTTGGCTAAAATTCACTACACTCGATAGCTAAGCTATTGGTCTTACTTAGAATTGCCCACAACCTTAGAAAATTGAAGCTTGTAATTTTCTGGACAAAATTTGACAAAAATTTCAATAAGCTCAAATGTAGGTGTAACTGAATTTCAGCCAAACTCCAATTAATTTGCAAGTGTATAGCATTGAATTCCAACTACAAATCAAGTGTACACAAGAAAAATAAAAGAATTCAAATGCAAAAACAGAGGAAAATCAAGATATTTGTTGGTATTTCTTCAAAACTTTCTTGTGCAAAATGTAAAGTACAATGAAATGCTAAGAAAAACATGCAAAACTACCTAAATGCAATCCTAAAGGCTCACCCCAGTAAAAAGTACTTGATATTTAGTTACTAGGGAACCAATCTCTTGGCTCCCCGGCAACGGCACCACTTGAAGAAGCGTGTGCTTTGTGCCTTGGTAGCTTCTTTAGGATTGCAATATAGCATCCAAATGCGGATCGTCTATTGAGGAGCCTTTTATTCATTACCAAGGAACTAAATATAATGATTGACATGAAATGATTAAAAGGGGAAGATTTGATCTTTTGAACTATTTTATGTAATTTGAAATTAACTTGTTATAAACAAATTCTTTTTGGGATTTTTCTTTACATAATGAAATGGAATGAAGAGGCAATTAATGAAAATGAAAGAAACAAGGAAAGCAACAATGGAATAAACAATCCCTCGTAGCAATGCACAACCAATCCTCACTTAAAAATAAGTATGGGAGATTTAATTATGCTAATTCCAAAATGACTCTAAGGGCCACCCCTTAGACTAGGCCTAATTAAGATTGATTAATACCAAGCCACTTTGCCTATTAATCTTTCTAAATTAGGTTGATTAAGCACTCTAGCAATTAAATGAACTTAAAATTCATATTTAGCTTTTGATCCAATAATCGAGCCACCTCACATTATCACTTAATTTTCTCATTAATCTTAATTTAAAAATGGTCACCCATATGAAAAATCAAGATTAATGATTCTAAAACCTAATGCTAAATACAATTAATAAATTCACATTCAATTAACCAATAAAAACACAAGACACCATTGATCCACTAACCAAGCCACCATAAAATTAGCACAAAATGTTCACAAAATAATCAATTCAATGACAACCAATACAAAAAAATGATAATTAAGCTAATTAATCACAATGTCAAGTGTTACAAAGGTTCAAACCACATCCAATCTCCAAATGCATCACAATAAATCAGTCCAACATTATAAAATTCATCCTGAGACCTAGGAATCACAAATACAATGTGGAAATAGAGAAATGGAAGAGTAAAAACTCCTCTGTTGAAGCTCCAAGTTCATGTCATTGTCCTTAATAGAAAGGATTGAGAGAATTAGCCCCAGCAATTTGTCATCACAGAGTCCCGAAATGTCTTCACAGCTTCAGCCATATCAATTAATGAGGAGAGGAAGTGTTCAGCAAAAAATTAAAGGCAGGTAAATTACGTGAAGGTTCGGTGAAATAGAGAGTATGAGATAGAGAATATAATATGACAGTGGGCATAACTAAAGGCGAGGTGAAGTGGTGAAGAAAAAGGAGGCAAGGTGAAGCGATGACGATGAGTTTTATATAGTATTAAACCTCAACCATTAAAACTTGATCAAGTTTTTTGTTATTAAAATTTTTTGGAGGTCACTTTTTTTAAGTATAAAAGCACGTAATAATAATTACATCAAAATAGCATAAATCAAACATGGTAGAAGTAGAACCCCACAGTGAATTGGAAAAGAATGTCTCCATTGATTCCTCTATCTATTTCCTCTCCATTGAATGTCTTTACCATTGGAGTAAGTTTCAATTGTTGGAATTAAATGCTATATAAAAATATTTGAATATGAATGAGGCATCTATCTAAATCGTGAGTACTTGACTTTGGCAAAATGCCGGCGGTGCTTGAAACACGTTCTTTGGAAGTCACTTTATAAGTTAAATCGAATTATTGATTTCGTTTCGGTCATTGAATTATATTGAGGCAATAATATTATATAAATTATTTTTGTCGGAATAATATTACAAATAATAGTGGAACTTGTGCACGAAAACAAAAATAATATTCAAGCCAAGCGTACGTATTCAAAACGGCGAGGACCATGAAAGGGATCCATATGCCACCGATGATTCCGCATCCTGGAACTTGTTTTAATTGGTCAACAATGTGGAATCAATATGTTGATTAGTACTCTACCTGATTCTTAATATAAGAGTAGGTTGACTTTCTTTAGAGAAATTGAAGAAGCTAAATAAATTATATAATCATAGTATATATTATATATTATTATATTATTATCAGTTTATAAGTTAGACAAATAAATTTGTTAGAAAAAATTAAATATAAATCATACTTTAATGTAACTTATATTTAACTTCCTTAATTTATCAAGAAAAAAAAGTCAATTGACTTTATATTAAGAACCCGAGGTAGTAACAACTAACGGGCCATAGATAATTATTGCAAAGGGCTAGTTTTAGGTTGTTGAAATTAAACCCAAAGTATATTGCAAATAACTAACTTTCCTAGTAATCAACAAACGAACAAAGATTCCGTGTGAACAAGAACTATACGACATTTTATGTAATGTTCATTTTCAAGCAGCGAGAATCATTCTATATATACCTTATCGCTTAGTTCTCTTATAATATCTGAAACAACAAAAAAAACATGGTTTTCAATAATATTAGGTTGCTGTTCCTTCATTCCTTGATCTGTTGTTTTGCATTAATATGTCTCTCCTCAGGTTTCCCAACTGAGGAATCAGTTTTCCTTCAAAGGCAAAACAAGAGTTTGGAATATTTCAAAATTGGATGAAGAAGTAAGGAAAAACCTATCCGAACTCCAAAGAGAGTGAAATTAGATTCCAGATATTCCAAAAAAATCTCAAGTATATTACAGAGATGAATCTTAAGAGATCCAATTCAACATATGGGCATCGTTTGGGCCTAAACAAGTTTGCTGATATGAGTACGGATGCGTTAAACAAAGTGTACCTGCGTCAGCAAAAGATGCCTACTGCTACCAGAACTGCCGGCGCAGCCACCGCCACAGCTATTTCAAGCTCAGACTGTGCAGCGCCTGCTTCCATGAACTGTGCACATAACTTTTATCTATGTGTAGTATAAACTTGACACCCCCATTGCATTTGAACACATATTTCACCCCCCCCCCAATTCTAGATTAAAACAAATTAAAACAGATTTACAAATATCTTGAGAAAATAACAAATACATCTCAAACAATTATTTGACAAAAAGTACATATTTGGTTCTCCAACTTTAGGCAAGGTTTCAATTTGGTCCCTTAATTTTTTTCGGACCCTCCAACACTAACACAGTTAGTTTCAAATGGTGATTTTTGTTTGTATCAATTATTGTTATTTTGAAAATTAAACTTAATAATTCAAAATTTGAGAATATTTTAGTCAGAGTTTAAGACTTTAATATCAACATTTTTGGCTAACGGGGTTAGGGTTATACGATTGAATGGACATAATATAAACTAACAGACAAAAATGAAATATTGGGTGAAAAGGAAAAATGTACACTTTTTCCTAATATTTTAATTTGTTACCATTATTTGATTTTGACACAAAAAGAAAATGACTAACACCAACGAAAGTCTAGCATAGTTGGTAGATAGCTGAGTCCCTGAAAAATAATTTCCCAAGTTCGAACAAAAAAAAAAAAACCAATGCCTAACAAATTGTTTGAATATGGTTGATAGGATGTTGTTGGGCGTTTGCAGCGGTTGGAGCCACAGAATCAATAAATGCCATAACCAATGGGCAACTAATTTCCCTTTCTGAACAACAACTCTTAGATTGTGCTGATTCCGTAAACCAGGAGGGTTTTTCAGGAGGATGGTCCTATCGTGCTTTCGAATGGGTTATCAATAATGGTGGCATAACAAAGAATGCTTGTGGAGACTTGGGAACATGGTTGGGAAAACCCTCAAAGTTGACATGAACACAATTAAAAATCCAGATGATGAAGAAGCTTTAGTTAACAGAGGGCGTTTTGCTAGGCTTTGTGTGGAGGTGGACTTACAGAAAAAACTAGTACCCAGGGTCATTTTAGCTTCAGCGATTTTTAATATAGAGTATGAAGGACTTAGTTTGATTTGCTTTTCCTGTGGCAAATTCGGGCACAGGAAAGAGCAATGCCAATCAAAGAAGTCAGAGGCTGCTGGTCTTCCTGTATCTTCAGCGCAGCAAAGCCCCCGGTTAACGGCCACACGACCTGAGCCCCTGCTCCGACCATCTGAGCCACCACCGTCGACCAAGGAAGACCTCTTCGGGCCTTGGATGCTGGTTCGAAATGCTCCCAAAGCGCGAAATCCGAGAGCATCTGAAAGCAGGACCAGAGTTGGTCCCTCAACCCATACCGTCCCTGCAGAGAATATTACTTTGGGAAGAACTTCACTGTCCAAATTCGCTCCACTAGCAGATAATTCTTTAATCGATGGCGCGGACCGCGAGAGAGGAAAGACGCACCGAATGTTAGATAATTCTCTAAATCTCGTTGGGAGGAAAGACGCACCGAATGGGACAGATAGTGGAATTCCTGTACGTGGTATGCACATGATAGCACATAAAGGAAAAAGTAAGGTGATGAGAGGATTTCATGTGGGACCCAAACGTTGGGCCAAAGTGGAAAAGTCAAAAGAACTAATGAATGCTTCTTTGCATGGGCTGAAGGAGAAAGCTAAAGATATGGAAAAGTCTAAGGAATCCTCTCACGGTTTAGATGGTCATAAGGCTTTGATGCTCACTAAATACACAACGAAGAGGGCCCACATCATAACCAAAGGCTGCATGCAAGATTTGGAGCCATCTCACGTTAAAAATGTTGAACATGGACCTCTCTCTTCTGTCCAGAATCCCGAACCCCAAAGGTGCACTATGGGCCTTGATTATATGATTGATCAAGAAGAGGTTGCGCCTTTAAGTGATACAGTGCCTCTGGTTCAACATAGTGATGCTGTCACATATGAGGAAGTTGAAGATCCTGGCCCAAGGATGCAACCAGTGACCAATCTGGAAGTTGTGGTCATGATGGAAGATCAACCTCCAGATAAACTGGGACTTGAAGATTTCCCATACACATAGGGAGAATATTCGCTGTGCGGACTATCTTGCACGATCAGCTCACTATAACACCCAGATCTATGCTGAATTAGGGTCACCGCCGGCGGAATGCGACCGTCTTTCTGTGTTAGAGCGTGGTTTGCTGCCACATGATCAATCTTTGGGGTATAGCCCCTTGATTTTGTAACTCCTTCAAGCTTTGCTTGCCTTTGTATCACAAAAAAAAAAAAATAATGGTGGCATAACTGAAGAAAGCACTTATCCTTATGTTACTGAAAAGGGCTCTTGCAACATGGTCGGTTTATTTTCTCATTTAATGCTCATGAGCACTGAGTTCTCATCGATGTTGTTATATTTATAGACCGTTCACATCTGATCCGAATGGTCTAAATTAAAATTTCTACTAATTTTTGATTGTTTAAATGATAAATTCATTTTTAAAAGAAATAATTATAAGATTATTTTTATTTTAAACTTTACATATTTTAAAGTAAATAATTGTTTAAAATATAAAAATTAAATAAATTAAAATCTGGATCATCTAAAACTAATCTACTAGACCGTTTAGATTGGTGATGAGTGCACTATGCTCACCAAAATGATGAGCACAAAATGTGCTTCTATGTGAGTGTAATTGGTACTTTGATATCTCACTCTTCTTCGAATTTGTGGCTTCTTTGTTTATGTCTCTTAAGCAAAATGGAGGCAGAGTCGTGAAAATCAATAGCTATACTCAAATAGGACAATCAGATGAAGCTCTCTTGTGTGCTGTTGCTAAGCAGCCACTACCTGTCTCTTTGTATGCAACGGATGATTTACACTTATATAACGGGGTAAGACTCCTCTGAATCTTCGTTTAACCTTTTGTGTTTTTTTTATTATTTTAATTAACTGTTTTGACCAAAATGATTTACCTCTCTAATATTTAAACATGTAATCATTTTAATATTTTGTTTCTCTCAATTTATACGTATATTTTCAACTTTGAATATGTTGTTTTCAACCGTCAATGACAACTGATGCATAGAGTGACTATTAACATGCTAGAATATATAGTGAAGATGTATATGATGCTGAAAAAGAATATACTTCTCTCTTATTTTTAATAGGACATAGATAAAAGGTTTTTTTTATTATTTATAAATTATGTCATTAAATTTTTCATATGAATGTACACTATTTTTATCCTTAATTTATTATATGTAGACTTTGTTTCTTATAGGATACAGTGTATATTAAATAGGGATAAAATTAAAAAATATTTAATTTTAAGGCTAACTTATTGAGTTTTAGGATTTTCCTTGGTTCGGGTGAAATATGGTGAAAGTGACTTATAAAAAGGACCGAATGAATAGCCTCTTAGTTATGCCATGATTAATTATTAAAAACTATTGCTTAAATTTCAATTAATAAATTTTTCTATTTTCTTGAGAGGACATTTATTTTATTTTTGTTTTGTAAATAATTATTGTGAACTAAGGTTCGGGTTAGGTATGAGTAGAGGATAAAGGCTCAAAAAATATAAAAAAATATTAGTTTTTTTTTTTCATAATGAATCAATTAAATGGGAAAATATTCTTTAAATTCAAGACTAACAATTCATGACATCCATATGTTTTCATTACCTTATAAATTGCTAATTTGATCCTAATATGAAAAGCAAGATCCAGTACCGTTTCATAGGTTGACATGATTTAAACTCAAGGCACAAATTTATGAGAATGAGCTTATATAATTTTTTTATGGACAAATTTCAATATTCACATTTATCTAATTACTCTTATTCCATTTTTGTTAGGGAATTTATAAAGGCGAGAATTGCCCCAGTGATCCTTTTAGTACAAATCAAATTGCTTTTATAGTTGGATATGATTCAAAAGATGGGATGGATTATTGGATTGTACAAAACTCGAGGGAAGAAGAGCGGGAATTGAATGGATACTTCTACATACAAAGGAATACTGGTCTATCATATGGAGTTTGCTCTATTAATGCCTGGGGATATGTGTAGAATAATATTATGTGTTATTTATAGTTGTACATATGTTAGGGACATTTGTGTAATTATAGAGTGATTAGTTGCCATCCCAACTTGGGACATACTGCCTATAAATAGGTGAAAGAAGGCAGGGTATATACGTTGTAATATGAGAATTGTATTGTATGGAATAATAGTGTGAATTATTCATTTTGGGCCTGTGTGTTTCCATCATGGCATCAGAGCCCATGGTTCTGCCTGACCCGATTCGTCTGTGCTGGTTACCCGATTAAGGTAGGTGGTTCTTCTAATTTCTTGTGCGTTGCTGTTTTGATTTCACGACTGTGCTAGGGAAAATGATTGATGGGGATCTATCGATCTTTCTGCTTATCGATCTCATCTCTTCGCCGAAGATAGTTCGTTTCTTGGCGTTCAGCGTCCTGTGTTGTTTTGGCCGAAGATCGACGTTTCTGGTTATCGATCTGGTCTTCTCGGTGAAAGATCGGCCTCATTTCATTTCTTGGTCTTCTCGGTGAAAGATTGTCATCTCTGCACGTTTCTGGTTATCGATCTGGTATTCTCGATGAAATATCGGCCTCAGTTCGTTTCTTGGTATTCTCGGTGAAAGATTGATGCCTGTTCCTGCTTCTGCAATCGGCGACTTCTTCAATCTTTTCCGGCTAATAAATTGTTCCTGGTCTTGAAACAACCTCAACTTTCCAATATCGTCCTTATCCGAACGTATCCTCAGAGGTGTGACTCGTGGATAACACAACCCTCTCCTCGTTCTCATATCCCCGACGACCAAGATGATCAGGAATTCCGGTAATCTTTATATTTACTCTCCACATATTCTGTTCTTGCTTGGTCAACCAGTGTCTTCCGCTGCTCTCTCTCTCTTCATCATTTTCTGTGCATTGCTTCTCCACGATCTTGGTAATGGCAGAAACACCGAGTCAAGGTTTAGATTTCCAACATCCTCTGTATTTGCATCCTAGTGACACTCTTGCGGTCACATTAGTATCCCAGCCATTAGTCGAATCTCAGAATTACTCTATCTGGAGTAAAGCCATGAGGATTGCACTCCATGCTAAGAACAAATTAGGATTTTTCGATGGGTCTTGCAAGCGTGAGGATCAGAAATCACAACTCCAAAGTCAATAGGACCGGTGCAACAGTGTTGTCCTATCCTGGCTGATTAACTCAGTTGATAAGGAAATCGCCACTGGGCTGGTATTTTCTGAGCACGCTCACCTTGTCTGGCTTGATCTTAAAGAGAGGTTTGATGTAGTGGATGGTGCGAAAGCATTTTCTTTGTATCGCTCCATCAATTCACTCACTCAAGGTACTCTCAGCATATCTGGGTACTATACTAAGCTCAAAGAGCTGTGGGATGAACATGCAGCTTTGGTCCCCATTCCCAATTGCCAGTGCAGTTCTTCAAAAGATTATGCTAAAACTGTCCAAGAGCAGAGATTATTTCAGTTTCTAATGGGTTTAAATGAGGGATTTCACCAAGTTCGCAGTCAAATACTGCTCATGAACCCACTGCCAACATCGAATCAGGCCTGTTCAATGATTGTGCAAGAAGAGATCCAGCAAAATATGTCTTTTAGGCCACAGATTACTCCTACTGATGGGACAGTTATGGCCTCCAATACCTCTCGAGGAGGAAGAGGCCGCGGAAGAGATGGCAGAGGCCGTGGAAGAGGTTGCTTCCAAGAGGGATGTACTCATTGTGGGAGGAAAGGCCATCAGAAAGAGACTTGTTATCAGCTTATTGGCTTTCCTCCAAGATTTCAATCTTCTCGATTCACCAAAGAGCGAGAAGACCAGGCGAATCCTACTATTAATGAGTCTGCAGCAAAAGTAGGGACTGATCATGGTGCTACAGCTTCTCAACGGACTCTTTTCACTCCAGCTCAGTATAGACAAATTCTGGACATGCTTAAGAGGTATTCAGACCCCACAGAGGCTGCTGTGAGTGTGCAAGCTGCTAATCCAGGTTTGCCTGTACACCCAATTCTGAATGGATTTTAGACTCAGGGGCTAGCTGTCACATAGTTAGTAAATTAACATATTTGGACACTTACAAGTTATATGAAGGTCAACCTAAATGGTTAAGAGTACCTGGTGGGGATCAGATTAAAATTACACACATAGGAGAGGTTAAAATTACTAATTCTATTACTTTGAAAAATGTCTTTTATGCCAAAGAATTCTGTTATAATTTAATATCAATTGCTAAACTTGCCTTGGACAGTATGTATATTGTTTTGTTTTTTCCTGGTTTTTGTGTAATGCAGGACATGTTCAGTGGGATGATAAGAGGGACTGGTAGGCTCACTAGAGGATTATACCTTCTGAAAAGAGCATATAAATCCGAGAATGTGCATGCTGCTAATAAAGAACATGATATTGCAAACACTAGGAAGGAATGTCTTTGGCATTGTAGGATGGGGCATGCCCCAATAAAAATTTTGAAACATTTAAATGATTTGAGAATTAGTGATTGTAACTTTGACAATGATAAATGTGAGATATGCATTCAAGGGAAACATACTCGTCTATCTTTTACTCCTAGTACTTCTATCTCTCACTATTGTTTTCAACTTGTGCATGCTGATGTGTGGGGACCATATAGGACACCCACACATCATGGACATCGATATTTTCTAACATTAGTGGATGATTATTCTCGTAGCACATGGATATTTTTGATGCATTATAAATCTGAGGTTCCCAGCCTCTTGAAAGCCTTCATATCTTTTGTCTCTAATCAGTTTTCTGTTGTGATTAAAGCTATCCGATCAGATAATGGAACAGAATTTGTTAATCAAGAGGTCAAACTGTTTCTTGAGGAAAAGGGGATTGTTAATAAAAAATCTTGCCCCTTTACTCCTCAACAAAATGGAGTGGTTGAACGGAAGCACCGACACCTCTTAAATGTAGCTAGAAGTATCATGTTTCATTCTAACCTTCCCATTAGGTTTTGGGGGGAAGCCAATAGAGCTGCGGCTTATCTAATTAATAGAACTCCTTCCAAGACTTTAGGGTCTACTACACCTTATGAATTGTTGCATGGAAAACCCCCGTCCTTAGACCATTTAAGAGTGTTTGGTTGTCTAACATTTGCTGTGAATATTAATTGTACTGACAAGTTTCAGCCAAGGGCTGAACCTTGTGTTTTTCTAGGGTACCCAACCACTCAGAAGGGATATCTGTTATACAGCATCAACACCAAGTCTTTGCTTATTACTAGGCATGCTACTTTCTTTGAGAATAAGTTCCCTTTTCTGATATGGATTCTGTGCATCCAGGGGGAGTAGGTAAGGGAAAAGTAGTCGATCCCTTTGTTATCTATCATAATGCACATCCCTTTGGGGTATTTGATAGTAGTACACGTATACACAGCCATAGGAATCAAGATGATCCACTTAGTCCCCTATATAGAGAGGTAAATGATTATATTCCTGAAAATAATACAGATTCTATTAATATTCCTGCAAATACAGATCCTACTCGGCCTCTAACTGATAGACCTATTAGGAGTAGACATGCACCCACATGGACTAAGGATTATGAATGTGATTATTTACCTTCCTCTAGTTGCCAAAACCCAAGTAGTAATGATGATAATTTGCAAAATGATGCTGGCTTGCTTGATTCTATTAATTTTGATGATTTATCTGATTCATGTAAGTGTTTTCTGTCTGACATTGATAAAGAAATTGAACCAGAAACCTATGAGCAAGCCTCAAAAGATCTTAGGTGGGTGGAGGCTATGAATAATGAGATTAGAGCCTTAGAGGCAAACAAAACCTGGACTATAGTGAATTTACCTATGGGAATGAAACCAATAGGTTGCAAATGGGTGTTTAAGGCTAAGTATAAGGCAGATGGCATGTTAGAAAAATTCAAGGCAAGGTTAGTTGCCAAAAGGTATAATCAAAAGGAAGGGATAGATTTTTATGAGATTTTTTCTCCCGTGGTTAAAATAGTAACTATTAGGACTGTCTTGAAAATTGCTGTCATTAATAATTGGGTTATACATCAAATGGATGTAGATAACGCCTTTTTGCAGGGAGATTTACATGAGGAGGTCTATATGACCATACCTCAGGGTTTTGATAAAGATGAAGCACAAAATAAGGTTTGCAAACTTATAAAATCTTTATATGGTTTAAAACAAGCATCTAGACAATGGAATGAGAAATTAACTCAATCTTTAATAAAAGGTGGTTTTCAACAAAGTAAACACGACTATGCACTTTTTTCAAAGACAAACTAAAGATGATTTGGTTTTTGCGCTTGCTTATGTAGATGATTTGATGATTACAGGTAGTAGCTTGAAAGCTATTAATGATGTAAAACAGTTCCTTCATAGTCAATTTAAAATTAAAGACTTGGGAACTTTGAAATATTTTCTTGGGTTGGAAATTTTAAGATCTAAGTTGGAATCATTCTTAATCAGAGGAAATACACCACAGAATTGATTGATCAGACAGGTATGGACGAGTCAGAAATAGTGCTGACACCTATGGAGCAAAATCTTAAGTTGACAACAGCTCCAACTAAGAAGGATCACTATGTGGAGGATGCTGGAATGTACAAAAGACACTACTACAAAAAACTAAAGCTGTGGCGCTTATAATTGTATTAATTGTGGCGCTAGAGAAGTGCCACATATCTGGACGCCACTAAAAAAAGCTGTGGCGCTTGGAAGCGTCACAACATTTTAAATTTTTTTTAAAAAAAAATACCCTCCTGTGGCGCTTGTTAGAGGAAGTGCCACAGGAGGGGGGTCTCCTGTGGCGCTTGGTGGACCAAGCGCCACAGTAGGAGGGTCCTACTGTGGCGCTTAGTCCACCAAGCGCCACAGGAGACCCCCCTCCTGTGGCACTTCCTCTAACAAGCGCCACAGTAGGGTCCGTTTTTTTTTTTTTTGCTTTTTCTTTTCCTTCCTGTGGCCCTTTTTTATGCTTCCTGATTGTGAATCTTTATATAAAATGAGTTGCTTTCATGTTTATCATCTCTCAGATTGTCAATCTTTCTATTTTATATTTCAACCTATTATATATATATATATATATAATTTTCACATTTAAAAATTCAAGTTCCCCAACAATAATGTTCTTACACAACAATATATTTATTGTCATTTCCCCAACAATAATGTTCTTACATTAATACTCTCCAAAGCTAACATAAAAAATATTACAATACAAGAACTTGATATGTGAACACAGTACATCAACAACTAATTAAGTAAATTAAAATATTACTAAAAAATGCAAGCTTGTCGGCCAAAAAATTTAAACAAAGCAAAAAGGCAAACGTTATATTACGGTTTATCTTAACTATACTAAAAAAAATTTAAAAAAAGCAAGCTAGAATGAAACAATCTTCTTCTTACGTTGGTGACGCTAGCGTGAGTGACGAGGATGAGCAAATGTGAGCTGTGGAGTGGAGTAGAGATCAACTGGATTGGGGTTCAAAAGAGGACGAGAAACAGAGAGAGTATGAAGAAAAGTGAACAACTAGGAACAAAAGTGGGGACGGACGAAAGAAAAATGGAAAAGGGGATAAGAGAATTAATGAAGAAGACGAGTGTGTGTTTTTATTGTGCAAGAGAAAGTGATATATTTTACAGAGGGAGGGCGTCAATGTGAGCTGATGAAGAGGGAATAAAAAGGAAAAAGGGAGGGAAAAGATAAAAAGTAAAGTTAAAGGAGGGAAATTTGATTGGCGGGAGAGTTGAAAATTCAGATCCAGCCAATTGTGGCACTTCTTTAAAGAAGTGCCACAGCTGCCCCTTTTTTTTCTATTTAATTTTTGGGACCTACTGTGGCGCTTGGTGGACCAAGCGCCACAGCTGGGGGGGCCAATTGTGGCGCCTGCCAAGGCAGGCGCCACAATTGGGTAGGACCAGCTGTGGCGCCTGGTCCACCAGGCGCCACAGCTGGCCAATTGTGCCGCCTGCCTTGGCAGGCGCCACAATTGGCCCCCCCAGCTGTGGCGCTTGGTCCACCAAGCGCCACAGTAGGTCCCCAAAATTAAAAAAAAAATTAAATATAAAAAAAAGGGGCAGCTGTGGCACTTCTTTAAAGAAGTGCCACAAAATATGCGCCACCTTTCAACCTTTTTGTAGTAGTGAGATTAGTGGGTAAGTTGCTCTATTTAACTTTGACAAGGCCTGATATCTCTTTTACTGTGCAGGTATTGAGCCAATTTATGCAAGAACCTAAGGAGTCACACTTGAAAGCTGCGCTAAGATTAATCAAGTATTTGAAAGACACCCCAGGACGTGGGATATACATCTCAGCTGGAAATTCTTTAAAGGTGGAGTGTTATTGTGACTCTGATCATGGAGCTTGTGCTGACACCAGACGATCGGTGACAGGTTTTCTAGTAAAGCTAGGAGGGTCGCTGATATGTTGGAAGTCTAAGAAACAAACCATTGTATCCATTTCTTCAGCAGAAGCCGAGTACAGAGCATTAAGAATGGCCATAGCAGAGCTAACTTGGATAGTAGGGCTGTTAAAAGAGTTAAAAGTTCAGAATGTGGAACCAGTCAAAATTTTCTGTGATAGCAAGTCTGCAATTCATATTGCCACAAATCTAGTGTTTCACGAGCGTACAAAGCCTATAGAAATAGACTGTCACTTTGTGAGAGAAAAATTGCTGGCAGGAATGATTATGTTTGAATATGTAAAATCTGGTGAACAACTTGCAGACTTGCTTACTAAAGCTCTAGGAGGTCCACAACATGAGCATCTCCTTGGCAAGTTGGGAACATGTGAATATAGGGTTCCCAACTTGAGGGGGAGTGTAGAATAATATTATGTGTTATTTATAGTTGTACATATGTTAGGGACATTTGTGTAATTACAGAGTGATTAGTTGCCGTCCCAACTTCAGACATACTGCCTATAAATAGGTGAAAGAAGGCAGGGTATATAAGTTGTAATATGAGAATTGTATTGTATGGAATAATAGTGTGTATTATTCTGGGCCTGTGTGTTTCCATCAATATGTCCCCACCATATAGGCTAGTGCATTAATAAGTATTCACTTGTCAATTTTCTTTCACTTGTTTTTTTTTTTGGCCAAATACTTTCACTTGTGTTGAGGAAGGAATCTTTCGCTTGTCTGATGCTGTTATATAAATTCTTGCAATAAAGGATTTTAAATAAGATGTCATAAACAATTATAGTATAATACTGTCCGCATTCCTTTATATAAGATTTAGTTTGTAGTGAAATTGCACTACAAACTAGATTTTATATCAAGGATCAAATGTGATATCTAATATTTGTGTAGATGTATTATTATAATGATGCTTATATTTATATAATGATCGATTGGGCCGTCCATTTCCCTCTACTTACATAAAACTACGTGGTTTTGTTTATTAAAAGAGGATTTTGATGTCATATCAAAAAAACAAATCAATAAAGAGAGAGATCAATGAAGACACTCTTTGTGTGCGTGCCCGTGTGCACGGCGCAGAATGAAATAAGGATCCACATTGATGTAGTGGAAAGGATCTAATAAATTTTAGAGATTATTTTTAGAGTTTATCTAATTATTTTAATGTAATATTTGTTTATAAATATACCAGCCTTTCTAAAGCTAGTTAGTTAGTCATGAATGTGAAAATTCTCTTACCCTATATTTGGATGGGAAGAAAATTAAAGATGAAAGAATACTAAAAGGAAAACCTTAAAAAAAAAGGATATTTTTTTTTGTTCACTCTTTTATATTTTCCTCTCACTTTTTTCTCCATCCAAACATAAAATATTTGGCTTTCCAAGAAGAGCTGAGTGAAATTTTTTCTCTTTTATCCTTATTAGATTATACGTATGTGTAGAAACTAGATAATTAATTTGCAAAAAGATTAAAGAAATTAGTTAAATTAATTATTTGCAAAAAATGTGGGGCCTTCTAAAATACCAATTTAATCATTTATTTGCATTAGAAACTGCTCCCGTTAGAAACCTCATTAATTAATTAATACAATTAATAGGGATAATTTGGTGAATAAATTATAAATTTGGGAGATACCGTGAAATGAGAGCTTATATTTAGGACCAACACTAATTCCCATATTAGCTTCTACATTTTGGACGAAAGTAATACTCCTTTGGTCTTATTTATAGGGCAAAGAGAAAAGAATTTTTTGTCTTATTTAGAGGGCAGAGAAAGAAACTATTCATATAAATATACAATTTTACCCATAATTTATTATTGTATTGACTTTACTCTCTTTTGGTATTATGCATATTAAATAGAGGCAAAGTTGGAATTCTGTTCAATTTTAAGGCATAATTAATAAAATTTGAGGGTTTTTTTATTTATATGAAACATGTCAAAAGTGCCTTATAGGATGTTTGGTTTGAATGCCCGTGCAGGAGGAATTTTTAGTCTCCACCAACACGACACTCAAAAATATATATTGAAGGTTAAAAGTGAGTTATAAATAGGTCTGGAAGAGTGATTAATAAATATAGGTAACACTGACGGTACCGCTTCATTTTAGTTTCTTATAAAATAATCTCCAAAGAATGTTAATGTTTTCTTTACCCTATGTTTCGATAGAGAGAAAAATTTGGAGAGAAAGAATACTATGAGGGAAAACTCTCAAAAATAGTATATTTTTTTACCATTTTAAGAAGTTTTCATTCTTAGTATTTTTTTTTCCATATTATTCCCCCACTTTTCTCTCCATAGGGTTATAGTTAACGTTAACGAAATATTCACATCAGCAACAGACCCACTTTAATTAATTTCTAAAAAGTACTTTTAACGAAATATGCATTTGCTAGTTGGGCCGACGGTGAACCCCTCCCTATCCATTCACTCCTCACAACTTCCTCACTGCTTCATCCAATTCTTTGCCGAAATAAATTACTTCTTAGATAATTAAGTTAGAAATGATAAGTTTCATAGAATGCTTGAGTGATTAATTAAAGGCTCACAACTAAATTGCACGTAAAAGATTAAAAGCACAAACCCCTAAAATATAAAAATATTATTTTAAAAAATTAAAATTTTAGCATATTTTGTCAGCAATTAATTGCGTAAGCATTGTAAAAATTTGTTGAATCAACATTTTATGTTGAATGAAACTAACAATGTTAAGATTAAGTTAAAAGACTAAAAGTATATTTTATAAATTTAAAATACTAAAATAAAATTTGATCTAAATTTAGAAGACGACATGTATAATTTAGCCAAGAAAAAATGACTTAATAAAACACACATTAACTTGATGTAGCATACGCTTCTCTCTTTTTAAGGTTACTTTTTAAGAGTGAGGAAAGGAAGAATTAATGGCTTAGATAAGTGGATCAATTTAATCAGTTTCTCTTGCACAATATGAAAAGCCATGTTTTTATCATTTTAAGTTTTAAATATAATATGCTTTTGTTTGAGAACCTAATGTTTCATAAAGCAAATTTATTGATGAATAGGCATTTCATTTAGTACTGTTCAATTTTTTATGCTAACCATTCAGTACTGCTGTTCATTTATCATTCATATTTAATAAAAGTAAATAATAATAATTTTTTAAAAAGTAAAATGAAATTATATATGAGGCACTAAATTCCGCATTTCTAAGATGAAAAACAAGAGAAAATGGGGCGGTCGCCAAAATTTTTAAAAAATTTTGGAAAGCCCTCTTCAGATAAAAGGATGATCTATGAAAAGAGAAAAAGATTTATGAGTTTATATTGTGTAGCAAATGTGTTACAGCACCCGTTGGTAAGAGCAGTTCGTCCTCCTGGTTAACTACAAAAATAATACGATCTTAATAGTATTATAATTACTCAATAAAATAAAAATAAGTATGAAAATCAAAATAAAGATTATTTATGTTGGATTTCATCTCATATGAGAACCAAAGGTCTGTGCAACTTTTGGGAAATCGATATCATGCAGTATGGCGGTAAAGTGCATGTCATTTGATGGGTACTGTTTGTTTTTTAATATATTTTGGATTTGGTTTATATTTTTTATTTTATAGAAAGACAGTTTTATTTTTCATCTTTATTTAGAAATGATGTTAGGAGAAAATATTTTTCACCATACCTCTTTAAAAATTGATATTAATTATCTCAGAAAATCAATAAACTAATATGAACATTGGTTGATAATCAGAAATATTTCATTACCTAGGTTAGTTAACAAGCATGAGTGCAGTGACCGACAAGAGAGAATGAGTGAGAAAGCTAGTGAGTGAAAGAGTGTGCACACGGTTCGATTGATAGACATTGGAACCACTTCCGATGGAGGTGAGGGGAAATCTAAAGAAGATGATGATTTGTTAGGGAGAAGCATAAAAAAAATGCCGACAAGCGTAGCAACGGAAGGGAAAGGAAATACCTAAATGTAGGGAATGAGACATTCTGACATATTAATGGAGGATGTGCCCGAATAGGAACCAAGTAATACACTTGCCCAGCAGAAACCGTGTATGAAAAGTCCTCTCAAAAGCCAAATTTCATACAAAGCTAAACTCTTGGGTGAGGAGGAAAAAACTTTAGATAAGAGCTTTGATGAGCAGATGACTGAATCGCTCAAGGAGGAGGAAGAATTAGCCCTAACTTTCAAGGAATAGCAAAAGGAGAGACTGGGTTCAATCCCTTCTCCGAACATAAAAAATGAAAAGTTGAAGGAACTTTGCAGCTTGTGGAAAGATGCTCTTATACTGACAGTTTTAGAAAAGAGAACAAGCTTACATATGATGAAGGACAGAGTCAAATGGCTTCTCAGATTATAAACTTTTGAACTTATTGACCTTCCTAACAACTATTTTTTTAGGACGGTGGAAAAGTCCTTGCGTTCTAGACTTCTCTTTGATGGACCGTGGCTGACACAAGGCATTGTCTTGCAGTTTAGAGATAGAGTCCAAATTTTAACCCATATTGCAACAAGGTATGAAAGGCAGCAGTTTGGACAAGGATCCCCACTCTCCCAGTGCATGTTTATTCGGAAGAGTGTATGTTTCAGATAGGAAATTTGACAGGGTGAATACTTAAAGTGGATATGAACACCTTAACTCATCAGGAAAACAACAAGCAAGCTTTAGAAAAGGGAAAATATGCAAGAGTGAGTGTAGAGGTGGACCTTAACCAGAAACTATAATCCAGATTCATGCTTTGAAATCATGTTTACACAGTGGAATATGAGCACCTTAGTGTTATATGCTTCAAGTGTGGATTATATGGCCACACACTGGAAAGTTGTCCAAGAAAACCACAGAACTTAAACTTAAGGTGGAACAGGGGTCATCGGTAAAATCACCGACGATATGGGTGAGAAGCAACAAGATGAGAAACTACCCTTGGTGTCCGTACCTAGCATAGCTGCAAAGGAGGAGTACAGATCATGGATGCAAGTGAAATCTATGGTCAGGTCACGCTCTCATTTCACCGAATTAGACAGGATGCCGCAAACGAAGATGTCACCCTCTGTCTGATCGAATGCAAAAGGGGCTAAGAGAGGGTCTAGCTCACGTTTCAAAGTATTACAACAATAGGATCCAGATGTCCTATCCATGGACAAATCAAAACCTAATAGGAAGAAGTCGTTGGAAATAAAATGGAGAAAGAAAGACCCCGTGGCCGGTGATTTCCTCAAATGGCAGTGAAGAGAAGCAGACACAACGGATGGAAAATATCATTTTGATTTTCGAGAAAGGAGAAACGAGTGGCACGAAGAGTGCAGCAAAGGAGAGAGAAATCGGAGGGAAGATGACGGATAAGTTGAAGAAGGAAAGCAAGTTAAAGTGAAAAGGAAAGGGAGAGATGGTGGGTCGAGTAAAACCTGCTGTTAATGGGTCTAAATGACCCAGAATCTAGAAGCTAATGGGCCTCCACAAAGCCAATAAACGGGCCCATCTTTGAGCAGACTAAAAACTAAGAAGACTACTAACACATGTGGACCCAAAATTTCATCTCGTTGTTTTAAACGCAAGCAGGCCGCAAGAGCCTATAATTTGGTTTCGGGTTCATTATCAAATAATGGGTCTATAAGTTTGGACAAGATTCTGGAAGATGTGCAATGCATGGGGGCCACTCTTATGCCAGATTCTAAAAGGCCTATTACTAAAAATAATCGGAACAGTTACCTACGGAGAACCAACTGGCGAGCGTACAAATAATATATGAACACACGCATCCTCCTGACAACACTGTTCTTCAGGGAGATTATTGAAGATAGCGGCCAGATTATTCCATCTAATGCCTAGGTCGAAGTAAGGAATGGAAACAGAGATGGCGTCCTCGATGATGGCAAAAACATGGAATTGCCTAATTCGGGCCAGTAGCACGATAGCTTCAGGTTCTTTTTTAATAATTTGTTTATTTTATGGATTCCATAAACATTTTATCTTGGAATTGTACAGGTACAGCCTCAAGATCTTTTTCCAGAAGAATTAAAGTTGTGATTCAGGGAAAGGATGTCAAGATTCTCATCCTTACTGAGACTCGTGTCAGTGGTAAAGGGCTGATACAATAATCAGAAGGCTGGGTTTTAACACTTGGATACGACTGGAAGCTACAAGGTACTCCCTCCAGTTCTATTTATATGCAACTTTCTCTTTGATTGCGCAAAATGAATTGATAGTTAAAAGTAATAAGTGTGTCAAAAATGTCATGTTTTTTCCATATATGCCCCTATTTATAAAAAGAGTATAGGAGAGAGAATAAATAAAAAGTATGAGAGATAATGAGTATAAGATATAAGAGAGAATGAGTATTTAATAAAGGTAAAATAGGAAAAAGAAGCTTACATTTTCAAACAAAAAGTAAAAGTTGCTTATAAAAGAGACCAGCCCTATGAGAGAGAAAGTTGATTATAAATAGGACCGGAGGGAGTATGTAGGAGGTACTTGGATTATGTGGAATGTTGAAGAGCTCTTGCTGCAATATATTTCTTCTTCGCCTAAAGCTATCCATGTCAAAGAGGAGGTAGCCAATAAAGATAAGGAGTTTGTTCCCTCTTGTATATATGCAGAACCTACCCGTATTCTTCGACAAACTCTATGGGAGGAACTACATGATTTTAGTAGTACGGTTAGTCTCCCTTGGATTGTGATAGGCGATTTCAATGCCTATTTATATAGTGAATACAAAAGAGACAGCTCAAGCCCAAACGTTAGTTCCATAAAGCAATTTCAAGAATGTATCGCTCAATCTCAACTTATTGAAATAGAGGTAGTTGGAGATAGATTCATAGGGAAACGTGGGCTGCTTAAAGAAAAGATCAACTGGGCCTTCATGTACTCTGAATGAAATCGGTTACATGCTCTCACTTAGGTGTATCATTTAAGTAAATTTTGTTCAGATCATTGACCAATTTTATTGAAGTCATCACTATCATCACCCTATCACCGTTTAAAACCATTTTTTCATTACCAAGCTACCTGGTTCTCAAAAGTTGGTTTTGCGGATATGGTGAAGCAATCTTGGAGCAGAGGTCTGTGGAATGAGAAAGTCAATAACTTTGCCAAGGAATTTAGAGAGTGGAATAAAAGAAAAGTCGATAACCTGAATGGAAAGAAGAGGAAAATTTTTCAAAGGATTAGTGGTATTGAAAGAGCAAAGGCAAGATGAGATAATCAACATTTAGTTCAAACATAAAATGAAATATGGAAAGATTACAATAAAATCTTTGCACAAGAAGAACTTCTGTAGTGCCTGAAATCTAGATGCAATTAGCTAAGGTACGTGAGGGGGCAAAAATAGCAAATTTTCCACATGGTAGCTGTAATAAGGAGAAGACGGAATAAGATTGATGGACTTAAAAAGAATGATGGCGAGTGGACTTTTGACCAAGGTGACCTAAAAAACATGGCTGTGAGCTACTACACTGAGTTTTTCTGGAGTGAAATTACTAATATTAGCTCCATTGAGACTCATAATTGATTTCTGGTCATAAGTGCTATAGAATATAGCAGGATAAATGCAATTGTTTCCAAGGAAGAAATCATAGGAGCAACTTTTGATCTCAGGGATTTTAAGGCTCCAAGACCATAAGGGTTACAAGCGATATTTTATCAAGAATACTGGTCAATAATTGGGGATCATATTGTTCATTTGGTTACTAAGGTTTTCTAGAATCCTAATCGAGTCAAAGATATAAACAACACAAATATTATGCTCATTCCTGGGATAGAAAATCTAGAGACAATTATGGATTTCAGGCCAACTCTCTCTACAATGTGAGCTACAAGATCATTACCAAAATTTTAAATAGTTGTATTGGGGGATATAATGGGTAAGCTTGTTGGTGATCATGAATGTAGTTTTATTGCAGGTCGATAGAGAAGTGACAACATAATAATTACTCAATAAGTCATTCACTCCTTGAAGATCAAGATAGGAAGAAAGAGATGGATGGTAGTCAAAGTCGATCTTGAGAAGGCTTATGATCAACTTGAATGGTCTTTCATACATGATATCCTCAGAACTGTTCATACCATGGAATGGGGAAGCCACTAGTACTTTTAGTTCATCTCGTGGAATTAGACAGGGGGACCCCTTCTCCCCTTATATTTTCACTCTATGTCTGGAACAGCTAAACCATATTATTCTGGATGCTATTATTTAAGGTTTATGGAAACCAATTTGACCTAATAGAGATGGACCTAGTATCTCTCATCTCTTTGAATTATTTCTCATATTATTTGGCGGGGCATCAGAGAGTCAGGTGGAGGATAAGTTAAACTACTTACAAATTTTCTGTCATGTTTCTGAACAGAAAATGAACAGAGGCAAGACAAGAGTATGTTTCTCTAAGAATGTTCACATATACAGGGCCTATAACCTCAATCAAAGTATGGGTATATGTTTAACGAGGGATTTGGGTAAATATCTTGGCATTCCTTTGATTTACAAAAGGGCCTCCAAGGTCACCTTTGCACCCATTATGGAAAAACTTAGAAAAGGATATCTCAGTGAAAGAGAGGATGTTTAAACCCTGTAGGAAGAGTTATACTTATAAAATTAGTTTTATCTGCTTTACCATCCTATTATATGCAAACGGTGTTACCACCAAAAGGAATTAAGCGGGAACTTGAGAAGAAGATCAGGGATTTTTTATGAGGGTAGATTGCTGATAAAAAAAATTGCATCTCATTTCTTGGGAATAGATTACTAAAGAAAATAGGCATGGTGGCCTAGGGATTCATGATATTTGTAAACAAAATGAAGCTTTTATTATGAAGCTTTACTGGCTTTTACTGAATAATAAGGAAGCGTTATGGGTCTATATCCTTAGAGCTAAATACCAATGGGATTAGATGAATAGGCCAGTACCTCAGAGAAATACATCTTTTACATGGAAAGGGATTTGTTCTGTTTGGGACAAGTTCCAATAAGGACTGGGGGTCAAAATTGGAAATGGTGCTTTGGTTTCATTATGGTATGAAGAGCCATATCGTGAGTCTATCAAATAAAACTAAGCTAAATGTATTATAAGGCAACTAACCTAGATAGATCTCTACGTGGAGCCTATATTTAGTGCCTAAGTAATCTAGTGTAAATAACAAATTAACCAAAGAGTATGGGATATGAGTTTCATCTATCTAATTAACCTAAAGTGCGACTTGTTTATGAATTTTTCAATGTATAAAGTGAGTGAGTGGGTGTAAATTCAAGGGATGAATGTCCTAGGTGATTAAGTGCACTAACCATCATTGTCCAATTTTAATTTTGAGTTCTTCCCTTAAATAAGCACAAAGACTAGTAAGAACCCTTACTAATCAATATTCCTTACTTCTCAATTTAATCTAAGCATAGACTCAATTGATCAATCAGGAATATCTTGAAGTACTTAGTTTATGATAGATTCATAAAAGATCCTTTCTACCACCAATTAATTCCTAGAAACCTAGCAAACAATTGATTTCAAGAGAATAGAAGAAAGCAATTGAATAACAGGAGAGTGCTATAGTTCAATCACAATCCATGAGTACGAATCTAACACAAGCATCATCATCCAGATTACATCAACCAATTAAATCCTCTTCCGTATACACAAATCATAAACACTAGCAACCTATAATCATAATATGCATATACATAGAGTAGAAGATAAAATTAAGATATAAAGAACTCCCCTAGTTGCTCAAGGACTCAGCTTAACTTCACCATCACCATTGCACAAAGGAGGCTAGCCGCTCATGATTTGGAAATTAACTCCTCCATACCTCAGAACTGCCAAGTTTGTTACAAATATGAGAAAACAGAGAAGAAACTCAATGGAAAGTAGAAGGAGAAGGAGAAGTGGTGGTCAGTGGGAGTGGAGAAAGTGTGAAAGCCAGTGATGAGATCGGCCAGCCTGAGATTGAGAGGAAGTGCCATAAAAAAATATGATCTGCTACCCCCTTGTGCAATTTGATCTTGGTGAATATAAGGTAAATGGCCGTGTTTGGAGGCGGGTAAAAATGTGAGGCATTTTTAGGCAAAGAAGCTCAAGCCACCAAATAATGCCTAACTATTTTCTCATGCCTATTAAAATTAGAAAATTAGGAATTAAAATCTACAAATGTGCTCTCCTCTAATTCCATCTTTACCATTTATTAAGCTCTAATGTATCATGTCATCACCCACATAAATGAGATACACAAAGGTAATATCATATGTTCACAATTAAAGAATAATGGGAATAATAAATATCACTTAAAATATATCAATTTAGCCAATTTAATTCCCAAATCACCTTTGCATTCAAATCTCACATTAATACTAAATTATGCCCAAAATAGTTAATCAAATCCCACAAAAGCCTAAGGTTAATCACTAAAAGATATATGAATATTTAGCTCTATCAAATTTTCCCACATTTAGCTTTTGCACTCCTGAGCAAAATCATTTCAGTACATGAAGCAAGAATAGAGATGAACAAGTATGATCAACCTTTAAGAATCACATTTAGTATACAATAAAGTATCCATCTATCCAAATTCCTCTAGCATGCCACATGTTAGAAGAACTAGCAAAGATGCAAAGCTTAATCCAAATGAGTTCAATTGGAAACCCTCACTAGGACAAGTGTTTACACTCTACTCTCATGTAAGGTAATTTTTTACTTGTATCCACTTTGACCACACTCTACCATAAGCTTGTAATATTTCTAGACTCTCCACTACTTGCAACAATGACCGAAATAGATCTAAAGGACTTTGTAGGGTTGTAATGTTGAATAGGCCAAATGATGGAAGAATAAAATAGACTACTATGTATGCATCAAATATGATTAATAGAACCAATAGTACTAATCACAATGGTGTAACTTTCTTTTGCCAAAATTTTCCAATTTAAACTCATCTATACATATTTTTTATATGAAGTGCCTTATATCTTCTTTTTTTATTTCTTTTGATCTTCATTTTTTTCTTGTGTTATTTTCTCCTTTTGTATTTTTCTTTTCTTTCTTGTTTGACAATTAACATGACACTTAAAATCTTATTGACAAGAGCAATATTTCTATTTTTCTCATCATAGTGCTAAAGGAACTTGATGAAAAATGCAAGCATGGCATTTGTATAATGAAAATGAAAATCAAAATGAAGGGCTCAAAGGGGTAAACAAAGGTTGAATAATGATTGGTTTGTGTTTGGGTAAGGTCTAAAAAGGACAATGTCATCTCTATCCATGCCATTGCAAAATGTAGCCTCAAGCAAGAAACGTGACAAATTCTAGAGTGCAATAGCCTAAGTGGACAAATCACACAATGAAATGAACAATTAGGCCCAAAATACTTTCCAACTAGGCTCTTTGTTTCCTACCAGACTCATCAAAAGTAAATAATGTGTCATTTCTAAGACTTATAACATATGGCAACTCACTTCATATAGACAAGTTTCAACATCAATATCTAATCACATGCAATTGAGATACTTGATCATGCTTAAACATCTCAAGATTTTTTTAAAAAATAGGCTCAAAATGGATGGAACAACAGCTAGCACAATACATGACATCATATTAAAGTTTCTAAAAACAAAACAAAAAACACAATCCATCTCTCCCCCACACTTAATCCTTGCATTGATACGATAATCGTGCTCAATAATGCAGCAAAAAATTATGGTGAGAAAGAGTAGAATAACACACAAAGAAAAGACAAAAACAATGTAACACCTTTAGTTACATTATTGTTCTGATGAGTCTTTCATAGTGAATTCGAACCATGAAGTGATATTCATTCATAAAGTTCTTTCAATTCCTAACCTTAGGATAGGATTTGAACCTATAGTTGAGTGGGTTATTGGAGAATTTCAAAACTTTTCAAAAATTATCATAAAGTAGTTCATAATTTCTTTGTAACTCATTGTTTCTTAATTTTCTTTATTATCTTAATAAGAGTAATTTCTTGCTCATTTTTATGTGCGGAAGGTTTCTTAACTAATGGGCTCGTATCATGCGATTACCCATTCCTAATTCAATTACCATGTTTTGGAACTTCAATTTGTCCATCATGCAGTGATATAATCGACTACGGCTTAATTCGATTATATGCATATTCGTTTGATTCTTTATCGAGTGTAAATAATTTACACATAATAAAATAAATACAACTCTCTTTCTTCTGTTCTTTGCCATTCTTCCTTTTGATTCATCTTCAAACATTCTGTTCATTCAAGTTCCCGTACCTATATGGTTAGTGGAGGTGAGATTCGGGGGAGTCCCAGTAGCAAACAATACTAACTATACATGTAAGATGAATGTTAGTGCATGAAATGCTTACCTTACATAAGCTCATGTTCACATAATGATATGTTGCATGTTCAATGTTTTGTGTAATATATGTATGGCCACAGTAAAGACAGAAATAAAGCTTCATTCATTCTACATGCTTCACATAATCAAGCAAATCAATACTGCAAATCAATACATAGCAAGCACATCAAATACATGCAAGTTAAGTAAGTTCACTACCTTTTGTCTTTAAGTCCCCTTTTATACTTTTCTTCTAACCACTGAAGTTGCTTCATTTGCCTCCTCTTTGTCATCTCATGGCCCTAGATAAATGGTCATATTATTAGAGTCATGACAAATAAATGTCAAATGAGCTACTTTAGTCTCTAGGACGTGTCTCTATTTTTAGGGCCCATACTTGTCCCAAATTTTAATAAGTTAAAATACTTTGGTTGGTTAACTTTAAAGTTAACACATTAGGCCCAATGGGTATTTAATGGGCTCATACTAACTCCAAGTGCTTAAATTAACGCTTGGAAGTTAATTTTATTACCAAATGCCATTACTTTTTCATTTTTGCACTATTCCAGAAAGTTGACAGATTTTTCACTGAACTTTAAAAATTCATAACTAATTCTAGAACATTCTAAATGAGTTGGTTCCAGTGGCTAATTAAATATCTTCAAATCCTCTTAAAGGAAAAAATATCACAAACAATTACAACCACATATTTTATAGAAATTCATCAAGCACAGGCTACCACAGATTTCATTTCAGAATCAAGGTCAAACTTTGAAAAATCATAACTTTCAATCTACTAGTCCAAATGGCTCAACTTAACTATAAAATTAAAGCCCAGGATGTCTACTTTAATCTTGTAAAATTTCATAGCATTTGGACTAAGTTTAACTGATCAAAAACACGTTGCAAGTTCTCAACCTTCAGAAAACAAATTCAGGCAGGTTTGAACATAACTTCCAAAATAATCATAAATAATCATTTAACCATAAATATATGATTAAACCTCAAAAATAACCCCTTATCTGAAATATAAATAGTACCCCACCCCCATGTAAAACTCATCTAAACAACAAACCAAATAGTTCAAAATGAAACCCACGCTTACCTCTACGCATTTTAGCAATCGGTTCGAAAATCCGACAGTATTCCGTCAAGCGAGATAGCACCAAGCACCTCTAAATAAAAATCCAAAACCATAGAAATGTTGTTCTCATTGAGAAATATAACATTACAAAAGACTCCGGGAGCAAGAAATGCCGAATCGAGGGTGAAATCGACTCCGAAGCTCAAGAACTTTTACTATTCATCCACCTTCTCTCCTCTACCATTTTTCTCCAAGTTTTTTGGGATAGTTTTCTAAAATTTGGGTAGCTTCACCAAAATATATGGCCAACAAGGAGTCTTGAAAAGTATGCCAAGTGTCAAGCTCTCATGGTGCCATTTGTCTAGTAATCCATTAGTTCGGTGACACATGTCACTTGCTTTAATAAAGTGGGTCCTACCTTCTTTCTCGGGTTCTATCTGTCCTCTTTGGATAGGGGAAGGAGAGGCCTAACAATTTTCTGGGCTCCCAGGTTCCGTGTTTGAGAAGTCAAATACATGACCGAATCGGAGACTGGCAGATTTCCCTTACTCAAGTGACATATGGCACATCCCAGGGATGCCAACACAAAAGGTAAAAAGTGAGGTCATCATGAGGGACACGTGTCACCTTCCTATCAAGCCAACACAAAATGTGATTGGTACTTTGTCATGATGAATGGACAAGTAACACTTTCTTATTTGTCCAACATAAAAGTTGAGTCATCAATACTCATTATGACTTACTTTATTAGAGCTACTTTAATAAAGCTATTTTATTGGTGTCTACGTAGGTTTCACTTGAGACTTACTCGGGATTGTTTCACGTATACCGAGGCCTACGAAATGATGTCAGGTCAGAGTATGTGTGCCCATATACCGATGTTTACTTTAAAATATAGGGCACACATATTTGCCTTAAAAATGCCATGAGCACACTTATATTTGCATACTTTACTTGATTAACTTGTTCCATACCTCGTGACATAGCTGGGTGGCATCTTTCAACCAACCTAATGGCACCATATATGTGTCATGTGAACATATGCACCAACACTTAATCATACTGCCTATAAATAGCGAGCCCTCTGCCTGATAGGGCCAAATCACATAGTCCCTGAGAGTCTTTCTATCTCCCATCATTCTTGAGACTCTTCCTAAACTAGGTTGAGTAGTCTACCTGATATAGGCTTATCTTCAAAGTCCTCAACCCAAAATTTGGGATATTACAAATAACACACAAGACACATGCTACCTTTTTCTACTAAAGTGTTCCTCCCCCATACTTGTTCAACATCATGAAATCATCCAATTAACAATCCAAAATAGTAGAACAAGGTAAAGGAAGGAAATAAGCTTATCATAGAGGCTTGTAGCTAGTATGGTATAAATGGAGATAATTGGCTCGAGTGTGGAGGTGTCCTCCATAGCCATCCTACAATGTATAAGTCCTTTTATTACATTTGGCAACCACTTCTAAAGGACCAATCCATGTCTCCTTGAATTCTTTATGTGGAGTAGAGTAATGAGGCACATAAACTATGATATAGTTACCAACTTCAGAAGTAGACTTTTGTTCTTGAAGCTCTTTATAAGTGAGTTTACTTGGATCAATGGACAAGGCATGGAGTAGAAGTAGATCCTTAGGTCTCAAAAGCTTTTCTTTGCTACGTGGTGGATTAGTATGGATTTGGCACATCACCTTGACTAATTTGGAAACTTGCCTCAAGGCTTGACAAATGTTCAAAGGCCTCTTTGAATGAGTCTTGGCAGCTCTACTATACCATACACTATTATCACAAACAAAACATTTCTCAAAAGCATTTGGATTAGTTGAAGACTCAACAAGCATATCATCATTTGGTAAAATAGAAGATGGTGTGGAACAAGTATGTCTAGTGAACTAGCATTAGAACACTTCACATCACTACCATGGGAGGGGGAAATAGAAGAATAGGAGATAGAAGAGGTAGAATTAATCACATGTTCATCAACATGATTCATATGTCTACTAGAAACTAACACATGCTCAATATGATCATTATCATGCAATTCATCAATAAAATGCACATCAAGCAAAGAATAGTCTTTATGTGGGTGTTTCATTATTTCATATATATTAAAATGCACAAAATTATCATCAACAGACATAGTTATAAAACCTTCCTTCATTTTAATCTCAATGTTCACAGCTCTCATGAAAGGCCAACCTAAAATCAATACACCTTCACTTATACTCTCCTTAGACATGTCTAAAACATAGAAATTTGAGGGAATGAGCAAGTCATTAACTTTAACTAACACCTCTTTAAGTACCCTAACTAGATATCTCATTATTTGATCCGCTAATTACAAAATAACACTAGTAGGCTTAAGTATAGCGACTCCTATGGACTTATAAATAGATTTGGGCATCATATTTATTATGGCACCTAAGTCAAGCAATCCCTTAAGAATTGTGAAATTCCCAATTGTGCAAGGTATAGTGAAACTCCTTGGATCTTGAAACTTAATTGGCAAGTGGAGCTTAAACAATGCACTCACATTAGAAGGAAGTTGAACCATCTCATTAAGCTTAAATCTTCTCTTCAATTTGTATAGGTCCCTTAAGATCTTAGCATACTTAAGTTGTTTAACAAGTTCAAGTAAAGGTATATTGACTTAAATCTTGCTAAGCAATTCAATCAAACCATTATCATGCTTTTTACTAGCCTTTTTCATGCCTTGAAGATAAGCGTGAGGAAAAGGAAGGTATTTCAAATTTACCTCTTTACCTTTATGGACAATGGTTCCATAATGCTCATGTTGGCTTCCTTATTCATCTCTGATATTCTTTTGGCTTGTAGAACTTGTAGAGGAAGTCTTCTTTAAGATGTTTTTCTCCTTTTGGTTCTCAGATGAAGGAATGACTTGTAATATGGAAGCTTGTTCTTATAAGCTTTCATCATAAACAACTTCTTTGTCACCCTCTTTTGGATCATCAAGTCCAACTTGCTTGCCAGTCCTTCGTTAGATAGCATTTAAACTCTTGTGATTCACCACAACATTAGAAGTCAAGGTTCCCTTCTTGGTATCATTCTCACTCTTTGCATTAGCCAATTGAGAAACAAAAGTTTAAAGATTATTATGCTTCACTTCTATTTGTTCAATCTTGCCACAAAGCTTGCTCATCAACTTCATTAAGGCTTCATTAGTGTTAGGTTCTTGAATAGGTGCCTCTCTTGATGTTGATGGACCTTGATAAGAAGTCATAGAGGGATTCCTAAATTGTCTTTGAGAATTTTTAGCACCTATTGTCATTGCCTCCTCATCTAGAATTGGAATTGTCCTTCCACCCTCTATTTAAATTGTTTTTATTATATTGGGGTGGCCTTTAATAATTCTTAGCAGCCACATCATATTCTCTAGCTTGAGAAGGACAACTCAAAGTTGTGTGCATAGAGCTTAGGGTGTAAAGTTTTGAAAAGTTTTTATTTTCCTAATGGATACTTTCTAGATATAGTAAAAGGATATAAGGCCTCTTGGATATGGTCTAGAATTATGATTGGAAGGGATGTCCTGTGTAAGGATTAGAAATGGGTGATTGGGAACGGCAATACAGCCTGAATTTGGAAAGATTGTTGGATTCCAGAGTTGAATAGGAAAACTTTAAACCAAATCACTGAAAACAAATTCAGTAGTGATGATAGGGTAGCAGACTTAATGGTGAATGGGAATTGGGATCCTTTCTCCTTTAACTAACACTATTGATAGGGGGTGTTGGAAATGATTTTGAAGATGCAAGTGGGTATCTCAATTAGGGAGGACAGGTTGATGTAGAATGTGTTAGTGCAAGTGTTTCACCCAAGAGGGGGTGAATTAGGTAATACCAGAAAATTCATTTTCTATATAAAATTTACTAGAAATTTAAAGTAGTTAAGGGCTAGGAGAAATATCACTGAAGTATACACTGCGAGTTATACTGGTCCGGCCACAACTACTTTGACCTATATCCAGTCCTCAGAGCATCTCTGAGAGTTTCACTATATCTTCCAAGATTCAGTAGGTTCTTGGCACCTCAGTAAATAGCAAGTTCCTTTACCTAGATACTGGACCTCCTTACACATTATAATCAAATCCCTAACTAAAGGTTCCACAGCCTTAAGTTTTCTCAATAACAAATATTGAGTTTGTAAAGAAAATCTCTCTCACAGAACAAAAGTATAATTAATGAAGTATAAATAAAGAATATAAGAAATAGAGCACTAAGAATGTGATGATTGGTATATGTTCGTTTGTTCTCAATCATGTCTATTCCACGTTGAATGTTCCCATATTTATAGATGAGTTGTGATAGCGTTGGAATAATTTCAACTTGTCCGTTAGAGTCGCGCAGCTCTGTGTGATTATTCCTTTAATTTAAAAACTATCCATTTATGGTAGGTGAGCGTTCGGATGTTTTGTTTTACTTATCACTCATCGCATGATCTCTTCATTGTTTCTCTGCAAATCTACTTTAGAATACTAATACAATGAAAGGTTAATCATATAGATAACAAATTAATGAATATTGGATTAAAATCATCCTTTCTGTACTGAATTACTCAAGTGGCTACTCGAGCGATCATTATCCATTACTCGAGTAGTCCCTTGAGTAATCTCATTAAAAATAAGCTAGAGAGTAAGTCAACATTGTTTAATCATATTACTGGGGTAATCCATTCAGTAATTCATTTTACCAAAATTAGTAGACTTAATTGCTCGAGTGATCCCTCGAGTAAGTCTTTCTTTTCTTCTCTAATTACTCGAGTTATCCCTCGAGTAATGCTTCCAATTCTTTTTTCATTACTCGAGTTATCCCTTGAGTAATTTTATCCAAAGGTCGAGAGTAACTTCTCCTTTGCTTGCCCGATTACTCAAGTAATCCCTCGAGTAATGCTTTCTTTTTATTTCATGTTAGTCGAGTGATCCCTCGAGTAATTTCACTCATTTCTTGGCTGAGAGTTACGGCATCATTTCTGCTTTGATTACTTGAGTAATCTCTCGAGTAATGTTTCAAATAACTTTTCAGATTACTTGAGTGATCCCTTAAGTAATGACATGCAATTTTTGACAGAGAGCTTCTGGAACAATTTCTCACATATTACTTGAGTGATCCCTTTAGTAAAGAAGGATCATTACCTAAGGGCTTACTCGAGTAATGCCTTTAGAATTCTGCTAGTGATGTTTTCTCCTGTTCTCTGTCTTTCAGTTCTTCTTCATTACTTGAGTAGTTACTTGAGTATGGTTTTTACTGCTACTTTGTTCAAACCTTTTTGTTTATTATCAATACCTTTTGTAACATTAATCTAATCTTTGTTATTATAAAAAAAATATGGGATCTAACATTATCCCCATTTTTTATGACGACAAAACTTGATGATTTTGAACAAAGCTTTTGAAATTGAGTTTTCAATTATATACTTCTCGATAACTTTTCATATGGAAACTTTTATCCAATTTAAACTTGAAAAATCTTTTGAAATAACTTGGGAAAGATCATTTTGAATTCAAATCTAATGATTTTGTGAAATTTAATCAAAAAACTTATAACTTTTGAAAGTATGTTTTAATTGTTCATTTGATCACCTTGCATACACAATCAAAAAACTCATTAGTCTATAACTATAGAATTAATGCATTATACAACCAAAATGAGTTAGTGTATTATCAAAAACTATCAAAAATCTCCCTAAAGCCCAATACACCTATAAGTAAGCCTATGCTATATATGTGCAACATCAATGTCAGTGCTCAAAAATAAATTCTAGTTCTCCTCCCCCTTTTTGTCTTCATCATAAAGGTAGGAATCAATCAAGAGAAGGACTAGGCCAAGGTGTAAATTTAGAGCCATGTGAATCACTTGAACTGGAAGTATCTGAGGCTCAGGTTTAGGAAGATTCACTAGAGGTACTTGAAGAGGATCCTCTGGAGGGTCTTTGGTGATGGAATTAGAGAAGTAACCTCTACCTCCTCTGTACCAGTAGGTAACTGATGATTACTAGAAGAAATAATCATCAATGGTGATGTAGATAGGTTCGGTTATGTTTAGGTCAAAATCAGGCATAGAGAATAGCATGTTTCTGGGGATGGTGATAGGTATGATAGGAAAAGGGATAAAAGAAGGTCTTGGCTCAGAAGGTCTGAGCATAGAAGTAGGTATTAGCTCATATGCAGTCGTAGGCATAGATGGACCAGGAATAGATGAGCTAGTTGCTATAGAATCAAGTCTGGCATGCAGTGATCTCAAAAGTTCACCCTGGGCTCGTTATTCAGCAAACATCTCCTCATGCCTCTTATCCATAATTGCTATAAACTCTCCCATCTTTTCGTTCATATGAGTAATAAGCTCCGCATTGGTATTGGCAATATCCATATGAAAGTCTTTAAGGATATTTTGCATAAAAGTCTGTAATGTGGATCCGAAGAAAGAAGGAGTAGTAAAGGAAAAGGTAGAAGACTATGTATAATCCATCCAACTAGTCTCAATCTCAGTCTTCTTCTTTTCCTTGGAACTAGATTTAAGAGGAGTCCTCAGAGGAATCTTAATATTCAATTTTTGAATCTGATTTCGTCCTACTAGTGTTAGCCTCTCAATTAGTTTATTCTTCTCTAAGTACAGAATCTTATTCTTTTTCAAGAATAAAGATATGAGTTGAGGATAAGGCATTGAAGTGGTGGTTTTTCCTTCAAATCTGTATCTTTTAATTTCAACAAAAATATATTCTCCCAAGTCCTTTTTCTCTTTAAGAAGAAATGAGGCAAATTTTATGAAATCTCTCTCTATGAAATGAGTGTAGTTGTTGGATTTGTTGACTATGACTCTTAAATAGATATACCATAGAACTCAATAAAAAGCACACATATCACTCAGGTTGAAGTTGAGAGGTCCTACTATCTTACCAGGCCTTAGAATAGAAAACAACTTATTTCAATCAAGATTAGGATAGTTATCTTCAAGCGGGTCCTCTATTCCTAACCAGGTGTTGATTTTAGAAGGTGAGATTAGGATTTTTTGTCCTCTAACCATAGAGATCATTTCTTCTTTTAAAGAATTTCTAACGGGATCATTGATAGGCTATAAGTTGTAATAGAAATGTCTGACTATTTTTGTACAAAAAAGAAGTTTAACTGATAGCCAGGGCATATAGGACTTAAGATAAGGACTCAGGTCGAATTTCAATACCTCTTGAAGAATCTTGAGATCAATAAAGTGCATCTTACACACTCTTCTCCTTGAAAAGTAATCTATGTATTTCTAAGATTCCTTAAGCTTTTTCATATTGAATCCCTTTTTAGGGAATGTGATTTCTTCTTCCCTCTCTTCTAGTTCCTTTTAAGATTGGCCCACCTTCCTCTTTTGGTTTGTTCAGCTGCTTCTAACATGTTTTCCATAGCTGTGGTAAGATTCTTATCAAGCTTGGACCCTTTAGATGATTTTCCAGAAAAAGTAGGTATGTCGGATGAGTCAGAAGGTGTAGGAGATGGTGCTTTGGTTCCTTTGCCTCTCCTTAGAGATGAACTCTTCTAAGTTTAAGCCCTTTTGATTATTGGTTCTTTAATCACAACTCCTTTCGCTTTGGTTTTGGCTTGCGGCTTTCCCTTAGCTTTTGGTTTGGGAGATAGCTTCCATTTCTTGGTAGGAAGAGAAGAAGGTGAATTAGAGGGTTGATACGGTTCAGAAGACTCAGAAGGAGTATTAGGATTAGGAGATTTAGTTTTGACCATTGTGATTGAGAGGAAAGATGAATCTTTGAAAATGAAGTGCCAAAAGTCGCGAGCTTAGGGACACAAATATTGAGAAATCAGAGAGGTTTTTGAGGATGAAAGTTACTAGGTTTTGATGGAAATGGACTAAGAAAGTGTTTGTGAAAAATTTGTAAGAAAGCACTAGGAGAATCATTTTAGGAGATTTTGAGAAAAAATGACTGTGTTGTGACAGATAAAGCCCTAGTACTTGACATCACTCGAGGGCTCATTCAAGTGATCATATTAAAAATTCAAAAATGCAGCAAATTTAAGTGCGTACCTGATATGAATAATATTGTAATTACCCATGTATATTCCTTTATTGATTTAATGACACTTTAAGGAAGATTTGAGTTGAAACCAGGTGGATTTGTGATTTGAAAAAAGGATTACTCGAGGCCTTACTCAAGTAAGTTTGAAGGTTTACTCGAGGGCTCCCTTAGGTAATTTGTCTCTTTATTTTTTGACTATTCATTTCCAACCGTTATGCAGTTTCCTTTTGAATAAATGCTTCACTGCTAATTTTCAAGATCATCACTCTAGTAATCTTTCCAATGAGGTTTACCATTACACTACTACAGAATATACATATTACTAACCTAAAGGACATCCCTTTTTTAAAAAGGGATGCCAAAAACACTAAAACTTTAAATTTCACTCTAAAACATTTGATTTTCAAGCCATAAGGAAGCTTTAGGCATCCCCAGTTTGACTGGGGACGCTAAAGCCACTAAAGTAGTGTTTAGGCATCCCCAGTCAAATTGGGGGGCCTAAAGGTCACCTAAGGCGTCCCCAATACCAATGGAGACACCTAAAATTATTATTTTTTAAAAAAAGTTGGTTTAGGCATCTCTAACTTGGTTGGGGACACCTAAACATTCACATGCACTAGTTGACACGACCAGTGTATGTGACTTTTGTCAGAAATTTAGGTGTCCCCAGCCAGTTTGGGGACGCCTAAATTATGTTTAGGCATCCCCAGTTTGACTGTGGATGCCTAAAGTGTACTTTAGGCATTTCTAGTCAAAACTAGGGACGCCTAAACTCCTGTCCATCTTAACTGTGACACTCTGCATCTAGCTCACTTTCCCTTTCTTCTTGCTTCTCCATGACACTCTGTATCTAACTTACTTTCCCTCTCTTCTTGCTCTTCCGTGACACTCTGCATCTAGCTCAAATGTGAAACCCCAGTCTTTCGTCATTCATGTTGCCGTCACCAATGGCTATGTGTCATTCATCTGGTCACCTTCCTTTCTTTTTCATATCCCACTTTGCAGCTTCTTCTTCTTTCTCTGTTCAAATTTCTAATTTTGTATTTTCCACAGCCAACATTGTGTGTTGTTCATTGCTGAAGGGAATGAGCTTCAAGGATTGTATTCTTATTTTCCTCAGTAATTGTGTATCTGAATCATTTTTAGGTATGAGTATATGTATACATCTATTTATATCAATATGTATCTGTATATAAGTTAGAAAGGGGAAAAAGAAAAAATAGAGGTGTGATTGTTAATTTTAGTTTATCCTTGATTTGTGTTTGATAAATGTGGAGATTTAAATTTAAAAATTGAATAATTAGGTAGGGTTAATGTATTATAGATCAAATTATGGACTGTGATAATCTTGAGTGCCCATTAGGTGTTTGATGGATTGATTGAAAGAAAAGGGACTTATTTAAAGGAATGTTGTTAAGGTATCTTAAGGGTGGAAAAAAATATAAATACAATTGTGTATGATTTTGTTTCAAACTGGTTAAATGATAAAACTTTAATGGATTAAGATGATGTTTGGGAGTTAATGGTTGCTAGTTTGTGAATATAGATGTTTCGTTATGAGTTAGTTTGGAAGCCTATAAAGTGTTTGATAAATTGTATGATGTATAAAATTTAATAATTGGGGTATATAAAGTGTGAAATGTTGGGTGAAAGAACTTAATCAGATTAAATTCACAAGTATGTTAAAGTGGCATTAGCATAATTATATAGTATAGAAACCACATAGTATGAATCTGAAAACATGGAAAAAGATTTATATGCATCATAGCGATAAACAAATCAAGAGGCTTGCTTAGTGAAATAAGTCTTATGGTATGCTTAAACAAGGAAAATAAAAGATAAAGACTATTGAGTTATTAGATAAAAAATTAATGTTGTTGGAAGAGATTTGCTTTTTCTTTACAAGTATATATGAATGTGTGGCCATGAAATTTAATAAAGAAAATGACTAGTAAAATTATCCCAAGTTTTAGATGGATGTTTAAATCTTGAGAATAAATTAACTAAAAGAATATATTGAAGTGATGATATTGTTCTATTGGCTAGGTGATTAGGTGACCACAAGGTTGATTGTTTTGGGAAGTTTCAGGAAGAGTGAATTATATCTCAAGAATACACTAGGTGAGTGAATAACGTCCCATTATAACTTTTATTTGAATTATTTCATTTTCACATTGATATTGTAAAAAATAAAGAACAATGATCTTATTTAATGTTACTTGCTCTTCTTCAGTTTTCTATATAAATTTTTCTTGCACTTTGAACTTAAAAATGTTCCTCTAATATGTAAAGTATTTGATAATTGTGATTCATGCATGGAGATGGTGAAAGGATTGTTTCTAAAAGGAAATATGCTGAATTGTATTAAAAAGAAAGAATTTGGAAGATGTAGACTCCATGCATGCTTGAAAGTAGTTTTGAGTTATTATTTGCAAACCTTCATGCTAGGATCACTTATATGAACATTGTCCTGTATATGAATTGCCTTTATTAGTTTAGTTTTATTTAAATTAAGCTGAGATGATTTGGTATTTTGATTTTGGGATGTCTAAATTTTAAGGGGAAATGTTGCCAAAATTTTGAAAAACAAAATAGTAAAGGGTAATCCCAGTGCTGACAATTATTTTAAACTTGAGTGTTAATGGGAATGGCGTAGGTGGTAATAAAATGGATCATAGTTGGATGAATGCTTTGAGACTAAGTGAAGAATATGAGAATGGGGTTGAAGAGTTTAATGAATTTACTAGAAGGAACGCTCCAGCCAAAAATGAGATGTATTTTTGTCCTTGTGTCAATTGTTTAAATGAGTGAAGATGAGATGTTGAAGTTATAAGGGATTACCTACTTTATGATGGAATAAATCTTCGATACACAAGGTAGACATGGCATGGTAAGGAAGTAACTGATTGTCCGTCACACAAGAAGGATGTTGTGGATGTCATAGATAAAGATAGAATGGAGAGAATGATTCAAGATGTTGAGGTAGAATTCTTTACGCAGTCGCATGAATATGACAGTCTACGGAGTTATGTAGAGACACCGTTGTACCCTGGGAGTAAGTACACATGGCTGATAGGAACATTACATTTGGTTAACTCAAAAGCAACTTGTGGGTGGACCGATAGTAGTTTCATATTGCTTCTTGAATTGTTGTGTGATATGTTTCTAGACGATAATATACTTCTAAATCGTATGTATGAGGCCAAGAAAATCCTATCTATGAAGGTATGGAGTATAAAAAGATACACGCTTGCCCTAATGATTGAGTACTGTATCGAAAGGAGTTTGAAGGTCTACGTAAGTGCCCTAAGTGTTAAACTGCATGATACAAAGTGAAGAAAGATGCTGGTTGTGGTAATAGGACAACTAAAAGGCAACCTTTAAAGGTTTTATGGTATCTTCCAATAATGCCATGTTTTAAGCATTTGTTTGGGACTGAAAAAGGAGTGAAGAAGTTGAGATGGCAATCGGATAAGAGAATATCCTATGAAAAATATCTTCGGCGTCGGCTGACTCTCCACAGTAGAAGAAAATAGATAAAATGTTCCCTGAATTTGGCAGTGAGCTGAGAAACCTTCAGCTTGGCCTTTGTATAGATGTCATCAATCTGATGGAACTCTTAATGTCACACACAGTGTGTAGCCAGTACTCCTTGTAATATACAACTTACCTCCCTGGCTTTGTTTGAAATGCAAGTATGTGATGCTTTCTATGATGATTTCTGGAGCAAAACAAACAGGGAACGATATCGATGTCTACTTGGCGCCTTTGATCGAGGACTTGAATAAGTTGTGGGAGAAAGGCGTAGATGTGTTTGATGCATATAAGAAGGAGTCCTTCAAGCTACGTGTAATGATTTTTACCACAATAAATGACTCCCCTGCGTATAGAAACTTGTTAGGGTACAGTGTGAAGGGGCATAAAGCATGTCTGATCTATAAAGCACACACTCACTTCCACCAACTTAAGCATGGAAGAAAAATAGTCTGCCTTGGTCACAGGAGGTTCATTTATAGGTTCCACCTATATCATAGGTTAAGAAAGTGT
Organism: Inga laurina; assembly: GCA_963855925.1. NCBI lineage: Eukaryota > Viridiplantae > Streptophyta > Magnoliopsida > Fabales > Fabaceae > Inga > Inga laurina. Next base: position 58,343,260 of record OY979701.1, read on the forward strand.
TTTAATGGCTTGCTGAAGAATGGAATGGCTTTGAAGGCATTAACCGGAGAGGAAGTTTATAGTCGGGTTGAACGTATCAATATCTTATTTGGTAAGAATCAGAAGACTACAGGTGAGAAGAACAAATGGAAGAAGAGATCAATTTTCTTCGATCTTCCATATTGGCATACTCTTGATGTGAGACACAGTATTGATAAGATGCATGTGGATAAAAATATTTGTGATAGCCTTGTCAGTACGCTTTTACACATACCAGGGAAGACTAAGGATGGGATTAGTGTGAGACTAGACCTTGTAGATATGAGAATAAGAGAACGTTACATCCACACTAAGATATTAGGTAAGAGGGCATGCGTGGAGCCAACAGCACATATACTATCAAAATTGGAGAAAAGAAGTTTGTATGGGTGTTTGTATGAAATTAAGGTGCCACAAGGGTATTCTTCAAATGTGAGAAGGTGTGTGTTAATGGACGATTTGAAGTTAGTAAGAATGAAGTCCCATTATTATCATGTGTTGATGCAATAACTATTACCAGTAGCTATTAAAGGAATTATGAAAGATGAAATTCGAACCACTTTAACAAGATTGTGTGTTTTCTTTAATGCTATATGTAACAAAGTCATTGATTCTGAAAAGTTGGATGAACTAGAAATGAGGGTTATATTATCTTGTCCCAACTAGAGATGTATTTTCCTCCTTCATTTTTTGATATAATGGTGCATTTGATAGTTCATTTGGTAAGGGAGGTAAGGCTCTGCGTCCAATTTACTTAAGGTGAATGTACCCTTTCAAGCAATACATGAAGATCTTAAAAGGGTATTCTAAAAATCCTTATCAACCAAAAGCCTCAATAGTTGAAACATATGTAGTTGAAGAGGCTGTGGACTTTTGCAGCGATTATTTATCAAGGAAGAAGGAACAATCTTGGCATGAAGAGAGGAGAAGCAAGGGAACACGAGGACTGAAAGTGAAGACTATGCCTCGTGAAGAGGTGTTGCAAGCATACTTGTATATCCTAAATAATATAGCAGAAGTTCAATTGTACATAGAGGAACACAGAAAGAGATTGAAGAACATGAATCCAAGGATTAATGACATAAAGATTGCTATTGAGCAAAACAAGATATTCATATAGTGGTTTCAGGAAAAGGTTTTGCATGAGACCGGTATGTCTGAGACAATAGAGTGGCTAGCTTGGGGGCCTTCATTTCAGATCATTACTTAGACCGGTTATAATATAAAAGGGTATTCTTTCTACACAAAAGACCAAGATGACAGAAGTATCATGCAAAATAGTGGGGTGATGGTAGAAGCTGAAGCCATGCACTTTTCCAGTTCGAAAGACAAAAAACCCATACTAGCATCCATGGCCTATTATGGAGTGATAGAAGAAATATGGGAAATTACTTACAACAATTTCAAAGTTGCTTTATTCAAATTTAAGTGGGTTAGCAATAATATTGTGGTAATAGATCAACAATTTGGATTTGTCTTAGTTGATCTTGAAAGAATAGGTTATAGGGATGAGTTCTTTATTCTAGCAAGTTATGCAAAACAAGTGTTTTATGTCACAGATCCTACAAATAAAAAAATTTCCATTGTATTCAAAGTAAAAAACAGAAGCATGGTGATCCAACCTTCAACTTTGATGACACACCACCTTTCACAATTAATCCACCTAGAACAAGTGAAGTAGAATTGATAGATGATGAAGAATATGCAGTAAGAAATGATTATGGTAAAGGAATATGGGAAAGAATATAGAGTAAGAGCTTAACTTAGAAAATATAACTATGTGCTATTTATTTTACTCCTGTTAAGAGTAAGTTATTTTTATTGCAAGTTATGTACCTATCTGACAATGATTTTTGTGCTTACAAGAATATAGACAATTCACCGACTCACAAAGTGATAGGGACAATGAAATGGATAGACCTAAACCTTTTGCGAGAAGAAGGGTTAGAGGCATCACAAAAATGGGAGTATTGGTTGCACGTCATCAACATCAAAAGGAAAGGCTGCATTTTGACTTTGATGACAATATAAAACCAATTGGTCCGGAGGAAGACCATTTCATTAGCTATTTAGGTTATTTGTGTCAAAGCAAAGTTTGCATTATCTATGATAATTAGAAGTTGGTTCCATAAAAAATGAAAGACATGATTTGGCAACAACTTTTGGTATATAAGTTTCGATACATCTGCATTTATAGCTTTATTCCTATTGCTTTAAATATAATTATCTTATGTTTTACCTTGTAGCAAACCTTCGATGTCCCTGACATCGCGATGATGTACTAGGAGTGGATGAGGGAGGTTCATCTACGATGGAAAGATTTCAAAAACAAGCTTACACAAAAGAACATTCGAAGGGACCTGAGGGATGAGGATCCATGTCAGAAGTATTCGTATTTGTCTCCAACAGACTGGAGGTTGTTTATGGCATCACGAGAAGAACCTAACTTTTTGATAAAATTTCTTTCATCATAGCGTTTTATTTGAATGTAGTTCACATTATTGATTTTGTGTTCATTGTTTTCCTTTCATAGGAATTAAGTGCAGCAAATACAGAGAGGCAAGAAGCTAATAAGTATCAGCATTGCATGTCTCGTGGTGGTTATCGGAAGCTTGAGTGAAGGATGATTGCAGAAGAGTTAGAAAAAATGAAGGAAGCAGCCATATCAGATCCTACAGTTGTGGTCCAAGCCCTGCCATATCCTCCAAGTTCACAAAAAGTGGAAAGCAGGGAGGATTAAGGGTGAGAAGTACATAAATCCGACTATTGTTGAGGTTGCCACGAGGATTGTAAGTAGTTAGAGCATAAGTACAAAGCTTTTTCCATATTGGGAATGCTTAATTTTCATTTACGATAACTTTTATGCTGCAGGATAAACTAGAAGATCAAAGTAGCCAATGTTTGTTCACTTCAAGTGGATGGATGGATATCTTGTCAACGGGGATTGGGAAGGCAGATCACCCTGGTCATGTTCGAGAGGAGGCATGGGGAGTTCGTGTCGTGAAGTATTTTTGCCGAGCCTCACATTCTTATTCTTCACAAGCTAAACCCAGTAGGGAGCCTGTGGCCAAGATTTGCCAAGAAGTTGAACAAGAGCTTCAGGCCAACCTTTACAACAAGCTTTGACAAGAGTTGTTGCCAAAGCTATGTTTTGAGCTGGTGCCTGAGCTACGAGCTAAAATAACAAAGATGTTTGGATCGCAGATGGTAACTTTTAATCGTAGAACCCAAGAATCCTCAGCCTTCCACAGTACCAAAGGAAGTTACAACCCACTGGAGGAACCACTTGGTGACTCTTCTCCTATTCGAGTACCGAGAGAACCTTCTATCCTCTATTTGGATGCCCCACTGCTATGTGTAGTTGCAAATGCTCTATTCACACACAAGCTACCACCCACCATCATCAGCAAATTCCACAGCATTTATGTAAGGTGACTATGACGTGTATTCAAGAGGGGGAATAAGGTACAACCATCTTTATTCCTAATTATAAGGTTGCCACGATAGGTCAGGTAAGAGGATATTTCATCCTTTGGCCTATAAATATCATTGGCTCAGCGGTAACACCTCCAATGGTAGGAATTACCTCACTTTTACTTGAGATTTGTTGGTATCCTACTAACAATATGTTTTTTCATATTCTAAAAGAATGAGCAGGAAGCAGGAAAATGGCCCTTCTTAGCACGAATTCAGCATATCTATAAAGGCATTCGCCATATTGTTTTGCATATGCCTCTAGGGATTATGGGCTAGAAATTAGAGTGTCCCTTCACAATGATAAAGAAAACCTTAAACAGTTTATTAAGCTGCAGGAGATAGATGTAGGATGGGTCAATTTGCAAACCTATAAGTTTTTTATTTCCCATTTTTTCCTTCATTTAGGGAAGTGGTTTTTTGGTTTCATATATTCACTAGCTGATACATTCATCATTTTAATTCTATTATAGCTCCTTCCGTCGTGTATGCATTGATATGCAAAGACATGATTTATATGGACTCTTGTGTCCTACAAATATGAGAAGGGACAAGAATACAGTGCAAAAAAGGACTCACTATGCGGGCTACACAATGGGAGAGAACAACTATCATTGTTATCTAGCATCAATTGTTAAAGGGTATGCATTTTAATTTTGTCTATTTAAGATTTTTAATAAATAATTGCCTTGCCATCTAACTTCATTTTAATATGTATATGTTGTTATAGTTACCACTAGAGTTTGTGTGTTCTCTGTCCTCGACTCAACATAGTTTACTGGTTTGATTCCTTGCGAAAAAGGCTAGCAAAGAAACAAAAATGTCTTCAACACGTAAGTTATTTTGTTTGTATTTCATTGATTCTTGATTATTGACTTAAATGAATTGTTCTAATTTCAGGTGATTTTTATTTTAATGATAAGGCAACCCAGACATATCGAATCCTTGGCGGCCCATACGATCGTAAAGGTGGCAAAGACCTGAAATGGTTCTATCCAAAGGTACGTAGTTTCAAATCAAGTTCTTTTGATTGATGGTCATTTTAGATATGCCTTTATTGACTTTAACCATTTGCTTTTGATTTATAATGCCCTCAACAACCTGGTGGTTGGGAATGTGGATACTATGTCTTACTTTATATATATAACATCATTCAGAGTGTCATTACGACAGATTTTGAATAAGTAATTGCTTCTTCATTCTCAAAGGATAATATTTTTGGTGTTGTAATTCAATTGCAAATTAATTCATTCACTTGATTTATTATTTCATCTAAGCTTATGTTCTAATTTGCAGATTTTTTACAATAAAGATGCCTACTTATATAAAGACATTAATTTGATTAGAGGCTTTATGGCTGGACATTTTCTTCAACGTATAACAGAGTAACGTCTTTATTTATATTAGTTAATTAATTAGTAGTTTGAGTAAGACACACTTATGTGGTGGTTCTATATATTGTACATATAATTAGAGTTGTTGTTGTTGGATATAGATTATTGTGTAGTTTGTTAGTTAATTAGTTAATTAACTAGTAGTTTGTGTAGGACACACTTTTGTGGTAGTTCTATATATTGTACATAAAGATTGTTGGATAATAGTTTTATTAGATATTACTGAACTGCTATTGTTTCCATTCTTGTTTATGCAATATTTTCTTCTATTCTATTTCTGCAGTTTAAATTTGCTAGACAGTGAAGTATATGTATATATATATAAGGCCATTTAAAAAGAAACTTTTAATGTCCTTAAATAAAAAGGGACGTAATAACAATTTACACGTTAGTTTAGACGTCCCCACATTAAACTGGGGATGTCTAAATTTGGGGGACACACTTTAGACGTCCCCAATCCAAACTGGGGATGTCTAAAGTGCCCCTCAAACTTTAGACGTCCTCATTTTGAAGTGGGAAAGTCTAAAGTTCAAACTATGGACGTCTCCTATTTTTACGGACGTTATTGATACTTTTTTCTACATCACTCAAATAGACGTCCCCCTATTTTTAGATATTAAAAGGCCTAAAAAGGGAAGTTAAATGCATTTTTTGTAGTAGTGTTACTTCCAGTTATCACTCAAGTAATTTAAATTACTTGAAGTTGTCACTTGAGTGATATGTTACTCTGTTAACCTCTACTTTTTTCATGCCTCATAACAGAGTTTCAAATTCTTGCAAAACAAATTACTAGAAACTCTGATGCTTAAGTTAGTAATCATCAAAACAACATTAAATAATATCATCTAACATTTTGTAAACAATAGATACCTTACAATTCCTTGATATTTACCATTCCCAATTCTCTTCTTATAAATAGAAATTGATCTTTTGTTAGGGGTTTTATAAAGATATCATCTAGCTGAAGATGAGTTGGAATGAATATTACTTTGATATCTTTCTTTTTAACATGATCCTTGATGAAGTGATGTCTAACATCAATATGCTTGGTTCTGGAATGTTGAACTGGATTCTTTGCCAAGCTTATCGTGCTAGTGTTATCACAGTATATTAGTATCTCCTTCAGATAAATATTGGTATCCCCTTCAGATAAATACCAAGATCTTGTAATTGTTGCTTCAGCCATAACACTTGTGCACAACAACTTGATGTTGCAACATACTCAGCTTCCGTTGATGAAAGAGATACTGTATTTTGTTTATTGCTAAACCATGACACTAGTGAACCTCCAAGAAATTGGCATTGTCCACTGGTACTTTTTCTGTCTATCTTGTATCTTCTATGATCAGAATCTGAATATGCCACTAGATATTCATTTCTTCCTTTAGGATACCAAAGACCTAATTCTACTATTTTGGCAGGTATCTAAAGATTCATTTGATGGTTTTAACATGTGATTCCTTTGGTGCTGATTGATATCTTACATACATACTAACACTGAATTGGATGTTCGGTATGCTTGCAGTAAGATAGAGTAATGATCCAATCATTCCCTATATCTTGTGATATTGTAATCTTTCCTTTGACATCAGTATCAAGTAATATAGTTGAGCTCATAAGCGTGTCCATTCCATATTTATTCAATAGCTCTTTCAAATACTTTGTTTGAGATATGAAAATTCCATTCTTTCTTTCTTTGATTTGTAAACCGAGAAAGAAATTCAATTGTCCCATCATTGACATCTCAAACTCCTCCTGCATTATCTCATAAAATTCCTTGTACAAGGTTTCATTAGTAGCACCGAAAACTATATCATCGATATATATTTGTACAATTAAAATATCATTTCATTTTCATTTTGTGAAAAGTGTTGTATCAACTTTTCCTTCTACAAAATCTTGATTGATGAGAAATTTACTAAGTCTTTTGTACCATGTTCTAGCACTACTACAAAAAAATAAAATTGTGGCGCTTATATTTGAATTAGCTGTGGCGCTTAGTAAGTGCCACATATCAAGACACCACTAAAAAAAGCTGTGGAGCTTGGAGGCGCCACAGCATATATAAATTTTTTTTTTTTAAAAAAACACTTCCTGTGGCGCTTCCTTAAAAAAGTGCCACAGGAAGTCAATAATTATTTTTTAAAAAAAATACCTAGGGTGGCGCTTGCTTGAACAAGTGCCACAGGAAGTGACTTGTTGTGGCACTTGTTCAAGCAAGCGCCACCCTTGGTATTTTCTTTTTTATTTTTTTAAAAAATACCTAGGGTGGAGCTTGCTTGAACAAGTGCCACATTGTTCAAGCAAGCGCTACCCTAGGTAATTTTTTTTTAAAAAAATTATTTTCGTATTTTTCTTTTACAACCATATAATTATTTTTTTATCAAAAGAACCCCATAATTATAGTTGTTAACACACTTTAAACGCATTTTTATTTCCACAACAAAATTAAAAAAAATTACCAAATAAATAATTAACAAAATCACTACTAAGTAAATATAAGTGTTAAAATAAATAATTATTTTACTCATACAAATCATCAATATTAATAATTATAACTACTAAATAAATACAACTTATATATAATAATATTTAATTTTATCTCATTTATTTTTTAGCATATACAAATGAGAATAATTTTTTCAAGAATAAAATGAGAAAAGAAATTTTATAAGCATTCTTCATCAAGGAAAATTAAAACAATTAAAAGTAGGAAACTTAAAAGTAAATATGAACGTTCTTTACCAATGCAGCAATTGATAAAATAATATCAACACCATTCCCTCCGTAATAAAAAATCAAAGATTTATTCTCCTATAGAAATATATCCAACATAATAGTAAGAAACTATTATTCAAAATAGACTGGTAAGCTATATATGTGATATAATGCAGCTAAAATAACAATTAGACCAAATAAACTTACTACTTCGTGGCTAATGCTAAGTTGGATGACGCAGATCTAAAATTCGAAGCTTAATATAAAAATAATGGAGAAGAAATAAGTGAAAAGAAAGAGAGTGCGCGTGTGTGAAGGAAGGAAGTGTCACCATCTTCATAAGATCCAGGGAAGGGAAAGCGATTGAAGATATATTATTTATAGATGTAAAAATTTAGCAGACAACAAATTTTTCAAAAGAAAATCCTCGCAAAGGTGATGAGTGACAAAGGAATAAGGAGGAAGTAGCAATCGAAGTAGAGATAGTGATGAATGACAAAAAGAGGAGAAGGAGAAAATATGGGGATTAGGAGGATAAAGAGTGATGGCACATGTTAGATGGGGAGTGGAGATTAAGAGGATAAATGTGATAGAACCAGATTGCAGGAGAGAGAATAATTTTAAAAAAAAATTACTTTGTGTGGTGTTTCCTAAACCAAGTGCCACACAAAATACATAGCAGCTGTGGCACTTCCTTAAGCAAGCGCCACAACTGCTACTTCTTTTTTTTCTACTACCTTTTTTTTTAAATAAAAAAACACCTTAGGTGGCATTTCTTCAAGGAAGCATAACCTAATGTCACCAAGCAGCTGTGGCACTTCCTCACCTAAAGTATTTTTTTAAAAAAAAAAAATTAAAAAATCTAGAAAGAAGCTGTGGCACTTCTTTAAAGAAGTGACACAAAGGGTGTGCCACTAATCTCTATTTTTATAGTACTGTAGGGGCTTGTTTTAAACCGCATAAAGCTTTTCTTATTTTGAAAACATGGTTAGGCTTGGTTACATCTTCAAAACCTGGAGGTTGATCTATATATACCTCCTCCATGATATATCCATTTAAAAATACACTTTTTTACATCCATTTGATATAACTTGAATCCTTTGATGCATACAAAGGCTAAGAGTACTCATATAGCTTCCAATCTAGCCACTAGAGCATATGTTTCCTCATAATCAATTCCTTCTTCCTAATTATAGCCTTTGGCCACCAAACTTGCCTAGTTTTTAACAATGACTGTGAATTCATCAAGTTTGTTCTTGAACACCCATTTAGTACCAATGATAAGATGATCTTTAGGTCAGGGTTCCAAATCCCAAACTTGATTTCTTTCAAATTGGTTTAGTTCTTCTTGTATTGCTATTACCCAATCATTGTCTGATAGGGCTTCGTCAATATTAGAAGGTTCAATTTCAGAAAATAAAGGTAGAAAAACTAACTTCATCAAAAATTTTATTTCTAGTTTTAACTCCTTCATTCACATCTCTTATGACTTGTTCCAAGGGATGACTCCTATTATATTTCCAGGCTCTAGGTTGTCCTAGTAGTTGTTCTTCTTCCTTAGTTTAGTCAGTCTCTGGGATGAAAGGTTTAGGATTAGATTGACCATTCTCTTGATTTAAAACAATTTCCTGTTCATCATCAATAATTTTGTCAGAGGATTTAAATTCATCAAATACAACATGAATTGATTCTTCAACAACACATGTTCATTTATTGAAAACTCTGTATGCTTTACTTCAGTTAGAATAGCCTAGGAATATTCCTTCATCTGTTCTAGAATCAAATTTTCCTAAGTTATCTTTATCATTATTATGAATGAAACACCTGCTACCAAAGATATGCATATGAGCAAGATTCGGCTTCCTTCCTTTGTATAGTTCATATGGTGTCTTTCCAAGTTTTGTTTTAATGTAGGCTCTGTTTGAAATATAGCATGTTGTGCTCATTATGTTGGCCTAGAGAATTTGAGACACAATTTTTTCATTCAACATTATTCTAGCCATTTCAGTAAGTACTCTGTTCTTTCATGCCACACTTCATTTTGTTGAGGTGTTCTTGGATCAGAGAAATTATGATCAATGTCATTAGTGTCACAGTAATATCTAAAGGCTTGATTCTCAAATTCTCCACCGTGATATGTCTTGATACCTGTAATAGATATACCTTTCTCATTTTACACTTTCTTGGCAAAAATAATAAATTCACTAAAGGTTTCATCCTTCGATGATAAGAAAATAGTCCATGTAAATCTAGAGAAATCATCATTAATGACTAATGAATATAAGTTGCCACTAAGACTTTTAAATCTTGCTGGTCTAACTAAATCCATATGTAGTAATTGAAGTAGTCTGTTGGTTGTGATATCTTTTTTTCATTTGAAAGATGATTTAGTTTGTTTACCCTTTTAACATGTGTCAAAAATCAAATCATTTTTGAAACTTACTTTGGGTAAACCAAGTACTAAATCATTTTTGAATAATTTGCCTAGTTGGTGCATGTTGATATGAGCTAGTTTTTTATGCCATAACCAATGTTCATCGGCATAACTTAGAAAATAATTCTCAAAAATATTTCTACTAATATTAAGAGTATAGCAAGTACCTTCCCTTTTTGCTATGAGCTTTGTTTTAAGATTCTTCTTATTTAATTGTAAATCTTTCTTGTTTACAATTAGACATTATTCTGAGTCAAAGATTACCCAGTTGTCTTTATTTGTGCTTTGACTAACGCTTAGTAAGTTGTGACACAAGCCTTCAACATAGTATACATCCTTGACTTGTATACCCTTTCGTTTTTTCTTTCACCTATTCCTGCATCTTTTCGGATTGATTTCCTCCAAATTTTATCTTTCCACCTTTTTAGTTTGTAATGTGGTAAAACTTTCGAAATCAATGATCATATGTCTGGAGCATCCACTGTCTATGTAACATTTATAGTTTTTAGATGTTTAAAGACATATCTCTTCTTCTTCTGTTTCTTCTTGAGCAACCAAGAAGATATTAGCTACTTATTCATCATCGCTCTCTTCATCTGATGAATTTTGTCCCCATATGGAATATACAAAGGCTTTCTTCTTGTTATAAAACTTTCCTTTTCTCTTTTCTTTATTTTACTGAGCTAGTTCTTGATATTCTGATTTGATATGTCCTAGTTTTCCATATTCATAGCAGATGATGTGTTCTTTACTGCTTGTTCCTCCTTTCTGAAAGATTTTGAATCCTTGATCTTGTAAAACTTTTTGAATCATTTTATCATTAGGCCCATTGCGTCATCGTCAAGCTCTTCATCCTCATCTTGGTTTTCTTCTTTTGCTTTTAGTACTAGGCCTCTCTTTTTCTTGTCACCAATATCTTCTAGCTCTCATTTGAACTTTTATTTACTTTCATATTCAGAAAGATATCCGAATAGAGAAGCAGCCGATTACATTGATTCACCTTTGGCTTCCTCAATAGAGGTGACTTTGGCCTCCTAGTCTTTAGAACGAATATTCAGAATCTTTCATACTTGGGTTTGTTAATCATAGACTTTCCCAAGTATTGCAAGTTGATTAACTAGATAAGTATATCTAAGTTCAAATTCAGCTATTGACTTACTTGATTTCATTCAAAGTAAATCAAATTCAGTAACTGAGTATTGATCCGATTTTCCTTTATTCCCGATGTTCTTTCATGAGCTATTTCTAGGGCTTCCCATATTTCTTTAGCTGTTGAAAGTGTGCAGATCCTGAAATACTCATTTTGACTCAAGGCACTTTGAATAATTAAAATTGCCTTGCTGTTGAGAGTGATAAGTTTCTTGTCATTCTCATCATACTATGCTGGGGTCTTAGAAACCTTCTTTGAATCTACAATTTTCATACGTTGATAATTCCTACTCTCAATCACATCCCATAGTCCATATTCTGTAGCCATTAAGAACACTCTGAACTTGGTTTTCTAGAAAGAGAAGTGTTTACCACTAAAACCCAATGGTATGGTAATTAAAGCTCTGTAAGGAAGAATCCCTTCACCCATACTTGCCATTTAATCCTTCTTAAGTTGTTATACCTTAACAAGAAGACCTATGCTTTAGTACCAAATGTTAGTGCAAGTGTTTCACCTAAGAGGGGGTGAGTTGGGTGATACCAGAAAATTCGTTTCGTATATAAAATTGACTAGAAATTTAAAGCAGTTAAGAGCTAGGAAAGTTATCACCGCAGTGTATACCGAGAGTTATACTGGTTCAGCTACAACCACTTTGACCTATGTCTAGTCCTCAGAACGTCTCTGAGATTTTTACTATATCTTCCAAGATTCAGTGGGTTCTTGGCACCTCAGTACACAACAAGTTCCTTTTCCTGGACACTCGCTCCCCCTGACACATTGTAATCAAATCCCCAACTCAAGGTTCTACAACCTTAAGTTCTCTCAATAACAAATATTGAGTTTGTAAAGAAAATCTCTCTCACAGAGAAAATGTATAATCACTGAAGTATAAATAATGAATATAAGAAATAAAGCACAAAGAATGTGTTGATTGGTGTATATTCGTATGTTCTCAGTCATAGCTGTTCTACGTTGAATGTTCCCATATTTATAGATGAGTTGTGATAGTTGTTGGAACAATTTCAACTTGTCCGTTCAAGTCACGCAGCTACATTTGACTGTTCTTTGAATTTTAAAACTATCCATTTGTGGTAGGTAAGCGTTCGGACGTTTTGTTTGACTTTTCACTCATCGCATGATCTCTTCATTGTTTCTCTGCAAATTTACTCAGAATACTAATACAATAAAAGGTTAATCATATAGATAATAAATCAATGAACATTAGATTAGAATCATGCTTTCTGAACTGCATTACTCGGGTGACTACTCGAGTAGTCCCTCAAGTAATCTCGTTAAAAATAAGCCAGCGAGTAAGTCAACGTTTACTGAACAAATTACTCAGGTAAGTTATCAAGTAATTAATCTTACAGTACCTGGCAGACTTGATTAATTTTCTTTTCTTGTCTGGTTACTCGAGTGATCCCTCGAGTAATGTTTCAAATTCTTTTCTCATTACGCGAATAGTTCGTCAAGTAATGTCATCCAAATCTTGGTTGAGAGTACCTACTTCTTTGCTTACCTTATTACTTGAGTAATCCCTCAAGTAATTCAATCTTTTCATTTTAACTTACTCGAGTGGGTCCTCAAGTAATGTTGCTTTTCACATCTGGTTACTTGAGTAGTCCCTCGAGTAATGTTAGTCATTTCTTGGCCAAGAGTTATTGGATAATTTCTACTCTGATTACTCGAATCATCCCTCGAGTAATGGCATGCAATTTTTGATTGAGAGCTTTCTGGAACAAGTTCTCACAAATTACTCGAGTGATCCCTCGAGTAATGAAGACTATTACCTGAGGGATTACTTGAGTAATGCCGTTAAAAATATCACAATGTTTCTTTCTCCTGTACTCTATCTTTCACTTTATCTTCATTATTTGAGAACCTACTCAAGTAATGGTTTTTCCTGCCACCAAGATCTTAGTTACTTTGTTCAAACCTTTTATTTAAAACTTTCGTAATATTAATCCATTCTTTGTTATCATCAAAACATATGGGATCTAACAATAGTATTGTTGGAACAGTTCTCAACATATAAGGTAGTTCTAAGGATGCCGTGAATGCAAGATTAGATTTGCAAGAATTGGGAATATGATAAGACTTGCATCCAAGGACATATGGTAAGAGAACTTTTTGTCTTCAAGCTTCTCATACTTTGTCTAAGGATGAGAAAAGAAGTTTTTGTAAGTGTTTACATGACATCATCCCTAAGGGTATTCTTCCAAATTTAAGAAGCTTGTGTTGATGAAAGACTTGAAGTTAGTAGGGCTAAAGTCTCATGATTGTCATGTCCTAATGCAACAAATACTCCCAGTAGCTATTTGAGGCATTGTCGAATATGATCTTCAACATATTTTGACTAGACTTTGTTTCTTCTTCAATGCTATTTGTAGTAAAGTCATTGGGACAAAAAGATTGGATGAACTGGAAAATGAAGGATATCTGATCTTGTGCTAGCTTGAAAAGCTTTTTCTTCCTTTTTTTGACATGATGGTACATCTAATTGTTTATCTAGTAAGGGAGATAAAGTTGTGTAGCCTTATATATATATGATAGATACACCCAATTGAAAGAACTATGAAAATCCTAAAAGGGTATGTGAAAAATACAAATCGGCTTGAAGCATCTATTGTTCATAAATAAGTTTTTGAAGAAGCCATGTAGTTTTGTCAAGATTACTTGTCAAATGTAAGACATATTGGGCTTCCTAAACGTCATGAGGAAGAAGGGGGTAGATGCGATGCTATAGTAAAGAGTGTGGATCCTAATGAAATGCAACAAGTCCACTTGTACATCTTGAATAATGTTGATGAAGTTCAAGGTTACATTAATGCTCATAAAGAAATTGTATAGAAAGAAAATAGTCGAATGACTGAACAAAGGTTAATTAGGGAACATAACAAAACTTTTGCATATTGGTTCAAATAAAAGGTTGACAGGGAAGAATGTGTTTTGATAAAATTAAATGGTTAGCACGTGGTCCTAAGTTGATGTCATAAATTGGACTTCATTTGTGATCAATGGTTATACGTTTTACGCGAAGTTCCTAGATGATAAGAGCACCGTCTAGAACAGTGGTGTTATGTTAGTGGCGGAATCTGTGCACTTCTCTAATTTGAAAGGTATAAACCCTAGATTGGCTGTCATACCTTATTATGGGGTTATTGAAGAGATTTGGGTGGTTGATTATGTTAAAATTAAATTTCCCATTTCTAAATGCAAGTGGGTTGATGTCAACAATGGTGTGATGATCGATCAATTAGAATTTATACTAGTTGATCTTAATAGTAGAAGTTTAGGAGATGAACATTTTATTATGGCATATCAGGAGAAACAAGTATTCTATATTACTGATCAGGAAAATAAAATGTGGTCTGTAACATCAAATAAAAAGTGTTCAATGAATTATCTTCTTGAGACTCCTTCTTTTTCTAAGGGTCTTCCAGAATTGAACGAAGAAGATGAAGCAGATAATGAACACGGCACAAGAAGCAATCATTATTAAGGGATATGGGAGGATATCCCTTTATAAAACTACTTTGAAACTATAATATTAAAACAGGGGAATAAAAATTTATGGCAGCATACCTTAATTTTTCGATTGTGTGTGATAATGTGTTGATTTTCAATGATTTATTATTGTTGCTTCTGTGGGGTGTGGGGTGTGGGAAGAATGATGTAAGTTACACAAGTTGAAATTATGTTTTAAAATGCTTGATGAAATGGGAATGTGTAAGAGTTGGGATGTAGGAAGAATGATTTATTGTTGCTGCTTCTGTAGAATGTGGGGTGTAGGCAAAATGATGCAAGTATTACTCCAGTTGAAATTGTTTTAAAATGCTTGATGAAAGTGCTTCTGTATAAGGTGTTAGTTATAATGTGTAAGAGTAAAATTTATATTTGGATGTTGCTGAAATGGATTGCTGGGTAAAATGTTTTAATAGAGGAAATGGCTTGCTGGGTAACAGGAATATTTAAGAAAATACGGCAACTTTTTAGACCTAAAAAAATATATTTTAGAATAGTTGTTATGAAAAATCGATCTAAAAAATACATTTGAGACCGATTGTTCATAAAAACTGGTCTAAAATGTCATACTTTTTAGACCAGCTTTATCAACAACAGATCTAAAAAGTATGACATTAAGACCTGTTATTTCAACAATAGGTCTTAAATGTTGTTATTTTTAGACCAGTAGTATAAACAATAGGTCTAAAAACTTATTTTTTAAACCAATTTCTTAACCGGTCTAAAAAGTTACATACTTTTTAGACCGGCTGTATCAAGACCTCATCCAAAACCGGTCTAAAATATTGTTTTTACTCAGTCTAAAAAGTTTTTTTCCATCAATGCTCTCTCGTACTGTTGATTAATCAAAGTACCTCCTCAAAATACTCAAAAATATGCTCTTTTTTTTCAGGCTCTGATTATTTTTAAAAATTTAAACAAACATGGTAAGAATTTCAAAAATTATTTTTTAAAAAAATAAGTTATTTTTGTTATTAAAAAACAAAGTTAAGTTACTTTTAATAAAGAAAACATAAATAAACATGTCCATAACATTTAGTGCATATTTGGATTAGTGGTAGAAGCTACTTTTCCAACATGATTTACGATATATAAGGTAAGTTTATGAGATAAGTTTTGTCTCGACTTGTATGAACATACTTTTCACTACTACAAAAAGGGGCTATAACGTCCCAAATTTGGCACCTTTAACGTCCCAAAACGGGGGGACGTATATACTGGGGGTGTAGTAAGTTGTAAGAAAAGACGTCCCAAATAATAGGGGAAAAGAAAAGACGTCCCAAATAATAGGGACGTCTAAAGTTCCCCCAGGGGGGACTTTAGACCTCCCAATTCTTAATTTGGGACGTCTAAAAGTTAGGTTTTTTTTTATACTATAATTTACATTCTGTATTACCCAGCGAATTCAAACTGCAGAAACAGAATAGAAGATGGATTCATAAACCACATTGTCCGTTATAAACTGGTAAGGACATCCAGCACTACAATCTTTACTATATATACATACAATAACCTTTTATACAACCTACTACTATATATATCAACAAAATCAACCAGAAAGTGTCAAAACGCTGTCATCACACTACTACAAACTGATATAAAATAAAAAGTTTACTGCCCTATATGTTAAAGAAGATGTCCAGCCAAAAGATCTCTAATCAAATCAAGGTCTTCACGTAGGTAGGCATCTTCATTATCAAAAATCTGAAAATTAGAAAGTAAGCTTTGATGAAATGAATCTCAAGCAAATGAATTAATTAGCACATTCGATTAGAACACCAAAAATATTATCATTTGAGAATGAAGAAGCGATTACCTTTTCAAAATCGCTAGTAATTCCACTTTGAGTTATGTTATACATATAAAGTATAACATAATATCCGCATTCAGTGTTGCCAGGTTGCCGAGGGCACTTTAAATCAAAGGGATGCAATTGGTTGTAAAATCAATAAAGGTATGTCTAGAAGGACCGTCAATGAAATAATTAGGTAGGATCGAATGTACTTACTATCGGATAAAACCACTTTGGCTTTTTAACAATTGTCCCCTCGCGTGACCCACCTAGGACTCTATATGTCTGACAAGCACTATCATGAAAAGAAAAATGAACAGAAATTAGAACCATTCATTTTTTTAAGAGTCAATGAAATACAAACAGAATAACTTACGTGTCGAAGACGGATTTTGTATCTTTGTCTGGCTTTTTACTCTAGGGATCAAACCAATAGACTACGTTGCGGCGGGGACATATAACACACAAACTCCAGTGGTAACTTTAACAACATGTACACATTAAAATGAAGTTAGATGAGAAGACAATTAATTATTAAACTTCTTCAATTGACAAAATGTAAATACGAACCGTTGGATAATGGGTGCTAGATAACAACGAAGTTTGGTCTGTCCCATTGCGTAGCCGACATAGTGAGTTCTATGCGCCACAGTACAAGTATCCCCTGTCGTATTCGCAGGACATAAGAATCCATACCAATCAGTCTTTCCATGTTTGTGCAGAGATCGTGGAAGGTGCTATAATAGAATTAAAATAAGGAATGAATTATTGAATGTATAAAATCAAAAAACCACTAAATGAATTCTATGGGAAAATTGAAAAGAGAACTTACATGATTGAAAATTTTACCCAGCCTACATCTATCTCCTCCAACCTGATAAACTGCTTGAGATCTGTATTGTCAATCGTGTAGGGATACTCCAATGTAGGGCCCACAATCCCTTGAGGCATCTTCAGGTCAATCTGTTTAATGCCCTTGTAGATCTGTTGCAGCCGTGCTAAGTAGGGTCATTTCCTCGCAGCTTCGTCATCCTTTTACAACATCAAAAAACAAATTGTTATTAGGATGCCAACAGACTTTCAGTAATAGTAAGGTAATTCCTACCATTGGAGGTGTTGCGTCTGAACCAATAAGATTGTGAGGCCAAAGGATGAAAGAACTTATCGCTTGACCTAACGTGCCAACCTCTAGATCAGGAACAGGGCTGGCTATACCTTTTTCCCCCTTTCTAACACTCGTCACATTCACCCTACGAAAATCCTCCGGAATTTGCTGATTATGGTGGGTGGTAGCACGTGTGTGAACGAGAGCATCAGCAACAACACGTAACAGTGGATCATCTAAATAGAGGGTGCAAGGGTCTCCCGACACTGGAGTGGGAGAAAGGTCACCAAGCGGTTCCTCCAGAGGGTTGTAACTTCCTCTGGTGCTATTGAAGGCCGGGGATTCCTGAGTTCTATGCTCGTCCCTTGCTCTTTGCGCTTTGAACATCTTTGCCATTTCAAATTGAAGCTCGGGCAACAGCTCTTGTCGGAGCTTGTCGCGAAGGTTGGCCTCGATCTCTCGTTCGAGCTCCTCTCGAATCTTGGCCACAACGTCCTTACTAGGTCCAGCTTGTGACGAATAACGTGGGTCTCATCCAAAATACCTTGCGGCACTAACTCCCCATGTCTCTCCTCGAACACGACCAAGGTCATCTGCCTTCTCAATAGCCGTTGACAAGATGTCCATCCGTCTACTTGGATTGAATGAACCTTGGCTACTTTGCTCGTCCAGTTCATCCTGTAGCATACAGTTTATCGTAAATGCATCGAAACCACTCACGATAAGTAAAAAATTAGGTACTTATGGTATAACTACTTACAATCCTCGCAGCAACCTCAGCAACAGTCAGATTTATGTACTTCCCAGCCTTAATCCTCCCTGCTTTCCATTTTTTGTGACGTGGAGGAGGTGCCGAGGCCTAGATAACAACACTAGGATCAGATTCCGCTGCTTCTTTCATTTTCTCTAACTCTTCTTGCATCATTTGCTGCTCAAGCTTCCGATATCCACCGCGAGACATGAAATGTTGATATTTATTTTCTGCTTGCCTCTATGTATTTGCTGCACTTAATTTCTATGAATGAAAAACAACAAAAAATAAATCAACGATATAAAGTATATGAAAATTACAAGTTTTATATCATGATGACAGAAATCTTACCAAAAACTCAGGATCTGCTCGTGATGCCGCAAACAACCTCCAGTCCTCTGGTGACAAATATGTATACTGTGCACATGGATCCTTACCCCTAAGGGCCCCTCGAATGTACTGTGCTGTTAGCTTGTTCTTAAAACCTTTCCATCGTACATGAACCTCATCAATCTAGTGCTTATACATCTCCCTGGTGACTGGGACATCATATGTTTGCTGCAAGGTAAAACATAAGATTATTATATTTGAAACAATAAGAACAAAGCTATAATGCATCAAAACTTACACACCAAAAGTTGATGCCAAATCATGTCTTTCGTTTTCGGGGGAACCAATCTCCAATTATCATAGGTAATGCACACTTTGCTTCGAGCCAAAAACCCTACGTAGCTAATGAAGTGGTCTTCCTCAGGACAAACTGGATTCATATTGTCATTGAAGTCTATATGTAGCCTCTCCTATTGATGTTCATGACATGCAACCTGTTAGATCTCATGTTTTGATGATAACAAAAGAATGGTATGAAAAATAATTGATTAATAAATAAGTTTAAACAAAGTAATACAAAGGATAAGCATCACTTGAAGTAAGCATTAGAGTAATGAGGAAAGACCAAGAGAAAATGCTGAGAAACTTGATCAGAAGCAATTCTACTAAGGCATTACTCGAGTACGTACTCGAGTAATGAGACAAAACTTGAAGTAACCAGAGGCACCTTCCAGTAACCAGAGAACGTTACTCGAGTAAGTACTCGAGTAATAGTATAAATGTTTTCAAGTTGCTCTCGGCCTGCCAATGTTACTCGAGTAGCTACTCGAGTAATCAAGTAAATACTTGGAGTTGCTCTCAGCCTGCCAACGTTACTCGAGTAGGTACTCGAGTAACCATGTAAAAGTTTTCAAATTGCTCTCGGCCTGCCAATGATACTCGATTATGTACTCGAGTTACCCTGTTTCAGAAAATGTGGTGCTCTCGGCATTTTGTACCACTGCCAATGTTACTCCAGGAGCTACTCGAGTAACCCTCTAAGGTAAGTGAAAACTTGAAGGTAGTACTCGAATAACTTGATCTTATTCTATCTTATTTTCCTCAAGTCATTACTCCAGTATGGAAGTATTTAATGTTTTATTTTAAGTGGATTACTCGAGTATGTACTCGAGTATGCAGAGATATTTTGAAGGAAAACCTCAAGTCATTAACCGAGTAAGTTATGCACAAAAAGCAAGTTTACTCGAGTATGTACTCGAGTAACAAGGTAATCAAACTTGATGTGCTCTCGGCCTTGAAATCCTGCCAACACTACTGGAGTAAAGCATCGAGTAACCAAGAGATTATTTGAAGGTTTACTCGAGTCGGTACCCGAGTAACCTATGAAGAAAAGAGTGCATTACTCGAGTAGGTACCCGAGTAAACAACTATTTACAAAGGTTTGAGATTTAGTTTATTCCATGCACTACCCGAGTAATCTTATATTTGTTTGTTGACTTAAAGTTGGTTAAATTTTTCCCGATGATACTCGAGTCAAGGGATACTCGAGTAGCTACTCGAGTAAGCAAACCCAGAAATTCTGAAATCATTCTAACGTTCACTATTCTGCTTACTATATGATTAATCTTTCATTGTATTAGTATTCTTAGCCTATTTATAGATGAACAATGAAGAAATCATATCAAGCAAAGAAAGTCAAATGAGAAGTTCAAATCCCACCTACCGCCAACGGATATTTTTCAAAAACTGAAAAGTCAATAGTGGCTGCGCACTCTCCAACGGACGAAAGGAAAATGTTCCAACGGTCTTCACCAACATATCTATATATATGGGAACATCCAAACAGAGAAAAACAACAAGAACACACAAAAATGCATCATCAAGTTCATTGCTTTATTTTTATATTGTATTTGTGTTTCTATGCTTCAGTGATTCTTATTCACTCTATAAGAGAGATATCACATTCAAACTCAATATTTGTTATTGAGATAACTTAAGGTTGTGGAACCTTGAGTTGGGATTGGATTACAACTTGTAAGGGGGAGCGAGTGTCCAGATGAAGGAACTTGCTTGTACTGTGGTGCCAAGAACCCACTGAATCTTGGAAGTTATAGTGAAACTCTCAGAGAAGCTCTGAGGACTGGACGTAGGTCAAAGTGGTTGTGCTGAACCAGTATAACTCCCGGTGTACACTTCGGTGATATTTCTCCTTTCTCTTTACTGTTTTGAATTCACTGTCAAAGTATTATATTTCCGACGAATTTTTAGTATCACCCAATTCACCCCCCTCTTGGGTGAAACGCTTGCTCTAACATTTGGTATCAGAGCGTAGGTCTTCTTGTTAAGGTTTAACAGCCTAAGAAGGATCCAATAGCAAGCATGGGTGAAGGAATTCTTCCCGACAGAGCATCCATCACTAGACCTCCCGGTTTCAATGGAGAACACTTCTCTTTCTGGAAAGCTAAATTCAGAGTGTTCGTGATCGCTACCGAATATGGGCTATGGGATGTAATTGAGAGTGGAAATTATCAACCTACAAAGATTGTAGATTCTCAGAAAATTCCAAAGACGCTAGCGGAATATGATGAGAATGACAAGAAACTTATCACTCTCAACAGCAAGGCAATTCTGATGTTACAAAGTGCTTTGAGTCAAATTGAATATTTTAGAATTTGCAAACTCCCAACAGCAAAGGAAATGTGGGAAGCTCTGGAAATAGCTCATGAAGGAACTTCGGGAATAAAGGAGAATCGAATCAACACCTTGGTCACTAAATTCGATCTACTTCGAATGAAATCAGGTGAGTCGATTTCTGAATTCGAACTTAGATATACTCATCTTGTTAATCAACTTGCAGCACTTGGGAAAGTCTATGATCAACATACTCAAGTACGAAAGATTTTGAATATTCTTTCTAAAGAGTGGGAAGCCAAAGTTACTGCGATAGAAGAAGCAAAAAGAGAATCAATGAGATCAGTTGCTTCTCTATTTGGAAGTCTTTCTGAATATGAAAGCAAACTAAAGTTCAAACGAGAACTAGATGACATTGGTGACAAGAAATAGAAAGGTCTAGCACTAAAAGCGAAAGAAGAGAATCAAGATGAGGATGAGGAGTTTGACGATGATGAAATGGGCCTAATCATAAAACGATTCAGAAAGTTCTAAAAGAAAGGTCAAGGATTTAAACACTTTCAGAAAGGAGGAAATAGCAACAAAGATCATATCATTTGCTATGAATGTGGAAAACCAGGACATATCAAATCAGAATGCCCAGACCTAAATCAAAAGAACAAGGAAAAGAGAAAAGCCAAATTCTTCAACAAAAAGAAGGCCTTCGTATCTGCTATATGGGGTGACAGCTCCTCAGACAAAGAAAGTGATGAGGAAGAAGTAGCTAATATATGTCTTGTTGCTCAAGAAGAAACAGAAGAAGAGGTAAATGATTTTGAACCTACCTATGAGGAATTACTTTCTGAATATAATGCTTTACATTTTGAATTCATCAAAGTAGTTAAAGAATTGGTTGTTTTCAAAAAGAAAAACAAAGCTCTTGAAATTGAACTTAAAGAAAGTTTGGAAAAGGATTGTGAAAATTGTTCTTCTTTGAAAAAGAAAAATATTGATCTCACAAAAACTCTTGAAAAATTTACACAAGGAAGTGAGATGCTAAATGTCATTTTAAAAGCTCAATGATTTGTAAATGACCGATCTGGAATTAGTTATGATCCAAGATCAGATAGAAGGAAAGGTAGAAAGAAAGCAGGAGGTAAGTCTTATTTGAATTATTTCTAGCATTCTGTGCATACATCAAATCCTTTTACATTTTGTAACTACTGTAATAGAAAAGGACATTATACTTCTTCATGCATTCATAAGAAGAAAGGAACAATAGGAACCTACAAATGGGTACCTAAACGCTCATATGTTCAGAAAATTATTTGCACTAACCCAAAAGGACCCAAAAAGATGTGGGTACCTAAGACTTAGTCATTTGATTGCAGGTATGTCTTAAAGCATCCAAAAATAGCAAGTAGTACATAGATAGTGGATGCTCTAGACATATGACCGGAGATTTTGAAAGTTTTACCACTTTGCAACCTAAGGAAGGAGGAAAGGTAAAATTTGGAGGAAATCAATCCGGAAGGATAGCAGGAATTGGTGAAATCAAAAATGACAAAGGAATACAAGTCAAAGATGTATATTATATTGAAGGCTTGTGTCACAATTTGCTAAGCGTAAGTCAAAGTGCAGATAAAGACAACTGGGTAATATTTGACTCAGAAGAATGTTTAATTATCAACAAGAATGACTTACAACTTGATAAGAAGAACATTAAGGCTAAGCTCAGAGCAAAAAGGGAAGGTAACTGTTATACTCTAGATATTAGTAGAAATGAATCTGAAAATTGTTTTCTGAGTAATGCCGATAAAAGTTGGCTATGGCATAAGAGATTGGCTCATGTCAATATGCATCAATTAGGCAAACTACTCAAAAAGGATTTAGTTCTTGGATTACCCAAGGTATCTTTCAAAAATGACTTGATTTGTGATGCATGTCAAAAGGGTAAACAAACTAAATCATCTTTCAAACTAAAAAATGAGATTTCAACAAATAGACCATTACAATTATTGCATATGGATTTAGTTGGTCCAGCAAGAGTAAAGAGTCTTGGTGGCAACTTATATTCATTGGTTATTGTTGATAACTTCTCTAGATTTACATGGGTTATTTTTCTATCATCAAAGGATGAGACCTTTGAAGAATTTATTGTTTTTGCCAAGAAAGTACAAAATGAGAAAGGTATGTCCATTGCAGGTATAAGGACCGATCATGGTGGAGAATTTGGAAATCAAGCCTTTGAAGAATATTGTGATACTAATGGTATTGATCACAATTTCTCTGCTCCAAGGATACCTCAACAAAATGAAGTCGTGGAATGAAAGAATAGAGTACTCACTGAGATGGCTAGAGCAATGTTAAATGAAAAGAATGTGTCTCAAGTATTTTGGGCTGACGCTATGAGAACAGTATGCTACATTTCAAATAGAGCATATATCATAACAAAACTTGGAAAGACACCATACGAGCTATACAAAGGAAGAAAGCCAGACATTGCTCATCTACACATCTTCGGTTGTAAGTGTTTCATTCATAATAATGGTAAAGATAACTTGGGAAAATTTGATTCTAAAACTGATGAAGGAATTTTCCTAGGATATTCTAACCGAAGTAAAGCATATAGAGTTTTCAATAAAAGAACATGTGTTGTTGAAGAATCAATTCATATTGTATTTGATGAATTTGAATCCTCTGTTAAAACCATTAATGAAGAACAGGAAGTTGTTTTAAATCAAGAAAAAGGTCAATCTATTTCTAAGTCTCTTATTCCAGAAATTAGTGAAACTAAGGAAGAAGAGCAATCTCTAGGTCAACCTAAAGCCTAGAAATTCAATAGAAGTCATCCCTTAGAACAAGTCATAGGAGATGTGAATGAAGGGATCAAAACTAGAAATAGAATTTTCAATGAAGTAAGTTTTTCTACATTCATTTCTGAGATTGAACCTTCTAACATTGATAAAGCCCTATCAGACAATGATTGGGTTATAGCAATGCAAGAAGAACTAAATCAATTTGAGAGAAATCAAGTTTGGGATTTGGTACCCCGACCCAAGGATCATCCAATCATTGGTACTAAATGGGTATTCAAGAACAAACTCGGTGAATCCACAATTATTGTCAGAAACAAGGCAAGATTGGTGGCCAAAGGCTATAATCAAGAAGAAGGGATTGATTATGAAGAAACGTATGCTCCAGTGGCTAGATTGGAAGCTATACATGTACTCTTAGCCTTTGCATGCATCAAAGGATTCAAACTCTATCAAATGGATGTAAAAAGTGCATTTCTAAATGGTTACATCATGGAAGAAGTGTATGTAGAACAACCTCCAGGTTTTGAGGATGTTACTAAACCTAACCATGTTTTTAAACTCAAAAAGGCTTTATATGGTTTAAAATAAGCTCCTAGAGCCTGGTATGAAAGGCTCAGTAAGTTTCTTATTGATCAAGGTTTTGTACGGGGAAAAGTTGATACAACCCTCTTCATAAAACGAAAACACAACGATATTTTAATTGTTCAAATATATGTTGATAACATTGTTTTCGGTGCTACTAATGAATCTTTGTGTAAGGAATTTTCTGAGATAATGCAAGGAGAATTTGAGATGTCAATGATGGGAGAATTGAATTTCTTTCTTGGTTTGCAAATCAAACAAAGAAAGAATGAAATCTTCATATCTCAAACAAAGTATTTAAAAGAGCTATTGAAGAAGTATGGAATGGATGAAGCAAATGGGACGGACACGCCTATGAGCTCAACAACGTTGCTTGATGCTGATGTCAAAGGGAAAGACTACAACATCACAAAATATAGAGGAATGATTAGATCATTACTCTATCCACGGCAAGTAGACCGGACATCCAATTTAGTGTTAGTATATGTGCAAGATATCAATCGGTACCAAAGGAATCACATGCTAAAACAGTCAAACGAATCTTTAGATACCTTGCTGACACACCTGAATTGGGTCTATGGTATCCCAAAGGAAGAAATGAATATTTAGTTGCATATTTAGATTCTGATCATGGAGGATACAAAACAGATAGAAAGAGTACCAGCGGGCAAGGGCAATTTCTTGGAGGATCTCTTGTATCATGGTTTAGCAAGAAACAAAACACTATGTCTCTTTCTTCAACGGAAGCCGAATATGTAACAGTCTCAAGTTGTTGTGCACAAGTGATATGGTTAAAACAACAACTACAAGATCTTGGTATTTATCTCAAAGAAATACCAATATATTGTGACAATACTAGCACAATAAGCTTGGCAAAGAATCCAGTTCAACACTCTAGAACCAAGCATATCGATGTCAGACATCACTTCATCAGAGATCATGTTCAAAAGAAAGATGTGAAAGTGATATTCATTCCTTCTAATCTTCAACTAGCAGATATCTTCATAAAACCCCTTGCAAAAGATCAATTTCTATACATTAGAAGAGAATTGGGAATGGTAAATCCCAATGAGTTGTAAGTTATTTCAAGTTCTCATAATATTAGATGAAATCATTTGATAATGTTTTGATGATTATTAATTCAAGCATCGGAGTGTATAGAAAATTGTTTTGCAGGAAGGTAGAAATTCTGTTTTGAGAAACAAAAACAGAGGTTATCAAAGGACACCATTACTGGAGTACCAACTTGAAGTAATGACTAACAGTAAAGCATTACCCGAGGAACAACTTGAAGTAAAGTAACACTTTACTCGAGTATGTACTCGAGTAATGGACTTCAAAACTGGAAGTAACGGATCAAGTTACTTGGAATTCAAATCTAACGGTTCAGTTACAAAGAAATGAAGAGTCAGAAGTTGAAAAGACAGGTTACCCGAGGCGAGCCTCGAGTAAACTTGAAGCTTACTCGACTCGAGTAATTGGAAGTTCAGATTTTCAAATTGATGCCAAATCGACTCAAATCTGTTCAAAATTGATTGACAATGATCGAGGGAACATTCATGGATAATTACAATATTATTCATGCCATGTACGCAATTTAAATGAATTATTTTAGAGATTTTCTGTATGATCAGTCGAGTAAGGCCTCGAGTAAACTTGAAGGTTACTCGAGTAAGGCCTCGAGTAATGTCGGGTTTTAGGTCTTTAACTGTCGCAAACTCGGTCATTTCCATAAAATCTCCTCGAGTAAATCACTATACTCTCTCACAAAAACTTTTCACAAGTGATTCCTTGCTTCATTACCGTCAAAACCCAACAGATTTCATTCCTAAAAACTTCCTATTTTGCTCAGATTCTTGGTGCCCTAAGTCACGACAGTGACTTTGTTTTCTCTGAGATTCTCAAATTTCTGTTTTTAATATGGTTAGGACCAAAAATCTCTCTCCCATAGATTCCTCTGAATCCCTACAACAATGTGATCCTCTTTCTTCTCCTCCAACTAAGAGAAGAAAACTCACCCCGAGATCAAAAGCTAAAATCCAACTCCAACCTCAAGTTCAACTGAAACCAAAAGGAGTTGTGATCAAAGAGCCTATTGTTACAAAGGCTCAATCCAAAAACAGCACTTCTACCGGGAAAGGGAAAAGTACCAAGTCTCTCTCACCTACACCCTCTGATTCCTCTACCCCCTATTTTACACCTAAGCCTTCTAAAAAGCCCAAGTATGACAAAAATGTGGCTAAGGCTATGGCTGGAATTCTAGAGTAGATGGAGAAGGGACAATCTTCCAAGAAGTCCAAAGTGCCAGAAGAAGAGATCACCAACCCACTAAAGGGGTTCAATGTTAGCAAACTGGTAGAGTCTCCCAAATATCTATCCCAGTTCTCCAGGAGGAAAGTGTGCAAGACACACTATGTGGATCTCAGGCTACTTTAGGAGGTATTGAAGCATGACCTTAGTCCATATCTAGATCCTTTTATGCCTTGGTTATCCATTAGATTACCTTTTTGCACAAAAGTGATCACACACTTTTACTGTAATCTAGAAATCATAGATGAGCCAAACAGAACCTCAGTTGAGGAAGAGATGACCACCACAGTGAGAGGCCAAAAGATTCTCATATCACCCTCTAGGATTAATTTGTGGTTAGGGATCGAGAACCCCCCAAATGATATTTATTCTCAACTCGAACCAAACCAAATCTTTTCTATCCTAAAACCTGGAGAGTTAGTTGGCCCTCTAAATTTCAAACCTAGTGATATGTGTGATCATCACAGGGTCCTATGGTACATCTATTCTAGGTCCCTTGTGAACAAGGCCAACAACTATACCCACTTCTCTGATAGGGACTTTCGGTGGTTTGCTTCACTTATCTTGAAGGAACTGAAGGATTTGGGGGAGTATATCTTCTCTGAAATGAAGAGGGGTAGGGTGGATGGAAAGGCTACAACACCAATGCCATATCCTCAGATAGTCTCACTGATCCTGAAAGAGAATAAGATATGGTATTTGGATAGCAAGGAGCTTATTGAGAGGATGACTCCGGTTGGGAGAAACCATATTGGGAAACTGAATATTGACATCCCTCTCAAAGGCCCTCTGGAGTCTGGGTCAAAGAAGAAGAAGAAGACTGAGGCAGAGACTAACAAGTTAGATGACACTCAGTCATCGGCTCCAGCTGCCACCACGTCATTACCATCCTTCCTCAATGCCACTCTCCAGCACTTCATGGAAAACATGCTCAGAGGATTCCATGTAGATATTGCCAATACGAATGCTAAACTGATAACCCACATGAATGACAAGATGGGAGAGTTGGTTGAGAAAATGGATAAAAGACATGAGGAGCTGCTAGCTGAGCAACGTGCCCAGGGTGAGATTCTGAGATTGATTCTAGCACGTTTGGACTCATTGGGTCCCAGACCTTCTGCTGGTCCATCTTCTTCTGCTCTTCCACCTCCAGAGAACCCTCCTTCTGATACTCCTTTCGCTGAGGCTGAACCATCTATTCCTTCGATCTCTAGTCCACCTGAACTTCAAGCAAAGACATCCTTTACTCAGTGGATAATCCTGACACCAACAAGACCATACATATCGTTATTGATTATTCCCCTCTAAAACCTCAGCCTGAAACCGCTCCTAAATCGAATCCATCACCTACCCACACTGAGGAAATATCTCCCTCCTCCTCCTCTGAACATCACACTCCAGAGATTGATACCCCTCCAGAGGTTGAGACCACTATGGTTGTCTTCCAACCTTCTCCTATTCCTCCTAGAGATGACATCCATATCCCCCCAGTCAATCTCCCTGAACCTGCATCTTCCAGCTCTTTTGACTCTTCCAGTTCAGATGGTGGCTTAGTCCTTCCAGTAAAGCCCATCTCCATGGTCAAGCCTTCTAGTCCTCCACTTGATTGATGAAGACAAAAAGGGGGAGAAGTGCTTGGGTGTGATTTTATGGAAGTGTCTGTGATTATTTTGGGTATTTGGGTGTATACGGGCTTTTGGGGAAGTCTTTTGAAATTATTAAGCTTTTCTTGTCTTGTATTACAAATTTTATGTTAAATGAAAGTTTTATTTAAGTTGTGATTTCATTTAAGTTTTTACATTATGATACATTGTTGGACTAATGAAGTTGTTGTGTATGCAAGGTGTATGCTATGTTTAAAAACACTTTGAATCTAAACTTAATAAGAAATATTTAATTGAGAATTCAATTTGAAAAACCATGTTCAAAATCACCAAGTTTTGTCATCATCAAAAAGGGGGAGAATGTTAGATCTCATGTTTTGATGATAACAAAAGAATGGTATGAAAAAGAATTGATTAATAAATAAGTTTAAACAAAGCAATAACAAGGATAAGCATCACTTGAAGTAAGCATTGGAGTAATGAGGAAAGACCAAGAGAAAATGCTGAGAACTTTTCATACTAGCGGAGTATTCATAGGGGGTACTGCAGAAAATGTACGAGCCCCCTCTAATGGAAAAATCAAATTCAATGAGGATTTGGTTCATCCTCCAAGTAAGATGGTACCGGCATCGCTATGATAGAGCAGATGTAGCGCATTGTGCTCCCTCTAGGGCGAGGCCTTAAATCTCCCTTTCATTCATCCTTATGAAAAAAAATGCTATTGGATGATGAAGGAGTTTCTTTCCCACATAATGATAGCTCTGGCACAGATCTCTTGGCTTCCTAATAAGTTCTATAATCCTTGATCAGAAGCAATTCTACTAAGGCATTACTCGAGTACGTACTCGAGTAATGAGACAAAACTTGAAGTAACCAGAGGCACCTTCCAGTAACCAGAGAACGTTACTCGAGTAAGTACTCGAGTAATAGTATAAATGTTTTCAAGTTGCTCTCGGCCTGCCAATGTTACTCGAGTAGCTACTCGAGTAACCAGGTAAATACTTGGAGTTACTCTCGGCCTGCCAACGTTACTCGAGTAGGTACTCGAGTAACCATGTAAAAGTTTTCAAATTGCTCTCGGCCTGCCAATGATACTCGAGTATGTACTCGAGTTACCCTGTTTCAGAAAATGTGGTGCTCTCGGCATTTTGTACCACTGCCAATGTTACTCGAGGAGCTACTCGAGTAACCCCCTAAGGTAAGTGAAAACTTGAAGGTAGTACTCGAATAACTTGATCTTATTCTATCTCATTTTCCTCGAGTCATTACTCCAGTATGGAAGTATTTAATGTTTTATTTTAAGTGGATTACTCGAGTATGTACTCGAGTATGCAGAGATATTTTGAAGGAAAACCTCAAGTCATTAACTGAGTAAGTTATGCACAAAAAGCAAGTTTACTTGAGTATGTACTCGAGTAACAAGGTAATCAAACTTGATATGCTCTCGGCCTTGAAATCCTGCCAACATTACTGGAGTAAAGCATCGAGTAACCAAAAGATTATTTGAAGGTTTACTCGAGTCGGTACCCGAGTAACCTATGAAGAAAAGAGTGCATTACTCGAGTAGGTACCCGAGTAAACAACTATTTACAAAGGTTTGAGATTTAGTTTATTCCATGCACTACCCGAGTAATCTTATATTTGTTTGTTGACTTAAAGTTGGTTAAAGTTTTCCCGATGATACTCAAGTCAAGGGATACTCTAGTAGCTACTCGAGTAAGCAAACCCAGAAATTCTGAAATCATTCTAACGTTCACTATTCTACTTACTATATGATTAATCTTTCATTGTATTAGTATTCTTAGCCTATTTACAGATGAACAATGAAGAAATCATATCAAGCAAAGAAAGTCAAATGAGAAGTTCAAATCCCACCTACCGCCAACGGATATTTTTCAAAAACTGAAAAGTCAATAGTGGCTGCGCACTCTCCAACAAACGAAAGGAAAATGTTCCAACGGTCTTCACCAACATATCTATATATATGGGAACATCCAAACAGAGAAAAACAACAAGAACACACAAAAACGCATCATCAAGTTCATTGCTCTGTTTTTACGTTGTATTTGTATTTCTATGCTTCAGTGATTCTTATTCACTCTATAAGAGAGATATTACATTCAAACTCAATATTTGTTATTGAGATAACTTAAGGTTGTGGAACCTTGAGTTGGAATTGGATTACAACTTGTAAGGGGGAGCGAGTGTCCAGACGAAGGAACTTGCTTGTACTGTGGTGCCAAGAACCCACTGAATCTTGGAAGTTATAGTGAAACTCTCAGAGAAACTCTGAGGACTGGACGTAGGTCAAAGTGGTTGTGTGCCGAACCAGTATAACTCCCGGTGTACACTTCGGTGATATTTCTCCTTTCTCTTTACTGTTTTGAATTCACTGTCAAAGTATTATATTTCTGACGAATTTTTAGTATCACCCAATTCACCTCCCCTCTTGGGTGAAACGCTTGCTCTAACACAACCAATGCTCCCATCTTTGTACAGCCTCTAACCCTCCTTCTTGCAAGGGGTTCAACTCTAGGCCTTTCGTCATTGCTAGAGCTTTCGTCATCTCTACGCCTCTCATCATCACTAGAGTTGTCCATATTCCTGTTAACACAAAAAGCATCATCAGAAACGTAAATAAATTGCAATAAAACCGAAATAAACTAAACGGGAAGTAAAACTGAAAAAACACACAGTTCTCGTTTATAAATTAAGGTCTTACTCTATATTGTTTCCCATAGTCCTTCACCATGGTCATTTCTTACAGCATATTCGTCATCATCTACCAATCCTACTTCATTTGTTCGAGGTGGAGTTGTTGTGAAAGGTGGTGTGTCATCAAGGTTGAAGGTCGGATCACCATACTTCTATTTTTTACTTTTAAGGACAACAGACATGTTTTTGCTCGCAGGATCGGTGACATAAAACACTTGTTTCGCTTGGCTTGCTAAAATGAAGGGCTCATCTTTATAGCCAACTCTTTAAAGATCGACTGAGACAAATCCAAATTGTTTATCTATTACCACGGCATTATTGTTAACCCACTTACATTTGAATAAAGCAACTTTGAACTTGTTGTATGTCATCTCCCATATTTCTTCTATAACTCCATAATAGGCCATAGACGCTAATATGGGGTTTTTATCTCTCGAACTGGAAAAGTGCATAGATTCAGCTTCAACCATGACCCCACTATTTTGCATTATACTTCTGTCATGTTGCTCTTTCGTATAGAAAGAATAGCCATTTATATCATAACCGGTCCAAGTAATGACCTGAAACAAAGGCCCCCAAGCTACACACTGATCTCGTGCAAAACCTTTTCCTCAAACCACTGCATGAATGTCTTGTTTTGCTCAATAGCAATCTGCATGTCATTCTTCCTTGGATTCTTGTTCTTCAAAGTCTTTCTGTGTTCATCTATGTAAGGTTGAACTTCTTCCATATTATTCAGGATATACAAGTGGGTTTGCAACACCTCTTCACGAGGAACATTCTTCACTTTCAGTCCTCGTGTTCCCTTGCTTCTCCCTTGTTCATGCCGAGATTGTTCCTTCTTCCCTGACATATAATCTTTGCAAAACTCCATAGCCTCCTCAACTACATATCTTTCTACTATTGAGGCTTCTGGTCGATAAGGATTTTTAGAATACCCTTTTAAGATCTTCATGTATCGCTCGAAAGGGTACATCCACCTCAGGTAAACTAGACCGCATAGCCTTAGCTCCCTTACCAAATGAACTACCAAATGCACCATTATATCAAAAAATAAAGGAGGAAAATGCATCTCTAGTTGTGACAAAATAATGTAACCCTCATTTTCTAGTTCATCCAACTTTTCAGTATCAATGACTGTTACAGATAGCATTGAAGAAAACGCACAATCTTGTCACGGTGGTTCGTACTTCATCTTTCATTATGCCTCTAATAGCTACCGGTAATAGTTGTTGTATCAACACATGATAATCATGGGACTTCATTCCCACAACTTCAAATCGTCCATTGAGACACATCTTCTCACATTCAAGGAATACCCTTGTGGCACCTTCATTTCATGCAAACACCCACACAAACTTCTTTTCTCTGCTTTTGATAGTGTATGCGCTGCTGGCTCCATGTATGCCCTCCTACCATCATCTCTTAGTTATGGATGTAACCGTTATCTTATTCCCATATCAACAAGGTCTAATCTCGCATTAATCCCATCCTTAGTCTTCCCTGGTATGTGCAAAAGCATACTGATAAGGCTATCACAAAACATTCTTCTCCACATGCATCACATCAAAACTATGTCTCACGTCAAGCGAACGCCAATATGGAAGATCAAAGAAAATGGATCTCTTATTCCATATGTTCTTCTCACCCGTAACCCTCTGATTCTTACCAAAAGTGACATTGATACGTTCCACTCAATTGTAGACTTCCTCTCCAGTTAATGACTTTGGAGCCATTCTATGCTCTGGTAAGCCGTTAAACCGCTTTCTTAGCCTATGATACGGGTGGAACCGATGAAGAAACCTTCTGTAGCCAAGGTAGATAGTTTTTCTTCCATGCTTTAGTTGTTGGAAGTGTGTGTCTGCTTCACATATTGGGCATGCTTTGTGACCCTTCACACTGTACCCTAACAAGTTTCCGTACGCAGGGAAGTCATTTATCGTTGTGAAAATCATTGCACGTAGCTTGAAAGACTCCTTCTTCCTTAATCATTTTCTCCATTCTATCTTCACTTACGATATCCACATCTTCCTTCTTGTGCGACGAACAATCCGTTACTTCCTCACCATGCCATATCTACCTTGTGTATCGCAGATTTATTCCATCACAAAGTAGGTGATCCTTTATGACATCAACATCCCGTCTACTCTCATTCAAACAATTGACACAAGGACAAAAATACTTCCCATTTTTTGCAAGAGCATTCTTTTTAGTGAATTTAATAAATTCTTCCACCCCTTTCTCATATTCTTCACTAGTTCTCAAAGCATTCATCCAACTATGATCCATTTTGTTACCACCTAAGGCATTCCCAATAACATTCACACGTTTAGTACAATTGTCAACGACATATGATGGGATTGCCTAATTAAGTTATCAACCCAATAACATTCATAATTCGTTTGGAATACAAGAATTTCTTTAATTTAAACAAATCATATTTTATTTTAACAAGAAAATAGACCATTGCACTGGAGTTCCCGAATACATGCCATTTAAGCAATATAAGCACACCAAACACACCAGGCTATAATCTCAACCATCTCAATATAAGCAATATATAAGCACAATCTCAACCATTTCAAGTAAATTTATATTTCAAAAAGAAAATATACCATTCTGTTACAAAAAAAACAGGAAGAAAATAAACTAACCTGATCAAGGGGCGCCCACTAGTATGCTGGAGAGGTAGAGAAGATGTTGGAGATCAGAGGTGTATGCACGGTGGGGAGGTGGAGAAAGCAAAGAACCACGGTCGTGTGCACGACAATGGAAGGAAGGAGGTGGAAGAGAGCAAAAATCTACACACTGTTTAAAAATAGATATAAAAATATTTAAAAAATATGTTTACAAGTATCATATTAAAAATATAGGGTTAAGGTGCAATTTTAGTAATAAAGTTTTTTGCTATAAGCTTATGGTACAATTAAATTTTGAAGGTGTGAAAGTAGACACAATATTTTAAAAAAGGAGCAATTTGTTTCCTTTTTTAAACATAACTTTAAAACAAAATATCATGATAATAGCTATAAGAAAAATAAAAATATGGAATAAAAATTAACAAATTATATTGTTCAATTTATCCCTTTTTTTATTAAATTCCTAACTCATTAGTTTCTTTGTATATGAGTTTAAACATTAAAAAATTGAATAAAATACGTTAATTACCACCTTCCGTTTTACATAAATTATAGTAACCTTCCCTTTATTTTAAAAATGTACTATATAAATCTTAATTGAAATTAAAATATATGTTAAGCAAACCTTCCTCATATATTTGATGTTCCATTTTCATCTATCCAACCAAAAGTTAGTTTTTATTTTATTTTTATTGATAAGTAACAATTTTCATTAAAGAAGTAAAATGATAGTCAATCTACAATCGTAAAAGAGCATTATTGCAGTGAGTTAATAACCTATTACCATATCAAATTAAATTCATAAAAAACCCATTTATATTTTAGCAAGAATGTTCTTGCAGCCTTAGCTTGTGTTGTAATGTGAATACAAATGGATTTTAGAGTTTTAAGGAATGAGTTTAATTTACTCCAGGGCTCTAAGTTTTCTAGATAATTTTCTTCTATTATTTTTCTTGTTTCCTTTCTCTAATGTCCATACTATACTTTCTGAAATTTTCTGCACACGTTGATTGATGACTACTCATCATGTAAAAAACACTTAAAAATTTAACTAACACGAAAATTTTAAAAAGAAAGAATAGCTTAGATGCACAATACCTGTTGAACGTTTGCATCCCTTTTGTGTTCTCAACTTCATCAACTCTTGTCTTCAAGTCCTCTTTCATGCTTTGGAGATCTTCCCATAACTTTCAGCGACTGCAAATTCTCTTTCAAATTAATCAAATAATCAGCTTCTTTCTTGGCACAACCACACAAACACTTGGTAATGTCCCATACAAAGAAACAAAGAGGAAGAAGAAGGGACGAGGGAGGAGGAGGGAGGAGTTGAAGTGAAGAAACAAAGAGAGCAAGAGTGCCGACGGTGGGTGGGGGAGGTTGAAGAAGAGTAAAGTTATGATGAGAAGACATGTGAGGAGAGGGGTTATTGATGAGAGAAGACGCATGTCAGACATTTGTCTGACATGCGCCTAGGGACGCCTGCATTTGGGACGCCTAAAGGTGGCATTTGGGACGCCTAAAGGTGACTTTAGGCGTCCCAAATGGATTTGGGATGCCTAAAGTCTGGGTTTAGACGTCCCAAAGTTCTTTTGGGACGTCTAATCCCAGCTCCAGGAGCGAAATATAAATTTCATAAATTTATATTTCGTGCCTGGAAGCACTTTAGACGTCCCAAATTCAAATTTGGGACGCCTAAAGGTTCCCCTGCATATATATAATTATGAAAATGCCACCGCCTCCCTTTTTAACCACCCAATTTTCAATTTGGGACGTCCTTGGGGGTGGTTGTATCTCAATTCTGTAGTAGTGTTTCCACACAGGCCCTTAATTAACTAAACTATTGTGTTTCAAATGTTTTAATGCAATGTGATAGGATGTGAATTAATTGTGGGCAAAAAAACCGTGATAGAAGGTGAATTAACGAGATCTTAACACTTGTGCAAAAGGAACTTAATAGTACTACGAATGACATAAATTTTGTTAATTCGCTGATTCAATTTTTTTACCGTCTCTCCCTTCAAAACTGATTTATTAATAATTCCCCATTCCCTTAACTATAACTGGTAAAACAGGTTGGGCCAGTGGGTCCAACCCGCCTGCCCACCAAAAATGACGGGCTGGCGCTCATCTCACGGGCTACAGCGGGCTGGCAAGCTAGCCCGCTTTTTCTTTATAAAATAAATCTAAATACCCTTATCGCCTTTCCTTTGATACCATGTTTAATTAATTTCTCATACTTTTTATTTGACACTTTTATTTTAATATTATATTTATTTATTTTTCTATTATTAAATTTAAAAGAGATGTTTTTATATGTTTTTGTTATGTGAGTAAGTGGAAAAAATGAAAAGTAAGAATGAAATTGGCTTCCTAACGCAAATGTATAAAAAATAAAATGAAGTTTCAGTAAGTGAGTGAAAGAGAAAGGGAGTGAGAATTAAAAAAATAAAAAAGAGTGAAAAAATTTTTAAAAAAAAAAACTAGGCGGGCTAGCTGGCTAACCCACCCCTTCAATGTCGGGCCTGCGGCGGGCCAAAATGCAGACTGGCCCAAATTCCCAGTACTACCCTAAACTCCACTATACCAACTTTATTTGTATCATTTTTCTTCATTTTATATAATTGATCTTTTTATTAAAAAAATGTAAACGATAGTCACCATTCACCAGTGAGGTCTAAACATTCATTGAAGTGATCATGTGACCTTGTAACCACGTTGGGGAACATGAACAAATGTAGCCCTTAAAAAAACATAGTACAGAGGAAACTGAACCAATACAAAAAAAGGAAAAAAGAGGCAAGTCACCACATATAGAGGAAACACAGCATGGTGAAGTTGATCCTTAAGGAGGAAGAAATGTCCAGCACGGAATGACACCAACATGGAAGCAATCGACATGAGCAACAACGTTAAACCTAGCAGTACCTTCTTGGGCAAGTTTCTGTAAAAGTCTTGCTCTTGAAACCGAGATGTAAGTAACGATAAAAACATCACCACCGCCATAATGGAGCAGCATAGGGCACAGGGCTATGAGTGATGATGTGGCAAACACTTTTAATGCAGGCTCCTTTTTGAGTACCGGATGGCCGGAATCTTGATTGACATCGCCAGGCATGGTGGTTGATGTGTCAAAGGCCACCATGGCAACTAGTGTAGCCATAACTGAGAAGGATTCCACGTCTTTGTTTAGCCAATCGCCACCGTTCTTCACGAGGGCTTTGTGATTTTTGGTGAAGATTTCTTCTGGAGTTTTGTATTTAGTGTTGTATCAGTGAAAGAACCCTGGTGACATTGGTTTATTCACAAACTGCATCTCCAATAATAGATGTAGCTCATAATTAAGATATTCTAGGAAAAATAATAGGGTTAGAGGCCAACTTATCCTCAAGATAAACTTTAAGTAGTGTAATATTAGCCTCAAGACAAACATTAAAACGTTGCAATGTTGACTTTGTAGTTAAAAAGGAGGGAATGTCCGTCAAAAGTGAACATATACATGTATGTGGGTCCCACATCACAACAAGTTTGGGTGGAAAGAGAAGTGAGAGGAAAATAGGGGGAGGCATCCTTGGAAGGAAATCTCCCAAAAATAGTTTAAAAAACTACTTTTTGGGAGTTTTCTCTTCCAGTTTTCTCCCCCCCTAATTTTCTCTCCATTCAAACATAGGATACAGGTTAATGGACATTCCCTTTTTACGTCAAGGACTAAGTGCCTATTTGGGGTAATGGTAGAAGTTGCTTTTCCAACAATATTTATGGTATACGAGATAAGTATGTGAGAAAAGTTTTATCTCGACTTGCGTGAACATGTTTCTTGAACGGCAACTCAAACAAGCACTCACATGGCAATGTTTTAGAAAGTTTGAGGTTAACACTGCACCATCTTATAGTTAGTGCCTATTTGGGTTTGTTGTAGAAGCTGCTTTTTTGACGTGATTTTTAGCATACGAGGTAAGTATGTGACATGAGTTTTGCCTCGACTTGCGTAAGCGTGCTTCTCCAACACTAACCCAAACAGGCCCTTAGGATATTGAGTACCCTGTAAAAATATTTTAAAGACAAACATGCCCTTAAACCCAATATAATATAAAAGAATTGGCACATGTTCTTGCAAGAAAAAGAAGTATTGAAAGTAGCATGAAATTCCTTTCTAGGAGGGGGAATCATTTGGCAATTCTTATTCTTTGTTTTTATTGCAACTTGTAATTTGAAATGAAACTTCTTCAACATTTGAAAGGTAATTTATTTTTATTCTTTGCTGTTAGTGTATATTGTATAGAATTTGAAGTCAAATTTTAGTATTGTCTCAAGGGTGATTTGTGTCAGGTATTTTTGTTTTTTTTTTCCCTCTCAAAAATTTAATTGGCCCGTTCTCACTTTTTCTAAAGATTCTTGATTTGCTTTATAAAAGAAGAAGAAGATCTAAGATATATGGATATCATCTAGACTCTCAAATCACTTGGAAAAGCCGACTTAAACTAATTTGAAACAAGCCATCACTATAAGGCAACAAGGGTCTCTCAATAACGAATCCTTCACTTTGAATTTTTTTTCCTGCAAAACAGGATGCAAAAGATATGATTCATTCAATTCACCTTAACCCTTGAAATTAAACGGTACAGAACATTCTACTAGAGTGGTGAAGATGGAGATGCCAATACTAGTGGCCACGAGGAATGGTCTGATACAAATAATAGAAAAAATTCTGGAAATAACTTTGGTAGCCATTTTTTATGAGGGAGCTACTTGTTCTCCCCCAGCTTGATAACGGACATTTGAGGTAATTTAATGGAATTGCTAAAATTGCACTATTTTTTAAAAAAATTGTGTCTGCTTTATTACACTTTAAAACTTTGATTGTGTCAGATGCTCATGGCAAAAAATTTTGTCGTTAAAATTGCACCTTAATTCTAATTTCAATTCATGTCAGATACAATCTTCATATGCTTTAAAATTATGCAAAATATATAACATTATGAAGATATGATTGTCATACATGATACTCACCCAGGTTTTCATGCTCATTTGATAGTAGATTGGTTGAAGTGATTTGTTGTTTGCTTTCTTTTGATGTAATTTTCAAGTCATAAACCTGCCCTACTAAATATATATATATAACATTAATCAATCCCTTTACCATTGTCCTTTACAAAATCTTCATTCAAATGCTTCTAAGGGCTAGTTTGGTAGACATAACGTATTTTGATGGAAAGAAAAGGAAAATGACAAATTAAAGGAAAAGAAAAATAAAATACCCAGAACACCCCCTCACACATTGATATTGGAAGAAGATGAAAGGGGTTTCTTGGAATTTCTTAAATTGGAAAATTGCTTCCCACCAAAAGGGGAAAGAAGCGATCCCATGGAAGAGCTTTTCAGCATACCAAAGGAAAAAAAAATGTCATTTCCTTTTCCCTGAACATATTTTTCATCATGCGAAGCGGGCTCTATAAGTTGTACAAAATATATAATATTAATCAATCTTTTCTTACTTATATCATATGTGCTGAGGGGTTGGATTTCTGTGTCAGAGGTATTGTATTTCTTGTGAGGTCCGATAAGGAGTTCATCATCATCAGAAGAAGATCTGTCGTCAAGGGGTCCGAGCTCATAATCACCATCCTCGTACTTGTACTTGTACAAGGAAGACCTACAAAGAAGTTCTTCAACTATTTGAACAGACCATGTATGAATCTCCTTCTTTTGTTTTATCTTCTTTAATTGGTCAGACAGTACTGGCAAAAATTCAAAATATATAATAGGTGTAAATCCAAAGTATCATGTTTTAATTTGTGCCATCATGTTCAATATGGCACTTGTTAAATATATAGAGAAAGCTAGCATACCTTTAGGAAGAATCCCAAGCATTATCATAAGTAGTAGATGAAAGAACTTCATAAAATCGCAACATGTTCTGTAGTTAGCTGGAAATAACGGAATCACAGCCTTCCTTCCACCCAAAAGTGATTCTGATTAGACAAATTAAGTTTTCATTACTTGTAACCAATTTTTCTTAGAGCCAAACTCCAAAGAGTTACGAATTATCCCCTCCACCATTGCAACATTTTGCCACTTCTGTTGGATCCTCCACATTCGCTTCATCTTCATCTCTTTTCCTTACAAGCTTATCAACTAAGGGTTTCCAGAAGGTGAAAATGATATCCCAACAGGTAACGTTTGGGTAAGTTCGTTCTTCAAATGTTAGTTGCACTTTATGGTCCTCAACGGTTATACCTTCCAGACATAAAGACAAACAAGGCAAGCATATTGATATTATTATTACATAATATACGACATCCATTTCTTATTATAAGAGTTAGAAAACCAATTTGTGAATACTAAAGAAATTAGTTTAGTTATTTATCATGCGTATTGGTTTTCCTAAACTATCATCTTCAATCATGGGCATTGCAATTGTACTTTGATGGGAACTCCTTTAATATGTGTAATCAATAGGAATATTTTATGCATTTAGAGAACCAACAAGTATTGGTCCTAATGGAAGAGGCTTATGGGTGCTTAAACATGAGGTCTTAAGTTTGAGTTTGTGTGAATGCAGAAAACGCCTTTGGGAGAGCTATCCTCATTAGGCGGGACAAGGCCCTAATCTGACCCAGTCAGGTAGCCACATCAAAATGTTATATAAAAATAGGGATACTTTAGCAGAAATTACAAAATTTGGGAAATAAAGTGAATTGAGGTCTTATATTTAGAACCAAAGTAAACCTCTTTTCTGACTCCTATATTGTGGATCGGAGAGAGTAATTACAAGGAATCAAACAAGTTTCCATAACGAACCATGCATGAGCAATATTTAAATTCTAGCATACAATTATAAATGATGGTTTCTATACGTCCAAGGTGGCTTCCACTTCTGAAAACAGAAGGCTTCATTGCTAGCAATTGTGCGACATATTCTGACATTTCCATTTGCAACAGCCAAGTGTAATGCAACATTCCCTCTAACATTTTGACATTACAGAACCTCTCTTCTGTCTTCATGACTACACTACCGCTGAACAATAATATCCACAACCTCCTCGTTCCCAACAGATACTGCTATCTGCAACGCAGTGTTTCCTGGCAAGCCACTAAATCTAACCCTGTAAAGCTTTGAATCCTCCCCCAACATCTTAATCACCACCGCCCATCTGCGATGAACAACAAATTCATACAGTTGATGTACTTTTTCCTTGTAAATTCTTTTGTTGAGCATAGCTTGATCAGTTAGTTCCAGTTACAGTGATGGGGACTAACTGATCGTTTATAAATACTAAGAAAGGCATGATTCCTTACTTGTAATTTAATTGGACAAAAGTTTGCTTGTGTATCAAGTTATTCTCCAATCAAGCAGATAAAGGAAAAAGATCATAAATAAAAATAGTAAACAGGAAAGGAGGAATGTTTATTCAGGAGATGAATATGGAAGATTGTGCCATTATTTTCTTGCTCACATTTCCTATTTGAAGCAATCATATTTGAGGCATTATCAAACATTGAATGTAGGCATTTCTCTTAACGAGCATCCAATCCTTTGTTCGTCACATTGTGTGGAACTTGTTCCATTAGCTAAACTGGGGCCCGACCAAAAAAGATTGTGCTATTTTATAAGAACTTGCCTTTGTATACATGCTTCAAGATTTGATTTGTTCTCTTAAACTATCTCACCTTAATGTATAAGTTCAAACAATATCTATACCTTTCTAAGTTTCCACATTTAGGTGAACAATCAATTCCTCTAGTACACATTTTCACAACACCTTATGTGCATTGACATCCCAATTATTAAACAAGCACCAAAATTTTTACAATATTCTCTTGAAGATTACCGTGAAATGTCAATAAAAAATAAGTTTCTTAATCTGTCATTTCAGCTAATGTTGCATTCAAACTCCTCTTTTTTCTAATCACAAACAGTAGCCACAAACAAGGAAGAACTACACACCATCTATTGCCACATAGTATTCAACGCATTCAAAAGAAAGTGAAAAAGCTTGGGCATATCACACTTACACAAAGGTGCAGCATGCTTCAAGATAATCAAGCACACAATTAAATCAACAAATATAATATTAAAACAATTAACAAAAAAATTATCATATACTAATTCATAATCAAACTAAATAATCCAAAACCAAGGGTTTAGCTAAACAAACTGAACATTGTCATGATAAAAATAATAGCTAACCAAGGACAATATAAAAAGACAAAATAAATAAGAGAAAGGAAAGAAGAAACAAAAACTCAATGCCGAATTTTCATTTGTGCTGTCGCTCTTATGTATCTCCAAACTTTAAACTCCCTCCACTAAAACTCTTGCATTGCCCTCACCAACCAGGAAAATAGAACACCCCTCTCTCTTGCTGCTCCTAACATATATATATATAGGTATATTTTGCCTCCTTGCTTGCTTCTCTATCACAATATCTTCATTTATTTTTTTCTTTTTATCAATTATCTTATTATATAGATATATTATAGTGATATTTTGTTCTTACTTGAATTTTATAATATGCCCGGCAAAATAAATTGAGATATGAGTAGATTTTATATCAAAATATCCTTTTATCCTATAATTAGTTAAAAGATAAAAAAATATAAAAGATAATTAAATAAGTATAAAATATTAATAAATTTAATCAAATATATTTCAGAATCTACACTTATTTAATTTAAAATATATACTTATCAAACTCCCCAACACTTAAACATTTTCTTGTCTGCAAGCAAAAGAAAGAAAATTCATTATCCGAACAAGAACAACATTGCACTAGTGGAAATTGACTTTTCAGACCGGTTAAAAAAGACTTTTTAGACTGGTTGTGTATTAGGTCTTGTTACAGCAGGTCTAAAAAGTCTGTTATTTTTTAGACCGATTGTTGCAATTGGTCTTAAAAGTATGACTTTTAAGGCCGGTTGTTCCTAAAACCGGTCTTAAAGGTCACATTTAATACCTGTTCTGCTTACAACAGGTTTGAAAGGTTAGACCTTTTAAGATCGGCTGTAGCCACAACCGGGTTTGAAAGGTTAGACCTTTTAAGATTGGTTGTAGCCACAACCGGTCTTAAAAGTTCACCTTTAAGACCGGTTGTAGGCACAACCGGTCATAAAGTTCTGCCCTTTAAGACCGGTTGAGGCTACAACCGGTCTTAAAAATACGTTTAAGACCCGTTGTAGCTACAACCGGTATTAAAGGTTCTATTTTTCTTAAAACAAGGTCCTTTTAATATATATACGCAGTGGATAGTTTCACAAATTTCACGATTGTTGAATTCAAGTTATGCACAAGTGAATATATATTCTCAATATCAGGTTAACAAGCAAAAGGTCAGAATGATAACAGAAATAGAAGCCAACAAGCAAAAGCTCCCATGACTCCACGCGCCGTCCTCTCCTCGACGGTGCTTGCCACGTGTCAAGTAGGGGCCCCTATGAGCCCCACGCGCCACTTGTCTTTTTCTGGGATTTTCCCCCTTTCTTTTGTCAACTTTGACCATTAACCAGTGTTCGTCGTTTAGTTTCCGCAAGCATACGGGTCGCAAGTAATAAAGTGATGAGAAAGAGAATATCGTTCCACAGGGACTATGACGAAAGCTAGCTAACAAATGTAACTATATGTTTAATTAGGTTGAATGGAGTCATTTAAGATTGATCAAGTTTAATCAAAAACATGTGGATTAAGGTGAAAGAGAAATTCAAAGCTATCTTCAGACTAAAATTTATAAAAGCAAATGATTCTTTGAATTCAAGTATTAAATGAAGCTTAAGATTGCTTATCCCCCTTGTATTTCAAAAGCACTCACTAAATTCCCCCAATATGTGCTACTTAATGAAAGATTATGATAGTCAAGGATACTAATTTACCTATAAGTGCTCTCTCAAGTCTCCAAATAGGCTTTTAATTCAATTAATTCATTAATCTCTTAATTAACTAATTAAACCCTGAGTTCCATTACAAATCCTATTTGACTATGTGAGGCTAATGAGTGTATCTCTACCTCATTAACAAAGCTATCCGTTCAATTCACAAATTTCAAGCTCTCACACGATTTAACTCAAGTTCTACACCCAATCTAGCCCTCTCAAGCATTAATCAAGTGAACCCAACAATCTTATTGGTGGCCAATCAACAAGAAGCTTTAAGTAAAGAGTAAAATCAACATAATCTCCTCATTAATCACAAATATAAAGGGGAAAATGAGTACTTAATCCATACAAGGGTTCAAAACAACCCTAAAATGAGGTGTTTAGCTACACAAAGTCATGAAAAAGCAACAATTATGTAGAATAATTACAGCCATTACAGAAACTTAACAAAGAAAGAGAAGAGGAATGAGAAAAACCAAGGATTTGAGCCCCAAATTGCTTCTAGACTCCAACCCAAGCTCAATACTCTTCAAGGGGGCAAAACCCTAGCACACCCAACTCCTAGGAACCCTTGAAAACTGAAGAATGACCTAATTTTGGCCTATCCCTTACTTAAATACCCTCCACATGCGTTTCAGTAAGTAAAACGTATGGTTGCATAGTCTGTCGTATACTTCGGCACATACGTGTGTGCTGAAGCATATGACACAGTAAGTTCTGACCTCGCCTGCTTCAACACATATGCTGTTGGCTGAAACATATGACACAGTGAATGCAATTTCCCATTGGCTTTAGTACATGTATTGTTGGCTGAAACCAACAACACAATAGCTTCCCTCCTGGTGTATGGAGCTGTTCC
Organism: Inga laurina; assembly: GCA_963855925.1. Classification (NCBI taxonomy): domain Eukaryota; kingdom Viridiplantae; phylum Streptophyta; class Magnoliopsida; order Fabales; family Fabaceae; genus Inga; species Inga laurina. The sequence goes on from OY979701.1 coordinate 58,387,956, forward strand.
TTGGTCTTTGAAAGCTTTAGCACTTGTCATCTTTACCTACAAGAGATACTTCATAAGCTCTAACTTGAATGGATAATCCTACTTATATGCTTTTAACTCATGATTTGGACTTTTCTTTTGTTCTATCACATTTTCCTCTATATATGCACAATTTATACTTAAAAGTAAGTGAACAGACAAGAAAATGTGCTAGAATGTTATCAATTTCTACGAGTTAACAACCAGTCAATGTTAACTGGTCAACCCCTTGATCCTCCACTTCTTACGTGACGATGATGTGGCGCTAACGTGTCTCAGTCAACATGGCTGGTCAACGGATGACGTGGCCGATGTTGACCGATGCTGACGTGGTTCTAAATGCTAACATGGCACCCTCTCATTGGCGCCGCATGGCTTTGGTTGACTGATGACGTGGTGTTGACTGACACATCATCGTCTTCAACCTCAAGTCGAGTTAACCCAACCCAATTGGAGCTCCGGTAGGTCATCGCGACCCACCAACTTCAGAAGGTCATATCTCCCTCGTTTTAGCTCCATTTTTCACGTTCTTGGTGTCGTTGGAATCATAGTTCAGCGAACTACAAATCCATGGCCTTTATTTTCTCTTAAAACCTCTATTTCATTGATCAAATCATGAGTAGAATGGAAGTGACAACAAATAACCCGTCAACTTCTTTCCTTCATTTCTCTCTCATCAGAACTCCGTTTGACGCATTCTAAGTATCGTTGGAATCATCTCTTTGAGCTCTACACATCTATGGCCTTACTTTAGGTAAAAACACTCAGTTTCAAACACCCAATTTTTTCCCAATGTTGACAGCACTGCGAAATTCGATCTGGATGTGCGTCCTCTGCATTTCAAAAGTTTTCCTACCTTTTGAGGGTTAAAGTCTCTTGTTTTTGGTTCCACATAGGTTCCAAAAAGTCAACCGTTAAAGGGATCAAAGAAGTAAGGAGAAGAAGAAGAATTGTGAGGAGCAAAAGCTTTTTATTTATATGTACAAATTTTTAAACTTTTGAACTCATTATCATATATCCATATGCAAAACAAAGAGCATTCATGGAGTAATTTCAAGCAACAGAATCAGAGAGGAAAGCTCGAAAACACTGACGTATTATACAATCTCATGTATAGATATATGCTAGGCAGAGGGATCCATATACACACGCATATGATCAAAAGGCATAGGAGATAGATTCATGAACATGTATATATAAAACAAAACAAATATCATGCTTGACCAAATATATATACATATGCGAAAAACTTGTTCATGGTATATTTGTGTACGCATTTGAAAATAAATTGATGCAGCATATATTCTTTCATCATATAATCTCATATATATGATTGCACAGTGGAAAATAAAAAAAAATTGTGATGAAGATATAAACAAAATATGTCAGTTAATTATTCACAAAGAATAAATCACATAGCCACAGGATCAACAAGCTTTGATATAATGAAGGAAACAATATAAGGAGGGAGGGAGAGAGAACTAGCAAACTGAGGTGAATCCAAGTTCAGATCCAGGTCAAAGCTCCAAAATGGTGCCCACACAAATATTAGACTACTAGAGCCTAATTGTGATTTGCACAGCATATTACTATAAGTAGAAAGATGGTAGGAGAGAAGAGATTGCTAGAAAACTCAATAGCAGGGGCGAGGAATAACTGAAGGAGGCACCTCCTATTTATAGTGGTTTAGGGTGGCCACTAATTAGGAAACGTGTGCATTCTTTCTTGCCCTCCATGACAGTAATTAAATTAATTGATTCTCAATTAATTTCCTAATTATGGTGACTTGTTCCTCAATTAACAAATCCATAATTATTATTGAATTATTCCTCAATCTACAATTAATGTTGCTGATGAAGGTTGGTGTTCCTTGCCCTGTTCTTCAAATTTTCAGTTTGAATTTTATATTCCTATGTCTTTATTTTGATTGGCTGGTTGCAATGTTGCATTGGTTATTTGGTTTCATTGTATTGATATTGCTAATGAACTATGGTTGATGCTCTGCTTTTTTTTTTTCTTGCTGGCTGGTTGGATTTTTGTTTCATTGTAGCTCTAATAGTGATTATTAATCAAGTGGGTGCTTGTGGCTTGCGAATTGAAAAAGTTTATATGCTGTTTGTTTTGGTTTTGGTTTATTAATGGAGGGAATTAATGAAGTACCAGAGAATGCTGCTGCTACCCCCAATCTCAACACTACCAATTCTCCTACCAGTAGTTTACCCCCTCCACAGACATCAGGGACTTTAAAAAAAATTGACCCAGCTTGGCAATATGTTTCTGTTAAGAAAGAGGGAAAAATAAATGTTTTTACTTGCCTCTTATGTGGTTCAAGTTATAGGGGAGGTGGGATAAATAGGTTGAAACAACATTTAGCTGGTGTGAGTGGTCAAGTGAGTTCTTGCAAAAAGGTTTCTCATGATATACGTGCTAAAATGAAAGAATCTTTGTTAGAAGGTGCAAAGAAAAAACCAATTGTTGAGGACAATGAAGTTAGAAAGGTTGAGGAACCACTTACTTCTTCAAAGAGGCAAGCTCCTACAGTTGGGAAGGTTGATAGTTATTTTTCATCTAGGACAACTCCTGGTAGCCAACCAAGTATTAAGAGTACATGGGCAAGTCAAGAAGCCCAATATAATGCAAAAATGGGATTTGCTCATTGGGCTTATGTGAATTGTATTCCATTTAATGCAATGACTTGTCCATTATTTCAAAAAGCTATTGATGCTGCTGCTGCTGCAATTGGGCCTGGGTTTAAGGTTCCTAGTTTTCATGAGTATAGAGTTACCATGTTGAGAGATTGCAAAAAGGAACTTCAACTGCTAATTGATAGCCATCGAGTTAAATGGAAGGAAAATGGTTGTACACTCATGGCTGATGGTTGGATGGATGTTAGACAGTGAACTTTGATTAATTTCTTAGTTTATTCATTACATGGCATGGTATTTGTTAAATCAGTTGATGCTTCAGATATTGTTAAAGATGCTAACGCTTTATTCTCACTATTCACAGAAGTTATTGAGTGGGTTGGTCCTCAAAATGTAGTTCATGTGGTGACTGACAATGCAGCAAATTATGTAGCATGTGGTAGATTGATAAAAAAAAATACAAAACTATTTATTGGTCACCGTGTGCAGCTCACTGTTTGAATCTTATTTTAAAAGACATTGCAGCCATGCCTCATGTGTCAGAACTTGCCAAGAATGCATCTAAAATCACTGTATTTGCATATAATCATATGATCTTCTTGTCATGGTTGAGGAATAGACCAAGTTGGAAGGAAATTGTACGTCCTGGTGCAACGAGATTCGCCACCACATTCATCACCCTTCATAGCATATATTCCCAAAAACATGATTTACAAGCTTTAGTTGTTGATCATCATTTTGTGCAGCACAAATTATCTAGCACTGAACCTGGGAAAATTTTCAGTGCAATCGTTCTAAATAATCAGTTTTGGGACGATTGCTTTGAAATTGTGAGACTTGTCTCCTTTGATAAGGTTGTTGAGGATTGTGGATTCAGATGAAAAACCTTCAATGCTTTACGTCTATGAAGGCATGCAGAGAGCAAAAAATGGAATGAAGGAAATGTTTCAAATGAAGAAGGAACTGTACAAGCCATATACGGATATCATTCAAAGTCGCTGGGATAAGCATTTGAAAAATGACCTACATGCAGCGGCATATCTCTTGAATCCTGCATTCTTGTACAGTCCTGACTTTGTTCGAAAGCATAGACTGATGGATGCTATGATCAATTTGTTTGAGGCACTCTCACCTGACAATGATGATCATTTTGTTACAATGATGCATCAAATCAGTGTCTACCGTGACTGTAAAGATTCGTTTGATAAAGTTTCATGCGAAAAAACAGCCCAAAAGCTAGTCCCTCGTAAGTATATTAAGTTTTATATTTGAAACCACACATTATATGTTTATTAATACATACTAAATGTTTTTTCTTTTATTTTGAAGATGAGTGGTGGTTTTATTATGGGGGTTCAGTACCAGAATTGCAACAAATTGCTATACGTGTTCTTAGTCAAACTTCTTCTTCTTCTGGCTGTGAAAGAAATTGGAGCTTATTTGAATGTATTCATACTAAAAGAAGAAACAGATTGAAGCATCAAAGGCTTAATGATTTGGTTTTCACAAACTACACTCTAAAGTTAAAGTTTAGGTAATCTAAAAAGTCATGATTGAGTAATGGTTGTTATATAGTTTTATTAAATAATGATCTTCTATTGTGTTGGTATTATAGGAATCAATTGAAGAAAAAGAAAGACAATTACGATCCCATTGATTATGAATCAATTGATAGACTAGACTTTTGGGTTCTTGATGAAGATCCAACTCCTGAATTTGAAAATGTAGAAGCGATAGATCTTCAATTTCAACAAATGGCGAAAGATTATGGAGGTTTCTAACCATCTTTTTAATTATCTAAGATTATATTCTTATTTCTTACACAAAAGAATATAACCATATTTTTAGCATAACTAGTACTAATTTTATTCATTTGATATATAGGTGATGACGATGTTGTTGGGGCTTCATCATTAAATGTTGACTCTGTTGCTTCTAGTGCCTTTACTCTTCCTCCTACAGCTCCACCTCCTAATGTCTCAGTACCTAGAGAGTTGAATGATATAGTTTATGCTTATTTTAATGATGATGATTGATTATTTATTAGTTTACTACTTTTGTTATCATAAACATGTTTTGATATTGTGTTATGAACTTATGATAAATATTTTGGGATTACAAGTTATAACAGCTGTCATTAGGTGATATATATATATGATGCAATCATGTTATTTTGATAGCATTTTGATTCTGAATATATATTATTCATAATTTGGATGGTATGATGAGAAATTACAATATTTTTTAATTTTATACTCCTCACCGGTTTAGGTCCGGGTTGACTCTGAGCTGACCCTTGACCCAGTATCCTGGCCGGTTCACTGACCGGTCTGGGTTTAATTACCTTGGTATTTACCCAAACACGCTCTCACAGGGTAACGGAGAGTACTTTTATTATTATCTCTGAGATATTTTTTATAACAATCTCTTACATATTTTTTTTCCGTAAAATTAGGAGATAATAAAATAATAAAATAGTAAATCACTATTATTTGGTCGCGGAAGTAAAGGGATAATTTATAAATCATCTATATTCTTGAGAACTACATAAATCATTTATATTGATTATTAAAATTCTATACACGTTGATATTTGTGATTTCCTTAGTCATATTACTATGTTGTCTAGACACTAGTACAAAATTCCCTTTTTAGACCGCCATATTTAGACCGGTTATAGCGGATAAGGTCTAAAAAATTTGACTGGTGGCAATTTTGTAATTATATAGAACTTCTAAGACCGGTTCTCAAAAAAACCGTTCTTAAAAAAATTATTTAGGCCGGTTATAAATAAAACCGGTCTTAAAATATCAAAATATTAAAAAATTAAAAATTTTAAACTTTTAAGACCCGTTATTTATAATAACCGGTCTTTCTGTGGTTTTTTGAAAGAATTTTGTTGGAATAAGACCTTCTCTGATACAGCTTAGAGCTGCACCAGTATCCCACAAAGCTATTGTTTCTAACACAAAGGTATTAGCAACAATAATTTTGACTGGCACATGCCATTTTGGGACTAAAATTCTTGATATAATGTTCAAGAAATTCTCAGAAGGCGTTTCATCATCTTGTGATGGGTTTTTAAATAACCGGTCTTAAATATCAAACATTTCAAGACTTTTAAGACCAGTTTTTAAAATAACCGGTCTTAAAAGTCATACTTTTTAGATTAAAAAATTTAGGGTTGATATTTTAGACCGGTTATAAATAAAACCGGTCTTAAAAGGGTAAAAAAAAGTTTTCAAAAAATTTTCATATTTAAAAAAAAAAATCCATATTTGTTTTTTAAAATATCACTTTTTAGACCGGTTATTCTAATAACTGGTCTCAAAAGTGATATTTAAAAAAAATATTTATTTTTTTTAAATATGAAAAAAAATTTAAAAAAAATTTTCACCCTTTTAAGACCGGTTTTATTTATAACCGATCTAAAATATCGACTCTAAATTTTTGAATCTCCTATTTGTCACGCCTAATTTTCGCTCTCTTAACCTGAAACCTCTCTTCTTGGTGCGATTACTCACTGAGCTAGGTCATCTTCACTCGATCTCATTCTCATGTTTGTTGCTACGGTGCTCTCACCCTCGCACAAAATGAGTTTGTCGCCGCCACAACCTCGCTTGCTCTGATCTCCTTCGTCGCGAATTTTCACTGTAGTTGCTTTTTTATCTCTAGTATGGGTCTTGCTTTGCTTGGTCACATAGACTTGTACCATGAATGTGATTTGCAGACTCAGCATTTTAGAAAAGGTTGAAGAAGAGAACATCAACCTTGCGTTGTTGCGAAGGAAGCATCTTTTCGTCTTTTTAGTTTTAGTATCCTGTAAGTGATGATAAGAAGGAGGAGGTTCCTGAAGTTAGTATTCTTCTTTCCCTCTTTAATTATTTATGATTTTACAATGTTGTTCTGCTTTGTGTTTCATTTGATTAGCTATGCAAGGATTTTTTTTGTTATGGTCTATAAGTTGTTATATTTCATGTTTCTACTCTCTGGTAACCCTATTCATTTGTTACCGCAATTACCTGATACTTCAGTTGGTTCAATTCAGAAAGCACTCCCTTCTGAGGCCTTATTTGTTGAGTGACAGATTGCCCCATTTGATCCTACTAAGAAGAAGAAGAAGAAGAAGAAGAAGAAGAAGAAGAAGAAGATATTTTTATTATTGTTGCCGATGTTATCATTTGAGGTATCTCTAACTATGCATATGAAGAAGAAGAAGAAGAAGAAGAAGAAGAAGATATTTTTATTATTGTTGCCGATGTTATCATTTGAGGTATCTCTAACTGTGCATATGCATGGTTCATTCTCATTTTTGCGGAAGAAGAAGAAGAAGATATTTTTATTATTGTTGCCGATGTTATCATTTGAGGTATCTCTAACTGTGCATATGAAGAAGAAGATATTTTTATTATTGTTGCCGATGTTATCATTTGAGGTATCTCTAACTGTGCATATGCATGGTTCATTCTCATTTTTGCAGTTTCGGATAGGGCTGAAACTCCATTTGCTGGTTTAAAGAAGAAGAAGAAGAAGAAGAAATATTTTTATTATTGTTGCCGATGTTATCATTTGAGGTATCTCTAACTGTGCATATGCATGGTTCATTCTCATTTTTGTAGTTTCGGATAGGGCTGAAACTCCATTTGCTAGTTTAAAAAAGAAGAAGAAGAAGAAGACAGTAAGTAGTATTTATATAGAATATTTTTGCACACAATCTCTGCCGAAGCCATTGGAATATATAATTATATGGGGGCAATATGATGCTTGTTTTTTGATTGAAGGTTGAAACTCGTAACTTTACCAATGAGGGTGGAGATGCTCGTAATTATTATTGATTGAAGGTTGAAACTCGTAATTATTATTGTTGCCGATGTTATCATTTGAGGTATCTCTAACTGTGCATATGCATGATTCATTCTCATTTTTGCAGTTTCGGATAGGGCTGAAACTCCATTTGCTGGTTTAAAAAAGAAGAAGAAGAAGAAGACAGTAAGTAGTATTTATGTAGAATATTTTTGCACACAATCTCTGCCGAAGCCATTGGAATATATAATTATATGGGGGCAATATAATGCTTGTTTTTTGATTGAAGGTTGAAACTCGTAACTTTACCAATGAGGGTGGAGATTCTGCTGAAGATTTAGATGGTAAGCAATTGTATTATTTATTGATGTGCGATAAACTGAACTCAATAACTGTATGTGTGTTATACTCTTGATGTCAAGTAAAATTAGCTGAATAAGTGATGAGTATCTAATAAATTTTGAACTCATTACATTGAATAAATCTAAGATAAGTTGCTCTTGTCTCAGAGATATGGATTGGTAGAAAAGTTGAATGAATATAATAAAAAGATGATTCTTTCTTTCTTTTTTCTTTGTTTTGTTCTGTTTCTCATTGCCCTTTGTTCAGAGTCTAGAGTGAAAAGGGTGATACAGGTAGAGCACTATTAAAAAAAAAAAAAGCCATATATATATATATTTTTAAAAAAATATCACTTTTTAGATCGGTTATTAGAATAACCGATCTTAAAAGTACTTTTAAGACCGGTTCTTATAATAACCGGTTTTAAAAGTACTTTTTAGACCGGTTATTATAAGAACTGATCTAAAAAATATGACTTTTAAGACCGGTTATTTTAAGAACCAGTCTTAAAAGTCTTGAAAAAAAATTTATACCAGTTTTTAAAAAGTCTGGACTTTTTAGACCTGGTCTTCGAACAACCGGTCTAAAAAAGTGATTTTTAAGACCGGTTGCTTAACCGGTCTAAAAAATAACAGACTTTTTAGACTGGTTGTATCAAAACCGGATCCAAAACCGGTCTAAAAAGTCATTTTTCCACTAGATATTCTGATGAGAGGTGGTGGACCCTAATTTACAACGCGTGGCCACATAATTTATGGTTAAAGGCATTAATCAATGGATCAAAGTTGAAGATATTTCTTACTTTGTATTGCATCTTATACATTCAATTCATAAAAATTGAAGAATATTATTTGATTATTGATTTTAATTCTATGGCAATATGATTATAATGTAGAAAACCATGAGAAATTGCGGGGGTTAAGCAAAGGACGAGGAAACGTGAAACACGGGTGGTTTTTGGCAGATTATGCGCATGCGACATATATAGTGCCCCCACTTCCACAATAATTGCGATGACGCCAAGCTCCGTGTTTTCGCACTTTTTTTTTTTTTTTTTTTTTTTGCCAAGCCGTGTTTTCGTACTTTCACCCATGGAGATGGCAGCATCTCAAAATGTTTATAATTTAAATATATAGAAATTGGGGGGAAAATATGGTGGCCAAACAAGAAATTTTATAATGATAATAATCAAATCATCAATGTTAGGGCGTGCCTCAATGCTTAAAAAGCGCTTACACAATTACGTGTTTCAGAAGTTGGAGCACTTGTAACATGATGAACCAATGTTGGTTTTACTGTTCAGAGATGCATCTTCAGCTCTTACAACAATGATAGAGATCAATCAAGTAGCTGATTCGCTGGCCAAATATGTTATCTTTTATGTTGGCCACTACAAGTGATGGAGCATCTTCCACGTGAAATAGGTGATGATGGACTCAATGAATCATGAAAATTACAAGCACATTAACCTTGCAAATCTTCAATGATTTAAACAAACAATCAAAAGAAATAATAATGAATATAATAACCAAAATGCGTCATCTTAGTATTAAATTGCAAGTTTACTACTTCATCCAATTCTTAATATAAGATCTAGTTGGGAATATGATTTGATATTAAATATAATACCTTAATCCATTTTATCTCCCAAATTTTATAATTTTTTTTTTCTAAATATTCATATTGATTGCACACATTAAGGAGTTAATATCCAAACGTTGTCATGATAAAACATGGTATTTTAGGAAAGTTTACCTATATTTATTAAAAATAACTAACATAACTAGTTTCATTAATCTACCTAAATTAATTAACTAACTTTTATATAAAGAAGCATAGGAAATATTTTCAATGAAATAACCCTTGCTTTATGTAGACCAAGCGATGTAAGTACGTAAGTGAGGTGCTCCCTCTCACTCGGTGAAGGTTACATGTTCAATCCTACTAAAAAAAAAAGAAATAAAAAAGAAGAAAAGAACATGTTCAAAGGGTAAATTTTAATATTTACCCCCATTGGATCCAAGATTTTGCACCCTTATCCATATTCATCAACTTTCTTTTTTCTTACATGTATGAAATATTTTAACTTAGACAAACCAACTAAATTCGAACTTCTGCTTTTTTATTGTTCTGATTTCATATCGAACCTACTTAATTTTTAATAATAAATCACTAAACCCCATAATGCTTGTTAGTTTCATCCGTTAATTTGTTCATAATTAAAAAGGATAAAAATGTATTTTTATATTTTCTAATAATAAGAGAAGGAAAGTTTAGCAAAAATAAAGTGTAAAATACTCTAGCCACCTTTCTGTTTTTCCTTAATTACACAGGCATCCCCTTTTTTTAAAAAACATACACTGAAGTCCAAACTATTAACTCTATTAAGAATATTCTAAAAAATTCTAAAAATATATTTTTAATTAAAATTTATATAAAAATAAAATTGATTAAATAATTCACCTTAATACTTTTTTTGATGAAATTTTACCGTTAAAAGTAAATTATAAATTTTAAACCACCAGGCCTAGCATAGTTGGCACTTGGCACTTAGCTAGGTTCCTTAAGCATTTAGCCTAAGGTTTGATCCCTGGCTGTGTGTGTAAAAAGGGTCTCGTGCCCAACACTAAAGTTCCTTTGGGAAGTCCATGGTGTAAGAGAATTAGTTACCGCTACTGGCAGTGGATAGCCTGGGCAAATTATAAATTTTATTGGATAGTTTGTAAATATCATAAACTTTTAAAATTTTGATTAAGTTTTTCAAATGTCTATCAAAAAATATGAAATTATAAATTTAAATAACTTATACAATCTCTCAAACCTATATAATTTATTATATTTGATAGAAAAAAATCTATTTTGATATATTTTTTAGTCATTTAAGAAATTGAAAATCAATAAATTTCAATAAATATGATGAAAATTAAAATTATAAATTTATAATCTCAAAATTAATAAATTTTTAAAATATTAGAAAGTTAGAAAATATATTAGACTTAAGTTTTGTTGGTATAAAGTTTTTTTGGCCCATTTATATATATGTATAAATAATTCTAATGTTAAATATGGGCATTTTGGTCAAAAAAAGTTCAAAAGTCAAACTTAACGGTTAACTAATGGTTTGAGTGGATAGAAATAGAATCTTAAAATATAAGGGAGGTTTGTCTAACATACATATTAGGGTTAAGGAGTAGATTTGCCAACAAAATTTTAAGGAATGAGCGCTTGACACAATTATGTTTTAAAGGGGGCAAAAATACACATAAGGAATTAAAAGTGAAGCATCCAGCTGAAAAATCCCAAATTTTATTATATTTTTTCATATTTTATTTAGGGATTTTGTCAAAACAACTTAGCTTAAAATGTCTTATTGGTGCTTAATTGAGATTAAGAGTAAATATATTAAATTAGTACTAAAAATGACAAAATTGTAAAAATAAATTTAATTACTCCTAACCGTTGGTTTTTTTGGGAATATTTGATGTTGGTTAAATTGTTTTTAATTGAAAATACTTCAAAATTTGGATTAAATCTGAAAATGGCAATTTAGGGCTTAAATTTCATAAATGACAGTTTAGTATCCCGAATTTGAAAACTGAGAGTTTGGTCCCATCAAAACTTCAGCGTTTTGACAGGTCCATTTAGGGTGAGTTGAGACAGATTTATTGCGGGGGAGCTGATATACAGAGCCGCAAAGAGAACAGCGACGAGATTCAAAAAGAAGGAAGCGCAGCGTCGGACTTTCACTTTCAATCCTCCTCTATCTCCACCTTCGTCCTTCTCCGTCGCCGGCGACTTTCACCTCTTAATTCACTGTCACCGGCGACCACCACTCCACCCTCATCACCACAGACACAGCCGCGAATCAGAGTAGGTGCTGCGAGAATAGAGCTTGAGCGACAAACCTCCGGCGACTTTCACTTCCCTGCAGCCACCGTCCTTGTCTCATCTTCCATTATTTCCAGCAGCCTTCATCATCCAAAACTGAGAATCAGAGCTGCGATTTTCAGCCAGAGCTCCAAGAGCCGCGAAAAGTGAGAAACGAAGAGGCCATTCGATCCACCTTCACCTTCACCCTTTACCATCTTCATCACCTTCACCTTCGGTTTTCCCTAGCTTGTCAAACCATATATTGCCGTGGCTCCTCTGCTCTTGGTTCATATTATATACAACACCAACAATTCTGAATTCACCACAGATATTAATTGGTCCCTTTTAATTGGTGTTTTATATGTCTGAACTCTTGGAATTCTTTGGTGAATCTGTTATGATGGCTGGCAGTGGCTAAATTTCTCAAATTCTTGAAGATGAAAGTTAAGGGCTTGAGTTCTAAGGACTATAATTGGGAGTTCCAGTTTTTAATTTGACTATTTAATTATGATTTTCTTAATTTTAGGTGTTGTAATTTTTAGTTAGGACTATGATTTTGGTTAAATCTTTGTTTGAATTAATTTGTGTTTTGGATTGATTGATGTTGAACCTTGTACTCATCAATATATGTGGTTTCATATATGTTTAAATGTAATTTCATTGATTCTCTATTGTTTTGCTTAGTATTATTTAGATATTGAGTTGATTTTGGAGTTGGATTGAACCAGTTGCATTAATTAATTTAAATCACATAGTAAGAGTGTTTAATAGCATCTCTAAAGTAGGGGTTCCTCTCTTTTGGTGCTAGACTAATCGGTTGATGGGATTTGGTATTTTAGAAAACTTTGTGATTTCATAAATCACATACAAAGTGGTTTGTAATAGTATTTTAAGAAGTAATTATTTTCTAGGTCTAGGAATAATCATCAATTAATGCACTAGACTCAACGGTGCTTGAGGTTTGGTATTTTGAGAGACTTTGTTTGCAATTATTAGTTTTTTGTATTGAGTTTCAGTTAGAGGGGTTAAACCTTACCCGGTGTGGAAATGTTTAATCAATCTAACTTAAGCTAGCTCAAAGGGACTTTTGGGCATTTTTGACTAAACTACTAAATTGAACTCCCATTATCATTTTATGAACTACGATTGCCCTTGTGAGCCATTTTCAAGAGATTCACTTCATACATTCCTACTTCCATTCCATCATATCTAAAAATACCAAAAACATTATAATTTAGGACTTTTATTATTTTCATATAGTTGTAGCTTCAAAAGATCAATTTTTCCTCTTTTTATTGTTTCATGTCAATCATTGTACTTAGTTCCTACGTAATTAATAAAAGGCTCTTTGAGAGATGATCTGGGATTGCACCACATATAACGATCCAGGATTGCACCCTATATTGCAATCTTTGGTTTAATTTTGGAAGAGCTTACCAAGGCATAAAACCAAGCACACACCTTCTTCAAGTGGCGCCGTTGTTAGGTAGCCAAGAAATTGGTGTCCTAATAACTAAGTGTCAAGTACTTTTGACCGAGGTAAGCCTTTAGGATTTTTACATCCTAGTATTTTCATACTTAGTCATAGTTTAGGTAGCTTTGCATGTTTTTCATAGCTTATTGCATCTTTGCATAGAAAAGTTTTACAAAAATACCAACAAATATCTTGGTTTTCCTTTGTTTTTACATTTGCATTCTTTCATTTTTCTTGCATACACTTGATTTTGGTGGAATTTTTAGGACTTAGGATTCATTGGGATTTATTTGATTGCATTTTGAATGGCTTGGTTTAATGAGGATCATAAGTTTTAGTTTTACACTAATCCTTCTATGCATTCCTTTTTAGGAAATGAATGAACCCCAAGCTCTCAATTCTTAGATGAATCTTATAGCACTAGGAGACATGAAGCATCTTCTAATCTTACATATTCTCAAAAGCTTGATTTGCTTCAACATAAATTGGATTCGCTCCGAGCAGACATAAATTATCAAGGAGGAGCTTCTGAATCACAACCATCTGAGTATCTTTATCAACATTGTGCATTATCTTGTCCACAAACACCATATTTTGACCATGAACCCACTTTCGAACCACCTCAATCCCACTTCAACCATACTTCTTTACCCTACCCATTCCATCAAGATGCACCGACTCCACTCTATCAAGAACCATCATATCCATTTCATCTCCTCCATTTCCCCCTATTTCCATGCCATGTAGAACTCCCTATGAACCGCCTTCTCCATCATTCTATGAACCTCCACCACAATCTCCTACACCTCAACCTAGTGGACTTGATGCTTTCCTTACCTTGCCCAACATGGATGATAGAACTCGTGCATTGAGAAGAATGTATGATGAGCTCAAGGTTGAACACTTTAAGTTCTTCATGTTTAATGAGGCAAACATGATTTCCAAGAGGCAAAAAGAGTGAATGGAGGAGATCAAAGGCTTTATTAAGGCCTTTGTTGACCATGTGCTATGGATAAAGACTGAACGAGAAGACGGAGCTCTATGGACTAATGACTCCAAGGATGAGGGAACCAAAGAGCAATAGCTAAATGTCACTTCAGAAGTGGGAGATTTCATACCTCCAGTACCTACTCCCACAAAAGATGTAAAGAAGAAGCAAGTACATTTTCAACTACCAAAGGGGGAAACAATATTACTATTCTTCGTCTTCTTAAAGAGGTTGACTCTCCTCTTACTACTATCCTTGATATTTTAAGAGATGATGAGGTGATGAAGAAATTGTGGTTGAATCCCCTTAAATTTTTAATGTTGATAATGCTCATTGTGATATTTCTAATAGTAGTTATGTAGTTGATGAGGTTGCTTGCACTATCAATGCTTTTATGTGTGATGAACATGTTCTTTTCCCTAATTCTAGTAGTGATGAACATATTAAGCAAGACATTGTGGAAAATGATTAATTATGCTTGAATGCTCAAATTGTAGTAAAGTGTGAACATGATGATAACACAAATGATTGTCTGATTGATGCTTGCTTACATGATTCTTCCTCTCTTTCAAATGTTGCCAAGCATGATTTGAAATTTTATAATGCTCTTGAACAAGATGAAGAAATCTTGCTTACATTCTTCTTTTGTTTGTTTATGTAAGGGTGAAATGTCATGTGTTGTTTATGCTGAAATTGATAATTGGCTTTTTACTTTGCATGAACTTGATTCTTCATCTAGTTCAAATGATAACATTAAAGTGCATGCTACACTTGATAAAAGCCTTGACAATTGTGCATCTTTTGAACTCTCTGAATTGCATGTTTTAAATAGTTCAATAAGGAAAGATTTAATGATTTTGAATGATAAAATTGTAAATGAAAATGAATTTTTTCATTTAGTTCTTTCTTGCGATTTTGCCACTTGATATAACAAATGAAACTATATGTTTTGAATTTTTAGGTGGTGATAGCTTGATTAATTCTCTTTCTTCTTCCACTCTTTTACCTCCCAACTCTTGTGACTGCAAAAGTGATGTAATGCACTCCAACACTAAGTTAGATTCTGCATTTTTCCTATTGCAAGCTCAAAGAGAATTCTGAAAATGTGACTACTTATTCAGTTCCTACTGAAGGGGACCAACTTAACTTTCTTGGTTGTGAAGTTTACTTGGAGAATCTTGTTTCTACAATGCGTATGTTTTATTCTAGATATCTCCATGTATTTATTTCTAGACTAGATACTGATGTTGGTCTAGTGTTTCTTTTATAGAAACTTACATTACCAAGAAGGTACATTCTAGGAGAAGTGGTTACAAGAAAGAAATGCATGTTTCTCATATGGGATGAGAACTTCTCCTACAAGATTCTAAGGAGATTTAAACCTCAGGTTGTCTCTTTCCTCACTTGTTTTCTTTCTTATTGTATGATTCTTTGATCTTAATTGTTATGTGAAGAGAATAAGTGTAGGGGAGACAAAACCATTAGTAAAAGGGTGGATTTCTTTGTTTTTCTTTTTCTAGGAAGTGAATAAAAGCTCCATGTTCATATGCCATTCTCATTTTGCATTTAATCTTTACTACATTTTGAACTTCATTGTTAAACTTCATTTTTTTTTTCATTCTTCTTCCCCTCATGGTGATTGTCAAAGTGTTGTGCTTCAATCTTGAATTAGACTTCACAACTTACCACTTCACCCAAGAAACAAGTCAAGTTAATTTTTCATTTGTTATTTACATTGAGGATAATGTAAAGATTAAGTGTGAGGGAGGGATTGCTCTAGTCAGAATGTCTGCAGCCACAATTGGTTCATGAAATTTGAGAAAAATTAAAAAAAATTTTGAACTTGAAAATTCGTTTTGTGAAGTTCTTATTGGACCCCTATTTACACTTTCCTAATGCAACTCCTTAGCATATTTTTGTGAAAATTTAAATGCATGATAATTGTGAAAGTCAAGCATTTCCAATTATGATTGCATTAAGCTTGAGTAATCTCTTTGCTTGATTCAATTGAGTGATTGGAATGTCTTCAGTGCAAATTTATTAATTTGGATACCTAGCTTGATTTTAGGAAGTTGATATGGTAGAGAGAAGCCTTGTTGGGAGATTCTTGAGTCTTGATTCTATTTTCTCATCATGTGTGTGTATTCACCTATTCTCTAGTTAATCTCTAGAACTTGTCTACATTCTTTTTCAAAGCTACATTAATGCTTTGGATTTGTAGTATGATAGATGCATTCATTTTTAAACCCATTTACCTAAACACAAACCACTAATCATTTACCTTTGATGACCCCCTTAAGCCCTTCACTTTCATTTCTATTTCATTATATAATGCTATGTTTGTATCATTTATCAAGTTCTTCCTAGCACTATTGGAAAAAAAACACCATGGTGTATATATATATAATGCTGCCATATGAATAATCAAAAGAAAAATAGAGGGAAAAAAAAGAAAGAAAAGAAAAAAGATTTTGAATAGTGAAAAAAAAGAGAGAGAAGAAAAATGGAAATTCAAAGAAAGAAAGAAACAAATAAGGCACTATGGTAAAATATGTTAATTAAATTTAGTTGTGTAGTGATAAGTGATCTACACTAGTACAGAAAAGGGTTTTTAGACCGGAACATTTAGACCAGTTATATCATATAAGGTCTTAAAAAAATAACCGGTGGCATTTTTATAATTATGATCACATTTTAAGAACAGTTTTTCTTATAACTGGTGTTAAAAGCTTTTAAGACCGATTATAAGAAAAACCGGTCTTAAAATATATACAATTAAAAAAATATATGTAATATATTTTCTAAACAAGTTCTAAATATAACCAGTCTAGCAAATATTATCTGAATTAAAGACAATTAAAAAAAATAAAATGTTTATTATTTTTAAGACCGGTTGTAAATGAAAACCGATCTTAAATATTAAAACTTTAAGACTGGTTATTATTTAAGACCGGTTTTTATTTACAACCTGTCTTAAATATTACTTTTAAGACCGTTTTTAATTACAACCGGTCTTAAAACTGACATAAATTTCAAAACGCGCCTAATTTTAACTCTGAAATATGATACTCAAGCACATCAACAAAACCCCTTTCTCAGTTCGCGGCAGCTCCTCCTTTCCCCTTCTCTCTTCCATCCTTAACCTTCGCCGCCGTCAATGCAAATCTATGGTTGAAGACAGTGCCGTATGGCTATTGTCGTTTGTTCCCTCTGATTGGTTTTGTTCTCAACCTCATTTTTATTGTCAGGTTTGTGTTTCAATTGCCAGGTGTTCAATTAAATTAATGGTTTTTGGGTATTTTATTGAAATTGTGAGATGACTTGGCCTCCATTTTCTTTGTTCAATTCTTGCAGCAAGTTATCAACCCACTTTTCAGAAGCATCCATTGCCTCCTAAGAGAGACCTTACTTGATTCGTAAAGTGGCCAAAGTCTGTTCAAATCCAGAGGAAGAGGATCCTCAAGCAAAGGTTGAAGGTACCGTTAATTATTCTGAAGAGTTTTACTATATGCATGTGTCTGAGGTTAATGTCCTTATGCTTCTGTGGACCTGGGTTTATTTTGGTTGTGTATGAGAAAGGCTCATTGTTGTAAGTTATAGTTCCTTGGACTTTGGGGTTGCTTCTGAGTCTGCCTCCTAATGCATTTAGGACTGTCTACGTGTTCATGGTGCTTCATACTATATAAAATCTTGCAGGAACATTTTGATGAATGAAAACTTGCTTGTGTTCTTATTGCCTAAGTGGATGGCTTGGCTTCAATTCTAATTCTGTATTTTTGCATGTATGTTCAATATAGTAAAACGCTGGATTCATAGTACTGATATTGGTTGATATTGGTTATCAACTTGTGCATTGCAATTAATTATTTATTCATGTTTGCATAACTTGGGAATTGCTTTTGAATGGTGCCTTTGTAGATAGTGCCGTGTTATAGCAATAAGCACCGTGTAGCAAAATTTCATTAAACCATCACTAGCTATCCTTAAATAGTATCCTTAAAGTGAGGATAATGAGTCGTCCTAGTGAAGGTACTCCAGATCCAACTAATGTTAATCAAAGTGAGCCTAGCAATGCTCCAAGCTAGGAACACAGTGAGCCACGTAACCGGTCAAGACTAAGGGGTAGGAGAGCAACCTAATTGAGAGATATTCCTCTCAATCAGAATACTAGGAAAAGATTCCGATTGAGTTTAATAGATATTGGAAACCAATTGAGCCTAATGCAAGCCGGTATAGGAGTTTTGTCGGCCTCCTAGCACGCAACAAGCCTAGCATCTTGATAGAGCAGTGGAGAAATGTGGATAAAAGTGTAAAGCGACATATTTGGGAAACTGTCCAGCTCACTTACGACATTCCAGAGAGTGAAGTCTTGTATGACAAGACAATGACGTATTGTGATGAACGCTGGAGGAAGTTTAAGACAAGTCTAGCCAACAATTACGTGCATATCGAGGTGGAAGAAGGTCAGTTGACTTATTTTGACTTATTTTGCATTTGATTTATTTATGAATTATGAATTGTCTTTATTAATTTACAATGACTTAATTTTGATTTCTTATTCACAAGAAAAAAGGAAAAAGGCCCAAGAGAGAGGTAGAAAGAATGATTACCCCCATACAATGTCTCGTGGGGGTTATGCGAAGGCCGAAAAAAACTTGTTGGCAGCCAAACGGAAGAGATTGGAAGAAGCAGCTCAATGCGATCCTTCTGTTCTTCTTTCTCCACAATCTCTGATATGTCGCGAAGAGAAGTGGTTGTTCGCTCACCAGAAGAGGAGCGAGTCTTATACTAGTGAACAATCTTGTATAGTTGGTGAGAAAATTGTAAGTATTGTTGTTATTAATTATTTTGTAAATAAATTTCATTACTAACATTTATCATCTGTGTCTTATAGGAGGAACTTCAAAAAAAAACAAATTGAGGGATCGTTTAGGTCGGATGGGAGGAATGACATCCTGACCTTAGCTATAAGAAAATGTGAGCATCCTGACTGTGTCAGGGGGGTTGGAGGAGAGGTAGGTATAAGGGATTACTTTGGAGCACCCCTACACCATTCCTCAAGTAGTATGGTGACTAGGGAGGAGATGGAGCATATATTGGCCACTGTGAAGGAGGAAGCTAGGGCCGAGGGAGAAGCATCATTTGATGCACGATTTGAAGAAAGGTTCAGTAAGATGAAAGAGGAATGGATGATCATGATGAGCACAAGACAAGAAGATACCAGTGCTCCCCAAACTCATTCCTTAAACCATAAACAGAGCACTAAAGGGAGTTGTATTGGTCAGTCATCAGAGGGTCCTGGAAAAGAAATTGGTAACCCTTGTGACTTGTTTGTGGAGGATCCTCTGAGATAATTACTTGCACAGAGGAGCATGCACAACTTGGGATCAACTATCCACCACCAAGAAATAAAGGATGATCAAGTCATAGTGGTAGTTGAAGAGGTGATCATTGCAGATTCACCTCTCCCTATCCCTATTGATGACTTCAAGATTGTGGGTGATGCCCTCAACTCTTTCATCTTATGGCCAAAGAACCTTGTTTCTGATCGAGCTGAGGAATCCCCTCCACCTCCATCTCCACCTTCACCTCTACCTCCCTCCACTCAAGATCTTTCACGGCCTCCATTAAATGTCATGTAGCAAGTGATTCTGATGGCATATTATACGCCCTTTCGAACAAGAGATTGGCCTACTGAGTCAGCTGTTGGCAAGTCAGGAGCGCAATTCTATCTTGAGAGGGATGATTTAATGTCCCTAGTAGCTCCTCTATAACAGCTTACGATTTCGATTGTCCAACTCTTTTTAATGTAAGTATCTTCTCAAATTGGAAGTTAATATTTTACAAATTACGCTGTTAAACTTTGATTTGTATGCTTGCATTATTGTAGGTACATGATCATAGGTTGGTTGACTCTAGCAAAATCAATCAATTTGGACTCCTATGCCCACTTCAACTCTACAACAAAGGGACCACTGCTGCTATCAGACACACATACTTATCGCACAGGCTTTGTGAAACCCCAATTGAGTGTTTCTTGGCTCCATATTTGCATGGGTAAAAAACAAATTTATATTTCATAATATACATAATGTTTTATATTTGCTTAAAAGTCTTCCCTTTTTTCAGTGATCATTGGCAAGTGGCTATTTTGTGAAAGAAGAGTTATTTTGTCATCCTCTTATGCTCCCTCCACTTCAGCAAGCCAACTAGTGAATTGAAGAAGAGCTTGAACTTGTAAGTTTTCTTGCATTTTAATTACCTTTTGTGTGCAAAATTTATGGAATTTGTGTAAAATAAGTAACCTTTGTGATTTTGATGGTATAGGGCTATGCGGACATTCCAACACACTGCTTGTGGTAGGCCTATTCGTGAAATAAAAGAGCCTACATGGATCTTGCCAAAGGTTAGTTACATATTTGTTTGTTTTAAGAATGTATTCAATAATAACACATGCTTTAATTTTATACTTGTTTTAATAATATCATATTATTTTTCAGACCCATAGGCAACCACCGGAGTCCAACTTGTGTGGGTTGTATGTTCTGAGGCACATTTATATTATTATTATCCTAGGCACGACAGAACTTACTGAAGAGGTAAATGTATATATATTTCAAAAATTTTGTATTACTTTTATTTTTTTTAAGTGAAGTTAAAGTTTTTCCTGGCTTTGGTATTTCAAATTTTTTTTACTTGCTGACCCCTTTCCAAAAGAATATATTGATCACATTCGCAATTGTTGTGCTGAATTCATTTATGAACTTTTTCAACTATGAGTTCTTGTAAAACTGAGGAATTTTTTGTATATATTGATGAATTGACATGTTGGTTGGTTGCAAATATTGTTGGTTGCATGATTTGACATGTTTGTTGTTTTTTTGATTATATGCAACCATGCATTTATATATGTGAATCTGTTTGAGCCATGTCATTGGCCTGCATGTGTTTTAAACAATTATGCATATATATATATATGATAGCTTTAAACAACACATTACAATTAATAACTTTATGGCACTTAATAAGTATGGCATTGGAAGTAGCAATTCTAGGATGCGTTCTGGTAACTAACATAATCACACACAATTAGAAAAAAAAAATACTTTTAAGACCGGTTATAAAAATAATCGGTTTTAAAAGTTATTTTAAGACTGGTTTCACATGTAATCGGTTTTAAAATTCAAGTTTTAAGACCGGTTTTATGTACAACCAGTCTTAAAATTAAAATTTTTAAGACTGGTTATATATGAAACTGGTCTTAAAATAACTTTTAAGATCGGTTATAACTATAACCGGTCTTTAAAATGTTTTGTAATTTCCTTACAAAAGAGGTCTTTTAAGATCAGTGCTCATGACAATCGGTCTTAAAATTGTTTACTTTAAGACCGGTTATCAATACAACCGGTCTTAAAAGTGACATACTTTTAAGACCGGCTGTATCAAGACCGGATCCAAAATTGGTTGAAAAAGTCAATTTTAACCAGTCTAAAAGCCATTTTTCCACTAGTGCTAGCAATTTCTTGGGTGCAAGGATAATGTTTTGTTACATTTTCCATTCCATTTAGCCTTCTCAACATTATAACCCTAAGAAGTCCCCTTGACTATGGATTCTTGGCAAATTAGAGGTAGAGATAGTAGAACCTCTATAAGCCTATAGTAGATGCTAGAATAGATGAATTGAGTGAAATTCCCTATGATTTGAGAGATGAGAGAAACACTTATTCCCTTGAGAGTTCTATCATATCTATCTTTTTTGGTTTTGTTATGTGTTCAAGTTGATTCCTTTATATTAAAAACTTCCATGAGCTTTAACTGATTTGGGGATTGTGGTTATTCAAACTTTATATAATTGCATTCTTGAATTACTTGATATTTACAACATTAGGCATATGTTTGAAAACATTGGTTCTATTTTGCCCAGGAGTGCAAAACACCAAGTGTGGGGGATTGACAAATCCCTATTTTATTATATATTCTCATATTTTATTTGGGGATTTTGTCATAATAATTAAGCTTAAAATGCCTTTATTGAGATAAAAAGAGTTGTTAAGAGTAAATACATTAAATTAGGCTAAAAAAGGAAAAATTCTCATAAAAATTGTAATTACTCTTAATCATTTATTTTTAAGAAGATTTGATATTGGAATAATTATTTTGAATTGTAGGTGCTTGGAGAAATTGGTTTAAGCATGGAAATGGCAGTTTGGGGTTTGAATTTAGGAAATGTCAGAAAAGGGCCAGAATTTATTACTGTTAAGGACATGAAATAAGGGAATGACAAAGAAAGAACAAATGAAACTGCAGCGTTTTGGGGAAGCTAGGTCAGAATTGAATCAGTTTTGGAGCTAAAGAAAAGCTGGACACGCCAGTAACAAGGGAGACAACCAGCAGCTACAAGCTTTGACTCTCACCACCTTCCTCTTCTTCTTCCTCTCTCTCGCCGGCGGTGTCTTCACCACCACAAGCCGCCGGCGAGCTCCTTTCTTCAACATCAAAGGCCGTGGACTTGAGAGGAACAGAGCTGCCTCAACATTGTTCAGTTGAGAGGATCAGAGGGAGCTGGGACTTTGGAGAAGCTGCCATGAGAGCAGTGAGATAGTGTCAGGCAGAGCAAGAGACGGGGGAGGAGGTCTGGCGCATGAGGATCAGGACAGAATCAGGGAGCTGAGGATGAGGACCTAAGAGACCTGGGAGTAAGGTTGGGAATAAGGGAGCTACGGCAAGCCTTAATCATCACCGCCCATTATCCATCTTGCATTCACCATCCAGCTCACAACCACCAGCACCGTCCTTCACAGCTGGAGGCCTCCTCTGTTTCCAACATTATTCCAGGCCGTGGCTTCCTATACTTCCTGAACTCATTGCAACTGTGGTTTCCTCTGTTCTGTTTTCTTTTGTGAATGGAATTATATTTCTTGAAGTGATTCTCATGATTGGCTAGGCAATTTTGTGCTTTTGGAGATGAATTGGAGATGGCTTGTGCTTCAAAGGGGAGTTTTAATTAACCATAGCTCATTATATTTGTGATTTCTTAGGTTTAGGAATTCATTTATATATTGAGACTATGATTTTAATAATGTTTATTTATATGGATTGAGTTGAGGATTTGTACTCATCAATATATATGGTTATATATATATATATATATATATATATATATATATATATATATATATATATATATATATATATATATTTATCTATGATTCTATTGATTTCTATCTATTTAATATGGTATTGTTGGATGGTTTGATTGAAATGAAATTATATTTGAACCTAATGCATTACTTATTCCATAGTCACTCTTTAAGGGGTTTTAATAATGCTTAAATGCATGGGTTTATGAGTTTAAGTATTAGACTTGATGGTAATTGAGGTTTGGTATTTTAGGAAACATAGAGAACTCATTACACTAAGAAGGCTTAATAGCATTTCAAGAGTAGAGATTACTCTCTTGTGGTGCTAGACTCATTGGTTAATGAGGTTTGGAATATTAGAAGCGTAGTGTGTTAACTCCCCAAATATCTTAATTGAGCAAAGATAGCCATTGAAAACCATTTCCAAGAACATCTTCATCATATGCATTCTTAATCCACATTTCCAAGAGCATCTTCATCATTTGCATTCTTAATCCATTTCCATTCCTCCTTATTTGAAAAATACCAAAAATATTTATTTTAATTGCATTCAATTCATAGTTTTGAAAACCAATCAATTCTACTTTATCCTTGTCAATTTTTCATTGTGATTACTTAGTTTATTAGAAATTAGTTTCATAATCGGCTCCTCAAAGTGAAACAACCTGAGTTGTGCACAATATTGCATTAATTTGGTTTTATTCTTGATAACCCCAAGGTGACTAAAAGGGCTATTTCAAGTGGCACAAAACCATTAAATTTGACCTAACGCCATTAGAGGTTTTCCTCTCTTATAATTTAACGCAGTTAGGTCAAATTTAACAGTTTTGCACTGAATGCTCCACTTTTAATTCCTTATGTGTATTTTTGCCCCTTTAAAATATAATTATGCTAGACGCTCCTTCTTTAAAACTTTGTTAGCAAATCTGCTCCTTAACCCTATATTTTAATTTTAAGGAAAGTCTATATGGAGTTTCAAAACAACGTGGAGGTATGTGTAATTAAGACAACAGAGAGGTGGCTAGACTATTCTACTCAAAATATAAAATAAATTTAGAAGCTGACAAATACCAAGAGAAGAAGAAAACTTGAGGGGCGTGGGGTGGGGGTTGTGGGGAATCCTCCATATGTCGTCTTTGGCTCTTTGTCATGCAATTGTGAACAAAATAACAAAATTAAACACTAACAAGCTATTGGTTGAGGTGGTAAGGGGCCTCACCCCCGTAAAGAGAACATAAATCTGAATCTCAGGAAGCGCACTTGTTATGAGAGACAAAAACCATTTGCCCTCTAAACTTTGAGGGAGAAATTCTTGATCAATAAAAAAAAGGAACAAAAATAAACGAATACGGTGACTGAAAGTGGCATGTGTACAAATAATTATATAAAAACTTCCATCCCACGCGTACATCATCATCATCATCACAACATAATCCAAGGTAAAGATTTCATGGTTAACCCAGCTGAATAATTTTAGGTCAATATTATATGCTTATAGGATATAGGAGGTTATAAACCTCTCAGTTACCTTAAGATTCATTATTGGTTATGTATCTTCATCACTGTTTACGAAATTATGAAGTAATTCAAAGCGAATGGCCATTGACCTACGGCGATCTCAAGGATGCTTGTAGGAAAATTAAAGTTTTACACTACTATTAAAACCAGGCCACACTACTTTATTTTGATCATTTTTATCTATTTAATTCAATTTTATCTTACTCACATTTGAGCTTTGGGATGGTTAAGATGTATTTGGGCTACAATTTTAGTTCTTACTCCTATATGCAGGTTACTCGCAACATTCCGAATTTTGAATATTGATTGAACAAGTTTATTGGCCCAAAAGTTGAAAATATGAGGAGTTTAGTGGCAAAAGTGTATATAAGAGACCATGTTGGGAAAAATGAAAATATGGGGTAATGCCCAGAAATTCAAGTAAATTCAAGAAAATCACTATAAAATAGGGAAGAGGTTCCCAAGGTATTTTTGAGTCTGATAGAATATTTATTTGTGACGGTTATAAAAAAATAATATTTATTGAAATGCTATTTAAATCTATTTTAAATACTTAAATTCAGAATCAGACCTTCACTTTTAACAAATCTCTTAATGAGGCCCATAAAGATTTTGAATTTGTTGATTTCACCAACCTGTCGTTCTGCTATCTTAATTTCTCTGTGCCTCATTCTTTTTTTTCAATAAATTCTCTGACTCAATCTCGTTGGCTCCTGGCCTCTCCTTTCTCCAGCCCATTTACCATCTGACATCACTATATCCAACATCGATTCAGGTTTAATCTGCCCAGTGGCTAGTTTCCTGGATTAATGCACAATCTTTACATTGATGAGAGTAGTATAGCTTGGCACAACCTTTATTCTTTTTACTTATTTCTTTTTATTGCCTATGAACATACCTTTGTAGATGCTTATGTGTGATCAATAAATCCTTGTGTAGTTTTCAATTTTTAGGTGTTTTTTTTTTTTGGGGGGGGTGTTAATGCTGAATATAGACTTTGCCTTGAGAAGAATCTTGATATGCATGAATGAGATCTAGAAAACCCGAAGGCAGCAAGCACTGAGGTCAATGCACATGGGTTGATATTTGACAGATTAGATGTCATAGTCAATTAAAAGTTGAGATCCCAATGCTCTAAGTAAGTGACAAATCTCTATTTTAATTATATATTTTCATATTTTATTTGACGGTTTTGTCATAATAATTAAGCTTAAATGTCTATTTTGTGATTAATTGTGATTAAATGTGTTTATATGCAGTTGGGATAAAAAGGGAGAATTTGTCAAAATAATTGCCATTACACTTAATCATTGATTTTTCTGAAAATATTTGATGTTAGTTGAATTGTTTTAATTATAGGTACTTGAAAGAATTGGATTAAAACTGAAAATGGCAGTTTTGGTCTCGAAATTTTGAAATGACAATTTAGTCCTACAAAATTTAAGAATTTCAGTTTGGTCCACGAATTCAACACAGCGTTTTGGCAGCAGGTCTTTAGGTTTGATTCAGAGGGAGCTTTCAAGAGAATTCAGAACAGAGGCGCCGCAAGAATCAGAGGAGCTTGGAAACCTCTCCCTTCATAACCTTCGCATTGTTCTTGCGCTCTTGCCGGCGACCTTAGCTACATCATCGCCATATACATCCGTCGCCGGCGAGCGTCAGAGTGAGGCTAAAACAGAACAGGATCTGAAGCTACGAGGATCGGAGAGGAGAGAGCTAAAGGCAGGGAGCTAGGAGTTCCCATCTTCTTCACCATCACTATCGCTCCTCCACCACCGGAGACTGCAACCACTCCACCGCAGGCGATCTTCATCATTACAAACCAGCAAAAGAACCAGCAGTGGCGGCGAACAAACGAGAACAGAGGCGGAGAGCTGAGATCAGGGGAGGACGAAGCTCAGAACTACACGCGCCGGAATCATCTCCATCCTACAACCGTCACCTTCACAGCAACCAACTTCTTCCTCCGTTTATCCAACCCATGCCTTTCTCTAATCTGTTTTGTGTGGCAATTTCAGCCCTGAGCTTCATTGATTCATTGCTAATTGGTTAATTTATTCAGTATTTTACATGGCTGGAATTGTGAAATGTTTTAGTGAAATTGTGATGAAAAATTGCTGTGGCTGATTTTCTTTTCTCCTTGAGCAATGGTTTGAGTCTTGAGCTTGGAGCTTGACTGGGGAGTATTTTTTTGACTGGGGAGTATTTTACAATCTAATTTCTATGTTTTAATCTTTTGTATTAGTTAAATTCTAGGTTTAGAGTTTAATTAATACATTGGACTGAATGTTTTGCATTGGGTTCCATGCATTTCTTGAGATTATATGTGTATTTGGATTTTAATGTATGTATTTGACACTTGTGCTTCATTAGTAGCTATTTCATGTAATTAACTTGGTATAGCTTTTGCTTGAATTTACTATGAATATATAATTGAGATTGTAATGCAAGGGTTTTTTGTTACTTGTATCTTGCATATTATTAATTTCAATTGCTAGTGTTTAAATTGGGTTTCAGTTAAAGGGTTCAATTTCTACTCAGTGTGGAGGGATTAATTCACTCAAACTAACTTAAAGGATCTTTTGAGCAAATTCGTAAAACTAGCACACTCCTATTATCTTTTGAAGCAAGGATTGATGAAATTCATTGTTTTAGGAGATATAATCATACTTTTCAAAAACCAATTTCAACTCCTTTCCACTTGTATTCCAAAAAAAATCCAAAAAATATTAGTTTTTAAAGCATTTTAATTTGGTTGTAAGTAGGGCTAATGTAGAGAGTGGACTTTATATATTGGTTATAGCCATATACCAAAAAAAAAAAAAAAAATAGCGTAGGGGTATAGAAAGTTCACTTTAAAATGTCAATTTTAACTTGTGTAAAAAATCATTTCTATAAAAGTGCAATTTCTAGAATTTTTTAATCTTGTTAACTAATGGAGTTTTGGTTTTGAGAATCTTTAATAAGAACATCTGAGTTAATCTAACTTGGAGATCCCTAATGGCAATCTCCTTCATTTACGGTATGTGAAATCTGTGTAACTCAACCACCAATGTGAAATCAAGAGAACAATTATTATTTTCTTAGAAAGCTAGGTCATGTCAACTCACAAGTTTATGCAAACAAATAAATTTGGATGGTGAACTCGAATCATAAAGTCGTAAGTATTTACTTTCATCAATAAATAGCTATTAAAAGTATATGATTAAATAATAAAAATATAAAAATGAAATAATTTAGTTTAAATATATTTTAAATCCAAATAGTTGAAATTAAATTCATCAACCTCCATAGTTTTCATTATACTCAACAAAGAAGTTTTTGTGAAATTCACATATAAACTCACTAAACATGATCAAATCTAAAAACCTAGCATGAATTTAAGAGTCAATCGGCATGATTTTGCAAGTTAGAGATGTAAATATAGTAAAATTGGTTAATGGACACACGAGTTTTATCAAAATTGTAATTAGCACAAGTACAAAAGCATGTTGACACAATTTTATAAACTGAAAATGGTTAGCTCAATGAGTTAATTTGCTAGTTTGATGACAATGCAATGATAAAAAGACAAGACAAAACAAAAGAAAAGGCCTAATAAAGTAAGAGAGCAATTATTGTGGAAAAGGGATACTAACGCATGGGCCGAATCAGCGGAAGCCACCAATGTGCACCACGTTTGCTTGTACTCACGCAATTTCTCATGGTTTTCTACATTATAATCAGATTGGCATAAAATTTATTAAATAAATAATAATCTAATAATTTTTTTTCCAATTTTCATCAATTGAATAGGATGGAATGCAAAATTAAAAATTTTCAGTTTTCTTCTATTCGATTAATGCCTTTATTTGTTAATTGTTCAGAGAAAATTAAATAATGGAGATTGCAATACGTCGAATGTTTGAAATTGTTAAGTGTCACGATTGATTATAACACAAATATAATAAAAAACATTTAAATATTAAAACGTGAACCACATCGAACTGGAATCAAGAGCATAGAATGCACATGACGGTGCGCGTCCCAATTTTTTATTTTATACAAAAAAGATTTAGGGTAGTTAGGTTTTGAAATCTTGCCAAAATTAAGACATACTTCTGGATTTAAAGAATGGTTATAAAGGTATTTACATATTACACACTAACAAGATTTTCACATTGATAATAAGATTTACGATTTTGTGATTTATTAACCAAATTCTTATAAACTTGACCAATATTTTTTGTCTGCCTATCGCAATATTTATGCTATTTGTCAAAGATAGAAGGGTCCTATTTTAGAATCTCTTGTTTTTTTCTGTGCGCAAATTACAAAAATTTATTATTGACATATTTTAAATATATTTCTAGAAATATTGATGAATTTTGGCAGGAGTGCACAGTATTAAAATTAAAGGGGCAAAATATCAAAATTTACGCTCCCTACATACAATTTTCACTAATGTTAACGCTGCATTGCCTGTCCAAATAGTTAACTTGAATTTTAATGATGCAGTAACAAATTTATTTATTGTCACAGTATCATGTTACTTATACAATTTTTATGTGTGAAAAATAATTAAAAATAACATAAATAAAAGAAAACTTGGAACTGTGTAATAACATCTCAAGAAAAACTAGGTGAAATGACCCTTAAACTCCAAAAGATAAATTTAACAACCAGTAAGGTGTCCAAAAAAAGAGTTGGTAAACGATTTGTAACAAATATTAATTTAGACAATTGCAAATAATCGAATATTTGATCTTAGATGCAAATCAGGAATTAGAATTTATATCTCTGTAACTCAGTCCCATTTATTTGCTTATAAGATTCCATATTTATAACTGTTTCAACAAATATTTTCACCTAAAATTTTTGCAAAAAAGTTTAAAACCTAACTTATGAGTCTTGGGACCAACTCACCTAAAATTTTCTGTTATCTAACATTAAATTATACTTTAAAACAGTGTCATTTCTCCAAAAATTAGACTCTCCCAGCTCAAGGGAATAAAGGGTGGGCGCTACTGTGCTAGATTAATTTCATAAATTGGTAGGCAATAAACTTAATGTTTTTTTCTTAAACCCTTTTTTGTTTAAAATTTCTGGGACTTAAATAATGGGAAATTAATTACGTCTTAGAGACTACTAATTCTCAGATTATCCATTCTACCCTGGAATTAGAGAACATAGTTATAAGAGTTTGGATATAACAAAAATGAGCATTTTAAAATTTCTGTCGTACATGTTTTGAATCAACATAATATTAGGAGTTTTTTTAATCAAACTCTTTTTTTTCGCATGACAAGCTGGCAGATTTTATTTTTTTAAAATAAATTTCATCTCTGAATTTAGGGACAGTGGCCCTCGGAAGGTGAGATCAGCAATATTTTAAATAAGGGTAATTTTGAAAAAAAAAAAATTGTATTTAATTTTTCTCTCGGTAACTTATAATAAGGACCATATAGGACCCCAGGCGACATATCTTTTGTTGCATTGCTCTCTTTCTTCAAGAACAAGAATGCAGTTGATCGATGTAATCACCTACCTGATCATGAAAATTAATTAGCATTTATATAGAGAATCTAAATGCTATTAAACCAAAAAGCTGAAGACAGCGTGTGATACTCAACCATCATAGTCCTATCCGGTGGTTTGTTCGCTGGTTTAGGACTTCTAAGTGGACAACAATATAATGCATGTGGGGAATACGTAATTGATAATAGGAAAAATTTCATAGAAGGGCCACAGGACCAAAATTAATTCAGTTAAAGACCAAAACATTTTGAACGTTTACTGTAGAAGTAAGGACCAAAATAAAAATAAGTTTGCAGGTAAAAAGACAATAATGCCCCTTGCTTTTTTTTTTTTTAAATGATTTGATTGTGTGAAGAAAACGTGTGCTTTGTGCCTTGGTAACTTCTTCAAAAATTAAATCAAGGATTGCAATATAAGGTGCAATCCTAGATCATATCTCGAGAAGCCATTTATTAATTATCTAGAAACTAAGTGTGATGATTGGCTTAAAACAAGTTAAAAAATGATTTTGAGGTTTTTATCTAACAACTAAATTGCAATTAAATGAAAATGCTTTAAAAACTAAAATTCTTGGATTTCTGGAATAAAAATGGAATGGAATGAAAATTGGTTTTGAAATGTATGATAGAAACCTCCTAAAACAATGGATTCTATCTATCCTTTGCTTCAAAATATTTTTAAGAGTGTGCTAGTTTGACAAAAAATGCCCAAAAGACCCTTTGAGTTAGCTTGAGTTAAGTGAATTAAATCTTCCACACTGGTCAAGACTTAATGATCCCTTTAACATAAACTCAATACAAAACACTAGTAATTATAACTAAAGTCCCTCAAAATACCAAACCTCAAATATCATTGAGTCTAGTGAATTAATCAATGATTATTCCTAAACCTAGAAAACAATAACTTCTTAAAACACTATTAGAAATCACTTTGTATGCAATTTATGAAATCATTAAGTTTTCTAAAATACCAAACTCCATTAACCAATGAGTCTAATATCAAAAGAGAGGAACTCCTACTCTAGATATGCTATTAAGCATTAGTGTGTGATTATAAATTAGTTAATGTAATAAAAAAATCATCTCAATATCCAAACAATACTATACAAGAATAGAGAGAATCAAGAGAATTATAATGAAACATATATGTAACCACATATATTGATAAGCACAATGTTCAACATAAACTAATTCAAATCACAAATTAGTTCAAACAAAGATTAAACCAAATATATTAGTCTTAACTATAAATTACAACTCCTAAAACCAAGAAAATCATAAATATATAGTCAAGCTAATGAACTAAAACTAAAACTTCCCTTTTGTAGCTTCAAACATCAAGACTCAATCCTTTGCCCTAGGAGAAGAGATTTTAGCTGCTAGAATTCATCAACAAAAGCTCCACCAAACACTATTAAAGCTTCAGCCATAATCGATTAATTGAACAATGAAGTGATTAGTAAATGATTAATGGCATAGATGAATAACAATGATGAAACAGAGTTGGAATACTTCTGTGAACAAGCTGACCAAACAGAATAGAGATTGCCGGACGTTATGGTGAACGGACGGAGAACAGTGAAGGTGGACACTCGCTGCACTCTGTAGGTCCTGCTCCACGGCCTTCCCGAGCTCTGAAACTCACAGTGCTCTGTTCTGGTTCGTGGCAGTTTCTGTGGTGGTGAGGATGGAGTGGTGGTCGCCGGTGATGGTGAATGAAGAGACGAAAGTCACCGGCGACGGAGAAGCCCGAAGGTGGAGATGGAAGAGTATTCAAGATCCAAGGTCCGGTGTGTGTTGCGGCTGTTCTCTCCTCTGAAACTGTACTAAAACCAGACCTAATTCAATTTTGCAAAACGCAGCAGTTTTACTAGGACCATTCTGTCATTTGCCAAATTTCCAGGACTAAACTATCATTTATTAAATTCGAGCACCAAATTGTCATTTTCAGATTAATCCAAGTTTTCAAGCACCTACAATTGAAAACAATTAAACCAGCATCAAATGCTCTCAAAAAAACAATGATTAAGAGTAATTACAGTTATTTTGATAATTTTATCCTTTTTAGTCCTAATTTAATGTATTTACTCTTAATCTCAATTTATCTCGAGAAAGGCATTTTAAGCTTAATAATTATGACATAATCCCTAATAAATTATAAAAA
The DNA here is from genome assembly GCA_963855925.1 of Inga laurina. Classification (NCBI taxonomy): domain Eukaryota; kingdom Viridiplantae; phylum Streptophyta; class Magnoliopsida; order Fabales; family Fabaceae; genus Inga; species Inga laurina. The sequence continues at coordinate 58,420,433 of OY979701.1, forward strand.
TATATAATAAAATTAGGGATTTGTCATTGTGGCTGGAACTTCGGTGACCAGTCACTAGCGGCCGCCAAGCCAGAGCAGCCCCAGCTTCCAAGCCATCAAAGCTCTAGTCAGAAATTTATGTTGTTCATAGAAGGATTTTACATGAAGAGTTGCAGACTTATTCATGAAAAGTAGAATACTTGCAAATGCAATTTGTTGAATTTGTATTGTTCATATATATAATCCACTTGTTCATGAAGAGGTGAACACTTGTAGATGGGGCTTGTTCATGATCCTATATTTTCTTGTTAACCAATTAATTTGCGTTGTGTTATAAAAGAATGCACGCTTTTTCACAAATTGAAATAATAATAATAACAACAACAACAACAACAACAACAATAATAAAAAACAATGACAGCCTTGCATGCCAAACTCAATCCATCCAGAAAAGTCATGGGAAGAGAGAACTTGTGAGATGATTTGCACGCATAAGATAAGGCATACATCTAAGATATCTAATATCAATTACTAATTTCTTTGAGTCCTCTATTAGTCTAAATTCATGAGTGGGTAACTTCTTTATTTTCTTTTCTTGTCAAGATTATTGAGGGCCTGGCTCAATGAATAATTTGTGAGTGTCTTGATTTTATTGGTTTCGTTTTCTCGAATATTAAAATATTTCTTAGAATAAAATGTATATAAACCTCTTGTAAAATTGAAATATATATTTCACAAACCTTCCTAATTAATCTTTTTGAATTGGTATCTTATTATTGCCGATCAAAAAAAAAAATTGGTATCTTATTAGTACCTTAGTACTTTGAAACTATCAATCCACATAAAAACAACACTCAAATTTTTCTAGGGGATCACTTAATTACCTTTCTTCATGTTTTCTCAGCGCAGAAATTAGCCCTAATTTAGCATGAAGATAAGAAGGTGAAGTGTATATAATTTATATATATAGAAAGAGAGAGAGAGCACTCATTTGTAATTAAACATACATACATTTTATTCCATGGCAAACCGCTTGCCATTTATTTATACTCAACACATACATAGTACAACACATGACTGGTGTATTTCATATAGAAGCAGCACCAGTTTTTCATAGTCAACATACACATAGTACAACACAAAATAAGTGCACTTCATATAGAAGCAGCACCAGTTATTTAATACCCACACATACTGGTGTTTATACCCGATAAATGGCATATCGATTGCCATTTACTATTGTTGGAGGTTGTGCTTCATATAGAAGTTACAAGCTTCAAATCAGGTATTTCTTTCTTCTTTTTGATTGGGTATGCACCAGAACAATTTATGTTGCATACCCCTGGTTTGGAGCCCGTGTTTCTTTTGATGCGGATGTAACCTTTTTCACCCCATTTGGTCCCCCATGAGTTTTTGACAATCCAATAAGCTTGACCCTTCCATGAACCATATCCTACTATTAATACAGCATGATTTGTTTTGCATGAAACAACGCCTTTACAATCATTCCCCTTAAAGATTCCCTATCAAAGTTAAGAAAACAACTGTTAATTACTTCTCAAATGTGTCTGGTTGGATGGTAACTAGAGATGAAGTAGTGAGGTAGTGAGAATTAGACTTACACCCTTGTAGGACTTAAATTCCTTGCTTGCATACAGGGAAACACTAACAGGTTGTTTGTAAACATAATCACGAAGAATACTCTCAGATATAGGCTTGTGAAGCCAATACTTATAACTATTGATAGTAGCGACTACTTTGTGCTCCTGCATCAATAAAAAATAAAACGAAGAGTAAAGCCAAAATTAAAAAAAAAAAAACACATATATTTGAACAAACCAATTAGTAGACACAATTATAGACTAACCTTTACGTGATCGCAAGGAGTCTCTTTACCTACATATGGATAAATTGCTTGTGAGGTAATACCACGATTGCGGATGACATATTGAAATGCCCTGACGTACCACCCTCCTTTACAGCCTTTGTTACTTTTATCGCAGGATACGAGTTGTTGTTCAGAAAGATCCAGAAGCCGTCCTGTGACTATTTTTGTTATTCCTTCTATAGCTCCAGTGGCAGAGAATGCCCAACAAGCACCTATTAAAATAAATTTGATTTGATATTATGCTTATATGCTATATGCTATAGGTTATAATAAACAAACAAAAGATATTTAGACTTACCACATTGACGCTGGTCTTTCACACGAGTTACAGCTCCTTTTTTCCTCCAATCCCAAGAAGGGGGTGGTGCATTTGGATAGGATGCATGGTTCAATATCATGTTGCTGTCGTTGCCTTCCATTATGGGATCCTCTATCTCATGTAAATAGATTTCGCTGAATTCTTCATAACTCATATCTGAAAATTGGTTCAAACCTAGACGATAGTCGTCGGGTGAGTTTCTTTCTGCATTGTTCTCTTTGACATACTTCAAATTACTTTTGAAAATCTCAAACCTAGCTGCCTCCTCTTCTAGGGTTTGGTATTCTCGTTCATTCTCCTTCTTCCACATTTGGAATAGATGGAAGACTTCTTTCTCAGAAGTGTACATGTCTAGATCTAGATTCGAAATGGAATACTCATCTGGCACACTAGATGCGAGACAAATCGAAGCATACCAAACCAAGAAAAGGGGAAGCAATTTAGTAACAAGAGAACTCATTTTGCACTCAAAGGCAATAGATATCAAGCGTTTCGATTGTGGTTGTTGCATAGCATTTTTTCCATATATATAGGGAGAGAGAGAACCACAATCCGTTTATCACAGTTCACTTTTCTTAAATCAAATTGAGTTCGCTTACTTGTCATTTGAAAAATGTGATGAAAATAAAAAAAAAAAAATCTCACATCCTTGTATTGATATATTTAAACTAAACTTATGCTGAGTGAGAGTCACATCATCAGCTACCAACCTTGTTTTCTTGCAGTTTAATAAATTCAAAGTATAGAGATCAATACCTATAATTTAAAAAATTATAAGGACCTAATAAAAAATTTACTAAAATTTAATTAAAACAGTTATTTTTGTTATAAACTTACATATTAATTTTTTTTCCTTTAATATATCCAAGTTCAAGAGAGTCCACCCATTGTTGTCAAACTCGCGAGTTGACCGTCCGAGTTTACTATTTTTACGTTTCTAACTTATAAAATCGAATCGAGTCATTGGTAAACTCGTAACCATTGTAAACTCGGTTAAATTCATGAGTTTATACACCGAGTTTACCGTTTTTATGTTTCTAACTTACAAAATTGTGTTAACGCACCCTTAAACTTATATTAACTTTTTCAATTTGATTATACTCGACGACTTTATATATGAATTTGATAGAAATTTCTTTGTTAAATACGATAAATTATGAATGTTGATAGATTTAATTTCAAATATTTGGATTTAAAATATATTTAAATCAAATTGTTGTCCACTTTTTATATTTTAATTCTTTAATTATATACTAATAATATCTATTTAATGGTAAAACTAAACTCTTACGAGTTTACGATTCGAGTTCACGATACGCATTTACATCACCATCAGGAGTTTACTTAAACTCGCGAGTTTGACAACCTTGAGTCCACCCCTTTATTCCCTTGTATTACCAGAGGCTGAGAGCCACTTATACAACGTACGTGCGACCTCATTATTCACAAATAAATGCATTAATTAACGGATGGAAAGTGAAGAATTTTCTTGTTTTGTACTCCGTCTTATTCAATTGATAAAAACTGGAAAAAAAATAACTAAGTGATTATCTTGTTAATTTTTATGGCAATTGAATTATAATGTAGAAAACCATGAGAACTTAATGACAAGCAAACCTGAAACACGGTGGCTCTTGCTGATTCTGCACATTGTGACCCTACTCCGCAATAATGCTGAGTCAGACCCCAAGGTATGTGTGCTCGTGCATTCACATGGAGATTAAAATATTCTCAAGCATTGTCTACTGTAATAATTAAGAAATTTAGTGTGTTTTACTAAAATGACTTTATATTTTTTAAGAAATAATTCTTCCTCCCTCATGGTCATGACTCGCTAGCACCGAATCCCCTACAACCACCCACCAGAGCGCGGCCGGCTGCTGGAGCCATCACTAGGGTGACATGATAAATATTAGCAAATGACTTTGATGACACTTGAACTTTGGACCTCATAGTTACCAAAAATATTTATGAACATTGAGCCATTAGTAAAAGAATGGAAATTATATTATACATAATAAGCTTAGGTAGGTTGCTTTTGAGAAATAGTCATCAAGTTGCTATATCCAAGTTGTCAATTCTTGTAGGCAGTTTTTAATAGAGATGGCAACATAAGGAAAAAAAAAAAAAAGGTAGTTGTAAATACAGTTGTCAAATTTGATAAGATATAGTTGTGAACTTGTTGTATTGAAGTAAATTTTGATAAAATATAAAATTAATTCTACAATTATATGTATAAAAAAATAAAATATAAAATTATATGTCAAACAAGGGTAAATTTTGATACTTTACCCATTAATTCTACAATTTTGCAACCTTACGTAAATCTAACAACTTTTCTTGTGTGGGTGTGAATTAATTTAACTTGCACAGTTTTACACTAACTGATTTGGAACCCCTCCTCCTCCCTTCACATCCTCTTGGCTCCTCTTCTTTTTATAACCTAATGATTAACATTTTAATGGTCTAGATTTGGTTTTATGCAAAATATTATTTATATTTTTTTTATGTTAGTATTGAATTATTCATGTCAAAATTTAGCAATTTGTATTTAGTTAATTTTTTTTTATAATTTAACATTTTAATAATAATTTTATAAAAGATCAAATCTGAACCATTCAAATATTGATCAAATGGTTACATTTATTTTTTTTTATCAAAATTATTATCAAAATGTTAAATTATAAAAATAAAAATAATTAATTAATTTTAAATTTCTAAATTTGGTTATGAATAATTGAATACTAAATAAAGGAAATAAAAAAGATTTGTATAACACTAAATTTGAAGCATTCAAATGTTGATCTTACCATTAGAAAAGGAAGAGGAAGAGGATAAAAAGGAAAAAGGAGAGGTTCCTCTCCTACTAGACCAACTGATTTTGAACTTCTGCATTTTATCTTTTTGAATTCAAATAAAATGTACACATATTGTTAACAATAAATCCAATAAACCCCATATTCTGGTTCGTTTTGTCCGTTAATTTTTTCATAATTTATGTTTTTATTTTTGTTAAAAAAGATAAAGAATGTTATTGTTTACATTTTCTTGTTGTATTATTATATAGATTTGTATACCTTTTTCTTTTAACAAATAATTATCTAATTTTTTTAGGATGATGCTCAATTAAATATTTTGAATACAAGATAATTAAATTTTGAAGCGAAAATTATCATCTAATGAATAACAATTATCATCAAACCCTTATGAGTCAAATCTCTAATCACGTCACAACAAACTAAATTTTATATTTAATAGATTGGTCATTATATTTAAGAAAAAGGAATTAGCTACCTCAATGCTTGTAGCTACTAATTGTTGTAAATATTGTGTGTGAGTGTGTCAAAGAAAGAAGTATCATATAACTCAAGGTTGGGAATGCCTTGGTATACAATTAAATATGAGCTTGAGTTAGTAAAAAGGCTTATAAGAGGAGTTTTTAAACTGACCGTTCAAGATGACAATTGGAATTTTAATTGACTAGTTTTAATGACATTTAAAAGGTTTTATTATATTAGATTGTCATTAACACTTGTTTTGTAACTGTCGTTTTAATTGCCATTAAATCGTTGTTAATGGTCATTATAACTTTCCAACGGTCACATGTTTCTACCTATGAAAGGCAATGTTCTGTGCACGGTTAGGATACACTGAGGTCCCCGACCTCCTCTCCTCTCTCCCTTATTCTGAGTTATACTGATATCTTTCTGCAATCCTGTCACCCTGCGTTCTACAGGAAGGGTTTGTTTTATCCTGGGAAGTGTTGCTTCCTAATCTATTAGGGGGGTTGCGGAATATCTCCTAAGGACAGCATCCTTGGATGTAACTCGAACTATTTGTTTATCATGTTTCACCAAGTGCTGCCGCTAATAATTAGTATGGTGTGAGGTGCTAATGCCAACAATCTTAGAAGATATTCCCTGCTGGTCTTAGGAGTGCATCCTGATGGGCGTTCTCCTACTCATTTGGTTGATCATAAAGAAAATGAGATAAGTTCATATATTCAATATTTCCTTATGTTGAATTTGGTTCATCAACATAGTTATTTGCATTTGGAAAATTCAGTAAATGATTAAATTTCATGATTTGCGAGTATATATTTATAATGGTATAAATATACATGACTACTGTGAATATTGAATTTTTTAATGTAGATGGCATATGTTTCTTACAAAATTATATATTGCTGCCTCATTTTATAAATACAAGATGTGTGCTGCAAATAATTGATTGAATGGAGGCTTTGCTATCTTTGCTAATGCGAGCAAATTTTGTGGATTATCAAATATTTTGCTTGAAACAAGCATTATGTGGCATGAAAATTTTGATCATTTATCTATGATAAATAAATGTGATTGTCATAATTTGAGGCTGTATAATTATTTTGTGAGTCAGAATATGTTACTCTGGAATTGGCTAAAACTTGAGGCTAAGTCATTGAAAACCTCTTAGCAAAAATTTTTGGGTCTAAAACTGATGAGTTGTGATTGCTAAATAGCAATAACCACTGTAGAAAGAGCAATGATGTAAGTAAAAATTATTTGAGATATTATGTGAATAAGCTAGCTTAAAAATTGTGGAGTTATCTCAATCGATTTTGTGAGGCCAAAAGTTGACCTGTAGATCCATTGACAAACCCCGGGAAGAACTAAATTAGCTTAAGGGAATGGGACTAAAGCCAACACGAAATTAACAGTAATGGCAACCCAACCTCCGTAATTTGTGATCCCATGAAAGAGGTTCAATGGGTAAGAACAAGTTGTTTGTTAGTTCTATTAGCACTAAAATAAATGACCAGTCCCTTCCTATGGCAAGAGGGAGAGCTAGAATGCATTTTGGTGAGGCTGAGCTAAAACTCTTAATGATTTCATAATCCTACTGGATGATGTGCTCATTGCAGGAACATTTCATGAAATCACCTATATGAATGAGGACAGGGGCCGCTCTTATGAGTTCATGGCAAAATCTCTAGAGCATTCGTTAAATACTAGGGCACATGCATGGCCGTTTTAAATTGCAAAAATGCACTAACAGTGGGAAATATGGAGGTATAATCTAACTCTTAATGCCTCTAGTATATGCCTAAGAGGTCCTAGTTCATAGTCCATAAGACCATTGACATTTCTGTGTACTAAGTGTTATTAGTTTAGGTCTGGTTTTAAGTTTGAAGAACCACCAGATACAATGGTTATATCCATATGTCTAACTCATCTAATGAAGCTATGAGCTCCCTTTGACACATGTGGGGGATAGTTGTAAATATTATGTGTGAGTGTGTCAAACGAAGAAGTCTCATATAACTCAAGATTGGGAACGTCCTAGTATACAATTAAATATGAGCTTGAGTTAGTAAAAAGGTTAATAAGAGGAGTCTTTGAACTGACTGTTGGAATTTTAATTGACCAGTTTTAATGACATTTAGAAGGTTTTATTACATTAGATTGTCATTAACACTTGTTTTGTAATTGTCATTTTAATTGTCATTAAACCGTTGTTAATGGTCATTATACCTCTCCATGTTTCTGCCTTTACAAGGCAATGTTCAGTGCACGGTTAGGATACACTGAGGTCCCCGAGCTCCTCTCCTCTCTCCCTTATTCTGAGTCACACTTATATCTTTTTCCAGTTTTGTCACCCTACGTTCAACAGGAAGGGTTCATTTTATCATAGGAAGTGCCGCTTCCTAATCTACTAGGGGGTTGCTGAATATCTCCTAAGAACAGTGTCCTCGAATGTGACTCGAATTATTTGTTTATTATGTTTCACCTGGTGCTGCCGCTAACAATTAGTATGGTGTGAGGTGCTGACTCCAACATTAACTACTAAGCATTCATAATTAAAAAGAAAAAGGTGGATATATAAATACTATTGAATCCTTGGATCGACTGGCTTGGGTCATTCCAACTTAACCAATAGTCTTACATTCGAGTCATGACTATAGTGTTTCAATAAGCTTTGGTAGTAATCTGTAAAAATGTAGAGGAATGGATCTATTTGGTTCTTGGGTTTCCTTGTTTGATTTCATTAATCTGCGGCGTGGAACATGAAAATGGTGCTTTCATGCATTTAATAATTTTTCACACACCAATCAGCGTCAAATTGATTGCTCAACAAGTTACTCTATTTTCCATTACAAATGACTCAACTCTCTGTTCAATAATTTATTTAGGTTTGGTAGTAATCTGTAAAAATGTAGAGGAACGGCTTTATTTAATCGATGGATTACTTTGTTTGATTTCATTAATCGGTGCGAGGAGCATGCTTTCATATATTTAATTATTTTTCACAGAACGTCGTCATATTGATTGCTCAACAACCAACTCTCTGTTCCATTACAAATGACTCAACTCTCTGTTCAATAATTTATTTAGGTTTGGTAGTAGTCTCTGGAAAATGGAGAGGAGCGGCTTTATTTAATTGATGGATTACTTTGTTTGATTTTATTAATTGGTGAGAGGGACATGATTTAATTATTTTTCACAGAACGTCATCAAATTGATTGCTTAACAAACAAATCTCTGTTCCATTACGAATGACTAAACTCTCTGTTCAATAATTTATTTAGGTTTGGTAGTAATCTCTGGAAAATGGAGAGGAGCGGCTTTATTTAATCGATGGATTACTTTGTTTGATTTCATTAATTGATGAGAGGGACATGATTTAATTATTTTTCACAGAACGTCATCAAATTGAATGTTCAACGACCAACTCTCTGTTCCATTACAAATGACTCAACTCTCTGTTCAATAATTTATTTAGCTTTGGCAGTAATCTGTAAAAATGGAGAGGAACGGATTTATTTAATTGATGGATTACTTTGTTTGATTTCATTAATTGGTACGAGGAACATGCTTTCATATATTTAATTATTTAACGTCTTCAAATTGATTAAACTGTATTGAACCTACTGTTTGATGTTTTTATATTCTAAATAAGCACCCAAGATGATTAAAGGATTGCTCCAAGGTTCTAAAATGTTAGTAGGGAAAATAAAGACTGGTGTGGATTCTAGCACACATTTTGCATATTTTTCCTCTTGCATTTAGGATGTCGGCTCAATCAGAAGGAATGTTCCTTTTGTTATGCTTTTAGGATTCAAATCTTTTCACTTCTGCTCACATCTTATCTAATTCTTGTCTGCCACCGGAGCTGATCATATATGGCCAAAACATCATTCACAATGTATTATGGGTCTGGCTTCTTTTTCCCACTATAATAAGACACAACGTTTAATAAGGAGCAACAAAAGACAACTCCCCAATTAAGATTTAAGAAATTGGCAAAGCATAAGACCCAGTTTGATTCCCGTCTTAAAAACTGTTTTTGTTTTGTTTTTAAAAACAAAAAAAAAAAACATGTTTGAGTCCGAGCTCCCGGACTTTGAACTGCCGCTGCATGGACATGACTAGGGACAAAAGATGACTTTCTAGGGACTGATGTGCTCACATAAACTCTTACAGTATCACTATCCGTCACTGCTTTTGCATGAACCTAGTTTCACTGAGATAATCAACTAAGTGAAATACATCTCCTTGCTTCTTAATTTTATTTTACATAAGAATGATGTTCCTAGGGGCACGACGTGTAATTCAAATTATACCCCATGTGGCAAGATAAAATTTGAAATTTTCAGATGAGTGCTCAGCCAACTAGAATTAACATGATACAAGTTGTAATGTTTTCACTAGACAGAGTTCAAATGACATGGTACTCTTGGAATATGTAAGTAGTTCTCCAACTTGGAATAATAATTTACTCACTGGGTAAGGGAAATTAATTTCCACCTAACACTTTATCTACTCTCAGTCACCATTCTCAATCAAAAAATTCAAACAAACGGACAAGTAACAGTTAATATGTATTTTTGCACATATTTTAGAAGTTTATAGTTACTTTTGTTCTTCAAAAAAGCATTTGTGTCAGGAGCACTTTAGGGAAAATCTCATGTGTATTTTTGCTCCTCAACCCCTTAAAAAATTCAAACAAACGGTCAAGGAATCGATGCGTATTTTGCAACTACTTAAAAGTTTATACTTAGTTTTTGCCTCCAAAAAAGCATTTAGTGTTGGGCACACTTTTGGGAAAATCTCATGCGTGTTTTTGCACCTTAACCCTATATTTTGGGTGTCATGCTTACCGGGCCATGTTAATCTTTTCTATATTTTTCCAATTTCATGGGATGCCCGCAAGCAGGGACTTGTATGTGCTTTCTGAATTCTGATAATGAAAAGGTTGTTGCTTTCTTCTTCATCTATATATATATACACGGTCAAACATAGAGATCAAGTGTTGCCCCTCTCTTTAAGAAACTCGTCATCCAATTTAGGAGCCACGTTCTTTTTTCTCTCCTATTTCAATCATTATCTTCACCCTTATATTCATATCATCCTCATAGAACTCACATATTTATATGTAATTAATAATTTTTTTAAAAAAATTATCCCTAACCAACAAATAAAGTAATTTGATATAATTTAAAGTAAATTTTAGAAAATAATAAACATTAATAGTGGCTATTAAAAGTTAAAAAGACTTTAAAGTATAAGTTAAATAAAAACAATTTTATTAGGACATGCAAATTGAGAAATTTTATCTTAGTAATAAGAAATAATAATTTGTCATAAAAAAATTAACTGCACCATTTTCAATTTTCATACAAGAGATCTCTCTTTTTACTTTATTTTTATGTAACATATGAATCTCTTACTCCCTCTGATGAGAAATACTTACATACTTTAGGAGCTCCATCTCATTTGTACTCTAACAAATTAAAATACAGTAACTCATCTTATTTTAATCCTATATGGTAAATGAGTCATCAGGAGAAATTCAAATTTTATGATTTTAGGCATGATGGGAAGGAATTGCGTTTTTTGTTTTTCTAAATTAAGAAGTTTAGACTTTTTAAAATCATAAAATTTGAATTTCTCCGATGACTCATCTACTATATATAATTAAAATACGATGAGTTGTTGCATTTTAATTGGTCAGAGTATAGATAAGATGGTGTTTCTGAAGGATGTAAGTATTTCTCCCCTCTGATATTCTTGGTTCCGCGCAATGAGTGTAGGCAAATTACAAAAGCAATAATTTGTCATAAAGGGTTAACGGGTAATTTTGCCATTTATTAAACCTAGTGGCGGTTGAACTAGTCTGACCATTAGGTTCAGTTCTTATACTACCCCCTATCTTAATTCTAGAATCTAATTTGTAGTGCAAGTTTTATATTTAGGATTGGAGGATTATCATTATTATGGAAACTGCTAGCAATCGACGAAAAAATAATAATATAAAATTATATATCGGATTATAACCTTGTGAATCTTCAATGGTTTAATCAGTGTAATCATAAGAAATAATAATGAAGATCATAAGCAAAAATTGTCATTTTAATTTATTGTTAAAATGCAATTTTACTATTTTGAAAGAAATGGGCAATAATTCAAATAACACATTGGTTTGTGTTTACTAAGTGAACCCCTCGCTTTGTCGAAAATTGCATGCCCGAGATGGGCAAATTTAGAAATTTTACCCATTAATTCTAGGATTTTGCACCCTTACGTAAATTTATCAAATTTTCTTGTGTGGGTGTGATTTCACATTTGATTTTTCATGAATTATTATCAAAATCTTAAATTATAAAAAGAAAAATAATTAATTTAATTTAAATTGCTAAATTTTGATATGAATCATTTAATAATACAATAAAGGAAATAAAAAAATTTGTATAAAACCAAATTTGAACTATTCATATGTTGATCTTACAGTTGGAAGAGGGAATAGGATGAGAAGGGAAAAAGGAGACGTCCCCTCCTAGAGACCAACTGATTTTGAACTTCTGCATTTCATTTTTTTGAATTCAAAGAAAATCTACTTATATTTTTAACAATAAACCCATCAAACCCCATATTCTTGTTTGTTTCGTCCGTTAATTTGTTCGTAATTTATGTTTTTATTATTGCTAAAAAAGATTAAAAATAATATTTTTTATACTTTATTGTTATATTATACTTATTTATATACCTTTTTCTATTAACAAATAATTTCTTAAATTTTTTTGGGTGATGGTCAATTAAATATTTTGAATTTTCTAGATTCTAAACACCAGATAATAATATTTTTGAAGAGAAAATTATCATCTAATGAATATCATCAAAACCATGAGTGAAACCTCCAATCATAACAAACTCAATTTTACGTAATAGATTCGTCAGTGAAATTAAGGAAAAGGAATTCGCTACCTCAATGCGTGTAGCTAATAACCATTTAGCATGCAAGATTAAAAACAGGTCTATAAATACCATCGAACATTTAGATTAACTAGCTGTGAATCATTCCAACTTAACTAATAGTCTTGTATTTGAGCCATAGGAATACAGCTGTGCCTTAGGTAAGAAAACGGAAAATATGTTTAGTGATAAGAAAATGACCAATATGTTTAATGGGATGGTGTATCTTCTATGACACGATGCTTGAATTGTGCTGACTGCAAAAGAAAATAATATGTTACAGCGTACCAGCATTAGAATACATTATCCTTTCTAAGTCCTTATAGGATGGTTGATAGGCACAATATTGACTTGGGAAGAAATATCATTTTTCGATGTTGATGTTGATGTTGAGGCCATATAATATTAATAGGTCTTTAGGTTCCTATAGCCCTGAATCTAGATTATTTGGGTATTTCGAAATGATGTGAATGTGATTTCCCCTAAATTATATATATACATAGGTATAGGAGGTACTATGTAGCTCCACTATTAGATTAATTTTGGATAATAAAGATTTAATATCCTATAAAAAATATAAAATATGAAATATTTTAATAAAAGTGAACCAATGTGAACCGTTTACATCCAATTTTAAGAATTAAAATTTATTTGTGTATGCATTTTGTGTTGTTTGATATTATAATAGCATTTTTATACAATAGCAAATCTCAATCATTCAAAGATGATTAACAATAGAAATAAGAAGTGGAATAGAAGTGGAAGGCAAGAGAAATGAAGATATTCCCTTTCCTAATCGTCATGGACAAATCAAAAGAAAAGAAAAGTATAGAAAATATGAGATAAAGGGTACATATACTTTCGTTCAATTTTTTATCTTATACCTATACCTTTTTAATAACTTCATTAAATCCTTTAACTTTGTTCTATTAGCATCGTTAGCTCCAATAACTTTGTTATGTTAGCACTATATTTATCCCCTTGTACAAGAGGCAAATGATACTAACAGAGCAACGTTAAATAAGTTTATAATATTAAAAAAATGCATTAAATTAAAAATGCAAAATGGTGTCCTCGTGAATAAATTTGGAAGCAGACGAATATAGAGGGAGGAAGAAGAATAGAGAGAGAGAGAGTGTGTGTGTGTGCGTGTTGGCAATCGATAAGTGAGTAAGTTGCTGCAATCTTCTTAGTCTTCGTCGTTATCTGGGGGAGGCAAAGATTTCCATGCAGCGAGAGCGACCTCCTAACCCCCAATACAATTGAATTGTGAACAAAAGACAAAATAAACAAATAGCTCGGTGTGCTCCCCCTATGTCACATATAATTATATATAACAAACAAAAATGCCATCAAATTCTTAAAACATAATGGTTTTCGTACACACGTGATTATTATTCTATGTAGAGTTATTAATATACTCTAAGACAAGGTTTCATCGTTATCCCTACTTGAAGGGAAACAGAATATAGAAGACGTGCTGGGTCAAAACGGGAGGAAGAAAATAATGGAGGCGTGCAGCGCTGGAAAGAATAAGCCAGGGATCACATCCGTGATTTTAGTCAAATTTGATATTTATATATATTTTTGTCCAAATTTAAAAAGTCATAGCTAATCAATCAATCAATCATCAATTAACCTTCAACCATCAACCATCAACCATATTCTTGAAATCTTGTAAAAGCGGCTCCGGTTAAAAATGGGTCATATGGGTCAATTCAAGCCAAACAATCAGTATTTCCTATTCTTGCCTTATTAACTTTGATTTCCTCTTTTAATTATAATTAATGCATTGAATAAGATTTGCAACATATACGTAATTAAAGGCTATTGAAAATTGTATTTTCAAAATACTACGTTTTTAATGATTCGCAATCTCTAATCCTCTTATTTACCAACAAAAATTGTTGATGACATCTAATTTAATTTCAAATAATTTACAATTTAGTTTATTATTGTTGAATTATCTTGCGTTCAACTTCTATTATTTTTTAAATCCATAAAGAAATTTGTTGCATTACTTTTTAAAAGCTTTAGCAAAGTATTTCTGTAACGTATTTCCTAAATTATAACATCTCAGGGAAATATGGCATGCAAACAAAAAAGTTTTTTTTGGGTATATGCTTTTTTTTTTCCTGACATGTCGGTGTTATATGTCATGCTTTATTTTTGTGGCAAAACAAAATTACTTACATGGGGAGAATGGTCACTTGAGGTGTGTTGAACATCTCTCAATTTTATGATCCAATTTGTCCTCACAGGAAGTATTCGGTAACTACTTCTCCTCCTTTCAATCTAGTGTAATATGGTTTTGCAATTTTTTGTCACTTCTTTTTGTTTTTTATGGTAAAACCGTGGGGTTTCTGAAAAAACAAATCTCTTCTAATAATATTATCTCTTTATTTCACGAACATGCAAATAGAGAAATCCCACTGAAAATTTTCAACAACACATCCTTCAGTTTCAGAAGATGTAATTTATTTATATATTTCACTATATTATGTTCATTATGTGATTTTGTTTTTGTGGTTATAAGGTTTCTTGCAATATTTCAAATATTAAACTATATTCATGTCGCGCATCTAGTGTAACACCCTTATTTTCAAAGCGTATGGACGGCTGAAGTGCAGTATTATCTTTAATAAGGAGACCGACAATATTTTATAAACAGCGGAAGTTCCATCTTCAAACAGTATGTTGAGTGGGTTTTTCAAAAATCTTTTCAAAAATCGTTTTCAAATTTGGTCTCATTTTATTTTATGGTTCATTTCAAGCCATCCGTTTTAGTTTCATTTCTTCATATCAGAGTTTTTACTAATAAATTCTCTGCTGGAACCCAAACTACTATAATAAATTAACGGCCCTAAATGGACGGCTGTCCACTACTGGTTCGGATGTCACTTTGCGTTTGCTTATACATAGGCGCTTATTTACGTGTCTACGATCTTATCAGTATGAGACTGACCACACTTAAATACAAATTAAATACAACTCAAAATAGATAACCAACGGAAAAATAAATTCTAAGTTCTTCGCTTCATTCGCCCGTGTTTACCTTCTTGCCTGAGGAACTACTTGCCCGAGCTGAAAATTTGTTTTGGAAAAATAGGGTGAGATTCAATGAATCTCAGTAGTAACAGATATCACTCATATAAAATGCACATATATCATGTCATGTCAACCAAAGTTATAGTACATTCAACATATTCAACATTCAGAGATAAATTCACAATATGCAGAAAGCATAAAGTTACCAATTCAAGGACAACCGTCCCTTGCCACAGCGCTGGGAAATTCTACTGGGCCTTAGCCCTTCTCATCTAAATGTTTTAAATTCACAATGGTACAAACATGCATATAACATATCACATAGTATGTGAGGGATAAGTTACTACCTGACAATTTTTCCAAATCTTGATCTTGATTGACGTGCTTTGAATGTCCTGGGCAAGTGTCAAGTCCTATAATTTACGGGCAATGAATTATTTCTTAGTCAAACTCTTCATAAATTATTCTCTTATGTTGGTTACCATTAGGGTCACTACATTAGGCCCAATATGAAGCTAATGAGCTCAAGCTACTCCAAAGGCTTAACTCAATTCTTAAAGGTCCAATTCTATTACCAAACTCTTAACTTTGAATTTTTGCACAATTACCAAAAACTGACAGATTTTTCACTGAACTTTGAAAAATCATAACTAATTCTAGAAAAATTCAATTGGGATGATCCAAAATTCTCTGTAACCCTTATTAAGTCTATTTTAAGGGAAAAATACTTTCAGTAGCCATGAGACTGCACACACTTCCCAGTTTTTCTTTTTCACCCTGCTGCCAGAAAATCTGACCAGTTTTAATGGTCTACTTCAAACATTCATAACTCCTAGTATACTTATCGAAATCCTTCATAATACCTATCAAATTAAAGGTCTATAAGTTTACTTTAATTCTGGAAAATCTCATCATCAACAGATGAAGTTTGGACAGTGAAAGTTTCGCCACAACAAAACTGCCAGACAAAAACGCACACTGGCAACTTTGTTGCACAAGCTTACTTAATTTCCAATTTTTTTATATCTTTAAACCAATCTGTCAAAAACTATAACCAGAACCTAATCCCACACAATTTTTCGTGTAGAATCCAATGGAAAGCTCAAAAATACCAAAATCAAATTATTTCTACCAGATTCAACTCCCAACCGAAATCTGCCTCCCAAAACAACAAAAAATCAAGTTTGTGTTTTTGAACTCCAACAAGTCTAATACTTCATTAATAATCATATATCACCTTATATATGATTTAAAACATCTTTAATCTTCGAAAACACCCCTTGGTTGAATTATGTGGTTGATTCAAGACCAAGGAATAACTCAATGAAAACACGAAGTAATTGGTTCAAAATGAAACCTACGCTTACCTCTTCACGTTCCTACAAGTGGTTCGGTATTCCGACGGCACTCCGGCTAACTAACTGACACAAAACACCTCAGATGAGAAATCTGAGACCATAGAATTGAAGCTCTCATCAAGAGGAACAATGTTTATGAACACTCTAAGAGCAAGAAAAGTGATTTCGAGAGTGAGATTGTGTGATACTCATTTACCTTGTTTCTGTGTTCTTCAAGTTCACCACCTTCTCTTTCTCTTTATCTATTTTCTTTTCTGTTTCTCTTACTCTCTCATATCTAGCCGAACAGAAACGAAATGAGAGAGATGAAAGTGCCTCAATTAAATGGCCAATTATGAGAAGAAAACAATTGATAGTGGTGTCTTGATTTTTGCCTTAAGTGTGCCCATATGTTCCAAATGTTGATTGTCCTTTCTCCTCCTTGTTTTGTGCTTTGGACAAAGTGTTCTGATTAATTAATTGAGTGTGTGTAGTGTAGTGTGTGTGGGTGCTTGTGTGTGTTGGCATGTGGACCAACTCCTTCTATCTCTTTCCACATATAGATGCTTCTTGTGTGTGGCGTAGTGTGAGTAGGTGGTTGTATAAGTGTTGTCATGTGTACCAACTCCCTCTCTCACTTTTCTTCATACTTGACCATTCTTCTTGACTCTTTTCCCCTTTTCTTAAATGCTAATCCTCTCATCTCTTCAATCTTTAAGTGCTTTAATTAAATGGACAATTATGGGTGTGGTGTTAGGTAAATGTTGTCCAATTTGTCTCTTAAAATTGTTTTTCAAGGAAAAATCTTAGCCCTTGATTTTAGCTTCCAATTCTAACCTCAAAATCACATGGTAGATATCCCTCTTGCCCTTGATTATGGCAATATTAACTAATTTGCCATTGGATCTTACTTAACTTATGTGGTTAAATCTTGGTCAAATAAAATAACCATAATCATCCTAGTCTTCCCTTATTCCAAAGACTAAATTTAACACCATGTAAATTTTTCTTTTTGATTAACTTAACCTTTACTAATTTTTGGGATATTACAATTCTCCCCTCGTACAATAAATTTCGTCCCCGAAATTTGTTACACGTCCAAAGACATAAATTCCGGGTAACGTTTCTTCATATCCTCTTCTATTTCCCATGTTGCCTCTCTTGGAGAAAAACCTTTCCAAACCACTTTCACGAATAGTATACTTCGATTTCTAAGTCGTTTCTCTTGTCGGTCAATGATTTGCTCCGGCTCTACTTCGTAGGTATTATTCTCTCGTACCTCAATTTCTTCATACTCGATCACATGCTCGGGGTCTGGTTGGTACTTCTTTAACTGAGAGACATGAAATACATCATGTAGTCTACTCAGGTTTGGGGGTAAAGCTATTTTGTATGCCACTGGTCCAATTCTCATAAGAATTTCAAAAGGACCAATATATCGTGGACTTAACTTCTTTCTCTTTATCGCTCTACCGATTCCAGTTACTGGAGATACTTTCAGGAATACATGATCTCCAACTTCAAATTCTAGAGGTCTTCTTCTTTTGTCAGCGTAGCATTTCTGTCTGCTATGTGCTGCAATAAGCCTCTTTCAGATAGTTTTTATTTGTTCTGAAGTCTGATCAATCAGATATGGCCCATACAATTTTCTCTCCGATAATTCTATCCAGCAGAGAGGTGACTGGCATTTCCTTCCATAGAGTGCTTCATATGGAGCCATTTGATTGCTCGCATGATAGCTATTGTTGTAAGCGAATTCGGCAAGTGGAAGAAAACGATCCCAATTCCCCTTGAAATCCATAACACATGCTCGCAGCATATCTTCTAGTGTCTGTATAGTCCTCTCTGACTGCCCATCCGTTTGTGGATGATAAGCCGTACTAAATTTCAACTTCGTACCTAATGCTTCGTGTAGAGCTTTCCAGAATCAAGATGTGAAGCGAGGGTCTCTATCAGAGATAATACTCTTTGGCGTACCATGCAATCGGATTATCTCCTTTATATAAATTTCTGCTAGCTTCTCAGGAGAATAACCAGCATTGATAGGTAGGAAATGAGCTGACTTTGTAAATCGGTCAACAATTACCCATATTGCATCGTAGTTTCTGATCCTGGGTAATCCTACCACCAAATCCATGGTAACACTCTCCCACTTCCACTCTGGAATTTCGGGGCTTTGCAGAAGTCCTGATGGTCGTTGATGTTCAATTTTTACCTTTTGACAGGTGAGACATCGTGCAACATACTTGATTACATCACTTTTCAGTCCTGGCCACCAGTATTCTGATTTCAAGTTATGGTACATCTTGGTTGCTCCTGGATGAAGAGTATATTTACTCTTATGTGCCTCATCCAAAATTTTTCTCCTTAGATCAGCCTTTGGCGGAACATATACGCATTTCTGGTATCTGACTAACCCGCTTGGTGAAAGATCATAGTTTGGATTTTCACCAATTCTGATCATTTCTTGGATAGACGTGGCCTGCTCATCTTGCTTCTGAGCTTCTTCTATTTCTGCCCTCAGACCACTTTCCTCTTGACTGACATTGAAGTTAGCAATAACTACTTTATTTGGTACATTCATGTTTAGGAATACTTGATTTGACGATTCAGATCCCTGAATTCCTCTAGTAATCTATGTTCTCGTACCATCATAACTGCCACTTGCATCGCCTTCCTACTAAGAGCATCGGCAACAACATTCGCTTTTCCTGGATGATATTTAATCTCCAGGTCATAGTCTTTCAGCAACTCCATCCATCTCCGCTGCCGCATATTAAGTTCTTTCTGGTCATGTAAGTATTTGAGACTTTTGTGATCGCAGTATAATTCTACAGTAGTACCATACAGATAATGCCGCCATATCTTCAAAGCAAACACGATTGCTGCAAGTTCCAAATCATGAGTGGGGTAATTCAATTCATGAGTCTTCAGCTGTCGAGAGGCATACGCCACTACTCTGCCTTGTTGCATAAGGACACATCCCAATCCCTGTTTACTAGCATCGCTATACACCACGAAGGTTTCACGGGAATCTAGGATAATCAATACTGGAGTGGTGGTCAATCTCTCCTTCAGCTGTGTGAAGCTCCTTTCACATCGTTTATCCCACACAAATGATTGGTTCTTTCTTGTGAGCTTTGTCAATGGTAAGGCAATTCTGGAAAAATTCTGTATGAACCTGAGATAGTAACCGGCAAGACCCAAAAAACTGTGTATTTCTGTAACAGTTTCTGGCCTCTTCCAGTTTAACACTGCTTCTACTTTACTAGGATCAACAGAGACCCCTTCTTCTGAAATCACATGACCCAGAAATTTGACTTCTGATAGCCAAAATTCACATTTACTGAGTTTGGCAAAGAGTTGTTTTTCCTTCAAAATGCTTAGCACGATCCTCAGATGCTCCTCATGCTCTTCTCTATTTTTAGAATAAATTAGGATGTCGTCAATGAAGACTACCACAAACTGATCCAAGTGCTGACGAAAGATCCGGTTCATGTAGTCCATAAACACGGCAGGTGCATTAGTCAGGCCAAAGGGCATCACTAAAAATTCATAGTGACCATATCTGGTCCTGAAAGCTGTTTTCGGCATATCTTCAGCTTTTACTCGCAGCTGATGATAACCTGATCTCAGGTCAATCTTCGAGAACACACTAGATCCAGACAATTGATCAAGGAGATCGTCAATTCGGGGAAGCGGATATTTATTCTTTATAGTCACCTTGTTCAACTCTCTGTAGTCAATGCATAGCCTTAGGCTTCCGTCCTTCTTTCTGACAAACAATACTGGTGCTCCCCATGGTGAAACACTGGGTCGGATGAATCCTTTCTCCAGAAGTTCTTCAATTTGCTTCTTTAGTTCCTTCATTTCATTTGGTGCCATTCTATAAGGTGCTTTGGATACAGATCCAGCTCCTGGTGTGATTTCAATGGTGAACTCTACTTCTCTTTCTGGAGGCAACCCAATAATATCTTCTGGGAAAACCTCAGGGAATTCATTCACGACAGGTACATTTTCAAGAGTTAAATTTATCTCTGCCTGAACAGAGAAAAACACTATATACCCTTGACACCCTTTCCCTAGGCATTTTTTAGCTTCAGCCATAGAGAGAAGGTTTAGGTTTGGACTAGCATCAAGTTTTGTTTGCGGTTCTGGAAATACTACCCTCTTATTACCGCAATCCAATAACACATTGTTTGCCGTCAACCAGTTTAGACCCAATATGACTTCCAGTTGTTGGAGTGGCAAACAAATTAGATCTATTACAGATTCATACCTCTCAACATTTATAACACAACTTAGACATACATCAGCAGTCACAGTTTTGACACCCATAGGCGTCGATACAGTCAAGTCATATGGCAATTTATAGATGCTTAGCCCCAATCGTTTAGCACAATCATATGAAATGAAAGAATGACTAGCACCCGAGTCAAACAATGCGTGCAAAGTATTACCATGGAGGAAGATAGTACCTTGGATCATCTCTGGTGATTTTTGGGCCAAATCACATCATATTCTCCAAAAGGGTTATTTATCACTAACCACATCCACTTTTGGAGTTATTAATCCTTAATCATAATTTGGGATCTTGCTAAACCGGGGCTTAGCAATCCACTAATCTCAGGGTTATTCTTTAATCTCAAGTCTCAAAAGTCGGGGTATTACAACTACCTCTTGAGATATTGTTAAAAACCATTTAATGTGCAATTAAAATTGGAATAATGCAACATGAGTCTTCTTAAAATATAGTGTTAAACAGCCCCTCAAGGATACAAATCAAACACATTAACTAGACAATAACACGCTAATTAACATAATCTCATTGCAACCACAGAAATTCAAACATATATAATTTTCACACGACAAAATCCAATCTCAACTACAAATATCAAACCAACAGAGGCAATTAACATCAATCTCAGTTCTAGAATCACATATATAAAAATTCCTAAAACTAGGCAATTCAAATTTATAATTCTAGACTAATGGAATGATAACAAAACTCCCATTTATAGTCCATTAAACTCAAGCACAATTCATCATCACCAAGAAGCAAGAAAAATTAGTCACACATAGGCACTGCCACAATTCATATCAGTTTCCCAACCAAAATATCCAATGAAGCTAGTGGCAATGTCGACTTAATGGGGAATAGAAAGAAGGACTCTGGCTATATGGGGCAGAGGAATGCTGGTGATGAAGTGAAGAACAAACGACAGTGGAAGGAGAAGGATGGTGGTGAAAGAGTAAGAATAGAGAGTCGGTGATGGATGATGGTCTGCAATAGAGGAAGAGATAAGGTTGAAGCTGGGGGATTCAATGGGAATAGAGGGAAGAAGAAGGATAACGGAAATGGTGAAGTCGATGGGAAGGTGGTGGTTTCCGTTGGTAGTGGCTGATGAAGATTCTGACGGTGGTGACAATGGAATCAACGTCAACGGTAGGTGGAGCTCCTCCTCCCTTGTTTCATATATGTTTCCTCCAGAGCTCAATCTGTGTTCACGCACTGTGAACGTCTCAGATGGTGGTGTAAAAGGAAGATGACAAATTCAATGGTAGTTTGCAGGTGGTCTGCAATGGTCTGTTCCCAGCCTCTCCTCTCAAGCTCTCTCCGGTCTCTGCCTCCCAGCTCCATGATGCGTCTCTTCCTGGTCCGTGTCTCTCTATCTGGGATGATGCAGGTCGCCGGCGGTGATGATGGTGAGGATGATGGCCGCCGACGACACAAGGAAGCAAGGAGGAAGATCAAAGTGATGATGATGCTTGTGCGATGATCCGATGAAGATTCTCGTGCCGCGCTGTTCACGTCTGCATATATCCCCTCAGCTGCGTCTCTCGCATCTCCTCTCGGGTCTGTCTATGTCCACATTTCCATGTCCATCAGCCCAGGCCGTGGGAATCGGATCTGTCTTTTGTTTTAATATAATGGGCCTGCCTATTCTTTTCATCTCCTTGGGCTTTTTTTTCTTGGTTCTATTTTTCCTTCTTTCAGCGGCCCAAATCCCACAACCCAAATCTGCTTTCTTTCTCGCTTTTTTTTTTTCATTTGGCCCAATAATTTGAATTTCCAAAATTCTCAATTTCCTTTTTTAATATCTACAATACAAAATTAAGCACAAAGTAACATCAAAAGTTTACGGGACAATATAAATAAATAATAATTAATGAATTTTGACCATTTTGCCCCTAATTCCCATTAATTTAAAACAATTGTCCCTAATCAAAATTAATGCTTAATAATGCAATAATGTCCCAGAAAATACATTAAAATCCCAAATTAATCATAAAAAATTCATATAAAAATATGGTTCAATCAATTACTTTGTTTGATTTCATTAATTGGTGCGAGGAACATGATTTCATTAATTTTCACAGAACGTCATCAAATTGATGGCTCAACAAGTAAATCGTTCTTCCATTACAAATGACTCAACTCTGTTCAATAATTTATTTAGCTTTGGTAGTAATCTGTGAAAATGGAAAGGAACGGCTTTATTTAATTGATGGATTACTTTGTTTGATTTCATTAATTGGCGCAAGGAACATGATTTCATTATTTTTCACAGAACGTCATCAAATTGATTGCTCAACAAGCAAATCTTTGTTCCATACAAAGGACTCAACTCTCTGTTCAATAATTTATTTAGCTTTGGTAGTGATCTGTGAAAATGGAGAGGAACGGCTCTATTTAATTGATGGATTACTTTGTTTGATTTCATTAATTGGTACGAGGAACATGATTTCATTATTTTTCACAGAACGTCATCAAATTGATTGCTCAACAAGCAAATCTTTGTTCCATTACAAATGACTCAACTCTCTGCGCAATAATTTATTTAGCTTTGGTATTAATCTGTAAAAATGGAAAGAAACGGCTTTATTTAATTGATGGACTACTTTGTTTGATTTCATTAATTGGTGAGAGGAACATGATTTCATTATTTTTCGCAGAACGTCATCAAATTGATTGCACAACAACCAACTCTCTGTTCAATAATTTATTTAGCTTTGGTAGTAATCTGTAAAAATGGAGGGGAACGGCTTTATTTAATTGATGGATTACTTTGTTTGATTTCATTAATCGGCGCGAGGAACTTGCTTTCATATATTTAATTATTTAATGTCATCAAATTGATTAAACTGTATTGAACCTGCTGTTCGATGTTTTTATATTCTAAATAAGCACCCAAGATGATTAAAGGATTGCTCTAAGGTTCTAAAATGTTCGTTGATTGTTGTCCTTCCTATCATCATTGTGATGAATTCTTGTGAGAGAGAAAATAAAGACTGGTGTGGATTCTGGCACACATTTTGCATATTTTGGTTATGTTTTCAGGATTCAAATCTTTTCACATCTTGTCTAATTCTTGTCTGCCAGCTGAGCTGACCGTATATGGCCAAAACATCATTCACAATGTATTATGCGTCTAGCTTTCTTTTCCCACTATAATATGACACAACGTCTAATAAGGAAAAACACAAGACAACTCCCAATTAAGATTTAAGAAATTGGCAAAGCATAAGGGCCTGTTTGATTTCCATCTTAAAAGCAGTTTTTTTTTTAAAAAAAAAACAAAAAAAACGTGACTGGAGACAAAAGATGACTCTCTAGGGACTGATGTGCTCACATAAACTGTTCCAGTATCACTATCCGTCACTGCTTTTGCATCAACTTAGTTTCATTGATATAATCAACTAAGTGAGATACATCTCCTTGCTTCTTAATTTTATTTTACATAAGAATGATATTCCTAGGGGCACGGCGTGTAATTCAAATTGTACTCCTTGCGGCAACATAAAATGTGAATTTTGTTTAGATGACTCATTAGTCAACTAGAATTAATATGATACCAATTGTTATATTTTCACCGGACAGAGTTCAGATGACATGGTAATCTTAGAGTATATAAGTATTTCTCTAACTTGGAATAATAATTTGCTAACTGGGTAAGATAAATTAATTTTCACCGAACCCTTTATCTCCTCCTGGTCACCATTTTCAGTAAAAAAATTCAAACAAACGGACAAGCTAAGTAATAGTCAATATGTATTTTTACATATGTTTTAGAAGTTTATAGTTACTTTTGTCTCTCAAAAAAGCATTTGTGTCGGGCGCACTTTTGGAGAAATCTTATGTGTATTTTTGCTCTTTAATCCCTTAAAAAAAATTCAAACAAACGGTTAAGTAATAATCAATGCATAGTTTGCAACTACTTTGGAAGTTCATAGTTATTTTTGCAACAAAAAAAGTATTTGGTGTTGGGCACACTTTTGGGAAAATCTCATAGGTATTTTTGCACCGTAACCCTATATTTTTGGTGTCCGGGCCATGTTAATCTTTTCTATATTTTTCCAATTTCATTGTATGGCCGCAAGCAGGGACTTGTATGTGCTTTCTGAATTCTGATAATGAAAGGGTTGTTGCTTTCTTCTTCATCTATATATATATATACACACGGTCAAACATAGAGATCAAGTGTTGCCCCTCTCTTTAAAAGAAACTCGTCATCCAATTTAGGAGCCACGTTCTTTTTCTCTCCTATTTGAATCATTATCTTCACCCTTATATTCATATTATCCTCATAGAACTCACATATTTAGACGAAATTAATAATTTTTAAAAAAAACTTATCCCTAAAAGTGACTAGCAAAAGTTAAAAAGAATTTAAAATACAAGTTAAATAAAAACAGTTTTAGTAGGACATGCAAATTGATAATTTTATCTTAGTAATAAGAAATAATAATTTGTCATAAAAAATTTAACTGCACCTTTTTCAATTTTCATGCAAGAGATCTCTCTTTTTTACTTTACTTTTATGTAACATATGAATCTCTTACTCCCTGACATTCTTGCTTCCGCGCAATGAGTGTAGGCAAATTACAAAAGCAATAATTTGTCATAAGGGATTAAAGGGCAATTTTGCCATTTATTAAAGCTAGTGGCGGTTGAACTAGTCTGACCATTAGGTTCAATTCTTATACTACATCCTATCTTAAATGTAGAATCTAATTTGTAGTGCAAGTCCTACGTTTAGGATTGGAGGATTATCATTTTTGTGGAAACTGCAAGCAATTGATGAAAAAAATAATAACCTAAAATTATATGTCGGATTATAACCTTGTAAATCTTCAATGGTTTAATCAGTGTAATCATAAGAAATAATAATGAAGATGATAAGCAAAAAGTGTTATTTGAATTTATTGTTAAAATGCAAGTTTACTATTTTGAAAGAAATGGGCAATAATTCAAATAACACATTGGTTTGTGTTTACTAAGTGAACCCCTCGCTTTGTCGAAAATTGCATGCCCGAGATGGGCAAATTTAGAAATTTTACCCATTAATTCTAGGATTTTGCACCCTTACGTAAATTTATCAAATTTTCTTGTGGGGGTGTGATTTCACATTTGATTTTTCATGAATTATTATCAAAATCTTAAATTATAAAAAGAAAAATAATTAATTTAATTTAAATTGCTAAATTTTGATATGAATCATTTAATAATACAATAAAGGAAATAAAAAAATTTTTATAATACCAAATTTGAACTATTCATATGTTGATCTTACAGTTGAAAGAAGGAATAGGATGAGAAGGGAAAAAGGAGACGTCCCCTCCTAGAGACCAACTGATTTTGAACTTCTGCATTTCATTTTTTTGAATTCAAAGAAAATCTACTTATATTTTTAACAATAAACCCATCAAACCCCATATTCTTGTTTGTTTTGTCCGTTAATTTGTTCGTAATTTATGTTTTTATTATTGCTAAAAAAGATTAAAAATAATATTTTTTATACTTTATTGTTATATTATACTTATTTATATACCTTTTTCTATTAACAAATAATTTCTTAAATTTTTTTGGGTGATGGTCAATTAAATATTTTGAATTTTCTAGATTCTAAACACCAGATAATAATATTTTTGAAGAGAAAATTATCATCTAATGAATATCATCAAAACCATGAGTGAAACCTCCAATCATAACAAACTCAATTTTACGTAATAGATTCGTCAGTGAAATTAAGGAAAAGGAATTCGCTACCTCAATGCGTGTAGCTACTAACCATTTAGCATGCATGATTAAAAACAGGTCTATAAATACCATCGAACATTTAGATTAACTAGCTGTGAATCATTCCAACTTAACTAATAGTCTTGTATTTGAGCCATAGGAATACAGCTGTGCCTTAGGTAAGAAAACGGAAAATATGTTTAGTGATAAGAAAATGACCAATATGTTTAATGGGATGGTGTATCTTCTATGACACGATGCTTGAATTGTGCTGACTGCAAAAGAAAATAATATGTTACAGCGTACCAGCATTAGAATACATTATCCTTCCTAAGTCCTTATAGGATAGTTGATAGGCACAATATTGACTTGGGAAGAAATATCATTTTTCGATGTTGATGTTGATGTTGAGGCCATATAATATTAATAGGTCTTTAGGTTCCTATAGCCCTGAATCTAGATTATTTGGGTATTTCGAAATGATGTGAATGTGATTTCCCCTAAATTATATATATACATAGGTATAGGAGGTACTATGTAGCTCCACTATTAGATTAATTTTGGATAATAAAGATTTAATATCCTATAAAAAATATAAAATATGAAATATTTTAATAAAAGTGAACCAATGTGAACCGTTTACATCCAATTTTAAGAATTAAAATTTATTTGTGTATGCATTTTGTGTTGTTTGATATTATAATAGCATTTTTATACAATAGCAAATCTCAATCATTCAAAGATGATTAACAATAGAAATAAGAAGTGGAATAGAAGTGGAAGGCAAGAGAAATGAAGATATTCCCTTTCCTAATCGTCATGGACAAATCAAAAGAAAAGAAAAGTATAGAAAATATGAGATAAAGGGTACATATACTTTCGTTCAATTTTTTATCTTATACCTATACCTTTTTAATAACTTCATTAAATCCTTTAACTTTGTTCTATTAGCATCGTTAGCTCCAATAACTTTGTTATGTTAGCACTATATTTATCCCCTTGTACAAGAGGCCAATGATACTAACAGAGCAACGTTAAATAAGTTTATAATATTAAAAAAATGCATTAAATTAAAAATGCAAAATGGTGTCCTCGTGAATAAATTTGGAAGCAGACGAATATAGAGGGAGGAAGAAGAATAGAGAGAGAGAGAGAGTGTGTGTGTGCGTGTTGGCAATCGATAAGTGAGTAAGTTGCTGCAATCTTCTTAGTCTTCGTCGTTATCTGGGGGAGGCAAAGATTTCCATGCAGCGAGAGCGACCTCCTAACCCCCAATACAATTGAATTGTGAACAAAAGACAAAATAAACAAATAGCTCGGTGTGCTCCCCCTATGTCACATATAATTATATATAACAAACAAAAATGCCATCAAATTCTTAAAACATAATGGTTTTCGTACACACGTGATTATTATTCTGTGTAGAGTTATTAATATACTCTAAGACAAGGTTTCATCGTTATCCCTACTTGAAGGGAAACAGAATATAGAAGACGTGCTGGGTCAAAACGGGAGGAAGAAAATAATGGAGGCGTGCAGCGCTGGAAAGAATAAGCCAGGGATCACATCCGTGATTTTAGTCAAATTTGATATTTATATATATTTTTGTCCAAATTTAAAAAGTCATAGCTAATCCCTATCTTCAGGCTGTTCAAGCTGTTCATGGACTCTCTTCAGGCAGTCCACCTTCTATCCACTTGTTGTGACTCCGATCATCCTCTGTTTGATGTTATTTTGGATACCAGATCTCTTGTTTATAGCGACTGGGAGGTGGAAATTTCCCATACCCATAGGAAAAGTATTCGTTGTGCAGACTATCTGGCAGGAACGGCGCATAGGATTCCGCAGGATTACGAGGAATTAGGGCTTCCACCTTTTGAATGTATCCATCTTTTTGCTTTGGATCGTGGTCTGTTATTACATGATCACTCTGTAGGAACTAGTCTATAGTTGCTAACACTTTTAAGCTTTGCTTGCCTTTGTAACCAAAAAAAAAAATAAGTCATAGCTAATCAATCAATCAATCATCAATTAACCTTCAACCATCAACCATATTCTTGAAATCTTGTAAAAGACGCTCCGGTTAAAAATGGGTCATATGGGTCAATTCAAGCCAAACAATCAGTATTTCCTATTTTTGCCTTATTAACTTTGATTTCCTCTTTTAATTATAATTAATGCATTGAATAAGATTTGCAACATATACGTAATTAAAGGCTATTGAAAATTGTATTTTCAAAATACTACGTTTTTAATGATTCGCAATCTCTAATCCTCTTATTTACCAACAAAAATTGTTGATGACATCTAATTTAATTTCAAATAATTTACAATTTAGTTTATTATTGTTGAATTATCTTGCGTTCAACTTCTATTATTTTTTAAATCCATAAAGAAATTTGTTGCATTACTTTTTAAAAGCTTTAGCAAAGTATTTCTGTAACGTATTTCCTAAATTATAACATCTCAGGGAAATATGGCATGCAAACAAAAAATTTTGTTTTTGGGTATATGCTTTTTTTTTCCTGACATGTCGGTGTCATATGTCATGCTTTATTTTTGTGGCAAAACAAAATTACTTACATGGGGAGAAGGGTCACTTGAGGTGTGTTGAAGATCTCTCAATTTTATGATCCAATTTGTCCTCACAGGAAGTATTCGGTAACTACTTCTCCTCCTTTCAATCTAGTGTAATATGGTTTTGCAATTTTTTGTCACTTCTTTTCGTTTTTTATGGTAAAACCGTGGGGTTTCTGAAAAAACAAATCTCTTCTAATAATATTATCCATGTCTTTATTTCACGAACATGCAAATAGAGAAATCCCACTGAAAATTTTCAACAACACATCCTTCAATTTCAGAAGATGTAATTTATTTATATATTTCACTATATTATGTTCATTATGTGATTTTGTTTTTGTGGTTATAAGGTTTCTTGCAATATTTCAAATATTAAACTATATTCATGTCGCGCATCTAGCGCCCTCTTGCATGAACTTGGGCTTGCTGTGATGATGGGTAAGCTTGTTGTGCTCTGCCCCTTATGTGGACTTTCATTAAGGAACATGCTTTCAAACATACTTTTCCCTACATGAAAATCATACTATCATTGCATCATACTTGTCATAAAATAATTCACCAATCATAAAAACATTATTGATGTCATTGGGTATCCTTAAAACATCTTTATTTCTTATATTTACATCTCAAAATACTTATCAAAAATTCATACAACTTATTCTTTAATATTTCTCATGGTCATGACATAATTTCCCAATCACCTTGGGTATCAACCCTCTCATTTTTTCGTGCATTTTCTCCTTTTAGATCATAGTACCTATAGTGGTTAGGTAAGGAGAGGTGTGATTCGATAGGGAGAATCTTAGTAGTTTCGAGTCCATCACATAACTCAAGCATGCATTCTTTGAAAACAATTGCCATGAACATAAAATCGTATAAGATCACATCACATATATCATATTCATGGCCATAGGTATAAACGAACAAGTGATCACATATTCAAAACCTCATCATATAACCTGGCAATCAAAGGCCATACAACACTTGCAATGACAAGCTTAGGTTAAGATGATAAATTATTTTTTGTGTAGATAACTGCAGGATCTGTTGTGTACTTTTTATGTGAATAGTTTCGGGATTCACAATAATTTAGTGAGAAATCCCTATCTTTATTATATATTTTAATTTGTTATTTGGGTATTTTGTCATAATAAATAAGCTTAAAATACCACTTTCACTACAAAAAAACAGCATATTACCCATGGAATTTACCCACGGAATTACGTGGCTAAAATCACTACCAACGGAAATCCGTCGGCAAAAAAACTGTGGCAAACCCATTTTGGGACGGAATAAATTTCTGTGGGTAATTACCCACGCATTTGAGACAGAATTCCACGCACATCAGACGGAATTCCGTGGCTAATTACCCATGCACCTGAGATGGAATTCCGTGGCTAATTACCCATACAGCTGAGACGGAATTCCATGGCTAATTACCCACGCATTTGAGACGGAATTCTGTGGTTAATTACCCATGCATCTGAGACGGAATTCCGTGGCTAATTATGCTGTCCGAAATTTTGGATCATTATGTAATTGTTTAATTTTTTCTGCGCCATTTTTTTAATGATTTGCATGACAATAATTTTTAAAACACAATTTAAAATGTTGAGCAAAATAGCATAATCAATGAACTTAAAATGTGGATAACTAAACAAGTCAAAATGTCACAAGTATGAAGTCATTGAAATAGTTAAAAAGGACTTAATAGAAAGAAGTTAACAGTAACAAGTCTATGGTAACAATAAACATAAGAGAGCTGCAAGTTCTCAACTCTGATTTTCATCTTCTTCATTTGCATTGGTAGTAGAGGGAGCCTGAGCATTGCCATTGTTAGAGAGATTAGGCAAGTGAATCCCCATTCCTTGTAAGGCAGTCATAATCAGGTCAGTTGCTCTTTTAAGGTGCTGATTTTCTTGTCATGGATGTTCAGTCTCTTGTGTGAGGTGTGTTATCCTCGTGTGCAATTCTTGAATGTTAGAATCCCCCGTCAAGTTTATGGATGGAGGTGAGGCAGAAGAAACAATATTTTGATTTTCAGATCCAAGCCCATAGATTCGACCCTTCTTGTTCTTACCACCGGTAACCTCTAACCATAGATTAAGTTCATCCTGATTAGATTGGACACTACCTATCTCAGAACTAATTGATGCCTTTAGTCTCAGAAATTCATCCTACAAACAAAAAGTACATAAACTAAGTACATCATAACAGATTTATTTCCAGATCAGATTTATCATATAAGGAGACCATAAAGAGAAAAGGATATGCCCTACATGTTGTTGCTCTTAACCTGCAAGATGGAACCAAAAGTCATCCAAAGACGTTGCTTCTAGCTAATCTCTTTAAATATATATAGAAGACAAAGGTGGTACCACTAACTAATTAATTTCATTGAAGAAGAAACTCATATTAATTCCTGCCATTAAGTGCATGTTTAATAGTATAATTTACAATAAGTTAAGAGTACTAATTAATGAAATGGTTTGTCTTTTCTACCACTAAATATTTATTTTGTTGTGGGAAATGCAAAACTTGAGGTGAGAGCAATGGATCCAATCTATAACCATATTCCTATGGGCTTGAAACAAAAAACCAGAATTGGGTTTTAACTTTTAAGATCGCTATTGTTGGAGTAATTCTCCTCGTGCCTCACCAAAAAAAAAGGAGCAAGAAAAGGGAAAAAAAACCAAAGCTATATGTTATGTAGGTTCAGACTCTATGTTATGTTAGAAAAAGATGGATGTGAACATTCCAGCCTCCTTCATGGTAAGTAGGTTTAGACCCTCTTGACTTGTGGGAATTGCAACACACAAACAAAACTGATATTCTAAAACTCAATCTTGTCAGATTTGTAGGGTTCTGCCTTTTATGTTATGTCTTGTTCTATTTCTGCTGTTTTTGCTCAGACCTGCACACACCTCACCGTCCAATATTTTTACATGAATCACTGCTTCATCATACAACCTAGCAACTTGGTCTCCTACCTACCAATATCATAATGTATCTTTTTGTCTTTTTTTTGTGACAGAGACAATATGTACATGTATGCTATTCTTGCTACTCCCTCCCCATGTTTTGACCAAATTATTAATCATCTTCTTGTTTCTTTGGCAACCCATTTGGATGTGTTCAATAGATCTTAATCATAACAAATTATTTATTCTGCTTTGGTCTTAAACAATAGATAGTGGCCAACTTATTTTGGTAGATCAGGAATCTGAGTATTTGTTGGTTTTTAATAGTTCCTTTTTCTTATTTCTTATCTGTTTTGTCTTGCTTTCAGGTGAAAACCTACTGGTTGAAACCCTACCAGATTGTGGTAGTTAATACCTAGAAGCCTATTCATTTTTTTCCGGTGTTAACCTAAAAGCCTAATCTGCGTGTTCCTTTTTGTGCGTTAGTTCCCATTGTTGTGTTGATTCTTATGACTTCAACTGTAAAAAGCATAGTACTATAATAGAACCATCGTGACAAGAAAAAAAGAATCATAATATTCTATAATATTAAAGCATGCCCCCACATTGACATAATTATATGTTTTTTTCACTTGATTGATTTACAACTTTTCTGGGTGTAAACCACTCTTTCAAAGCTAGGCCAACTCTTCATCATCATCATCATCTTCTTCTTCTTCTTCTTCTTCTTCTTCTTCTTCCATGTTACTTACCGGCATATCTACATCTTCATAGCGAATTTCAGTTGGAAGAGTGTCAATTATTGACATAGGGACTTCATCTTCTTCTTCTTCCATGTTACCCACTGGCATATCTACATCTTCATAGCGAATTTCAGTTGGAAGAGTGTCAATTATTGACATAGGGACTTCATCATCATCAACAATTATTGGTAGCATGACTTCAAGGTCATCCACTTGAAATGGACCCACATTTGCTTCAGATGCAGGAGTGTCAATTATGCTAGCCTTGATCTTAATAACAGCTAACCAATTTTCCTTTTGATGGCAACAAGGGTAAGGCATGTAGTAGACTTGCATTGCTTGTTAGGCCAAAATAAAAGGATCATACTTGTTATACCTCCGTGATGCATGAACTTCAATAGTCCTGGAATGTGGGTGAATCTTTGTACTATGATTCGGTGTTGGATTAAACCACTCACATTTAAATAACACCACTTTCTTCACAGGGACACCCGTATATTCAAGTTCAACAATCTCGTGTAGAATGCCATAGAAGTCATATTCTGCTTGTGCATAGTCAGTTCCCTTGATTCATACACCACTATTATTGGTTGATTTATTCTTCTTCTTCTTCTTCCATGTTACCCACTGGCATATCTACATCTTCATAGCGAATTTCAGTTGGAAGAGTGTCAATTATTGACATAGGGACTTCATCATCATCAACAATTATTGGTAGCATGACTTCAAGGTCATCCACTTGAAATGGACCCACATTTGCTTCAGATGCAGGAGTGTCAATTATGCTAGCCTTGATCTTAATAACAGCTAACCAATTTTCCTTTTGACGGCAACAAGGGTAAGGCATATAGTAGACTTGCAATGCTTGTTAGGCCAAAATAAAAGTATCATACTTGTTATACCTCCGTGATGCATAAACTTTAATAGTCCCAGAATATGGGTGAATCTTTGTACCACGATTCGGTGTTGGATCAAACCACTCACATTTAAATAACACCACTTTCTTCACAGGGACACCCGTATATTCAAGTTCAACAATCTCGTGTAGAATGCCATAGAAGTCATATTCTGCTTGTGTGTTATCTTTTGTTTTCCCCTTTGTGTCCATAACATCGTGAAACACATTATCAAAGACATTTTTCTCAATGTGCATAACATCAAGATTATGTTGAATGAGATTAGTTTTCAATAAGACAATTCCCAAAATATGCTTTGTTTTGTCCAATAATGAGTGGCCTCTTATACCCTTCAATTGACAAATTTTTCCCATACTCAGTCACCTTGGATAGATTTTTAACTCTTTGCCAAACTTCCTCTCCGCTCAACTGGCACTGATTTCTCAACTCTATTCTTTATAAAAGATATTTTATTTCTCCGGAATTGGTGGTCAATGGGAAGGAATTGACGATGGCAGTCAAAGAAACATGTTTTTCACCCATACTTCAATTGGAACGCTTTTGAGTTCTCCATACATATAGGACATGATAGTCTCCCCATTGTCATCCAACCAAACAACATACCATAAGCTGGAAAGTCATTTATTGCCACAATAATGCAGCACGCATAGGAAAGTTTTGTTTCAAAGAGGCATCATATGTTGACACCCCTGCACCCCACAATAACTTTAGTTCATCTATCAGTGATTGCAAATACACATCTATTTTTCCCTTAGGATTATTAGGACCAGGGATAATCAACGTCAAGAACATATATTTCCATGTCATGCATATCTCAGGTGGTAGATTATCGGGAGTAACTATCATAGGCCAACAAGAATGTTGCCTTCCAGATTGGCTAAATGGCGTAAATCCATCCGCACACATTCCAAGCCTCACATTTCTTGGATCATATGCAAAGTCTAGATATGTTCTATCAAAAACTTTCCATGCTTCACCATCAGAAGGGTGAGAGAGAACATTGGAACCTTAACGATTCTCAAAATGCCATCTCATATCCTTTGTCATTTTTTCAGAAGCAAATAATCTTTGTAACCTTGGATTGAGAGGTAAGAAAAACAATTGCTTCCTTGTAACTTTCTTTTTTCTTCCATGACGCTTCTTCTTAAAGGAATATCGTTCCTCACAACAAAACTTACATTTTGTTGCATGAGTGTCATCTTTATAAAATAACATACACCCATTCACACAACAATCAATCTTCTTATAATCTAGACCTAGCCTCGACACTAACTTCTTTGTTTGGTATAAGTCTAGAAGCATAAGAGTGTCTTTAGGTTGTGTCCTAAGCATAAGTTGGGAAACTAAATTAAAGGCATGTTGAGACATGTTTGTTGTTGCCTTAATACTTAATAACTGTAATGTTGTTGAAAGCCGAGATTCTTCACAACCTTCCCACAACGGTTGTTGTGCAGCGCGTAACATGTCATAAAATTCTCTTGCTGTACTATTTGGCATCTCTTCAACACCTTCATTATAGTGATCCCTAAAACTAAGCCCTACTGCATCCATCATGATTGTCTCATATGGACTTGTATGGGCTCTAAGTTCCCCATGTGAGGCATGTAGGGCACATGGTATTGGAGATATGAGCAGATGATTTTCTACTCATGTTTCACTATGACTAGTCCATACATAATAGTCTGGCATGAATCCTCTACTATAAAGGTGCACCTTAACGTCATCAAAAGGTAGATAATATCTACATCTACATTTCACACATGGACACCTAAGCTCTGCCCACTTTTGAGAGTACTGTGATTGATATGCATATGCAAGAAACCCATCAACACCTTGCTTGAACTCTACCGTCTCCTATTTCGTACTCGGATTAATTCTGTTATACATCCATCTGCGATGTTCTGGGACTTCCATTCTAAGAAGTAGGAATTCTAAGTAAATAGTAAATAAGCTTTGGGGCAGACAAAATTAAGTTCTAAATCACATTGTGTGGCA
The DNA here is from genome assembly GCA_963855925.1 of Inga laurina. NCBI lineage: Eukaryota > Viridiplantae > Streptophyta > Magnoliopsida > Fabales > Fabaceae > Inga > Inga laurina. The sequence goes on from OY979701.1 coordinate 58,456,410, forward strand.
AAAGGCATATATATAATGCTGCCATGAACACTATTTGCATCAGTATAAAGTGATAAAGAAAACTATGGGACCATATATGTAAAGTCAAGATGATATATGCAACTAAAAAGGCGTACCGGTAATTTACCAGCCATTTGAATCAACATATTAATGTCAAGAGAGCATCAAGAAGACAAAACACATTTACATGACACTGAGATGTGTTGAAACTTAAGAATTAATTAACCTATATGAAGCAACTACCTCAATAGCACTATCACTTTCAATTTTACGTCCCCACCACGTTTACTCACTTAGATTCAACCTAACATCATCAAACAGCTTATCAAAACAATACATGGCAGAACATATGAAGGACAATTTTTTGTAGGATAGTCAAAGTTCAAAGTACTTGACTGCTGCATTTTGTACAACAAAACACAATTAAAATTCAGAACCCTTTCAGCTCTTATAAGTATGCGAATGTCACAGCAAAAGGACCCAAAACTCAGCAAAAATTCACAATTTAGTAATGCACAGTGCATCCTAACCAAGACACTTCAGAAACAGATTTAGCAATAGTCAAATATGTAGCAATTAATTCTACACACACTAAGTTTTAGAATGCAAGTAGGTTAAACTCTAATACTCCTAACCAATGACAAGAAAATATTTAACACAACCAATCCCAAAACATGGATTGGCTGTTACGTTTTATATTTGTGAATTAAGAGAAATTGCAAACCAAAAGGTTTGATAGGCTATATTTTCAAATCTGATCTGTGACAGTATAAACTAAAACAATATTTAAGGCAAACAAGTTTAATCAACCTTGTAAAAAGAAAATAAAATATTCAGCCAAGTCCATGCCTTTGAATTAGTATTGTTTCTTACCTTTTATATAACCAGGAATGTAGAAACCCCTTGATATTAGTAAGTGAACCAAATTTAACATTAATGGAGGTAATACACAGCAGACTTACGTTATAGACTTACATTTCTGCATAAATTATTTAAGCATGATAGAGCAAGGAAGTACTTGTATTATAGATAAGCCCTCATTAACTTGTAAATTTGAGATTCCTATAATCATCTAATGCCTAAATTGTAGCAAAGTCTTAGATGGAGGGCAACTTTGAGCTCAAAAAGTGATGTGAAACTATCTTTATAAACAAATTTTCAGAACTAACCTTTTTGGCATGTGAATTGTGCACTTCTCCAATAGTTCCTTGCATGTTTGTCTCAACCTCAGTTTGATCTAATGGGAAAAATTATGGCATTGCATGCGAATTGCACTTTGTATGTTTTGTATGCAAATTGCATTATTCAACACAACTAAATGAGAATTAATAGCATATTAATAGAGATGATTTTGCCACAAGAAAGCATCTAGATGAATCATAAATGACAAATAACATACAAAAGTGTACAACAATTCATTCCTCATGAATGATTCTATGTTTCTATGGTTAATATAAAGGAAAGAAACTAAGTTTTTGACCCATGATCCAACCCACTTTGCTCTTATAAGAACAAAGGTGCATCACATTAAATTCTAAAGATTGTTGGCCACAAGAAAATACATATTACCCAGTTTTAAAAATATTATTTTGATTCCCGGTTCAGCCAGCTAAACTGAGTAGTTCAGTCCGATATTTAAAACCTTACTTAAAATCCAAAGGCCACAAAAAACATATAGAATAAGAAATTAACTACGAACATGTACCTCTTTATACAAATTGGCCAACAAAATATTTCTACACTTTAAATAAGAAGTGTTGTAAATCTTATAATATTCACTTTTAATTCATATATAAATGGCATTGTCACCAAAATAAGATCATGCATAACAAACAAATCAAAACCAAACAAAACATTAACAAAATCTTGACTTGATGACCTTACATGTGCATGCCCATAATGTAGGTATAGAGAGAGAAACGTGGAAAACTTGAGTTTGAACTATAAAAGGTTGGAATTTTAATTTTGACAAAAGAAAGCCCTTCTGGCTTTGAAATTTGATGAGCCATGTAGTTACCAATGAAAGAGACAGCACACATTTATGGAAGCATTAATACAATTACAGCTCAAACCACCCATCAACCATATCCAATATCTTGAATTGATCACAAAAAAGGACACCACCAACACATGAAGATCTAAAACATTCATCCCTCAAAGACTACAAATAGCAAATTGCACAATACAAAATAGGATGCAAGTAGTTAAACAAGCCATTACCCAAAAAAGTGGCCTTGTGATAATAATAAAAAGTAATTCAAGAAAGCAAACACTGCCCTACATCATAGTGGAAAAATAGTCTTCTTCAAAAGGCTCTTGGACTTTTAAAGTCACCTTCATTCTTTTTTCTTACCATTGGCTAGTTCTAGCTGCTCTTCTTGAAAATAGCCCTTAAACACTTATCCGAAGAAAAATTATAATCAACCACGGCCTCAAAGTATACTTTAACCAATCAAGGCATTAACCAATTCTTAGTTTAATTTTTTCAACATATTCCATATCATCTCCCAACATCTATATTCATAGTTAAAACAATCCTTGATTTCCCTAAATATCAACCTACATATATATGTATGTATATATCTATGTATGTAACAACTTTTATATTAATTTTAGTAATTAAAACAACACTTATCTGCTATCATTGGAAAAAAAATTTCACATATCACACAGTTCATCCACCACCTTATGTGATTCAATTAATCAACAAGCTTCAAGAATATTGAAAATCACAATCCCAAACTCTTCATATTGCAAGACCAATCCTATCTAATTGACAACAATCCAGACACCATAGCAAAGAAGAATATGCACATAATCAAAGTAGAAGCATTATGAAAATCAGAGAAAGAAAAAGAAGCTATTCATGCATACCCCACACAATCAATGCACGAGAGAAGAAGAAAACTGAAGATGGGTTCATTGATTCTCCTTAGACGGCGAGAAAGATGAGCTCTCTCATTTTTTATATATATGTAGATTTATCAAATAGCACTACCAACACAGTTGCTATTGCCTATTGAATCGAATTCACAAAAACTGAATAAATGGTCAATATCAAGTTAGAGTTTAAAACCCCACTGAATTAATCAATGAGTGTATCGGACTTACCGACTGAGGACCAACGCTGCAGGGAGGGAGGGAGATTGGAGAGATTGCAGACGGCGAGAGAGTGCTGAAGCAGTGAAATCCGACACTAAGCAAAGGGATTAAGGATTTCGGAAGAGACGCCGCACGACTCACCTTGTCTCAAAGAAGCTCGTTCTTCCCGTTTCCATGGAGCAATCGATGGAGTTTCGGATTGAAATCGTCAAAGGAGGTGCAAGTCACCAAAATCCTTTCTTGGAGCAGTAAATTGAACTTAGAAAATGGGTTGGGGCTATTTCTTGAGATGCTTCACACAGGCGGCACTGGAGGGAAATTTTTCGGGTTGGGGAATAGTGTGGTATTGCAGTGGTGACATTTTTTATTATTTCAAATAAAAAAAACCCTATCTGCCACGGAAATCATAGACGGAATACTTCCGTCAGTAATTTAGCCACGATATTCCGTCGCTGATGGCTATTCTTCGACGAAAATGCCCACGGAATTATTCCATGGCAAATTACTGACGCATTTCCGTGGGCAATTTTGTCTCTGATGTTCCGATGGAATTTCCGTCCCAGATGCGTATGAAATTACCCACGAACATTATTCGGTCTCAGATTCCGTGGGTAATGGAGGCTTTTTTTGTAGTGTTTGTAATTAATTGTGATTAAAGGAGTTTATAAGAAATTAAGATTGAAAAAGGATAAAAATGGCATATATTTTATGAATTACCTTAATTGATTAATTTTTGGAATATAAGGTATTACATTTAGGGTTCATTTTAATTGTAGATCAGTTTGGGAAGAATTACATACATAAACCCATAATTTTTAAGAAAAAACAAATTGATGAAGGAATAAATCAGAGGAAATTGCATAAGAGGCCCATAAGTTTGGAGAATCATCGTTGTACCCATAAAAGATTTTAATCTTTCAATTTAGTCCCACCTAAGGATTTCAAAATTTTCACTGTGGTCCCTTGGTCAAAACACATCATTTTGACCAACGGATCCGAATGTTACAGGACCCGACTTGGTCATGGTGTGGACTGCGGAGATTAATTGCAGAGCTGAAGGAAATTTTAGAGACAGCCGCGGATCATCATCGGATCTCATCACCTTCATCTTCTTCCTTTCTTCCTCTTGTGTCGCCGGTGGCCTTCTCCATCACCACCATTGCCACCGGCGAGCTCTCCTCAACCACTATCACCTTTCACCACCGATGAGCTTTGAAACAGAGAGGGTCGGAAATTGTGAGCAGCTGAGAGTAGCAGCTGGGATTTGAGGGCTGACATGGAGATTTGGAACTGAGAGTTTAAGGAGGCAGCACCGATAGAGAGAGAGCTGAGGCCGAAAGCTGAGCAAGGAAGAGAACAAGTGGAGTCGAACCAAAGGAGTAAGCATCGATCTTCAACCTTTCAACACCATCCCAGTCACCATTCCGGTCCTCACCACCGTCTTACTACAGCATCTCCACCGCCAGTGACTTGCTGCCACTTCACTGCCTTCACCGTTGGCAACATCTTTCATTCAGACTTGGCTTTCTCTGTTCTACTTCTGGAAATATTTCAGCCAAAAGTTAAATTGGTTTAAGTGCTAATTAGTTACTCTAATCAGTGCTTTATATGGCTGTGTTGGTTTCTGGAAAATTTTCCATTACTGTGACAATTAGCTTCATGAATTGCAGTGGTTAATTCTCTTCTCCTCTTAGAGCAATGGATTGATTCTTGAGTTTAGTGCTTCAAAGGGGAGTGTTTTACCACTTAATTTCTATCTTCAATCCTTTATATTAGTTGAATTTAGGTTGAGAGTTAATTAATTATTGGACTGAGATTTTGCATTGGGGTCCATGCAATCTATGAAATTAAATGAGTATTTGGATTTAATAGTGTCTATTTGACACTTTGGATTTCATTAGTATCAATTTCATGTAATTGATTTGGTATTGCTTTTTCTTGAGGTTGATATGAACATTTAATTGTGACTATAATGCAAGGGTTTCTGGTTACTTGTGTTATTGCATTTTATTGATTCAAATTGCTAGTGTTTAATTTGAGTTTCAGTTAAAGGGATTAATTTTTTCCCAGTGTAGAGAAATTAATTCATCTAACTCAAGCTAGCTCAAAGGGTCTTTTGAGCAAATTTGTCAAACTAGCACACTCCCATTATCTTATGAAACAATGATAGATGAAATTCATTGTTCTAGGAGGCTTTATCATACCTTTCAAAACCAATCTTCATTCCATTCCACTTTTATTCAAAAAATCCCAAAAATATCTATTTTAATTGCATTCAATTCATAATTTTGAAAACCAATCAATCATGTTTTACCCTTGTCAATTTTGCATTATAATTACTTAGTTTATTAGGAATTGATTTCATAATTGGCTCCTCAAAGTGAAACGACTCGAGTTATGCACTATATTGCATTATTTCGGTTTTATTCTTGATAATCCTGAGATGACTAAAAGGGTGTTATTTCATTTAAATATATAAATTCCTTTGAATGCAGATAACTTATGTGATCCACTTTGGTTCTCATCACAGTGGTCACCTATTTCACATCTCAGTAATAGGATCTAAACTATTTGAATTTAATATGAACGATTCAAAATTAAAAATTTTCAGTTGTGATTTTTTAAATGATAAATTCATTTTTCCTTTTTGAAATAAGAAGTGGAGTGGAAGTGGAAAGAAAGAAAAATGTAGATATTTCCTTTCCTAGTCGTCATGGACAAATCAAAAGAAAAGAAAAGTATAGAGAATATGAGATAAAGGGTACAAATACTTTCTTTCAACTTTTTATTTTATACCTATACCTTTTTAACTTCATTAAATCCTTTAACTTTGTTCTATTAGCATCGTTAGCCCCGGTAAATTTGTTATGTTAGCAGTATATTTAGCCCCTTGTACAGGAGGCCAATGGTACTAACATAGCAACGTTAAATAATTTTATAATATTAAAAAATGCATTGAATTAAAAATGTAGGGGAACTATAACCTGCTAAATGTTTTCCTCATGAATAAATTTGGAAGCAGACAAATATAGAGGGAGGAAGAAGAATAGAAAGAGAGTGTGCGTGTTGGCAATCGAAAAGTGAGTGAGATGCTGCAATCTTCTTAGTCTTCGTCGTTATCTGGGGAGGCAAAGATTTCCATGCAGCTAGAGCGACCCCCAAACCCCCAATACAATTGAATTGTGAACAAACGACAAAATAAACAAATACCACGATGTGCCTCCCCCTATGTAACATATAATTATATATAAAAACCAAAAATTCCATCAAATTCTTAAAACATAATGGTTTTCGTACACACGTGATTATTATTCTATATAGAGTTATTAATATACTCTAAGACAAGGTTTCATCGTTATCCCTACTCGAAGGGAAAAAGAATATAGAAGACGGGCTGGCTCAAAACGGGAGGAAGAAAATAATGGAGGCGTGCAGCGCTGGAAAGAATAAGCCAAGGATCACATCCGTGATTTTAGTCAAATTTGATATTTATATATATTTTTGTTCAAATTTAAAAAATCATAACTAATCAATCAATCATCAATAAACCATCAACCATATTCTTGAAATATTGTAAAACCCTCTCCTCTCCTGTTAAAAATGGGTTGTATGGGTCAATTCGGGCCAAACAATCAGTATTTCCTATTTTTGCCTTATTAACTATGATTTCCACTTTTAATTATAATTAATGCATTGAATAAGATTTGCAACATATACGTAATTAATGGCTATTGAAAATTGTATTTTCAATATACTTTTGATAGCATTAATGACACGTTATTAATGATATGCAATCTCTAATCCTCTTATTTGCCAACAAAAATTGTCCATGACATCTAATTTAATTTCAATTAATTTTCAATTTAGTTTATGATTGTTGAATTATCTTGCGTTCAGCTTCTATTATTTTTTAAATCCATAGAGAAATTTTTTGCATTACTTTGTAAAAGCTTTAGCAAAGCATAACATCTCAGGGAAATATGGCAAGAAAATAAAAATGTTTTTTTTGGGTATATGCTTTTTTTTTTTTTTTGACATGTCGGTGTCATATGTCATGCTTTATTTTTGTGGCAAAACAAAATTACTTACATGGGGAGAAGGATCACTTGAGGTGTGTAGAAGATCTCTCAATTTTGCAATCCAATTCGTCCTCACAGAAAGTATGTGTTAACTACTTCTCCTCCTTTCAATTTAGTGTAATATGGTTTTGCAATTTTTTGTCACTTCTTTTCCTTTTTTATGGTAAAACCGTGGGGTTTCTGAAAAGAAAAATCTCTTCTTATAATATTATCCATGTCTTTTTTTCATGAACATGCAAATAGAGAAATCCCACTGAAAATTTTCAACAACACCTCCTTCAATTTCAGGATATGTAATTTATTTATATATTTCACTATATTATTTTCATTATGTGATTTTGTTTTTGTGGTTATAAGGTTTCTTGCAATATTTCAAACATTAAACTTAATTCATGTCGCTCAATGCGCAGAAAGTAATACTTGTTCTGAAAAAGAATATATCCTAAAATGTATTTGATAGGCTTTTGAATTTGGACAGATCTAGCGCACCCATACTTGCATGGACTTGGGCTTGCTGTGATGATGGCTAGGCTTGTTGTGCTCTGCCCCTTACGTGGACTTTCATGAAGGAACTTGCTTTCAAACATACTTTTCCCGATATGAAAATCATACTATCATTGCATCATACTTGTCATAAAATAATTCACCAATCGTAAAAACATTATTAATGTCATTGGGTATCCTTAAAACATCTTTATTATCTTATATTTACATCTCAAAATACTTATCAAAAGTTCATACAACTTATTCTTTAATCTTTCTCATGGTCATGGCATAATTTCCCAATCACCTTGGGAATCTACCCTCTCATTTTTTTCATGCATTTTCTCCTTTTAGATCATAGTACCTATAGTGGTTAGGTAAGGAGAGGTGTGATTCGATAGGGAGAATCTTAGTAGTGTTGTATCCATCCCATAAGATGAACAAGTGCCATAGGGAGAATCTTAGCATTCTTCAAAAACAATTGCCATGACCTTTCAATCATATAAGATCACATCATATATATCATACTCATGGCCATAGGTATAAATGAACAAGTGATCGCATATTCAAAACATCATCATATAACCTGGCAATCAAGGCATACAACACTTGCAATGACAAGCTTAGGTTCAGATGATAAATTCTTTTTTGTGTACATAACTTTAGGATCTGTTGTGTACTATTTATGTGAATAGCTTCAGGATCCACAATCATTTAGGTATATAAATTCCTTTGAATGCAGATAACTTATGTGATCCACTTTGGTTCTCATCACAGTGATCACCTATTTCACATCTCAGTAATGGGATATAAACCGTTTAAATTTAATCTGAACAGTTCAAATTTAAAATTTTTAAGTTGTGATTTTTTAAATGATAAATTCAATTTTTATGAGAAGTGAGTTATAAGACTGTCTTTATTTTAAATTTTACACATATTAAAATAAAAATTTATTTAAAATATAAAAATTAAATTAAATTAAATCAAATCAGAACTGTTCAAAATCAATCAAATAGTGTAGATTGGTGCTTAGCACATTTATGCTCGGCAAAGTGATGAGCACAAAATGTGCTCCCTATTCCATATGGACATGCATGATCCACTTTGTATTCTAAGAAGAATTAATATGCAAGTGCCTATAATTTCACCTTATTTAATTTTTATTTAGATCCTTGTTGTTTTTGCTCTTTTTATTGGGTCCTTATAGTTTCCTTAATTATAAGTAGGAAAATAGATATCTTTAATCCTTTGACTTTATACAAGGTTTTAGTTTGGTCCTTTAACTTTAAAAAACGTCTTTTTAGTCCTTTATCCCTAATAGTTGTTAATATAATATACTGATACTAAAATTTTAATGTTGACAAAACATTGTGAAATGCTATAATATATATAGATATAGTTTAATTTTCAAAATAATAATGAATATCACAAAAAAACATCATTCGAGACTATCGATGCTAGGGTTAAAAGACAAAAAAAAAAAATACTTTTTAAAATTTAATTATCAAACTGAAACTTTATCTAAAATTAAAGGACCAAATATATACTTTAGCTATCCAGTTAGCAATGCAAGACTGATTTGATCGTGTCTTTACGCCTTGGGGTCAAATGCAAAATATTTTTTTTTAATCCAAGAATTGCAGTATAATGCAACACTCGGGTCATCTCACTTGAGGAGCCTTTATTGAACTACCTAAGTAAACTAATTATCATGCAAATGCAATTAAAACAAGGGGAAAATGATTTTTGGTTTTTTGAAATTAATAATTAAAAGAAAATGCAATTGTTAATTAAAAGCTAATATAATATTTTTGGTATTTTTCTTATAAAAATGGAGAATGAGTGAAAGTGAATAGAACGGAATGGAATGGAAGATATGAATAAAGAATACTCTTAATAATGAAGAAGTGACAATCCTTGCTCAAAAAGATTATGGGAATTAAAACTCATTAAGTCTCAAGAACAACCTCAAGATAACACTTGAGTCCAATATTCCCATCTAATAGTAGCTCCTACAAACATAGCTAACTACTATTTCTTAAGATATTGTTAAAAACCACTTAATGTACAATTAAAATGGATAACTATAATCTAACAATAACATGTAGAAAGCACAATATCTTTGAATCAATAAGGAAATGAATATATATAAATCCCACAAACTATAAAAATCCAATCCAATCACAAATATCAAACCAACAGAGACAATTAACATCAATCTCAGTTCCAGAATCATATATAATAATTCCTAAAACTAGGCAATTTAAATATATAGTCTTAGACTAATGGAATGATAGAAAAACTCCACTATGTATGCCATTGAGTAGAGCCGGGAATTCGGGCCGAGCCCGTCGGGCCGGTCTGTTTAGGCCCGAGCCCGTCAAGGGCCGGGCCTATGATTTAGAGGCTGAAAATGGAAGCGGGCTTAAAAGGGCCGGCCCTGTAGGGCTAGCCCTGAAGCCCTGCGGGCCGGCCATTTTAGGCCCGTTTAATATTTTTTTAATATAAATTAATAAATATAATATCATTATATCAATTTATCAATATAAGAGACACCTAAGTTCCTAATAGAGTATTAATAACAAGCAAACACTTATTAATTGGTTTGATTTATTTTATTTTCTACAATATTTTATTCATTTAAACTTAAAAAAAAAGGCTAATTTGGACATTAGATGATTATTTTAACTAAAAATTTATGAGTTTTAAAAATAATGTATACCAATTTAAAGCAAAATAATAAATAAATTGTAAAACTTTATAAAAAAAAAAATTTTTGAATTAAAATGAGTTTAAGCCCGTTTAGGTCCGAGCCCGTGAAGGGCCAGCCTTATAGGGTCGCGGGCTTCAAAAATATGATACTTTTTAGGAAACGGGCCTAAACGGGCCGGCCCGTTTAGGCCTGAGCCCGTGAAAGGCCAACCCGTTTTCCCAGCTCTACCATTGAGCTCAAGCACAAATTCTCATCACCAAGAAGCAAGAAAATCAGTCACTGCCACTCATGAGAACAGCACCCCACAGCACACATTAACAGTTCCAGCCATTAAAACCACAGATTAGAATCCAATTAACACTTAATCAATCAGACATTGGGCCTGGATTTGAATTCAGAAGCAGAACAGAAACAGTAAGGATTGGAGGAGCAACGATGGTGGTGACATAATGTTGGGGAAAGGGAGTCAATGGCAGCAGAGTGGTCACGACGAAGGTGATGGCAGAGAAAACTTGACAGTGGTGAATGATGGTGGATGACAGTGGTGCTTGGTCTGGACGAACGGAGGAATGAAAACAAGGGAAGGGACCAATGGTGTTAAGGTGAGAAAACAGGGAAAGTGAAAGGAAAATAATGGCGACAGAACAGAGGAAGCGGCTCAGAAATTCTGGTGAGAGGCGGTGTAGTCCGACGGTGGTGGTGGTGATGATGAGACGTTGAAGCTCGACGGTGGTGTAATGCCAAAGGCAGAAGTTCTGAGCTCCCTCCAGCTGTGCCTTCCGCTCACCAGAACTGTAGTGTCTCCCTTCAGCTCACGGTGCCTGTGTCTCCCGCGGTGAAACTCTTAGCTCCGAGCTCCCTCGCCGGCGACGGAAAGGATGGAGTCAAGAGTGAAGGTCGCCGGCGAGGTTAGAAGAAAGAATGAAGATGATGTTCGTAGATGATCCTCCTGTGCGGCGCCTCCCTCTGTGATGTCCCTCCGCTGATGTCCATTCGTGTCTGCCATATCCAATTGCATATCCACGGGGTGCAACCAAGTCGGGTCTGGGCTTGTCTCGGGCCTCTGATTTCTGTTTTTTTTTTTTCTGATATCTATTCTGGGCTTGACCTCCATGAGCCTGTTCTCTCTTTATTTTTTTTTTCTTTCGGGCCAGCTGCGTTTCTGTCTCTTTTCCTTCTCTTTTGGGCTCTCCCAACTGCTCCAAGTCCGCAGCTCCCCTCTCTTCTCTTCTTGAGCCCAAATTCCTTGGTCAAACAGCTTGCGTTTTCGGCTTTGGGCTCCCTTTATTTTAGGCTTTCCAATTTCAACATTAGCCCAATTCCCTCAAAATAATTAATTTTAATCTTCAAAATCTTCAATTTCTTCTTTAATACCTACAATACAAAATTTAAGCATAAGTAACATCAAAAGTTCAAGGGACAATTGTATAAAAATAATTAATAAATTGTGACTATTTTACCCCTAATTACTATTAATTCAAAACAATTATCTCTGATCAAAATTAATGCTTAATGAAGTGATAATGTCCCATAAAATACATTAAAAATCTTAATTTAATTATGAAATATTACATAAAAATATAATTAAATCAAAGACCTTCTGCTAATTAAACTTGCAAACGTGTCCAGTTGAATTTGACAGGAAGTGAAGTGCTCCCTTTTATATTTCTGCAGTTTCAGCTCCTTTGCAAAAAAGCTTCCTTGTCCAAGTCTTCCAAGCCATAAAGGCATAAACAATAGTCAATGTCTTTCTGTCAGTTTCTCACTGAGATCCCATGTTGGGCTGTGTCTTCCCCGAGGGAATTAATGATTCACATTAATTATATAAATCTTTTATTTTTTTAATAAGTTTTTTTTTGTGACATTTTTTTAGCAAGCTACAAACAATAAGTGTTACCCGTAGTACTTTTATTTCCCCATATCCAGGGTACTTTTTTCCAGCAACATCAAAATTTGGTGTAAATATATTTTAAATACAAAAATATACTTTTATTCTTTTAACTTTACATAATATTTTAATTTGACCCTTTAACTTTGAAAAAGATATTTTCAGTTCTTTACCCATAATGGTTTTTAATGGAAAAAATTATTGATATTGAAATTTTAATATTGACAAGATATTATATCAAACGCTAACATATAAAGTTTTAGTTTTCAAAATAATTATTATTATTACAAAAAATCATCATTTGATACTAACGGTGTTTGAGTTAAAGGACCAACAATATACTTTTTAAAATTAAAGCACAAAGTTGAAACTTTATATAAAGCTAGAAGACTAAATTTATGTTTTTCTCTATTTTAAAGTGTTGACTCTTAATTAGCTGCAGAGCAAAGAAAAACCAAGTGCCTATGTGGGAAAAATAATCAATGCTCCTGACATTCCGTAAATTAAAATGATTAATATTTAGGAACTGTTAAGAGTAAAAGTCAGAAATGATAACATCAAAAGTCATGAGTTAGGAAGAGTTAGGAAATGCTTGTCGATTTCTCATTGAATCTTCAGATGTAATTATGTGTATATAAACCCATATGTAACAAGCGATGAATAAAATAATATTTACGTTATTACATGGTATCAGAGCCACTCCCCTGACTTCAGTTTTTTTTCTCTCTCTGTTTTTCTCCGGCGAGCTGCCATATTTTCCGGCGAACAACACGTGTTTCACTCCAGTTGCAAATCTCCCTCTCCAGACCTTATTAGTGAACACGCGCCACATACCTGGATTCCTTGTGTCCATATCGGCGGGCCACCAAAAAATTGAAGCCATTCCGACGACGCGTGTGTCCTCACACGCCGCCTAAACTTCTGCCGTCAGAGACACGCGCCGGCGCGTAAGGCTTCCTCCTATGTCTGTTTGCGACGCCGTTTGCGGCGTTCTGATCGCTTCTTCAACCTCTACCTCACTCTGAAGTTTCGTGGTCATCCGAAACGTTTGAATTTTTGAGCTATTGTTCTCCGCTTTCATTTTGACATTCGTAAGTTGCAATTTGTCACTACATTCAGCATTTTGAGTTAGTGTTTTAAGTCTCTGCGGGTCCATTGTCTTGTTTGAAGTACTTTATCTCTTTGACATGTTCAGTTATTGAATCTCTGCGAGTCCCGTGGGTTGCAACTTGATTGAGTTCATATTGTGGCACGGTCTTCTTGATTGTTCGTGACTCTTGCTATTTTGAGAAGATTGTTCGTATACTACTATGTTGATTGTTAAAAATGGCTGATTCTAAAAACTCTGATATGTTACCTATGTCTGCTAAGATCACTGCTTCACAGTTGAATTAGACAAATTACAGTGATTGGAACAAAACTATTAGAGTTTATATTTTGGGAATTGAGATGGAAACTCATTTAACTGAGGATCCTCCATCTATTGATGAAACTAAACTTTTGACTTGGAAAAGAGCAGATGCTCGTCTTTTGTTTCAAATTCGAAATTCCATTGAACCACGAATTCTGTCTTCTGTTAGTCATTGTAACTCTGTCAAAAAAATCATGAATTATCTTGAATTTATGTTTTCTGGAAAAGGAAATATTACTCGGGTTCATGAAATCTGTAAAGGTTTTTATCGTTCTCAACAGCAAGATCGTCCATTAAAAGATTTCTTTCTGGACTTCAAAAGAATGTATGAGGAAATGAAAGTACTTATGTCTCCGCAAGCAAATCTCTCAACTCGAATTAAGAACTTTGAACTTCAGGCTATCATAAGTTTTCTTGAGGCTCTCAACCCGTCCTATTAGACTATTCGTTCTCAGATTCTGTCTAGTCAAGAGCTTCCTTCTCTTGAAGATGTTTTCTCACGTGTTCTTCGTGCTGATAGCTTGATTCACTCTTCTGTTGATCCAACTACAAGTGCTCTAGCTGGACGTGGTCCCTTTGAGAATAGGAATTATGGGTACAAACAAAATAACAATTCTGGCAGCATTATCTGCAATTATTGCAAGGAACCTGGACACATTAAGAAAAATTATCGAAAATTACAAAATAAACAGCAGCGTGATCAACAGCGCGGCCTTGCTCATATTGCCCAGACCTCTGGTCCCCTTGATTCTGGATCTGGATCTTCTTCTACAGGAGCTCTAGCAACAGGTACTCTGTCCTCTAGCCTAACTACTGCTTCAACTAAGTGGATCATTGATTCTGGTGCTACCGACCACATGACAGGTAATCATCACTTATTCTCTTCATATGCCCTATATGCCAACCAGTCATCTATATTTGTCGCCAACAGTTCTCCCGTCCGTGTTATTGGCTTTGGCACTGTTTAACCAACTGCATCCCTCTCATTATCCTCTATTCTTAACGTTCCAGATCTCACCTTTAACCTTCTGTCTCCAAGTAAACTCACTCGTAAGTTAAATTGTTTTATCTCACTCTTCCCTGACTATTGTTTAATTCAGGATCTATCGACAAAGCAGATTATTGGTAGAGGCTATGAATCTGGTGAACATTACATCCTTGATGATCAGGTGCCACGTTCTGTTGCTTGTTCTGGTGGGTCGTCTCTCTTTGAAGTTCATTGTCGTCTAGGTCATGTGTCGCTTTCTTCTCTCCGAAAATTGTATCCTCATTTTTCTTCTGTGTCTACTTTAGATTGTGAGTCATGTTAGTTTGCCAAACATCATTGTATTCATTTAGCACCTCGCATAAATAAACGGTCTGCGTCCCCCTTTGAGTTAGTACATTTTGATGTTTGGGGTTCTTGTTCAGTCACGTCTCAGACTGGTTATCATTATTTTTTCACGTTTGTTGATGATTTTTCCCGAACCACCTGGCTTTATTTAATGAAACAACGTTCTAAATTGTTTACTCATTTTCATAACTTTTGTGTTGAAATTCAAACCCAGTTTAACACTCCTGTGAAAATCTTATGAAGTGATAATGCTAAAGAATATCTTTCCGCCCTATTCACTGCTTACATGCAAATTAATGGTATTCTTCACCAATCCTCTTGTGCTAATACACCTGCTCAAAACAGTGTGGCTGAGAGAAAGAATCGCCATCTTTTGGAAACAGCCCGAGCTCTCATGTTTCATTCCTCAGTCCTTAAAAGTTTTTGGGCCGATGCTGTCTCTACTGCTTGTTTCCTCATCAATCGCATGCCTTCGGCTGTTCTTGGTGAGGATATTCCTTATTCCGTTTTGATTCCATCCACTAAGCTATTTCCTGTTGAACCTAAAATCTTTAGTTGTGTCTGTTTTGTTCGGGATGTCCGTCCTAGTGTTAGCAAACTTGATCCTAAGTCCCTAAAATATGTTTTTCTTGGCTATTCTCAAGTTCAGAAAGGTTATCAGTGTTACTCTCCTGATCTCCGTCGGTACCTTGTATCGACTGATATCATGTTTCATGAGTCATCTTCTTAACTTCAAAACTTTGCACGTCTCTGAGTCTCCCTCTATCATGGATAATTCTGATGATATCTTGATTTATCCTATCTCTCTCACCAGTACAAGATGTTAATCCGACACCTGATATCATGAATGATGCTGATGTTAATAATGATTCACCTTCGCCAGCTCCTGCTTTGCCGATTGACTCTGTTGATGCCTCTGTAGTTCCTGCCTCTACTTCTGCCAATCCTCATCTTGCTGTTACTGAACCACCTATTCCTCTTTCTCTCGATGATACTTCTGATGACCTACCAATTACACTTCGTAAATGTACCCGACCTTATTGTCCTCCCAAACAATATGCTGACTGTCTCTATCCTATCTCATCTTTTATCTCTTATCGATCTTTGTCTCCTATTTCATCTTCCCTTGTGGCCACCCTAGATTCCATTACCATACCTACTTCCCTTCACCAAGCTCTATCTCACCCTGGTTGGCGTGCTGCAATGGAAGAAGAACTTTTGGCATTAGAAACAGATGGTACCTGGACGCTTGTTGATCTCCCTCCTGGAAAGAGAGCCATTGGATGTAAATGGGTATTTGTTGTCAAGACTAAGTCTGATGGTTCCTTAGAAAGACTAAAAGCTCGCCTTGTTGCCAAAGGATATGCCCAAACTTACGGACTTGATTATTCTGAGACTTTCTCTCCTGTGGCCAAACTTACTTCAGTTCGTCTACTTGTTTCTTTAGCTACTACATATCATTGGCCTTTGCATCAATTAGATGTCAAGAATGCTTTTTTGAATGGTGACCTACTTGAAGAAGTTTATATTGAGCAACCACCTGGGTTCGTTGCTCAGGGGGAGACTAGGAAAGTATGCTATCTCAGGAAGTCACTATATGGTCTAAAGCAAAGTCCTCGAGCCTGGTTTGATAAATTCTGTAATGTGGTCAAGAAGTTTGGATTACATCAAAGCAAGTGTGATCACTCTGTGTTCTACCAACAATCTGATACAAGCATGATTCTTCTAGTAGTCTATGTGGATGATATTGTAATTACAGGAAGTAACTATTCTGGAATCTCAAAACTTAAAATCTTCCTGAATTCTCACTTCCAGACAAAATATTTAGGATCATTAAAATACTTTCTTGGTATTGAGGTTTTGAGAAGCAATAAAGGTATTCTTTTGACTTAAAGAAAGTATGTTCTCGATCTCTTAAAGGAGACTGGAAAACTTGGAGCTACACCAAGTAGCATTCCCATGATTCAAAATCCCTTTCTGGATCTTGATGCTAGTATGTTTGATGAACTTCCTGATGATTTGAAAAAGAGGATTGATCTAGAGAAATTGAAACCGTTTCCATTTCCTGAGAGATATAAAAGACTCATTGGGAAGCTAAATTATCTAACAGTAACTCATCCTGATATAACCTTCTCTGTCAGTAGGCTCAGTCAATTTATGGCATCACCAACAGTAGCACAATGGGAAGCTTTAGAACATATCTTGCATTATTTGAAAGGCTCTCCAGGTCTTGGTATTCTTTATAAAGATTATAGGCACACTAAAGTCGAATGCTTTTGTGATGCGGATCATACAGGATCAAAGGCCACAAGACGATCTACTACGGGTTACTGTGTGTTTGTTGGTGGAAACTTGATATCTTGGAGAAGTAAGAAGTAAGGGGTCATGTCAAAGTCAAGTGCAGAAGCGGAATACAGAGCCATGTCACAGTCTATACAAGAAATTGTATGGGTATTCCAAATTGAAGGAAATTAGCATCATCACAACATTACCTGCAAAACTGTGGTGTGACAATAAAGCAGCACTTCATATAGCATCAAACTCTATGTTCCACGAACGTACCAAACATATCAAAATTGATTGTCATTTTATTCATGACAAGATTAGAGAAAATATTGTATCTACAGGGCACATACGGTCCGACGACCAACTGGCAGATCTTCTGACAAAACCATTAAATGGGACACGGGTTGAATATCTTTGTAACAAGTTGGACATGATAAATATATATGCTCCAACTTGAGGGGGAGTGTTAAGAGTAAAAGTCAGAAATGATAACATCAAAAGTTATGAGTTAGGAAGAGTTAGGAAACGCTTGTCGATTTCTCATTGAATCTTCAGATGTAATTATGTGTATATAAACCCATATGTAACAAGCGATGAATAAAATAAGATTTACGTTATTACAGGAACATAAAAAAAACTTCTAGAAAATGACCAATATGGTAATATATAGGGAAAATCCCACAAAGACCTTTATAATTAGTAAAAGACGGAGAGGCGCTCCTAATATTAGTAATGCCACATAAGTGTGAGTACCTCAATTGTCTTTTTCGAAATCAAATGGAAATAACAAAAAAGACCTTCACTTATCACCTTTCTCTACTCTTTTTCTCGTGTGTCCATGTCTTTTTCCAAATCAAATGGAAATGCAAGGATGAGACGTCTGATGAGTAAATTCATCTGAGAGCAACATAGGGCTTTTGTAGCAAGAAGGCTAATTCCAGATAATGTTATCGTAGCCAATGAAGCTATCCAGTATTTGAAGAGAAGAAAAGAGGGCTCTAGATGTGATTTAGCTCTGAAAATTGATCTTAGCAAGGCCTATGATAGAGTAGATTGGGTTTTTCTAACAAAAGTGATGATTAAGATGGCATTTTGTGAAAAATGGGTGAGATGGATCATAGAGTGTGTGACATCAATGGAATTTGAGCTGCTTGGGTGAGACAAGGTGACCCACTTTCACCTTATTTTTTTCATCATTGTTGTTGATGTTCTCTCTATGATGGTGTAGTATCATGTTAGTAGAGGTGATTTGATGGGTGTGAGGTTGTCTAGAGGAGGTCATATGCTTTCCCACTACTTCTTTTCTAATGGTGCTTTATTCTTCATCAAGGCACAAAGGAGAATTGCATGAGTCTCAAGAAAATCTTGGACATGTACAGTACAACACTGGCCAGGAAATAAATTTGGAGAAATCATGTGCTTTCTTCTCACCTAATACTCCACTTGAAATTAGGAATGAAGTTGAAGATGCTCTTGAGGAGAAAGCAACTAATGAGCCTGGGCAATATTTAGGTCTGCCTCTTTTATGTGGAAGATATAAATTTGTTGCACTTGCTTTTGTTAAAAGTAAGATAAGTAGGAAACATCAAGGATGCAAAACAGAAGCTGCTGACTTTTGCTGGTAAAGAAGTGTTCATTAAAGTTGTTGCAAACTCAATACCAGTTTATCCAACGACTAGCTTCCTATTCCCTAAGAAGAGATGCAAGGAGTATGAGGGTGAAAGTAGAGGAATTCATTAGAGGGGATGGGAATTCATGTCCAGATCTCAGAAGTCAGGGGGCATAGGATTTAGAAGCTTTTAAACCTTTGATTGAAGCTCTCTTGGCTAAGACTGCTTGGAGAATGATTCGGAATACAGGGGATTTATAGCGTAGGATACTGAAAGGCATTTACCTTCCAAGAAGTAGTTTTATAGATGCCAAGGGAGGAAAGGCATCTTTGGTGCTAGTCAAGCATTATTGAAGTAAGAGAGTTGTTGAGAAACCATTGGAGATAGATTCACCTGGGAGCGAGGTCCTCTTAAGGAGAAAATTGACTGGGCTTTTATGAATTCAGAGTGGAATCAAGCTTATCCACTTACAAAGATCCACCATTTGTCTAAATTTGGTTCTGACCATAGGCCGATATTGCTTAAATCCTGTCCCTCACATTACAAACGGCCGAATTCTTATTTTCGATGCCAAGCGGCCTGGTTTTTAGAAGATGGATTTTGTGACATGGTTGAGGATTATTGGACTGGGGGGCAGTGGAATGAAAAAATTATGAACTTTACCAAGAAAGCGGGAGATTGGAACAAAAGAAGAGTGGGGAATCTTAACGTAAAAAAACGGAAGACTCTTCAAAGAATTGAGGGTGTTGAGAGAGCCAGGTCTAGACGTGACAGCCAATACTTGATTCAGACTGAAAATGAGTTATGGAAAGAGTATAACAAACTCCTGGCCCAGGAAGAATTAATTTGGTACCAGAAATCAAGATGTAAATGGTTGAAATGGGGGGATCAGAACAGTAAATTTTTTCATACTACGGCAATTATCAGGAGACGACGTAACAGGATTGAGGGTTTGAAAAAGACTAACAATGAATGGACTTTTGACCAAGAAGAGCTTAAAAATATGGCGGTTGACTACTATAAAGAGCTATTACATTGTGGCCTGCAAAATTTTAATAGCATTGTTACCCAAACCACCTTTACAAGTTTGAGTGATAATGAGTTGACCAGGTTAAATGCTGAGATATCCTGTGAAGAGATCAAACGAGCTACTTTTGATATTGGTGCTTTCAAGGCCCCGGGGCCAGATAGGATCCAGGCAATCTTTTATCAAGAGTACTGGCCTGTGGTTGGGGATCATGTTATTAAGTTGGTGACTGATATCTTTCAAGAGCCTGAGCGGATTAGAGATATAAATAATACAAACATTGTGCTCATCCCGAAAGTGGAGAACCCAGAGACTATTATGGATTTCAGACCCATTTCATTGTGTACTGTTAGCTATAAGATTATCACCAAGAATCTCAGTAATCGTCTCCGGGAGATTATGGGAAAAGTTGTGGGGCATCATCAGTGCAGCTTCATTGCGGGTTGTCAGAGTAGTGACAATATAATTATCACCCAAGAAGTTATTCATTCTATGAGGATAAAGACTGGGAAGAAAAGTTGGATAGCTATGAAGGTGGACCTGGAAAAGGCTTATGACCGTATGGAATGGTCTTTCATTCAGGACACACTTCAAGCTGTCGGAGTAGGAAGGAGAATATGTGACCTTATCATGGCCTGTATCTCGAGATCTTCTTTCCAGGTATTGTGGAATGGGGAATCAACTGATACTTTCATTTCATCTCGAGGAATTAGACAGGGTGATCCCCTTTCGCCTTATATCTTTACTTTATGCATGAAGCGTTTAAATCACATTATTCAGGATGCTGTTAGTGCTGGCCTATGGAAACCCATTCGACTAAATAGAGGAGGGCCTCCCATTTCTCACCTATTTTTTGCGGATAATCTAATTCTATTTGGGGAGGCATCGGAAGACCAGATTGATCAGATGTTGTCTTGTCTTCAAAAGTTTTGTGATGTATCAGGTCAGAAAGTGAATAGAAGGAAGACTAGAGTGTGTTTCTCAAAAAACGTTCATTTCAATAGGGCCTATGGGTTAAGCAGGGCTATGGGAGTTCTTTTAACTGGAGACTTGGGCATACCCTTAATCCATAAAAGAGTCTCTAAGGTTATTTTTAACCCAATTCTTGAAAAAACCCAAAAGAGATTATCGGGTTGGAAAAGAGGCTGTTTAAATATGGCAGGGAGGTTAACTCTTATTAAATCAGTGCTGTCTGCTATTCCAGCCTATCATATGCAAACCATGTTACTCCCGAAAGGAACCTTAAAGGAGCTTGAGAGGAAGAGCAGAAGCTTCCTATGGGATGAAAAGGAGGACCAGAGGAAGATGCACCTGTTATCATGGGATCAAGTCAAGAAGGATAAGAAACAAGGTGGTCTAGGCATTCGAGATATGTGCAAGCAGAATGAAGCATTTATTATGAAGCTTTGCTGGCATCTGCTTACAAACAAGGAGACCTTATGGGTGAAGGTGTTAAGGAGCAAATATAAATGGGATCAGATGAATAGACCAAGACCAAGGCGAAGTGCTTCCTATACTTGGAGAGGAGTTTGCTCTGTTTGGGACAAATTCAAGGAGGGGGTTCGGGTTAAAGTTGGAAATGGTACGATGGCCTCTTTCTGGTTTGACAACTGGTTAGAGTTAAATATACCTTTGATTGATCTATTCCCGGGGTTGGAGCCTTTTATGGACACCAATGAGAAAGTTCAAGACTACACTAATCCATGGGGGGATTGGGACATAGGGAAACTGAGTCGGTGGTTCCAGTGGCCAATTATCGAGAGAATTACCAGCGCTCATCCTCCTTGTGAGGAGAGAGGAGAGGATAAGTATTTTTGGAATCTTGCTACTGACGGTTGTTTTTCTGTTAGCTCTGCATATCACTTTTATTTTACAGGTACCCTGAATCATAATCAATCCTTTTGGAGGATGCTGTGGAGATGGGCGGTCCCAGAAAAGATAAAGGCTCTTATGTGGCTTGCTGCTCATGGGAGGATCCATACGGCGAAACTGAGGGAACAAAGAAGCTTGATGGAACATGCAGATTGTGTTTTTGGATGCGATTCTGAGGAAGATCTGATGCACTTACTAAGGGATTGTGTCAATGCAAAAGAGAGGTGGATTTCCTTAATTAATCCTCTTCTGTGGGAGCAATTCTCTAACCTTCAGGGCTTGGAATGGATCAGTTAGAATCTCAAGAATGAAGCGGGAAGAAATTTCACTAATAAAGTAAGCTGGCCAATTTTGTTCGGGTATGTTTGCTGGGACATCTGGCTAGCGCGTTGCTCGAAGCTGTTTGGGAACGATCAAGAGATGGGAAATCTCAATGGACATTCTAGTTTATTTCGGGCTGCGTGGGATCAGGATCTAACCCGAAATTGTCGTTTCTACAAAGGAAATCTTGTCCAGAATGCAGTGGTTATGGGGAGTAGACCAGGTTTTGCTACCTTGCAGACAGATGCCTCGGTACTGGGTTCAGGTATGGCTGGATGCGTAGGAGCTATAAAGGATGGCGACGGAAGATGGATTTGTGGATATATCAATCGGCTTGTACAAGTGCCCCCAGCAGTGGCAGAGATCATCGCAATTATTCAAGGTCTTCAGATATGCTGGAGCAAGAATCTAAGGAATATCATTGTCTTCACGAATTGTCTGGAGGCGATTAACTTAATATCAAGAGGTTACCATAATGACCACCCTTTTGGGGAAGTGATTGAGGATGCAAGAAGCTGGATCTCGAAGGATTGGCAAGTTCTTCTGAGTCATGTTTCGAGGGAGAATAATACTCTTGCTGATTATTTAGCGGGATTAGCCTATAGTATGAATGAGAATTTTGTTATTCTTGATCACCCACCACCTTCTTTGGGGGAGGCGGCTGATCATGGATAATAGCTCTTTTGCGTTCTCTTAGGGGAACGGGGTTCGCTTTGTAACCTCCTAGTGGTTATTGTATTCCAGTTTTTATTCAAAAAAAAAAAAGAAAGGCATTGTTTTGGAAAGTTGGAAGTGGTAGTAATATGAGAATATGGGGTGATAGATGGATCCAAGGTGTGGTGAATGAAAGTTGCTGTATTAATTAGAGAAGGAAGGTGGGACCTGAATGCAATGGAGGATAAGCTAACTGATGAAGAAAAGGCATTGATTTTGATAATTGATGTATGTGATATGGAGAAAAGAGATGAGGCAGTATGGCAACAATGTAAAGATAGATGGCAAATATAGTGTCAAGACTAGATATCACGTGGCAAACAGTGAGGAAGAATTTGGAGTGATATTGGGACCTAGCACTTCTTTACAAATTCCTAGTCAATTATGGCAATATATTTGGAGCTTGCAGGTACCCCTGAAATTAAACATTTTATTTGGAGAATGGTTAATGATGCAATAGCAATAAAAGAGGCGCTGAAAAAGAAGAAATGTGCCCATGGTTATTTATGCCCAATATGTGGAAACAATTGGCACTTGATCCTTCAGTGTCCTTGGACCAATAGTTGTTGGTTTGGTTGCTCTTTATCTTTATTAGTCCAAAGTGATCAGATGGTGAATATCAAGAGGGGGAGTGAGGATATGTTCCCTAAAAACAGGAAGTTTACTAAGGAGGATAAAGCGCTGGCTGCTGCAATCTGTTGGGGAATTTGGACAGGAAGATATAGTTAGGTATTTAATTCAGCTACACTAGATTCTGAGAAAATTATTTCAGTAGCTACTCTATTGGTTAAGGAGGTATGAAGTGCCAAAGTTGTCAGCAATGCTGGAATGTGTAGGAAAGGGTGAGAGAAGGTAGAAAGAAAGCTAAAGTTGATAGCACCTGATGCAAAGACTATTAAAATAAATATGGATGGTTCCTTTAGTAGACAAACTGGATGTGCAAGTGTGGTAATTGTGTGTGGAGATTGGTTGGGAAGATTTCTGGGGGGAATGGGAAAGAAGGTTAAAGCTTGTAGTGCCTTTGAACTAAATGTCTTGCATTGAGAGAAGCTTTAATGTCTTGTGATCATTTTCATGGCAAGAAGATTTGTATTGAAGTTGATTATAAAGAGCTTTACAAATCTATTATTGCTGGCTCAGAGGAGAAGGTTGAATGGCAAAGTGTGGAGGCCTTCGCTAATATCCTTTTGCTAATAAAGACTCGACCAAATGTCTCATTTTCCTTGGTTGCTCGCCAAGCCAATTGTCCTCCTTGCAGCTTCTAGCAGAAGAAAGATGGAGTCCAATGGATGGTTGGTGACAACACCAACTCTCTTAACTAATGTACTCATGGCTGACATGAATGGTCAGAGGAATGAAGGCTTGGGGTAATCAGGTTAGGTGTGTAATATCCTGAATTTTAATACTTGAGCTTAGAGATTAAGCCTGAGATTAGTGGACTGCTAAGCCCTGGTTTAGCAAGAGTCCAAATTGTGATTAAGAGATATAAAATGAATTGATGGTGATTTAAGAGGAATTGCCATAATCAGGGGCAAAACGGTAAAGTTACCGACCAATTGATTGGTTGCCGAAGAGGAAACTCATTGGTAGCTTCAAGATCAATGGCTAGGATTGATTTGTGAAGTTGAGTAAGGGGCATAATCATGTGTATGTGTGTGCATGTGAGCCCATGAGAGTTGAAGTGAGATGGTGACAAGTGGCAAAGTGTGGACCCTTGGATGAGGCATAAGTGATGTGAGATACATCATCATCATCTCCATCTCCTCTCTTCTCTCTTTCTCGTTTTCTCTCTCTTGTTTCGGTGGCCATGGAGCTTGGGAGGGAGAAAGGAAAAACTGATTTTTGAGGTAAGCAAATGGCCTCTTTAGCTCAAACTCTCTTCTCTAATGTTAATCCTTGAGTTGAGAGCTTTATTTTGGTGGTTGTAGTTTCTCCATTGGTGGTGATTTGAGGATCACGAAAATATGAAGTTTGGAGAATCAAAGAGTGTCTTTGAGAAAGTTGATAAGGTATGTGAACCCAATCTTTCTATCTATGTTTCATGCCAAATGATTAAGTTTGGAATTTCTGGAATTATTGCCCTAATTTCGAAAATATGGGTCAATGGGTAGTTTGGCATGTTATGGTTATAGAAATGGTATCTTAGAGTGCGTTTGGTATAGATAGATTGATTGGGGATTGAAATGATTGAAGTTAGTGATTTTGGAAAAAATGATGATTGTGATGCCCTAGACCAAAGCATGTAAATGGAATGGGATTTTGGTAATTCTATTGATTCCATTGAATTCAATGAGTGATTTTCTGTGGGAGTAGCTTTGGTAGAGGTTTTGGGTCCATTTGGATCAATTGGGCAAATGGTAGAAGATGTGGTATGTTTTGCTGCGTTTTCTGGAATCTGATAGATTCACTCGAGCAGACATGGGTGTGCTCGAGTGATGGAGGAACATTGCTCGAGTGAGGGAGATCCTGCTCGAGTGATATGTGAGTTTTCCCTTGTTTTGCTTCGAGTGCACCTGGGTTTTATGAATGATGCTCGAGTGCATTGCCTTGTGCTCGAGTGAGCGAAGAACATGCTCGAGTGAGAGGGGGTCTGCTCGAGTAATGGGTGTATCTGACACCAGGGGACTTGCCTCTCGGGTTGTCACTCGCGGGTAAGGTGCACGAGTGTGCCTTCTCACTCGCGGGAATGGGGTGTGTGTTCGAGTACATATGGCTGTGCTCGAGTGATCCTGAGCCTTGAGAGCTTGTGTGCTTTCGGGTTCTCACTTTCTGGACTTCTCTCTCTGAAGCTCGAGTGAGACATTTGGTCTTGTGCTCGAGTGAGGTCATTCGTGCTCAGTGATCATGTGCTTTCTGTCTTCACTTCCTTGTGCTTGAGGTGATTTCCGTACTTGTGCTCGAGTGAGGATTTTGTGCTCGAGTGAGCCTGTTTCTGAAGACTTGTTGTGCTCTCGGGCAAGCACTTTCTGTTCTCACTCTCTTGTGCTCGAGTACTGTCCGTACCAATGCTCGAGTGAGAGCATTTGTGCTCGAGTGATGTCCGTACTTCTGCTCGAGTGAGGCCATCCCTGCTCGAGTGAAGCAGTGAAAAATATCATGTTTGGGCATTCAAAAGGGGATCTTTGGGGATAGTCTTCCAACCCTTTAGAGCTATCGATAGAGGTGTTTGGGGGTGCTTAAAGAGCAATAATGATAACCAACTTGAGTGTCTAAAAGTTAAGGAATTGGAAAAGGGATTAATCCTATGTCCTTGATCTTGGTTATAGGATTTGATGATTTCCCTGATCGTGAGCAGCCGGAGCTGGAGCTTATGTGGAAAGAGGGTAGGGAACTTACCTCTCCTGCATGTATTGATAATTGTATTTGTGTATTGATGCATGTTATTGCTTTGCATGATTATGTGAAACATGTATGAATGATTGTAGCTCTGTTTCTAGTTATGTTATGGCCATGAGTATGTTGTCGAAACATTGAGCATGCGGATATATCATTATGTGAACATGAGTTATTGTGATGCAAGCATGTCATGCATTAAATACTTATCTTGCATGCATATTGGTACCTGTTTCCTACTGAGATTCTCTAGAATCTCACCCTCCCCTATCAACATTTTAGACAGGGAAGGAAGATTGAGGATGAAGCGAGCATTCAAGGACGAAGAGGACTCGTTTCAGGGTGAGAGCTTAGTAGTTGGTTATCATGGTGCAATTGAGAATATGTATTTGTATATTTGGATCAGTGTTTGAGCATGTATTCGAGTAAGTTGTGTAATCCCTGTTGGTGGAGTTGTATAGGCTATTGTGCCCTAAGATTAATGAGTGAAGATATGATTCCGGGATTGCCGGGAATTTATATTGCATACTCTGATAATTGTCTAAATGTAATTTATCTTTGCATAGTAATTATATTCGGAGTGTGGATGTGAGACCTTGTTTTAAATGATTATGAAATGTATTTGTGAAAACCCCGTCAGGTTGGTGGATTCAAAATGTTGTTTTGAATTATTGGTCTCTATTTCACTTAATCACATAATCCGGATATTAATTACGGCTGGGGGTTACATTTTTGGTATCAGAGCTGCAGTTCCTGGCAAGTATGGGAATTTGCTAGGATAGCTCTCTTAGATCTCTACCTTGGTGGTAGATGATGTTTTGGTGATAGTAATTATGTATACACATGTGTGGTTTGTTATTGTGGACATAAGAGATTTGTGGAATATGTGTATACAATATTGGTTATGCTAGAGTGGCGAATCATTGTGTAATCGAAAGATATGGTGATTCGTCCGAGAATTTGAGGTGTAAACCCAGAGGTGGTTATAGTCAAACCCATCATCTGATTTAAAACTGAGGAAAAATGGTTTCCGAGGTGTTTGATATTGATGTTCTAGGTATCAGGACTAACCTAGATGTTGGGTATGTAACCCAAGGTGGTATGATGTTACATGTAGTAATGTCATACTAATCTTGTGTGTGAAAAAGCCTTAAGACCTAGGGGACTTGTATGTCTTAGGCTGGCTGAGATATTTAAACTTGTGTTGGGGCTGATGGTGCTCCATGGAAATGAGGGAAGTAATTTTCTCAGTTCAACTAAGGTTGAGATTCGATAGATGAGTTGTGATCCAAGGATTAGACTAGAAAGCTAGATTGATTCTTAGCACTTGGATTTGACCTCAATGGTATGTGGTACCAGGGTATGGTACCGGAGGTGAATTGAAATGTATCTCAGGTATTCTGAGGGTGTTGGTTGTAATCCAGCACAGGGAGAAAGTTATCTACGGAGGATTCGGATCGGAGAGCGCTATCTACGAGGACTTTTGATCGGAGAGGGCTACCTATGGTGAAATCTGATCGGAAAGGGCTACCTACGGTGAGATCCAATTGGAAAGGGCTAGCTATGAAAATTCTGACCGGAGGGGCTGACCAGTCAGTGGACTGAGTGAAGCACCGAGTGCAGTAGCGTAGTGTGGAGCCACCATGACGATGAACCCTAGAGTGGAGCCACTGTGACGATGAACTTTAGAGTGCAGCCGCCTTGATAATGAACTGTGGAGAGCAGTTGCCGTGATGTTGAATCGTACAATAGAACTATGAGGACGTTAGGAGTATGGGCTCTTAACACTGTGTTGATTATGGCTTTCAATGATTCGAGTTGAATCGGGCCAAGATTTGGTACAGATTGTGAATGTTGTCAGTTGTAGTAGGAGATTCCTATGGGACTCCTGTTAAATCAACTTGACATTGTGAATACACAGATGAGGAGAAAGACCTCAAAGTGTATGCATAATACTTGTTATTTCATTATCCCTTCCATGAGACCATTTGCATCATTACAACCCTTTTTAAAAGTCCCCTTGATTCATGAATCTATGTGCTACATAGTGGTGGAGAGAGTAGAATTTCTACAAGCATATGGTAGGACCTAGTCTAGGTGGTATTGCGCAAAATTTCCCATACTTGTGAGATGAGTTAAACACTTGAATCCTTGAGTGTTCTCTTGTGTACATTTCTTTGATTAATTATGCATTAATCTAGTGTATTTGCATTACCTTGTGCTAAGACTTGTGTTAGCTTGATTTGTGATTAATGATTAATTCATTAACTTCAACTTTGAGCATTTGAAGTTTTCATTTGTGTTTAGTTTTGAATTGATTAGTGTTTTGCCCAGGAGTGCAAAAGTTTAAGTGTGAGGAAATTGACAAATCCCAATTTTAATTATATATTTTTATACTTTAGTTAGGGTTTTTGTAATAATAATTGAGCCTAAATTGCCTTTCTTGAGATAAATTGAGATTAAGAGTAAATGGATTAAATTAGGAGTAAAAAGGGTACAATTGTCAATTAAATTATAATTATGACCAAGTCTATTTGACTGAGCTTATAAAGACAAGCTCAAAAGAGATATCTATGGAGTTAGAAACTCTCAAATCTCTTTCATTCAGGAAGATGAGATGTCAGGGACATCCTACCAACTAGTCTTCATCATTTAGAGGCTGATGCAACTAAAGGATACAAAAAATTTATGCTATCAAGTATAGAAAGAACAACATTGCTCAAACTTATGATGGTACGAGCAATGTAACTTCATCCAAGCTATTTGGATAGTGTTGGAAGATAGTGAAATAGATTATCTTCTTCCATAAAGTTAAAACTAAGTTAACTTTTAACATAGTGTATTAAGTTCTAACATGTTGTTTAGGCGACACTTGAGGCAAATGTCAAACTAAGAAGTTGAGACAAATACAATGTCAAGTTCTTTCTAACAAACAATAAGTGTATGTTGTGATAAGACGTCTCCTAGTGAGTGGGAGTAAACCATGTCTCCTAGTGAGTGGGAGTAAGCTATGTCTCCCAGTGAGTGAGAGTAAGCCACGTCTTCTAGTAAGTGGCCGTATACGAAAGCAAATACTGCTCCTGATATGCATATTGTGACTTTTGACAATGTGATCCACCACATTGAAGTTAAGTATGAAAGAATGAAGGATCCAAGATCCATCAATTAGATGAACTTAGCTAAAGAGTAGGAGGGTTCATCCTCTAAAGCCTAAGGACAAGAAGCCTATGAGGTGAACTTGATCTAGAGGAGGTCAATGGTTTCTTCAAAGATGAAAGGCTATATTGATAATCCTTTAAGGGTTGTAGAAGAAACAATCCATATGAAACAATCCATCAAGGGATTAAGACTTACGCGTTAACTCTGCATAGATAAACCACCCTGATTCACTCCATGCAATTGCAATCGACAAAATCACATCTTTGCTATCTCTTTAGTTAAGGATCGATGGGACTGTGATTTTTAAATCCTTTATTGGATTTTGATGTTTCCTTTCAGATATAACAATTACATTTCTTGCCACATGCACACATTGATCAAAAGAAATGATCAAACTAGCAAAAGAGAATTTGCTAAATAATGTATGCTAAAGGATTAATACCCTTGTGAGTAATTGGAGAACTTAGTCTGCCTGATAAGAAAGACAAAGAAACATTTTGAGAAAATCCACTGCAATTAAATTATGACGCTTGTGAATTAATGAAAATAAGGACAAAACACAGAGCTTGGTGTTTCTTTAACGTCATGGACGTTTACTAGAAATACAGTAATGTTTACTTGATTTTAAGCAAGTGTGAAGCTATTAGATAATAGCTGAACTTGTCAGGAATCAGTTACACTAAAAGGATAAGACCTTTCAAACTAACAAGGGTTAAGGACACCAATGTAATTAGTTCAAGCTACTTTGTGTACAAGAAAGGGATTGTTAAGAAACTATCAATACCTAAAACCCTTCAACATAATAGAGTTGTTGAAATGGAGAGATAGACATCTCCTTAACATAGTTGAGTAAATAATGGCATAAGTGAAATTATTAGTCATATGTTGGTATGTAAACTCACAGCTATTATCTTTACACTTAACCAAATGCCCTCTATGTCAGTCATGACCTTACCCTGTGAATCGTCGATAGGCCTTAGATCAAGCCCAAGCTCGTTAAGACCATAAGGGTTAGCAACTTCATATCCATAATTCTTCCCATGAGTAAGGAAGATTGGGGCCAAGGTATACAAGGTATCTCTTTGTGAGATGACCTGAGATTTTGACAAGACACGTCTTTAGTAGTGAAAATGATGGCGGCTCAATAACTATGAGAGAACTGAGGGACGCAACGTTCATAAAACCCAGATTTCCTAGCAGGAAATGAGCATTAATCGTACTAAATCTCTTTAAGAGGTTCACAACAACAAGGAATAACCAAGTGTTCTTAAGTTTACTAATCTGAGTAGGATGGTTGAGACCATTTTCATAATGAAAGAGTTAAGAGGTAAGTTACGAGAAGATTACCTCACCCATACATAGGAAAAGAATCCTATGAAAGGGTTGAGACCATTTTCACAATGAAAGAGGTAAGAGGTAAGTTACGAGAGGATTACCTCACCCACATATAGGAAAAGAATCCTATGAAATCCACCTTAGAGTAAATAGTCATCCAGCAAATGACTATAAAGGGATAAATTCCCTAATAGATTGAATGCTCTCTTCATCATTTAGAAGGTGATGATTACTACCTATAAGTGTCTATAAGATACTAAAAGGACCTGCTAAGAAGAATTGTAAAGTTCCATGTAAGAGAATTTGGATTCTTTTTGAAACTAGCCAAGTATATATTTGGGCAATTTGTCACCTAGCCAAAAGGCGATTAGGAACAAGTAGATTCTCAAATATGTTGGGGGCATGTAGAACCTAAAACATTTAGTGGCTAAGGGGTACTATAATGGAAGGTTGTCCGTTGAGCATTTTAAATCTGAACTTTCGCTATGACAACAAGCTTAGTCTTGAAATTACATCAAGATGATGTGAAGACTGCTTTCCAATTTGGAATTTTGGAAATTGGATGATGAACTCTACATGAAGTTGATTAAGGGCTTCGTAGAAATAATTAGCCAGATAGTAGTATATGAGGTTTCATAAGGTGAAAGCCTCACCAACTTCGAGATAATCAAAGAATACTACATGAGTGCTAAACGGTCTAATGATGATTCTTTGTGAAGTCATCTTTTGTCAAATGAAATATGTTTAGCTGAAACAAGTGTCAAGGGAGTTAAAGAAATAAAGGATCAGAGAATACTTAAATTTGAGTTGAAAAATCATGGGTTGAACAAATAATATCTTGAATGACAAGGTAAATGGAGATTGTACAAGGAAGATACAGTCTTTGCCACCTAAAATATGTACAAGTGTGATCATTCGGCATCTTAGGATGCCAAATTGCAAACCCATGAACACCCCTAAAGTTCAGGGCACAAACCTAGAGAGGTTACATATCCTATGAGGAATCCAACATAGAAAAAGTAGATAAAGTCCCATGGAAGACTATGGTTGGCAATATGAATATAGACATTGGTGTATATAAGACCAAATATTTTTTGTTGGACTTGGAAGCTATTTTTGGTCCTGCTATGAAATAGATTATGAGAATAACCATGGATTAAGTTGTCAAGGCAACAACTTTCCTTTGAAAGGATACTCCAGTACAGGGCCTAGGTAAATGATAATGGAGTACAGAAAAATACAATGTATTTTTGTTATCCATGGAATTAGAACATAGAGTGTGTTCTACCATCATTCAAGGTGCCATATGGCTAGAGAAGTTCCTATGAGTGATTGGGAATGAATGGTGGATAGAAGGATCCAAAGGATAACATCTTATGATGAGGATCCTAAGTATCACAACAAGGCGAGAGATATGCTTTCAAAGAGGGAAAGCGACAGTTCAATGACCTTCTGCTAACGGAATGTTGGTAGATCCCCTTATTGAACCCGTAGCTTGATATTCATTGAGTTAGTGAAAATCTTAAGGCGCAAATAAAATATAAGGTCATGAACTTCTTTTATATGAAGATAAAAGAAATAGTATATATGTTATGAGTAAATACATATAAGGTATACAATTTTGTATGTTGTACATGTCTGAAGAGGTTAGTTCACTCACACGAACAACCGTCTTCCCATGTTTTACAGGGGCATAGGAGGGTAAGACGAGCAAATGAATGCCATGAGATAGTTAAGAAGAATCTTTACATTTGAGTCGTCTTAGTTAGACAGAGATGAGATCCATATGTGTATATATAAACATAAAATGGATCGAAATATGAATACAGACCTGTAGCCAGGCACAGAACTATTTTTCACATATGAGATTGTAAAACAGATATTCTGAAAAAGAAAGTTTTGGTTCAAATGTTGAGTACATTTTGGAACTAATATCTGTACAGTGAAAGAGAAAGAAATCAACGTACACTACAAACCGTTCATCGTAGCATGCAATTCATACTGCATGTGCTTAAGAGTTAGACTACAACATGGGATGTAGGTGAAAGATCCCTAGTTCACTATAGTGTGAGTTCCAGGAAGGAAGAATCCTTCCACGATGCCCTTAAGACTTAGGCGGCATCATGAAAGCTTGTTTTAGTGACAGCTACTTTAGCTGAAGCTCTATGATCACACTCGATTCGGTCTGACGAGTGAAAACTAGGAAAGCGACCAAGTCAAGATGAACTGATGTTTAGTCAAAAAGGAAGATTACTCCTAGATACAAAAGATGTGCTAGTGTTTGTGGTCGACCCCTTACTAGCTCTATATGTAGCTTGTAAGTGTGGATACTATGTGCAGGATGTCAATCTGGGTTAATCAACATATTAACTCAAGAGGGATTAGATATGCCATGAGTAATATGTATGGGAGAATCTGGGGCATCTGAGAAAATGAATATATAGGTTACAGATATATATAAAGTGTGTCATTGGATGCTAATCCGATATGAGGGATTTCTAGTATCACAAGCACCAAATCTTGAAGACATTTTTGCCCACGCTGTCACTGCAGAAGCCAAGTATAAACAAGAAAGAGTGACGGATGCACGATGGGAGGCCCATCAAGTGTGAGTGAGAGATGTGGGACTTTGGGTCCAAGTCCACCCTTGATGGGCCAGACTATTTGATTATGATACAAGTAGCCTAATCAAATAAGAATCAAATCAGCATTAATTGTAGATTGGAGAAAAAGTTAGTATTAATTATGATATTGTTAATTGAGAAACAAGTTATCATAATTTAGGAAATTAATTGAGAATTAATTCTCCTGATTACTAACTTGGAAGGCAAGAAGGGTGGACATCATTTTCTAATTAGTGACCACCCTAAACCACTATAAATAGGAGGTGCCTCCTTCAATTATTCCTCACCTCTGCTATTGAATTTTCTAGCAATCTCTTCACTACTATCATCTTTTTTGTTCTGGTGATCTGCTGTGCCAATCCTGTTAAGCTCTCGTAGTCTAATAATTGTGTGGGCATGCATTATTATAGAGCATTGGAGCTTTGACCTAGATTCGAATATAGATTCGCCCCGATACGCTAGTCCTCCTCTCCCTTTATTTTTCCTTACAGTATGGGACATGCTTCAATTAAGAATAATAAATTATGTGTATCAAGCATCAAGAATAAAATTTATGTGACCAATTAATTTGAAACGATGCTACTTGCCATGTTTGAATAAAGTTTCGGGCTCCCTTGACATGTTCGTTTACATGTGTATCAATTGAATTGCCTGAAACAGTACTCCAAATTCTTTTGGAATGTCCGGCATCTAACTTCACTCATCAGAGTTTAGGTAGATTTTTCCATGCTTCTTCATCCATTCTTGGAATATTCCAAACCCTTCTTCTTTTGAAAGGAGAACGGGTTCCTAAGTAGTGAATCCTGAAGAGAGACATATGAGAATAGAAACAACAGATCAAGAAATGAAGGAAAAGCGTTTTAGAAAAGTAGAAAGCCATGCTTTGTTTTGTAGTTTCAGAAACTGAGATATGAAACTTCAGATAAGCTTTCATGGAAGTGACACCACCCATGAGGTGTGTGTGTGTGTGTATATAGTGTAATTCCACTTTTCTGTGAAGGAAATGGACAAAAACTTGTGACTTAATTATATATTTCCTATTTGACGTATATTTTATATATCATATTTTCCAACTGCACTTTATATTTAGATCTCATCGATATGATCCATGTGACCGTATGGAATGATAGATCTTTTGCTGTTTGCTACGTTCTCTTGGTTTATTCAAAAAACCTGAAGATAACTCAACACTTTTGTTGCGTTCGAGCCTTCTGAATGGAAAATATCACATTAAAAAGTCACTTCTAATGCTTAAAATTGCACAGGGTAATACAAAATATTTAATAATTATATCCAAAAAGAAATTAATTTTATCTATTAGTTCTTGACAAAATCTAATGTATCGATTCACTCTAAATACTATTGGGGGAAAAAAATAAATCACTCTAAGTACTATAGCATTTGTCTATAGCATGTGTCCGATCAAACACGTCCGGTAATCGGTGCTTTATGGATCATTTTCATGACTTAATAATGCATTTTATTTGAATTCTAATTTATTTGTGTTTGGTGTGTAACAAATTGTTACGTTTAGACTTTAGACTGTGATGACTTCCCATTTTTAATATACTTAAGATATATTTGGGAAATCATCATTACTAAATTAAAAGTATTTAATTGAGATTTTATGAGATATTAATTTGGTGCATTATTTGTGGTTTTTTAAACTAAAATATAAGTAGTAATAAATAATAATGAAAATTTTTCTGAAATAAAAAATATTCAGATTTATCATCATCATCATCATCATCATTATTATTATCATTTCTTTTTCTTTTCATTGATAGGAACAACACTATTTTGGAAGTTTTGGGAGGAGGCAATATATGTGAGAAAGACAGTGTATTCTATTTTCTTGGTTGATGACGTACGGCAACAATAGAGCTGAGAATTGTAAAAGAGGGAAATTAAAGTTTGGAGATACAGATGATCTATAGCACATATGCAAATTCAGCATTGAGTTTACCAAATTAATATTGCATAAAATCTCAATTAAATCTCTTTATATTAGCAATGATGACTTCTTAAATATATCAAATTATATCTCAAATCTATTAAAAATCAGAAGTCATCAGATTGTCATGTGTGGGAAAGATAAGAATGACTTTATCATCATACTTAATGAAATGTCGTGAATTCTTTAACAAAATTTGTGAGAAACCTGCTAGTGTAGATTTGCTACTTGGTAAATAAAAGTTGTTAAACCTAATGAAAAGTCATGAATTCCTTAATAAATCTTGTTACTTTACCAGTAATTATTTCTACCGGAGCTCCAACGCCAGCATTTATGGAAGTCAAGCCTAAACGGACCAACTCATTTAAGCCCGAGTTGGTGAAGGGCTAACCCTTTTTTCCCAGCTCTACTAAAGATGAATTCAACTTGTTTAATAACTTGAGTTTTTGCGTATTTTTAGATAATAAATGTTGCAACCGAAGATTATTCAGCAATTTTGCCTATTTATTTTGGCTCGTGTACCTGTTAGGAAAAAGACAATTCTGTTTAAAACACGATTTGACATTGAATGTTGTACATTTTCCAAGAACAAGTTTGAACCTTTCATTGCCCTAGTGAATGACTAACTTATTTGATTAGACTCAACCATATAATATTGTTGTGTACTGCATTTTTATTTGTGAGGTTTTCAGTTGCCGTCCTTTGATTAAATCGTATTGAATTTGTTACCTTGTTTATAACTTTCGACGACTATTTTTAATAAAATAATTTCTAGTCCGTTGGGAGAAAAACCTTTAAAACATTGATCTCAAATCCACATATCCACAAACACAGAATGAAAGAGAAGGTGGTCCATGTGTATGGAGATTTCTGCTACATTTCTAATATACATCATCATCTGTCTCTCATCATGCTTCGACTTCCTCTCTTATCCCTTCATGAAGAGACGACGACAACCTCAACAACTCGCTGCTAAACTTCCTCCTGGTTCAATGGGTTGGCCTTACATCGGAGAAACTCTTCAACTCTATTCTCAAGATCCCAATCACTTCTTTGCTTCCAAACAGAAAAGGTTACCGTTGGGTTTAGGCCTCATTCAAATGTTTATTTTCTATTGATCATTAGATTCTATATAAAATGAGTAATATCTTATGGCATGAAATGATGCAATTTTGATTTTTTTAAACAATGTTTTGAAGAAAAAAAATACGTGTAGTTTTTTTTTTCTTGGAAAAATCGTAAAACATCAAAACTGGACATTTTCATGCATATAGGATATCAAAATGTTAGTCATCTAAGAATCAAAAGAAAAAAATTAAGAAAATATTTGGAAAGCTGGGGTATTATAGAGAGCATTAAGGGGAAGCATGTTAGAGTATCACATCTCTCTCACCTCTCACACATCGATCACAACGTATCTGTCTCTTCCATGAAACTTATATATAACTCGAAGCTTTGTTGTGCAGATATGGAGAAATCTTCAAGACGCACATATTAGGGTATCCCAGCGTTATGCAGGGCAGTCCTGAGGCTGTGAGGTATGTGTTGGTGACTAACGCGGACCTATTCAAACCCACATATCCTAAAAGCAAAGAGAGATTGATTGGTCCTCATGCAATATTCTTTCACCAAGGAGACTACCATCGTCCGAGCTTCTCTTTTGCCAGAAGCTATCGAAAAACTCGTACCAACCATCAAATCCACTGCCATTTCTGCTTTCAAATCCTGCGCTTCTCGTCCTCATCGAGTCATCAACGTCTTTCACGAAATGAAAATGGTTTGTGTCTCAGACTTAATTTGATCACTTGATTGATCTGTTGGTGTGTTTTTGTCAGTTTTCGGTGAATATACAAAGATGTTTAGAAACTAACGTTGGCAAAATCGCATTTACTGTTAAACTGAAAGAGGAATTTGTATTTGAGATTTCCAAGTTTTTTTGGGTTAGGTGCTTCCAGTATTTTTAAGTATTTTCCAAGGTTCGTCCAGTATCCAGCACCCTAAAATACTTTATGATGCTATTTTGCCCTTAAAGTATTATTTTTTAAGAAAAGATTTGCCCATGAAGTATAATTTTCAGAGCAATTTTAATCTCATCATTACCACTCAAAAAGTCCTTTAGTGCAAAGGTGAATTTAGCATTTTAAAGTTCTTAGGGTATCACATTTGGCCCACAAAATATTTTAGGGTGCTAGATGCACCAGAAAAAACATTATAAAATGATGGATGAACAACAAAATACTTTAGGATATATGATACACATGAAAAAAAGTTTCAGGCTATTGGACACACGTTAATTTTGTTTTTGGCTTTTTCGTTGTAATTCTTTAATTACACGCATGGCATTGGATTTTGTTTTCAAGTTTTTTTGGCTAATCATTTCGATGCATTATTATTGTTGCTTTGTTATGACCCTTTGACAGTTCTCTTTCAACATCGGTATTAAGGCTGTGTTTGGTCACTTGGATAGCAATTATAAAGATAAGCTCAAAGAGAATTATGTCATTGTAGACAAAGGTTACAATTCTTTCCCAACTAGCATTCCTAGAACTGCTTACTCCAAGGCTCTTCAGTTAAGAATCACTTCATTACATGTGTATATATTGATTCACCTGAAAATCATTATGAGGTCCCAAAAAATGAATGTAATAAGTAAAAAGTCCCAAAATAAGTGAGCATCATATAATGATAAGTTCTGGTACAAAAAGTGACAATAGGTTCATATTACTCACTTGTTGTGGAACTGTTTAGGGATTGCATTCCTTCGTTGGAATCTTATAGTAATTTTCCCACATAATAATCATATCTATTTTAATTAGTATTTATCTGAATGTATAATTCTTGTATATATTAATATAAAATAATTAATTTAAAGTTTAATTTCTTGAGCTTAATTTAATGCTCCCTCTGGTCCTAAACATAAGACCCAATTGACTTTTTTGGAGAAAATAAAAAAACTAAATAAGTTATATAATCATATCATATGTTATATATTATTATATTTTATATCAGTTTATAAGTCAAGTAAATTAGTTTGATGAAAAAAGATAAATATAAATACTTTAAAGTAGTTTAATTAGCTTCCTTATTTCTCAAAAAAATCAAATGGGTTTCATGTTTAGGCCCCGGGTAGTACTAAAATTTTTGAATGGGCACAATAAATCTAAATAACTTGTCACATGATCATCTTTATACTCATAACCTCTCTTTGCATCTCTTTAAATATATATCATATTGTACTTTAATTTGGTCAAGATTTAACAATGTTGAGTGATCAACAAAAGAACTGATATATGACTAACTAATAATTTTGTTTTTGGGGATATTGATGAAATGATGTGTGCGTGAAGGCAAAGAAGAGAATAAATGAGATAATTAGCGAGTTAATTAGGATGTGGAAAGAGGAAAGGTTGATGGAGAATGGTCTTTTGGGGCACATGTTGAATTACAAGGACGAAAAGGGCCAAGCTCTAAGTGATGATCAGATTGCTGATGACATAATTGGAGTAATATTTGCAGCTCAGGACACAACAGCCAGTGTCCTCACATGACTCCTCAGTGATTGAACTATAATTTTATATAATTTTTCATGGTTAATTTGGGATTTTTAATGCATTTTCTAACACATTATTGCATTATTAAGCATTATTTTTCATTGGGGGCATTTGTATTGAATTAATAGTAAAAAGGGGCAAAATGGTCATAAATTTTTAAATTAGTCATACAAATGTTTTCTTGGACTTTTGATGCTATATTTTGCATTGTAGGTGTTTTAGGAGAAAGTGGGAAATTTTTGGGCTTAAGCTGGAAACAAAAAAAAAAAAAAGGAGGACAAGCTCAACCTCAATTGCCCAATGAAGCAGACCCAATATGGTTTAAAAAAGATAAAAAAAAAAAGTTATAAACCAAGATGCCCATTCGGCCCAAAAGGAAAATGCAAGCCCAAGGAACCAGACGCAATGGGCTGGAGAATAAGACACACCTGAAGAGAACAGCCCAGAATTGAGTGACGGAATGAAAAGAGTGAGCTGTGGGCTGGAAAAGCAGCTGGGACTGAAATACAGATCCGAATAGAGGGAGGCCCAAAAGCAAAGAAAAGAGACAGAAAATGGAGGGGGTCTGACTTGAGCTGGAGATAGGATCTGAATCAGAAAACCCAAGAAAAGAAAGAAAAGAATTGAGACCCGAAATTGCAGAGGGAAGACCGAAGCTGAGCATTTGGGACCAGGAGAGAGCGCCGTAGACCTGGAGCTTGCTCTCTAGAAGCTCCACCATTACCATCACCGTCTTCAACAACACCACTGAATCAGCTGCAGCTGTGGGAACCGAGTGAGAGTCTGACGTTGTGAGCAGCTGGTAGTGGTAGCTAGGATTTGAGAGGCGACGAGTTTGAATGGGCAAGGCTGAGGCCGTGAGCTGAGAGGAAGAGCGGCGGAGGAGTTTGGAGATTCACTATCACTCAACCACCCACCGTCGCTGGGGAAGAGAGTGAGAACCTAGACCTTAACCTTTTTCTTTCAACATCGGAGGGAGCTCACTTTCTGTCACCACCATCACCATCGGTTTCTTTCTCTCTCTCTCGACATGACATAACCAGTAACAGCACCGTGAGGAGCTTGGCCAGCGATGTTCATACAGATTATAGATTCCGCTGAGCATCCCTAGCTTCCGGCGAGTAGACTCAGTTTCCAGCGACTCTCTCTCTTCTTCACTGTTGAACCATCATCCTTCCTCCACTGATAATAACACCACCAACTCCCATTTCCAACTTCACTTATCATCTCTCTCTCTTCTTCACAACCTAAAACTTCCACACCACAACTGCCATCCCTCTCTCACCACTGCCTCCCCTGTTCCTTTTCCATTTTCACCACCACAGATTCATTCCTCTGTGGTTTTTCAACTTGGCCGATAGTACACATCAATTCCTCATTGAAATTCAGTCTTTCATTGAACTTAAATGGCTTTGATGAGGTTTAGAAATTCTATGGGTGCTGTTCATGCGATGAGTGGCTAATTTTGCTTGGGTCTTTGTGGCAGAGAAAGTGGTTAGAACTAAGGTTTTGTAATGGGAGTTCACTATTTTCCATTAGCTCAATGTTATACATCATGTCTTTGTGGATTAATTTTGTATTGATATCTGTGTATTTTTGAGACTTAGATGAGTGATAATTTGTCTATGATGGATTATTTTTTATTGAATTTGGTATTGGTGCATTTGAATTTTATTGAATTTATTTTCTTGTTGGATTAATGAAGTTATACATTTTATGTAATATCTAGATTGTGTGATGGATTTAATTTAATTTGAATGTCACGATTGTGCTTTCAATTAAGAGAAATCAAGTGTATTAATCTATTTTCAATATACATCAAGTGGGTCTTTAATAATTTGCTTAAGAGGTGACTAGTGTTGGCTTGAATGATTTGATTAATTGATCTATTGCTTTCTAATTATGAAATTTCTCATCTTTCAATTACATTGATGATTGGAATTTAGAAAATTATGCTTAATTGCCTTTGTTCAGGAGTACAAAGGTCTAAGTATGGGGAATTGATTGAACTATAATTTTATATAATTTTTCATGGTTAATTTGGGATTTTTAATTCATTTTCTAACGCATTATTGCATTATTTTTCATTAGGGGCATTTGTATTGAATTAATTGTAAATAAGGGCAAAATGGTCATAAATTTTTTAATTAGTCATACAAATATTTTTTTGGACTTTTGATACTATATTTTGCTTAATTTTTCATTATAGGTGTTTTAGGAGAAACTGAGAAATTTTTAGGCTTAAGCTGGAAACAAAAAAAAAAAGGGGAACAAGTCCCATTGCCCAATGAAGCAGACCCCATAGGGTTTAAAAAATACTAAAAAAAAAGTTATAAACCAAGATGCCCATTCGGCCCAAAAAGAAAAGGCAAGCCTAACGAGCCAGATGCAATGGGCTGGAGAATGAGGCACACCTGAAGAGAACAGCCCAGAATTGAGTGACGGAATGAAAAGAGTAAGCTGTGGGCTGGAAAAGCAGCTGGGACTGAAATACAAATCCGAATAGAGGGAGGCCCAAAAGCAAAGAAAAGAGACAGAAAATGGAGGGGATCTGACTTGGGCTGGAGATAGGATCTGGATCTGAAAACCCAAGAAAAGAAAGAAAAGAACTGAGA
The DNA here is from genome assembly GCA_963855925.1 of Inga laurina. Lineage (NCBI taxonomy): Eukaryota > Viridiplantae > Streptophyta > Magnoliopsida > Fabales > Fabaceae > Inga > Inga laurina. The sequence goes on from OY979701.1 coordinate 58,497,820, forward strand.
CCCGAAACTGGAGAAGGAAGAACGAAGCTGAGAGTTTGGGACCAGGAGAGAGTGCCGTAGACTTGGAGCTTGCTCTCTAGAAGCTCCACCATTACTGTCACCGTCTTCAACAACACCACCGAATCAGCTGCAGCTGTGAGAACCAAGTGAGAGTCCAACGTTGTGAGCAGCTGGTAGTGGCAGCTAAGATTTGAGAGGTGACGAGTTTGAATGGGCAAGGATGAGGCCGTGAGCTGAGAGGAAGAGCGGCGAAGGAGTTTGGAGATTCACTATAACTCAACCACCCACCGTCGCTGGGGAAGAGAGTGAGAACCTAGACCTTAACCTTCTTCTTTCAACATCGGGGGGGAGCTCACTTTCTGTCACCACCATCACCATCGGTTTCTTTCTCTCTCTCTCGACATGACAGAACCTGTAACAGCACCGTGAGGAGCTTGGCCAGCGATGTTCATACAGATTCCAGATTCCGGTGAGCATCCCCAGTTTTCGGCGAGTAGACTCAGTTTCTGGTGACTCTCTCTTACTCTCTTCTTCACTACTGAACCATCATCCTTCCTCCACTGATAATAACACCACCAACTCCCATTTCCAACTTCACTTATCATCTCTCTCTCTTCTTCACAACCTAAAACTTCCACACCACAACTACCATCCCTATCTCACCACTGCCTCCCCTGTTCCTTTTCCATTTTCACCACCACAGATTCATTCCTCTGTGTTTTTTTCAACTTGGCCGACAGTACACATCAATTCCTCATTGAAATTCAGTCTTTCATTGAACTTAAATGGCTTTGCTAAGGTTTAGAAATTCTATGGGTACTGTTCATGCGATGAGTGGCTAATTTTGCTTGGGTCTTGGTGGCAGAGAAAGTGGTTAGAGTTTCAAGGTTCTACAAGGGGAGTTCACTATTTTCCATTAGCTCAATGTTATACATTATGTCTTTTTGGATTAATTTTGCATTGATATGTGTGTATTTTTGAAACTTAGATGAGTGATAATTTGTCTATGATGGATTATTTTGTATTGAATTTGGTATTGGTGCATTTGAATTTTATTAAATTTATTTTCCTATTAGATTAATGAAGTTATACATTCTAGGTGATATCTAGATTGTGTGATGGATTTAATTTAATTTGAATGTCGCGATTGTGCTTTCAATTAAGAGGAATCAAGTGCATGAATCTATTTTCAATACATATCAAGTGGGTTTTTAACAATTTGCCTAAGAGGTGACTAAAAATGCAATTATAGGACTGGTCATTTATTAGGTAAATTGGACCTAATGCGATTGCTTAAAGTTTTTAATTCGACTTGATGTAAAAGTAACTCCCAAATTATTTTAAAGAAGCTAGGAAGGCCACTAAATTTGTCACCAAGGTTCATTTTATCATATAACCCCTTTTTAATCCAAATCATTTTTTTATCTTTTTTTCAAAATACCAAAAAAATTAGAATTAGCTTTATTTTCATAAATTTTAATTTCTAGAAAACCAATTTCAAAAACCTTTTTTTCGAACCATGTTTATAACACTTAGTTTTTTATAGGGTAGTCAAAATAAATAACTCCTGATAAGAGAACAATCCCGAGTTGTTTGCACTATATTGCATTTAATTCGTGATAATATTTGATTTGACCCCGAGGCGACTAAGGTTGTGTCAAATCACTCAGATTTCTTCACGATTACCAGAAGCTTCTTGAAGCCGTTAAGGTAATAATATATAAAGAGATATGTCAAATCCAAGTAGGCCATATACTATATAATTGTGTTTGAATATGCTCGCTCTATCCCTAAATATAATATCTCAACCCACTTTGTCTCCACAATTTATAATTTTTTCACCAAAATATACTACTAAAAACAGAAAATTAGCATGAAATTTAGTGACAAAATTTTTGTAATATCCCAAAATATGATTAAGGACTAAATATACAGAATAGATTATGGGATTAATGACAGAAGTACCCCTGAAAAAGATGACATAAATATCAAAATAAACATGTGTTAAATTGGCAATTGAAATAATATCAATTAAGGAGATGTAAGAGGATATTTTTGAGAGCTCATTATCCTCTTCCAAGAAGCTATTTTTGTATATCATGAGGCAAGAAAGAAAAACAATTAGATGACCAAGTGAAGATGAAGACTTGGTCAAAAATATCATGCTAAGTCTTTTATCACTCTTCCTCTTCTTCATTTCGGTCAAGAAAATGCTAAGAGAGATAGAGTAAGCATTTAATCAATATACTCCCTTACCTTTTGCTCATGTGGTACGTTGGGACAAAGAAAGACGGAAGTTGGTCAAAAACATACCAAAAGGAAGAAGAAGATATAAGTCAAACAAACCCCTCCCTCTTTGTCAATAATTACGGCTAAGAAGAAGCAAGAAGAGTGAATGGGTTAAAGCAATTAATTCTTCATCAAATATCTAAGGTAAAGTCGGCCAAGTGACGAAGAGGTAGGAAAGAGAAAAAGCAAACCAAACATATTGGAAATTATCATAGGAATTCACCAAGAAAGAACACATGTGGACCGCATATTTTCCTCTCCTTTTTGTCCAACTTTTCGGTCAGGTTTTTAAGTGATAAGGGAAGGGAAACACTGATTATTATTCACTCACTCTCTCTCTCTCTCTCTCTCTCTCTCTCTCTCTCATTCTCTAAGTCAGCCAGCTCTCTCTCTCTCATTCTCTAAGTCAGCTAGCTGAAGCACAAAAAGAACAAGTGAAGAAACAAGTTTAAGGTAAGGGTTTCATCTTGGATTTTCACCTTCTTAACCTCATCTACGGCTCAAGTGTCATTCATAAACATTGTTTCTCTTGAAGAGAGCTTCATTTCTATGGTTTTAGAATTTCAAGAGGAGGTGTTTTGAGCCATCATCCAAGAACAAAAGCTGAAGAATCAAAGAAAGAACTTAAAGAGGAGCAATAGGTGAGTGTCAGCATCAATTTGAGCTATTGTTTGTGTTGGTTGAATGAGTATTTTGGCATGTGTAAATCTGCCCTGATTTAGGCCAAACAAGGGTTTGGGTAATTCATGATGTTTTGGTTATGTTATTGGTGGTTTATGATGATTAGAAACCATTTGACATAAGTTTGGTGGTGAAATTGAAAGTTGGTAATTGTTGGAATTTATTTTGAATTTTCTGCCAAAACAGGACATGGGGAATGAGTGGGAATTTGTTCATTTTGATGTTACCATTGTATTCTACACAAAAAATTATGTCGAAATAGACGCAGGTTGTGGATTTTGGGTCATTGAAACTCAATGTAAATATGGGTTTTCAGCCTGAACAAAATTCCAGCAAGGTACTCTTCTTGTGTGGTGTCTTTGGATAACCAAATGATCTCTAAAAATTATGAAAATTTCTAGTATAATAGTTCACATGCCAAGCTTCAAAATGGACATATAATGAGTGTCATTTCGATTTTTCTGCTGGGTGTTATGATTTTCCAAAATTTAAGGTTGAAACTGGAAGCAATTCTAGAGCAGGATAGGATTTCCTGTAATTCTGTATTTTTGTGGTTATGGACACCATTGATATATATTTTTCCTGTATAGAGGACTTCAATATATTTCCATAGGACTTAGGATCACCTCATTTCGATTTTCGTAGAATTAGTTATGATTTTTCAAAGTCTAGAGAAAATTCTTGCAGATTTGGTTCAAGTTACGAAAATTCAAAGATAATGGCTCATGGTAATATTGTTGAACTCTGAGGTTAGGTATTGGTCTTTTAGGTTAATTGACCACTTTATCTTCTTAGTTGACTTGATTAAATGTCCCTAATGATAACCAACTTGAGTGTTTGAATTAAAGAAGAATTGGATTAAGTAATAACCTGTCGCCCGTAATTCTAATTATAGGATTTGACATTTGCCCTGCACATGATAAATCGGTGCCGGAGCACGAGCGGAAAGAACAAAGTAGTGACCCTCTCTCTTATATTGTGTATGATGCATTGTATGCATGTCTTATCATTGAAACATGCCATTGTGAAAGATGTCGTTGTAAAACATGATGTTGTGAAATATCCCGTTGAGAAACATGCCGTGGTGTAACATGCTGTTATGATATATGCTGTTGTCAATCATGTCATTGTGAATATAGCAAAAGCTGTTATATAAATGCCATTGTTGTGTTGTGCTTGTGATTTGCTTACATGCTTTGTAATTGTACATATTATAAGTGAACTGTTACTACTGGGATTCTTTTGAATCTCATTCTTTCCAATGACTAACCTACAGCAAGGGTAAGCGGTTCAAAGGAAAAGCAAGTGACGAAGGGTGGTTAGAGCTCCTAGCTAGGAGTTTTAATTTTGGTAGTTGGTTGTCATATTTTGTTGGGGATTAGTTGTACATGTTGTATCTAATGAGTGGTGTAGTGTAATCCCCTGTATGGGAAACTTTAAATAGGCAATGTGCCCTATAAACCCTTTATTAAGTAAATGAAACCCAAGTATTATCGGGAATTTTTGGTTGCACTCTGATATGAATGAATGAAACCGAACTATATCGGCTAATTATATTCGAAATGTGAACGTGAGACCGCATTAAATAGGTTTTGGAAAAGTTTTAAATTAACCGTTGGTCTCTATTTCAACTTAATAACGCATTCTCGAACTATAATTACGGCTTTTAAGGTAGAGGGTTACATTTTTTGTATCAGAGTTGTAGTTCCTGGCAAGGGCAGGATTTGCTAGGATAGTTGCCATAGTTGTTGCCTTAGTCATAAAAGATGACTTATGATTGTTTGTGGTATACACTTGAGTATTTTTGCTGGTTCTGATATATATACAATTTTTAAGGACTATGTGTATACCTTTGTCATGATACTGACATGGTGAATCATTGTAGAATTGAAAGACACAATGGTTCACCCGAGAATCAGAAGAGCAGAACTAGAAGTGGAGGTGGTGCTTAATGACAATCCACCAAACCCTATGCGGGAGATGATGGGTTTGATAAGGGAACAAAGAGACATAATTGATGAGCTAAGAGAAGAGCTCAGAGAGGAAAGGGCAAAACGCAACGAAGACTGTGGCCAGTCCACTCACGAAGAGACCTAAGAGGACACACATCATAAAGAAACCGGTGAAGGGTCCATTCGACCTCCAAAGTCACCTCCTCACTCCGAACTGAAACCCAGAGTCACATGGAGTACCAGCCCACGATGAGAGAGATCTGAGGTATTGGGTCTCCAAATTCTGCAAACATCTACCTCTGGTGTTTAAAGGGAGGTTTGAACCCCAAGTAGCTGAGGATTGGTTGAACCGGTTAGAGAAAATTTTTGAAGTCCTAGATTCTCCAACCAAGGTGAAGACATGCTTAGCGTGTATAAGTTAGAGGGGGATGCTGATCGGTGGTGGCGGAACATCACTCTTACCCTGTGGAACCGAAATATGCCAATAACTTGGGAATTATTTCAAGAACAGTTTAATGAGAAATATTTTCCCAAATCTGTGAGGCTCAAGAAGGAATCTAAGTTCCTATCTATCAAGCAGGGGGGATGTAGAGACATTCAATGACTACCTGTCTCGCTTCATCCGACTGGCCAGATACTCCTCCTATCTATGTCATATGGATGATGAGGAGTGGAGTTCCGATATGCTAATTCAGGGCTTGAGACATGAGCTGAGGAAGAGACTAGCCACCCACCAATTTATTGAATTTAACAAAGTGGTAGAGGAGCGCAGAATAACCGAATACAACCTAAGGGATCTGTACCCAGCCAAGTGTGGTAACAGCCGTAGTGAGCCTAGTAAGGAGAATACTTCCCAAAAGTAGAAGAGACAAGGGTTCTCAGCTAAGGATAGTAGTAAGAAGCCCTATCAATCTGAGGGTCGTGATAATCAGAAACCCCCAACAGTATTGATATGCACTCGTTGTGGGAGGGCACATCTTGGCAGAACATATACGGGGCAAGTAGTCTGTTATAATTGTAAACAACCGGGACACATTGCTACTGAATGCAAATGGCTGCCGAAAAAGCAAAGACCCAGGAATCAGGGTAGGGTGTTCGCCATGACAAACGAGGAACCCTGGAAGTCCCCGGACCTAATTCAAGGTATAATCTTTCTCAATGGTAGTTTACTACAAGTTTCATTTGATTAGGGTACAAGTCATTCCTTCATTGCCTATGACTGTGTGAAGCACCTGGGATTACATGTTTATAAACTACCATTTGATTTGGGTGTGTTGACGCCGATGGGTTTTAAGGCAGTGATAGCTGAGGCTTGTTTGAACTGTGTAATAACCGTTGAGGGGCATGAGTCTACTATTGATTTGATTTGTCTGCCGCTCTACCAATTAGAAGTCATATTGGGTTTTGATTGGTTGACAGCGAATAATGTATTGCTGGATTGTGGGAATAAGAGAAGAGTGTATCTTACTTCCCAAAATGATGATAATGCGAATTCTAGTTTGAACTTTCTCTCTACGGCTAAAGCTAAGAAATATCTAGAGAAGGGATGTCAGGGGTATATGGTATTCTTTTCCCTACAGAGAGAGATAGAAGAAACTTTAGAAAGTATACCCGTGGTAAGAGAGTTCCTTGAGGTGTTTTCGGACGATCTTAGCAGATTACCTCCTGAAAGGGAAGTACCGTTTCCAATTGAAATTGTGCCTGGACCTGGTTCTATATCAAAAGCCCCATACTGAATAGCCCCAAATGAAATGACGAAGCTAAAGAAATAGATAAAAGACTTACTTGAAAAAGGGTTCATCCGACCCAGCGTCTCGCCGTGGGGAGCTCCAGTATTGTCTGTTAAGATGAAAAATGGGAGTCTAAGACTGTGTGTGGATTATAGAGAACTAAACAAGATAACTATCAAGAACAAATATCATCTCTTGAGAATCGACGACCTTCTAGATTAATTGTCTGGTTCTTGTGTATTTTTGAAGATTGATCTAAGGTCGGGTTATCATTAGCTGCAAGTGAAGGCAGAAGATGTACTAAAGACTGCCTTCAGAACTAGGTATAGGCACTATGAGTTTCTAGTAATGCCCTTTGGCCTAATCAATGCACCTACTGTATTAATGGATTACATGAATCATGTCTTCTGACAATACCTAGACTAATTTGTAGTGGTGTTTATCGACGACATTTTGATATACTCCAAAAGTAACGAAGAGCATGAGCATCATTTGAGAATAGTGCTGGAGATATTGCGTGAAAAGCAACTCTATGCTAAGTTGAGTAAGCACGAGTTCTGCCTTTCGGAAGTAAAGTTCCTAGGCCATGTCATTTCTCGAGAAGGGGTCTCAGTAGATCCCAGTAAAGTGGAAGCAGTGCTAGACTGGAAGAGGCTAGAAACTGTTGCTGAGATACGCAGTTTTCTAGGTCTTACTAGTTACTACCGGAGATTTATTCAGAATTTCTCTCGGATTGCCTTGCCAATGACCAAGCTCACGCGAGAAGATCAATTGTTAAAGTGGGATAAACGTTGTGAAAATAGTTTTGTCGAGCTGAAGGAGAGGTTGACCACAGCACTAGTGTTGATTATACCCGATCCTAGCTTGACTTATGTTGTGTACAATGATTTGAGTAAGTAGGGGTTGGGGTGTCTCCTAATGCAGTAGGGAAAAGTTATGGTCTACGCCTCCCGACAGCTGAAGCCCCATGAAATGAACTATCCCACTCATGATCTGGAGCTTACGGTGATTGTGTTTACATTGAAAATATGGCGACATTATCTGTATGGTGTGATGGTAGAATTGTACTTTATGATTTATCCAGCACCCTGAAATATTTGGACTTGGCTTGTCTCCTTTACCTTTCCCATTTGTACCTCAAAATGAAATTTCAGTCCTCCATGCTTTTTTAATCAAAACTGTTGGTTTTGAGGAAAGTTGCCTTTCATTTGCAGAACCCCATTCACCAGACTTGGTCGAACAATTGAAGCAACTCCTAAGCTTCGATCTATTATTAAATCTTCCTCTCTTGTCAATTAAAGAGGATGAAATCATCCTCTCTTTCCTATTGAAGAGATCTCCCTTTCTCACTAATTGAACGGGGTATATCGAACCATGGGTAATCGAGTCTCTTCTTGTGGCTGGTCTAGTTTCTTCTCAAATGAGGCTACTTACTTAGCTTATAGGACCTCTTCCTCAGGGTTTTGGAAATTTGAGCAACTTACATAGTGTAAGTTGGCTTTGTTCTTCCACACTTGTTAATCAATTTGAATTGGGGCTACATAATATAAATTTCATTACATTATATTTTTCTGAAACTTGAATGTTTGTATGAAATTGCAGATTTCTTTCTGCAAATGGTTTCACGGGCATAATTCCAGAAAGTTTTGGGAATCTAAAGAAACTTGCACTTTTGTGAGTGATTTTTTTTTTGTTTATTTTGTTTTTCTATTTGGATTGGCCTTTGTCCTATATTGAATTTAAATTTACATGTTTTTTCTTGTTAGAGATGAAACTAAATTTATGCTACAATAGATTTATTTTGAATTTCCTAAAAGAATTTTATGTTTTTGATGGAGATATGCAAGGCACAGTGAAGAATAGCGTGTTGGCTTATGCCTTAGTAACTTCTTCAAAAATAAACCATGGATTGCAATATAGGATGCAATTCTAGATCTTCTCTTGAGGAGCCTTTATTAATTATCTAGAAACTAAGTACAATGATTGACATGAAACAATAAAAAGGGGAAATTTTGATCTTTTGAAACTACAAATATAATGCAATGAAAATAAGAGTCTTAAATTACAATGATTTTTGGTATTTTTGGATATAAAATGATAGATGAATGGAAATGGATGAAGTGAATATCTTGAAAATGGTTTGCAAAAGCAATTATAGTTCAAATAATGATAATGAGAGTTCAATTTGCTAGCTTAGTCAAAAATGCCCAAAAGATCCTTTAAGCTAGCTTGAGTTAAATTAATTAAACACTTCCACATTGGGCAAGATTTAACCCCTCTAACAAAAACTCAATACAAAACACTAGCAATTTGCAAACAAAGTCTCTCAAAATACCAACCCCCTGTTGAGTCAAGTCCATTGATCAATGATTATTCCTAGACGTTGAAAATAATCACTTCTTAAAATACTTTTGAAAACCACTTTGTATGCAATATGCGAAATCACTAATTTTTATAAAATACCAAACCCCATCAATTGATAAGTCTAGCTTCTAAAGAGAGGAACCCCAACTCTTGAGATGCTATTAAGCCCTCTTAGTGTCTGATTGTGAATTAATTAATACAATTAGTTCAAAGCAATTTCAAAAGCAACTCAATATCTAAACAATACTATGCAAGATAACATATAATCAATAGAATTACACTTAAACATATATCTAACCATATATATTGATGAGCACAAAGTTCAACATCAACTAATCCAAATCACAAATTAATCCAAACTAAGTACTTAACCAAGTAACAAAGGTCAAGCAATATCAATACAATCTCCAAAACTGAAAATCATAGTTACAAAGCTAAACAAATAGATTAAAACATAAAACTCCCCCTTGAAGCTTGCAAACTCATGCCATCTTCACCATTCTCAAGAGTTGAAGCTTCTAGCCATGAATTAACATTTGCATAGACCTACTAAACATCTTCAAAGTTTCAACCATGGAGAAATTGACCAGAAAAATGAGCTTGATGAGATCAATGAAGTATTGGTGGGTGACGGTGGAAAAGAAAGAAAGTGACGATGTAATGGAAGGGCAACGAAAGTAAAGGTGGCTGCTGCCAAATCTGAAATTCCAGATTGAGTCTGGAGGTTAATGTTGTCGAAAATAGAAGGATGAAGGTCACTGGTGGTGGTGAAGGCGGCAAAAACAGAGAAGGAAGCAAGATGGAGATCGTACGGTGAAGTAAAGCTCGAGCTCTCAAAAATGTCGATAATGTTTGCCAATGAAGCTGTCGTTTTTCCAGATTTTCGAGCTTAGAAGGGCGAAGGTGATGGCGGACATCGAAGTGGAAAGCAAAGGTGAAGGTGAGCAAAGGTGAAGATGACGGTGATGATTGTGGATGGTGAAGGAGGGAGAGAGAATGAAGGTGATGGGTCCAGTGGTGTTCGCGGCGTTCTCACCTCCTTCAAAGCTCGCTAAAACACTCTGAAATCAGACCTAATTGTTGCTGCAAGACGCTGCAGTTTTGACTAGACTAAACTATCATTTCAAAATTTGTGGGACTAAACTGTTATTTCTTAAATTCAAGCCCCAAACTGCTATTTTCAACTTTAGTCTAATTTTTCAAGCACCTACAATTAAGAACAATTAAAATAATATTAAATATTCTCAAAAATTAATGATTAAGAGTAATTACAATTATTTTAACAATTTTGCCCTTTTTAGTCTTAATTTAATGTATTTACTCTTAATCTCAATTTATCAAAAGAAAGGCATTTTAAGCTCAATTATTATGACAAAAACCCCAAATAAAATATGAAATATATAATAAAAATAGGAATTTGTCACACATGTATGGAAGAACCAATTCCTTCCACGACATCATTGTTGACAAAATTGAGAGAATTGTGGGTGCTTTTTTTCCTCCTTTGAAGCATATCAACTGTAAAACTGTTTAAGAATTTAATCTTCAATAGAAAATAATTTTTCTTGTTATTGATGAGAGATTTTGACATCAGGGTAATATCTGACTTGGGACAAACAACAACTATGCATTTCCCAATTTCAAGAATATGAAGAGTTTGGAACAACTGTGAGTTGAAAGCGTGGAATATTATTGATTTACAGCATGTAAACCTATGCTTAATGTTTCTTATGTGACAGAATTTGACTTATGTATAAGTAGCGAGTAATCTATCTCATCATTTCCTACTATATTTTAATGATATGAATACTGATGCAGAACTGAAACGTGGAGAACCTGTTTTAGACTGGCCAACAAGAAAGCATGTAGATTTAGGCAAAGCCAATGGTGATGTCTGATGCTTTTTCTTTTTTTCTTTCTGTATTTTTTTCTTTTTCCTGATTTTTATCACGTCATAGCAGGTTCGGGCAATGGTTCCTTGAAATTATATGACATCCATGATATTGGAAGAAAAAATGCAGCAATATATGTCAATTCTGGTTGTGTTACTTTTGATGAGTATGACCAGTTGACATCATGGTCATAAATGTTCTATTTTACTCATTCTATTTTCTATCAAGTATGACTAATACATGGAGAACTTTAGTTGTTACATTCAAATTCTTATATTTCACTTTTTCAGGGAAACAAAATAAGATTGAAACTAGTTATGTGACTAATAGTGGGCTTTGTTTCATAACAGATTACACAAATAATAAGCAACCTTGACAAAAGAAAAAGAGCCAACTCAGATTACATCAATTGAGAAGACATGAACATGCTTTAAGAACAACATGAAAGGCTTGCCTGACACCAAAAAGAGAGCAGCCTTTTGAACAAAATGGTGAGCTTGCTTGGCCAAAAAGGAAAGCAACCACAAGGAAGTCATAAGTTGTACAAAAAGCTTGACAAAATAAGGAAGAATGGAGCCTTCATGTAGGATGATCTAAGTCAATCATTGAACCCGTAATTGTGAGAGTGTAACTTTGTAGTGTTAATGAATATAATAGCTAGGGTGTTGAAAGTTTCCACTCCAAATATCACTCCTCCTTTGTAATGGTTGAAGCTAGAAAAAATTACGAGCGGTCTATGTTCATGATTTGTGCAATAAGTTGTATCAAGTGAAATGACTTCTCCAAAGCAACCATAATTGACCAACATAGGTGCATCAGCCCATAATATATTTGTCACTTGCTCCTCTGAGTCCATTTAGTGAGCATGAAAAAAGGATGGATTTTCTGCTAATTTTTGCTCAAAATACTAAAATATACATCCTGCTTCACCATATTTCATGGCTCATTGCCTTCTTGAATTAAGATAATTCTTTACATCACGTGTTGTATATCCCAAATTGGTTCAACCTCTTACATATTGGCTCTGCAAATTGAATGCCGATTTTTGACTAATCCCAGCTTTCACAGCATTTTCTAATTCATAACATTGAGTTGATATTTATCCTCGATATGATGCAAATAGGTGAACAACTTCAAGAAGCTGAAGAGAATAATTATGATATAGGAAACTTCAATTATTTTGTATTTCCACTTTACTAGTTTCACTTTCATTCTAGATTAGTAGCCTGTTCTTGTCTCATCCCTAGGCTTCCTCGTTTTCACCTGTCGAATGTATGGTTTTCTCGCCTCTTCTTTAGAACCAACATATGGATAAGAGGAATATTTTGACTTGTCTTTTTTACTCTTGTTGAAGTTTTGTTTTTTATTACCAAAACCAATTCTTGTACTGTATGACCTCCAGAATTCACATGCTTCTTCTATATTGTTAAATTCAAGATCAAGTCTAGGAGTTAAATTTATATCCATCATATAAGTCTCCTGCAAAATCAAAAAATATATACCCAATATAAATACAAACTCAGCTGCTAAAATATAAATAATCTCATGGCAAACCACCGCCTGTCTTTGCAAATTATACTACTCCGTCACGTTAACCAACATATATATATATATATATATATATATATATATATATATATATATATATATATATATATATATATATATATATATATATATATATATTACCAACATTTATATCTTAACCAGAGCACACAAACACATAAGAAACTTTTACAAACAGAGCGCACAAATACATTACCGAAAAACCTATCAACCAAACAAATAAAAGAAATTAGATCCATAAATAGGAATAGGAATAGGAATACACACACACACACACACACACACACACACACATGGAAAAAACATAATATCCAGTATCCTCAACTTTGAAGATCATCAAGTAAGATTATAAAAATCATAAATGCAAGAACTAAATATAAAATATGAAGAAAATTGTGGGTATTTGATAAAAGACTGTTATTTACTCATCAATTTTTGATATCTAGTGACCATAGACGCTCCCCTTGCTGTTCCTTGTCTCAAATTTTTTTTGCGACCAGCACCTCTGATTTTCCTGTGCATTTGGAGAAGAAGAAAAGAAGCTGTGCGCGGACGATGTTGAGGAGGGAAAATGAGACCCTGATATGAAAACACACGGATGAACACATGGCTGAGATTGATTGAGAAATTCGACAGTTCAAATGAAATATTCAAAACAACATCGTTTAAATTAGTTGCTTATCATCGCCGTCAATGCAATTGTTACAAATGAACAGCCTAGATTTCTTTTTTTTTTTTTTTTAATAAAACCACATCGTTTTAAAGAAAAGAGGGGCAGTGAATGGGAAAGGTAAAGGAGAAAAGCCAAATCCGAAATATTTTTTAGGTACGTCCAGCACTTGAATATATTTTGTGGTGAAATTTGGCTCTTAAATTATTAATTTTAGTAGGAACAATTCATCCCTTAAAATATCTCTTGAGGAGCAATCTTAATCTCTCCGTTAACTCCTCAAAAATCTGTTAAACAGAGGTCTTAAAATATTTTTTTAATATTGTTTAGGGTGACGGAAGAACTTGAAAAAAACTTTAAAATACTAGTCATACCTAACAAAATACTTCAGGTGCTAGGTTAACCTTAAGCCCATAAATTATAACAATAATAGAGGAATATAAACTTACTTTGACCTTGTCATAAACAAAAAGAAAAATACTACCCATCTCTGTCTTTTTGCTGGTCATACATTTGTGGTTGACCTCTTAGGAAACACCATTGATCAAGCTCATCGGTTGGGACTTGGAATGTTCCCCAAAAGATTTTGGGGTCAATTGCAGTCTATGTTGTGATATTTGTCATAAAAATATTTTTATGTATATTTAATAATATTGTTCAGTTTTAGATTTTTTTTAATGATCAATTTTAGATTTTAAGAATGCATTAATTTGCTTACCTTTTATTTTGCCCCTTATTTTTTTCCGATGGACCCTTATTAACTTTTATTCCAAATAACTTGTCAAAACAAACTAAAAATAAATTTGCTAACGCATTGTTCCTCACATATTTAGCTTAAAGATGCTCCTAACAATGACCTCATTTACCTATGCTCAAATGGAATGAAAATTAGGCAGGAAAAAAAAATATTTTGAGAAAATACTCCTAAAAATAGTAGACTTTTTTACTATTTTGAAAAGCTTTCATTTACAGCATTCCCTGCTCCAATTTTCCTCTCGTTTTTCGCTCCATCCAAACACAAGATCTGTGTACAATTGGAAATGCAGTAGGCCAACCCTTGGAATATAAGTTGGCCCACGGTGGCCTATAGGTTGGGCAATGTATTTTGGAAAAATGCCAACCCGAGCCCCACACTTAGGAGCTGTTTGGTGTGAGGGATTTGAAGGGGAAGAGAGGGGAGGGAAAATTTTTATGAGTTGAATTTTAAAAGATTGAAGAAGTGGGGTAATAAAATTTTAATAAAGAGAATGCATAAGATAAAAAAGTAATAAAAATTAATTAAAAATTTTTAACCCCACTTCTCTAATTTTTTTTAAGTTAAACTCAAAAAAATTTTCCCTTCACCCACTTTCCCTCCCCTCCCCTCCCCTCAGACCAAACCCTCAAGGGTGGGTCAGCGGGTTGAGCCAGTAGTATTACCTGATCTAATTTAACATCATGTTCTTAGATAAAAGGCACTTTGCTCGTGGTGTTTTTGATACATAAATCAAACAAGGAAGTGAAATTTGTTTATTATTCTTTTGCCACATGCACACACACATATATAAACAAGACAAATGAAACACGACCCCATCAGCCTGAACCTATTGTCGATTGTGTCAGTGACCAAGGAACAATTTATCAACTCTACGTCTCATAATATCAAAAAGCCACTAGCAATTTAGGTACTTTAATTTCTCCGTTATAATTATTGAACGGCTCAATTTACTTACATGCATTGGTTCGCATACTTGAGATATCCAATATATAAAAATGGTTATAATATAACAACACTGACAAGCTTTAATTAACTCACCAGGAGATGAAATATGATTATAACAATAAGCAAAAAAATATATAATCTCTTTTACTGTAAGTAACAATTTATGTAAGTTTATTTAAGATTAATAATAGAGAAGTTGGTTAAGAATAAAACGACATCAAACAAGAAATTGAAAATAGGATTGATAACTAGTGCATTAGTTTATATGGTTGGGTAGTAAGCCGCAGTATTGATAGAGCAAACTCCCTTTGGCAAATCTGTGTTCCTTTGGATCAAGATGTATCCATTCATTCCCCAACTTTCTCCCCACGAGTTCTTCGCAATCCAGTAATCTTTCCCCTTCACTTGAACCATATCCAACAATAAAAACAGCATGATTTAACCTGGTTGATTCCTTAGGGCGATCCTCACCTTCATAAATTCCCTAAAAAATAGTAAAACTAATCAGACCAAACCTTAAAAAATGAAAGACTGATATTGCTAAACCGTGTGGCCCATAAAAACTGGAGAAATATTATTACTCACAACTAATATTTCATACAACATGTTTTTATATATCTGGACCTATATCAAGTGAATAAGGAAATGGGCATAAACAGCACTAAGGCCCACACCGAATAATACCAACCAGCTACACTGTACAATATTACATCTACACAAATACAAGGAACGAAAAACCGGACCGGTCAATGAACCGGTCGCGGCACAGGTTCAAGGGTCACTGGGTCAACCGGGGTCAGACTGGTGAACGAACTGGTCATATTAAAATATTACAATTTAATTGACAATAACAAAATAATGAACATTCATAACTCATAAGTTATCACTAACATCAAAATAGCTAAAATACCTAATTAATTCTTCAAAGCAAAAATACCTAATTAATTCTCCTGAGCCCACCGTTGCCTCTTCTCGCAGCCGCTTGCCGTCGCCCAAGTCATCGGCGACTTCAATGTCGCCCACTAAGCGTTGCACAGCGGACCGGAGAACTGGAGATCGATGAATCGCACGATGGGGCTAGGGCACGAGTTCAGTTCGCTCTCTCACCCTCTCTGTCTCAACGTTTTGGATCGATCAAATTTGATCTCAGCGTGGAGCTGCGATATGAAATCGCACGATGGGGCTAGGGCACAAGTTCAGTTCGCTCTCTCACCCTGTCTGTCTCAGCGTTTCGGATCGATCAACTCTGATCTCAGCGTGGAGCTGCGATCTGATCTCAGATCTAATCTCAGAATCGGGTCGGTTACCCAGATCCGACCCGATTTTTTTTTTCTTTCTGAAATGTCCCAAAACGTCGTCATTTTGGGACATTTCCAAAAAAGAAGGACTCGGCCAACCCGCCCACCCGGCGGGTTGGCCGAGTTGTTAGCGACCCGGCCGGGTCGACTCGGGGTTGACCGGTTTGATCCTCACCCCGAGTCAAATTGCCAACTGGATCGGACTGGGGTCCGGTCGACCGGTTTTCCGGTCCAACCGGCCGGTCCGGTCTGGTTTTTCTCTCCATGCACAAATAAGTAAACTATCTGCTATTTTCCACACTCCCCCTCAAATTAGGGGCAAGAAATACATTAACTGTGCCTAATTCGCTAAGTAACCTACTGTGAGCTTCCTTTCCCAAAGCTTTAGTGAATATATCTGCCTCTTGATTGTGTGATCGAACACGCTTTAATTCAATCAAACCAGCGTGAACTTTTTCTCTTACAAAATGAAGATATATCTCAATATGCTTGGTTCGTCCGAATTTGATGCAATATGCATGGCTGCCTTGCTATCACAATTAACACTGACTAGACCCTTAGTTGAAATTGCCAAGTTCTTAAGTGCTTCAGTGGTCCAAACCACTTCTGCAACTCCTGAGCCTAAAGCCTGATATTCTACCTAGGCTGATGATCGTGACACTGTCTCCTGCTTCTTACTCTTCCATTTGATAAGAGAATCCCCAAGTTTGAGCAAGTAACCTATCACCGAACGTCTAGTAGTCTCACAAGCTCCCCAATCAGCATCGATGAAACATGACAGACCAATATTATGATTTGAACATAGTAGCAAACCCATGCCAACACTTTGTTTTAGATATCTAACAATGTCTCGAGCTACTGCCATATGTGCCTTAGTAGGTTTCTGCATGAATTGACTTACAGCCTGTATAGGAAATGAGATATCAGGATGAGTATTGGTTAGATAAATCAACCTTCCAACCAACCTTCTATAACTTTTAGGGTTACTTAATTTTGATCTCGGCCCTCTTCACAGGCTAAAATCTTCAAGTTGGCCTTCATTGGCATTAATGAGGGCTTACATCCACTCATTCCCATATCTGAGAGCAAATCCAAAACATATTTCCATTGTGAAAGAACAATTCCCTTTTGGGACCTAGCTACTTCCATTCCTAAGAAGTATCTCATCTCACCCAAATCTTTAATTTTGAATTGTCTATGGAGAAATTCTTTCACCTCAGCAATTGTGCTATTTGAACTACCTGTAATGATCAAATCATCTATATAAACAAGAACCAAAACACAACTATCATCACATTCCTTAATGAATAAAGAGTAGTCATATTTACTTTGTCTAAATCCACCATTTAATAAATTTGTAGTCAATTTATAATTCCATTGATGTGAAGCTTGTTTGAGTACATACAAGGATTTTTTCAATTTGCACACTATTCCATTTTCTACCCTTTCAAAACCTTGTGGTACACACATGTATACTTCATCATCTAAATCACCCTACAAAAAAGCATTATGAACATCCATTTGATATAAGTTCCACCCAAATACAGCAACCATCTTTAGTACAATTCTAATAGTAATCATTTTAATTATGGGGAAAAACTTTTCATGGAAGTCTATGCCCTCTTGTTGGGTGTAGCCCTTGGTTACAAGCCTAGCCTTATATTTATCAATGGATCCATCAGAGTTATATTTAATTTTATAAACCCATTTGCAACAAATTGCCCTCTTTCCCTTGGGAAGAGGAACAATATCCCACATGTCATTAGCTTCTAAGGCATCTATCTCTAATTTTATAGCATTGATCCACCTACTGTGTTTAATGGCCTCATTATAAGAGGTAGGTTCAACACTAGAATCTACTGAGCATAAGAAGCATAAATAAGATGATGACACACTTTCATAAGATATATAGTTTGCAATAGGGTACTTACACTGGCCTTTGAGTTGTTTATTCAATTACAATTCAGACTTACCCACACTACCTTGTGAAATCAACTTACACACGTAGTCTTAAGATCAAATAGGTGGCCTCCTTTCTCTCACTGGTCTTGTTGAACTCATTTTTGGTTCAAATTCACAATTAGTCCCATTATTGCTATTACCTTGATTTTCTTGTGTGTCCTCATATGCCATTCCTTCATTGAGACACTCAGCTTGGTGCTGCCTTTGTTCACTATCAAACCATAATAGATCACCTACAACATTCTGATTTGCTCTGAGAAGCCCTTTCTTCTAAGAAGGGAAACCTGTTCTCAATAAATCTCACATGTCTACTAACAAATATTTCTTTGCTCTTAATATTATGGAGTATAAAGCCCTTTTGATTAGCCGGATAGCCCAAGAATACACAAGCAGCATATTTTGATTGCAATTTATCATTGTTTGTTAGGTTTGTTGCATAAGCAAGACACCCAAAAACCTTAAGATGTGTGTAGTCAACCATGGTCCCATAAACAATCTCATATGGTGTCCTAAATCCTAGAACTCTAGAAGGTATCCTATTGATTATATAGGCTATAGTTTTCACACACTCACCCTAATACCTAATTGGTACGTGTGACTGGATCATGAGGCTACAAGAAACTCTCATTAGTGTTCTATGTATTCTCTCCACTATACCATTTTGTTTAGGCATATATGCACATGATGTTTCATGATGTATCCCTTTTTTCAAAAGAAAGTTTCTAAGAGTATGGCTGATGAACTCTAACCCTTTATCACTACGAATCCTCTTAACAATAATCGCAAATTGGTTTTCCACATGTGCAATAAAATTTTGAATATGTCCTACTATTTTAGAGTTTTGTTTCATCATGAATAACCAAGTTGCATGAGAGAAGTCATCAACTATAGTAAGGAAATATCAAAAACCAGAATGTGTGGGGGTCTGATATGGTCCCCACACATCCATATGTAAAAACTCAAATATCCTTTTGGTCTTAATGCAGCTAGGGGTGAAAGGGAGCTTTGTCTGTTTAGATTGGAAACAAACATCACAACTTTTATTAAGAGTAACGGTTTTGTCATGAACTAAATCCAAATGTCATAGTACATAAATAGGAGCATGATCGAGTCTATTTTGTAACAATGATACATCAACATGTTTACTGTCTTTAGAATAGACATTAGCCGTATTCACTATATCGGCTTGATTTCATTGCAAAACATATAATCCTTCAATCAGCTTACTGGTCCCCTTCAATTTGCCACCCTGTAGGCCCTGTATCAAACAAAGGTTAGGAAAGAAAGCTACCACACATCTTTGTTCCTCAGTTAAGTTTGACACAGATATCAAGTTAAATTTGAGCATAGGAGCATATAAAACACCACATAATGTAATACCATTGGAAAATTTAACTGTTCCTATGTGAGTTATTTGCACCTTATCTCCATTAGGAATTTTAACAGTTCTAATTGGTCCTAAATAAATCTTATAATTATCTAGCAATGATAAGTCACTAACTAGGTGTGTGGTTGCTCCAGAGTCAATAACCCAAGTTACATATGTATTCTTATAGAAGGTAGAGTTAGTCAAACCTGTACCCATCAAAGCATGAATATTTTCTTCTGGTTCCTTCCTTTAGAGCTCAAGCAATCTGTCGTACCTGTGAAAGAGAAGGCGAAATCATGTTTGAGGAATGCATAGCTTTTTCTGTGTCCTTTATACTCTTAGTTCCTTGCTGGTTGGTTTCTTATGCCATCTTCCCTTTCAGTCCTTTGAAGTCTGGAGGGTAGCCTATGAGCTGGTAGCAAGTATCTTTAGTATGTCCATTCTTTTTACAGTGAGAACAATCCAGGGAGGGGTTTTCTCTACCTCTTTATCTTGTTCTTCCTCTCCCCCTAGCTGCCATGACTATCCCTTCGGTGGGAGTCATTCTGCCAAGCCTTACAAGAGCCCTTTGAGCCTCATCTTCGGCAACCATTGCAAAGGTCTAATTGATAGTGGGGAGATGGGACATCATTAATATCTTACTTCTTGCAATGTGATAGGTTTCATTCAACCCCATCAAGAATTGAAGTAGTTTCTGCTGCTGTACCAAATCACCTTGTATCTTGGATGCCCCACATCTACAACAATTACAAGCAGGACCTACTACCACAAGGGAAGACTGCTCTTCCCACAATTCCTTTAGTTTAGAGTAGTATACAACAATTGATGATTTGATTCCCCCTACTAAAGGGAATTAATCTCTCGATGGATGGCAAAGATGCGAGACCCTGTGACCTTATCAAGCCTTTACTTCAAGTTGATCCATATTGAATGTGCCTCACTAAGATTTACCATACCATTCGCCAATTCTCGAGACAACAAATTCAGAATCCAGGATAACACTATGGCATTACAATGCTCCCACTGGTCTTCCAAGTTTTTACCCTACCTCTCTTTCTTACAAGACCCATCGAAAAATCCTAGCTTATTCTTACCACGAAGAGCAATTTTCATAGCCTTGCTCCAAATAGAATAATTGTCGCTGCCAGTGAGAGTTAGAGGTATGATTGTGGCACCTTGAGTGTCTGATAGATGAAGATACAGAGGGTGAGTGAAGTCCACGGTGGCTACGGCTGGGGCTGTGCTAGCTTTGGATCTTCCATAGTCGTTACCACTCACTGTGTTCCCTATCAGAGTCAGAATGTCGATCTTGGATCACAGACAACAGTTGACTGTCATTCTTGAGGCTATCGGCAAGGCAATCACGATCGACCGTTCATAGCTATTAATTTTGACGACACTATTATTATTCTGATTATAGAAACAACATGTCAGATAAAGAGAAGAGATACATACATACCAATATATATAGAAAGAGAGAGAGAGAGAGAGAGAGAGAGAGAGAACAAACCATGTTGGCTCTACAATAACCCTGTTAAGCTTCATAAGGGTAATCTTCTTCTTTGTTGATCCCACCATTGTTGATAACCCAATCCAAGGCATTAGAGAGCCATCCTCCAGAGCAACCTTGTCTCTTGGAATCGCAATCTATAAGTTGTTGTCCAGAGAGGGAAATAAGCTCCCTTGTGGCTATTGCATGTACTGATTCAATGGCTGCAACTACTGCAAATGCCCAACAAACTCCTGCGAATCATTAAAACATAAAATCTATAAGTCCATTGAGGATCAAGAGAAGGACCAATATGATAAATGGTACATTCCGCCGACAAATGACTCTATAATCAGGTCCTTGTAGTTTCATATAGCTGATGAAAAGGAAAAAAATTACAAAGACCTAATTAAAAATCAGGTGACATAATAAGCATTAGATAAGCAAAAGAACTTTAGGTACCAGATTAAAAAAGAGGTGACACATTAAAGGACCTGATAAGAAGAATAAAAAGCAATATAGACCTTATTTAAAATATGATAAAACTATAGGGATTTGCATATTAATTTTCACAATAATAAAATGTATTTGTACACCAACCTAAATTAAGATTGTTGAAGAAAGGCTTACCACAACTTTGTTGTTGGTTTTTAACCCCAGCAACAACTCCACTCTGTCTCCAATCCATGGAAACACGTGCTCCACACGAGTCCTTCTGCTGCCCATAATCCACCTTCACGGTGGTATTGGTGCTGGTGGCGATGGTGGTCAGAATCTTGAGCTCATGTAGGTAAATTTCTTTAAACTCCTCAGGACTCATATCAGCAAACTTGTTGGGGCCCAAACGATAACTTGAAGGAGATTTTGATTTCTTATATATTGAAAAAAAAAACCTACAGCAAATAATGAATCTATAAATTCGTTGGCATTTCTATAATAAGATTTCCTTTTCATAAACCTCATACAGGAATATTCTGCAAAGCCTTAAAATTGTAAAAATTATCAATTTGCACAAGATAAAATTATTGGGCCATTAATGCTCAAAAACAAATTCCTATAAGACTAATATAGGCACCTAGTTTCATCAAGAACTCAGCAATAACACGAATTGCATAAATAACCTTTTATAGATGTTCACATGTGCATACCTAGAATGATACAATTATCCATTGCCTCAACACACATTTTCATCGAGTTCATGTCTGCCACCACACTTGGTGATCGTGCTCAGATCCCATTGTGAGTCAAAACTCAACACTCGAGTCATCTCTAGTCTCGACAATCACCAGAGATTTGTGCCAAACTGAGTTTATCACCTCCAATGCTTAATTATTGTCATCTCAATATTGCCACATGAGGAGCACCCTATTTTGGTCTGCTTCTTTATCATGAGGACTCATAATATCCTGAAATGAGGCACACACAAAAAATATGAGACACAACTCAAACTTCCCATCTCATAAGAGGAAAATACCAATTTAAATATAACTATAAAATTAGGACAAAGCTCAGAGGCCTCCTTATTCAAAAACTTTGTTGTCGATGCATGCCCCAACAAAAGGGTTAGCAGATATTAGCTCTAAAGATTGTTGGTAGAGGCCTCCCTATTCTCTAGCTTCTCTTGAGGCTATACAGATCCTGCTAGTGGCTATGCAGATCCTGTTAGTGGTAGCCTTGTAAATTACAGAGTTGATTCAAGTCGTGTTAGAAGATACTGCCCTTAAGAGTTATTTCGCAACTACCAACAGATAAGAAACGACACTCCCAGCATTAAACAAACCCTTCCTGCAAACAGGGTGAGCAAAACTATGGAAGATAATAGAACCAGAAGGTATAAGAATATGCCAGAGGAGGAAGAGGAGCTTGAAGGTTCAAGAGCAAAGTGCGTCCAGAACATTTGGCTAAGAGTGTGTTTGGATTAGCTTCTAGAAAATAGCTTCTGAAGAAAAAGTGGAAAATAGCTTTTGCAGAATAGATTATGAGGAGAATAGATTATAGGAAAAAAGTGATTTTGATAAAATGAGAGTGTTTGGATGTTGTGATCAGAATAGCTTTTTTTCATTGTCAAATTACTAAAAAGGACATTAACTTTTGTGATAATTACATATAAAAGATAAGATTATATTTTAATTATTATTTAACATTAAATTGAATAAAAAATACAAAAATGAAATAAATTTGTCAAAAAATTTTAAAATTATAACATTAGTCAATTATATAATATAACAAAAATAGATCAAACATATATGTAAGTATATTAAAAAATTGTATAACAAACAATCATTTATAAGTAGTAAGGATATTGCTACAATTTACATGGAGCTAGGCCTTCTAACTTCTCAAATTATTTGGATATTACTTCCCCCCTCCCATTAAACTTGATTGAATTGAATCATTATAATATTTAGCAAAGGTCTCGTGGAAGTAGACATCATAATCTAGCACATACCATATTCTATTGGAACCAACATCCACAGCTCCATGTTCAGATCTTAGCACTCACCACTTTATGGCACAATATAGGTAAGAAGAGGGCGAAAAAGAAGATTTCTACTATAGAGCTTTAAGCAAATCTCTGTACAGACCGATTTCCACCACCAATCCCTAAATATGCAGAATCAACCACAGAGTAAAAGACAATGTTCACTGCTCAAAGAAAAATAAAGACACATAATTCGTGTCCCAAGTTACTTGGGGATAAAACATGAACTGAAACAGAACATTGCCGAGTTCTATCGCAGCACTCTTCAGCCCAGTATGAGGAGGGCTACAGCGTTAGCCTCTGTTATTCCTAAAATGCTTTCTTTCTTTTATCTTCTATCTTCCGAAAGAATGCTCTTCTTCTCTAATCCCTGGTGCTGAGAATTTCGGAAATTTTCTTCTTAGTTCCGCCCCATTTTACTGCAACCGACATTAACGCAAATTTGTTATTTTTCAAAAATTTTTTAAGGCACAAGCATCCTCCTTAACAATCCTCTTTCAGGCATTAGCATGCACTAATATCAGCACAAGCATAGCAAGTTTGTTCTCATACTCAATAAGAAGTCTAGAAGAATATAATCTATTACAAGGATTTCGTATTAGCACTAAATAAATACAACATAAAAAAAAAAAAACCCCCAGATCCAACAGAATTTATGAAGAAATAAAACAAAGACAAGCAAGAGCCAACAGAAAACAAAACTGTGAAGCAAAAATTAAAAAAAAAAAAAAACTCAACATTTAAATTCTAACCATTGCATTGGCACTGTACAGGAAGGAAAAAACCGTAGCAAGAGCCAACAGGAAACGACATTCTGAAGCCAAAAAAAAACAGAACTTGTTGAATCGATAGACTCACCGGTGGGTTTTGCAACGGGAAAGAGGAGAGAGAGACTTGAGTTGTTGAACGCTGACACACTCACTGGCACCAACGCTCCAGTCGACCTTATTCGATCGCCGACAAAGCTGAGAAACGGGGACCGTAATTAACGCCTGATTCCATGATTAAAGGCTGGCGAATATGAGCTTAAATATTGCAGCCTCCATATTCTACAATTAACGCTAGTAATTGTGCCATTCAAAATATATTTTTATATTTTCACAAAACTATTCAGTAAAAGGTGTCCGGTCTACACCCATAGAGGAAATTGTCGGATTTCTATATGGCTCATCACTGTGAGAGTTCACTCCTCATTTTGGCTCCTTCAACAAAATCATTAAGCAAAATCATCCTCAAATTGTCGGATTTTGCTTAATGAAGCTAATTTCATTAGGGGTTGTTTGGTATGACGGATTTGGAAGAGAGGGGAGGGGAAGAAAAATTTTTATGACTTGGATTTTAAAAAATTATAAAAATAGGGTTGAAATTTTTTAATTAATTTTTTTTACATCTTATCTTTATTAAAATTTTATAACCACGCTTCTTCACATTTTTTAAATCCAACTTGTGAAAATTTTCCCTCCCCCTCCCTTCCCCTCCATTTCCCTCCTTCCAAATAAACCATTAAAAGAGAGGGGAGTGTTGTTTATCTAATTTTTTACTCTTTCTATTTTAATAATTGAATTCTAGATTTATTTTTTATTATTATGATGGTTTGATGTTTTTTATTAAGGTTGCATACAATTTGAGAGATTAAATGTATTTGGATTTTATTTTGTGCATTAAACACCTTGAGCCTCATTAGTGGCAATTTTTTATATTTGACTTGATAAAGCTTATGCTTGATATAGTTATGAAAAATAATATGTTTGTAGTCTAAGGGTTCTTGATTACTTGTGTTAATGCATTTAATTGATTCAAATTACTAGTATTTAAATTGTGTTTCTGTTAGAGGGATTAATTTTTATCGGATGTGAAGGAATTAATTTACCTAACTCAAGCTAGATCAAGTGGTCTTTTTAGCAAATTTGTCAAACTAGTACATTCTCATTATCTTTTGAAGCAAAGATAGATAAAATTCATTGTAAGGAGGTTTTATCATACTTTTCTAAACCAATTACCATTGCATCCCCTTTTATTTTAAAAATCCAAAAATATTTATTTTAAAACATTTTAGTTTAATTGCAAGTTAGTTTATAGATAAAAAGCTCAAAAAACCCTTTTTAACTTGTTGCATGCCCACCATCACACTTCGTTGTTAGGTAATTATTAAAAGCCTTCTCAAAGGACGATTTGAGATTACACCCTGTATTATAATTCTTAATTATTTTTAAAGAAATTACAAGGCATAAGCTGACAGCCTGACACACTCCTTCAACCGAGGATTGGGAGGTAATCTTAGAAATTGAAACTATGCTCAAGTGACGTTGGAAAGTTGACTTTCAAATTATATGCAGAGAAAATAATAATATGGCGGACCCACTCTGCTACTAAGGGTCTTTAGTTTAGTTTGATTCATTTATGATGTATTAAAATACACGCAGTGAAGTTAAGCAGCTGCTAAATAGAGATTGGAACCGGATGGTAAAACACGTTAGGCGGTGGGCTAATGCTCCAACGGACTTCTTGGCCAAGTCCAGCTTGTCTACGATGCCTGGATTTCAAATGATCTCAAGTGCTTCTTCAGAGCTGGAGCAACTCATTTTGAAGGATAAGATGTAGTTGTGTGTTTGGCTACATATGTATATCAAAAAAAAAAAAAAAAAAAAATCACGCAGTAAAGACATCTTAGATCTTCTTGCAAGGATGGAACTTTCATTTTTTAAAAAAAAAAAAATAATAAACAAGTAAATGAAATTTAAGTAAATAACTATATGATATAAAAGGTTAAGCTACGCTTAACACCTCAAACTATTTTTGGAGTTGAAATCAACAATTTAAAATATTTATAGGTGCAATTTTGACCAATAAGTATTAAAAGACACGGTTATTCTCTCTTCCCTCGCTGAAACAGACCAAAGGAAAAGGAATTACCGAAGGAAGGGGAAGTAATTAATTTTGTGGCGAAGAAGCGAGTTCCAAGTAGAGGCAATGTCGCCTTCCTCATCGTCTCTGATGAATCCTTAAGCTCACAGAATCTTCTATGCCCTTCCCATTTTCCCTGCTTCTGCTTCTCCGCACAATTTTTGTTCTTGGAGAACTGAAAAGTTTCAGAGGAAGCTTCCATCCCATTGGAAAAGAAGTTGATGTAAGTAATGAGTCTTCTAGTGAACGTGTAAAGCCTAAGAATCCCAGGTGGGCAGTTTACGGCAGGAGTTTGGAGGACGTTTTGGAGTTTTTTAATAGTGAGAAGTACGATCCTGATGAAAGGAATACCGAAGGTCAAGGTATCCGTCTTTTTCAAATTTTCCTTTAAGCCTTTTTGTTTAACTTAATTGCTGGTTTGTGAGATCGCGGTGAATGATCTAATAGGAGTTCACTACAGCTGATTCCTTTTCCTCTCCATGGTTGCCTTCTGAAATTCACCGTTTTGCCACAAAATTAATTACTTGCTCCGCCTTTGGTAATTCCTTTTCCTCTGGTCTGTACCAGCGAGGGAGGAGAGAAGAACCGTGTCTTTGATGAAGAAGATGCACGGTAATTTAATAGAAATTAATTCTGTTATATTAAGTTGCTAATTGTACCTCTAAAAATAATTTGAAGTGTTGAACGCACTATAATAAATTATATATATTTAAGGAACCATGAACTTGAGTGACATTTCATAATTTTAGAGGACTCAATGTTTTTATGAGGAAAACAAAAACCTTTTCCTAGGGCACTTGAAGGAAATCAGAACCCTATGTATTTTACGGACGCAGACGCATAATCTTCCTGTAAATACCTAATCAGTATATGAACAGATCCCAAGATGCCTTCATTAAAAGGGGCTGTTAATCTTGTACATTGAATGCGTTGTTGTCTTTTCAACTTTAATTGGGATAGTGGATTTTGGCTATGGGATTAAGATGTAAAAATACTTAGACTTTTTTTTTTTAAAATTGCACCTAACACCATAAACTATTTTTGGGTACAAAAGTACCTATAAACTTCTCAAAATTAGGGGGGAATGTCCACACCTTTAACTAGTACAAACTTCAATTTTGTGAAGCTCACATTATTAATTTATTTTAATGATTATTTAATTAAAAAACTCTCCCCTCTCTTCCCCACCCTCTTCTTCTTTAGTCAGACCCTACCCTCAGGAATTGATGACCCAGCTTGATTCAGTTTGAGCCATGTTTATCACTGGAGTATACAACTCTGATCTCTTCATACGAATCAATCCTTGGATCCCAAGCTGTGAACATTGATTGCATTCAATGATTAACATCCTTCACTTTTTAGCCAAAATTACACCAAAGCTCTAATATTGGTCGTGCAGGAAATCAAAGCTCAAAGTGAAAGCTGGCGGGAGAAATCAGGGGTAGGGCCTCACTGAAGAGAAAGAGGGTAGGGGAACAGAGGGGAGAGTCTTTTTAATTAAATAATCATTAAAAAAATAATCATGTAGGTCTCACAAAATGAAAGTTTGTACCAATTAACGACATAGGCATTTTGCCCCCATTTTAAAAATTTTATGGGCATTTTTGCACCCAAGAACATTTTATAGTGCTAGATGCACTTTTAAAAAAAGTTTATAGGTATTTTTTTTTTATCTTAACTCTATATTATAATTCCAATATTCCATATTGTTGGCGTGGTTTAAAAATCATGATTTTGATTATTTTATAATTAAATGGTTTAACTAAAAACATAAGTTTTTTTTAATATTTTATAAAAAGTAATTTATTGTATAAAGATTTTATAAAAAGAGAAATAATTATTTTGTATTTGGTTATAATTATCAAAACTAATTTGTTAATTCTAAGGTTTTATGATATCTATATGGATTTTAGTTCAGAAAAAGCGATTTATTACATATTTATTTATTTTTATATGTTATGATCTTTTTTTAATATCTATGTATTGTTATGATACCCCTCTCTCGTACTGTTGATTAATCCAAGTAGCTCCTCAAAATACTCAAAAATATGCTTTTTTTTCAGGCTCTGATTATTTTTTAAAATGTAAAAAATATGCTAAGAATTTCAAAAAAGTATTTTTTTTTTTAAAAATAAGTTATTTTTGTTATAAAAAAACAAAATTAAGTTACTTTTAATAAAACAAACTTAAATAAACATGTCCATAACAATTAATTAACTAAACTAGTGTGTTTCAAATATTTCAATGCAATGTGATAGGATGTGAATTAATTGCGGGAAAAAACGTGATAGAATGTGAGTTAACGAGATCTTAACACTTGTGCAAAAAGGCGCTTAACAGTACTATGAATGACATAAATTTTATTAATTCGCTGGTTCAATTTTTTCACAGTCACTCCTACAAAATTGAAGTATTAATAATTCCCCATTCCCTGAACTCTACTATATACCAAATTTATTTGTATAATTTTTCTTCATCTTATATAATTGATGTTTTTATTTTAAAAAAAAAATATGTAAACGATAGTCACCATTCACCGGTGAGGTCTAAACATAGATGGAGGTGATCACGTGGCCTTGTAACCACATTGGAGTAACAAAGAGGCAAGTCACCACATTTAGAGGAAAAGTAGCATGGTGAAGTTGATCCTTGAGGAGGAAGAAATGTCCCACACAGAATGACACCAACATGGAAGCAATCGACATGAGCAACAACATTAAACCTAGTAGCAACTTCCTGGGCAGGTTCTGTAAAAACTTGCTCTTGAAACCGAGATGTAAGTAACGATAAGAACATCACCACCGTCATGATGGAGCAGCACAGGGCTAGGAGTGATGATGTGGCAAACACTTGGGGAATGCTGGCTCCTAATTGAGTACCAGATAGCTAGAATCTTGATTGACGCCACCAGGCACAGTGGCGGACGTGGCTAAGGCCACCGTGGCAACTAGTGCAGCCATGAGACTGAGCAGGATTTGGCTTTGTTCAGTCAATCGCCACTTTTCACGAGGTCTTTGTGAGTTTTGGTGAAGATTTCTTTTGGAGTTTTGCATTTAGTGTTGTATCGACGAAAGAACCCTTGGTGGCATTGGTTTATTCACAAACTGCATCTCCAATAATAGATGTAGCTCATAATTAAGATATTCTAGGAAAAATAATAGCGTTAGAGGGCAACTTATCCTCAAGATAAAAATTAAGTAGTGTAATATTAGCCTCAAGATAAACTCCGTTGACCTTGATAGTTTGAGAGATGTTCCATTCTATCCATGATGATATTTTTGAGATTTCAAAGAATCTATCTTTTAATTGCATGGGAATAATAGAGCTCCAACACTGGTGAGTTGTTGAGCACTCCCTAAGAACATGTAATATATCTTCTCGAACTCCCTCACATTTATAACATTCTATGTGTAGTCCGAGTCATCTAGAAACACGTAGATCATTAGTAAACAGTCTCCCTCGAGCCCCCAACCAGAGGAATGTTTTGTATCTTTGAGGAACCTGGAGTTTCCATATTTTTTGCCAGCATCCCCTCTGAGCTCCATGATTTGCTTCGCTTGCTAGATAATATGCTGATCTAGTAGTAAATTCACCATGGTGTGTTTCTCTCCATATCAATGTATCTTCGCTTCCTGCCGGTCCATTCGGATACATCCTCCAGAGATCATGAAGTACCGAATTCGGTAATAGGCTTCTAAGTAGTTCTTTATCCCAACCTCCGGACGGCAAAGTGTAGTATGAAACAACCCTTTCCCTCTGATCCTCAGACAAGGGTTTTATTATATGATTCTCCAGCTTCGTATAATTGGATAACCAACAGTCTTTCCAAAACTTAACCCTTGATCCATCTCCTACTTTCCAGCCCATACCCTTTTCCACCAAATTCCAGGCCCGCCGAATACCTTTCCAAGTCTGAGACTCACTCTTTCTATTCTCAATCTTAGGTACTGTATCGTTCCCACATTTATACTTTTCCCGTAAAAACTTCACCCATAAAGTATCCCTTCTTTTTATCAATCCCCATCCAATCTTTTCCATGAAAGCCTCATTCTGTTTACGAGCATGACGGATTCCAAGACCCCCTTCCTTCTTCTCTCGTCCCACATCCTTCCAAGCAACATGGTGAATCCTTCTCTGTGATTCTACTGATCCCCACAAAAAGTTTCTGCATTTTTTGTCAATTTCATCGCAAACACTTACAGGTAGTAATGTAGATTGCATAGTATATGCCGGAATAGCAGCTATCACTGAGGTTACTAGAGTCTGTCTTGCAGCCAATGATAACAAGTTTGTCTTCCAATTCGCCAATCGATTATCAATTTTGTTTAGCACATATTCAAACATACCCTTTGATACTCGTTTGTGTTGTACTGGGACTCCTAAGTACTTTCCCAAGTCATTCGTCACCCCAAAATCCAAAAATTCACTAATCTCTTTCCTTCTCATGTGACCCACGTTGTTAGAGAAGAAAATTCTGGATTTTGCCACATTAACTCTCTCCCCAAATGCTCCACAAAAATCATCTAAACATGCTTTTATTATGGCAGCTTGAGTAGTACTAGCTTCTGCAAAAAAGAATTAAATCATCTGCAAAAAATACATGAGAGACAGCCGTACCATGTCTTTTTAACCTGAACGGCAGCCAACTTCCCTCCTGGACAACACTCTGTATAAGATGTGAAAATTTTTCCATAGCCAAAATGAACAAATATGGTGACAACGGGTCACCCTGTCAGATGCCACGAGCTGGAGAAAAAGATGTGCTCTTCTCCCCATTCCACAAAACCTGCATTTCAATGGTAGATAAACAATATTTAACAATATCCACAATTTTAGGTGGGATACCAATCTCATGCAAACATTGTAATACAAACTCCCATCGAATACGATCATAAGCCTTTTCATGGTCAATTTTCAGCGCTATATACCCATTCCTTTTTCTCATATTTTGCATGGAATGAATGATCTCTTGCACAAGAATGATATTATCAGAGCTCTGACAACCTGGCACAAAACTACATTGGTTAGAAGCAACCACCATAGGCATTATACTTTTAAGCCTGGTCGCCAATATCTTTGTTATGGTTTTGTATACCACATTACAGAGACTAATTGCGCGAAAATCCCGAAACACTACTACAAAAAGGGTAAAAGGTGGCGCACATTTTGTGGCACTTCTTTAAACAAGTGCCACAGCTTCCCTTTTTTTATTTTTTACCTCTATAATTTTTTTTGGGATACCAGCTATGGTGCCTAATAGGTTAGGTGCCACAATTGGGGAGGCCTAGTGTGGCGCCTGCCTACGCAAGCGCCACACTTGGCGCCACAGCTGCACCAAATATCATGTGTGGCGCCTAAATAGTTAGGCGCCACACATGATATAATATATATCAGCTGTGCGCCTAGGATGCCCAGGCACCACAGCTGAAGAGGCAATGTGTGGCGCCTAAATAGTTAGGCGCCACACTTGCCCTTTTTTTTTTTAAAAACGGAAAATTTTCAAATAGATATTGTATATCTCTTAATTATTTCATTTCCCGTGTAGTGCTCCCGTGTCCGCCTCTCATTCCTTTTCTTTTTGACTACTACTCCACTTTAATTATTCAACTATTTTCTCCTCCATTAAACTACTTTCCCTTTCTCATCTTCTTAGTGGATCCGTCGGCCCCCTCCTTCCATTTCCTATCATCTTCACACTAAAAAACACACCCACACGCTCACTCGTCACTCAAGCTAGCGTCACCAACGTGGTCCCCCACTCCTTGCGCTGGTCAATTAATAGATTTGTAAGAAGAAGACTGTTTCATTCTAGCTTGCTTTGTTTAAATTTTTGTTTTAGTTAAGATAAACCGTAATATAACGTTTTCCTTTTTGTTCCTAATTTAATAGGAAAGAGTGAAAACCTAGCTTGTTTCATTTTCCTTTTCGCTTTGTTTAAATTTTTTTGCCGACAAGCTTGCGTTTTTTATTAATCTTTTAATTTACTTAATTAGTTGTTGATGTATTGTGTTCACATATCAAGTTCTTGTATTGTGATATTTTTTATGTTAGCTTTGGAGAGTATTAATGTAAGAACATTATTGTTGGGGAACTTGAATTTTAAATGTGAAAATTATATATATATATATAATAGGTTGAAACATAAAATAGAAAGATTGACAATTTGTGGAAATGATAAACACGAAAGCCACTCATTTTATATAAAGCTTCACAATCAGGAAGCATAAAAAAGGGTCACAGCAGGAAAAAACAAGAAGAAGAAGAAGAAGAAGAAGAAAGAAAAAAAGAAAAAAGGGACCCTCCTGTGGTGCTTGTTTGAGGAAGTGCCACAGGAGGGGGTCTCCTGTGGCGTTTGCTGACGTAAGCGCCACAGTAGGACCCCCCTCCTGTGGCACTTCCTCAAACAAGCGCCACAGGAGGGTATTCTTTTTATAAAAAAATTTTAAAATGTTGTGGCGCTTCCAAGCGCCACAACTTTTTTTAGTGGTGTCCAGATATGTGGCACTTCTCTAGCGCCGCAGTTAATGCAATTATAAGCGTCACAGCTTTACTTTTTTGTAGTAGTGAAATGACTGTGGAATATCTACCTTTGGGATGAGAACGATGTTTGTGGCATTAAATCTTTTTATCTCCTCTGGATTCTCAAAGATATATGTAACCAAAGAACATACTGAGTTGCCTACTATTTCCCATTGACTTTGGAAAAATAGTGGATTTAGACCTTCTGGTCCGGGTGCTTTAAGTGGTCCCATGCTGAAGATAGCCTGTTTAACCTCTGTATGACATATAGTATTTCCCAAGGCAAGTAATAAAGACTCTGCCACCTCAGGATAAGAGCACCCGAAATTCACTGTATCACTGTACTCCTGATCAGGCGTGTATAGTTTTGTGAAAAAAATAGACCCTGCTTGTTTGATTAATTTCTTATCATAACACCACTCACCATCTTCTCCTTCCAGTGCTTCAATTGTTTTGCGCCTCCTAAAAGACTTCGTTGTGATATGGAAGTACCTGGTATTTTTATCGCCCTGTTTATACCAATTACACCGAGATCGTTGAAGCCATATAATTTCTTCCTGAACTAAGCACTTCTCAAGTTCCTCCCACACCTCCTTTCTTGCGTACTCCCAAGTCAGATTCTCATCACACTTCTTGTTCAATTTTTCAAGTTGATTTAGGAGACTAGCTTTGCACTTATTTATATTACCAAATACATTTTTGTTCCAATCTCTCACTTCTTTTGTAAAACATTTCACATTTTCCTCCCAACATCTACTGTTCCTCCATGAATTCTTAACTATCGACGGGAACTCCTCATGCGTGACCCAAGGTGCAAAAAATTTGAATGACTTCTGATTTAATTTTCTGTTCTCAGCCCCATGTAATTTTAGTAATAAAGGGCAGTGATCTGATTTTGTTTTCGGTAAGTGCACAATTAAAGCCTCAGGGAATTGTTCTACCCATTTGCTATCTGCAACCACTCTATCTAACCTGCTCGACACATTTCCTCCACTTCATGTAAATACAGGTCCTTGAAAGTGTTAGAACCGGCTATCACCCAAGAGGGGGGGTGAATTGGGTGTATAATTAAAACTTAAGAACTTTAGAAATCTTTTCGTATCTTAACGAAAGTGGTAAGTATGAAGGTTTATAAATCAACAGTTAGATTAAATAATATATGCTGGAAATATAAGAGTTTAGGGAAGAGAATATGCAAACTGTGATTTATCCTGGTTCGGTCCAATCTGTGATGGCCTACGTCCAGTCCCCAGGCTCCTCCTGAGATTTTCAAATCCACTATCTTCTCGTTTAATCCAGGCACAAGAAAAGCCTTTACAATCCCACAAGTTTAGCCGGGTACTTGTGAAACCTTTTACAAATCTCTCACTGAAATACTCCCCCTTACGGCAAGTCTTACGAGCAGAGCAATTCCGAAGATCTTCCTCTCCTGCTTACTCATGCAAGTCTTACGAGCAGCAACGTTCTCTCCTGCTTACACCCCTGTAAGTCTTATGAGCAGCAACGTTCTCTACTGCTTGCACCTTGTAAGTCTTACGAGCAGAATGTCTTACGGCAATTCTCTCTACTGCTTCCCCGTAAGAAAATCAACCCTCTCAAGGTCCCTCTACCTTGAGATCAACTCAGAAATATAGATGAAGGTGTTTACAGACTCTCTCACAGAGTAGATATAATACTCACTGAAGTACAACACAAATAATCACTCTCTCAATGATAAGTAATACAGAAACTGGAAAACAGAGAGAGTTTGGGTAGAAGCAGAGGATTCATGTTATTCGCATGTTGGTGTCGTTGCACTATTTTCTCTGTCTCCCATCAACGTTGAGTGCTCTCTTATTTATAGTTGATGAAGATCATGACCGTTGTAAGCATTCGTCCGTTGGAGTCTCATTGCTTCATTTGACCGTTGAGCATATTTGAAAATGAGCTACTGTCCGTTGCAGAGTGGAGCGTTTTGTTGAACAGCAGGAAGATTCATTTTGAGCTGTAGTAACGTTGTGGAGCGGGATGAATATGTTTGAGTTTCCAGACAATCTCTCATGGTAGGTCAGTTGCTTGTCGTGGTTGGTAGCCGCCATTCGGTGTGTATGATGGAGTTCACCGTAGTTGACTTTTATTTGAATCTGCAACCCGAATTTTTAAAATCCTGTTTCACACTGCAAAATACTTAATCATTAATATGATGAAGTATTAGTCATGGGTATGTTGGATCATTGGTCAAAAACTGAATTTCTGGCTTCTAGGACTCATCACGTTGAGTGAAGAATTTTCATACGTGACCTTCATTCTTGAAGATGCAACCCAAATATGTAAACTCCTGTTTTACACTTGAAATATATGTTAGATAATGTTTAGAAACAATAACAAGTGAAAACATAATGATTGTATAACGTTTAACCATGTTTGGATTGATGGTTGTGAAGCTCTGTTTTGTTTGTGCATTCTACCACGTTCTGTCAGGACCTCACTTCGAGTGCAATATGGCTCACTCGAGTGAAGTTGATATTTTCACGTTCTGACTTCCTCTCGGGCAAGCACTCGCTGCACTTCACTCGCATCTGCTTGAGTGAAGTCTCGAATCACTCGAGCACAAAACGTCCTGCTCGAGTGTGCCTCAAGTTTTCACGTACATGCTTCTTCTCGGGTTGTCACTCGCACATCATTTTAACA
The DNA here is from genome assembly GCA_963855925.1 of Inga laurina. Lineage (NCBI taxonomy): Eukaryota > Viridiplantae > Streptophyta > Magnoliopsida > Fabales > Fabaceae > Inga > Inga laurina. The sequence goes on from OY979701.1 coordinate 58,533,359, forward strand.
AGAGTGAGATTTTGTACTCGCGAGTGATATGGTCCCTCACTCGAGCACACATACCTCTGCTCGAGTGAGACGCATATTCTCAAGGAATATGCTCTCAAAATCAACACTCGCATCAGGATTTCAGAGGGATGAATTTATCACTCGCAGGTGATGTGGGCCTTCACTCGAGCACACAGACTCCTGCTCGAGTGAGAAATCATCCAATGCTCGAGCATGAATCCTAGTGCTCGAGTGTTGCAAATTTCTTCACGTTTCAGCTGCTTCTGGACATCACTCGCACGACATTTTCAGAGAGAAAGTTTTTGCACTCGCGGGTGATGTGGGACCACTTTAGAAAAAATTTGATCATTTGATTCAAATGATGTATCATAAGAATACTCTTGTCATATGCATTCCAATGCAACAAGAATCATCTCCAAACTCCTTGTATTCTGCAAGTTATGATCGAAAGAGTGTATATTTCGCTAATCTGCACAAGCGTCAACTTCCAGAAGGCATAGCTTCTTGAATATACGTTTAAATTAGGCAAATTACCTATCCATGGAAAGCTCTCTGAGTCTACTTTCATTTGGCACTGGTCTCGTCTCAATCCGATGTGTGGTTTGTGATTTATACTCAAAATACCGAACCTGTGTCAGAAAGTGACAGTTTCATTTTCGACGAATCCTATCTCCTTCATTTGATCTTCTTTCAATGTGATTCTAGTGCCACGTTTACGTGTTGGGAGTCTTCTTTCATATGCCACCAGTTTCGGGTCAATCCGACGTGTGTTTTGAGATATATGATCAAAATACCAGACCTCGCTCAGGCTGAACGTAAAACAGAGTAGAACAGAGTATGCACCCGTGCTCAAGTGAAGTGGTCTGTGTTCGAGTGAGTTCTTCCTGTGCTCGAGCATAACACCTTGTGCTCGAGCATAACACCTCTAGAAGAGCTAAAACTCATATATAAGTCATCTTAGCTTCGTATTAACCTATTCCAACCATCATTTGATCATAGAAACCTCCGGAATCATTATAGAAACCTCCAATATCACATCTAACAACTTGAATCTTGATATTCATGATAGATCTTCCAAGTTCTTCATTATTCAATATCTTTCTTCTTGGTTTTCCTCTTGATAATAATTCTCCATAACCAAAGTAAGCATCTCTTTGATTATCTTCAATTTCTTTCTTCTTCTTCCTCTTGTTCATTTTCATTAATTCAATCTTCTTCATTCTTTGCTTGACTAATCTACAAAATATGTAACATTAAATATAGTAGTTAGTCAAAGAAATACATTATATAAACTTTTTGCTCTTATCACTTCACATCTATATTTGACATCATCAAAACTAATCATATCCAACATTCTCCCCCTTTTTGATGATGACAAATCCTTTAAGAAAAATATGTCTGAATGAAGTGCAACATACATATATAATGCAAAGTGCAATATACATATTATATATAATGCAACATACATATTTTTCTTACATTTTTCTCCCCCTATTTGACATCAGCAAAAAGTTTAAAATATAAAGAAGTAAGGCTTGTGGAGAAGTAAATAAAGTGAACCAAGAAAACAGTTTACACTCCCCCTATATGAAAGTACTTTCATTTTTAATGAGAGGGAACTAAAAAGGATTTGGAGAGGTTTTCAAGAAAACTTCTATAATCAAGATAAATAAAATATATGAAACGTTTTCTTGAGATGTAAAGAGAAAAGGTTTAGAAATGCTCATGTAGATTTTGAAAATTGATGAAGCGCTCCATGAAGTCCGTTGCGTTATCCTTTTGGCAATGTTAGTTCATGATGATGTACACCACACTTCTGTTATGCAACTCAATATATATCCATGTTGTTGCCAGGATTCTCCAATTGATTTGAGCTTCTATTTAGCATGTTCAATGCTCAGTTATATTGCTTTGAATGTTGTAGCCAATATATATTCCTTAACTGAGCGTTAACAACATCCTCAATGTTGATAGAGTCTTCTTGTAGTATGTTGAGGAATGTTATTGCACAAAACAAATTCTCCTGTCATAAAATTTAAATCTTTCTTTGCAAAGAGAATTGTTAGTTCAATCAAGTAACAAACTGTTCCTTTCCATATGATATATTAAAATTAAGATCATGAAAAGAACAATATAAGAATAACTCATCATCAAAACTCATCAAGACATGGTGAATACAGATGAGTACGTTAAAAGGATTTTCTTTCCAATAGGAGATGAGCTTTCAATATATAAAAAACTTGTGAATGTGAAGCTCCCCCTTAATTGATGCATGGTTTTAAACATTATCAGGAAAACCGTTAATAACTCTCCTGGATTTGAGAAACCATTGAAAACTTTATAGAGAAAATGATTTTGAAAGATTTAGAGAGAAATTAAATGGCAATTGCTAATCGGAGGTTTTAAGAGATACAACCCAATATCGCCTGAGTGGTTACTTGAGTGATTCTACTCAATCATTACTCGATTGTATACTCAAGTGATGCAACTCAAGGATTTTGAATTAAGCAAGAATACAATACCTCACTCGAGTAATATCGTAACCACTCGAGTCATAATCCTCTGTAGTCCATTGATGCATCATGTCCTAGTCAATATTGAATGATGTGACTAGTACTGAGGGATTCTGAAGTGTAGTATTCTGTGAGCACTTTAGGATATCAAGATGAACTCGGAGTAAGGCTTTATGCGCATATTGGCTTAGTATGTGCCCCTTGCTTAGCAAACATCATTGAGAACTTTTAATTTCATCATAGCACATAACACCCTTATTTTGTCATCCATCATCTCAAATAGAACTTTGAAGTTCTGGTTCACATAGCTGCTTCATCTTATCATTGACTGATGATCTCAGCATTGTTTGTAGCAAGGTCTGTGTGATTGTTGAAGCTCCTCTCTCAGAAAGCCTTAGACAAATGGACCAAAGCATGAAGAATCATGGAGGCCAACTCTAGCAAAGTGTTGTCTCTCCTTGTTCACCATAGCTCTAGTATAGGTATAGCAGATAATCCAGTGAAGATTTAGACATAGAGCTGGATAGTAGTTAAGAATCCTCATAGGCTCATCAAGCTTGATGATTCTGTGCATCTCAGCATTTTCCTTTAAACATCTCTGTTGGCTCCATATCATAGTGAAAATGTCTGATCACCTTGAAATGATAAGGAAGGTGGGTAGGCAACAAAGATTCATATTGGATAAATTTATTCTTGGCTCTGTGCTGCTTTGAAATAATCTCCGCTGGGTCTCCTAAGAGATCTTCCTTCTCTTTCTCTTTCTCTGATTGTATCATTAGCTAGTTATTTGCTAGTGGCGGGATGTCATTTGAGTAATATCACATATTCTGCTTCATCTCACGCTGCAACACTATCAGTCATGCCTTTTCTGTTAGCCTTTGGTCTTTGTATCCAAAAGTAGAGCATTTTGGTCAACTCCTGTAAAAGTATAAACATATGCTCTCTGGTACCCATCTTCTCTTGGGTCCGTACAATATTAGACATAGCAACTCTTATGCTCTTATACAATTAAGCATATGATATTTGAGCAAAGAGTACTATAAACCAACAAAGACCAAGATATATTTTTACCCACTTAAATAAATTTAAACCATTAGATCATGAAGGGTAACGAATAAGTGATATCAATGAATGGTGATTTTCAAAGATCAATGAAGATTTGTAAATACATTTCATAGAAAATATTTCATTGATAAGATTTTCATGCAATAGATGTAAGTTGGATCAAAGAGAGTAGAGATTCTATCTATAATGACCAACTTTTATGAAATGATAAATCATGAATGAAAACAAATTTTCAAGAATGATAATGAAATATGCAAATTGTTTCAAAATCTCAAATGTTCTTTCGAATCATAAATATGCATCATGACATTAAGATTTTGAATGCATGAAAACTCATTTATGAAGCTTGTTAAATACCATTGCTTATGCCAAAAACAATGGAAGTCAACAGTTATAAAATATATATCAGAAAGCTTCACTAAGGAGTTCAACAAAGATAACATGTTAATTATAAGAGTTAACATGTTGGAGAATTTTCACAAGAATAAAAGTCATATGAAAAATGAATTAGCCAAAATGGCTTATCTTGACATATATAAGCATGATGACTTTAGTATTGATCAAGAGATAACCTTGCCTCTTAGAGTTGCGTCTTAAAATGGATAAATATTTAAGGCAGCAAGACTTAAAGTGCAAGATTCTAGTTACTCAAAAATGGATGAAGACAAATGGTAAAGCATTTGAGCAACAATATGAGTGTAAGAATTTATGGATGATGAAGCACATACTCATTGATCCAAATGACTAAAGTTCTAGAATATTATCCCGGTAAGTTATTCCACAATAATGGTTAATGCATTAAGATTCAATGCACTAATGAACATTTATAATGCTTGGAATAACATGGTCAACTAATGATTTATGTATTAGGCATAAGGCTTTCACATATAGAATTCTTTCCTAGGGATACACTTGAAACTCATATAGATAGTTAACTTGTTAGACATAAGATCTAACTTGTTAGAAAATAAAGATTAAGGAGTTCAAGTAGTAACAGGTTTAAGATTAAGAAACAAGTATGTGAATGATGAGGAAAACTCTAGTGGATGGATTTGAAGCATTTCTGACTTTCAGTATACATAAATATTAACTTCCAATTTTGAAACCGATTTAAATGCAAATAAAATATGAAAAATTTTCAAATAATGTGTATGCATTTTTATAAACAAGATGAATTTAAATCCAAGTAAATTTATGAAATGTGCATTTCAAATTTCCAATGCAGAGAAAAATTATGCACAATTCTATTTCAATACATTTAGCAATCTGAAAATATTTTGAAATCCATAAATCATTGATTGCTAATGATATGTAGTAATACGCAAGAATTTACCACTCAAATTGAGTTGGAAAGAATGAGTACGATGGTTGAGTTTTGAAATAACTGATACAGCGTACCTGGCTTGAGTGTAACTTGTAGACACCCAAGTTAATTTCCATCTTCTTGTATCTTTGTACTCAAGTCCTCCAAGATCACTTGAATAAACCATATTTTGAAGCTAATTTATGCGTTTATACCAGTACTTGAGTGTTAACATGCCTTGCACTTGAATGTTCACTTCTAGTGTCATGCTTCTTTTTCAAATTATTCCTGCAAAAATCATATAACCATTTTTCTTCCTTGGGTATCCAATTCTACTTGGATCCACTCATGGTTAGCTTTGAAAGAATCATAATTCAAATGCTCTAAGAATATAGTTAATTTGAAACAATTGAGCATAATGAATTAAATATGTCTTTATGCATAAACATTGTTTTCTCATGAAGTATATATATGCATAACAAGTTAGACTAACAAACATTGCAACTCTTTATGTATGATTTTTCTAAAGATTGAGAAAATTTATGTGCAATGCTTATATCTAAGGTAACAAGTAACAAGGTATAAACCTCAATAAATATTAAAAACAACAGCATAAGAGGTTTTATCATTGTGTACCTTTGCCTTAGATATTTGGAGGATTGCTTTTGCTTACCCATTGCATCTGCTTTGGGTGCTGGCAACCTTCTCTCAAAATATATAGACTCCAGGAGTCTTTTATTTGATGCTTGAGAGATCCTCCTTTTCTTGTTCTCCTCAAGATAGTTGAATGGTATTCTATGGTAGTTCATTCTTGAGGTGGAACATACTCCTTTTCTCCATTGCCTTTCTTTATGGTTAAACTTTGCAGTTCTAGCAATGGGTGATTCGAGAGTTCTCCTAATTGGTGTGAATCTCCATTTAGGTGCATGAGAAACTCTTGGCTTCTTTTTCATCTTCTCCTTACCCTTATGTCTATTTCTTTTCGGATCATCTTGCATACATAAAGTACTATATGGACATTTTGGTACCCACATATACTTGGGTCCTTGATTGTTAGTATTAAACCTTACATGTTTCTTCGGTACCCAAATATACTTATTTCTCACATGGGAATTTCTTCTAATATAGCATGTGTGAGAAATATGACCGGATTTACCACAATAATTGCAAATTGTATCAAGATATGCATTATGGGATATCATGCAAGTATTATGTCAATCATAAGAGTAGAAATTCGAATGGATTTGATTTGAACTTTCTTTCTTCCCAACAAACTTTCCAGCATATTTGAAAACATTTTTGCTTTTCTCAATAGAATCAACAATTGGTTGAGAAACAAACTTTTGTAAACTCAGAAAATCATTTTTATGAAAATCACACAAAGAATTGGAACTTTTTACCTTAAGTTCATCTTGAGCTCCGGAGAGTGATTTTTCATGTTCGTCCATACTGAACTCTTTTCGGGAATCCTCTTCTTCTTGTCTATCCATGTTGACTGCATGGAAGCGTTCTATGATTTCTTCATCTTCATCATCAACTTCCAAATGTTCATGCACATTAGATGCGTAGCGTGTAGTTTCACATGAACTGTCAACACTTTCAACTTCAACACAATTGTTAGAAGCATACATAGAATCAAGAGTGTCCCAAATATGTTTAGCATTAGAACAAAATCTAATTTTCTCAAAATCATTTTCGGTTAAAGCACTATACAGAATTTTCATTGCTCTAATGTTCAACGAAAACATTTTCTTTTCACTTTCTGTCCAATCCTTTCTTGGTTTGAAATAAAAAACATTTGTAAAAACATTCCACATATCAAAATCAAAAGCTTTTATAAAACTAGTCATTCTAGCTTTCTAAAACCAAAAATCAATATCTTTCAAAAGAGGTGGAATTGAATAATCAAAACCTTCTGAAAGTATAAAACACCCAAAATTAGCCATTGTAACTCTTGAGACGGTTAAGTCCTTTAAACAACAGCCCGGGTTCTGATACCAAATGTTAGAACCGGCTATCACCCAAGAGGGGGGGTGAATTGGGTGTATAATTAAAACTTAAGAACTTTAGAAATCTTTTCGTATCTTAACGAAAGTGGTAAGTATGAAGGTTTATAAATCAACAGTTAGATTAAATAATATATGCTGGAAATATAAGAGTTTAGGGAAGAGAATATGCAAACTGTGATTTATCCTGGTTCGGTCCAATCTGTGATGGCCTACGTCCAGTCCCCAGGCTCCTCCTGAGATTTTTAAATCCACTATCTTCTCGTTTAATCCAGGCACAAGAAAAGCCTTTACAATCCCACAAGTTTAGCTGGGTACTTGTGAAACCTTTTACAAATCTCTCACTGAAATACTCCCCCTTACGGCAAGTCTTACGAGCAGAGCAATTCCGAAGATCTTCCTCTCCTGCTTACTCATGCAAGTCTTACGAGCAGCAATGTTCTCTCCTGCTTACACCCCTGTAAGTCTTATGAGCAGCAACGTTCTCTACTGCTTGCACCTTGTAAGTCTTACGAGCAGAATGTCTTACGGCAATTCTCTCTACTGCTTCCTCGTAAGAAAATCAACCCTCTCAAGGTCCCTCTACCTTGAGATCAACTCAGAAATATAGATGAAGGTGTTTACAGACTCTCTCACAGAGTAGATATAATACTCACTGAAGTACAACACAAATAATCACTCTCTCAATGATAAGTAATACAGAAACTGGAAAACAGAGAGAGTTTGGGTAGAAGCAGAGGATTCATGTTATTCGCATGTTGGTGTCGTTGCACTATTTTCTCTGTCTCCCATCAACGTTGAGTGCTCTCTTATTTATAGTTGATGAAGATCATGACCGTTGTAAGCATTCGTCCGTTGGAGTCTCATTACTTCATTTGACCGTTGAGCATATTTGAAAATGAGCTATTGTCCGTTGCAGAGTGGAGCATTTTGTTGAACAGCAGGAAGATTCATTTTGAGCTGTAGTAACGTTGTGGAGCGGGATGAATATGTTTGAGTTTCCAGACAATCTCTCATGGTGGGTCAGTTGCTTGTCGTGGTTGGTAGCCGCCATTCGGTGTGTAATGATGGAGTTCACCGTAGTTGACTTTTATTTGAATCTACAACCCGAACGTTTAAAATCCTGTTTCACACTGCAAAATACTTAATCATTAATATGATGAAGTATTAGTCATGGGTATGTTGGATCATTGGTCAAAAACTGAATTTCTGGCTTCTGGGACTCATCACGTTGAGTGAAGAATTTTCATACGTGACCTTCATTCTTGAAGATGCAACCCAAATATGTAAACTCCTGTTTTACACTTGAAATATATGTTAGATAATGTTTAGAAACAATAACAAGTGAAAACATAATGATTGTATAACGTTTAACCATGTTTGGATTGATGGTTGTGAAGCTCTGTTTTGTTTGTGCATTCTACCACGTTCTGTCAGGACCTCACTTCGAGTGCAATATGGCTCACTCGAGTGAAGTTGATATTTTCACGTTCTGACTTCCTCTCGGGCAAGCACTCGCTGCACTTCACTCGCATCTGCTCGAGTGAAGTCTCGAATCACTCGAGCACAAAACGTCCTGCTCGAGTGCGCCTCAAGTTTTCACGTACATGCTTCTTCTCGGGTTGTCACTCGCACATCATTTTAACAAGAGTGAGATTTTGTACTCGCGAGTGATATGGTCTCTCACTCGAGCACACATACCTATGCTCGAGTGAGACGCATGTTCTCAAGGAATATGCTCTCAAAATCAACACTCGCATCAGGATTTCAGAGGGATGAATTTATCACTCGCAGGTGATGTGGGCCTTCACTCGAGCACACAGACTCCTGCTCGAGTGAGAAATCATCCAATGCTCGAGCATGAATCCTAGTGCTCGAGTGTTGCAAATTTCTTCACGTTTCAGCTGCTTCTGGACATCACTCGCACGACATTTTCAGAGAGAAAGTTTTTGCACTCGCGGGTGATGTGGGACCACTTTAGAAAAAATTTGATCATTTGATTCAAATGATGTATCATAAGAATGCTCTTGTCATATGCATTCCAATGCAACAAGAATCAGCTCCAAACTCCTTGTATTCTGCAAGTTATGATCGAAAGAGTGTATATTTCGCTAGTCTGCACAAGCGTCAACTTCCAGAAGCCATAGCTTCTAGAATATACGTTCAAATTAGGAAACTTACCTATAGATAGAAAGCTCTCTGAGTCTACTTTCATTTGGCACTGGTCTCGTCTCAATCCGATGTGTGGTTTGTGAGTTATACTCAAAATACCGAACCTGTGTCAGAAAGTGACGGTGATTTCAGTTTCATTTTCGACGAATCATATCTCCTTCATTTGATCTTCTTTCAATGTGATTCTGGTGCCAATATTACGTATTGGGAGTCTTCTTTCATATGCCACCAGTTTCGGGTCAATCCGACGTGTGTTTTGAGATATATGATCAAAATACCAGACCTCACTCAGGCTGAACGTAAAACAAAGTAGAACAGAGTATGCACCCGTGCTCGAGTGAAGTGGTCTGTGCTCGAGTGAGTTCTTCCTGTGCTCGAGCATAACACCTTGTGCTCAAGCATAACACCTCTAGAAGAGCTAAAACTCATATATAAGTCATCTTAGCTTCGTATTAACCTATTCCAACCATCATTTGATCATATAAACCTCCGGAATCTTTATAGAAACCTCCAATATCACATCTAACAACTTGAATCTTGATATTCATGATAGATCTTCCAAGTTCTTCATTATTCAATATCTTTCTTCTTGGTTTTCCTCTTGATAATAATTCTCCATAACCAAAGTAAGCATCTCTTTGATTATCTTCAATTTCTTTCTTCTTCTTTCTCTTGTTCATTTTCATTAATTCAATCTTCTTCATTCTTTGCTTGACTAATCTACAAAATATGTAACATTAAATATAGTAGTTAGTCAAAGCAATACATTATATAAACTTTTTGCTCTTATCACTTCACATCTATATTTGACATCATCAAAACTAATCATATCCAACAGAAAGTCTAACTCATCCATTCTGCACTCATTCATCCAATGTTGAAAACCCCGATCTGGTGTACCTTGGACTTGGCGTACCGACTTTCGTTCATCAGACCTCAACATTGCATTAAAATCACCCCCTACACACCATTTAATCACCATTTGAAGCAATATCACTCAACTGGTTCCATAATTCCCTTCTTCTCCCCTGATTAGGATGACCATATACCACCGTTAGATTCCAAGCATCTCTAGTTCCTTCATTAACATACCCATGTACAAGTTGAGATGTTCTGAACTTAATCGATAAATCAAATGTATTATCCCAAAAACACCATATTCCTCCACTATATCCAATTGCTTCCTCTACTTCTACATTATCAAATCCCACTCTACGAGCAATTCTTCTAGCTACATCACCCTTCCTTCTAGGTTCAAGAATGGCAATAAAGCAGAGATTGTATCGTTTCTTTAATTCAATTAAAAGTCTCACAAATATATTACCCCCAGTACCTCGGGAGTTCCAAATCATTATATTACCAATCATTAAAACTAACCTGATTAGCAATTTGAATCCTCATCATGCGACCCAAACTTCTATTATCCTTGTCCATGTCGGACACACCATCAACAACCACCTCTGTAGCCTGTGGATTCGCCCAGATGCTAAACTTCTTCTCCTCCTTTTCTCCTGGGTTCAATGGATTGGTTGCACTATCCACCACCATCTGGGTATGAGCTGTTGCAGCATTAACAGCTCCCTTTTCTTCTAAATATCCAATATTACGATGTTGTGGTAAACTCTCCTTGCCTTGCCTAGTTCCTCTATGACCCATAACACTTGGTCCCATCTTCTTTCCACTTTGGTCTTCCAGGCCTAAATTGTTTTTGTTTTCATCAAGTGTTCCGTGTTTTTATTATCACTGGGTCTAGTTTGATTCTTTATATCTGCTCCCTTCTTAGTTTTCGCACCCACCGATAGCCCAATGTTAAGCTTCATATTTTTTTGTCCAACCACCAGGTCACTCCTACTCCCTCTATTGTCTTGAACTTCCCTTTCTTGCACCAATGATGATCCAGCAGTGTTAGTGATATCAACATGTGCCACTTTCGGTTCAAATTTCATCCCCATATGATCATTGTGTTCTCCACCTTCTTTATTCAATGCCCCATAGCGTGACCTACTTAGCCCAACACCATGATTCGTTGTTGACTGAACTTGAGCTTCCCTCCCTTTTCCTTTGAACGTTTTAGATCTTTTGCTCTGCCGTGGACGCTGGACTACCATCCAGTCATAGATAGCAGCGTCATCTTTTTTTGCCGTCTATTTTTCCTGTTCCGTTACATTTTTCGGATCTGTCTTTATAGAATTAACATCATTTTCTTTCTGCATTTCCTCATCTAACTTATCTAACTGTTGAGGATAAGAAGTATTTGAGCAGTGATCAACATCATGCCCGTATCTACCGCATCTCAAACAAATTAGATGTATACCTTCATATTGGACCCTTTGCACCTTCCCATTAATCAATATAAAAGGGCGTAGCGGTGCTTCAAGATCAAGTTCAACACACAATCTGGAAAATCGTCCTTTTTTTTTCTCTTAAGCGTGTTCATATCTATCTTCAACACCTTTCCAATTTGAGATCCTAGCACATATAAGATTCCTCTGTCATAATAATCCAGCGCCAGTTCATCTAACTTGATCCAAGCTGCCACTCTGGTAATTTTCTCCTCTCTCGGTGTGAAATCCTGTTTCCAAGGCTGTATCGTGAGGTAGTGATCAGATATCAGCCATGGCCCATCTGTTAGAGCTAGAACATAATCGTTTTTATTTTTGAATTGCACTACGAAGAATCCCATTCCCATGTCTATCTCGTCAACTTCTCCTTGTCTTGACCTTAACTGCTGCACCTTCATCTCAAGGTATCTTGGATTGATCATTCTACCCAGAAGCTTAACAATCAGTGTGTTTTCCCATTTTTTAGCCAGTCGGTCTTTCTCTGTTGGTGATATAATGACGTTGGGGCCCATATCTGTCATCTTCACCTTGATCCGTTCTTTCCATTTATCACCGCTCCACCAGTCTTCCTCTTCTTCTTCCTCACCTCTGCCTTGGTTAACAGCGTCCTTGAATGATTTCCAAGGTCGTTCTGCATTTCCGTCTTCATGCACTTCCGTCTCATTCCCTACTCTGTTTTTTCTATCAGTTTCACCGACCCCTTGTTCTTCCATTTCCATCCACTCTTCAACTCGTGGCACCAAGGATTGATTGTTGGAGTAAGAGCTACCTTTGTCACGGACTTTCTTGTGGCTTCGGATTAGTTCGTCTTGCTCCTCCGGCATCAACGACGGAATTACTCTCTCTCTGGAACGGTCTCGCACTCTCGCTCGCTAGAAGTCATGATGGTCAGGCTTTAAATGGATTCTTATTCCATATTGGTGTAGCTTCTTGTTTTCATGCTGAAACATGGGCAATCCTCTGGGGACTTAAGCAAGCGTGGGATTCAAATTGGAAGAAGTTAGTCATAGAGACAAACCGCTGGGATTTGGTACAGGCACTTCTACATGGCTGGAGGGAGGAGCATCCAGATGGCAACTTGTTGGAGGAAATAAGGAGATGGTTACAAAGAGACTGGGACGTGCGAGTTGAATGGTGTAACAAAGATGCAAACATGGTAGCTAATAGATTGGCAAAAGATGCTTTGAGTTCTACTACAGGAGTTTCTTTCTTTTATGGGGCACCTGAGATGGTTGCCCAGGAATTATCTTTAGATACCTTGTAATAGGTTTGTGCTGTATTTATCGAAAAAAAATTAAAACGTTGTAATGTTGACTTTGCTGTTAAAAAGGAGGGAATGTCCGTCAAAAACGAACATATACACGTATGTGGGCCCCACACCATGGATGTGTTTGGGTGAAAAGATCAGTGAGGCGAAAATAGGGGGAGGGGATACTAGGAAGGAAATCTTTCAAAAATAGTAAAAAAAAAAAAGCTACTTTTTGGAGTTTCCACCATAGTTTTCTCTCCCTAATTTTCTCTCCATCCAAACATAGAATATAGGTTAATGGACATTCCCTTTTAACATTAGGGACTAAGGACCTGTTTGGGTTAATGTACGAGATAAGTATATGAGAGGAGTTTTATCTCGACTTGGGTGAATATGCTTCTTAAATGTCAACTCAAACAGACACTAAGTGACAATGTTTTTGAAAGTTTGAGGATAGCATTGCACCATCTTATAGTTAGGATACTGAGTACTCTGTAAAAATATTTTAAAGACAAACATGACCTTAAACCCAATATAATATAAAAGAATTGGCACATGTTCTTGCAAGAAAAAGAAGTATTGAAATTTGCATGAAATTCCTTTCTGGGAGGGGGAATCATTTGGCAATTCTTATTCTTTGTTTTTTATTGCAACTTGTAATTTGAAATGAAACTTCTTCAACATTTTAAAGGTAATTTATTTTTATTCTTTGCTGTTAAGGTATCTTGTAAAGAATTTGAAGTCAAACTTTAGTATTGTCTCAAGGGTGATTTGTGTCATGTATTTTCGTTTTTTTCCCCTCTCAAAAATTTAATTGCCCCCATTCTCACTTTTTCTAAAGATGCATGATTTGCTTTATAAAAGAAGCAGATCTAAGATATATGGATATCGTCTAGACTATCAAATATAAATTGAATGAATCATAGCTTTTGCTTTTTTATTAAATACTTGGAAAAGTTAATATTTTTGGTATCAAATCACTTGGAAAAGCCAACTTAAACTAATTTGAATCAAGCCATGACCATAAGGCAACAAGGGTCTCCCAATAATGAATCCTTCACTTTGATTTTTTTTTTCCCTGCAAAACAGGATGCAAAAAATACCCAATTTTTTTAACAAATAACTTGCAAAATTAATTATTTATGCTAGAAGACATGGAAAAGGACTAATCAACAAGGTTTATATTATCTAAACCAAATCTATACAGTCAAGATAGGATGTGAATCATGTGCACAAATCTAAGGATGGACATTAAAAATGACATTATAAGTTTTGAAAATAGAAAAAATAAATATATATATATTTTGATGGATATCTATGTGTGAAGTTTAATATTACCTCATACCACTTGAGTTCCCATTGCATTTGAAGAGCTTCGCCGGGAATGTGCAAAGGCTTGTAGCACCCAAAAGTGGCTGCCAAGTGCAATGCGCTGTTGTCTTCCTTATCCACCTGACGGAATATGCTCTCTGCATAGTTCTTCCTCTTCTTCAGCAAAAACTCGTACACATGCGGTTGCCGGTGTTCTACTGCCAGTAACACTATGCTCTTCTTCTCATCGTTAATGGCTGCTGGAGTTATTTCCAGAATTTTTTTTATTATTTCCATCAGACCATTCCTCGTAGCCACTAGTATTGGCGTCTCCATCTTCACCATTCTAGTAGAATGTTCTATACGGTTTAATTTCAAGGGTTAAGGTGAAATTTTAATAGCAAAGCTTTTCCTCATGAGTGTTGGACGCAATTAAGTTCTAAAAGATGCAAAAGTAGACACAGTCTTTTAAAAATTTAAATTTTTAAAAGACTGTTTCTACTTTTGCATCTTTTAGAACTTAATTGTGTCAAACGCCCATGGTGAAAAATTTCGTTATTAAAATTGCACCTTAATCCTAATTTCAATTCATGTCAGATACAATCTTCAAATGCTTTCAAATTTTACAAAATATATAACATTATGAAGATATAATTGTCATACAGGAGTCCTGGTTGTCATGCTCATTTGATAGTGGGTTGTTTGAAGTGATTTGTTGGTTGCTTTCTTTTGATGTAATCTTCAAGTCATAAGCCTGCCCTACTCAAACAAATATATATATATATAACATTAATCAATCCCTTTACCGTTGTCCTTTACAAAATCTTTATTCAAATGTTTCTAAGAGCCCTTGGTAGACATAACAAATTTTGAAGGAAGGGAAGGGCAAATTTCCCACCATGTGCATGTTTGGTACGCAAAGGAAAGAAAAGGAAAATGACAAATTAAAGGATAAGAAAAAATATAATACCCAGAACACCCCCTCACACAATGATATTGGAAGAAGATGAAAAGGGTTTCTAGGAATTTCTTAAATTGGAAAATTGCTTCCCACCAAAAGTGGAAATTAAAGAAGGGATCCCATGGATAGATGAAAATCTCTTCCCATGGAAGAGCTTTCCAGCGTACCAAAGGGAAAAAAAAAATCATTTTCCTTTCTCCTCAACATATTTTTCATCATGCTAAGCCGGCTTTATAAGTCGTACAAAATATATAATATTAATCAATCTTTTCTTACTTTTGTCATATATGCTGAGGGGTTGGATTTCTGTGTCGGGTATTGTATTTCCTGCTGTGAGGTCCGATAAGGAGTTCATCATCATCAGAAGAAAAGTTGTCGTCAAGAGGTCTGAGCTCATAATCACCATCCTCGTACTTGTTCTTGTACAAGGAAGACCCACGAAGAAGTTCTTCAACTATTTGAACAAACCATGTATGAATCTCCTTCTTTTGTTTTATCTTCTTTAATTGGTCAGACACTGGCGAAAATTCAAAATATATAATAGGTATAAATCCAAAGTTTCATGTTTTAATTTGTGCCATCATGTTTAATATGGCACTTGTTAAATATATAGAAAAAGCTAGCATACCTTTAGCAAGAATCCCAAGCATTACCATAAGTAGTAAATGAAAGAACTTGATAAAATCGCAACATGTTCTGTAGTTAGCTGGAAATAACGGAATCACCGCCTTACCTCCATCCACAAGTGATTCTGATTAGACAAATTAAGTTTTCATTACTCGTAAGCAATTTTTCTTAGAGCGAAACTCCAAACAGTTAAGAATTATCACCTCCATCATTACCACAGTTTGCCACTTGTTTTGGATCCTCCACATTTGCTTCACCTTCATGTCTTTTCCTTACAAGCTTATCAACTAAGGGTTTCGAGAAGTTGAAAATGGTATCCCAACATGTAACGTTTGGGTAAGTTCGTTCTTCAAATGTTAGTTGCACTCTAAGCTCCTCAACGGTTATACCTTCCAGACAGAAAGACAAACAAGGTATGCATATTGATATTATTATTACATAATATATGTCATCCGGTACTTCTTATAAGAGTTAGATAACCTATTTCTGAATATTAAAGAAATTAGTTTATTTATTTATAATAAATGGAAGAGGCTTATGGCCGCTTAAGCATGAGGTCTTAAGTTTGAGTCTGTGTGAATATAGAAAACGCCTCTAGAAGAGCTACCCTCAATTAGGCCAGACAATGTCCAAATCTAATCTAGTTGGGTAGCTATGCATATCAAAAGGTCATACTCCCTCCGGTTCTAAATATAAGACAAAATTGACTTTTTTGGAAAGATTAAGAAAGCTAATTAAATTACTTTATAATATTTTTATTTTTATTTGTTTCTCCATACTAATTAATTTGACTAATAAACTAATATATAATCTAATAATACACAACATATGATATGATTAAGTAACATATTTAGCTTTCTTAATCTCTCCAAAAAAAGGTCAACCCTATCTTATATTTAGGATCGGAGGGAGTATAAAAAATAGGGATATTTTGGAAAAAAAAAATAGAAAATTTGGGAGATAAGCTAGATGGAGGTCTTATATTTAGAACTAAAAGTAAACCCCTTATTTAACTCTTATATTTTGGGCCTGAGAGAGTAATTGCAAGGAAGCAAATCAGTTTCCATAACCAACCTTGCATGAGCAATATTTAAATTCTAGCTTACAGTTATAAATAATCGTTTCTATACGTCCAAGGCGGCTTCCACTTATGAAAACAGAAGGCTTCATTGCTAGCAGATGGAGTGGAGACAACCCATCCTCATTCACCGTGTTCACAAGCTCTCCATACATGTGAATTATTTGAAATGCAAGATCTGCAACCAACATATATACATGTTCATGTATTGAATTAAGTATGAGGTATTGTTATAATAATGATCATAGAATAAACACTTGAGAAGCTAAAGTATGAATTGGGAATATAAATTTACCAAAATGGTCACCGGCGATTGCACCATGTGGAACGGTGTCTCCAGTAGTACTCCTTCTACTGTTAGCATAGGAAGAAACGGTAGCATCAGAATTTTGGATACAATGAATGAAAAGGAAAGCATGCTTTTTGCCATAAAAAGCAGCCCAGAAGAGAGGTGTTTCGCCATTGACTTAAAAAGGCAAACTAGTCTTGGTTCTAGGCTAGCAATTGCGCGACATATTCTGACATTTCCAATTGCAGCAGCTAAGTGTAATGCAGTATTCCCTCTAAAATTTCGACATTCCAGAGCCTCTCAGCTGTATTCACGGCTACAGTTATCCACGACCTCCTCGTTCCCAACAGATATTCCTATCTGCAACGCAGTGTGTCCTGACAAGCCACTAAATCTGACACTGTGAAGCTTTGGATCCTCTCCCAACATCTTAATCACCACCGCCCATCTCCGATGAACAACAAATTCATACAGTCGATGTACTTTTTCCTTGTAAATTCTTTTGTTGAGCATAGCTTGATCTGTTAGTTCCAGTTACAGTGATGGGGATTAACTGGTCGTTTATAAATACTAAGAAAGGCATGATTCGTTACTTGTAATTTAATTGGGCAAAAGTTTGCTTGTTTATCAAGTTATTCCCCAATCAAGCAGATAAAGGCAAAAGATCATAAATAAAAATACTAAACAAGAAAGGAGGAATGTTTATTCAGGAGATGAATATGGAAGATTGTGCCGTTGTTTACTTGCTCACACTTCCTGCTTGAAACAATCATATTTGAGGCACTATCAAGCACATGCATTTCTCTTATCGAACATCTAAGCCTTTGTTCGTAACATTGTGTGGAGCTTGCCACTTCTGCTAAACCGGGGCCCCACCAAAAAAGATTTTGCTATTTTGCTTAACGAATAAATCAGGACCTACAACACAGCAAGAAGTTTCATAGGGGAATAATATAAATCTGCGGGGACACTATTTCACTCTTCCAGTGATGAAGCTGTATGGACTATGGAGCGATTGTGGGGCACAAAAGGTGGATGATGGGTCCTACTTGTTACCGTCCTCCATATATATTTCAAAATAAAAATAAAAAATAAAAAAAATGAGTGTTTGCCTCTTCATTGACATCTCTTGTTTTTTACTTAATTCTGACTTACGATTTAGGAAAGAAATCAGATGTCATCTGACTAGTATGCCATGTTCCGATAGGAAGCTTCAGTTTCTTTTGGAATAAGAATAAAACGCTAAATCATACAATAAAAAAATAGGTTCTGTTAGGGAAATAAAAGGTTAGCTCACAGTGTATATACTGATATCATGGAAGTCTCTATGGCAAACTTGTTACCACAGTCCCAATAAATAGTCTTCATTTTAATTGAAAGAAAATTAAGGTATTCTAAACTATAATGATCTCTCAAACCCGATAACTACACAAACAGTATTCTAGTAGCAAAGAAACACAAAACCACAAATCAAAGGAAAAGCTCCAAGTGAAATTAACAAAGATAAACAGAGGACCTCAAATTTCACTCAGGAAAATTGAAAACACCTGGTAATCTTTCATCTGTTAGGTGAGTGATGTGTCGAAATATAAAAATTATCCACCATGCCAACAGTAGCTAGGCAAACAAAAATAACGGTGATGTTCATAAACACAACTATGACTGTGCCTTAACTTGATAAAACAAATAAATGATGTTCGAAAGTACAGCAACGATCTGTTTCTTTTCAATTCCAAAAAACAGAAGACCTCTGCATGGTAGACTAAAGTTATACAATGCAAGCAGCTGATGAAAAGATAATAACACCGCAGAAAAGGACTGCGCTGACATATCAAAGAAAAAACTGGACACGTTAGATATTTAAATGATCACTGGCAAATCCCTATTTTATTTGGGGATTTTTTCATAATAATTTAGTTTAAAATGTCTTATTTGTGCTTAATTGAGATTAAGAGTAAATATATTAAATTGTAACTAAAAAGGATAAAATTGTCAAAATAATTATAATTACTCTTAATCATTGATTTTTCTGGAAATATCTGATGTTGGTTTAAATATATTTTAATTGAAAATCCTTGAAAATTTGGACTAAACCTGAAAATAGCAATTTGGTGTTTGAAATTCAGGAATGACATTTTGATCCCATGCATTTGGTAAATCACCTTTTAGTCTAGCAAAACTCAGCGTTTTGGCACTGTAGGTCAGATCTGAAATGAGCTGAAGATTTTAATATTGAAGAGAGAGCACAGCGCCGAAACACCTCTGGACCTTTCGCTTTTCTTCATTCAACATTCAATTCTTCTTGATCACCTTCGCCATCTACCATCATTGTCGCCGGCGACAATCATCCACCACCATAGTCGCCGGCGACCTCCATCCTTCACCTTGCCACTGTTTACTTTTTCATCTCCGGCGATCTGAAAGCAAGGAGACCAGAGAGCTGAAGTCGGAGAGCATAGAGTGAGAGAGTCGAGCTTGGGGGCTGTCTTCCTTAAAGCTCTCAGCTCCACCACCGCTGTACAACCACAGTCACCGGATAGTTCTGTTTTTCACAGCCGTCAACCTCCTCTGTTCTGAACTCACACAGGCCGTGAATTCCTCTGATTATTCTGCGTTTAATAGAGTCCCTGATTTAATTGGTTTAAGTGCCGATTAGTTACCTTAATCACTTGTTTGAATGGCTGGAATTTTGAAATTGTGTGGAGAAGCTGTGTTGATGGTGATTAGTGGCTGATCTCATAATCCCTTGTAGGAAGAGGCAATGACATGAAATTGGAGCTTTAATAGGGGAGTTTTTGCTTTTTCAATTCTCTATTTTCATATTGTAATTGTGATTCCTAGGTCTTAAGATGAATTTTATGATGTTGAATTGATTTATTTTGATGTATTTAGAGAATTGAATGTGGCTTGAACCTTTATTAGACATTTGACATTGTGTTTAATTAGCTTAATTATCATTTCTTTGTGCTGGTTAGTCATTGGATTGATGATTTTGTGAATATTTTGTGCTAATTCAAGGTGGCTTGGTTAGTGGATCAATAGTGTCTTGTGTTTGTATTGGTTAACTGAATGTGAATTTATTAATTATATTTAGTATTGGGTTTTAATATCATTAATCTTGATTTTTCATATGGGTGGCCATTGTTAAATTAAGATTAATAAGAAAATTAAGTGGTAATGCGAGGTGGCTCGGTTATTGGATTAAAAGATAAATATGATTTTTAAGTTCATTTAATTGCTAGAGTGCTTAATCAACCTAATTTAGAGAGATTAATATGCAAGGTGGTTTGATATTAGTCAATCTATATTAGGCCTAGTTTAAGGGATGACCCTTAGAGTCATTTTTGGAACTAGTATGATAAATCTCCCATAAACATTTTAAGTGAGGATTGCTTGCACCATTGCTATGAGGAATTGCTTATTCCATTGTTGATCTTCTTATTTCTTTCATTTCATTAGTTCCATCATCATTCCATCTCATATTTTCAAGAAAAATCCCAAAAAGTAGTTTAGGACAATTTAATTCTTAATTGCAAAAAGTAGTTGATAGTTAAAATGACCAAATTTTTCCATTTTTGATCATTTCATGTCAATCATTGTACTTAGTTCCTAGATAATTAATAAAAGGTTCTTCGAGAGACGATCCGGGATTGCACTCTATATTGCAATCCTTGGTTTAATTTTGAAGAATATTACTAAAACACAAAGCCGACAAAGCCCTATTTCTTCAATCACCGTTCTTTATTTTTTAAAGAAAAATGACAAATTATACAGCAGTAAATTGTAAGAAAACTACAAGAAATTAGGCTTGTGGCATAAAAAATTGGGCTTGAGTTTTAAAGGTCTGGCGTCAAGATCTATAAGTTCATTGAGGATCAAGAGGAGAACCAATGTGATAAATGGTACGTTCCGCCAACAAATGACTCTATAAGTCCTTATAATTTCTCATATGTTTAATCAGGTAGGTTCTTGTAGTTTCATATAAGTGATGAAAAGGAAAAAAATTACAAAGACCTAATTAAAAATCAGGTGACATAATAAGGATTTGATAAAAAGCAAAAGAACTTTAGGGACTTGATTTAAAAAAGGTGAAACTATAAAGGACAGTATAAGAAGAATAAAAAACTATATAGACGTTATTTAAATATGGTAAAACTATGGGGATTTGCAGATTAATTTTCACAATAATAAAATATATTTTTACACCATCCTAAATTAAGATTGTTGAAGAAGAGAGGCTTACCACAGCTTTGTTGTTGGTTTTTAACTTCAGTGACAACTCCACTTTGTCTCCAATCCATGGAAGCACGTGCTTCACACGAGTCCTTCTGCTGCCCATAACCCATCTTTGCGGTGGAGTTGGTGCCGGCAGCGATTGTGGTCGGAATCTTGAGCTCACGTAGGTAAATTTCTTTAAAATCCTCAGGACTCATGTCAGAAAACTTGTTGGGGCCCAAACGATAACTTGAAGGAGATTTTGATTTCTTAGCATTCATCTCAGTAATATACTTGAAATTCCTTTGGAATATTTGGTATCTAGTTTCACTTTCTTCCGAGTTTCGGTAGATTCTTCTATGCACCCTCATCCATTGTTGGAATATTCCAAACTCTTGTTCTCCCTTGGAAGGAAAAACAAAGTCCTTAGTATGGAATCATGAAGAGAGACTTACTAGAATGGAATACCAAATCATGGAAAGAAGGAACAACCTCGTTATGTAGAAAGCCAAGCTTTTTTTTTTTTTTTTTAATGTTTGAAACAATAGAAATAATCTTGCATATGGAAGTGAAATGAGTCATGAGGCATATATATAGTGCATTTCTTGACACCAACCTGTGGGAAAATGAGAAGATATTAAATTTTATACTCAATTTCCAGCTAGTCCGTTCTCATTGGTTTCATTCATGTTCGTATATGGATTAACGTTTCTTTGTTTAATGTTTGTACGAAAAGATCATTAGTTTATTATTCCTTTTGGTTAATTATTCCAACAACCTGAAAATAATCAGTTATATTGGATGCCTTAGAATCTATTGGCTAAATATGTGTGTGTGTGTGTATTATTTCTGCATATCGTAATGTCTACCTGTTTGCAAATTGTTTCATTGATATCTATATATATGGCGACAAGTAAATAAAAGCTAGGAAGCTTTAATTTGTAGAAGTTTCAACCTTTTTCCCATACACACAGACACACACCCCAGTATCGATTCTCTTGAGTGTTTTAATTTTCTATTTTTTTGTCAAAATCTAGTATGAGATTACCGAGCGTATTTTTGCTGTCGTCTCTGGCACGTTTGTCATCAACACGTTCCTCACATCCTTGACCTTGAAGAATATGATCAAAACACGGGCTATTTCCTGTCGCACAAATGATATCACGATTCACGATAAACCCTAAAAACCATCATTTGCAAGTTGGCCCAAATTTGGAGTCTTGCACCTTTTTCAACCAATGCTGGGTTTGGCTTCATACATATACACATCCTTGCTCCAAACGTTGGAGGATCAGTGTTAAATTAGTTTTTTTCTGTATATATGTACATGTAAGATCACCTTTTTCGTGCATGCTGAATTGTGAAAACTAGAACTTCAGCCGTAAATAACATACATGTTAGGTTCAAAAGTTGGAAAATCAATGTCAAATTCCTGGAAGGAAAACATATAGGCATATAAGTTTCAAGTTTTCCTTGCACATTCATTTTTAAGAACTATCTAGAAGATTAATTGTCAAGTCTTTGTAAGTTAGTTTATAAAAATAGGAGATAATGTCAATGTTAAAATCCTAGAACGGACATACATTGATAGGCAATTACTCTCTTCGATTTTAATTATAAGAGAAAGTTAACTAATTTCATGATTTTAATTAATATAGTTAAAAATCCTTAATCCTGTAAGGTGTTTTGTTCTGGATCATGACTTTTAGGTGTGTACATAAAATTACACTAGTTTTCAATGTTGACCAAGAAATATGGAAAATGGTTGCGAAAAATTCGCTATATAGTTTTGGAAAGTGGGAGTTTTAAAAACAGATGGGTTACATAGAGATGGATCATATTTTTCTTAGAAAAATATTTTCAAGAGATTCGAATGGCTCTTTTAACCATTATTTTTGTAGTTAAGTTGAATTAGTTATGAATTTTCAAATTTTTTTCAGAAAATTCATTATTTCACAAAGTATTTAGTACCAAGTAGTTTATAGAAAAGTTGAGTTTTTTAACTCTTCAATGATATTTTTAGGTCACAAGTGGTTCTTAAATGGTTGAACAAACCGGATAGGTGAGTTAGAATAAGGTGTGACTGATAACTCTCCATTTTTTATATATTTAAATGATATTTTGAAGATAATTAGAGAGTTATCTATATAATTTTACAAGATTTCGATGAGATTATATTGCTACAAGATCAAATTAAAGTGGTTCATTATTTGGGGAATTTTACTATAAGTATTTTAGGTTTAAAGAAAAACAGAATCAGTCTCATTTAGGATAAAAATTATAATCATAAATTATAGTTTCAAATTAAAAAAAAAAGTAAAATATTATTTCAGATTATTTTAATTTCTTTCCTTTATTTTTTTTAATATAAATATTTCTTTTTCTTCCTTGAATTGTGGCAGACTGGTAGCGAAGGATGTTACTTTTGACTTTTGGTGATTAAATGACGATGCGCACCATTTGGGAGCAACGGGAAAAAAAAAAAACAGAGAGAGAGAGAGCTAAAAGAAAAAAAAAAAAAAAAGGTTGCCACATGAAAGCAAATCTTGACAGGCGAAAGTGGGGGAAGAGAGAACCAATTGAAGATAATGATTTGTATAGAGATCAAGTCCTGGTGCGACACCGTTTTGACCAAAGAATGATTGGGAGACATAAGGAAGCTACGGGTGGTTCAATGGGACCAAAGAAAAAGGAAAAGAAAAGCAGCAGCACAGTGGAAAGAAAAGGGCGGCCGCACCATTCATCATCATCTTCACCATCGTGCACCCTGCCATCTTCATCAATCTGAACCAGAGCTACTGAGAGAGAGAGAGAGAGAGAGGGACCAGCATAGAAAGCCGTCGGCGAACTCGTCAGCATCTGGAGCTAGAGAGCTGAAGGAGGCAATTGGGTCTCTTTCCTTGGTGAGCAGCGATAGAGGACTTCGTTTTCTTCCTCGGAGCTTGGAGGAGCAGCTGGATTGGAGAGTTCTCTGGAGTTCGATCAACTTTTCACTGAGAGAGGGAGCTGCGGCGGGATTAGAAAAAGAACAGGGAGCTACTGGAGGGAGAGGCCGCCATCCTTCATCGCCGGACTCGCGCTACTACTCTGTCTCTTTTCTTCACCGACATCATCTAAACCAGGGAGGAGGAAGCACGCCGTTGGAGCTATGATTCTGTCTTTTCTCTCTTCTTCGACATTGTTAAACTAGTTAGTATAACGCTGTTCTGTAAGGCCCATATTGTGGCCCAAGTAGTATCAGTTTGCGTGCCTTATATTGAGTAGCCTGTAGGTGTATGTAGCAAGTAGTGTGACGTTGTATATATATATCTGGGATCACTCTATGATCCAAGTAAGTGAACATTATTTTTTCCTTTCTCTCTAAAGTATATTTCCAATATTATTGTGTGACGTTCAGGAGGGCCCTTGACCAACAGACATTGAGCTGATCTGAAAGGGAGGGGATAGTAGCAGTGCTTTACTCGATTTCCATTTCTTTCACTCTAGACTTTGATGGATTTTGCATTGGTCTTCACTGTAATGGGATTGATTTGGAATATGTGTGGCTGATTTTTCTTTAAACCTAGAGTAGTTATGAACTAATTTGAGCATCTTAGCGTATAAACCAATAAATTGTGTTTAATTTTATTTTCTTTTGCATAATCTTGTTTTGTTTTGTCTACTTAGTGCTTGATCACCACTTAATATGAATTTGAGGAATTTAGATTAGTCTTGGAAGAAGGATCTTAATTAAACCACATGATTAAGTAATGTGGGATTAGAATTTATTTTAATTTGCCAATAAGATAGAAATATACCTAATGGACCTATACAATCCTATTAGAGTAAATTAGTTAGAAATAACAATTTTAATTTAAGAAAGAGGTATGAGTAATTGGAAGATACTTTATCCATTTAAACTCTATATTAACAATAAAACTAAGTGCTTTTAATTGGGTAATTACATGCTCTAAAACTTAAAGAAGGGATTAACCACTTTAGGTTGTTTTTATCCATTGGAATCTTGAAAACATTAGATTTACTACTTTTACTTTTGTTTAAATTGATCTCAAATTCAATTTCTTCCTTTGATTTGCTCAACTTAAATAAAAATAAGAATTTTGATATCTAATCACTAGTTTACTTGAATCTCTATGGGATATTTACTATTTTACTATTTCAACCACCTGTACAAGGCAAATCGTTTGCCATTTATTGATAATCAATACACACATTTAAGAAAAGAGGTGAGGTAGTGAATATTGGACTTACACTATTGTAGAACATAAAACCTATGCTTGCATATATGGAAACACTAACAGGTTGTTTGTAGACAAAATAACGGAGAGAACTTTCGGGTTCATGAAGCCAATAATCATATCCATCAATAGTAGCGAATTTGTTTTTGGCCTACTACATCAAAATAAAATAAAAATAAATATGAATACATATAATTAAAACTACCCGATTAGTCAACACAAGTCTACAAACTAACCAGTGCGGAATTGCAAGCGCTGTCGTCAGCAGTATATGGACAATCCACTTCTGTCACAATACCACCATTCTTCTTGACATAATCGAATGCTCTAACATGCCACCCTCCTTTGCAACCTTTGTTCAGAAAGAGCCGAAAGCTGTCCTGAGACTATTTGATGTATTCCTTCGATTGCTTCGGTTGCTGCCCAACAAACCCCTATAAAAATGAATTTTATTTGTTATATGCTATAATTAAGCTATATATTAAAAGCATATGCAATTCAAACATACCACATGTGGGGCCTTGGTCTTTAACATCAGTTACAGCTACTTTGCTCCTCTTAACATCAGTTACAGCTCCTTTGCTCCTCCAATCCCAAGAAGAGGGTGCATCAGGACAGGACACGGCGTTCAATACCATTTTGCTCTTATTGCTTTCCATCTTTGGTTCCTCCATCTCATGCAAGTACATTTTGCTAAACTCTTCATAGAGACTCAAATAAAGGTCGTTCCTAGAGACTTAAAAATAATTATTGACTAGGCATTAAATTTCTTAAGTTCATTTAAGTTGAGTAAATCAAAGATAATGAGATTAATGAAAAATTTAAAGATAAGAAAAGAAAAATAGTAAACTAGTGTTTCAAAGATTTCAATTGAGAGAAACAACTTAGAGCGGTTAATCCTTTCTTCAAGTTTTAGAGCATGTAATTATCCAAATAAATTCACTTAATATTAACTTATTAATTTAGAGTATTAATAGATATAAGTATCTCCCGATTACTTACATCCCTCTCTCAAATTAAAATTGTTATTCCTAATAATCTATTCAAGAAGCAATAAATATCCAAATTCACTCTAACATAATTATATGAGTCCAATAAGTATATTCATATCCTGTTAGCAAATTAGAATAAATTCTAATCCCACATTACTTAATTATATAGTCCAATTAAGATCCATTTCCCAAGTGTAATCAAAATTCTCCAATTTCATACTTAGTGGTGATCAAGCACTAAATAGGCAAGACATAACAAGATTAAGTAAACAAGATAACATTAAGCATAATTTAATGGTTCAAAAAAGCTCTAATCCAAGAATCAATTCATAGCTACTCTAGATCTAAAAAGAAAATTAGCCACTCATGGCTAAAACAAAATCCATAACAGAAATATTAAATTCAGATTTAACAGCCAAAAAAAAAAAAAAGATGAAACAAAGAGAACAAATCTCTTCCTTCTTGGATCTTTTTTCCCGCCAGCCTTATCTTCCTCCTGCTTAAATTTATCTCTTAGGTTAGTTAACTCCTTGGGCCGTGAATACTGCGTGGGCTTGAATCCTTTTGTGTCTTCTCTAATTCCTCGCGGCCTACATCTTTAAATGCAACTCAACTGCTTAGCCACGTGCAAGACCAATTCTGGATTCTCTCCTTTTCTCTTTTCCTCAATATAATATCCCTTATATATATGTATATAGGATATTCTTTCAAGATTTGCTCTTTATATATATATATATATCCCATTTGTTGATTTGCTCCCGTTCACATTGCTCCTGCCAAATAAAATAGGATAGGGATAGATTTTGTGACAAAATTCCTTTTTATCCTATAATTGATTACAATGAAGAAAAACATGTAAAAGATAATTAAATAGGTGTTAAAAAATCAATAAATCTAACTAAATATATCCTAAAATCTACACCTATTAAATTATAAGATATATACTTATCAGAAGTGAACTTTATCTAGATCAAGATTCGAAATGGAATAATACTCATCATTCATACAAGAAGTGAGACAAATTTGAGCATACCAAACCAAGAAAAGGAAGAGCAATTTATAGCAAGTGAACTCATTGTGTTATAGAAGGTAATAGATATCAGGAGTTTGGATTGGGGTTCTTGCGTAGCATTGTTCCATATTTATAGAGAGAGAGAGTTACAGCCCCTTTGTCACACTGTTCTCATTTATTAAAAACAAATTGAGTTTGATGAAAATAAAAGAAACCTTAAATCGTTATATTGATTTAAAATGTGTACTACACAAATTTTAAGGTGTTGATATTTGTAATATCCGAACTCTTGTAACTATGTTATCTAAATCTTGATTAGAATGGATATTCTGAGAATGGGTGGCTGGACCCTATTATTAATATAAAATAAAGGAATCATTCAATTGATAAAAATCGAAAAAAAAAGTAAAGAATAACTATTTGATTAATTAGTTTTTAGGGTTAACGTGTGTCCAACACCTTGAAGTATTTCTCTATGTGCATCTAACATCTAAAAGTATTTTATAGTATGTCCAGCATCCTAAAATATATTTTAATGTGCCTCAAGCACCTTAAAGTTTTTATTTTTATTTTTATTTTTGGTAACCAACACCCTAAAGTTTTTTTCAAGTACATCTAGCATCTTGAAATATAGTTTGATGCATCTAGTGTCAAGGCACAAGAAATATTTTAGGGTGCTAGATTCACTAAAAAAATACTTCAGAGGGTGTTAGATACACCAAAATATTTTAGAATGTTTTGTGCACCTAAGAAAATAATTCTTCAATTCTGTATGCATTATGTTAAACCTTTATTTTAATTTTATGCACTACTACAAAAAAGTAAAGTTGTGACGCTTATAATTATATTAGCTGTATGACAATCTGATTATAATGTAGAAAACCATTCAGATATTAAGGGGTACGTAGTAATAAAGATGAGCAAACGTCAAGTACAGGTGGTTTTGGCAGATTCTGCGCATGCGATACGTAATAGTGTCTCCATTCCCAAAATAATTGCGGGTTAAGGTCCATTTTTATCCAAAAAGTTGTTAAAAAATCTTAATTTTTTCAGGTAATTTTTTTTTTGAAGCAATATTACTTTAGAAATGTTTGAGCAATATTGCCCCAATTAGGTTAATTTTGACTATTTGTTCCCTTAATTATGTTTTGATGGCTTGACACCTAGGATAAAATGCCAATGCATTACTATCCATATAATGCCACATCAGCATCAGCATCTTCCCCTTCACTCCTTTACCCACTCATTCCAGGTTGCCTCCTACCCTCCTTTCACTTCGTCCCCTACTCCACTCGTACGCTCAACAGCACCTTCTCCCTCACCATGAACACCACTGCCGTTGTTACTGCCATTGTTACTAATGCCACAGCCACCTTCTCCATCGATATCTCTGCATCTTTTCCCCATGAGGGAATAGTATCTTCGCCGTTTGGATCGGATTCCCCACTTTTGTTTAGACAAATCTGTTAATTTAGCACCCTTTGAGTGCTCTTCGCAGTGGTGGTTCATCGCTGAGCCTCCGCAAGCCACGATCCATATTCAGGCGCCAAACGCCATCCTCCGCTGAACACTGTCCTTTGCCATTAAAGCTCCTCCCTCTTCTTTCTTGTAAAATTCATTATTATTTTTTTATTTTTTGATTATTGTTTGATTTTTACTGGAAAAATTTTAATAATGAATTTTGCTCCAAGACAAAAGTTTCGTATGGATGACGGCAATTGTGAAAGTCCACGAAGGAGGGTGCCTGCAAGGGAGAACGCGGTGCGTTTTCCATCATCCCCGGAATTTCAAGTTCATTTTTTGACAAGCTCAAAGAGGCTCAGTTGGGAAGATAACGTGTCAGCTTATACCTCGGTAACTACTTCAAAAATAATCAAAAATTGTGATATAGGATTCAATCCTAGATCATCTCTTAAGGAGACTTAATAGCTAAATGTGATAATTGGCATAAAACTTCGATTAAAAAAATGATTGGCATAAATTAAGTTAAAAAGGATTTTGAGTTTTTTATCTATCAACTAAATTGCAATTAAACTAAAATGCTTTAAAAACAAATATTTTTAGATTTTTGGCATAAAAGTGGAGTGAAATGGAAATTGGATTTGAAATATGAAGAAAGCCTCCAAAAACAATGAATTTTATCTATCCTTCAAAAGATAATGGGAGTGTGTTAGATTGACTGAAGTATCCAAAAGATCCTTTGAGCTAGTTTGAGTTAGATGAATTAAATCTCTCACATTGAGCCAGACTTAATTCTTCTAACAAAAAAAAAATTTAAAACTCTAGCCAATGGAATTAATAATCACTACTACAAAAAGGTTGAAAGGTGGCGCACATTTTGTGGCACTTCCTTAATGAAGTGCCACAGCTGCTCATTTATTATTTTTGTTATATATATATTTTTTTAACCAGCTGTGGCGCCTAAAAGGGTATGCGCCACAGCTGGTATGATTAAATGTCTGGGTCAGGTGTGGCGCCTGACCAGACAGGCGCCACTCCTGACCCTTTTTAAAATAAAAAAAAAAAAATTTGTTAAGGGTGGCGCCTGCCTGGTCAGGCGCCACCCCTAATCCTTTTTTAAAAAAAAAAAAATTTTTAGTCATGGGTGGCGCCTGCGTGGTCAGGCGCCACCCCTGACCGTTGTTTAAAAAAAAAAAATTTTCAGGGGTGGCGCCTGCCTAGTCAGGCGCCACCCCTGACCCTTTTTTTAAAAAAGAAAAATTTTTTTTATCAGGGCCTTTTTTTTTAAAAAAAAAAATTTTTTTTATCAGATTTTTAAAAAAAAAAAAAATTTTGATTTTCTATCCCTTTCCGACCAATTAGAACCCACCCCGCCCCACCCCCTTATCCTTAATGTTTCCCGCCTCCCTCCCCCCAATCTCTTTCATTTCCCGCGTGCCGACACCCCTCTCCCTTTCTTTACCTTTTTCTCATAACTTTAATCATTCCCTCTTTCATTTTCACTTCCAGTATCTGCGTGCTCTCCCCTTCCTTCCATTTTCTTATCTTCACTTCTTAAAACGACACTCACACGAGCACACGTCTTTGTTTTATCCCAACTGCCAACCCCACTCCTGTCCCTATTATTCCCTTTTCTTTGTATTGTCTACAAGTTTTTGGTCCCCACTTCATTTGGTAGCTCAAATTTCTTCCTTCCCTCACTGAAGATTGCGTCACCAACGGCAATTACGTGGTCCCCCACTCCTCTGCCCTGATCAAGCTGTAAGTTAAAGTTGCGTTTTGTTTTTATTAATTTTTTTTTCAGGTTGTTCTGCTGTTTTTTTTTTGGCATGCTTGATATGGTTTTTTTTCCCTGTTATGACATGCATGCTTGTATATTTATATATCATATATAGTCATCTTCTTCATGGATGGTGTTATTATACTAGTACATAAACCAATTTAGAAATAGATATGTACATAGTATGTAATTTCATCCGATCAACAGAGGAAAAAAATATAGAATAATGTAACTAAAATTATTGAGCACGATGACAATGCCCATATGTATTATGCGTGCGCTCTCTCTCTCTCTCTCTCTGTCGGCAGGATTTTTTTTTTGTGGGACCATCTAGTTTTGTTTCTTTGCTCTTTACATGTACAACACCTATATATATATATTATATATAATATACAAATGTGTTTGTTGTTTGTAGCTAGGCGTGTGTGTACATATATATTCCCATTACTAGAGACTTATCCGATCCCCATTGTAGGCGTGTGTACTGTGTTTTAGCTCTCACTAGTTCTAAGAAATTAATGCAACAAGTTACAAGAACAATGAAAGAATTGAATTTATATGTTATATATAACCATAAATTTGAACAACAGTAATTAATATACAAGTGACTTGAAATTAGATAATCAAATTAACTTTTAATAATATTGCTATTTCTTTTAAAACTTCTTCAAATTATTTGTTTTCCAAAAATCAAAATCATTTATTTAATATTATTTCACGTATTAAATATATATTTGTGTTATTAGTGCTATTTTGTAGAGGTAAGAAAATAATTTTTTGTATTATCTTATTAAACTATAATAGAGAAAATCCTATATAAACCCAAATGAAAATAGGAAAAATTGAAATCAACAGAATAAATTGAATAATTCGTTAATTGAGTCATTAACTTATTTAAAGATTTTAAAATATGAATAAAATGACTTTAATATATCAATGTTAATATTTAATAAAATAAAATATAATTTGTCTATATTGTTTAACTTTAAATATATTAACTAAAACCGTAAAGGGAAAAACATACAATAAGGGTTATGCTTTCTTTTTAATTTTATTTTATTTTCTTTATTTTTTTTTCTGAATCATATTTTTTGATTTTATTATATTTTGATGTTTATTACACATATTATTATTTAAAAAAATAACTTAGAACCTGAAATATTTTATTGATTTATTTATGTTTAATTTGTATTTGTAGTTTCAGTTCATCAGTCTATTGAAGCTTCTATTTACGGTATGTTTTTTAAATTTTGAGCTTACAAATGTGATTTTAGTTAAATTTAATAGTTATAATTTGTAGGTGTTCTAATGATTGTTATTGATTAATTGCATAAGCAAAATAATTATTTATATATTCTTAACACTTGTATTTTATTTATTGACTTGTAATGTTTTCTAATTTAACTATGATATAATATTGTGGCAAATATGGTTTCTTTTGTTATGAGTTGTAAAATTTTATTATAATGCCTGAGAATAATTAATGAATTATTTGGCAATTTAAATATTCAGTTTAAGACTTAGAAAGCTTCAATTATGAAGATTCATGTGGTGTATGTTATTTTAAATTAAAATTGGTAAGAGAATATAAAAGTAATTAGTAAATGCAATAGTCATACAACTAACCACGTAATTTTTTAAAAAAATAGATTGAAGCCCATAGATGGATCGTAAATGGATGTCATCTAATCGATGTTCATGGGAATATATAGATGGGGTGAAGGATTTTATTACATTTGCAACTAAGCACACAAAAGATCCTGGCAAAATCTTATGTCCTTGCTTATCCTGTTGTTTTGGAAAGCGGATTAGTCAACTTGATTTGCTAGATCATTTAGTGTGTTATGGTATTGATCAAACATATATACGATGGACAAGGCATGGTGAGACCAACAAGCCATATAGTGATGGCGTGCATACCACGGGTGGTGCCTCGGATGAATTTGATCAAAGCATGTTTGATGAAGATGATGCTCTTGAAGAAATGGTAAATATGGTTGAAGGGGTGCTTCATAACTGCGCTAACGAATATGAGAAGTTGAAAGGTGATGCAGAGAAACCATTATATGTCGGAAGTACTAAATACACAAGATTGCTAGCAGTGTTGAAGTTGTACAATTTTAAAGCTCGCTACGGATTGAGTGATTCGGGTTTTACCGTATTGCTTGAACTGTTGCAAGATATGCTTCCAGAAGAAAATGTACTTCCTACCAAGACATACGAGGCAAAGCGAATTCTTTGCTCTACAACCGGTATGGGATATGAGAAGATACATGCATGTCCTAACGATTGCGTATTATTTCGAAATCAGTATGCAACGTTGGAGAAGTGCCCTAAATGCAACGCATCTCGATATAGGAAGAAGAAAGGAAAAAGTCCTTTGAAGGTGCTATGGTATTTTCCCATTGTTCCGAGATTCAGGCGACTGTATAGTAATGCAGAGATTGCTAAGCAGTTGACATGGCATGCAGATGAAAGGATTAAAGACACGAAGCGTAGGCACCCTGCAGACGCTCCTCAATGGAAAAAAATTGATCATGAGTACCCTGACTTTGCTGATGAAGTCAGGAACCTTCGCCTTGCACTGTCAACTGATGGAATTAATCCGCACGGTGTTCAGAGTAGCACACATAGCACGTGGCCGGTGATATTGATGATTTATAACCTTCCTCCACACTTAATCATGAAACGCAAGTTTATGATGTTGTCCATGTTAATTTCTGGGCCAAGGCAACCTGGGAATGATATAGATGTATACTTGGCTCCTTTAATTGATGACTTGAAGCTGCTTTGGGATGAAGGCGTTAGTGTGTATGACGGGTACATGGAAGAAAGTTTCACTTTGAAAGCCATGTTGTTTGGCACAATTAATGATTTCCCTGCTTATGGAAATTTGTTAGGATATAGCGTCAAAGGATATGGTGCATGCCCTATATGTGAAGATGACACTCATTCAATGCGACTTCATCATTGTAAGAAAAATGTTTACATGGGGCATCGAAGATTCTTACCATCACAACATCGTTGGAGAAAGTGGAAAAAGCCTTTCAATGGTGATGCAGAAGAAGGTAGCCCGCCGAAGATGTTGACCGGTTCCCAGGTGTATTCCAAGGTAAAAGACTTGGAGAACAATTTTGGCAAACCTTTTGCAAAACAAATCGAGACAAGCTGTTGGAAGAAAAAGTCTATTTTCTTTGAACTTCCATATTGGAAGTCTTTATATGTGAGGCATTTTCTTGATGTGATGCACATAGAAAAAAATATCTGTGATAGTCTAATTGGCACGTTGCTTAATATGCAAGGAAAAAGCAAGGACAATGTCAATTCGAGGTTGGATTTAGTGAACTTGGGAATTAGAGAAGAGTTGGCACCGATTGAGCAAGGGTTTCGTACCTATCTACCGCCAGCGGCATACACTCTGTCGAGGAAAGAGAAGAAATTGTTTTGTGAGTTTCTGCAAGGAATTAAAGTCCCCGAGGGCTACTCTTCAAATATAAAGAACCTTGTATCGGTAAAAGAGTTGAAGTTAAAGAACCTTAAATCTCATGATTGTCATGTGCTCATGCAAAATTTCCTACCGGTTGGTATACGATCCATTTTACCCAAAAAATTAAGGAACACTATCACGAAACTTTGCGTGTTTTTCAAGTTGATCTGCAGTAAAGTGGTTGATTCAACCAGGTTACAAGATTTGCAAAGGCTGATTGTGTGTACTCTGTGTGAACTTGAAATGTATTTTCCGCCTTCTTTTTTTGACATTATGGTACATCTAACTGTACACTTGGTCAAAGAAACTCAATTGTGCGGTCCAGTGTACTTGAGATGGATGTACCCAAATGAACGATTCATGAAAATATTAAAGGGGTATGTGAAAAATAGATACCGTCCAGAGGGTTGTATCGCTGAAAGTTACATGGTTGAAGAAGCAAGTGACTTCTGTGCTGATTTTCTATCAAATGTTGACCCTGTAGGGATCCCCAAGT
Source organism: Inga laurina (assembly GCA_963855925.1). Lineage (NCBI taxonomy): Eukaryota > Viridiplantae > Streptophyta > Magnoliopsida > Fabales > Fabaceae > Inga > Inga laurina. The sequence continues at coordinate 58,567,956 of OY979701.1, forward strand.
CCCGTCATGATGGCCGAAGATCAGGGAAAGGAACAACGGGGAGTGATGTAATAACGATATCAGTGACTGAATGGGATCAAGCCCACTTGTATGTCCTACATAACACTGATGAGGTCGAACCGTATGTAGAAGAACACAAGGATGCTCTCCGATTGGTACATGGTGATGGGAATGAAAATTTATTAACAATAGAACACAATAAACAATTTGCAGGCTGGTTGAAAAATCGTATTAACGATGAGATGGAGAGGAATCCTGATTCAGTTTCTGAAAAATTGAAGTGCCTGTCGAAGGGACCGAGCTTACACGTATTATCTTACAATGGTTATGCAATCAACGGTTACACATTTTATACACAAGACCATGATAAACAGAGCACGATGCAGAATAGTGGGGTAACACTTGTTGCTGATTCTTGGCATAGATCCAGTGCTAAAGATACACACCCTATCTATGCATCAATGTCATACTTTGGTGTCATTGAACGCATATGGGAGTTAGATTACTCTATGTTCAGGGTCCCTGTCTTCAAATGTCAGTGGGTTAACAACAACAGTGGATTGCGGATAGATGACTTAGGCTTTGTGCAAGTGGACCTTTCTAAGGTTTGGTATGAAGATGATCCTTTTATTTTAGCAGTACAGGCAGAACAAGCATTTTACATTCCTGATCCTGCTAAGAAGAATTGGTCTATTGTACTTCCATCCAACAAGAATCGTCAAGCAGAAGTTGATTTTGAAAGTAATGAATATTTGAACATCAATAATGATGATCCTTCATTTGAGAATTTGTGGTCAGTAGAGATTGATATAGATGGAGATGCAGATGAAGATGAAGATGGAGATGGACCCCTATACGTGAGACATGATCATAAAGAGGGAACTTGGGTCAAGAGGAACACAATTCTCAATTCAACATGAATTCTGAAGAATAAAATTTTAAATCAGACAAGAAAAAGGAAAAGATAATGATTGCCTTGACTCATTTACTTGTACGTATGTTTTTATAAATTTCAAAATAATTTGCTTTCGTTGACATACAAGACCATTGTGCACTGATGTTTTGATTTGGTTTATTTCACTTGCAGGAGTATGGACTCACCACATCATGACATTGATGACGTTCCCAGTCCCGTACCTGATGACATTGATGACGTTCCCATGCACATTGGTAGATAGAGATTTGAGGCGAACGTCAGACGTGGCAGGACAGTTATGGCGAAGTTGATCAGACTGAGAAGTAACGGGATCAAGTTACAAGTAGAGTGGAATGAACTTGGGAACCCGTTTGGGGAGAACAGTACCTCGTTAAATAACTTCATCGGGACTACGGTTCGAGACAGAGTCCCTATTACCGTTCAAAATTGGAAAATGGTAAAGAAAAGTTATGAGGATGGGATCTGGGCTGAAATACAGGTAACACCTTAATTATATATTTATTCGGTTTGCTTTGTTTCACTTCATTTCAATCTTACATATGATATATGTTTTTTGACTTGTTTACAGAGTGTTTTTATTATTGATGATGATCGGAAGAACTTCGTAATGAGAAAAGCCGGAAAAATTTTGTGAAAGTTTCGTTCTGATCTCGTCAAATATTTCTTGAGGGATGATAATGATGATATCATTACTACACCGCCTTATCCATTGTACGAAGGAATCATCACTCAAGCAATGTGGGATGAGTTTATCAAAACACATACAACTCCTGATTTCCTGGTAAGGGGATTTGTTTATTTTTCCCTATTACGTGTAATATACGTATTTGTAAGTAACATTTATATATTTATATGAATCATTTTGATCTAACTAGGAGTTGAGCGAGAAGAATCGAGCTAACGCGACCAACATGCCATACCGATACACACAAGGACCTGTTTCATACGGAAATTTACAAAAACAAATGGTACGAACTGATAATTATTTCATTCATAATAAAAATTGTATGAATATCATTTAACTTCGACTAACTTCGATGTGCAGATACAAGAATCAGGCTCAGATATTACACAGGTTCCACGACATGAGCTGTGGGTCAAGGGTGTCACAAATAAGAAAGGTGAAATTCGTAGTGAGGAAGCAAGAAGAGTAGCCGAATATTGTGTAAGATTTCAATTATATTATGCGTTCAATAAATAATTGGCTTTACTTAAATGAACTCCATTTATAATAACTAATTTTCATTGTAATTCTTTTTGGGAAAGCGACAAATGACACAGGAGGATCCTGCGTTGGCGACCTATGTTGGTCGGGACGATTTATTGAGCAGAGCATTACCAGTACCCGAGTATGATGGTCGTGTTCGGGGTACTGGTTTTGCAGTGACCCCATCAGCATACTTCGGACGTCAGAAGCGCTCGAGTAGAAGTGATGTTTCCCACCTACGTGACGAGATGTCTAGCTTTAAGCATCAAATGCAAGAACTTCAACAACAAATGCGCTACAAGGAACAACGAGAAGAACAATTCACCGAACAAATGCGTTTGCTGCAAGAACATAATGCGTTGTTAACAACGCAAATACAACAGTTGGTCCAGGGTAGGCCAATACCAAATGTTCCGTTCTGTGATAGCCCAAGTTTCAGAGATAGCTGCAATTCCATGCCTAAAGTCCCTTTTCCTTCGGTAATTAATTTCTTTTCTACTTAACTTTATGTTAAATTATAATTAAGCGAATTTAACATATTAACTCTGTTTTTTGTAGGGGGAATTTCAATGCAAGCTATATGTCGAGCAAGCATCCAAGCACGCGGTTGCAGTAGGTGTTGCCTACAACACTGGTGAGGACATACTGCACAATTCACCGTTGCCCGATAACACACTCCGGGTTAGGGTTGACGTCTGCACGAACGAAGACGCCCTCTTACCGATCCCGTCTCAAGATGAGCAAAATAAGGTGGTAGATGTTGTAGGTGGCTATGTTGCTTGGCCAATAGGTCTTATCGAGCCATGTGGAAAGGTCGTTCATTCAAAATTCCCTGCACTTTTCCTTCGAACTTTCATCTCGAACTGTGATTTAATTTTCTGATTTGCGCAGGGTAAGATTTCAAAGTCTTCAACAACACAACCCAAGTCAAAAGCATCGGCCAGCCAACAGAGCAGAAGAAGACATACCTCATATCTTGATCAATTAATATTGATTGCACCACAATTGATCGGTGAGGGAGTAGTGCCATTACGTATTCCAAGACATATCTACAATGTTGGTGGTCTAGTTGATTATATTACTGCCGAGGTCGTGCAGGAAATATGTGCTCGTGATTGGGTTAGTGCTTCGGCTATCAACATCTGGATAAGGTACTTCACTATCATCGTTTATCACTGTTATTAATATATCTCGTTCCATTTCTTTTGTTTCTCATGACACTGTATGTTTTATACCAGGCATTTGGACCAGGACGTTTTAATGGATACACACAGGGTTCAATTCGCATTTGTTAACCCTTTTCTTGTTGGTAATCATGAGGGTAAAATAGATGTGACTGTGCAGTCTAATGGGCTGAAAGATTACTTTACCAAGAAAGTGACAGCAAATACATTATTTTTAGTGCCGTATAATGCGGGGTAAGTTATTATTGGTACAATTTTTGTTTTTATTGTTTAACTTCTATCATAACATGATTGTTCAAAAAATATTTTTAAAATATATTTTAGGCGCCATTGGATATTGATCGTTATCAATCCAGCAGAACCTTCAGGCCCTCACATTTATTATGTGGATCCTCTGCAAAATGGTCTTCCACAAGACCGTTTTGATATGATGCTATTGATCAGTAGGTAAGTATACGTGCCTATGTATATATATTTGCGAACGTGATTGAATAATCAAAAGTAATCATTTTCTGTTTCTTTTGTTAGCGCATTGACTGCATATCGGTCGTCTGTCACGTTAAACTATTCTAAAGTTACTGACCCCTGCCTTAGTTATCCTTGGAAGAAGATACAGGTATTGATATTTGACTTTACTTAGAATTTGTTAGTAAACACTTTTTATTCATGAACAGAGTTAAATATTGCATTATATTATTGCAGTGCCCTTTCCAACCTAATGACAATGATTGTGGGTACTATATCATGAAATTTATGAAGGATGTTATTATGCATGATCAACCATTTATTCCTCAAAAAGTAAGTCATTTAGTTGCACTTCATATTGTGTTGTAATGAAATTGAATTAGTGCTTGACAGTTATGTTTTACTGATTTCAATTCGTTCTAACTTGTGTCTGATTGTATATATCTGTAGTATTATGAAGATCAACGTTGTGACGCTTTGACAAACCATCAGGTTAATGAAGTGATCGAGGAATGGTGTGAATATGTGTTTAGGCAAATCCCTAGGTAGCTATATTTACTATTAAATTCACTAGCTGGTTTTTTTTGTGTTGTTTCTAATTGCCAATATAATTGTTGTGTCTTGCATGTTTGTTCAAGTTGAATTTGTTGTATTATATTTCATTCAGCTAGGTTTACAGTATATTGTATAACAATTTTCATTACTACTTTAGCTAATCAATCATTTGTTGGTATCATTTTAAAGTTATCTATTATTGTTCTTATTAAACCTTGCAGACTATAATTATATATGCATGAGAAAAAAAAATGCTAAAAAAAAACCAATACGAAAAACCCAAAAAAATATGAGAAAAAATATGCAAAAAAAAACCAGAAAAAAAAAAAAAAACACCTACTGTGGCGCCTGGCCAGTCAGGCGCCACCCAAAAAAATATGAGAAAAAATATTCAAAAAAAACCAGAACGAAAAAAAAAAAAAAAAACACCTACTGTGGCGCCTGGCCAGCCAGGCGCCACAGCTGGCCCACCCACCTGTGGCGCCTGGCCGGCCAGGCGCCACAGGAGGTATGCTTCCTGTGGCGCCTGCCAGGTTAGGTGCCACAGAAAGCTATTTTTTTTAAAAAAAAAAATTTAAAAATCTGTGGCGCTTCCAAGCGCTACAGCTTTTTTTAGTAGCGTTAAGATAGGTGGCATTTCGCAAGCGCCACAGATTTGGTTTTTTGTAGTAGTGACCAATGACCCTTAAATTATAAACATAATATATTCATAGCAATTCCAAGCACAAACTTAACCAAGTCAACACAGAAGAATTTGCTACTAATTAAGTTCAAAGTGTCAAGTGCACAAAGTTCAAACCAAATACACACATAATCTCAATAATTGCATAAAACCCAATACAAAATTATAATCCAATATGTTAATTAAACTCTAATCCTAACATTTAACTAATATAAAATATTAAATATAGAAATTAGATAATAGAGCACTCTCTGTGAAGCTCCAATCTCAAGAATCAACTCTACTCAAATGCAGCAGCTTCTGGTTTGAAACAACGGAAATTCATGACAGTAAATGAAAATCGAATCTGGAAAGGAGAGGAAAAAAATGGTCCTGTTCAGTTTGAGTGCAGGTTAGTAGAGTAGATATGGTGAGATGAGGAAGGGGGAAAAACCGACTATGGAGGCAGTGAATTTTGGCGAGAGTGACGGCGGAATGAATGACGGTGGTGCGCCATGGTGAAGAACAGGGGAACGGCCGAAGGTGAGAGTGAAGGTGGAGGGAGGCGATATGGTGGAGTCTGAGCTCTTCCCTAAGCTTGTCCACGGCTACTCTGTCTCTGATTTTTTCAAGAAGATGCTCGAGGCCTCGAGCCTTCGTCTCTCCGAAATCACCGACTCGCTTGGAAGAGCACTGCTGTTGGTGGTGGAAAGAGAAGAGGACGACGGAGGTGGGTGTTGGTGGGCTGGAGGGCGCAAGAGAGAGAGCCGACAGAAGGGGAAGAAGGTGAAGGAAGCTCCCCCGGTCTGATGTCGCCTCTCGCGAGTTTCTGTCTCTTGCGGCCACACTCTGTCTTCTCCTGGTCCAGCCGTTTGAGGAAGAAGTCGGGTCGGGTCGGGTGGTCCGAAGGAATCAAATTCCTTTGGTCAAAACTAAAATGGAAGATTCGAAAATTTGTAGAGGGACTACCATCAAACTTAAAACCTTTAATAGGTATAACTGTAATTTTTAAAAATTTTGGATCCTTTTCTGTAATTGTTTCTGGTTCCTTTCTTCGTTAATTCACAGTTTCCATAAATTCTGGGTTTTTTTCTGTAATTTTTTTCGAATTGACCTACAAAGAAAATAAACCCAAAATGTAATACCTTATATTTCAAAAATCAATCAATTAAGGTAAATCATAAATATATGACATTTTTGCGTTTTTTCAACCTTAATTTTATACAAGCACCTTTAATCACAATCAATCACAAAAAAGACATTTTAAGCTCAAATGTTATGACAAAAACCCCAAATAAAATATGAAAATATATAATAAAAATAAGAATTTGCACAAAACTCACTGGAATTTCAATTTAATTTCTTGATTTCTTGATAAGCTCAGAAAACTGAGCTGGTAAAAATTCCTAAAGAAGAAGGCATTTTTTCCGATAGAGAATTTTATGATAGGTCGATGTAGTTGAGGGATACGCACGAACCGAGAAAATATGGGATTGACCCATACAATTAGTTGCTCTGTAAATTTAGCTTGCTTAATTATTTTAGCTCACCGATACTTGTTGGAATTTTCCCAAAAACTTGATTCTCGCTCAAGTCAATTGTTACCAGGTGATAAGAGGTTTTGTCTCCCTGAATATTTGGGCTAGAGACTTAGCAATATCTTTTGTTATGTCAACAACAAAATTCCGATTAAACATGATATAAGAGGCAGAAACAAACTTTAAGGCAAAAAAAAAAAAAAAAAAAAAACACACACACACACACACACACTCACACGCACGCACACAAATTCCTGTAGTAGACGCTGAAACGGCCGCATATGTTGAAAGGGGAAAAATTGGGTTGAGGCAATTTGTTGAAGAAGAAGAAGACGGCTGCTTTGATTTGACGAGGAGAGAGAGGGATGATCCAGACGATGAGGTTGCGGGATGATGAGGTGGTTGTAAGGTGGTTGTGCTGAATGTATAATATTGGTCAAACTAACAGTCAAAATTAACCATGACTGATGATCGGGTAACATTGCTCCACTGTTGACATTTTAAGGGTAATATTGCTCCAAAAAAACAAAAGACTTTCAGGAGAAAATTAAGATTTTTTGACAACTTTAGGAATAAAAATAGACCTCAACCTAATAATTATTATAACAATGTTCTCCCCTCGAAAATGATGGAGATTGAAACATCTCAAATGTTTAAAAATTGCATGTATGGAAATTTGAGGGGCAAATAAGAATATGCATGGAAGACAGAAGAGGAATTTTTCCGAAAACAAAGAGTGCAAATAGAGTAAGACAATTTTTAGATATTAAAATGTGAACTATCTGTAGTGTTATAATATGGGAAAATCATTCTGGTCCCCGTAAAATCTCAGACTATAATTTTTTTAAAATAACCAAAATGGGCTTAAGTTTCTTGTTCTTTGGTTGCTAATAAGTTTAATACACATTTACTTATATATCGTTAACTTGAAAAGAAACATTCCTCCCTTCCTATATACGGTCACTGGCGTCAGAGCCCCTCGCTACAAGCAAAAAAACAGCCTGTTTGCAGAAGAAACCTAAGTATATAACAATGTGCATTATAAATAATTTATATTCTTGAGAACAATAAAAATCATTTATATAGATTAAAATTCTATACATGTTGATATTTGTGATTTCCATACTCATATAACTATGTTGTTTAGGTATAAGGTATATAGAATAGATATTCTGATGAAAGGCGGTGGATCCTAATTTACAACGCGTGGCCACATAATTTATGGTTAGAGGCATTAATCAATTAATCAAATTTGAAGATTTTTTTTACTTTGTATTCCATCTTGTGCATTCAATTCATAAAAATTGAAAAATATTATTTGATTATTGATTTTAATTCTATGGCAATCTGATTATAATGTAGAAAAACCATGAGAAATTGCGGGGGTTAAGTAAAGGTCGAGGAAACGCGAAACACGGGTAGTTTTTGGCAGATTATGCACATGCGACATATATAGTGCCCCTACTTCCACAATAATTGCGATGACGCCAAGCTCCGTATTTTCGCACTTTCACCTGCGGAAAATGATGGAGGTGGCAGCATCTTAAAATGTTTATAATTTAAATTTAAATATATAGAAATTGGGGGCCGGGGGGGGGGAATATGGTGGCCAAACAAGAAATTTTGTAATGATAACAATAAAATCATTGGCATGCCTCAATGCTTAAAGAACCCATACACAATTACTTGTATCAGAAGTTAGAGCACTCATAACGTGGTGAACCAAGGTTGGTTTCACTATTGCTGAGAGATGTGTCTTCAGTTCTTACAACAATGTTAGAGATCAATCAAGTAGCTGATTCGCTGGCCAAATATGCGTTATATTTTATGTTGGCCGCTACAAGTAATGGGGCATCTTCAACATGAAATATATGATCATGGGCTCAATCCCTTAAAATCATGAAAATTACAAGCACATTAACCTTGAAAATCTTCAATGATTTAAACAAGTAATCAAAAGAAATAAAATGAATATAATAACCAAAATGCGTCATCTTAGTATTAAATTGCTAGTTTACTATTATATCCAATGCTTAATATAAGAGCTAGTTGGAAATTAGATTTGGTCCTAAATATAATTCCTCAATCCACCCTATCTCCCAAACTTTATAATTTTGTTCTCAAATATTCCTATTAATTGCACATATTAAAGAGTTTCTATTCAAACATTGTCATGATGAAATATGATAGTTTAGGAAAACTAACATATATTTATTACAAATAACTAACATAATTAGCTTCACTAATCTACCTAAATTAACTAACTAACTTTTATATTAATAAGCGGTGGAAATATTTTGAATGAAATAACCCATTGTTTTATGTAGACCAAGCGATGTAAGTACGTAAGTGAGGTGCTCGACCCCACTCGGTGAAGGTACATGTTCAATCCTACCAAAAAAAGAAAAAAAAGAAAAAAAGAAAAATGAAAAGTACGTGTTCAAAGGGTAAATTTCAATATTTACCCCATTAGATCTAAGATTTTGCACCTTACCCAAATTCATTAACTTTTTTTTCTTATATGTATGAAATATTTTAACTTAGACAAACCAACTAAATGCGAACTTCTGTTTTTTAATTTTTCTGATTTCATACAGAACCTACTTAATTTTTAATAATAAATCATTAAACCCCATATGCTTGTTAGTTTCATCCGTTAATTTGTTCATAATTAAAAAGGATAAAAATGTATTTTTATATTTTCTAATAATAAGAGAAGGAAAGTTCATAAAAAATAAAGTGTAAGATACTTTAGCCACTTTTTTTGTTTTGCCTTAATTACACAAACATCTTCTCTATTTTGAAAATATACATTCAAGTCCAAATCATTAACTCCTTTAAGAATATTCTAAAAAATTCTAAAAATATATTTTTAATTAAAATTTATATAAAAATAAAATTTATTTAGTAATTCACCCTTAATACTTCTTTTGATGAGATTTTACCCTTAAAAGTGAATTATAAATGTTAAACCACGAGGCCTGGCACTGTTGGCAGTTGGTACTTAGCTAGGTTCCTTAAGTATCTAGTCTAAGGTTCAATCCCTGGCGGTGTGTATAAAAAGAGTTTCGTGGGTAGCATTCCCTTTAGGAAGTCTATGGTGTGAGGGAATTAGTTACCGCTATCGGCAGTGGATACCCTGGGTCTACAAAAAAAAAATTATAAATTTTGCTTGATAGTTTGTAAATATCATAAGCTTCTAAAAATTTGAGTAAGTTTTTTAAATGTCTGTAAAAAATATGAAATTATAAATTTAAATAACTTATGCAATCTGTCAAACCTATATAGTTTATAATATTCGATAGAAAAAAAATCTATGTTTGATATATTTTTTAGTCATTTAAGAAACTGAAAATAAATAAATTTCAATAAATATGATGAAAAATTAAAACTATAAATTTATAATCTGAAATTTAATAAATTTTTAAAATGTTAGAAAGTTAGAAAATATAAGAATTACTTTTTGATGGTACAAAGGTTTTTGGCCCATATATACATAAATTCTAATGTTAAAGAAGCACATTTTGGTCAAAAAAAGTTCAAAACTCAAACTTAATGGTCAACTAATGGTTTGAGTGGATTGAAATAAAATATCAAAATATAAGGAAGGTTTGTTTAACATACATTTTAATTTTAAGAGAAATTTATATAAAGTTTCAAAATAGATTAAATGTATGTACAATTAAGACAGCAGAGGGGTGACTAGACTATTCTACTCAAAATATAAAATAAATTTAGAAGCTAACAAATATCTGGAGAGGAAGAAAAATTGAGAGGGGTGGGGTGAGGTGGGGTTTGTGGGGGTCTTTCATGTATTGTCTTCGACTCTTCATCATGCAATTGTGAACAAAAGAACAAAAATAAACACTAATAAGTTGGTGGAAGTGGTAAAGGGCCTTACCCCCGTAAAATAGGATAACACAAGTTTCAATCCTGAAAAGTGCACTTGTTAGGAGAAGCGAAAACACTTTGTCCTCTAAGCCTTGAAGGAGAAACTCTAGTTCAATAAACAAAAAAAAAAAAAAAAAAAAAAAGAACAAAAATAAACGAATACGGTGACTGTGGCATGTGTACAAGTAATTATATACAAAATTGCATCCCACGCGAACATCATCGTCATCATCATCACAACAACATAATCCAAGGTAAGATTTCATGGTAACCCAACTCAATAATTTTAGGTCAATATTATATGCTTGTAGGATATAGGAGGTTATAAACCTCTCAGTTACCTTAAGATTCATTATTGGTTATGTATCTTCATCACTTGTTTACGAAGTTATGAAGTAATTCAAAGCGAATGCCCATTGATCTACGGCGATCAAAAGGATGCTTGTAGGAAAATTAAAGTCTTGCACTACTATTAAAACCAGGCCACACTACTTTATTTTAATCATTTGTAGCCATTTAATTAAATTTTATCTCATACTCACAATTGAACTTTGGGAAGGTTAAGATGTATTTGGGCTACAATTTCAGTTCTTACTCCTATACGCACGTTACCATAACATTCCGAATTTTGAATATTGGTTGAATAAGTTTATTGGCCCAAAAGTTGAAAATATGAGGAGTTCAGAGGCAAAAGTGTATGTAAGAGTTCCAAAAGTGTATATAAGAGACCATGTTGGGAAAATTGAAAATGTGGGGTAATGCCCAGAAATTCAACTAATTAAATTCAAGAAAATCCCTACAAAATAGGGAAGAGGTTCCCAAGGTATTTTTGAGTCTTCTAGAATACTTATTCGAGACGGTTGTAAAAAAAAATATTTACGTAAATCCAGAATCAAGCCTTCATTTTTAACAAATCCCCAATGAGGTCTATAAAGATTTTGAATTTGTTGATTTCACCAACCTGTCCTTCTGCTATTTTCTCTGGGTCTCATTCCTTTTTTTGAAATAAATTCTCCGACTCGATCTAGTTGACACCTGACCTCTCCTTTCTCCGGCCCATTTACCATTTGACATCACTATATCCAACATCGATTCAAGTCTAATTTGCTCAGTGGCTAGTTTTCCTAGATTAATGGACAATCTTTACATTGATGAGAGTAGTATAGCTTGGCCCAACCTTTATTCTTCTTAATTATTTCTTTTTATTGAGCATGAACATACCTTTGTAGATGCTTATGTGTGATCAATAAATGCTTGTGTAGTTTTCAATTTTTAGATGTTTTGGGGGGTGGGATTCTCTTTTAATGTTGGTACACATTGCGGAATGCTGAATATAGATTTTTCCTCGAGAAGAACCTCGATATGCATGAAACAGATCTAGAAAACCCGAACGCAGCATGTGCAGAGCTCAATGCACATGGATTGATATATGACAGATTAGATGTAGTTGACTTACACAGAAGGGACCTTGTTGTGAATCAATTAAAAGTTGAGATCCCAATGCTCTAAGCAAACCTGGATTTTGGCATTAGGGTTAAAAGTCTATTAGGAATTTGCAAATAATAATCTTTAATTTTTTAACTATAAAGAGATATTATGGCCTTTTAATAACAATCATAAATCCCTAATCAGATATTATTAGGAATTTGTTAAAAGTGTAGTCCTAATTTTGGATTTAGATATTTCAAATGAATTTAATTAGGATTTTTAATATTTTTTTGATAAAGAAAATGCATCAAAATCAATTATGAGTTTAAAAAGCCAATTTCCTTGTAGAATTTCAAAGGAATAATGGACGTATAATTTATAAAAGTGTAAAGGTGTAGCTAGCACCCTGATTTCTTCGTCGTCTTCTGCCGGAGAGCTTTGCTCACTTCACTTCCCTTCCCTCTCTAATACCCGACTTCTGGACTACAACCTCTCATCTAAACGCTATTCCTCCCAGTAAATAGGTAAATGAAAATGCAAACTCCGAAAACATCAACAATCAATCAGACCACGGATCTTCCGCTGCCATACCCATTGTATAACTGCAAGCTTAAAACCTGCAATTTGGTAGGTAAGAATGCTTGGAGTGTTGCTGGCTGTTTTGGGGATATTCGCAATTTGGTAGGTAAGAATGCTTGGAATGCTTGTAAATAACTAATGATTCAACGCGGCGAATGTTTGTGGGATTTCTGAGTTGAGCTACTCTTATGCAATGTTTGCCTCTCCCTTGTTTATAATCGATCCTATTCCTATATTTGGTTTTGGTTTTGGATTGTCACATTGATTTGCCGACAATGGGTATGGCCGCGGAACATCCATGGTCTGATTGATTGTTGATGTTTTCAGAGTTTCCACTTTCATTTATTCATTTACTGGGAGAAATAGCGTTTAGATGAGAGGTTGCAGTCAAGAAGATGGGTGTTAAAGAGGAGAGGGGAGGGACGTGAAGCGAGTCGAGCTTTCCGGAAGAAGAATACAAAGAAGCCTAGAAGGATAACGGACGTTTGGGGTTTTGTTAGAGAAGACTGCGATTGCACCAATTTTAATACTTTATGGTGCTAATTGCACTTCCAAAAATAGTTTAGGGTGCTAGTTGCACTTTTATCCTTTATAAAATTATGTAGAGGTCCCAAACAACTAGGGAAATTATTATGAATCATTATAATGAGATTTTAGAAAATTTTGTGAAGGGTTTATTTCCCCAAAAGTGGCCTAAATTTTTTTTAAAGCTAATTTTTGATAATTAGGGCCTTTTTCGCCGAAAATTCAAGAAAAAATAGTTAGAGGTTATTATTTGGCTGAAAGTTTTTTTGGAAGTGTTAAGATCTATGATTTCATGTCATTTCAGCACATTTTCCTTGAGTTTTTTATACCATATGATATATATGTGCATATTTTGGATACTCAAGATAGGAAAATGGGCATTTGATATTTGCTTGCATATCATTGCTCAATTGTGCACATTTTGGTCATATTCTTAGTTAGTTTCTCATGTTTTTAATATTACCCCTTTTGTAGGACTGTTTTGAAACAAAGACCAAGTGATTACAGCTAGCCTCATCTCTAACCTTTGAAAGACCTGGAGTGATGAAAGGAACAAAGGAAGGCACAACCATCAAGGGAAAAGAAACAGAAATGAGCAGATCCTAGGCCATGACTTTAGCGCCCGGGCATGATCTGTGGAGAAGGAGAGGCAGAGAGCAGCAGTGCCCATTGTTGTCAAACTCATCAGGAGTTGGCTTTTCGAGTTTACCGGTTTTACATTTTTAGCTTATAAAATTGAGTCAATTTATACTTAAACTCATGATAGCCATAAACTCAGTTAAACTCATAATTTTACACACCGATTTTATCGTTTTTACACTTTTACCTCACAAAATTATGTCAACTTACTCTTAAACCTGTGTTATTTTGTTCGTTTTGATCATATTCAATGACTTTATTATATATAAACTTCATAGAAATTTATTTATTGGATATGATTAATTATAAATGTTGATGGATTTCATTTCAATTATTCATATTTAAAATATATTTAAATTAAATCATTGTCACTTTTATATTTTTATTATTTTATTTTATACTTTTAACCCCTATTTATTAATAAACGTAAACTCTCACAAGTTTACGATTTGAGTTCATGATCCAAGTTTACATTCTTATCACAAGTTTAATTAAACTCGTGAGTTTGACAACCTTAGCAGCGCATGGTCCCTAATCATTGGAAATCTAAAACAGAGAGCCAAAGCGTCTAGGTGCCAGAATGAGCACCTAGGCTAGGACTAGTGAAATCAAACACAAAGAGCAAGAGTGCCTCGGAATTAGAAGGAGGGCCTAGACACTCTATCGTTGTTATCAAAATACCCTATTTTACTAAAGCCGAAGGTTTCTGAAATAAAACTCTTTCCATTCACTTTGCCCATATTCTGGACTTCCTTGGAGCATTTTGGAGCTTGGGATTGCTATTGTTTGGTGCTTGAGGTGCAGATTGAGATAGGAGTTCAAGATTTAAAGTCTCCTCTTGATTTTCCCTCTCCATCTTCCATTCTCTCCTATGTTCTACTATTGCTCTGTTTTATACCCATTTTTTCATGTGTTTTAAGAACATATGTAGCTACAGCTTTTATTCTAGGATTCTTTTGTACCGTTGTATGGATTAAGTACTCATTTCCCCCTTTATATTTGTGATTAATAATTAGATTATGTTGATTTTACTCTTTGCTTAATGCTTCTTATTGATTGGCCACCAATAAGATTGTTGAGTTCACTTGATTCATGCTTGAGATCGAGGGCTAGGTCAAGTGTAGAATTTAAGTTTGATCATATGAGAACTTGAAATTTGCAAGTTGAATGGATGGTTTTGTTAATGAGGTAGAGATACACTTATTAATCTCATATAGCCATATAGGATTTGTAATGAAAATTGGGATTTAATTAATTAATTACAAGATTAACTAATTAATTGAACTAAAAACCTAATTGGAAACTTGAGAGAGCACTTATAGGTAATTTAGAATCTTTTGCTAACATAATCTCTCATTAAGAAGAAAATATCATTGGGATTTGATTTAGTACTTTTGAAATATAAGGAGGATAAATAATCCAATCTAGGTCCCACTTTATCCTTAGAGTTCATGAATGACTTGTTTTTATTTGTTATCTAATTTGAGAATTGATTTCTCATCACTCTTGTGATTTGTATCACTCAAATTAGGAGAAAGTGTGATAATCAATACTTGACCAAGTCTTGAAACCAAATCCTTATGGAAACAATACTCTACTTATCACTTTATTACTTAACGCGACCCGTACACTTATAGTACGAACAGGAAGATACTTTATAAGGTAAAGAAGTTAATCAAGGAAGAAAATCCTCTCTAGTTAGATCAGGGGTTGATATAAAATTGCTCTTATCATTATTTGTTAGTATTTCAAGACATTTAATGAGAAAAGAAAAGAAAGATGAGAATGGACGTTTGAAAAATTGGTTTCCCACAATTGTTTATGCATGCTCCTTATTTTACTGAAATGCATATTGAATCAATCAATTAGTAATATTAAAGTAGCATGGGCGTGAACTTTCTACAGAGATTAGGAGACGGGAGAAGGAGAAGAAGGCGGAGACATTGAAGATGAAGCAGAAAGAGTTATAATTAATTCCTTTTACCATGTTTTTCTTGTCACATGTCCAGGTCATAAGTCCACTGAGGCAATTTTATCCATTCATTTTACCTGGTCAGCAGCCCACATAAGCAACTTTAACAGTGTTACAGCCACTTCATCAAATTTAACACTGATAACTCTGAAGTCTTGGTCTCCTTATGAAAATATAAGAACCACTTTTCCAGACAGAATAAACTTAAGGGATCAAAAACCGTGATTTGAAATGATAGGGACAAAAACCAAAATACAAGCAAACTGTAAGAACTAATAATAATACTAACCAAAAATCAATAAGCACCTTAGTGACTCATTTAAAAAGAAAATGCCCTTACGCTTTTAATAAAAATAATGACCTTTTCATCATCTTTCTCTGTCCCTTGAATGAACCAGACCAATTAAAGAGTTATCTGAGAATGTTCTTAAAAAATTTATATTTAACTCAATTTAACTAATTTTTTAATCACATTAAAATAATTTACATGACCTTTCCTTAAGGCTTGTAAAAAGCAGTTAATTTGTCTTGGTCAGTGTAAGGCATTGTAGACTCTTGATTCATTTTCCCGGTGGAATAAGGTTTCAGTTTTATTTCAGGCCTGTCAGTTTTTTTTTTTTTGCCAACAAGGAAGAAGCATATATTGAGCGGCTCAATTTAAAGCTAAAGTTTTAAAACAACAATAATTATCTGAGTTTTAAAGTAAAATCTTTAATTTGTAGGAATCACACTTAACTTATACGCACGTATTAATGGTCAGTAGACTTGAGAAATCCAATATATAAATACGATTACAACAAGAAATTATAAAACATATAATGTGTTTTACTATTGTCAATAATTTATGACAATTTATTTAAAATTCATGATATAATTAAGTTGGTTAAAATAAAACGACATCAAACAAGAAATTGAAAATAGAATTGATTGATAACAAATGCTTTAACTCTATATGGTTGGATAGCAATCCAACCACATAATAATCTTTTCCTTCATCACTTGAACCATATCCTACGATCGAAACAGCATGATTTAAATTAGTTGATTCCCTGGGGTAATCCTCACCTCCATAAATTCCCTGGAAAAATAATAAAAGCAATTAATTAGATAAAACTTAAAAAAAAAAAAATGAAAGGTTGATACTTGGTCCTCAGAATTTATCATTGTCAAGATTAACTTTGTGCATTACATGTAAATTTCAAAACCAGATACTTTAATTTTATAAGGCAAAATTGAAACAATGTGTTATATATATACTCTCGTCATCTTTATAAAACACTTCAACAACGTGTTACCGGAATCGAGAAAAAACAATGTGTTATATAAATTTAATAAGATGACTTATATTAATGACAAAAACAAATTGCAGATTATAATGAGTAGCGAGAGAATACTTACACCATTGTAAAGCTGAATATTTGTTGCATCTAAAGCCACAGCTACAGGCTGCTTAGCAACGGCACACAAGAGAGCATCATCTGATTGAGCTACACGTTCATAGCTGTTAATTTTGACCGCACTGCTCCCATTCTGATTGAGAACCATATATATAGAAACAACAAATCAGAGAAAGAGAAGAGAGACATATATATAATATCTGCACAGATACATTGACAGAGATATATATATAGAGAGAGAGAGAGAGAGAGAGAGAGAGAGATAGAGGGACCATGTTGGCTCTGCAAGAACCCTGTTGATCTTCATAAGGATAATCATCTTGTTTGCTAATGCCACCATTATTGACAGCATAATCATAGGCATCAGAACTTCAGAAGGCCATCGTCCAGAACAACCTTGGCTGTTGGAATCTAATGTATGATTTGTTGCTCAGAAAGGGTAATAAGTTCCCTTGTGGCTATTGCATGTGCTAATTAAATGGCCGCAGCAGCTGCAAATGCCCAGCAACCACCTGCCAATCATTAAAACATAAATCTATTAAGTCCTTTGAGAATCAAAGTAATAAATATGATACAACTTTGTTGGTTGAACAAGAAGAGAGGCTTACCACAACTTTGTTGGTTTTTAACTCCTGTGACAACTCCACTCTGTCTCCAATCCATGGAAGCAGGTGCTCCACAGGAGTCCTTCTGCTGCCCATAATCCGTCCTCGTATTAGCCGTGGTGTTGGCGGTGGTGGCCGGCATCTTGAGCTTACTTGGTTAAATTACCTTAAACTCCTCAGGACTCATATCAGCGAACTTGTTGAGGCCGAAACTATAGCTTGAAGGAGATTTTGATTTCCTAGCATTCATCTCAGTAATATACTTGCTTCAGAGTTTAGGTAGATTCTTCCATGCTTCTTCATCCATTGTTGGAATATTCCAAACTCTTGTTCTCCCTTTGAAGGAAAAACAAAGTCCTTAATATGGAATCCTGAAGAGAGACTTATTGGAATGGATCACCAAATCATGGAAAGAAGGAACAACCTAGTTGTGTAGAAAGCCATGCTTATATTTTATGTTTCAGATGTTGTAAGATCTGTTGAAGCTTGAAATAATCTTGCATGGAATTGAAATGAGTCATGAGGCATATATATAGTGTAATTCTTGATACCGACTTATGGGGAAAAAAATAGAAGACATTAAATGTTGTATTTATATTTTCTATTTGACTTGTATCATGCATTCACAATTTTCGGCTAGTCCGTTGATCTCATTGGTGTGATTCATGTTCGTATATGGATCAATGTTTCTCCGTTTAATGTTTGGTCAAAAAGATCATTTTTATATCATTCCATTCTAGGGAGAGGAGTGTCTCCATTTACCTTCCTCTCCATTTACTTTCCCCACCATTGGATCAACTTCCTATGATTGAAATTTAACATTTTATAACAATATATCATAATCTTTAATAACAAAAAATATTTAAATAAATTTAAACTATTAAAACTTAACCTGAAAAATTCAGAAGTTTGGGAGATAAAACGTAAAAAAAAAAAAAAACATTTTAATAACAGTCTACAATGTTGAAGTATTTATATATAATTTTAATAGTGTAAATTTATTTATATTTTTTGTATTTAATATTATAGTAATATTACTACAAAATGTTAAATCCCAACCATCAGAAATTCATCAAATGGTGGAGAAAGTAAATGGAGGGAAAATAGATAGGAAAGTAAATGGAGACGCCCCTCTCTAGCGTTCTGGCATGGGTTAGGTGATCATAGAAAAAAATTTCTATATGTAGTAAGTAATTTCAACCCTTTTTGTTTTATTGATATCTATATATGGTAACAAGCAAATGAAGAGAAGGGAAGCTTTAATTCGTAGAAGTTTCAACTTTTGTTTTCTATATCTCAATTCTCTTGATTTTTTTATTTTAAAAAATTTTTAATAACCGAAATTTATTATGAAATTACCGAAAGTATTTTTTCTGTCATAGTCTCTGGCATATTTCCCTTCATCCTTTATGCTTCATTTCGTGCTCACCATGGAGAAAGGGGAGAGAGAGAGTGCTTTGGTGTTCTAGAGAGAAGGAGAAGCAATTTCGCCAGGTAAGTTTGATTTCTTCAGTGAATTAGCTCCTAACCTGTATAACCCTTCCTTTACATGAATCAAGGTGTTTTGAAGCAAAATTTCAGTGTTTTGGGAGGCTAGGGTTTCAACCAACAAGGGAAAAGCCATAAGGAAGCAAAGGTGACTTCTTAAACTTCAATCATTGGTTGTTCAGGCCGTTGTCATTGCAAAAAAAAAAAAAAAAACCGTGATTTAGTAGCGGTTAAAAAGATGTATTTGAAGCAGTTATAACCGTTACAAATATAATAAGTAGCTGTTCATAAAACCGCTACAAAATTCACTGTTGCAAGCAGATTTCTGGTTGATTTGCTATGATTAGTTTAATTGGTGAATTTATGTTTGATTTGCTGTAATTGTAAAAATTGGGAAACATTGAACCCTAGACATTATACTGCCAAAATTTAGTCCAAATGGTGATTATAATGTAATTAAATAGTCATAATTTCTTATGGAACAGAATTCCGTGTCAAATTCCCTTGTAATTTCCAACGAAATTCAATTTCGTCGCAAATTCCATGAGGGAATTTCTGACAAAATTTAATTCTGTCGGAAATTCCCTCACTATTGAATTCCATAATTCAATTTATATCCTAAGAAGCCTATGTGAAGAATAATGATGAGCATTATCCTCTATATATCCTCCTACCACTTCCCTCTTTTCAAGCCACTGTATTGCATAAAGGACAAGGTCTAACCACCGTCGTCCTCCAATTCCTCCCACAGGAAATGAAAGGGGCTTCCTAACAAATCCAATTTACGTGAGTGAAGAAGAAGAGGTAGAGAGTGGAGAAGAAATAGATTTCCGTCACTACAAACAAAACATGAAATTTCTGATAGAATTCAAGAAGAATATTTGCATCGCTAAAAAAATAATGAAATTTCCTACAAAATTCAATTCCGTGGGAAATTCCGTTCGAAAACCATCACAAATTCGGACGGAATTTCTGACTGAATTTTTTTCGGGGCAAATAAGCCATGGAAATTATTCCCTCAAAAATTCTGAATTTTTATGCGGAATTCCGGATGGAAAATTTCGAATGAATTTCTGTTGGAATTTAATTCCATCATAAATTCTGAGGGAATTTCTAACAGAATTTAATGCCTTAGTAATTTTTGACAGAATAGAATTCCATGGCAAATTCCCTTGTAATTTCCGACGGAATTCAATTACAACGCAAATTCCATGAGGGAATTTCTGACAGAATTTAATTCCGTCGGAAATTCCCTCACTATTGAATTCCATAATTCAATTTATATCCTAAGAAGCCTATGTGAAGAATAATTATCAGCATTGTCCTCTATATATCCTCCTGCCACTCCCCTCATTTCAAGCCACTGTTCATTATTGTTGCTCTAAGTCATAGATAGGATAGACTGTATTGCAAAGAGAAAAAGGTCTAACTGTCATCCTCCTCCTCCACCTCCTCCCACTAGAAATGAAAGTAGCTCCCTAATAAATCCAATTTACGTGAGTAAAGAAGAAGAGGTAGAGAGTGGAGAAGAAGAAGATTTGCATCGCTAAAAAAATTCATGAAAGTTCTGATGGAATTCAATTCCATGGGAAATTCCGTAAGAAAAACAGTCACAAATTCCGATGAAATTTCTGACAGAATTTTTTTCGTGGCAAATAAGCCATGGAAATTATTCCGTCTGAAATTCTGACTTTTACCATGGAATTCTTGACGGAAAACTCCGACGGAATTTAATTTCGTCATAAATTCGGAGGGAATTTCTTATAGGATTTAATTCCTTCTTAATTTCTTAGGGAATAGAATTCCGTGGCAAATTCCCTTATAATTTCCAATGGTATTCAACTTTGTCGCAAATTCCATGAGGGAATTTTTGACAAAATTTAATTTTGTCGAAAATTCCCTTACTATTGAAATTCATAATTCAATTTAAATCCTAAGAAGCCTATGTGAAGAATAATGATGAGTATTGTCCTCTACATATCCTCCTCCTCTCCCCTCAAATCAAGCCACTGTTCATTGTTTTTGCTCTCAGTCATAGAAAGGAGATATTGTATTGTAAAGAGGAAAAGGTCTAACCACCATCCTCCTCCACCTCCTCCCATAGGAAATAAAAGGGGCTCCCTAATAAAACCAATTTACGTCAGTGAACAAGAAAAGGTAGAGAGTGGAAAAGAAAAAGATTTGCGTCACTACAAAAAAAAATTAAAATTTCCGACGGAATTCAAGAAGAAGATTTGCGTCACTAAATAAATCATGAAATTTCCCACAGAATCCAATTCCGTGAGAAATTCCGTATGAAAACCGTCACAAATCCGGACGGAATTTCTGATGGAATTTTTTTCAGGGCATAGAAGCCATGGAAATTATTTTGTCTGAAATTCTGACTTTTACCATAGAATTTCTAACGGAAAATTCTAACGGATTTTTTGTCGGAATTTAATTCCGTCAGAAATTATAATTTCTGATGGAATTTAATTCCTTCTTAATTTCTTAGGGAATAGAATTCCGTGGCAAATTCTCTTGAAATTTCTGACGAAGTTCAATTTCGTCACAAAATCCATGATGGAATTTCTGACGGAATTTGATTCCGTCAGAAATTCCCTCAATATTGAATTCCATAATTCAATTTAGATACTAAGAATCCTATATGAAGAATAATGATGAGCATTGTCCTCTAAATATCCTCCTGCCACTTCCCTCATTTCAAACCACTTTTTAATGTTTTTGCTCACCGTCATGGATAGGATAGACTATATTGCAAAGAGGACAAGGCCTAACCACCGTCCTCCTCCACCTCCTCCTACGGAAAATGAAAGGGACTCCCTAATAAATCCAATTTACGTGAGTGAAGAAGAAGAGGTAGAGGGTGGAGAAGAAAAAGATTTCCGTCACTACAAAAAAAAACATGAAATTTCTGACAGAATTCTAGAAGAAGATTTGCGTCGCTAAAAAAATCATGAAATTTCTGATGGAATTCAATTCCGTGGGAGATTTCGTCCGAAAACCGTCACAAATTAGGACGGAATTTCGGACGGAATTTTTTTTGGGGCAACTAAGTCATGGAATTATTCCATCAGAAATTCTGACTTTTCCCCCGGAATTTTTGATGGAAAATTACGACAGAATTTCTGACGGAATATAATTCTGTCATAAATTAGATTGAATTTCTGACAGAATTTAATTCCTTCATAATTTCTTATAGAATAGAACTCCGTGGCAAATTCCCTTAAAATTTCCGACGGAATTCAATTTTGTCGCAGATTTCATTACGGAATTTCTGACAGAATTTAATTCCGTCTGAAATTCCCTCATTATTGAATTCCATAATTCAATTTATATCCTAAGAAGCCTATATGAAGAACAATTATGAGCATTCTACTCATTTCAAGCCACTGTTCATTGATTTTGCTCTCTGTAAAGGAAAGGAGAGATTGTATTGCAAAGAGGACAAGGTCTAACCATCGTCCTCCTCCACCTGCTCCTACAGGAAATGAAAGGGGCTCCCTAATAAATCCAATATATGTGTGCGAAGAAGAAGAGGTAGAGGTTGGACACGAAAAAGATTTGCGTCACTACAAATAAACTTTAAATTTCCGATGGAATTCAAGAAGAAGATTTCTAAAGCTAAAAAAATTATGAAATTTCCTATGGAATTCAATTTCGTGAAAAATCCTGTCCGAAAACCTACACAAATTTGGAAGGAATTTCCGACAGAATTTTTTTGGGGCAAATAAGCCATGAAAATTATTCCGTCTGAAATTCTGACTTTTGCCAAGGAATTTCTTTTGGACAATTTCGACGGAATTTATGTCAGAATTAATTCCATCAAAAACTATGAGGGAATTTCTCACAGAATTTAATTCCTTCTTAATTACTTACGGAATAGAATTTCGTGGCAAATTCCTTTGAAATTTCTGACCGAATTCAATTTCGTCATAAATTCCATGACAGAATTTCTGACTAAATTTAATTCCGTCGGAAATTCCCTTAATATTGAATTCCATAATTCAATTTATATCCTAAGAAGCCTATGTGAAGAATAATAATGAGCATTGTCCTTTACATATCCTCCTGCCACTTCCCTCATTTCAAGCCATTGTTCAATGTTTTTGCTCACCGTCATGGATAGGACAGACTGTATTGCAAAGGGGATAAGGTCTAACCACCGTCCTCCTCCACCTCCTCCCACAGGAAATGAAAGGGGCTCCCTAATAAATCCAATTTACGTGAGTGAAGAAGAAGAGGTAGAAAGCGGAGAAGAAAAAGATTTTCGTCACTACAAAAAAACATGCAATTTCCGAGGGAATTCTAGAAGATTTGCATCGCTAAAAAAATCATGAAATTTCTGATGAAATATAATTCCGTGGGGATTTCCGTCCGAAAACAGACACAAATTCGGACATAATTTCTGACGGAATTTTTTCTGTGGCAAATAAGCCATGGAAATTATTCTGTCGGAAATTCTGAATTTTACTACGGAATTTCTGACGAAAAATTCCAACAGAATTTCTGTCGAAATCTAATTCTGTCAGAAATTATGAGGGAATTTCTGATAGAATTTAATTCGTTCTTAATTTCTTACGGAATAGAATTCCGTGGCTAATTCCCTTGTAGTTTCAACAGGAATTCAATTTCGTCGTAAATTCCATGAGGGAATTTCGGACAGAATTTTATTCCGTAGAAAATTCCCTCACTACTGAATTCCATAATTCAATTTATTCCTAAGAAGCCTATGTGAAGAATAATGATGAGCATTATCCTCTGCAAATCCTGCTGCCACTCCCCTCATTTCAAGCCACTTTTATTTGTTTTTGCTCTCAGTCATGGAAAGGAGAGATTATATTACAAAGAGGAAAAAGTCTAACCACCGTCCTCTTCTACCTCCTCTCACAGGAAATGAAAGGGACTCCCTAATAAATCCAATTTACGTGAGTGAAGAAGAAGAGGTAGATAGTGGAGAATGAAAAGATTTCCGTCACTACAAAGAAAACATCAAATTTCCGACAGAATTCAAGAAGAAGATTTGCATAGCTAAAAATATCATGAAGTTTCTAATGAAATACAATTCCGTGGGAAATTCCTTCTGAAAACCATCATAAATTCAGACGGAATTTCTGAGGAAATTTTTTTCGGGGCAAATAAACCATGAAAATTATTCCATCGGAAATTCTGACTTTTGCAACAGAATTTCTGTCATAATTTAATTCCGTCATAAATTCTGTAGGAATTTTTGAAGGAATTTAATTCCTTCGTAATTTCTTACGGAATAGAATTCCGTTGCAAATTTCCCTTAAATTTCCGATGGAATTCAATTTCACCGTAAATTCCATGACAAAATCTCTGACAGAATTTAATTCCGTAAGAAATTCCCTCACTATTGAATTCCATAATTCAATTTATATCCTAAGAAGCCTATGTGAAGAATAATGATGAGCATTATCCTCTATATATCCTCCTACCACTTCCCTCTTTTCAAGCCACTGTATTGCATAAAGGACAAGGTCTAACCACCGTCGTCCTCCAATTCCTCCCACAGGAAATGAAAGGGGCTTCCTAACAAATCCAATTTACGTGAGTGAAGAAGAAGAGGTAGAGAGTGGAGAAGAAATAGATTTCCGTCACTACAAACAAAACATGAAATTTCTGATAGAATTCAAGAAGAATATTTGCATCGCTAAAAAAATAATGAAATTTCCTACAAAATTCAATTCCGTGGGAAATTCCGTTCGAAAACCATCACAAATTCGGACGGAATTTCTGACTGAATTTTTTTCGGGGCAAATAAGCCATGGAAATTATTCCCTCAAAAATTCTGAATTTTTATGCGGAATTCCGGATGGAAAATTTCGAATGAATTTCTGTTGGAATTTAATTCCATCATAAATTCTGAGGGAATTTCTAACAGAATTTAATGCCTTAGTAATTTTTGACAGAATAGAATTCCATGGCAAATTCCCTTGTAATTTCCGACGGAATTCAATTACAACGCAAATTCCATGAGGGAATTTCTGACAGAATTTAATTCCGTCGGAAATTCCCTCACTATTGAATTCCATAATTCAATTTATATCCTAAGAAGCCTATGTGAAGAATAATTATCAGCATTGTCCTCTATATATCCTCCTGCCACTCCCCTCATTTCAAGCCACTGTTCATTATTGTTGCTCTAAGTCATAGATAGGATAGACTGTATTGCAAAGAGAAAAAGGTCTAACTGTCATCCTCCTCCTCCACCTCCTCCCACTAGAAATGAAAGTAGCTCCCTAATAAATCCAATTTACGTGAGTAAAGAAGAAGAGGTAGAGAGTGGAGAAGAAGAAGATTTGCATCGCTAAAAAAATTCATGAAAGTTCTGATGGAATTCAATTCCATGGGAAATTCCGTAAGAAAAACAGTCACAAATTCCGATGAAATTTCTGACAGAATTTTTTTCGTGGCAAATAAGCCATGGAAATTATTCCGTCTGAAATTCTGACTTTTACCATGGAATTCTTGACGGAAAACTCCGACGGAATTTAATTTCGTCATAAATTCGGAGGGAATTTCTTATAGGATTTAATTCCTTCTTAATTTCTTAGGGAATAGAATTCCGTGGCAAATTCCCTTATAATTTCCAATGGTATTCAACTTTGTCGCAAATTCCATGAGGGAATTTTTGACAAAATTTAATTTTGTCGAAAATTCCCTTACTATTGAAATTCATAATTCAATTTAAATCCTAAGAAGCCTATGTGAAGAATAATGATGAGTATTGTCCTCTACATATCCTCCTCCTCTCCCCTCAAATCAAGCCACTGTTCATTGTTTTTGCTCTCAGTCATAGAAAGGAGATATTGTATTGTAAAGAGGAAAAGGTCTAACCACCATCCTCCTCCACCTCCTCCCATAGGAAATAAAAGGGGCTCCCTAATAAAACCAATTTACGTCAGTGAACAAGAAAAGGTAGAGAGTGGAAAAGAAAAAGATTTGCGTCACTACAAAAAAAAATTAAAATTTCCGACGGAATTCAAGAAGAAGATTTGCGTCACTAAATAAATCATGAAATTTCCCACAGAATCCAATTCCGTGAGAAATTCCGTATGAAAACCGTCACAAATCCGGACGGAATTTCTGATGGAATTTTTTTCAGGGCATAGAAGCCATGGAAATTATTTTGTCTGAAATTCTGACTTTTACCATAGAATTTCTAACGGAAAATTCTAACGGATTTTTTGTCGGAATTTAATTCCGTCAGAAATTATAATTTCTGATGGAATTTAATTCCTTCTTAATTTCTTAGGGAATAGAATTCCGTGGCAAATTCTCTTGAAATTTCTGACGAAGTTCAATTTCGTCACAAAATCCATGATGGAATTTCTGACGGAATTTGATTCCGTCAGAAATTCCCTCAATATTGAATTCCATAATTCAATTTAGATACTAAGAATCCTATATGAAGAATAATGATGAGCATTGTCCTCTAAATATCCTCCTGCCACTTCCCTCATTTCAAACCACTTTTTAATGTTTTTGCTCACCGTCATGGATAGGATAGACTATATTGCAAAGAGGACAAGGCCTAACCACCGTCCTCCTCCACCTCCTCCTACGGAAAATGAAAGGGACTCCCTAATAAATCCAATTTACGTGAGTGAAGAAGAAGAGGTAGAGGGTGGAGAAGAAAAAGATTTCCGTCACTACAAAAAAAAACATGAAATTTCTGACAGAATTCTAGAAGAAGATTTGCGTCGCTAAAAAAATCATGAAATTTCTGATGGAATTCAATTCCGTGGGAGATTTCGTCCGAAAACCGTCACAAATTAGGACGGAATTTCGGACGGAATTTTTTTTGGGGCAACTAAGTCATGGAATTATTCCATTAGAAATTCTGACTTTTCCCCCGGAATTTTTGATGGAAAATTACGACAGAATTTCTGACGGAATATAATTCTGTCATAAATTATGATTGAATTTCTGACAGAATTTAATTCCTTCATAATTTCTTATAGAATAGAACTCCGTGGCAAATTCCCTTAAAATTTCCGACGGAATTCAATTTTGTCGCAGATTTCATTACGGAATTTCTGACAGAATTTAATTCCGTCTGAAATTCCCTCATTATTGAATTCCATAATTCAATTTATATCCTAAGAAGCCTATATGAAGAACAATTATGAGCATTCTACTCATTTCAAGCCACTGTTCATTGATTTTGCTCTCTGTAAAGGAAAGGAGAGATTGTATTGCAAAGAGGACAAGGTCTAACCATCGTCCTCCTCCACCTGCTCCTACAGGAAATGAAAGGGGCTCCCTAATAAATCCAATATATGTGTGCGAAGAAGAAGAGGTAGAGGTTGGACACGAAAAAGATTTGCGTCACTACAAATAAACTTTAAATTTCCGATGGAATTCAAGAAGAAGATTTCTAAAGCTAAAAAAATTATGAAATTTCCTATGGAATTCAATTTCGTGAAAAATCCTGTCCGAAAACCTACACAAATTTGGAAGGAATTTCCGACAGAATTTTTTTGGGGCAAATAAGCCATGAAAATTATTCCGTCTGAAATTCTGACTTTTGCCAAGGAATTTCTTTTGGACAATTTCGACGGAATTTATGTCAGAATTAATTCCATCAAAAACTATGAGGGAATTTCTCACAGAATTTAATTCCTTCTTAATTACTTACGGAATAGAATTTCGTGGCAAATTCCTTTGAAATTTCTGACCGAATTCAATTTCGTCATAAATTCCATGACAGAATTTCTGACTAAATTTAATTCCGT
Organism: Inga laurina; assembly: GCA_963855925.1. Lineage (NCBI taxonomy): Eukaryota > Viridiplantae > Streptophyta > Magnoliopsida > Fabales > Fabaceae > Inga > Inga laurina. The sequence continues at coordinate 58,595,789 of OY979701.1, forward strand.
CGGAAATTCCCTTAATATTGAATTCCATAATTCAATTTATATCCTAAGAAGCCTATGTGAAGAATAATAATGAGCATTGTCCTTTACATATCCTCCTGCCACTTCCCTCATTTCAAGCCATTGTTCAATGTTTTTGCTCACCGTCATGGATAGGACAGACTGTATTGCAAAGGGGATAAGGTCTAACCACCGTCCTCCTCCACCTCCTCCCACAGGAAATGAAAGGGGCTCCCTAATAAATCCAATTTACGTGAGTGAAGAAGAAGAGGTAGAAAGCGGAGAAGAAAAAGATTTTCGTCACTACAAAAAAACATGCAATTTCCGAGGGAATTCTAGAAGATTTGCATCGCTAAAAAAATCATGAAATTTCTGATGAAATATAATTCCGTGGGGATTTCCGTCCGAAAACAGACACAAATTCGGACATAATTTCTGACGGAATTTTTTCTGTGGCAAATAAGCCATGGAAATTATTCTGTCGGAAATTCTGAATTTTACTACGGAATTTCTGACGAAAAATTCCAACAGAATTTCTGTCGAAATCTAATTCTGTCAGAAATTATGAGGGAATTTCTGATAGAATTTAATTCGTTCTTAATTTCTTACGGAATAGAATTCCGTGGCTAATTCCCTTGTAGTTTCAACAGGAATTCAATTTCGTCGTAAATTCCATGAGGGAATTTCGGACAGAATTTTATTCCGTAGAAAATTCCCTCACTACTGAATTCCATAATTCAATTTATTCCTAAGAAGCCTATGTGAAGAATAATGATGAGCATTATCCTCTGCAAATCCTGCTGCCACTCCCCTCATTTCAAGCCACTTTTATTTGTTTTTGCTCTCAGTCATGGAAAGGAGAGATTATATTACAAAGAGGAAAAAGTCTAACCACCGTCCTCTTCTACCTCCTCTCACAGGAAATGAAAGGGACTCCCTAATAAATCCAATTTACGTGAGTGAAGAAGAAGAGGTAGATAGTGGAGAATGAAAAGATTTCCGTCACTACAAAGAAAACATCAAATTTCCGACAGAATTCAAGAAGAAGATTTGCATAGCTAAAAATATCATGAAGTTTCTAATGAAATACAATTCCGTGGGAAATTCCTTCTGAAAACCATCATAAATTCAGACGGAATTTCTGAGGAAATTTTTTTCGGGGCAAATAAACCATGAAAATTATTCCATCGGAAATTCTGACTTTTGCAACAGAATTTCTGTCATAATTTAATTCCGTCATAAATTCTGTAGGAATTTTTGAAGGAATTTAATTCCTTCGTAATTTCTTACGGAATAGAATTCCGTTGCAAATTTCCCTTAAATTTCCGATGGAATTCAATTTCACCGTAAATTCCATGACAAAATTTCTGACAGAATTTAATTCCGTAAGAAATTCCCTCACTATTGAATTCCATAATTCAATTTATATCCTAAGAAGCCTATGTGAAGAATATTGATCAGCATTCTCCTCTACATATCCTCTTGCCACTTCCCTCATTTTAAGCCATTGTTCAATGTTTTTGCTCTCCGTCATATATAGGATAGACTGTATTGCAAAGAGGACAAGGTCTAACCACCATCCTCCGCCACATCGTCCCACATGAAATGAAAGGGTCTCCCTAATAAATCCAATTTACGTGAGTGAAGTAGAAGAGGTAGAGAGTGGAGAAGAAAAAGATTTGCGTAACAAAAAAAACATGAAATTTCCAACGGAATTAAAGAAGAAGATTTGCGTCGCTAAAAAATCATGAAATTTCCTATGGAATTCAATTCCGTGGGAAATTCCGTCTGAAAACCGTCGAAAATTGGGATGAATTTTTGACTGAATTTTTTCCGGGGTGAATAAGCCAAGAAAATTATTTTTTCTGAAATTCTGACTTTTGCCACGGAATTTATTACAGAAAATTCTGACGGAATTTCTAACGGAAAATTTCGATGCAATTTCTGTCGAAATTTTAATTCCGTCATAAATTCTGAGGGAATTTCTAACATAATGTAATTCTCTCTTAATTTCTTACGGAATATAATTCAGTGGCAAATTCCCTTGTAATTTCCAACGGAATTCATTTTCGTCGCAAATTTCATGAGGGAATTTTAGACAGAATTTAATTCCGTTGTAAATTCCTTCACTATTGAATTCCATAATTCAATTTATATCCTAAGAAGCCAATGTGAAGAATAATGATGAGCATTGTCCTCTACATATCCTCCTGGAACTCCCATCATTTCAAGCCACTGTTCATTGATTTTGCTCTCAGTAAAGGAAATGAGAGATTGTATTGCAAAGAGGAAAAACTTTAACCACCGTCCTCCTCCACGTCCTCCCACAGGAAATGAAAGGGGCTCGCTAATAAATCCCGTTTACGTGATTGAAGAAGAAGAGGTAGCGAGTGGAGAAGAAAAAGAATTCCGTCACTACAAAAAAAACGTGAAAGTTCTGACGGAATTCAAGAAGAAGATTTGCGTCACTAAAAAATCATGAAATTTCCCATAGAATTCAATTCCATGGGAAATTCCATTCGGAAACCGTTACAAATTCAAACGGAATTTCTGACAGAATTTTTTCTGTGGCAAATAATCCATGCAAAATATTATGTCTGAAATTCTGACTTTTGCCATGAAATTTCTGACGGAAAATTCTGACAGATTTTATTTTGGAATTTAATTCCGTCAGAAATTACGAGGGAATTTCTGACAAAATTTAATTCCTTCTTAATTTCTTAGGGAATAGAATTTCGTGGCAAATTCCCTTGAAATTTCCGACGGAATTCAATATCGTTGTAAATTCCATGACGGAATTTCTGACGGAATTTAATTCTGTCTGAAATTCCCTCAATATTGAATTCCATAATTCAATTTATATCCTAAGATGCCTATGTGAAGAATATTGATGAGCATTGTCCTCTACATATCCTCTTGCCACTTCCCTCATTTTAAGCCATTGTTCAATGTTTTTGTTCTTCGTCATGGATAAGATAGACTGTGTTGCAAAGAGGACAAGGTCTAACCACACTCCTCCGCCACATCCTCCCACATGAAATGAAAGGGTCTCCCAAATAAATCCAATTTACGTGAGTGAAGTAGTAGAGGTAGAGAGTGGAGAAGAAAAAGATTTGCGTCACAAAAAAAGACATGAAATTTCTAACGAAAATAAAGAAGAAGATTTGCGTCGCTAAAAAATCAGGAAATTTCCGATGGAATTCAATTCCGTGGGAAATTCCGTCTGAAAACCGTCAGAAATTGGGACGAATTTTTGACAGAATTTTTTTCGGGGTGACTAAGCTATGGAAGTTATTCCACCAGAAATTCTGACTTTTGCCACGGAATTTCTGACGTAAAATTCTAACAGAATTTATGTCGGAATCTAATTTCTTGGTAATTTCTTACCGAATAGAATTTTGTGGCAAATACCCTTGAAATTTCCGGCGAAATTCAATTTCGTCGCAAATTCCATAACTAAATTCCTGACGGAATTTAATTCCATTTGAAATTCCCTCAATATTGAATTCCTTAATTCAATTTATTTCCTAAGAAGCCTATGTGAAGAATAATGATGGGCATTGTCCTCTACATATCCTCCTGCCAGTCCCATCATTTCAACTCAATGTTCATTGATTTTGTTCTCAGTAAAGGAAAGGAGAGATTGTATTACAAAGAGGACACGGTCTAACCACCGTCCTCTACCACCTCCTCCCACCACCTCCTCTACATATCCTCCTGTAACTCTACTCATTTCAAGCCACTGTTCATTGATTTTTCTCTCAGTAAAGGAAAGGAGAGATTGTATTGCAAAGAGGAAAAAGTCTAACGACCGTCCTCCTCCACCTCCTCCCACAGGAAATCTAAGGGGCTCCCTAATAAATCCAATTTACGTAGTGAAGAAGAGGTAAAGAGTGGAAAAGAAAAAGATTTCCCTTACTATAAAAAAAACATGAAATTTCTGATAGAATTCAAGAAGAAGACTTGCGTCGCTAAAAAAATCATTAAATTTCCAATGGAACTCAATTCCATTGGAAATTCCGTGTGAAAACCATCAGAAATTCAGACGACATTTCTGACGGAATTTTTTCCGGGGCAAATAAGCCATGAAAATTATTTCATCGGATATTCTGATTTTTGCCACGGAGTTTCAGATGGAAAATTCTGACAGAATTTCTTTCGGAAAATAATTCCGTCAGAAATTATGAGGGAATTTCTGACGGAATTTAATTCCTTCTTAATTTCTTACGGAATATATTTCTGTTGCAAATTTCGTTGGAATTTCCGACGGAATTCAATTTCATCAGAAATTCCTTGACGGAATTTAATTCCATCGGAAATTCCTTCACTCTTGAATTCCATATTTCAATTTATATCCTAAGAAGCCTATGTGAAGAATAAAGATGAGCATTGTTCTCTACATATCCTCTTGCCACTCCTCTCATTTCAAGCCACTGTCATTGATTTTGCTCTCAGTAAAGGAATGGAGAGATTGTATTGCAAAGAGATTGAATTCCATAATTCAATTTATATCCTAAGAAGCCTATGTGAAGGATAATGATGAGCATTGTCCTCTACATATCCTCCTGTCACTCTACTCATTTCAAGCCACTGGTCATTGAATTTTCTCTCAGTAAAGGAAAGGGGAGATTGTATTGCAAAGAGGAAAAAGTCTAACCACCGTCCTCCTCTTCCTCCTCCCTCAAGAAATTAAAGGGGCTTCCTTATAAATCCAATTTACGTGAGTGAAGAAGAGGTAGAGAGTGGAAAAGAAAAATATTTGCGTTGTTCAAAAAATCATGAAATTTCTTATGGAATTCTATTCTGTGGGAAATTACGTCCGAAAACCGTCACAAATTCGGACGGAATTTCCGACGCAATTTTTTCCGGTCCAAATAAGCCATATAAATTATTTCGTATGAAATTCTATCTTTTGCCATGGAGTTTCTGACGGAAAATTCCAACGGAATTTATGACGGAGTATACCAATGGAATTTCTATCGGAATTTAATTCCGTCATAAATTCTGAGGGGATTTCTAACAGAATTTAATTCCTTCTTAATTTCTTACGGAATAGAATTCCGTGACAAATTCCCATGTAATTTCCAACAGAATTCAATTTCGTCGCCAATTCCATTACGGAATTTCTGATGGAATTTAATTCCATAATTCAATTTACATCCTAAGAAGCCTTTGTGACTAATATTGATGAGCTTTGTACTCTGAATATTCTACTGCCACTCCCCTTATTTCAAACCACTGTTCATTGATTTTTCTCTCAGTAAAGGAAAGAAGAGATTGTATTGCAAAGAGGAAAAAGCCTAACCACCGTCCTCCTCCACGTCATCTCACAGGAAATGAAAGGTGCTCCCTAAAAAATCCAATTTATATGAGTGAAGAAGAGGTAGAGAGTGGAAAAGAAAAAGATTTGCGTCACAACAAAAAAAACATGAAATTTCCGACGGAATTAAGGAAGAAGATTTGTGTCGCTAAAAAAATCCTAAAATGTCAGATAGAATTCAATTCGTGTAAATTCCGTCAGAAAACCGTCCTAAATTCGGATGGAATTTCTGACGGAATTTTTTTCCGGGCAAATAAGCCATGAAAATTATTCCATCGAAAATTCTGATTTTTGCCACGTAGTTTCTGACGGAAAATTCTGACAAAATTTCTTTCAGAAAATAATTCCTTCAAAAATTATGAGGGAATATCTGACGGAATTTAATTCCTTCTTAATTATGTGAAGAATAATGATGAGCATTGTCCTCTACATATCCTCTTGCCACTCCTCTCATTTCAAGCCACTGTTCATGGAGTTTTCTCTCATTAATGGAAAAGAGAGATTGTATTGCAAAGAAGAAAAAGTCTAACGACCGTCCTCCTCACCTCCTCCCACAGGAAATGAAAGGGACTCCCTAATAAATCCCATTTACATAAGTGAAGAAGTGGTAGAGAGTGGAAAAGAAAAATATTTGCGTCACTACAAAAAAAATATGAAATTTCTGGCGGAATTATAAAAGAAGATTTGTGTTGCTAAAAAAATCATGAAATTTCTTATTTAATTCAATTTCATGGGAAATTCTATCTGAAAACCGTCATAAATTTGGACGGAATTTCTCACAGAATTTTTTCCGGGGCAAATAAGCAATGAAAATTATTCAATCAGAAATTCTGATTTTTGCCACGGAGTTTCAGACGGAAAATTCTGACAGAATTTATGTCGAAAAATAATTCCGTCAGAAATTATGAGGGAATTTCTGACGCAATTTAATTCCTTCTTAGTTTCTTACGGAATATATTTCTTTGGCAAATTTCGTTGAAATTTTTGACGAAATTCAAATCCGTCATAAATTCCATGACGGAATTTCTTACGTAATTTAATTCTGTCGGAAATTCCCTCACTATAGAAATCTATAATTCAACCTATATCCTAAGAAGCCTATGTGAAGAATAATGATAAGCATTGTCCTCTACATATCCTCCTGCCACTCCTCTCATTTCAAGCCACTGTTCATGGATTTTGCTCTCATTAATGGAAAGGAGAGATTGTATTGCAAAGAAGAAAAAGTGTAACAACCGTACTCCTCCACCTCCTCCCACAAAAAATGAAAGGGGTTCCCTAATAAATCCCATTTACATAAGTGAAGAAGAGGTAAAGAGTGGAAAAGAAAAATATTTGCGTCACTACAAAAAAAATATGAAATTTCCACCGGAATTCAAGAAGAAGATTTGCGTCGCTAAAAAAATCATGAAATTTCTTATGGAATTCAATTTCATTGGAAATTCTGTCTGAAAACCGTCATAAATTTGGACGGAATTTCTGACGGAATTTTTTCCGGGGCATATAAGCAATGAAAATTATTCAATCGGAAATTCTGATTTTTGCCACAGAATTTCAGGCGGAAAATTCTGACAGAATTTCTGTCGAAAAATAATTCCGTCAGAAATTATGAGACAATTTTTGACAGAATTTAATTCCTTCTTAGTTTCTTACGGAATATATTTCTGTTACAAATTTCGTTGAAATTTTTGACGAAATTCAAATCCGTCGTAAATTCAATGACGGAATTATTCCCTCACTATTGAATTCTATAATTCAACTTATATCCTAAGAAGCCTTTGTGAAGAATAATGATGACCATTGTCCTCTACATATCCTCCTGCCACTCCTCTAATTTCAAGCGACTGTTCATGGATTTTGCTCTCATTAATGGAAAGGAGAGATTGTATTGCAAAGAAGAAAAAGTCTAACGACCGTCCTCCTCCACCTCCTCCCACAGGAAATGAAAGGGGCTCCCTAAAAAATCCCATTTACATAAGGGAAGAAGAGGTAGAGAGTGGAAAAGAAAAATATTTGCGTCACTACAAAAAAAAATATGAATTTTCCGCCGGAATTAATAAAGAAGATTTGCGTCGCTAAAAAAGTCATGAAATTTATTATGGAATTCAATTTCATGGGAAATTCTGTCAGAAAACCGTCATAAATTTGGACGGAATTTTTTCCGGGGCAAATAAGCAATGAAAATGATTCAATCGGAAATTCTGATTTTTGGCATGGAGTTTCGGACGGAAAATTCTTACAGAATTTCTGTCGAAAAATAATTCCGTCAGAAATTACGATGGAATTTCTGACGGAATTTAATTCCTTCTTAGTTTCTTACGGAATATATTTCTGGTCCAAATTACGTTGTAATTTTCGACGAAATTCAAATTCGTCGTAAATTCCATGATGGAATTTCTGATGTAATTTAATTCCGTCGGAAATTCCCTCACTATTGAATTCTATAATTCAACTTATATCCTAAGAAGCCTATGTGAAGAATAATGATGAGCATTGTCCTATACATATCCTCCTGCCACTCCTCTCATTTCAAGCCACTGTTCATGGATTTTGGTCTCATTAATGGAAAGGAGAGATTGTGTTGCAAAGAAGAAAAAGTCTAACGACCGTCCTACTCCACCTCCTCCCACAGGAAATGAAAGAGGCTCCCTAATAAATCTCATTTACATAAGTGAAGAAGTGGTAGAGAGTGGAAAAGAAAAATATTTGCGTCACTACAAAAAAAATATGAAATTTCCATCGGAATTCAAGAAGAATATTTGCGTCGCTAAAAAAATCATGAAATTTCTTATGGAATTCAATTTCATTGGAAATTCTTTCTGAAAACCGTCATAAATTAGGACAGAATTTCTGACGGAATTTTTTCCGGGGAATAATGCAATGAAAATTATTCAATCGGAAATTCTGACTTTTGCCACGGAGTTTCAGACGGAAAATTCTGACAGACTATCTCTCGAAAAATAATTCCGTCAGAAATTATGAGGGAATTTCTGACAAAATTTAATTCCTTCTTAGTTTCTTACGGAATAAATTTCTATTGCAAATTTCGTTGAAATTTTCGATGAAATTCAAATCCGTCGTAAATTCCATGACGGAATTTCTGACGTAATTTACTTCCGTTGGAAATTCCCTCACTATTGAATTCTATAATTCAACTTATATCCTAAGAAGCCTATGTGAAGAATAATGATGAGCATTGTCCTCTACATATCCTCCTGCCATTCCTCTCATTTCAAGCCACTGTCCATGGATTTTGCTCTCATTAATGGAAAGGAGAGATTGTATTGCTAAGAAGAAAAAGTCTAACACCCGTCCTCCTCCACCTCCTCCCACAGGAAATGAAAGGGGCTCCCTAATAAATCCCATTTACATAAGTGAAGAAGACGTAGAGAGTGGAAAAGAAAAATATTTGCGTCACTAAAAAAACAATATGAAATTTCCGCCGGAATTCAAGAAGAAGATTTGCGTCGCAAAAAAAATCATGAAATTTCTTATGGAATTCATTTTCATGGGAAATTTTGTCTGAAAATCGTCATAAATTTTGACGGAATTTCTGAAGGAATTTTTTCCGGGGCAAATAAGCAATGAAAATTATTCAATTGGAAATTTTGATTTTTGCCACGGAGTTTCAAACGGAAAATTCTGACAGAATTTCTGTCAAAAAAATAAATCCGTCTGAAATTACCAGGGAGTTTATGACAGAATTTAATTCCTTAGTTTCTTACGGAATATATTTCTGTTGCAAATTTCGTTGAAATTTTTGATGAAATTCAAATCCGTGGTAAATTCCATGACGGAATTTCTGACGTAATTTAATTCCGTCGGAAATTCCCTCACTATTGAATTCTATAATTCAACTTATGTCTTAAGAAGGCTTTTTGAAGAATAATGATGAGCATTTTCCTCTACATATCCTCCTGCCACTCCTCTCATTTCAAGCCATTGTTCATGGATTTTACTCTCATTAATGGAAAGGAGAGATTGTATTATAAAGTAGAAAAAGTATAACGACCGTCGTCCTCCACCGCCTCCCACAGGAAATGAAAGGGGCTCCCTAATAAATCCCATTTACATAGGTGAAGAAGAGGTAGAGAGTGGTAAAGAAAAATATTTGCGTCACTACAAAAAAAAAATGAAATTTCCACCATAATTCAAGAAGAAGATTTGCATCGCTAAAAAAATCATGAAATTTCTTATGGAATTCAATTTCATTGGAAATTCTGTCTGAAAACCGTCATAAATTCGGACGGAATTTCTGACAGAATTTTTTTCGGGGCATATAAGCAAAGAAAATTATTCAATCGGAAATTCTGATTTTTGCCACGGAGTTTCAGACGGAAAATTCTGACAGAATTTCTGTCGCAAAATAATTCCGTCTGAAATTACGAGAGAATTTTTGACAGAATTTAATTCCTTCTTAGTTTCTTTCAGAATATATTTCTGTTGCAAATTTCGTTGAAATTTTCGACGAAATTCAAATCCGTCGTAAATTCAATTACGGAATTATTCCCTCACTATTGAATTCTATAATTCAACTTATATCCTAAGAAGCCTATGTGAAGAATAATGATGACCATTGTCCTCTACATATCCTCCTGCCACTCCTCTCATTTCAAGCCACTGTTCATGGATTTTGCTCTCATTAATGGAAAGGAGAGATTGTGTTGCAAAGAAGAAAAAGTCTAACGACCGTCCTCCTCCACCTCCTCCCACAGGAAATAAAAGGGGCTCCCTAATAAATCCCATTTACATAAGGGAAGAAGAGGTAGATAATGGAAAAGAAAAATATTTGCGTCACTACAAAAAAAAATATGAATTTTCTGCCGGAATTAATAAAGAAGTTTTACGTCGCTAAAAAAGTCATGAAATTTCTTATGGAATTCAATTTCATGGTAAATTCTGTCTGAAAACCGTCATAAATTCGAACGGAATTTCTGACGGAATTTTTTCCGGGGCAAATAAGCAATGAAAATTATTCAATCGGAAAGTCTTATTTTTGCCACGGAGTTTCAGATGGAAAATTCTGAAAGAATTTCTGTCGAAAAATAATTCCGTCAGAAATTACGAGGGAGCTTCTGACAGAATTTAATTCCTTCTCAGTTTCTTACGGAATATATTTCTGTTGCAAATTTCGTTGAAATATTCGACGAAATTCAAATCCGTCGTAAATTCCATGACGGAATTTAATTCCGTCGGAAATTCCCTCACTATTGAATTCTATAATTCAACTTATATCCTAAGAAACCTATGTGAAGAATAATCATGAGCATTGTCCTCTACATATCCTCCTGCCACTCCTCTCATTTCAAGCCACTGTTCATGGATTTTGCTCTCATTAAAGGAAAGGAGAGATCGTATTGCATAGAAGAAAAATTTTAACGACCGTCCTCCTCAACCTCTTCCCACAGGAAAAGAAAGGGGCTCCCTAATAAATCTCATTTACATAAGTGAAGAAGAGGTAGAGAGTGGAAAAGAAAAATATTTACGTCACTACAAAAAAAAAAGAATTTTCTTCCGGAATTAAAAAAGAAGATTTGCGTCGCTAAAAAAATCATGCAATTTCTTATGGAATTCAATTTCATGGGAAATTCTGTCTGAAAACCGTCATAAATTCGGACGGAATTTCTAACGGAAATGTCTCCTGGGCAAACAAGCAATGAAAATTATTCAACCGGAAAGTCTTATTTTTTCCACGAAGTTTCGGACGGAAAATTCTGACAGAATTTCTGTCGAAAAATAATTCTGTCAGAAAGTACCAGGGAGTTTCTGACGGAATTTAATTGCTTCTTAGTTTCTTACGAAATATATTTCTGTGGCAAATTTCGTTGAAATTTTCGACGCAATTCAAATCCGTCGTAAATTCCATGACGGAATTTCTTACGTAATTTAATTCCGTCGGAAATTCTCTCACTATTGAATTCTATAATTCAACTTATATCCTAAGAAGCCTATGTGAAGAGTAATGATGTGCATTGTCCTCTACATATCCTCCTGCCACTCCTCTCATTTCAAGCCACTGTTCATGGATTTTGCTCTCATTAAAGGAAAGGAGAGATCGTATTGCATAGAAGAAAAAGTCTAACGACCATCCTCCTCAACCTCTTCCCACAGGAAAAGAAAGGGGCTCCCTAATAAATCCCATTTACATAAGTGAAGAAGAGGTAGAGAGTGGAAAAGAAAAATATTTGAGTCACTACAAAAAAAAAAAGAATTTTCTGCCGGATTTAAAAAAGAAGATTTGCGTCGCTAAAAAAATCATGCAATTTCTTATGGAATTCAATTTCATGGGAAATTCTGTCTGAAAACCGTCATAAATTCGGACGGAATTTCTGACGGAATTGTTTCCTGGGCAAATAAGCAATGAAAATTATTCAACCGGAAAGTCTTATTTTTGCCACGGAGTTTCAGACGGAAAATTCTGACAAAATTTCTGTCGAAAAATAATTCTGTCAGAAATTACCAGGGAGTTTCTGACGGAATTTAATTCCTTCTTAGTTTCTTACGGAATATATTTCTGTTGCAAATTTCGTTGAAATTTTCGACGAAATTCAAATCCGTCGTAAATTCCATGACGGAATTTCTTACGTAATTTAATTCCATCGGAAATTCGTTCACTATAGAATTCTATAATTCAACTTATATCCTAAGAAGCCTATGTGAAGAATAATGATGAGCATTGTCCTCTACATATCCTCCTGCCACTCCTCTCATTTCAAGCCACTATTCATGGATTTTGCTCTCATTAATGGAAAGGAGAGATTGTATTGCAAAGAAGAAAGAGTCTAACGACGGTCCTCCTCCACCTCCTCCCACAGGAAATGAAAGGGGCTCCCTAATCAATCCCATTTACATAAGTGAAGAAGTGGTAGAGAGTGGAAAAGAAAAATATTTGAGTCACTAAAAAAAAAATTTCTGCCGGAATTAAAAAAGAAGATTTGCGTCGCTAAAAAAATCATGCAATTTCTTATGGAATTCAATTTCATGGGAAATTCGGTCTGAAAACCGTCATAAATTCTTACGGAATTTCTGACGGAATTTTTTCCGGGGCAAATAAGCAATTGAAATTATTCAATTGGAAATTCTAATTTTTGCAACGGAGTTTCAGACGGAAAATTCTGACAGAATTTCTGTCGAAAAATAATTCCGTCAGAAATTACCAGGGAGTTTCTGACGGAATTTAATTCGTTCTTAGTATCTTAGGGAATATATTTCTGTTGCAAATTTCGTTGAAATTTTCGAAGAAATTCAAATCCGTCGTCAATTCCATGACGGAATTTCTTAAGTAATTTAATTCCGTCGAAAATTCCCTCACTATTGAATTCTATAATTCAACTTATATCCTAAGAAGCCTATTCAAAGAATAATTATGAGCGTTGTACTCTACATATCCTCTTGCCACTCTTCTCATTTCAAGCCACTGTTCATGGATTTTGCTCCCATTAATGGAAAGGAGAGATTGTATTGCAAAGAAGAAAGAGTCTAACGACCGTCCTCCTCCACCTCCTCTCACAGGAAAAGAAAGGGGCTCCCTAATAAATCCCATTTACATAAGTGAAGAAGAGGTAGATAGTGGACAAGAAAAATATTTGCGTCACGACAAAAAAAATATGAAATTTCCTCCGAAATTCAAGAAGAAGATTTGCGTCGCTGAAAAAATCATGAAATTTCTTATGGAATTCAATTTCATGGGAAATTCTTTCTGAAAACCGTCATAAATTCGAAGGAATTTCTGACGGAATTGTTTCCTGGGCAAATAAGCAATGAAAATTATTCAACCGGAAAGTCTTATTTTTGCCACGGAGTTTCGGACGGAAAATTCTGACAGAATTTCTGTCGAAAAATAATTCCGTCACAAATTACGAGAGAATTTTTGACAGAATTTAATTCCTTCTTAGTTTCTTACGAAATATATTTCTGTTGCAAATTTCGTTGAAATTTTCGATGAAATTCAAATCCGTCGTAAATTCAATGACGGAATTATTCCCTCACTATTGAATTCTATAATTCAACTTATATCCTAAGAAGCCTATGTGAAGAATAATGATGACCATTGTCCTCTACATATCCTCCTGCCACTCCTCTCATTTCAAGCCACTGTTCATGGATTTTGCTCTCATTAATGGAAAGGAGAGATTGTATTGCAAAGTAGAAAGAGTCTAACGACCGTCCTCCTCCACCTCCTCCCACAGGAAATGAAAGGGGCTCCCTAATAAATCCCATTTACATAAGAGAAGAAGAGGTAGAGAGTGGAAAAGAAAAATATTTGCGTCACTACAAAAAAAATTTGAAATTTCCACCGGAATTCAAGAAGAATTTTTACGTCGCTAAAAAAATCATGAAATTTCTTATAGAATTCAATTTCATTTGAAATTCTGTCTGAAAACCGTCATAAATTCGGACGGAATTTCTGACGGTATTTTTTCCGGGGCATATAAGCAATGAAAATTATTCAATCAGAAATTCTGATTTTTGCCACGGAGTTTCAGACGGAAAATTCTGACAGAATTTCTGTCGGAAAATAATTCCGTCAGAAATTACGAGGGAATATCTGACGGAATTTAATTCATTCTTAGTTTCTTACGGAATATATATCTGTGTCAAATTTCGTTGAAATTTTCAACAAAATTCAAATCCGTCGTAAATTCCATAACGGAATTTCTGACGTAATTTAATTCCGTCGCAAATTCCCTCACTATTGAATTCTATAATTCAACTTATATCCTAAGAAGCCTATGTGAAGAATAATGATGAGCATTGTCCTCTACATATCCTCCTGCCACTCCTCTTATTTCAAGCCACTGTTCATGGATTTTGCTCTCATTAATGGAAAGGAGAGATCGTATTGCAAAGAAGAAAGAGTCTAAAGACCGTCCTCCTCAACCTCCTCCCACAGGAAATGAAAGGGGCTCCCTAATAAATCCCATTTTCATAAGTGAAGAAGAGGTAGAGAGTAGAAAAGAAAAATATTTGCGTCACTACAAAAAAGTATGAAATTTCCGCCGAAATTCAAGAAGAAGATTTGCGTCGCTAAAAAAATCATGCAATTTCGTATGAAATTCAATTTCATGGGAAATTCTTTCTGAAAACCGTCATAAATTCGGACGGAATTTTTTCCTGGACAAATAAGCAATGAAAATTATTCAACTGGAAATTCTGATTTTTGCCACGGAGTTTCAGACGGAAAATTCTGACAGAATTTCTGTCGAAAAATAATTCCGTCAGAAATTTCGAGGGACTTTCTGACAGAATTTAATTCTTTCTTTATTTCTTATGGAATATATTTCTGTTGCAAATTCAGTTGAAATTTTCTACGAAATTCAAATCCGTCATAAATTCCATGACGGAATTTCTGACGTAATTTAATTCCGTCAGAAATTCCCTCACTATTGAATTCTATAATTCAACTTATATCCTAAGAAGCCTATGTGAAGAATAATCATGAGCATTGTCCTCTACATATCCTCCTGCCACTCCTCTCATTTCAAGCCACTGTTCATGGATTTTGCTCTCATTAATGGAAAGGAGAGATCGTATTGCAAAGAAGAAAGAGTCAAACGACCGTCCTCCTCCACCTCCTCCCACAGGAAATGAAAGGGGCTCCCTAATAAATCCCATTTTCAAAAGTGAAGAAGAGGTAGAGAGTGGAAAAGAAAAATATTTGCGTCACTACAAAAAAAATATGAAATTTCCACCGGAATTCAAGAAGAAGATTTGCGTCGCTAAAAAAATCATGAAATTTCTTATGGAATTCAATTTCATTGGAAATTCTCTCTGAAAACCGTCATAAATTCGGACGGAATTTCTGACGGAATTTTTTCCTGGGAATATAAGCAATGAAAATTAATCAATCGGAAATTCTGATTTTTGCCACTGAGTTTCAGACGGAAAATTCTGACAGAATTTCTGTCGAAAAATAATTCCGTCACAAATTACGAGAGAATTTTTGACAGAATTTAATTCCTTCTTAGTTTCTTACGAAATATATTTCTGTTGCAAATTTCGTTGAAATTTTCGATGAAATTCAAATCCGTCGTAAATTCAATGACGGAATTATTCCCTCACTATTGAATTCTATAATTCAACTTATATCCTAAGAAGCCTATGTGAAGAATAATGATGACCATTGTCCTCTACATATCCTCCTGCCACTCCTCTCATTTCAAGCCACTGTTCATGGATTTTGCTCTCATTAATGGAAAGGAGAGATTGTATTGCAAAGTAGAAAGAGTCTAACGACCGTCCTCCTCCACCTCCTCCCACAGGAAATGAAAGGGGCTCCCTAATAAATCCCATTTACATAAGAGAAGAAGAGGTAGAGAGTGGAAAAGAAAAATATTTGCGTCACTACAAAAAAAATTTGAAATTTCCACCGGAATTCAAGAAGAATTTTTACGTCGCTAAAAAAATCATGAAATTTCTTATAGAATTCAATTTCATTTGAAATTCTGTCTGAAAACCGTCATAAATTCGGACGGAATTTCTGACGGTATTTTTTCCGGGGCATATAAGCAATGAAAATTATTCAATCAGAAATTCTGATTTTTGCCACGGAGTTTCAGACGGAAAATTCTGACAGAATTTCTGTCGGAAAATAATTCCGTCAGAAATTACGAGGGAATATCTGACGGAATTTAATTCATTCTTAGTTTCTTACGGAATATATATCTGTGTCAAATTTCGTTGAAATTTTCAACAAAATTCAAATCCGTCGTAAATTCCATAACGGAATTTCTGACGTAATTTAATTCCGTCGCAAATTCCCTCACTATTGAATTCTATAATTCAACTTATATCCTAAGAAGCCTATGTGAAGAATAATGATGAGCATTGTCCTCTACATATCCTCCTGCCACTCCTCTTATTTCAAGCCACTGTTCATGGATTTTGCTCTCATTAATGGAAAGGAGAGATCGTATTGCAAAGAAGAAAGAGTCTAAAGACCGTCCTCCTCAACCTCCTCCCACAGGAAATGAAAGGGGCTCCCTAATAAATCCCATTTTCATAAGTGAAGAAGAGGTAGAGAGTAGAAAAGAAAAATATTTGCGTCACTACAAAAAAATATGAAATTTCCGCCGAAATTCAAGAAGAAGATTTGCGTCGCTAAAAAAATCATGCAATTTCGTATGAAATTCAATTTGATGGGAAATTCTTTCTGAAAACCGTCATAAATTCGGACGGAATTTTTTCCTGGACAAATAAGCAATGAAAATTATTCAACTGGAAATTCTGATTTTTGCCACGGAGTTTCAGACGGAAAATTCTGACAGAATTTCTGTCGAAAAATAATTCCTTTAGAAATTTCGAGGGACTTTCTGACAGAATTTAATTCTTTCTTTATTTCTTATGGAATATATTTCTGTTGCAAATTCAGTTGAAATTTTCTACGAAATTCAAATCCGTCATAAATTCCATGACGGAATTTCTGACGTAATTTAATTCCGTCAGAAATTCCCTCACTATTGAATTCTATAATTCAACTTATATCCTAAGAAGCCTATGTGAAGAATAATCATGAGCATTGTCCTCTACATATCCTCCTGCCACTCCTCTCATTTCAAGCCACTGTTCATGGATTTTGCTCTCATTAATGGAAAGGAGAGATCGTATTGCAAAGAAGAAAGAGTCAAACGACCGTCCTCCTCCACCTCCTCCCACAGGAAATGAAAGGGGCTCCCTAATAAATCCCATTTTCAAAAGTGAAGAAGAGGTAGAGAGTGGAAAAGAAAAATATTTGCGTCACTACAAAAAAAATATGAAATTTCCACCGGAATTCAAGAAGAAGATTTGCGTCGCTAAAAAAATCATGAAATTTCTTATGGAATTCAATTTCATTGGAAATTCTCTCTGAAAACCGTCATAAATTCGGACGGAATTTCTGACGGAATTTTTTCCTGGGAATATAAGCAATGAAAATTAATCAATCGGAAATTCTGATTTTTGCCACTGAGTTTCAGACGGAAAATTCTGACAGAATTTCTGTCGAAAAATAATTCCGTCACAAATTACGAGAGAATTTTTGACAGAATTTAATTCCTTCTTAGTTTCTTACGAAATATATTTCTGTTGCAAATTTCGTTGAAATTTTCGATGAAATTCAAATCCGTCGTAAATTCAATGACGGAATTATTCCCTCACTATTGAATTCTATAATTCAACTTATATCCTAAGAAGCCTATGTGAAGAATAATGATGACCATTGTCCTCTACATATCCTCCTGCCACTCCTCTCATTTCAAGCCACTGTTCATGGATTTTGCTCTCATTAATGGAAAGGAGAGATTGTATTGCAAAGTAGAAAGAGTCTAACGACCGTCCTCCTCCACCTCCTCCCACAGGAAATGAAAGGGGCTCCCTAATAAATCCCATTTACATAAGAGAAGAAGAGGTAGAGAGTGGAAAAGAAAAATATTTGCGTCACTACAAAAAAAATTTGAAATTTCCACCGGAATTCAAGAAGAATTTTTACGTCGCTAAAAAAATCATGAAATTTCTTATAGAATTCAATTTCATTTGAAATTCTGTCTGAAAACCGTCATAAATTCGGACGGAATTTCTGACGGTATTTTTTCCGGGGCATATAAGCAATGAAAATTATTCAATCAGAAATTCTGATTTTTGCCACGGAGTTTCAGACGGAAAATTCTGACAGAATTTCTGTCGGAAAATAATTCCGTCAGAAATTACGAGGGAATATCTGACGGAATTTAATTCATTCTTAGTTTCTTACGGAATATATATCTGTGTCAAATTTCGTTGAAATTTTCAACAAAATTCAAATCCGTCGTAAATTCCATAACGGAATTTCTGACGTAATTTAATTCCGTCGCAAATTCCCTCACTATTGAATTCTATAATTCAACTTATATCCTAAGAAGCCTATGTGAAGAATAATGATGAGCATTGTCCTCTACATATCCTCCTGCCACTCCTCTTATTTCAAGCCACTGTTCATGGATTTTGCTCTCATTAATGGAAAGGAGAGATCGTATTGCAAAGAAGAAAGAGTCTAAAGACCGTCCTCCTCAACCTCCTCCCACAGGAAATGAAAGGGGCTCCCTAATAAATCCCATTTTCATAAGTGAAGAAGAGGTAGAGAGTAGAAAAGAAAAATATTTGCGTCACTACAAAAAAGTATGAAATTTCCGCCGAAATTCAAGAAGAAGATTTGCGTCGCTAAAAAAATCATGCAATTTCGTATGAAATTCAATTTCATGGGAAATTCTTTCTGAAAACCGTCATAAATTCGGACGGAATTTTTTCCTGGACAAATAAGCAATGAAAATTATTCAACTGGAAATTCTGATTTTTGCCACGGAGTTTCAGACGGAAAATTCTGACAGAATTTCTGTCGAAAAATAATTCCGTCAGAAATTTCGAGGGACTTTCTGACAGAATTTAATTCTTTCTTTATTTCTTATGGAATATATTTCTGTTGCAAATTCAGTTGAAATTTTCTACGAAATTCAAATCCGTCATAAATTCCATGACGGAATTTCTGACGTAATTTAATTCCGTCAGAAATTCCCTCACTATTGAATTCTATAATTCAACTTATATCCTAAGAAGCCTATGTGAAGAATAATCATGAGCATTGTCCTCTACATATCCTCCTGCCACTCCTCTCATTTCAAGCCACTGTTCATGGATTTTGCTCTCATTAATGGAAAGGAGAGATCGTATTGCAAAGAAGAAAGAGTCAAACGACCGTCCTCCTCCACCTCCTCCCACAGGAAATGAAAGGGGCTCCCTAATAAATCCCATTTTCAAAAGTGAAGAAGAGGTAGAGAGTGGAAAAGAAAAATATTTGCGTCACTACAAAAAAAATATGAAATTTCCACCGGAATTCAAGAAGAAGATTTGCGTCGCTAAAAAAATCATGAAATTTCTTATGGAATTCAATTTCATTGGAAATTCTCTCTGAAAACCGTCATAAATTCGGACGGAATTTCTGACGGAATTTTTTCCTGGGAATATAAGCAATGAAAATTAATCAATCGGAAATTCTGATTTTTGCCACTGAGTTTCAGACGGAAAATTCTGACAGAATTTCTGTCGAAAAATAATTCCGTCACAAATTACGAGAGAATTTTTGACAGAATTTAATTCCTTCTTAGTTTCTTACGAAATATATTTCTGTTGCAAATTTCGTTGAAATTTTCGATGAAATTCAAATCCGTCGTAAATTCAATGACGGAATTATTCCCTCACTATTGAATTCTATAATTCAACTTATATCCTAAGAAGCCTATGTGAAGAATAATGATGACCATTGTCCTCTACATATCCTCCTGCCACTCCTCTCATTTCAAGCCACTGTTCATGGATTTTGCTCTCATTAATGGAAAGGAGAGATTGTATTGCAAAGTAGAAAGAGTCTAACGACCGTCCTCCTCCACCTCCTCCCACAGGAAATGAAAGGGGCTCCCTAATAAATCCCATTTACATAAGAGAAGAAGAGGTAGAGAGTGGAAAAGAAAAATATTTGCGTCACTACAAAAAAAATTTGAAATTTCCACCGGAATTCAAGAAGAATTTTTACGTCGCTAAAAAAATCATGAAATTTCTTATAGAATTCAATTTCATTTGAAATTCTGTCTGAAAACCGTCATAAATTCGGACGGAATTTCTGACGGTATTTTTTCCGGGGCATATAAGCAATGAAAATTATTCAATCAGAAATTCTGATTTTTGCCACGGAGTTTCAGACGGAAAATTCTGACAGAATTTCTGTCGGAAAATAATTCCGTCAGAAATTACGAGGGAATATCTGACGGAATTTAATTCATTCTTAGTTTCTTACGGAATATATATCTGTGTCAAATTTCGTTGAAATTTTCAACAAAATTCAAATCCGTCGTAAATTCCATAACGGAATTTCTGACGTAATTTAATTCCGTCGCAAATTCCCTCACTATTGAATTCTATAATTCAACTTATATCCTAAGAAGCCTATGTGAAGAATAATGATGAGCATTGTCCTCTACATATCCTCCTGCCACTCCTCTTATTTCAAGCCACTGTTCATGGATTTTGCTCTCATTAATGGAAAGGAGAGATCGTATTGCAAAGAAGAAAGAGTCTAAAGACCGTCCTCCTCAACCTCCTCCCACAGGAAATGAAAGGGGCTCCCTAATAAATCCCATTTTCATAAGTGAAGAAGAGGTAGAGAGTAGAAAAGAAAAATATTTGCGTCACTACAAAAAAATATGAAATTTCCGCCGAAATTCAAGAAGAAGATTTGCGTCGCTAAAAAAATCATGCAATTTCGTATGAAATTCAATTTGATGGGAAATTCTGTCTGAAAACCGTCATAAATTCGGACGGAATTTTTTCCTGGACAAATAAGCAATGAAAATTATTCAACTGGAAATTCTGATTTTTGCCACGGAGTTTCAGACGGAAAATTCTGACAGAATTTCTGTCGAAAAATAATTCCGTCAGAAATTTCGAGGGACTTTCTGACAGAATTTAATTCTTTCTTTGTTTCTTATGGAATATATTTCTGTTGCAAATTTTGTTGAAATTTTCGACGAAATTCAAATCCGTCATAAATTCCATGACGGAATTTCTGACGTAATTTAATTCCGTCAGAAATTCTCTCACTATTAAATTCTATAATTCAACTTATATCCTAAGAAGCCAATGTGAAGAATAATGATGAGCAATGTCCTCTACATATCCTCGTGCCACTCCTCTCATTTCAAACCACTGTTCATGGATTTTGCTCTCATTAATGGAAAGGAGAGATTGTATTGCAAAGAAGAAAGAGTCTAACGACCGTCCTCCTCCACCTCCTCCCACAGGAAATGAAATGGGCTCCCTAATCAATCCCATTTACATAAGTGAAGAAGTGGTAGAGAGTGGAAAAGAAAAATATTTGCGTCACTACAAAAAAAAAAAAGAATTTTCTGCCGGAATTAAAAACGAAGATTTGTGTCGCTAAAAAAATCATGCAATTTCTTATGGAATTCAATTTCATGGGAAATTCTGTCTGAAAACAATCATAAATTCGGACGGAATTTCTTACGGAATTGTTTCCTGGGAAAATAAGCAAAGAAAATTATTCAATCGGAAAGTCTTATTTTTGCCACGGAGTTTCGGACGGAAAATTCTGACAGAATTTCTGTCCAAAAATAATTCCGTCAAAAATTACCAGGGAGTTTCTGACGGAATTTAATTCCTTCTTAGTTTCTTACGGAATATATTTCTGTTGCAAATTTCGTTGAAATTGTCGACGAAATTCAAATCCGTTGTAAATTCCATGACGGAATTTCTTACGTAATTTAATTCCGTCGGAAATTCTCTCACTATAGAATTCTATAATTCAACTTATATCCTAAGAAGCCTATGTGAAGAATAATAATGAGCATTGTCCTCTACATATCCTCTTGCCACTCCTCTCTTTTCAAGCCACTGTTCATGGATTTTGCTCTCATTAATGGAAAGGAGAGATTGTATTGCAAAGAAGAAAGAGTCTAACGACCGTCCTCCTCCACCTCCTCCCACAGGAAATGAAAGGGGCTCCCTAATCAATCACATTTACATAAGTGAGAAGAGGTAGAGAGTGGAAAAGAAAAATATTCGCGTCACTACAAAAAAAATATGAAATTTCCGCTAGAATTCAAGAAGAAGATTTGCGTCGCTAAATAAATCGTGAAATTTCCTATGGAATTCAATTTCATTGGAAATTCTGTCTGAAAACCGTCATAAATTCGGACGGAATTTCTGACGGAATTTTTTCCGGGGCAAATAAGCAATGAAAATTATTCAATTGGAAATTCTGATTTTTGCGACGGAGTTTCAGACGGAAAATTCTAACAGAATTTCTGTCGAAAAATAATTCCGTCAGAAATTACCAGGGAGTTTCTGATGGAATTTAATTCCTTCTTAGTTTCTTATGGAATATATTTCTGTTGCAAATTTCGTTGAAATTTTCGACGAAATTCAAATCCGTCGTAAATTCCATGACGGAATTTCTTAAGTAATTTAATTCCGTCGCAAATTCCCTCACTATTGAATTCTATAATTCAACTTATATCCTAAGAAGCCTATTTGAAGAATAATGATGAGCATTGTCCTCTACATATCCTCCTGCCACTCCTCTCATTTCAAGCCACTGTTCATGGATTTTTCTCTCATTAATGGAAAGGAGAGACTGAATTTCAAAGAAGAAAGAGTCTAACGACCGTCCTCCTCCACCTCCTCCCACAGGAAATGAAAGGGGCTCCCTAATCAATCCCATTTACATAAGTGAAGAAGAGGTAGAGAGTGGAAAAGAAAAATATTCGCGTCACTACAAAAAAAAGAATTTTCTGTCGGAATTAAACAAGAAGATTTGCGTTGCTAAAAAAATCATGCAATTTCTTATGGAATTCAATTTCATTGGAAATTCTGTCTGAAAACCGTCATATATTCGGACTGAATTTCTGACGGAATTTTTTCCGGGGCAAATAAGCAATGAAAATTATTCAATCCGAAAGACTTATTTTTGCCACGGAGTTTCAGACAGAAAATTCTGACAGAATTTCTGTCGCAAAATAATTCCGTCAGAAATTATCAGGGAGTTTCTGACCGAATTTAATTCCTTCTTAGTTTCTTACGGAATATATTTCTGTTGCAAATTTTGTTGAAATTTTCGACGAAATTCAAATCCGTCGTAAATGTTAGAACTAGCTATTACCCAAGAGGGGGGGTGAATTGGGTGTATAATAAAAACTTAAGAACTTTAGAAATCTTTTCGTATCTTAACGAAAACAGTAAGTATGAAGGTTTATAAATCAACAGTTAGATTAAATAATATATGCTGGAAATATAAGAGCTTAGGGAAGAGAATATGCAAACTGTGATTTATCCTGGTTCGGTCCAATCTGTGATGGCCTACGTCCAGTCCCCAGGCTCCTCCTGAGATTTTCAAATCCACTATCTTCTTGTTTAATCTGGGCACAAGAAAAGCCTTTACAATCCCACAAGTTTAGCCGGGTACTTGTGAAACCTTTTACAAATCTCTCACTGAAATACTCCCCCTTACGGCAAGTCTTACGAGCAGAGCAATTCCGAAGATCTTCCTCTCCTGCTTACTTATGCAAGTCTTACGAGCAGCAACGTTCTCTCCTGCTTACACCCCTGTAAGTCTTATGAGCAGCAACGTTCTCTACTGCTTGCACCTTGTAAGTCTTACGAGCAGAATGTCTTACGGCAATTCTCTCTACTGCTTCCCCGTAAGAAAATCAACCCTCTCAAGATCCCTCTACCTTGAGATCAACTCAGAAATATAGTTGAAGGTGTTTACAAACTCTCTCACAGAGTGGGTATAATGCTCACTGAAGTACAATACAAATAATCACTCTCTCAATGATAAGTAATACAGAAACTGAAAATAGAGAGTGTATGGGTAGAAGCAGAGGATTCACATTTCTATGTAGTTGCTTGCTATCTCAGTTTTTCTCCGTTTTTCTCTGTTTCCTCTATCTTCCTCAGCTGCCCATCAAAGTTGAATGCTATCTCATTTATAGTTGATGAAGATGATGACCGTTGTAAGCATTCGTCCGTTGGAGTCTCATTGCTTCATTTGACCGTTGAGCATATTTGAAAAATAAGCTCCTGTCCATTGTGGAGCAAAGTGGAGCGTCTAGTTGGACAGCAAAGAAATTCATTTTGAGCTGTACATCACGTTGTGGAGTGTTTTGTGTTCCAGACAGTTTTTCATGGTGGGTCCTTTGCTTGTCGTGTAACCACCGTGTGTAATGTTTTTTTTTATTTGAATCTGCAATCCGAATGTTTAAAATCTTGTTTCACACTGCAAAATACTTAATCATTAATATGATGAAGTATTAGGCATGGGTATGTTGGATCATTGGTCAAAAACTGAATTTCTGGCTTCTGGGACTCATCACGTTGAGTGAAGAATTTTCATACGTGACCTCCATTCTTGAAGATGCAACCCAAATATGTAAACTCCTGTTTTACACTTGAAATATATGTTAGATAATGTTTAGAAACAATAACAAGTGAAAACATAATGATTGTATAACGTTTAACCATGTTTGGATTGATGGTTGTGAGGCTCTGTTTTGTTTCTGCGTTGCTTCTGTCAGCACCTCACTCGAGTGCAATATGGCTCACTCGAGTGCAGTTCATATTTTCATGTTCTGACTTCCTCTCGGGCAAGCACTCGCTGCACTTCTCTCGCATCTGCTCGAGTGAAGTCTCGAATCACTCGAGCACAAAACGTCCTGCTCGAGTGCGTCTTCTGTTTTCACGTGCATGCTTCTTCTCGGGTTGTCACTCGCACATCATTTTACAAGAGTGAGATTTTGTGCTCGCGAGTGATATGGTTCCTCACTCGAGCACACATACCTCTGCTCGAGTGAGACGCATATTCTCAAGGAATATGCTCTCAAAATCAACACTCGCATCAGGATTTCAGAGGGATGAATTTATCACTCGCAGGTGATGTGGTCCTTCACTCGAGCACACACCTTCTGCTCGAGTGAGAAATCATCCAATGCTCGAGCATGAATCCTAGTGCTCGAGTGTTGCAACTTTCTTCACGTTTCATATGCTTCTGGACATCACTCGCACGACATTTTTCAGAGAGAAAGTTTTTGCACTCGCGGGTGATGTGGGGCCCCTTTAGAAAAATTTGATTCATTTGATTCAAATGATATATCATAAGAATGCTCTTATCATATGCATTCCAATGCAACAAGAATCAGCTCCAAACTCCTTGTATTCTGTAAGTTATGATCGAAGGAGTGTATATTTCGCTAGTCTGCACAAGCATCAACTTCCAGAAGGCATAGCTCCTAGAATATACGTTCCAATTATGCAGATTACCTATCCATGGAAAGCTCTTTGAGTCTTCTTTCATTTGGCACTGGTCTCATCTCAATCCGATGTGTGGTTTGTGAGATATACTCAAAATACCGAACCTGTGTCAGAAAGTGACGGTGATTTCAGTTTCATTTTCAACGAATCATATCTCCTTCATTTGATCTTCTTTCAATGTGATTCTGGTGCCAATTTTACGTGTTGGGAGTGTTCTTTCATATGCCACCGGTTTCTGGTCAATCCGACGTGTGGTTTGAGAGATATGATCAAAATACCAAACCTTGCTGAAGCTGAACGTAAAACAGAGTAGAACAGAGTATTATCCCGTGCTCGAGTGAAATCAGCTGTGCTCGAGCATGTTCTTCCTGTGCTCGAGCATAACACCTTGTGCTCGAGCATAACACCTTGTGCTCAAGCATAACACCTCTAGAAGTGCCAAAACTCATATCTAAGTCATCTTAGCTTCGTATTAACCTATTCCAACCATCATTTGATCATAGAAACCTCCGGAATCATTATAGACACCTCCAATATCACATCTAACAACTTGAATCTTGATATTCATGATAGATCTACCAAGTTCTTCATTCTTCAATATCTTTATTTTTTATCTTCCTCTTGATAATCATTCTTCATAATCCGAGTAGGCAGCTCCTTGACTATCTTCAATTTCTTTTCTTCTTCTTCCTCTTGTTCATTTTCATTAATTCAATCTTCTTCATTCTTTGCTTGACTAATCTACAAAATATGTAACATTAAATATAGTAGTTAGTCAAAGAAATACATTATATGAACTTTTTGCTCTTATCACTTAATATCTATATTTGACATCATCAAAACTAATCATATCTAACATTCTCCCCCTTTTTGATGATGACAAATCTTTTAAGAAAAATATGTCTGAATGAATTGCAACATACATATATAATGCAAAGTGCAACATACATATTATATATAATGCAACATACATATTTTTCTTACATTTTCTCCCCCTATTTGACATCAGCAAAAAGTTTGAAATATATAAAGAAGTAAGGCTTGTGAAGAAGTAAATAGAGTAGAAATTATTTTAATCAAAATGAATGTACCAAGAAAACAATTGACTCTCCCCTATATGAAGGAACTGAAAATAGATTTGGAGAGGTTTTCAAGAAAACTTTTGTAATCAAGATAAATGAAATATATAAAATGTATTCTTGAAAAGTAAAGAGAGAAGGTATAGAAATGCTCATGTAGATTTTGAATTGATGAAGCGCTCCATGAAGTCCGTTGCTTTATCCTTTGGCAATGTTAGGTCATGATGATGTGCACCACACTTCTGTTATGCAACTCAATATATATTCATGTGGTTGCCAGGATTCTCCAATTGAGTTGAGCTTCTGTTTAGCATGTTCAATGCTCATTTGTATTGGCATATGTATTTGTTGTTCTAAATGTTACAGCCAATATATATTCCTTGACTGAGCGTTAAAAACATCCTCAAGGTTGATAGAGTCTTCTTGTAGTATGTTGAGGAATGCTATTGCACAAAACAAATTCTCCTGTCATAAAATTTAAATCTTTCTTTGCAAAGAGAATTGTTAGTTCAATCAAGTAACAAACTGTTCCTTTCCATATGATATATTAAAATTAAGATCATGAAAAGAACAATATAAGAATAACTCATCATCAAAACTAATCAAGACATGGTGAATACAGATGAGTATGTTAAAAGGATTTTCTTTCCAATAGGAGATGAGCTTTCAATATATAAAACACATGTGAATGTGAAGCTCCCCCTTAATTGATGCATGGTTTTAAAAAATTTTCATTGGGAAAATAGTTAATAATTCTCCTGGATTTGAGAAAATGATTTTGAAAGTATGAATATTTGGAAAGAAATTAAATGGCAATACTAATAAGAGGTTTTAAGAGATATAACCCAATATCACCTGAGTGGTTACTTGAGTGATTCTACTCAATCATTACTCGATTGTATACTCAAGTGATACAACTCAAGAATTTTGAATTAAGCAAGAATACAATACCTCACTCGAGTAATATCGTAATCACTCGAGTCATAATCCTCTGTAGTCCATTGATACATCGTTGGCTAGTTACTTGTCTGAATATATGATCTGACGATGTAATCTCTGTTGCTACTAGAAGATACCAAATTAAGCTAGGAGTAAGGCTTTATGTGCATATTGGCTTAGTATGTGCCCCTTGCTTAGCAAACATCATTGAGAACTTTTAATTTCATCATAGCACATAACACCCTTATTTTGTCATCCATCATCTCAAATAAAACTTTGAAGTTCTGGTTGACATAGCTGCTTCATCTTATCATTGATTGATGATCTCAGCATTGTTTGTAGCAAGCTCTGTGTGATTGTTGAAGCTCCTCTCTCAGAAAGCCTTAGACAAATGGACCAAAGCATGAAGAATCATGGAGGCCAACTCTAGCAAAGTGTTGTCTCTCCTTGTTCACCATAGCTCTAGTATAGGTATAGCAGATAATCCAGTGAAGATTTAGACATAGAGCTAGGATAGTAGTTAAGAATCCTCATAGGCTCATCAAGCTTGATGATTCTGTGCATCTCAGCATCTTCCTTTGAATATCTCTGTTGGCTCCATATCATAGTGAAACTGTCTGATCACCTTGAAATGATAAGGAAGGTGGGTAGGCAACAAAGATTCATATTAAATAAACTTATTATTGGCTCTGTGCTGCTTGAAATAATCTCCGCTGGGTCTACTAAGAGATCTTCCTTCTCTTTCTCTTTCTCTGATTGTATCACTAGCTAGTTATTTGCTAGTGGTGAGATGTCATTTGAGTAATATCACATATTCTGCTTCAACTCACGCTGCAACACTATCAGTCATGTCTTTTCTATTAGCCTTTGGTCTTTGTATCTAAAAGTAGAGCATTTTGGTCAACTCCTGCAAACGTATAATGATATGCTCTTTGGTACCCAACTTCTCTTGGGTCCGTACAATATTAGATATAACAACTCTTATGCTCTTATACAATTAATCATATAAAATTTGAGCAAAGAGTATCATAAACCAACAAATACTAAGATATAATTTTATCTAGTAAATTCAATCCATTGAGTCATGAAGCATGATTAATAAGTGATACCAAGAGTGATGATTCTCAACAATCAATGACAATTTGTAAATGCATTTTATATAGAAAATATGTTATTGATAAGATTTTCGTGCAATCCATGTAAGTTGGATCAAAGAGAGTAGAGAATCTATCCATAATGACCAACTTTTATGAAATGATAAATCATGAATGAAACCAAATTTTCAAGAATGATAATGAAATATGCCAATTATTTCAAAATCTCATATGTTCTTTTGAATCATAAATATGCATTATGACATTAAGATTTTGAATACATGAAAACTCATTTATGAAGCTTGTTAAATACCAATGCTTATGTCAAAAACAATGGAAGTCAGCAGTTATAAAATATATATCAGAAAGCTTCACTAAGGAATTCAACTAAGATAACATGTTAATTATAAGAGTTAACATGTTGGAGAATTTTCTCAAGAACAAAAGTCATATGAAAAATGAATTAGCCAAAATAGCTCATCTTGACATATATAAGCATGATGACTTTAGTATTGATCAAGAGATAACCTTGCCTTTTAGAGTTGCATCTTAAAATGGATAAAAATTCAAGGCAGCAAGACTTAAAGTGCAAGATTCTAGTTACTCAAAAAATGGATGAAGATAAATGGTAATGCATTTGAGCAATAATATGAGTATAATAATTTATGGATGATGAAGCATATACTCATTGATCCAAATGACTAGAGTTCTAGAATATTATCCCGGTAAGTTATTCCACAATAATGGTTAATGCATTAAGATTCAATGCACTAATGAACATTTATAATGCTTGGAATAACATGGTCAACTAATGATTTATGTATTAGGCATAAGGCTTTCACATATAGAATTCTTTCCTAGGGATACACTTGAAACTCATATAGATAGTTAACTTGTTAGACATAAGATCTAACTTGTTAGAAACTAAAGATTGAGGAGTTCAAGTAGTAATAGGTTTAAGATTAAGAAACAAGTATGTGAATGATGAGGAAAACTCTAGTGGATGGATTTGAAGCATTTCTGACTTTCAGTATACATAAATATTAACTTCCAATTTTGAAACCGATTTAAATGCAAATAAAATATGAAAAATTTTCAAATAATGTGTATGCATTTTTATAAACAAGATGAATTTAAATCCAAGTAAATTTATGAAATGTGCATTTCAAATTTCCAATGCAGAGAAAAATTATGCACAATTCTTTTCAATACATTTAGCAATCTGAAAATATTTTGAAATCCATAAATCATTGATTGCTAATGATATGTAGTAATGAGCAAGAATTTACCACTCAAATTGAGTTGGAAAGAATGAGTACGATGGTTGAGTTTTGAAATAATTGATACAGCGTACCTGGCTTGAGTGTAACTTGTAGACACCCAAGTTAATTTCCATCTTCTTGTATCTTTGTACTCAAGTCCTCCAAGATCACTTGAATAAACCATATTTTGAAGCTAATTTATGCGTTTATACCAGTACTTGAGTGTTAACATGCCTTGCACTCGAATGTTCACTTCTAGTGTCATGCTTCCCCCTTTTTTTTTTTTTTTAAATTATTCCTGCAAAGATCATATAACCATTTTTCTTCCTTGGGTATCCAATTCTACTTGGATCCACTCATGGTTAGCTTTGAAAGAATCATAATTCAAATGCTCTAATAATATAGTTAATTTGAAACAATTAAGCATAATGAATTAAATATGTCTTTATGCATAAACATTGTTTTCTCATGAAGTATATATATGCATAACAAGTTAGACTAACAAACATTGCAACTCTTTATGTATGATTTTTCTAAAGATTGAGAAAATTTATGTGCAATGCTTATATCTAAGGTAACAAGTAACAAGGTATAAACCTCAATAAATATTAAAAAACAACAGCATAGGAGGTTTTATCATTGTGTACCTTTGCCTTAGATATTTGGAGGATTGCTTTTGCTTAACCATTGCATCTTTCTATGATGTTGATACTTTGAGTATCTTGCTTTGGGTGCTGGCAATCTTCTCTCAAAATATATAGACTCCAGGAGTCTTTTATTTGATGCTTGAGAGATCCTCCTTTTCTTGTTCTCCTCAAGATAGTTGAATGGTATTCTATGGTAGTTCATTCTTGAGGTGGAACATACTTCTTTTCTCCATTGCCTTTCTTTATGGTTAAACTTTGCAGTTCTAGCAATGGGTGGTTTGAGAGTTCTCCTAATTGGTGTGAATCTCCATTTAGGTGCATGAGAAACTCTTGGCTTCTTTTTCATCTTATCCTTACCCTTATGTCCATTTCTTTTCGGATCATCCTGCATACATAAAGCACTAGATGGACATTTTGGTACCCACATATACTTGGGTCCTTGATTGTTAGTATTAAACTTTACATGTTTCTTCGGTACCCAAATATACTTATTTCTCACATGGGAATTTCTTCTAATATAGCATGTATGAGAAATATGACCGGATTTGCCACAATAATTGCAAATTGTATCAAGATATACATTATGGGATATCATGCAAGTATTATGTCGATCATGAGAGTAGAAATTCGAATGGATTTGATTTGAATATTCTTTCTTCCCAACAAACTTTCCAGCATATTTGAAAACATTTTTGCTTTTCTCAATAAAATCAACAATTGGTTGAGAAACAAACTTTTGTAAACTCTGAAAATCATTTTTATGAAAATCACACAAAGAATTGGAACTTTTTACCTTAAGTTCATTTTGAGCTTCGGAGAGTGATTTTTCTTGTTCGTCTATACTGAACTCTTTTCGGGAATCCTCTTCTTCTTGCCTATCCATGTTGACTGTATGGAAGTGTTCTATGATTTTTCCATCTTCATCATCAACTTCCAAGTGTTCATGCATAGTAGATGCGTAGCATGTAATTTCACATGAACTGTCAACACTTTCAACTTCAACACAATTGTTAGAAGCATACATAGAATCAAGAGTGTCCCAAATATGTTTAGCATTAGAACAAAATCTAATTTTCTCAAAATCATTTTCGGTTAAAGCATTATACAGAATTTTCATTGCTCTAATGTTCAACGAAAACATTTTCTTTTCACTTTCTATCCAATTCTTTCTTGGTTTGAAATCAAAAGCTTTTGTAAAAACATTCCACATATCAAAATCAAAAGCTTTTATAAAACTAGTCATTCTAGCTTTCCAAAACCAAAAATCAATATCTTTCAAAAACAGAGGGACTGTATAATCAAAACCTTCTGAAAGTATAAAACGCCCAAAATCAGCCATTGTAACTCTTGGGACGGTTAAGTCCTTTAAACAAGAGCCCGGGCTCTGATACCAAATGTTAGAACTGGCTATTACCCAAGAGGGGGGGTGAATTGGGTGTATAATAAAAACTTAAGAACTTTAGAAATCTTTTCGTATCTTAACGAAAACAGTAAGTATGAAGGTTTAAAAATCAACAGTTAGATTAAATAATATATGCTGGAAATATAAGAGCTTAGGGAAGAGAATATGCAAACTGTGATTTATCCTAGTTCGGTCCAATCTGTGATGGCCTACGTCCAGTCCCCAGGCTCCTCCTGAGATTTTCAAATCCACTATCTTCTTGTTTAATCCGGGCACAAGAAAAGCCTTTACAATCCCACAAGTTTAGCCGGGTACTTGTGAAACCTTTTACAAATCTCTCACTGAAATACTCCCCCTTACGGCAAGTCTTACGAGCAGAGCAATTCCGAAGATCTTCCTCTCCTGCTTACTTATGCAAGTCTTACGAGCAGCAACGTTCTCTCCTGCTTACACCCCTGTAAGTCTTATGAGCAGCAACGTTCTCTACTGCTTGCACCTTGTAAGTCTTACGAGCAGAATGTCTTACGACAATTCTCTCTACTGCTTCCCCGTAAGAAAATCAACCCTCTCAAGATCCCTCTACCTTGAGATCAACTCAGAAAATATAGTTGAAGGTGTTTACAAACTCTCTCACAGAGTGGGTATAATGCTCACTGAAGTACAATACAAATAATCACTCTCTCAATGATAAGTAATACAGAAACTGAAAATAGAGAGTGTATGGGTAGAAGCAGAGGATTCACATTTCTATGTAGTTGCTTGCTATCTCAGTTTTTCTCCGTTTTTCTCTGTTTCCTCTATCTTCCTCAGCTGCCCATCAAAGTTGAATGCTATCTCATTTATAGTTGATGAAGATGATGACCGTTGTAAGCATTCGTCCGTTGGAGTCTCATTGCTTCATTTGACCGTTGAGCATATTTGAAAAATAAGCTCCTGTCCGTTGTGGAGCAAAGTGGAGCGTCTAGTTGGACAGCAAAGAAATTCATTTTGAGCTGTACATCACGTTGTGGAGTGTTTTGTGTTCCAGACAGTTTTTCATGGTGGGTCCTTTACTTGTCGTGTAACCACCGTGTGTAATGTTTTTTTTATTTGAATCTGCAATCCGAATGTTTAAAATCTTGTTTCACACTGCAAAATACTTAATCATTAATATGATGAAGTATTAGTCATGGGTATGTTGGATCATTGGTCAAAAACTGAATTTCTTGCTTCTGGGACTCATCACGTTGAGTGAAGAATTTTCATACGTGACCTCCATTCTTGAAGAGGCAACCCACATATGTAAACTCCTGTTTTACACTTGAAATATATGTTAGATAATGTTTAGAAACAATAACAAGTGAAAACATAATGATTGTATAACGTTTAACCATGTTTGGATTGATGGTTGTGAGGCTCTGTTTTGTTTCTGCATTGCTTCTGTCAGCACCTCACTCGAGTGCAATATGGCTCACTCGAGTGCAGTTCATATTTTCACGTTCTGACTTCCTCTCGGGCAATCACTCGCTGCACTTCTCTCGCATCTGCTCGAGTGAAGTCTCGAATCACTCAAGCACAAAACGTCCTGCTCGAGTGCGTCTTCTGTTTTCACGTGCATGCTTCTTCTCGGGTTGTCACTCGCACATCATTTTACAAGAGTGAGATTTTGTGCTCGTGAGTGATATGGTTCCTCACTCGAGCACACATACCTCTGCTCGAGTGAGACGCATATTCTCAAGGAATATGCTCTCAAAATCAACACTCGCATCAGGATTTCAGAGGGATGAATTTATCACTCGCAGGTGATGTGGTCCTTCACTCGAGCACACACCTTCTGCTCGAGTGAGAAATCATCCAATGCTCGAGCATGAATCCTAGTGCTCGAGTGTTGCAACTTTCTTCACGTTTCATATGCTTCTGGACATCACTCGCACGACATTTTTCAGAGAGAAAGTTTTTGCACTCACGGGTGATGTGGGGCCCCTTTAGAAAAATTTGATTCATTTGATTCAAATGATGTATCATAAGAATGCTCTTATCATATGCATTCCAATGCAACAAGAATCAGCTCCAAACTCCTTGTATTCTGTAAGTTATGATCGAAGGAGTGTATATTTCGCTAGTCTGCACAAGCATCAACTTCCAGAAGGCATAGCTCCTAGAATATACGTTCAAATTATGCAGATTACCTATCCATGGAAAGCTCTTTGAGTCTTCTTTCATTTGGCACTGGTCTCGTCTCAATCCGATGTGTGGTTTGTGAGATATACTCAAAATACCGAACCTGTGTCAGAAAGTGACGGTGATTTCAGTTTCATTTTCGACGAATCATATCTCCTTCATTTGATCTTCTTTCAATGTGATTCTGGTGCCAAGTTTACGTGTTGGGAGTCTTCTTTCATATGCCACCGGTTTCGGACGTGTGGTTTGAGAGATATGATCAAAATACCAGACCTCGCTGAAGCTGAACGTAAAACAGAGTAGAACAGAGTATTCTCCCGTGCTCGAGTGAAATCAGCTGTGCTTGAGCATGTTCTTCCTGTGCTCGAGCATAACACCTTGTGCTCGAGCATAACACCTCTAGAAGTGCCAAAACTCATATCTAAGTCATCTTAGCTTCGTATTAACCTATTCCAACCATCATTTGATCATAGAAACCTCCGGAATCATTATAGACACCTCCAATATCACATCTAACAACTTGAATCTTGATATTCATGATAGATCTACCAAGTTCTTCATTCTTCAATATCTTTATTTTTTATCTTCCTCTTGATAATCATTCTTCATAATCCGAGTAGGCAGCTCCTTGACCATCTTCAATTTCTTTTCTTCTTCTTCCTCTTGTTCATTTTCATTAATTCAATCTTCTTCATTCTTTGCTTGACTAATCTACAAAATATGTAACATTAAATATAGTAGTTAGTCAAAGAAATACATTATATGAACTTTTTGCTCTTATCACTTAATATCTATATTTGACATCATCAAAACTAATCATATCTAATAGTAAATTCCATGACGGAATTTCTTACGTAATTTAATTCCGTCGGAAATTCTCTCACTATTGAATTCTGCAATTCAACTTATATCCTAAGAAGCCTATGTGAAGAATAATGATGAGCATTGTCCTCTACATATCCTCCTGCCACTCCTCTCATTTCAAGCCACTGTTCATGGATTTTGCTCTCATTAATGGAAAGGAGAGATTGTATTGCAAAGAAGAAAGAGTCTAACGACCGTCCTCCTCCACCTCCTCCCACAGAAAATGAAAGGGGCTCCCTAATAAATCCCATTTACAAAAGTGAAGAAGAGGTAGAGAGTAGAAAAGAAAAATATTTGCGTGACTACAAAAAAAAATATGAAATTTCCACCGGAATTCAAGAAGAAGATTTGCGTCGCTAAAAAAATCATGAAATTTCTTATGGAATTCAATTTCATTGGAAATTCTGTCTGAAAACCGTTATAAATTCGGACGGAATTTCTCACGGAATTTCTCACGGAATTTTTTCCGGGGCAAATAAGCAATGAAAATTATTCAATTGGAAATTCTGATTTTTGCAACGGAGTTTCAGACGGAAAATTCTGACAGAATTTCTGTCGAAAAATAATTCCGTCAGAAATTACCAGGGAGTTTCTGATGGAATTTAATTCCTTCTTAGTTTCTTATGGAATATATTTCTTTTGCAAATTTTGTTGAAATTTTCAACGACATTCAAATCCGTCGTAAATTCCATGACGGAAATTCTTAAGTAATTTAATTCCGTCGGAAATTCTCTCACTATTGAATTCTATAATTCAACTTATATCCTAAGAAGCCTATGTGAAGAATAATGATGAGCATTGTACTCTACATATCCTCCTGCCACTCCTCTCATTTCAAGCCACTGTTCATGGATTTTGCTCTCATTAATGGAAAGGAGATATTGTATTGCAAAGAAGAAAGAGTCTAACGACCGTCCTCCTCCACATCCTCCCACAGGAAATGAAAGGGGCTCCCTAACAAATCCCATTTACATAAGTGAAGAAGAGGTAGAGAGTGGAAAAGAAAAATATTTGCGTGACTACAAAAAAAATATGAAATTTCCGCCGGAATTCAAGAAGAAGATTTGCGTCGCTAAATAAGTCATGAACTTTCCTATGGAATTCAATTTCATGGGAAATTCTGTCTGAAAACCGTCATAAATTCGGACGGAATTTCTGACGGAATTTTTTCTGGGGCAAATAAGCAAAGAAAATTATTCAATTGGAAATTCTGATTTTTGCCAGGGAGTTTCAGACGGAAAATTCTGACAGAATTTCCGTCGAAAAATAATTCAGTCAGAAATTACCAAGGAGTTTCTGACGGAATTTAATTCCTTCTTAGTTTCTTACGGAATATATTTCTGTTGCAAAT
The DNA here is from genome assembly GCA_963855925.1 of Inga laurina. Lineage (NCBI taxonomy): Eukaryota > Viridiplantae > Streptophyta > Magnoliopsida > Fabales > Fabaceae > Inga > Inga laurina. The sequence continues at coordinate 58,631,731 of OY979701.1, forward strand.
TTCGTTGAAATTTTTGCAAAAATTCAAATCCGTCGTAAATTCCATGACGGCATTTCTTAGGTAATTTAAGTCCATCGAAAATTTCCTCATTATTGAATTCTATAATATAACTTATATCCTAAGAAGCCTATGTGAAGAATAATGATGAGCATTGTCCTCTACATATCCTCCTGCCACTCCTCTCATTTCAAGCCACTGTTCATGGATTTTGCTCTCATTAATGGAAAGGAGAGATTGTATTGCAAAGAAGAAAGAGTCTAACGACCGTCCTCCTCCACCTCCTCCCACAGGAAATGAAAGGGGCTCCCTAATAAATCCCATTTACATAAGTGAAGAAGAGTTAGAGAGTGGAAAAGAAAAATATTTGCGTGACTACAAAAAAAATATGAAATTTCCGCCGGAATTCAAGAAGAAGATTTGCGTCGCTAAAAAAGTCATGAAATTTCCTATGGAATTCAATTTCATGAGAAATTCTGTCTGAAAACCGTCATAAATTCGGACGGAATTTTTTAGGGAATTTTTTCCGGGGCAAATAAGCAATGAAAATTATTCAATCGGAAATTCTTATTTTTGCCACGGAGTTTCAGACAGAAAATTCTGACAGAATTTCTGTCGCAAAATAATTCCGTCAGAAATTTTTAGGGAGTTTCTGACGGAATTTAATTCCTTCTTAGTTTCTAACGGAATATATTTCTGTTGCAAATTTTGTTGAAATTTTCGACGAAATTCAAATCCGTCGAAAATTCCATGACGGAATTTCTTACGTAATTTAATTCCGTCGGAAATTCTCTCACTATTGAATTCTATAATTCAACTTATATCCTAGGAAGCCTATTTGAAGAATAATGATGAGCATTGTACTCTACATATCCTCGTGCCACTCCTCTCATTTCAAGCCACTGTTCATGGATTTTGCTCTCATTAATGGAAAGGAGAGATTGTATTGCAAAGAAGAAAGAGTCTAACGACCGTCCTCCTCCACCTCCTCCCACAGGAAATGAAAGGGGCTCCCTAATAAATCCCATTTACAAAAGTGAAGAAGAGGTAGAGAGTGGAAAAGAAAAATATTTGCGTGACTACAAAAAAATTATGAAATTTCCGCCGGAATTCAAGAAGAAGATTTGCGTCGCTAAATAAATCATGAAATTTCGTATGGAATTCAATTTCAATGGAAATTCTGTCTGAAAACCGTCATAAATTCGGACGGAATTTCTCACGGAATTTTTTCCGGGGCAAATAAGCAATGAAAATTATTCAATTGGAAATTCTGATTTTTGCAACAGAGTTTCAGACGGAAAATTCTGACAGAATTTCTGTCGAAAAATAATTCCGTCAGAAATTACCAGGGAGTTTCTGATGGAATTTAATTCCTTCTTAGTTTCTTATGGAATATATTTTTGTTGCAAATTTCGTTGAAATTTTCGACGAAATTCAAATCCTTCGTAAATTCCATGACGGAATTTCTTAAGTAATTTAATTCCGTCGCAAATTCCCTCACTATTGAATTCTATAATTCAACTTATATCCTAAGAAGCCTATTTGAAGAATAATGATGAGCATTGTCCTCTACATATCCTCCTTCCACTCCTCTCATTTCAAGCCACTGTTCATGGATTTTGCTCTCATTAATGGAAAGGAGAGATTGAACTTCAAAGAAGAAAGAGTCTAACAACCGTCCTCCTCCACCTCCTCCCACAGGAAATGAAAGGGGCTCCCTAATCAATCCCATTTACATAAGTGAAGAAGAGGTAGAGAGTGGAAAACAAAAATATTCGCGTCACTACAAAAAAAAGAATTTTCTGTCGGAATTAAACAAGAAGATTTGCATTGCTAAAAAAATCATGCAATTTCTTATGGAATTCAATTTCATTGGAAATTCTGTCTGAAAACCGTCATAAATTCGGACGGAATTTCTGACGGAATTTTTTCCGGGCCAAAACAGCAATGAAAATTATTCAATCGGAAAGTCTTATTTTTGCCACGGAGTTTCAGACAGAAAATTCTGACAGAATTTCAGTCGCAAAATAATTCCGTCAGAAATTGTCAGGGAGTTTCTGACGGAATTTAATTCCTTCTTAGTTTCTTACGGAATGTATTTCTGTAGCAAATTTTGTTGAAATTTTCGACGAAATTCAAATCCGTCGTAAATTCAATGACGGAATTTCTTACGTAATTTAATTCCGTCGGAAATTCTCTCACTATTGAATTCTATAATTCAACTTATATCCTAAGAAGCCTATTTGAAGAATAATGATGAGCATTGTACTCTACATATCCTCTTGCCACTCCTCTCATTTCAAGCCACTGTTCATGGATTTTGCTCTCATTAATGGAAAGGAGAGATTGTATTGCAAAGAAGAAAGAGTCTAACGGCCGTCCTCCTCCACCTCCTCCCACAGGAAATGAAAGGGGCTCCCTAATAAATCCCATTTACATAAGTGAAGAAGAGGTAGAGAGTGGAAAAGAAAAATATTTGCGTGACTACAAAAAAAATATGAAATTTCCGCCGGAATTCAAGAAGAAGATTTGCGTCGCTAAATAAGTCATGAAATTTCCTATGGAATTCAATTTCATGGGAAATTCTGTCTGAAAACCGTCATAAATTCCGACGGAATTTCTGACGGAATTTTTTCTGGGGCAAATAAGCAAAGAAAATTATTCAATTGGAAATTCTGATTTTTGCCACGGAGTTTCAGACGGAAAATTCTGACAGAATTTCTGTCGAAAAATAATTCCGTCAGAAATTACCAGGGAGTTTCTGACGGAATTTAATTCCTTCTTAGTTTCTTACGGAATATATTTATGTTGCAAATTTCATTGAAATTTTTGCAAAAATTCAAATCCGTCGTAAATTCCATGACGGAATTTCTTAGGTAATTTAATTCCATCGAAAATTTCCTCATTATTGGATTCTATAATACAACTTATATCCTAAGAAGCCTATGTGAAGAATAATGATGAGCATTGTCCTCTACATATCCTCCTGCCACTCCTCTCATTTCAAGCCACTGTTCATGGATTTTGCTCTCATTAATGGAAAGGAGAGATTGTATTGCAAACAAGAAAGAGTCTAATGACCGTCCTCCTCCACCTCCTCCCACAGGAAATGAAAGGGGCTCCCTAATCAATCCCATTTACATAAGTGAAGAAGAGGTAGAGAGTGGAAAACAAAAATATTCGCGTCACTACAAAAAAAAGAATTTTCTGTCGGAATTAAACAAGAAGATTTGCATTGCTAAAAAAAATCATGCAATTTCTTATGGAATTCAATTTCATTGGAAATTCTGTCTGAAAACCGTCATAAATTCGGACGGAATTTCTGACGGAATTTTTTCCGGGCCAAAACAGCAATGAAAATTATTCAATCGGAAAGTCTTATTTTTGCCACGGAGTTTCAGACAGAAAACTCTGACAGAATTTCAGTCACAAAATAATTCCGTCAGAAATTATCAAGGAGTTTCTGACGGAATTTAATTCCTTCTTAGTTTCTTACGGAATGTATTTCTGTAGCAAATTTTGTTGAAATTTTCGACGAAATTCAAATCCGTCGTAAATTCAATGACGGAATTTCTTACGTAATTTAATTCCGTCGGAAATTCGCTCACTATTGAATTCTATAATTCAACTTATATCCTAAGAAGCCTATTTAAAGAATAATGATGAGCATTGTACTCTACATATGCTCTTGCCACTCCTCTCATTTCAAGCCACTGTTCATGGATTTTGCTCTCATTAATGGAAAGGAGAGATTGTATTGCAAAGAAGAAAGAGTCTAACGGCCGTCCTCCTCCACCTCCTCCCACAGGAAATGAAAGGGGCTCCCTAATAAATCCCATTTACATAAGTGAAGAAGAGGTAGAGAGTGGAAAAGAAAAATATTTGCGTGAGTACAAAAAAAATATGAAATTTCCGCCGGAATTCAAGAAGAAGATTTGCGTCGCTAAATAAGTCATGAAATTTCCTATGGAATTCAATTTCATGGGAAATTCTGTCTGAAAACCGTCATAAATTCCGACGGAATTTCTGACGGAATTTTTTCTGGGGCAAATAAGCAAAGAAAATTATTCAATTGGAAATTCTGATTTTTGCCACGGAGTTTCAGACGGAAAATTCTGACAGAATTTCTGTCGAAAAATAATTCCGTCAGAAATTACCAGGGGGTTTCTGACGGAATTTAATTCCTTCTTAGTTTCTTACGGAATATATTTATGTTGCAAATTTCATTGAAATTTTTGCAAAAATTCAAATCCGTCGTAAATTCCATGACGGAATTTCTTAGGTAATTTAATTCCATCGAAAATTTCCTCATTATTGGATTCTATAATACAACTTATATCCTAAGAAGCCTATGTGAAGAATAATGATGAGCATTGTCCTCTACATATCCTCCTGCCACTCCTCTCATTTCAAGCCACTGTTCATGGATTTTGCTCTCATTAATGGAAAGGAGAGATTGTATTGCAAACAAGAAAGAGTCTAATGACCGTCCTCCTCCACCTCCTCCCACAGGAAATGTAAGGGGCTCCCTAATAAATCCCATTTACATAAGTGAAGAAGAGGTAGAGAGTGGAAAAGAAAAATATTTGCGTGACTACAAAAAAAATATGAAATTTCCGCCGGAATTAAAGAAGAAGATTTGCGTCGCTAAAAAAGTCATGAAATTTCCTATGGAATTCAATTTCATTAGAAATTCTGTCTGAAAACCGTCATAAATTCGGACGGAATTTCTGACGGAATTTTTTCTGGGGCAAATAAGCAATGAAAATTATTCAATCGGAAAGTCTTATTTTTGCCACGGATTTCAGATGGAAAATTCTGACAAAATTTCTGTCGCAAAATAATTCCCTCAGAAATTACGAGGGAGTTTCTGACGGAATTTAATTCCCTCTTAGTGTCTTACGGAATATATTTCTGTTGCAAATTTCGTTGAAATTTTCGACGAAATTCAAATCCGTCGTAAATTCCATGACGGAATTTCTTACGTAACTTAATTTCGTCGGAAATTCTCTCACTATTGAATTCTATAATTCAACTTATATCCTAAGAAGAAGCCTATGTGAAGAATAATGATGAGCATTGTCCTCTACATATCCTCTTGCCACTCCTATCATTTCAAGCCACTGTTCATGGATTTTGCTATCATTAATGGAAAGGAGAGATTGTATTGCAAAGAAGAAAGAGTCTAACGACCGTCCTCCTCCACCTCCTCCCACAGGAAAAGAAAGGGGCTCCCTAATAAATCCCATTTACATAAGTGAAGAAGAGGTAGAGAGTGGAAAAGAAAACTATTTGCGTCACGACAAAAAAAATATGAAATTTCCGCCAGAATTCAAGAAGAAGATTTGCGTCGCTAAAAAAATCATGAAATTTCTTATGGAATTCAATTTCATGGGAAATTCTGTCCGACAACCGTCATAAATTCGTACGGAATTTCTAACAGAATTTTTTCTCGGGCAAATAAACAATGAAAATTATTCAATCGGAAATTCTGATTTTTGCCACGCAGTTTCAGACGGAAAATTCTGACAGAATTTCTGTCGTAAAATAATTCCGTCAAAAATTACGGGGAAATTTCTGTCGGAATTTAATTCCTTCTTAGTTTCTTACGGAATATATTTCTGTTGCAAATTTCATTGAAATATTTCTGTCACTATAGGAAAAACATGAAATTTCTGACGGAATTCAGGAAGAAGATTTGTGTAGCTAAAAAAATCACGAAATTTCAAATGGAACTCAATTCCGTAGGAAATTCCGTTCGTAAACCGCTCGAAATTCTAACGCAATTTCTAACAGAATTTTTTCCAAGGCAAATAATGAATGAAAATTATTCCATCAGAAATTCTGATTTATGCCATAGAGTTTCTGACGGAAAATTGAGAAAGAATTTCTGTTGGAATCTAATTCCATCAGAAAGCACGACGGAATTTTTGCCGGAATTTCGTTCCTTCTTAATTTCTCACGGAATATATTTCCGTATCAAATTCCATTTAAATTTTTGATGGAATTGAATTTCATCGTAAATTCCATGAGGTATTTTATTACAGAATTTAATTCCGTCAGAAATTCCCTCACTATTGAATTCCATAATTCAATTTATATTCTAAGAAGCCTATATGAAGAAAGATGATGAGCATTGTCCTCTACATATCCTCCTGCCATTCCACTCATTTCAAGCCTCTATTCATTGATTTTTCTCTCAATAAAGGAAAGGAGAGATTGTATTGCAAAGATGAAAAAGTCTAACCACCGTCCTCCTCAACCTCCTCCCACAGGAAATGTAAGGGGCTCCCTAATAAATCCAATTTACATGATTGAAGGAAGAAGTAGTTAGTGGAGAAGAAAAATATTTCCGTCACTATAAAAAAAACATGAAATTTCTGATCAAATTCAAGAAGAAGATTTCCGTCATTAAAAAAATCAGGAAATTTCCTATGGAATTGAATTCGATGGGAAATTCTGTCCGAACACCGTCACAAGTTCAGACGGAATTTCCGACACAATTTTTTCAGCAGAATATAAGCTTTGGAAATTATTTTGTCTGAAATTCTAACTTTTGCCACAGAATTTTGGACCGAAAATTCTGACGGAATTTCTGAAAGATAATTAGATGGAATATCTGTTGCTATTAAATCTGTTGTAAATTTTGAGGGTATATCTGACAGAATTTAATTTCTTCTTAATTTCTTACGGAATAGAATTTTGTCAAAAATTCACACGTAATTTTAAACGGAATTCAATTTTGTCGCAAATTCCATGAGGGAATTTCTGACACAATTTGATTCCATCGGAAATTCCCTCACTATTGAATTCCATAATTCAATTTATATTCTAAGAAACCTGTGTGAAGAATGATGATGAGCATTGTACTCTACATATCCTCCTGCCATTTCACTCATTTCAAGCCACTATTCATTGATTTTTCTCTCAATTAAGGAAAGGAGAGATTGTACTGCAAAGATGAAAAAGTCTAACCACCGTCCTGCTCCGCCTCATGCCCACAGGAAATGAAAGGGCCTCCCTAATAAATCAAATTTACATGATTGAAGGAAGATGTAGTGAGTGGAGAAGAAAAATATTTCCGTCACTATAAATAAACATGAAATTTCTGACGGAATTCAAGAAGATTTGTGTCGTTAAAAAAATCATGAAATTTCTAATGGAACTCAATTTCGTAGGAAATTCCGTCCCAAAACCGTCCGAAATTCGGACGGAATTTCTGTCGGAATTTTTTCCGAGGCAAATAAGGAATGAAAATTATTCCATCAGAAATTCTGATTTTTGCGATAGAGTTTCTGACAGAAAATTGAGAAAGAATTTCTATCGGAATCTAATTCCGTTAGAAATTACGACGAAATTTGTGCCGGAATTTCGTTCCTTCTTAATTGCTCACAGAATATATTTCCTTAGCAAATTCGATTTAAATTTCTGACGGAATTGAATTTCGTCGTAAATTCCATGAGGTATTTTCTTACAGAATTTAATTCCGTCTGAAATTCCCTCACTATTGAATTCCATAATTCAATTTATATCCTAAGAAGCCTATGTGAAGAATGATGATACGCATTGTCCTCTACATATCCTCCTGCCATTTCACTCATTTCAAGCCACTGTTCATTGATTTTTCTCTCAATAAAGGAAAGGAGAGATTGTATTGCAAAGATGAAAAAGTCTAACCACCGTCCTCCTCCACCTCCTCCCACAGGAAATGAAAGGAGCTCTCTAATAAATCCAATTTATGAAAGTGAAGAAGCAGAGGTAGGGAGTGGAAAAGAAAGAGATTTGCGTCACTTCAAAAAAAAATTTAATTTCTGATTAAATTCAAGAAGATGATTTGTGTCGCTAAAAAATCATGAAAATTTCGTCCAAAAACAGTCACAGATTCGAACAGAATTTCCGACGAAATTTTTTCAGTGGCAAATATGAGATGGAAATTATTCCGGCAGAAATTTTGACTTTTACCACGGAATTTCTGACAGAAAATTCTGAAAAAATTTCTGTCAGAATCTAATTCCATAAGAAATTATGAGTGAATTTTTGACGGAATTTAATTCCTTCTTAATTTCTTATGGAATATATTTCTATTGCAAATTCCTGTGAAATTTCCGACGAAATTCAACTTCATCGTAAATTCTATGACAGAATTTCTGACAAAATTTAATTCCGTCAGAAATTCCCTCAATATTGAATTCCAAAATTTAATTTATATCCTAAGAAGCCTATATGAAGAATAATGATGAGCATTATCCTCTACATATCCTCCAGCCACTCCCCTCATTTCAAGCCACTGTTCATTATTTTTGCTCTCTGTAAAGGAAAGGAGAGATAGTGTTACAAAGAGGAAAAAGTCTAACCACCGTTCTCCTCCACCTCCTCCCGCAGCAAATGAAAGGGGCTCCCTAATAAATCCAATTTACATGAGTGAAGAAGAAGACGTAGAGAGTGGAAAAGAAAAAGATTTGCGTCACTAGAAAAAAAACATGAAATTTCCTATGGAATCCAAGAAGAAGATTTGTGTCACTAAAAAAATAATGAAATTTCAAATGGAATTCAATTCCGTAGGAAATTCTATCTGAAAATCGTCACAAATTTGGACGGAATTTTAGACAAAATTTTTTCCGGGGCAAATAAGTGATGGAAATTTTGACTTGTGCCTTGAAATTTCTGACAAAAAATTCTGACGGAATTTCTGTCGGAATCTAATTCCGTCAGAAATCACGAGGGAATTTCTGACGGAATTTAATTCATTCTTAATTTCTTACGAAATAGAATTCAATTGCGAACTCCCTTGAAATTTCTGACAGAAATCAATTGTCTTAAATTCCACGATAGAATTTAATTCCGTAAGATATTCCCTCAACATTGAATTCCATAATTCAATTTATATCCTAAGAAGCCTATGTGAAGAATAATGATGAGTATTGTCCTCTACATATCCTCCTGCCACTTCCCTCATTTCAAGCCACTGTTCAATGTTTTTGCTCTCAGTCATGGAAAGGAGAGATTTTATTGCAAAAAGGAAAAAGTGTAACCACCGTCCTCCTTCAGGAAAGGAAAGGGGCTCCCTAATAAATCCAATTTACGTGAGTAATAGAATTCCGTGGCAAATTCCCTAGAAATTTTCGACGGAATTCAATTTCGTTGTAAATTCCATCACGGAATTTCTGACATAAGTTAATTCCGTCGGAAATTACCTCACATTGAATTCCATAATTCAATTTATATCCTAAGAAGCCTATGTGAAGAATAATGATCATATTTGTCCTCTACATATCCTCCTGCCACTTACCACATTTCAAGCAACTGTTCAATGTTTTTGCTCTCAGTCATTGATAGGATAGACTTTATTGCAAAGAGGACAAGGTCTAACCATTGTTCTCCTCCACCTCCTCCCACAGGAAATGATGGAATTCAATCCTGTGGGAAATTCTGTTCGAAAAGCGTCACAACTTCGGACGGAATTTCTGACGGAATATTTCCCTCGGCAAATAAGCCATGAAAATTATTCTGTCAGAAGTTCTGACTTTTTCCAAGGAATTGTGATGGAATATTCCGACTGATTTTTTGTCAAAATTTAATTCCTTCAGAAATTACGAGGGAGTTTCTGATGGAATTTAATTCCTTGTTAATTTCTTACGGAATAAAATTCCGTGGCAAATTCCCTTGAAATTTCAGACTGAATTCACTTTTGTCTCAAATTCAATGACTAAATTTCTGACGGAATTCAATTCGGTCGAAAATTACGTCACTATTGAATTCCATAATTTAATTTATATCCTAAGAAGCCTATGTAAAGAATAATGATGAGCATTATGCTCTACATATCCTCCTGCCACTTCACTCATTTCAAGCCACTTTTCAATGTTTTTACTCGCCGCCATGGATAGGATCGACTGTACTGCAAAGAGGACAAGGTCTAACCACAGTCCTCCTCCACCTCCTCCCACAGGAAATGAAAGGGGCTCCCTAACAAATCCAATTTACGTGAGTGAAGAATAAAAAGATTTCCGTCACTTCAAAAAAAACATGAAATTTCCGACAAAATTCAAGAAGATTTGCATCACTAAAAAATCATGAAATCTTCGATGAAATACAATTCCGTCATAAATTTAGTTCAAAATCCGTCACAAATTCGGGGCAAATAAGCCATGGAAATTATTCCATCAGAAATTCTGACTTTTCCTCACAATTTCTGACGGAAAATTCCGACGAAATTCTTTCACAATTTAATTCCGTCATAAATTCTGAGGGAATTTTTGACAAAATTTAATTCTTTCGTAATTACTTATGGAATAGAATTCCGTGACAAATTCCCTTGAAATTTCTGACGGAATTCACCTTTGTCTCAGATTCCATGATTAAATTTCTGACGGAATTTAATTCCGTCGAAAATTCCGTCACTATTGAAATCCATATTTCAATTTATATCATAAGAAGCCTATGTGAAGAATAATGATGAGCATTGTCCTCTACATATCCTCCTGCCACTTTTCAATGTTTTTACTCTCCGTCATGGATAGGATAGACTATACTGCAAAGAGGACAAGTTCTAACCACAGTCCTCCTCCACCTCTTCCCACAGGAAATAAAAGGGGCTCCCTAAGAAATTCAATTTACGTGAGTGAAGAAGAAGAGGTAGAGAGTGAAGAAGAAAAAGATTTCCGTCACTACAAAAAAAAAAGATGAAATTTTCGACGGAATTCAAGAAGATTTGCATCACTAAAAAAAATCAAGAAATTTTCGATGAAATACAATTCCGTCATAAATTTCGTCCAAAAACCGTCACAACTCCGGGGCAAATAAGCCATGGAAATTATTCCATCGGAAATTCTGACTTTGCGTCACAATTTCTGACGGAAAATTCTGACAGAATTTCTATCAAAATTTAATTCTGTCATAAATTCTGAGGGAATTTCTCACCGAATTTAATTCTTTCATATTTTCTTATAGAATAGAATTCCGTGGCAAATTCCCTTGAAATTTTCGACGGAATTCGCCTTTGTCTCAGATTCCATGACTAAATTTCTGACGGAATTTAATTCCGTCAGAAATTCCGTCACTATTGACTTCCATAATTTAATTTATATCCTAAGAAGCCTATGTGAAGAATAATGATGAGCATTGTCCTCTACATATCCTCCTGCCACTTCCCTCATTTCAAGCCACTTTTCAATGTTTTTACTCTCCGTCATGGATAGGATAAACTGTACTGCAAAGAGGACAAGGTCTAACCACAGTCCTCCTTCACCTCCTCCCACAGGAAATGAAATAGTCTCCCTAACAATTCTGATAAGTAAAATATTTGCATATTTATTCTCCCTTATATGATGATTTTATGGATGACATTTGAGCTCAATTTAATAAATTTGGGTATAATTAATAAATAAATAATGATTTTGGCATAAAATAGAATTTCTTGGAAAATACTAAATTAGACCATCTTTCAGTTTTCAGGCAATATCTAGAGCTCTAGATGTCAGATCGGGACATTCTTTATATGGATAAAAAGCTAAGAAAGATCTCTACAACTTTTATGTTGAGACAAAATTCCAGTTCTATCTCCAAGGATTTCGAATTTTGCTTGAAAGTTGAAAGCAGGAATCATCTATCATTCCACCAACCATTTCATCCACCTATTCATCTTCCTTTTCACCTACTACTTCTTCTATCACATTTCATCTACTACTTCATCTTTGTTTTCACCTACTACTTCATCTACCACATTTCATGTACCAATTCATCTTTCTTTTCACCAACTACTTCATCTACCACATTCTATCTACTACTCCACCTATCACATTTCATCTACCACTTCATCTTCCTTTTCACCTACTACTTCATCTACCACATTCTATCTACTAATCCACATATCACAATTCATCTACCACTTCATCTACCTTACTCTATTTTTCCCTATATATAGCCACCCTCTCCTTCACATTTTACACACACCAATTCATATCCATTACTCTCATCTCTTCTCCACACATTCCATTTCATTTCCATTACTCTTCTCTCTTATCTACTTACACACCATTTCATTACTCCATCTCTTCTCCACTTACTACATCATCTTGGAATTAATTTTAGGTATTGTATTATTTTCTTGCATGCCTCCATCTTGGAAGGCTTAGGATTGTATTATTCTTTGTATGCCACCTACATGGAAGGTTTTACCTCCTAAAGGGACGGCTAGATTTTTACATTTTCTATGCATCTTTTTGTTGTATATTTATGTTTAAGAATTTAATATTCAAGTTTTATGCAGTATTTATAAGGATTTCATTCTAGCTTTATATAATGTCAATTTATTTTGGTTTTGTTTTTAATTTTATCACGAGCTAAATTTTCATTTTCCTAGGGTGATGACGTAGCTTAGTAATAACGGATTGAATCTTAACTTATTAAATCTAGTTTTATTGTTCCTTTATGATTGAGTTTTAATTATTATTCTTAATGCTTTCATTTGATTGGCCATCTTTTGAATGATTCCAATATATATGTTGAGACTGGAAGGAGATACATGTGTGTAGACCCTATAATTAAAACCATAACTTGCATATGAAATAGGAATATATTCATATGAGTTGTGTACTCTTATAGAGTTCCATAAATTTTAATGCATAATTAATTACTTAAATTCATATAGGAATATATTGGATTAGCAATTAATTATAGAATTGCTTGACCTTGGAAGAGGCTAGTAATTAAATTAGGGAAACTCGACTATCAATCATGTGGAATAAATTGGGCTAGATTAGATAAGTGATTCAATCTGGAATTTGTTAAGTGAAATCTAATCCTTAGGACTTTTTCTCATATCTGTTTTTATATCATCTGCACGCATATTTAATTATTTTACTTTTATTTGTACTCTCAATCACCAATTTATCGATCGACTAAATAGAATTAAAATTACCATTTTTGGTACTTAGTGATCAATACTCGTGGGAACGATACTCTACTCACTTCTATATTACTTGATTACGACAGTGTACACTTGCACTATTTAATTGACCATTTACACACGTAACAAATTCCAATTTACGTGTGTGAAGAAGAGGTAGAGAGTGATGAAGAAAAAGATTTCCGTTACTACAAAAAAAACATGAAATTTCCGACGGAATTCAAGAAGATTTACTTCACTAAAAAATCATGAAATTTCCGATGAAATACAATTCTGTCAGAAATTTCGTCCAAAAACAGTCACAAATCCGGGGCAAATAAGCCATGGAAATTATTCCATCGGAAATTCTGACTTTGCCTCACAATTTCTGACGGAAAATTCTATCAGAATTTAATTCCGTCATAAATTCTGAGGGAATTTCTGACCGAATTTAATTCTTTCGTAATTTCTTATGGAATAGAATTCCGTGACAAATTCCCTTGAAATTTCCGACGTTATTCACTTTTGTCTCAGATTCCATGACTAAATTTCTAACGGAATTTAATTCCGTCGGAAATTCCGTCACTATTGAATTCCATAATTCAATTTATATCCTAAGAAGCATATGTGAAGAATAATGTGAGCATTGTCCTCCACATATCATCCTGCCACTTCCCTCATTTCAAGCCACTTTTCAATGTTTTTGCTCTTCGTCATGGATAGGATAGACTGTACTTCAAAGAGGACAAGGTCCAACCACCGTCCTCCTCCACCTCCTCCCACAGGAAATGAAAGGGGTTCCCCAACAAATCCAATTTACATGAGTGAAGAAGAAGAGAGAGAGAGAGTGAAGAAGAAAAAGATTTCCGTCACTACAAAAAAAACATGAAATTTCCAACGGAATTCAAGAAGAAGATTTGCATCGCTAAAATATCATGAAATTTTTGATGAAATACAATTCCGTCAGAAATTTCATCAAAAAACCGTCACAAATCCGGGGCAAATAAGCCATGGAAATTATTCCATCGGAAATTCTAACTTTGACTTAGAATTTCTAACGGAAAATTCGGACGGAATTTCTGTCGAAATTTAATTCCGTCATAAATTCTGAGGGAATTTCTGACGGAATTTAATTCTTTCGTAATTTCTTATGGAATAGAATTCAGTGGCAAATTCCCTTGTAATTTCCAACGAAATTCAATTTCCTCACAAATTCCATGAGGAAATTTTTGACAGAATTTTATTCCGTCGGAAATTCCCTCACTATTGAATTCCATAATTTAATTTATATCCTAAGAAGCCTATGTGATGAATAATGATGAGCATTGTCCTCTGCATATCCTCCTGCCATACCCCTCACTTCAAGCTACTGTTCATTATTTTTGCTTTCAGTTATAGAAAGGAGAGATTGTATTGCAAAGAGGAAAAAGTCTATCCACCGTCCTCCTCCACCTCGTCCCACAGGAAATGAAAGGGGCTCCCTAATAAATTTAATTTACATGAGTGAAGAGGAAGAGGTTGAGTGTGGAAAAGAAAAATATTTGCGTCACTACAAAAAAAAAAAGAAATTTCCGACGAAATTCAAGAAGATTTGCGTCGCTAAAAAAATCTTGAAATTTCATGTGGAATTCATTGCGGTGGGAAATTCTGTCCGAAAACCGTCACAAATTCAGACAGAATTTCTGACGGAATTTTTTCCAGAGCAAATAACCATGGAAATTATTCCGTCAGACATTCTCACTTTAGCCACGGAGTTTCTGATGGAAAATTATGACGGAATTTTTGTCACAATTAATTCTGTCAGAAATTTTACTGGAATTTCTTACGGACTTTAAATCCTTCATAATTTCTTACGGAATAGAATTACATGGCAAATTCCCTTGTTATTTCCAACGGAATTCAATTTCGTCGCAAATTCCATGAGGGAATTTTTTACGGTACTTAATTCTGTCAGAAATTCCTTCAGTCTGACTTTTACCCCGAAATTTTTTATGGAAAATTTCGATGGAATTTCTGTCAGAATTTAATTCCGTCAGAAATTGGGAGGGAATTTCTGACAGAATTTTATTCTAGCTTAATTTCCATGGAATTGAATTTCGTGGCAAATTCCACTATAGTTTCCGACGGAATTAAATTTCATCGCAAATTCCATAACGGAATTTAATTCCGTCAGAAATTCCCTCACTATTGAATTCCATAATTCAATTTATATCCTACGACGCCTATGTGAAGAATAATTATGAGTATTGTCTTCTCCATATCCTCCTGCCACTCCCCTCATTTCAAGCCACAGTTCATTGTTTTTGCCCTCAATCATGGAGAGGAAAGACAATATTGCAAATAGGGCAAGGTGTCGCCACCGTCCTCCTCCCTCCGGAAATGAAAGGGGCTCCTTAATAAATTCAATTTATGTGAGTGAAGAAGAAATAGAGGTGCAAGAAGATTGTAGAGAAGAAGAAGATTTGCATCACTACAAAAAACATGAAATTTTCAACGGAATTCAAGAACAAGATTTGCGTAACTTCAAAAAATCATGAAATTTTTTACGAAATTAAATTCCATTAGAAATTCCGTCCGAAAACCGTCACAAAATTTGGTAGAATTTCCAATGAAATTTTTCCATGGCAAATTAGCCATTGAAAATTTTCCGTCGGAATTTATAACATTTTCTAGGGAAAATTCCGTCAGAAAATTCTGACAGAATTATTCCGTCAGAAATTGCAAGAAAATTTCCGTCTGAGTTTAATTAAGTCGTAATTTCTAATGGAACCGAATTTCGTCATGAACTCACTAGAAATTTCTGAAGGAATTCAATTCTGACACAAATTCTTTTAGGGAATTTCCGACAGAATTAAATTCTGTCAAAAATTCCATCAGAATTGAATTCTATAATTCAATTTATATCCTAAGATGCCTATGTGAACAATAATAATGAGCACTGTCCAGCACATATCCTCCTGTCACTCCCCTTATTTCAACCTACTGTTCATTGTTTTTGCTCTCAGTGATGGAAAGGAGAGACTGTATTGCAAAGAGGATAAGATCTAACCACTGTCCACCTCCACCTCCTCCTACCGGAAATGAAAGGGACTCCCTAATAAATCTAATTTATATGAGTGAAGAAGAAGAGGTAGAGAGTGGAGAAGAAGATTTGCGTCGCTACAAAAAATTATTAAATTTCCTACGGAATTCAATTCCGTCTGAAAACCATCAAAACTTCCAACAGAATTTTTTCCGGGGCAAATAAGCCTTGGAAATTATTCCATCAGAAATTCTGACTTTTGCCACAGAGTTTCTAACAGAAAATTCTGACGGAATTTTTGTCAGAATTTAATTTCGTCTTAATTTTTGATAGAATTGAATTCCATTGCAAATTCCCTTGTAATTTCCAACAAAATTCAATTTCGTTGCAAATTCCATGAGGGAATTTCTGACAGAATTTAATTCCGTGGGAAATTCCCTCACTATTGAATTCCCTAATTCAATTTATATCCTAAGAAGCCTAAGTGAAGAATAATGATGAGCATTGTCCTTTCCATATCCTCCTGCCACTCCCCTCATTTCAAGCCTCTGTTCATTGTTTTTGCTCACAGTCATGGAGAGGGGAGACTGTATTGCGAAGAGGCCAAGGTCTCACCACCATCCACCTCCAACCAGAAATGAAAACGGGTCCCTAATAAATCCAATTTACGTGGGTGAAGAAGAAGAAGAGGTACAAGAAGATTGTAGAGAAGAAGAAGATTTCTGTCACTACTAAAAAAACATGAAATTTCCGAAGGAATTCAGGAAGAAGATTTGCATAACTAAACAAAATCATGAAATTTTTTACAGAATTAAATTCCGTCTGAAAACTATCACAAATTCCGGTGGAATTCCTGACGAAATTTTTTCCGTGGCAAATAAGCAATGGAAAATCTTCCGTCGGAAATTCCGACATTTTCCATGGAATTTCGGACAGAAAATCAAACAAAATTTCCTTTGGAATATAATTCCGTCAAAAATTGTGAGGGAATTTTCAACGGAATTTAATTCTGTCATAATTTATGATGGAATTGAATTCCGTCACAAATTCCCTATAAATTTTTGAAGGAATTCAATTTCGTTGCAAACTCTTTGAGGGAATTTCTGACAGAATTTAATTCTATCAGAAATTCCATAACAATTGAATCACATAATTCAATTTATATCCTAAGATGCCTATGTGAAGAATAATGATGAGCATTATCCTCTCCATATCCTCCTGCCACTCCCTCCATATAAAGCCACTGTTCATTTTTTTTTGCTCTCAGTGATGGAGAGGAGAGACTGTATTGCAAAGAGGACATTGTCTCACCACCGACCTCCTCCACCTCCTCCCACCGTAAATGAAAGGGGCTCCCTAATAAATCCAATTTATGTGAGTAAAGAAGAGGTAGAGAGTGGAGAAGAAGAAGATTCGCGTCACTACAAAAACACATGAAATTTCTGACAGAATTCAAGAAGCTTTGCGTCATGACAAAAACAAATAGAAATTTTTGATGGAATTCAATTCTGTGGGAAATTCCGTCTCAAAACCTTCACAAATTCCGACGTAATTTCCAACGGAATTTTTTCCTGAGCAATAAAGCTATGGAAAATATTCCGTCGGAAATTCTAACTTTTACCATAGAACTTCTAACGGAAAATTCCAATAGAATTTTTGTCATAATTTAATTCCATCAGAAATTGGGAAGGAATTTCTAATAGAATTTAATTCCGTCGAAATTTACGACGGAATTTAATTCCGAGGAAAATTTCCTTGTAATTTCCAACAGAATTCAATTTCGTCGCAAATTCCATGAGGGAATTTCTGACATAATTTAAATTGCTTCACTATTGAATTTTGTAATTCAATTTATATCATAAGACGCTTATGTGAAGAATAATGATGAGCATTGTCTTCTCCATATCCTCCTGCCACTTCCCTCATTTCAAGCCACTGTTCATTGTTTTTGCGTTCAGTAATGGAGAGGAGAGACTGTATTGCAAAGAGGACAAGGTCTTACCACCGTCCTCCTCCCACCAGAAATGAAAGGGGATCCCTAATAAATCCAACTTATGTGAGTGAAGAAGAAGAGGTGCAAGAAGATTGTAGAGAAGAAGAATATGTGCGTCACTACATAAAAAAACATGAAATTTTCGACGGAATTCAAGAACAAGATTTGCGTAACTTCAGAAAATCATGAAATTTTTTACGAAATTAAATTCTGTTTGAAATTCCCTTTGAAAATCTTCACAAATTCTGGTGGTGTTTTTGATGAAATTATTTCCGTGGCAAATAAGCCATGGAAAATATTCCGTTGGAAATTGTAACATTTTCCATGGAATTTCGGACAGAAATTTCCGTCCAAAAATTCTGACGGAATTTTCATCGGAATTTAATTCTATTAGAAATTGCGAGGGAATTTCCGACGGAATTTAATTTATATCCTAAGACGCCTATGTGAATAATAATGATGAGCATTGTCCTCTCCATATCCTCCTGCCACTCCCCTCATTTCAAGCCACTATTTATTGTTTTTGCTATCAGTCATGGAGAGCAAAGACTGTATTGCAAAGAAGACAAGGTCTCACCACCATCCTCCTCCCACTGTAAATGAAAGGGGCTCCCTAAGAAATCCAATTTATGTGAGTCAAGAAGAAGAAGAGGTATAACAAGATTGTAGAGAAGAACCAAATTTGTGTCACTACAAAAAACAAGAAATTTCTGATGGAATTCAAGTAGAAGATTTGCATAACTTCAAAAAATCATTAAATTTTTTACGGAAATAAATTCCGTTGGAAATTCCGTCTAAACACCGTCACATATTATGGTGAAATTTCTAACGAAATTATTTACGTGTCAAATAAGCCATGAAAAATATTCAATCAGAAATTCTGACATTTTCCATGGAATTTCATACGGAAATTTCAGTCAGAAAATTTAGACGGAATATTCGTTGGAATTTAATTTCATCAGAAATTGCTTGGGAATTTCTGACAGAATTTAGTTCCATCTTAATTTATGAAGGAATCGAATTCCGTCACAAATTCCCTAGAAATTTCCGACGGAAATAAATTCCGTCGGAAATTCCATCACAATTGAATTCCTTAATTCAATTTATATCCTAAGACGCCTATGTGAAGAATAATGATGAGCATTGTACTCTCCATATCCTCCTGCCACTCCCCTCATTTTAAACCACTGTTCATTGTTTTTGCTCTCAGTGATGGAGAGGTGAGACTGTATTGCAAAGAGGACATTGTCTCACCACCGACCTCCTCCACCTCCTCCCACCGGAAATGAAAGGGGCTCCCTAATAAATCCAATTTACGTGAGTGAAGAAGAAGCAGAGGTACAAGAAGACTAGAAGAGAGTAGAGAAGAAAAAGATTTGCACGCAGAGCGAAACAACCAGGTGTCCTCTCTTTCTCACTCTTTTTTTCCCTTCTTACTCTATTTTTAGTCTGTCTTTTAGGGTCTGTTTGGTTTCTTTGGGGGGGATTGGAGAGGAGGGGAGAGATTTTGCATTGGAACATTTTAGTTTAAAAGATTCTGTCTGATCAGAGATGAACTGGATCAGAACAATGAGATTCTTGGACACAGCCATTTCTCCGTCTCATACGCCAAAAGTTGGGGCAAAGCTTGGAATGAAGATCTCAATCGCAAAATTTAAAATCTAAAATGAATAGAATAGATAGACATAACATGCATAATCTTGACCCATATGGTTATTATATTTAATTGTACTCACCCTCCTTCACCGTGTTTGCTATGTGGTGTTCTAGATGTATCCGTCTCACAGAACAAGATCATATCATGCCCGACCTCCTCCGCCTCCTCCCACTTGGAATCAGCCCGGCTCCGCAAGTAATGCCATTCACCTCGATGAAGATGAGAATGAAGAAGAGGAGGAAGAACCAACCGACGAGGTAACCTTACTCTATTTTTAGGTTTTTTTTTTTCAAATTTGTCTTACTCACCGTGTTTATGTTTGCTATGTGGGAAGTTTGAAGGAGGAGGAGGAGGAGGAGGAGGAGGAGGAGGAGGAGGAGGAGGTAACCTTACTCTATTTTTAGGTTTTTTTTTTCAAATTTGTCTTACTCACCGTGTTTATGTTTGCTATGTGGGAAGTTTAAAGAAGAAGAAGGAGAAGAAGGAGCAGAAGAAGAGGAGGAGGAGGTAACCTTACTCTGTTTTTAGGTTTTTTTTTTTCAAATTTGTCTTACTCGCCGTGTTTATGTTTGCTATGTGGGAAGTTTAAAGAAGAAGAAGGAGAAGAAGGAGCAGAAGAAGAAAAAGAAGGAGGACGAGGACGAGGAATCATGCCCGACCTCCTCCACCTCCTCCCACTTGGAATCAGCCCGGCTCCGCAAGTAATGCCATTCACCTCGATGAAGATGAGAGTGAAGAAGAGGAGGAAGAACCAACTGACGAGGTAACCTTACTCTATTTTTAGGTTTTTGTTTTTTTCAAATTTGTCTTACTCACCGTGTTTATGTTTGCTATGTGGGAAGTTTAAAGAAGAAGAAGGAGAAGAAGGAGCAGAAGGAGGAGGAGGCGAGGAGCTCTTCAAATGACTTAATTGCATTCAGGACGAGGAGGAGTAGGAGGACGAGGACGAGGACGAGGACGAGGAGCAGTGTACCATTTGTCTTGAAGATGTCACCAATGGACTAGAACCACCTACTTGTGTGCTTTGCTGCTCTCATCTTTTTCACAAGCATTGTCTTGTTGAATGGTTTAGGGAATGCACTACATGTCCACTATGTCGTTCCTCTTCAAATGACTTAATTGCATTTAGATTAATGATTTTACATTAGGTCAATAGATATGCTAACCCTTACTGGCCTTTTTGTAATCATTGATCTACCCTTGGTGGACAATTTGAATCGTGGCCTCGTGAAATTGGAATCATTAGTTTACCCTTAGTTTACCTCTGGTTTTATTCATTTTTCGTTCTTTTCTTTACTCTCTAATATTTGAAATTGGAATCATTTCAAATCCAAATTCAGTTTCATTATTGGATTTAGTTCAACTTCAACCATTCAATGATTTTCTTCAATTTCTCACATTTTGTGATTTTTTTTAGATTTAATTTTATATATTACATATTATATACTTCATATTGAAAAAGGTAGTAAACCATAAAAAACGCAGATTTCGATTTGGTTAGATTACTCTTCTCTTTCAAATCCATTGTTAAGACATAGTTTTATGATTTTCTTCAATTTGTCATATTTTGTGATTTTCTTCAATTTATAACATTTTATAATTTGCTAGCTATTGACTCTTGATTGATTCATGGTCATTTGCATTGGCTGATTTTGTTCAATTTTTCCTCTTTCCTAATATTTATTAAATTTATTATTTAGTGTACTATCTATTAATAAAATTATACTATAATTATATTATAATTTTATTTTGAAGATTTGCAAATCTTAAGTTTAGGTAAAAAGTATCTTCAATCAAAACAATGTATCGAAATCATTCCTTTCAATTCCATTTATTTTATCGGTTAGATTTTATTTGGTTTAATCTGATTTCATTATGCTGGCAAGAAAAAGAAAAAAGAAAAAAAAAAAAGAAGTGATATACGTCAGCCATTTTCCTTTCTTGTACTGTGCTTCTTTTTCCTATTTAAATTAAATGGGGTCACATAATCCAATTCAAGCCAATTTCTTAATCAAGCTTAGCGGCCTAACTAAGGATTTTAGAATCTTGTTAAACGACCATAATATCCCCATAGAGATAATTAAAAAGGTAAATCCAAGGCAAAACATAACTTGGTGCAATTTGAATGGTATCAACCTTCAAACAGAATGCCCCTCTTTTCAATTTAGATTGAAACAAAGTGCATCACAAATTCCCAACAATAAAGAAACAAGGTGGATTTTTTTAATGAACTAAATATTGTATTTTCATGGTGATAAACATCAAGAGCGGGAAAAAAGAAAAATCTCTATCAAATTCATGGTTTTGGTATAATAATTTTAGCCACATTGAGAAAAGCATAAGAGTTCAGCCACTGAAGAGCAACAAAGAAAATTTATATGAATTGATAACTACATATGGAAAATTGGAAGACAAAGCCCTTCACCCCCCCCCCCCGGGTTAATCCATAAAAACGGATGAAGAGCGTTGCTTGTTTGTTTTTATCCTGCTTTGAAGCTAGAAAACAATCAGTTTAAAATGGCATCTGTACCCCCCTCCGTAATTATATCCGAAATACAACATTAGAGTGAAATAGAGACCAATAATATTCAAAATTCATTTACATTCCCCATCCTTAAGATAGGGTTTTCACAAATACATTTCAAAATGAAATACTTTAACCTGGTCTCACATTCACATTTCTAATACAATTACATTACGAAGATAATTAACATTCATAATATATCAAAGTGCACAATAACAATCCTGGCAATTCCGGGTTCATATCTTTACTAAAAGTTCATAGGGCAATACGCCCATTACAATTCCTCAAAGGGGATTACACAAATTTCAATCCAAATACACATTCTAATCTATCATCCGAACATATACAATTATCCCAGCATATAACGATAACCAACTACCAAATACAAATGCCCATAAGGGATTCTCGCCGCCCTCTAGTCACTTGCTCCTTCCTTGAGCCACTTGTCCTGTCTAAAATGTTGGTAGGGGAGGGTGAGATTCTAGAGAATCCCAGTAGGAAACAGATACCAATATGCATGCAAGATAAGTGTTTAATGCATGACATGCTTGCATCACAATAACTCATGTTCACATAATGATATATTCGCATGCTCAATGTTTCAACAACATACTCATGGCCATAGCATAAATAGAAACAGAGCTTCAATCATTCATATATGTTTCACATAATCAATCAAAGCAATAACATGCATCAATACATAAACACAAATATCAATACATGCAGGAGAGGTAAGTTCCCTACACTTATTCTTTCCACATATGCTCCAGCACCGGCTACTAGCGATCCAAATGAATACTGAACCCTATAAACCAAATCAAGGATATAGGATCAATCTCAATTCCAAATCCTTACTTTTATATCACTTAAAGTTGGTTACCATTCACACCCTTTAGGTGGCTAAAATAAGCTCAACGAAAGCTTAAAGGATTGGGACGTACTAGGTTGGAAATCACCTTTCAAAATCTCAAAATGCTGAAAATGGGGGTTGGCTGCGGCCCAGAAAATCCAGTTTCTTGGTTAAACTTCCAAAACTCATAGCTAATTCAGGAAAGATCGAAATAAGGTGATTCCAAAGCCAAATGAAAACTATTTAAGTCCTATTTCTAGGAAAAATATTGGCCATTACTAGAAATCACCACAAAAGTCCAGATTTACCAAAAACCTAACATTGTGCCAAAACAGGGTCCAGTTTGGATACCAAACTTTGGCCAGTTCAAACTCCCAGCTGAAAAATCGAAATAACACAAAATTTATGTCCATTTTGAAGCTTGAGATGTGAAATTTAAGACTGGAAAGTTTCATAATTTTCAAACATCATTTTCCCAGTCAAAACGTCCACGCCATCTGACTGTCCAGAATAGACTTGCCAATTCATAATTAACTTGTTAAGTTAATTATGTGCTGTGTCTCTACCACTTCGATGAGCATAATCTGGAATGGCGTATCATCAGCTAGTTTCACTCCTTCAAGAGGGGTGAGGCAAGGGGACCCTCTTAGCCCTTATCTGTTTGTCCTTTGTATGGAATTGCTCGGTCAGCTAATTCATCAAGAAGTTGGAAATGGTAACTGGCATCCCCTGCGGTTGAATGCTACTGGCCCCCAGATCTCGCACCTATTTTTTGCCGATGATTTGATTCTCTTTGGTGAGGCGTCAAATGAGCAAGTGGACGAAATTCGAAATGTCATGGAACTGTTTTGTCGAGTATCTGGTCACAGGATCAATTTGCGCAAATCTAAAATGTTTGCCTCCCGTAACGTCCACTTCAACGAGCTTATGCGCTGAGTCAAGATTTGGGGATCGGACTGACGGCCGACCTAGGGAAATATTTGGGGGGTCCCTATCCTTCACAAACGAATGGTAAAAATGACTTTTGCCCCGATTCTCCAAAAGGTTCGCTCAAAGTTGACTAGCTGGAAAGGGAGATATCTGAGTATGGCAGGGCGGACGGTCCTCATCAAATCCGTTCTTTCTGCCATTCCGCAATATCATATGCAATCAATCCTTGCTCCGAAGGGGGTGCTATCCACAATTGAAAAACTGTGTCAGGATTTCTTCTGGAACCAGCATGATGAATCCAAGAAAATGCATCTGTTAGCATGGGACGTTCTTAAGAGAAGGAAGGGTGAAGGAGGCCTGGGGATAAAAGACCTGCATTGCCAAAACAAAGCTTTCCTGATGAAACTGTGCTGGGGCCTAATCACTAAACCTGATGCATTATGGGTGAAATGTCTCCGTGCGAAATACTCATGTGGCACAGATTCGATACCGACGGTTCAGAGCCAGCGCAATCAATCGGCTGTGTGGAGTGGCATAGTAGCAGTCTGGGAGGATTTCGCGAATGGTCTTGGGAAAACTATTAGAAATGGAAGAAACACCTTTGCTTGGCAGGACTACTGGGTTCCGGTTGACAGGCCACTAAAATACTTCATTGATAGGAACTCACACCTTCTTGATATGGATGCTCGGGTTTGTTCCTTCACAACTGTTACAGGGCAGTGGGATAGAGCCAAATGGGAATCTTTTCTTCCTGCATGGGTGGTTGATAAGATAATGATGGTGTCACCACCTACGGGCAACAGTGATGACGTGTTTTGTTGGAGAAATGCTCCCGATGGTAACTTCAGTGTGAAGTCGGCCTACGACAATATCTATCATCGGCATAACCTCAGAACTCAATCTCACTGGCGGCATTTATGGCACTGGGGAATTCCTGAAAGAATCAAACTTTTTATGTGGCAAGTATTCCATGAGAGGCTTCCAACCAATGTGACAAGAGCGATACATAACCCAACTATTCCAAACACCTGCCCTTTTCAATGTGAGAGTGAAGAGAACCTCCTTCATGTATTGAGAGATTGTGACCAAGCCCGGAGGGTGTGGTCCTTTTTAACTAACACCATATATTACTCTATGTTTTTTAGTGGTTCTTTGCAGGAATGGCTACAATGGAACATGCAGCAATCACCGGGCAACAGGAGAACCTCTCGATGGTCATGGCTACGAGTTTTCAGCATAACGTGCTGGCTATTATGGAAGAACAGATGCAGTCAAGCATTCGAAGGGGTAGCGAAGAAGCCACAAGAGATAGTGCATAGTTGCATGTTTCACCTCTCAGAAGGAGTGGAGTGCGGACGTTTTCACCACCAGATATTTCAAGTTCCAGAAAGAGGGACAGTCCACTGGGAACCACCGGACCCAGATTTTGTTCGTTTAGACGTTGATGGATCTGTGCTCAATGGAGGACAGGCTGCCTGCGGAGGTATTATTCGCGACCAGCATGGCACATGGATACGTGGATTTCAACAGAAGTTAGGTTACTCGTTCCCTACGGTAGCTGAAATTCATGCAATCTATAGAGGTCTTTATTTATGTAAGCAGATGGGTTTCACCAAAATCAATCTGTTCACTGATTCACTCCAAGCTATTCACCTATTATGGTCTAATTGTCCAACTTCTCACCCATTACACAATGTCATCCTGGACACCAGATCTCTTATTTTTTCGGACTGGGACTTGCGGATTTCCCACTCTTACAGGGAAAACACCCGGTGTGCAGATTACCTTGCAAGGCAGGCTCACATGAACAACCAGGTTTACGTCGAACTGGGGACTTCCCCTGCAGATTGTATCCTTCTTTTTGCCCGGGAATGTGGTGCACCATCACATGACCACTTTGTACGGCCTCTTTTATAGGCCATGAAACTCTACAAGCTTTGCTTGCCTTTGTAATCCAAAAAAAAAGAACAGACTTGCCAAAACAGGGTCCAGTTTGGATGCCAAACTTTGGTCAGTTCAAACTCCCAGCTCACAAAGCGAAATGACACAAACTTTATGTCCATTTTGAAGCTTGGGATATGAAATTTAAGACTGGAAAGTTTCAGAATTTTCTAATATCATTTGCCCATTCAAAATGGCAACCCAAACAGACTGCCCAGACAGAATTCTCACTGGACAGAATTTCCAGTTTTTCAACCATTGTGTCCAATCCAATTCAAACCAATTCCAATGATTAAATACCACAACATAACACTATTTTCAACACAAAACAACATCCAATTCCACCATTCACATTCCACACAAAAATACCATAAAATCAGGGCAAAATTCACAATTCACAATACTCAACCATAATTCACAAAACTTAGATCAAAAGGCTTCAAATACTCACCTCTTCCTCTTTCCCAAACCAATTTCTTGATTCTTCATCTTTCCAAATTTCCTCAAGCCATCAAACACCTTCAATCAAGAATCTAAAACCATAGAGATGAAGCTCTCATCACTATGAACAACTTTATAGAAGGTGATTAGAGCATTAGAGGACCACAAGCCAACCAAAATATCACCTCTAGTTTTCTCTTTCTTCCTTGAGCTAGGCGAAAATGGAGAAATAGAGAGAGAGAGTAGAGGATGAAGAAGAGGATCAGCTTTTTTTTCCATTTGCTTCATGTGTTGGACGACCAAAATAAAGGAGAGGGAAGAGAAAAAGCACTTTGAACATTTGATCAAGATCTAAGGGTCCACAAGGTGCCAAGTGTCACCATCTTGACAAACCTCACATGAGCTCATATAAGCTCACACACATGTGATTCCACCCCTTGATCTCTTGCACAAATCAATCCTAACCATTGATCTTGAAGTTACCAATGAGTTTCCTCTTCGGTAACTGACCAATTGGTCGGTAACTTTACCGTTTTGCCCCTGATTATGGCAATTCCTCCTGAATCACCACCAAACACTTCATATCTTTCCATATCACCACATTATGCGCCCTCCCTCTATTTTAAGACAATTTAGAGGTTAATTCATAATTGAACTCAAATACAGGGTCTTGGCGCTGCTCACAGAACATACGAATCACATTCGAAACTCAAATCACATTGGATTCTCCAAAAGGGTTATTTATCACTAACCGCTTCCACTTTTGAAGTCATTATCTCTTAATCACAATTTAGGATCCTGCTAAACCAAGGCTTAGCAATCCACTAATCTCAGGCTTATTCTCTAGCCTCAAGCCTCAAAATTCGGGGTATTACAACATCCGCCTTTTTTTTCACGACTAGATTGCGCTCCCCGTGAGGGTGCTTGTACTTGTGGAATAATTATATCATTAATGCCACATGTCTATTTTATTAAAAAAATTATTTATAATTTATTTCTATGCCTCTTCCCTTTCATCATTTAATCAAATAAGTATAACCAAACAAATAATTAAACAACTATTTTTTTTAGAACAATGTAAAATAATTTCATGACAATTAAACTAAATTGAAGGGAAATTTTATGTAATACAACATAATTTACTAAAAGTAATATTTCATGAAACATAACAAAGCATATTACGGCAATTAAACTATATGACATGATAAGTAAAATATTTGCATATTTATTTTTCCTTATATGATGATTTTATGGACAATATTTGCGTTTAATATAATAAATTTGGGTGTGATTGATAAATAAATATTTTTTTTTGGAATAAATAGCATTTAAAAAAATTAAAAATAAATAAAAAAAATGAAAGTACTGTAGCAGATGTCGATCACTGTAGCAGTCAACAGGCACTATAGCGGTCAATGGCACTATAGCAGCCGCCAGGGCACTGAAGCAGAAACTTCCAGAACACTGTAGCAGCCGCGCGGAACACTGTAGCAGCTGCCAGAACACTGTAGTAGTACTGTAGCACACGTTTTTCCCCCTATAAATAGAGATCAAGGCCAAGTTAAAAGAGGGGAGGAGAGGAAGAGAAGTAGAGGTTTCCTTCTGCAACAGGGAGAGGTCCTTCTCTGACTGGGAAAGATCTTTCTCTCACATTTCTGAGTTCTCTGTGTTGTTTTTTTAGATTTAATTTCATGCATTGTATGCCTCCATCTTGGAAGGCTTATGATTGTATTACACTTTGCATGCCGCCTACATGGAAGGTTTTACCTCCTAAATGGACGGCTAGATTTCTTCATTTTTCATACATCTTTTGGTTGTATATTTATGTTTGAGAATTTAATATTCAAGTTTATGCAGTATTTCTGAGGATTTCATTCTAGCTTTATATAATTTATTTTGGTTTTGTTTTTAATTTTATCATAAGCTGAATTTTCATTTTCCTAGGGTGATGACATACTTACTAATGACGGATTGAATCTTAACTTATTAAATCTAGTTTGAATTTCTTCTTCATAATTGAGTTTTAATTATTATTCTTAATGCTTTTGATTGACTGGCCATCTTTTGAATGATTTCAATATGCATGTTGAGACCGGAAGGAGATACATGTGTGTAGATCCTATATTTAAAACCATGACTTACATATGAAATAGGAATATATTCATATGAGTTATGTAGTCTTACTGAGTTCCATAAATCTTAATACATAATTAATTGCTTATATTCATATAGGAATATATTGGATTAGCAATTGATTATAGAATTGTTTGACCTTGGAAGAGGCTGGTAATTAAATTAGGGAAACTCGACTATCAATCATGTGGAATAACTTGGGCTAGAATAGATAAGTGATTCAATCCAGAATTTGTTAAGTGAAATCTAATCCATAGGACTTTTTCTCATATTTGCTTTCATATAATCTGCATTCATATTTAATTATTTTCCTTTTATTTTGTACTCTCAATCTCCAACTAATCGATCGACTAAATAGAATTAAAATTACCCATTTTAGTACTTAGTGTTCAATCCTCGTGGGAACGATACTCTTCTTACTTCTATATTACTTGATTACGACAGTGTACACTTGCACTATTTAATTGATCATCTGCACTCGTATCATGACACGTAAAAGAAATATATTAATCAGCAACCAAATCATTCATAATCAAATTTTAATTAGTGCTAGTACATATTGAATTATCTTTTCCAATTATTTCTTAATCTGCAACCTTAAATTGTTCTTCATTCAACTTTAAAATTGGTAAAATTGAATGATGCACATGAGAAAGGCTTCGTATCTGTTACTTGGCTGTGAAAGTTTACACCTACCATTACTTCTAGAAAGTCTAAGGGCAGCTAACCACCCTTTATCAGTAAACCGAGATCACAATGGACCAAGTTCAAAAGCAAGTAAGTCAAATGTATATCATTTAAGCTAAATGCTCTATTAAAAGCAACATAAATTTCCTAATGAAAAACCCAGATATTAACAACATACTTACATTTACATTATGCTATCTATGTATATATATGTGCAGCAGCAGCAAAACATACAAATCACCTCCGCTGCATACAATCTTCTCACCCTTGGCCGCACCAGATTGAATATTGGTACCACATACACCTGATTGAATCTTGGTAGGACAAAATGGTTACTACCTGATGATTGAAAAGTCTTAGAAGTTAAGATAGTGTGGTACCAATATCTGCAGATAAACAAAAGTAAATCTCCAAATTTGCCCATGGTATGGTACAATATCTGTAGATTATCTGTATACATTATTGCCTTCCCCTTAGCATTGCTTCTCTTTTCTTTATTTCATTTTTTTGTGACCGAATATGCTTCTCTTTTCAAGCACATTTTTATAGTTTCTCTTGGCAAAAAATTGAACTACTTGTAGCATTTATCTAAAGAAACATAAACTACCAAAAATGATTTTTATATTCACTCAGCACCCTCCATGAACTGAGCTACTTTTGTTCAATCATATCACAAATTCTTAAGAAATAGGAGTGGGCAAAGATAGGAAACGATAAAATAATAAGATAAGCTGATTATTTACCAACAAAAGCAGGCCAGCCAAATCAATACTATTGACCAACATTTTCTCTTCAAGTCACAATCTTCTTTTCATTCTTCATTTGTAAATTCAGGACTTATAAAATATCAAGAGGCATAAGAGAAGGGAATGATTACCATCACAATGGTTAATGGTTGATGATCACAAATCAAACAATGATTATCAAACATTTCAAAAATTAAAAAACTGATAGAAATCGTTAATGGAAACAAAAGTACATTGAGAAGAAAGCTTCTACAATCAAAGAAGACTCTTCTGACTAATTATAAGACATTATTGTACCTCAGATTTCTCTTTGAAGCACTATTCAATGCAGATACTGTATGCCTATTATATCCCAATGTTGAATTTGACATATAGTTATTTGATTAACATCTATCACAAAGAGACAACACAACATACAATAAGGACATACAATTTCAGTAGCATGCACATTATGCCAATAATCTATAGTCTCACTTCAGTCTTTCTAAATCTTAACTTGCACACTCTACCAAGCATACCATGATATCAAGGAAATGAAAACTAAATAATTTGATTTTCCTTTTTTTTCAAAAAATTCGAATGAGTTGTGTATGACAGTAGTATAATTTGGCATGTTCCTAATTGGAACTTCATATAATCTGGAATCAACTAAAAAGAAAGGGAAGACAACATAGCAAAAGTGACTTTATTTGAATTTGAAGCATTTACAACAACAAACTTTACCGCATCCATTTTATATCAACC
This sequence comes from Inga laurina, assembly GCA_963855925.1. Classification (NCBI taxonomy): domain Eukaryota; kingdom Viridiplantae; phylum Streptophyta; class Magnoliopsida; order Fabales; family Fabaceae; genus Inga; species Inga laurina. The sequence goes on from OY979701.1 coordinate 58,662,282, forward strand.
AAAACCTCATTCACGAAACTTATATTGACATTAACTACTAATAACTCATGGCAAAAATATTTAGGATTACGCAATTCTAACATTAAGATGGAAGAGCAGTGTAACATGCAGTTGACAAATACTCTTTCTTGAGCAATGGTTATATAACACATAAGCCTTACGTGGTTTGGAAACAAAAATTTGGATAGGTCTGACCCCAGCTAAAAACCCCATCTGTATAAGGTTCAAAAGCTCAATAGGCCACCAAATGTAAATTTCTAAATTCCATCTACCTTTAAATACCCCTTCACTTGTTGTTACTCATGCGCGTTGCTCCTTGTCGCTTCTGATATTCAACTTTTGTAAGCCCATCCTCATTGTTGGCTTATGGAGCAAACCCTTGCTGAAACTAAGATGGACATCGATCTTATTGTCGGTTGTCATGAAGGAAAGAAAAATGATTCAGATTTTGATGGGACCTTTTTGAATGATATGAAAAATCTAACCTGATTCTTATCACATGCTCATCAATATTAAATTTTGTGATGGATCAGCAAAACACAAATAAAGAACTAAAGAACAAAAATAAATCTAGAACCAACATTCAAAAATGAAGCAAAAAAGAGTATATGAGAATCCATAAAACATGAGTATAATAAAAAAAATCTCACCACCATATATGAGACTCCCACAACAATTTTCTGACAGCGATGCAATTAAGTCTTCCGTCGACGCAATAAACATTGAAGATTGACAAAGATGAAGAAGAACCTGAAGAAGAAGAGGATGAAGAGCAAATAGGAAGGAGTAGAAGAAACTAATGAAGAAGAAAGAGAGAAACGAACGGATGAAGAAGAAAAACAAAGGGGTCAATATTCAATTAGGGAAATATAATAATTTGAAATTTGAATCAAAAGAGGGAGAAAGACAGTCGAAGAAGGACAAAGAAAGCAAAGACAAGTCACCCTCACTCTGCCATCAACTTGATGACTTACCTACTTCATGATAATCTCGTATACCCCCTTGCCATCTAAACATTGTCAAGAAAAAGGATCTTATTTGTTTCCTATCCATTAATACCCGTCAGATCTCTATATGCAATGGGCATATAGGGGGAAAGCCCATGCGTAGATCCCTACGGAAGGAAAAATTCAATATTCACATGTGGAGTGGCTCTTACTTAGCCCGAGAAAGAATAAATTATTACATTTTAGTTGAATCCGGCTTATGAATAGTAATTTGTGCTTGAAGCCAATGATAGTCCATTTTAGGAGGTGGCTTGGGGAGCAGATTATATATATATAAATTGATATTGATTATAGAGAGGTATTTGAGGGAGACGGGTGTCTCTGTGTCAACCAATACATAAATTATCGCCTGTGTTTTGGTTTGTTAATGGGGTTTGTCTTGGGCATGTACAATGAAATCAAATACTGGCTCGGGTCCTTCTTATAAGCATGCATTTTTTTTTCAATTATGCCCTTATTCATAAAGAGGGTTTAGAAGAGATAATGAGTGGAAATAAGACTAATATAAAAAAAGTGAAATAAATACTATTTATTGTAGAGAGATGCTAAACAGATTATAGTAATTACTATAAAGGCATGAGGGTAAAAATAAAATGACAAGTTTTTTTTTTGGTTTCATATAAAAGAGGCCATACTCGAGATTATTTATAAAAAAGGACGAACAGAAGTACTAGTATAAGGAGGAGGAAAAGTGGTAAAATCCCAAGGAAGATATTGCATGGGTTGTGAGACTCTGGGATGGGTTAATAGGTAGACACATGAATGCATAATGACTCATGACTAAGGACAATTCATCAAGGGTAACAATTGTTCCCTCAGGGCCATAATTACTTTTTTATTTAAATGAATTAATGTAAAATGAGATGGACATCCATTAAATTTGGGCCATTTATTGAGGGTGTGGCTATCATTATCATTATGACAAAAAAGCCAACCAATCTAGAAAGAATGGCACCAAAATGCCCATTCAGTTGTCAATTCTCACTTATAAGTTATTATGGCCCCTTTCTCATGGTCTGATCCTTGCTGCAACAGTTGTGCCTGTAACCCCCTGCCTTAATTAGTGTGATTATAATTCGATATTACTTAATTAAATTGGTTTAGAGACCGTCTAATAGTTCAAAACTCATTTAAAACCCCCCTTTTATAGTAGGGACTTTACAAAATTTTCAAAAACTTATTTCCTATTCCGGTCTCAAATTCAATTATCGAATATAATCACCTGTGCAGTTAATTTACATTTAAACATATCAGAATATCTAATAGCAATCCCGGCAACCCCCGGGTTCCATTCATTCACTATAGGGTTTTAATTCCCATATAAGGGATTACACGACTGTATTCCACTAATATTTACAATCCAAAAATAATTTACAGAACCCTGTCCAAAATGAATAATAAACATATCCAAAACAAATGTCCCTACAGGGTTCTAACCGCTCCGGGTCGTACACTTCTCCTTAGAGCCACTCGCCTTGTCTGAAAGGTTAGTTAAAGGAAAGAGTGAGATTCAAGAGAATCTCAGTAGTAACAAAACAATTATACCACACATAAGTACACAGCATGTAAGCAAATTATCATACAGCAGCAGCAGCACAAATCACACTCCACCCTCATCCCCTTTCTCCGCCGGGAAGGCACACTGTCCTAACCCGAACCGTTGTTAGCTACTCAGGGACTATTGGCGTGGCAGTGCATACACATAGCCTTATAGCTCATATAGCTATCTGGCTTTCACAAATGGCCCGTCGGCCTTCACAAATAGCCTTTCAGCCCACGTAATCACATATATCACACCTCATCCTCATCCCCTTTCTCCGCCGGGAAGGCATACAACCCTTACCCGATCTATTGTTAGCTACTCAGGGACTATTGGTATGACGGTGTTTACACATATTCACAATGTCGTAGCATACGAGTTTATCACAAATCAACGATAATACACACATACAATGCATCACATATGGTACGAAAGAAAAGTTACTGCCTCGTTCCTTCCTGACGTTTGCTGGCTCAGTGGCCTCACGAGGACGGCAAATGTCGAATCCTATAAACCAAATTAGGGACAATAAATCAATCTCTTTTCCAAGTTCTTAATTCCATAGTACTTAAGTTGGTTATCATTTAGACTCTTTAGGTGACTATTTTAGGCCTAAATATATGCCTAAAAGGTTGGGAAAGGCTATACCAAAAACCACCTTTAAAAGTGCACAACACAGATTTTTGGGGGTGGGCTGCGGCCCAAAACTGCCCAGAAGCATTTGGGCTGCGGCCCAAAATCCATGGGCCGCGGCCCAAAGCTGTCCAGATATGCACAGAAACATTTGGGCTGCGGCCCAACATCCTTGGGCCGCGGCCCAAGAAAATCCAGTTTCTGGCTGAACTTCCAAAAATCATAACTAATTCAGGAAAAATCGAAATAAGGTGATGCCAAAGCCAAATGAAAGCTATTTAAGTCCTCTTTCAAGGAAAAATATTGGCCATGACTAGAAAGCACCACAAAAGTCCAGATTTACCAAAAACCTAACATTGTACCAAAACAGGGTCCAGCTTTGATGCCAAACTTTGGACAGTTCAAACTCCCAGCTCAGAAAGCAAAATGACACAAAATTTATGTCCATTTTGAAGCTTGAGATGTGAACTTTAAGACTCGAAAGTTTCATAATTTTTCAACATCATTTGCCCAGTCAAAACGTCCACACCATCTGACTGTCCAGAACAGACTTATATTAGACAGATTTTCCAGATTTTGCCAATTGGTTTCCAATGGTCCCTAATTTCAAACCACATACTATTTTCACACAATTTGGCTCAAGGAACACATTGGAGCCATCAAAATGATCATATTCATTATCCATGAGCATGTTCTACCACAATCACCACATGTCACCTTAACATCTCCAATCAACACACACATTGCAATCCATTCCAACCCAAAATTTCCAGGCCAATTCCAAATGCACAAAGACACTCTATGACACTAATTTCCACACTAAACATTGACCAAATCATGCTTTTCGAAATTTACCAAAAATCAGGGCAAATTCCAAAGTCCTCAAGACTCAACCAATGATCAAAGCAACCATACCAAAATGCTTCTAATTCTTACCTCTTCTTCTTCCTAAGGCCAATTCTTCAACTCTCCAACTTCCCAATTTCCACAAGTTCTCAAACTTCACCAACCAAAATTCTGAAACCATAGAAATAAAGCCCTCAACCTCATGAACATTATTAATGAAGGACACTTGAGCATATGAAGGCATTAACTTACCAAAAACTCAAGATTTTCCCTTTCTCTTTTCTTGTTTGTTCAGCGAAAAATGGAGGAGGATGAGAGAGAAATGAGATATTGAAGATGATGATTCATTTCCTTTCTTTCTATACACTTAGCCGACTTGGGAGGAAGAGAGAATGAGTTTGAAAACTTTGACTTCATCTATGGTCCATAATTTGACACTTGGCACCATCTCCTTCTCCCTACCATGATTTCACATAGTTTCACATGCACAAGATTCCTCCTCTTGGTCTTTCAATCTTAGCCATTAATCTTAATTACTAAGGAGTGTTCTCAATGGTATCTAATCAGTCGGTCGGTAAATTTACCGTTTTACCCTTGATTAGCATAATACTTACAAAATCACATCATTTACTTCAAAAGTGCTCAATTAAGATTAATTACATCACTTTGAAGTTATAAATCCTTGGTTACATTTCAGGATATTACAGCGCCCATGCCTCTTGGCCATCAAATGAAACCATATTTTGCAATCCATTGGCTACGTGAAGACAAAAAATTATCTGAAATATTGATGTGCACAGTCAATAAAAAAAATTAAAAGATGAAGGAGTTGAGAAGCATCATCAAAAGAGTAATTGAAGCTGCATCATGACAATGGTATACAATAATGTCAAGGGTGAGAAGAAAAATCTTTATTTAGCAGATTATGAAAAGTGGTAAAGTCCCGAGGAAGATATTGCATGGGGTTGTGAGACTCTATGACGAATTAATAGGCATATGCACAAATGTATAATGACTCATGGGTAAGGACAATTCATCAAGGTTACAACTATTCTCTCAGGGCCATAATTATTTTTTTATATGTAGGAAAAAATATAGAGGGAGAGAATAGACTAGCGTACCGGGGCGAATCCATGTTCGGATCTTGGTCAAAGCTCCAATGCTATATAATAGTGCCCACACAATTATTAGACTATTAGAGCCTAATTGGGATTGGCATAGCATATCACCCAAACAAGAAAGATGGTAGGAGAGAAGAGATTGCTAGAAAACTCAATAGCAGGGGTGAGGAATAACTGAAGGAGGCACCTCCTATTTATAGTAGTTTAGGGTGGCCACTGATTAGAAAATGATGTCCACCATTCTTGCCTTCCAAGTTAGTAATAATCAGAAGAATTAATTGTCAATTAATTTCTTGAATTATGATGACTTATTTCTTAATTAACAATATCATAATTAATACTAACTTTTCCCCAATCTACAATTAATGTTGATTTGATTCTTATTTGATTAGGTTACTTATATCCTAATCAAATAGTCTGGATCATTAAGGGTGGACTTGGACGCAAAGTCCAACAATTTAAATAAATTAATGTAAAATGAAATGGACATTCATTAAATTTTAGTCATTTATTGAGGGTAGGTCCATCATTATCATTATGACAAAAAATCCAAGCAAGGCACCAAAATGCCTATTCAGGATATGTTTGGGAAAGCGGTGAGAATGAGGAACCGCACGATTGGTGGAAGAAAAGCACAGTGGGCTGGGTGGGGAGTGTTTGGGTTGACGTTGAAAGCCACTACACTTTTAAGCAAAAATTGGCTTCGACTATAAGCCCACAGATGCTGCTTCTTCATCATGATGGCATCCGGAAAAAACATATCTAGAATTTTCTTCACATGAACAGTGGCTTGTAAAGAATTATTCCTGTACCTATCATTCGTAAATGCCACCAAGCTCTTATATATGATTTGGTGGTGGAAAAATAGAGATGTATATCTTTATTGAATGTAGTGTGGCGAATTCTCATCTAGAATTTTCTTCACATGTTCTTTCTGCAGCACTGAAGCCTTCTTCTTCAACCCTTTTTGATTGGGGTTCCCCAGACGGCAAATTAATTAGGCCATCTATAGTGAAGAGCTCAATAAGCTTAGGAAACCCAAGTTTTTTTGGATCTTCAACTTCTTGCTATGCATTTATAAAACAGTTTCATTTTTTTTAGATAATTTTTGTTGGGGGTAATTTGTTGTGTTCAATTGTAATTTTCACCTGATCCAGACTCTAATGGCCTGTTTGGTATGATGGAATTAGGGGAAGTGGAAATGGAATTTGAATTCAATTCCAGGAAGAATTTTGTTTGGTATGATGAAATTGGAAAATCTTCTAATTTCATGTGAAAGCTAAAATGAGTCCAATTCCACCAAATGGCTTCCATAAAAAAAGCCAAGTTTTGTAATTCCACCTACATATTTCAACCTATGCCCTCTGCTCTTTCATCGATGATGACGGCAACCTTTTTGCTCTTTCACTAGCTACGACGGTGACCTTTGCTCTTTCACCTGTGATGACAACAGCGACCCCTTCCTTCTTACCGCAGATGACAATTGCCCACCCCACTGCCGGTGAGTTCTACACCAGCCATTGTCACCCACAACATCATTCGAGACACCCACCCACCACCGTTTGAAGAGGCAACTCCACTGTCCTCCTTCTCATGGGAAGACGACTTCATCGCCTCTTCTCGAGGTCTGAATCGGATACTTGACTTTCTGATCTATTTCAAACTTGCTCCCATGATTAGATCTGGCCATTTTCTCTCACTGTGGTTCAACTCATCACCGACGGAACCCCAAGCCAAGATGTTGAAGGTGATTCCAGCAACCCTTCTACGATCAATTGACTTTCTCTTTCACCCTGATATCTCAGCCACAAAGTGTGTCATCTCGTTCTGTGATCTAACATTAAAGGAGATTCCAGCAACCCTTTTGTGATCCTATTTTCTTTCACCCTTCATGATATTTTGGTTTTGGATATGTGTTTATATCTATTTTCCTGGTTTTTGAATTAGTTCTCGAATGCATCTTGGTTATTGCTCCATAGATTCGATTGTTGATTCTTTGCTTTGTTCATGGTTTTGATTGTTGGAGGTATGATGTAAATCTTGGTGGTGGTCGGAAGTTACATAGAAGAGAAGGGATGAAGGCTTTTTCTTAAAAAAAATTACATGGGCATTTTGGTCTTATTGTTTAAAAATCAGGTCTCATTCCATGATATACCAAACGTACTTTTAAACCTTATTTGCATCCCCATATCCATCTCTATATCCATTTCCATTTCCATCAAAATCAATTCCAATGTACCAAACGGACCCTAAGAGTTATTGTGAATGTGGATTTGGTGGTGAATATAATAGTGAATAAATTTAGAAAGCCCAATGTGGATCTTGTTGTAGCTGAATATGTAATTTTACTTTTCGCCATGTAAGCAAGGATATCTGTTTTTTTCATCATCAAATTAATTACATTCTTACAAATACTCATCTATAAATGTGTAATATAATAAGTATTGTAAAAAAGTTTACTTGCTTAACATTTTTTATCCTCAAATATATAAATACATAAATCAAGCAAATACACACACACATATATATTTGGATATAGAAATGTATTATTCCACTTAGACTTTTATTGCTGATGTTGTAATATGAATCATGTTTGTGACAGAATCATAGACCAACTTGTTAGGGATAGGTGATCCAATAATGATCCACTTCATGTATATATTCTACTTTAAATACAATTCTATCCATTTTTAATGAAGTATTTTAGTGTATTTTCCTTTTTTTTAACAATAATTGAACTTTTTTATTTTATCAAATTTTAATTATAATTTTCCACTTCAATTATCACAAATAAATACAAATAATATGTATGTATGTATGTATGTAATATTCAATAAGATTCATATCCTTTTTAGTGATTTTTCATCTAAACTGGCTTTTCAAATAATAATCCAAATAGGATTAAGGTTAGAAAAAAAAAACCACTTCTACCACCGCCAATTCAAATATAAATCACATTTACAATATGGCTTTTATCCTATCTTATTTTTATAAAAGTCAAAGGGCAAAAAAGCCACTTCTGCCACCACTAATCTAAACATGCACTTAGTTATCAATTCTCATTTATAAGTGATTATAGCCCCTTTCTCATGGTTTGATCCCTGTTGTAACAGTTATGCCCACGCCTATTGGCCGTCAAATGAAACCATATTCTACAATCCAACTGCTTCCAACTGTCCATTGGCCATCAAGTGAAGCGGGATTTTTGAACTTTGATTTTGATGCCCCCAAGCGTCAGCAGGCAGCAGCCCAATGGGGATGCACCCGTGATCCACCCACCAAAGTATTGGGTTAAAAAGCCCTTTATACATAAATTAAATTTTCTGAATGAAAATATGTACTCCTAGTTTATTTCTCTTTTTGTGAGTTAAATTAATAAGACTTACTACTATCTCCATATATATATAAGAGATTCATTTGATTTATTGACAAAAATAAAGAAGCTAGTTATATCACTTTAGAGTATTTATATTTATATTTTTTTCTCTAAATTAATTTGTCTAACTTATAAACTATCATACGCAACATATAATATGATTAAGTAACTTATATAGCTTTTTTAGTCTCTCTAAAAAAAGTCAATCGAATCTTATATTTAGGATCGGAAGTAGTATCTTAAAATTATATCTCGTGTGAAACTTTTTTGACACAGTATATTCTAGTTTTCCCCCTTCATCTCCTATTTCTATTTTTGTTTGGACTTATTATACTTTCAGGTCCTTTTATTTTTTCTCCCCAATTGTATTACTATGCATGGTTCTTAAAACCGTCCCACAACTTATGATTGGAAGATATCAGGAAAACGTACTTTAAAATTAGAGGGTGGAATACTGAGAGGAGAAATTCTTGTTATGTCATTTGCAGTCTAACCAGTGATATATATATGGTATTTTTATTTTTATTTTTAAAAAAATGAATCCCTTAATAAGTGAATCTTGTCAAATCTTTTAATAATTTTATTAATATGCAAGTTAATATTTAGGAGGTGCCAAATAAGCTCATAAGTTATTATATTTTAATTGGTTAGATGGTTAGATTTAGACCACAGATGAGACGAGGTTCCTCAACTAAGAGTTAGGCTATTAAAGACAATGATCTATAAAATTAAACCCAAAATAAACTTAAGATTTAAAGTACTATATTGGAAAATTGATCTAAATTAAAAAAAATAGATAATATTCATATTGTAACTAAACAGCACCAGAGAAATTCCGTTTAATTCCCTTATCAGCCAATATTTTTAATATTCACAAAGTCAGGAAAATTGTAAAAAAGATTCTCAAATTTTCTTCTCTCTTTACTCTAACACCACACTATAGGAAAACGCAAGCCTATATATTCTATAATACTTGTAGTAACACCATTAAAAACTGTTCCATGAGTAACTATTCTTTGAGAAAATAGTTATGTTTATATTAATGCCGTTAGTGTATTCCGTTTTCTTTGACACTAATAAATATTAATATTTATCACCCTCTTTTAGCTATCCTAATTATTTTATCATAATTATTTATCACTCTCTTTTATAATTCAATATCAATATATAGTTTATATTTTATATCCATAAATTATTAGTTGGCCACCATGATTTAAGGAGTTATCATAATAATAATTCAGCCCATAAATCAAGGAGTCATCATAATCATAATTCAAACTAAATTTGCAAGAAGCTTAATTTCCAAGAAATATAATTGGCCTTGTGATTATAGTAATGCTTATATATATTAAGGTCCTGAATGTATTCCATTTTGTGTTCTCCATTTTTTATTATTGGTAATATTAATTCTTCGTTCCCAATATCATAATAGACAAGCCTTATGAATTTATTAGGGATATTGATGATCGCTAGGATGCCTGGACTACCATCGCTCGGGTTATTAGGAAGTGGAAGATGACTAAAATGATGTCATCTCTTAATAAAAAGTTAGTTGCTGCACTTAACTCAATTCTTTCTTTTCCTCCTTTTGTTTGATCTCTTGTGCCTTGTACTATATTAATTTTTTAATTTAAATTTATTTTTTCTTTTTTTATATTCCTCCATACCTGACTTTCTTAATATTCATCTTTAACTACAGAAAGGAGAGTTTGGAACTTTCCCAAAACAATTAGAACATTGTGTTGGAAGAGAAATCATTGTTGGTAATAACCTGGTCTTGGGCGTGGCAACCAAAAAAAAAAACAACTAGGCCTGCAAAGTTAATTTTAATGGATATAATAATGCCTCAATAAATATTCTTTCCGGTCCTTAGTATAAGACCTAGTTGACTTTTTTTTAGAGAGATTAAGAAAGCTAAATAAACTAGTTATCATAATACATGCTGTGTATCATTAAATTATATATTAGTTTATAAGCCAAGCAAATTAGTTTGGCAAAAAATTATAAATCTAAATATTTTAAAGTAATTTATTTAAATGTCTTAATTTCTCCAAAAAAATTAACTGGGTCTTATATTAAGCACCGGAGGTAGTACAATATAAGGTAAGAATAAATATCAAGCTAATTAAACCAGGACTAGCCACTGAATCGGTCGAAGTACTGGGTCAACGGTCAGTGGGTCAGACCAGAGTCAAACCAGAGCTAACCCGCGGCCAAACTGGTGAGAAATTAAGGATTTTAAACTTATTAATATGAACTTCTAAAAAAGAAAAATTAAAAAAAAAAATTTGAAAAGTCCCAAACAGGGTTGATGACCGAACCAGATTGGTCTACTTGCTCGGTGGCCGATTCCGGCCTGAGTCAGCCGGGTTGTAACATTCTGGATTTTAATCAAGGAATTATGACTTCAAATGATGTAATTAACGTTAATTAATCATATTTGAAGTATATGTTGTGTGATGTGATAATAAGATCATTATTCATGATTTAATAAGTATTGTGCTAAACAGGGGTAAAACGGTAAATTTACCAACCGTCTGGTTAGTTATTGATGAGAAAACCCTTTGGTAATCAAGATCAATGATTGAGATTGGAAGATCAAGGGGTGGAATCTAGTGTGAATGAGTTATATGCACTCATAAGTGGGAAGGATGAGATGGTGACAAGTGTCCAAATGAGAGCCATTGGATGAGTCAACATTTTCAAACTCTTTCTCTCTCCCTCTTAGTCGGCCAAGTGCATGGGAGGAAGGGAAGGAAGTGATCATTTTCATTCTCTCTCCATTTTCCTCCATTTCCGGCGGTGTAAGCAAGAAAGAGAAATTAAGGGCTTGAAATTGGTCAAGGTAAATGGTCCTATATGCTTAGCTACCTTTCATTAATATTGATCAAGAGGTCAAGAGCATTATTTCTATGATTTCAGAATTTCCATTGGTGGTGTTTGATTGTGGGACAAATCTGAAAGTTGGTGGAATCAAGGTGTTGATTTCAGCAAGTTGAAGAGGTAGGTTTGTAATGCATTTTGATATATATGTCAAGATGTTTGCCTAATCAATGAGAATTCTGGAAATTTGACCTAATCATGATGTTAATTAAAGGGTAGGCTTGGATTAGTGGGTCACTGTTCATTTGGTCAGTTTTGACATTTGGGAGTGATTAGAAATCGATTTGAAGTTGAATAAGGAAAGTTGTTAGAAGGAGGTTTTGAGTGATTTGATGATTTAGAGAGAGAATGTGTTGAATGAGTTGAATTTGGGTTGGTTGTGGTTGCCAATGGGTTCCTTGTGTTGAAATAAGTGATAATGAGCTTTGACACAAGTTTAAGAACCCTTGGAGTCCATTTGGTGGATTTTGGAGAAGTTTACCAGTTGCTGCGATCTGGTTTCTGAGGTGATTTCTCGAGTGAGGGAAGAACTCACTCGAGCACAGGATGAATGTGCTCGCGAGTGAGCATGTTGTGCTCGAGTGAGGGTGCCTGAAATCACTGGGGGTGAGCGTCTCGGGTGATCACTCGTGGGTGGTTGCCAAGAGTGCGCTGGCACTCGCGAGTATTGGGAGCAAGCATTGGGAGATCACTCGAGCACTGGAATTGTGCTCGAGTGAATCTGTTGCCTGGGAGTGGAGTTGCTCTCGGGTGGACACTCGCGGGACCGCACTTCCTTGTGCTCGCGAGCATTGAGGATCTGTGCTCGAGCACAGGTGTTTGTGCTCGAGTAAATGTGGAGGAAGATGTTGAGAGATGCTCTCGGGTCGTCACTCGCAAGCCTCACTTCCGTGGTGCTCGGGTGCTGGCGAGGTCTCTGCTCGAGCACAGCCTCTTGTGCTCGAGTGAGAGTGTGGAATTGTAGTGAAGTTTGCTCTCGGGCAAGCACTCGCTGGAGGTCACTCGCATGTGTGCTCGAGTGAGAGCGGGAGTCATGCTCGAGCACGGCCTTCTGTGCTCGAGTGAAGAGACCAAAAATCAGTGGTTAGCTTTCTAAAGGGGGCTCTTTGGGGATAGTTAACCCAACCCTTTAGGCATATGTTTAGGCATTTAATGGCCATCTAAAGAGTCCAAATGAATACCAACTTAGAGTGTTATTGAATTAAGAATTTGGAAAAGGAAATTAACCAAATGTCCCTATTTGATTATAGGATTTGACATCTGCTATCCTCGTGAGCCTACTGTGCCCAGAGACGTCAGGAAGGGATCAGGTAGTGACTTTTCTTTTGTACCAAATATGATGCATTGCATGTGTGTTTTATCGTCGATTGGAAATGGATTTGTATGCTGCGACCTTTGTGGATTTGTGTTAGCACTGTCATTCCAATAGTCCCTGAGTAGCTATCAACGGTTCGGGTTTAGGCAGTGTGCCTTCCCGGCGGAGAAAGGGGATGAGGATGAAGTGTGATATATGTGATATGTGAGCCGAAAGGCTATATGTGAGGCCGATGGGCCATTTGTGAAAGCCGGATAGCTGTATGAGCTATAAGGCTATGTTTATGCACTACCACGCCAATAGTCCCTGAGTAGCTAACAACGGTTCGGGTTAGGGCTGTGTGCCTTCCCGGTGGAGAAAGGGGATGAGGGTGGAGTGTGATATGTGCTGCTGCTGCATGATGATTTGCTTACATGTTATGTGCTTATATGTGGTATAAATGCTTTGTTACTACTGGGATTCTTTTGAATCTCATTCTTTCCTTGAACTAACCTTTCAGACAGGGCGACTGGCTCTAAGGAGAAGCGTGTGACCCGGAGCGGTTAGAGCTTCCTAGGGACATTAGTAGGGCTTTTGTTGGCTAAGCATTTTGGATAGGGATTATTGTATTACATTTTGAGATGTAAATAGTGTGGATATCTTGGTTTGTAATCCCCTACGTGGAATTTGAAACTCTATATATATATAGATGAACCCGGGGGTTGCCGGGGTTTAAATTACGAACTCTGATATATGTGAATGTAAATTATCTGCACAGGTGATTATATTCGGTAATTGAAAACGAGACCCAGATAGGAAAGAAGTTTTGAAAATTTTAGAAGGTCCTACTGCTTGGTAGGTAATTTAATACGTTTTGAACTATCCGACGGTCTCAAACCCCTTTTTATTATGCATTATCGAATATTAATTACAGTAATTAAGGCAGGGGGTTACATTTTGGTATCAGAGCTGTAGTTCCTGGCAAGGGTAGAGGTTGCTAGGATAGATCCCTTAGTTGGTTTAGGGATATAAGAGTATCTGTGAATGATTATGGTGTATGCACACATATGTTTTATTGATGTGGATATCTATAAGTTTGTGACTATATGTGCATACTATTGCTGTTGAATTAATGGGGTAAGCTATTTGTAGAATGAAGAAGACTAGAGGACGCCCCAAAATTCCGCGTGTGGACCCTGTGGTGGAGGTTGATAATGAAAATCCACCAGATCCAATGCATGAGCTAATGGGTCTAATCAAGGATCAGCGGGATATGATAACTGAGCTAAGAGAAGAGCTCAGAGCTGAGAAGGTAAAGAATAGGGAAGTTCCGGCTCAGTCTACTGCGGAAGAAACTCAAGAGGAGACCCGACCTGAAGATACTGCTGAGGGGTCAACACGACCTCAGGAGTCCCCACCCCATGTTGCTCTGAATCGAGAGTCACATGGAATGCCACTCAGAGAGGAAAGAGATTTGCAGTATTGGGTCACCAGATTCTGTAAGCATCTGCCTCCGGCATTCAGAGGAAGGTTTGACCCACAAGCGGCTGAAGACTGGTTGTACCGGCTGGAGAAAATATTTGAAGTACTTTGTTGTCCAGACGATGTAAAGCCACGGTTGGCATTCTACAAACTAGAGGGTGATGCGGATCGTTGGTGGCGGAATATCGCCTCAACATTGAAGAGTAATAAGATGCCATTGACTTGGGAGCTGTTCCAACAAGAGTTCAACGAGAAGTACTTTCCCAAATCAGTGCGGCTGGAGAAGGAAACAGAATTCCTTAATATCAGGCAAGGGGACACAGAGAGCTTTGACGATTATTTGTCCCGTTTTGTTCGGTTGGCTCGATACTCCTCCTATCTCCGGTTTAAGGATGATGAAGAATGGAGTTCTGATATGCTTATTCGCGGTCTGAGGCGGAAGTTGAGGAAGCGCCTGGCTACGCATCAATTCACTAAGTTCAACAAGGCGGTTGAACAGTGCAGGATTACGGAGAATAACTTGAGAGAGTTGTATCCTGCCGGAGTTACTAGCCACCGCAGTGAACCCAGTAAGGGTAATGCCGCTCAGAAGCGGAAAGGCCAAGGATCTTCTTCATACAGGAGTGGTGACAAAAAGCCCTATCAGCCCAGAGACCGTGAACCTCAGAGATTTGTGACTGAGGAGAAATGTCGTCGTTGCAACAAATCACATTATGGGAAAAACTGTCAGGGAGAGATGGTTTGTTTCACCTGCAAGCGGCCAGGACATCTTGCTAAGGATTGTCAGCAACTGAGAGCCGAACAGAGGCCGAAGACATAGGGTCGAGTGTTTGCAATGACCCACGAGGAGGCCCGTAGATCTCCTGAGTTAATACAAGGTAAAATCTCTCTAAATGGCTATCCATTACAAGCATTGTTCGACTCGGGTGCCAGTCATTCCTTCATTGCGTATGATTGTGTGAAACTCCTGGGTATGCATGTGCATAAGTTACCATTTGATTTGGTAGTGTCAACTCCGATGGGTGTTAAGGCCTTGACCACAGAAGTTTGCCTGAATTGTGTTATATCTGTGGAAGGGCACCAGTCTGTTATAGACCTGATTTGTCTATCGCTTTACCAATTGGAAGTCATCTTGGGTTTTGATTGGTTAACGGCAAACAATGTGTTACTTGATTGTGGGAACAAGAGGATAGTATATCCTGTTTCTCAGAGGGCTGAGGTTGTGAATGCGAGTATGAATTTCCTTTCTACAGCTAAAGCTGAGAAGTATATTGAGAAGGGTTGCCAGGGGTATATGGTATTCTTCTCCGTTCAGGGGGAAACTGGTGAAACCTTGAGTAATATACCCGTGGTAAATGAATTCCCTGAGGTGTTTCCGGATGACCTTAGCGGATTGCCTCCTGAGAGGGAAGTTCAATTCCCAATTGACATTACACCTGGAGCTGGTTCTATTTCAAAGGCCCCATATCGTATGGCCCCAAATGAGATGGCGGAGTTAAAGAAACAGATAGAAGATCTACTTGAAAAAGGGTTCATCAGGCCCAGTGTGTCGCCTTGGGGAGCTCCAGTGTTGTTTGTAAAGAAGAAAGATGGGAGTCTTCGCTTGTGCATCGACTACAGAGAATTGAACAAGGTTACTATCAAGAATAAGTACCCACTTCCTCGAATTGATGACCTTTTAGATCAGTTATCTGGATCGTGCGTATTCTCAAAGATTGATCTAAGGTCAGGGTATCATCAGCTGCGAGTGAAAGCAGAAGACGTTCCAAAAACTGCTTTCAGGACCCGGTATGGTCACTATGAGTTTCTGGTGATGCCATTTGGGCTAACCAATGCGCCTGCGGTTTTCATGGACTACATGAACCGTATCTTTCGACAGTATTTGGATCAGTTTGTTGTTGTGTTTATCGATGACATTCTGATATATTCCAAGAGTATGGAGGAGCATGAGCATCATCTGAGAGTTGTGCTGAATATTTTGCGTGAGAAACAATTATATGCCAAATTGAGTAAGTGTGAGTTTTGGCTATCGGAGGTGAGATTCCTCGGCCATGTTATCTCGCAAGAAGGGGTCTCTGTGGATCCCAGTAAAGTGGAAGCAGTAGGGGACTGGAAGAGGCCAGAATCTGTGGCAGAGGTACGCAGTTTTCTGGGTCTTGCTGGGTATTATAGGAGATTTATCCAGAATTTCTCCCGTATTGCATTACCAATGACCAGGCTCACGAGAAAGGATCAGCCATTTGTGTGGGATGAGAAATGTGAAAAATGTTTTGTGGAGCTGAAGGAGAGGTTGACTACGGCACCAGTGTTGATTTTGCCCGATCCCAGTACGACGTATGTTGTGTACTCTGATGCCAGTGGGCAGGGATTAGGGTGTGTCCTTATGCAGCAGGGACGTGTGGTGGCCTACGCCTCTCGACAGCTCAGGCCTCATGAATTGAACTATCCCACTCATGATCTGGAGCTTGCGGCCATTGTGTTTGCTTTGAAGATTTGGCGTCATTACCTGTATGGTGTGACTGTGGAACTGTACTGCGACCACAAGAGCCTTAAATACTTGTATGATCAAAAAGAACTGAACATAAGACAGCGTCGCTGGATGGAATTGCTTAAAGACTATAACCTGGAAATCAAATATCATCCGGGTAAAGCCAATGTAGTCGCTGATGCTCTTAGTCGAAAGACTGTGGTTGTTGCAGCTATGATGATACGAGAGAAGAAATTAATTGAAGATTTTCGTGATTTGAATTTGACAAACCAGGTCATCTGTGCCAATTACACTGTTTCTCAAGAGGAGAGTGATCTAAGGGCTGAGATTGAAGAAGCTCAGGGGCAAGATGACTGGATACAACGCAATTTGACTCGAATTGAACGGGGAGAAGTCCCAGGCTATGACCTATCGCCTCATGGAATAGTACGCTATCAGAAAAGAGTCTGTGTTCCACTTAAGGCGGAATTGAGGCAGAAGATTCTGGATGAGGCACATAAGAGCCGATACACCCTTTATCCTGGTATGACCAAGATGTACCATAACCTGAAATCGGTATATTGGTGGCCGGGTTTGAAGAGTGATGTGACAAAGTATGTGGCGAGATGCCTCACTTGTTAGAAAGTAAAGATTGAGCACCAGAGACCACCTGGATTACTCCAGAGCCCAGAGATTCCGGAATGGAAATGGGAAAGTGTGACCATGGATTTGGTTGTGGGCTTGCCCAAGATCAGAAACTACGATGCGATCTGGGTTCTTGTAGATCGATTGACGAAGTCAGCTCACTTCATACCAATCAATGCTGGTTATTCTCCTGATAAACTAGCAGAGATTTACATTCGTGAGATTATGAAGCTCCATGGTACACCGAAGAATATCATTTCTGATCGAGATCCTCGATTTACTTCAAAATTCTGGAAAGCGTTGCATGAAGCCTTGGGAACTCAATTGAGGTTCAGTACGGCTTATCATCCACAAACGGATGGACAGTCAGAGAGAACAATCCAGACACTGGAAGATATGTTGCGAGCCTGTGTTCTCGACTTTAAAGGAAGTTGGGATCACTTTCTTCCACTTGCGGAATTCGCCTACAACAATAGCTATCATGCGAGCATTTAGATGGCTCCGTATGAAGCGTTGTATGGAAGACGGTGTCAATCACCATTGTGCTGGAACGAGCTATCTGAAAGGAAGCTTTACGGATCGGATCTTGTTGATCAAACCTCAGCACAGATTCAGATTATTCGTAAGAGGCTACTTGCAGCGCAGAGTCGACAGAAAAGCTACGCTGACAAGAGAAGATGACCTCTAGAATTTGAGGTTGGAGATCACATTTTTCTGAGAGTATCTCCTGTCACAGGCGTTGGGCGAGCGATCAAGAGAAAGAAGTTAAGCCCAAGATACATAGGTCCTTTTGAAATCCTTGAGAGGATTGGGCCTGTTGCTTATCGAGTAGCTCTACCTCCGAGCTTGAGCAGACTCCATGATGTATTCCACGTTTCTCAATTGAAAAAGTACCAACCGGATCCATCTCATATCATTGGGTATGAAGATGTCGAGCTTCAAGACAATTTCACATATGCAGTGGAGCCAGAGCAAGTTATTGATCGAGAGGAGCGACGGCTCAGACACAGGAGCATTCCATATGTGAAAGTGATCTGGAAGGGAATGACTTCGAGGGAAGCAACTTGGGAAGCGGAGGAAGATATGCGAAGAAGATATCCGGCGTTTATGGCTCAAGTAGTGTAACAATTTCGAGGACGAAATTAAATTGTCGGGGGGAGAATTGTAACATTCTGGATTTTAATCAAGGAATTATGACTTCAAATTATGTAATTAACGTTAATTAATCATATTTGAAGTATATGTTGTGTAATGTGATAATAAGATCATTATTCATGATTTAATAAGTATTGTGCTAAACAGGGGTAAAACGGTAAATTTACCAACCGTCTGGTTAGTTATTGATGAGAAAACCCTTTGGTAATCAAGATCAATGGTTGAGATTGGAAGATCAAGGGGTGGAATCTAGTGTGAATGAGTTATATGCACTCATAAGTGGGAAGGATGAGATGGTGACAAGTGTCCAAATGAGAGCCATTGGATGAGTCAACATTTTCAAACTCTTTCTCTCTCCCTCTTAGTCGGCCAAGTGCATGGGAGGAAGGGAAGGAAGTGATCATTTTCATTCTCTCTCCATTTTCCTCCATTTCCGGCGGTGTAAGCAAGAAAGAGAAATTAAGGGCTTGAAATTGGTCAAGGTAAATGGTCCTATATGCTTAGCTACCTTTCATTAATATTGATCAAGAGGTCAAGAGCATTATTTCTATGATTTCAGAATTTCCATTGGTGGTGTTTGATTGTGGGACAAATCTGAAAGTTGGTGGAATCAAGGTGTTGATTTCAGCAAGTTGAAGAGGTAGGTTTGTAATGCATTTTGATATATATGTCAAGATGTTTGCCTAATCAATGAGAATTCTGGAAATTTGACCTAATCATGATGTTAATTAAAGGGTAGGCTTGGATTAGTGGGTCACTGTTCATTTGGTCAGTTTTGACATTTGGGAGTGATTAGAAATCGATTTGAAGTTGAATAAGGAAAGTTGTTAGAAGGAGGTTTTGAGTGATTTGATGATTTAGAGAGAGAATGTGTTGAATGAGTTGAATTTGGGTTGGTTGTGGTTGCCAATGGGTTCCTTGTGTTGAAATAAGTGATAATGAGCTTTGACACAAGTTTAAGAACCCTTGGAGTCCATTTGGTGGATTTTGGAGAAGTTTACCAGTTGCTGCGATCTGGTTTCGGAGGTGATTTCTCGAGTGAGGGAAGAACTCACTCGAGCACAGGATGAATGTGCTCGCGAGTGAGCATGTTGTGCTCGAGTGAGGGTGCCTGAAATCACTGGGGGTGAGCGTCTCGAGTGATCACTCGTGGGTGGTTGCCAAGAGTGCGCTGGCACTCGCGAGTATTGGGAGCAAGCATTGGGAGATCACTCGAGCACTGGAGTTGTGCTCGAGTGAATCTGTTGCCTGGGAGTGGAGTTGCTCTAGGGTGGACACTCGCGGGACCGCACTTCCTTGTGCTCGCGAGCATTGAGGATCTGTGCTCGAGCACAGGTGTTTGTGCTTGAGTAAATGTGGAGGAAGATGTTGAGAGATGCTCTCGGGTCGTCACTCGCAAGCCTCACTTCCGTGGTGCTCGGGTGCTGGCGAGGTCTCTGCTCGAGCACAGCCTCTTGTGCTCGAGTGAGAGTGTGGAATTGTAGTGAAGTTTGCTCTCGGGCAAGCACTCGCTGGAGGTCACTCGCATGTGTGCTCGAGTGAGAGCGGGAGTCATGCTCGAGCACGGCCTTCTGTGCTCGAGTGAAGAGACCAAAAATCAGTGGTTAGCTTTCTAAAGGGGGCTCTTTGGGGATAGTTAACCCAACCCTTTAGGCATATGTTTAGGCATTTAATGGCCATCTAAAGAGTCCAAATGAATACCAACTTAGAGTGTTATTGAATTAAGAATTTGGAAAAGGAAATTAACCAAATGTCCCTATTTGATTATAGGATTTGACATCTGCTATCCTCGTGAGCCTACTGTGCCCAGAGACGTCAGAAAGGGATCAGGTAGTGACTTTTCTTTTGTACCAAATATGATGCATTGCATGTGTGTTTTATCGTCGATTGGAAATGGATTTGTATGCTGCGACCTTTGTGGATTTGTGTTAGCACTGTCATTCCAATAGTCCCTGAGTAGCTATCAACGGTTCGGGTTTAGGCAGTGTGCCTTCCCGGCGGAGAAAGGGGATGAGGATGAAGTGTGATATATGTGATATGTGAGCCGAAAGGCTATATGTGAGGCCGATGGGCCATTTGTGAGAGCCGGATAGCTGTATGAGCTATAAGGCTATGTTTATGCACTGCCACGCCAATAGTCCCTGAGTAGCTAACAACGGTTTGGGTTAGGGCTGTGTGCCTTCCCGGCGGAGAAAGGGGATGAGGGTGGAGTGTGATATGTGCTGCTGCTGCATGATGATTTGCTTACATGTTATGTGCTTATATGTGGTATAAATGCTTTGTTACTACTGGGATTCTTTTGAATCTCATTCTTTCCTTGAACTAACCTTTCAAACAGGGCGACTGGCTCTAAGGAGAAGCGTGTGACCCGGAGCGGTTAGAGCTTCCTAGGGACATTAGTAGGGCTTTTGTTGGCTAAGCATTTTGGATAGGGATTATTGTATTACATTTTGAGATGTAAATAGTGTGGATATCTTGGTTTGTAATCCCCTACGTGGAATTTGAAACTCTATATATATATAGATGAACCCGGGGGTTGCCGGGGTTTAAATTACGAACTCTGATATATGTGAATGTAAATTATCTGCACAGGTGATTATATTCGGTAATTGAAAACGAGACCCGGATAGGAAAGAAGTTTTGAAAATTTTAGAAGGTCCTACTGCTTGGTAGGTAATTTAATACGTTTTGAACTATCCGACGGTCTCAAACCCCTTTTTATTATGCATTATCGAATATTAATTACAGTAATTAAGGCAGGGGGTTACACGGGTGGTCCGCATTTGATTAACATTCTTTTCTTTTAAAAAAAAAACCTTCGTTTCACATTTGCTTACCCGGGCAATTCCTAGCTTTTTTCAAAAGAAATAAAAATCATAAATATTTAACTAAAGAAGACAATACAACGCACATGGCATAAAAAGTTGCCTTCTGGCAATTGCATTAAAATGATATAATCATATTAGTTTTATTTATATAGTCTCAATTAATTCAACAAAATTCTTATAAAAGATTTATGTCATATCTTAGCACTTTACCTCACTCTTTGTCATGTCATGTAAGCAATAAGTCGACATAGCCTGCCAACATCAAAGCCATAATGGCCACACTAACCCATAGATGGTTCAAACCCAATAATTTGATTAGAGGTAAATCTCAAACCCCACACAAGACACCCTTTGAGCACTCATAAAAATCACTGAGGATAACAAAATCCCATCCTAATTCCCAAGACTGATTTTAACTTGTTTTTATGTGTTTTATGGGTCAGAGTCTCATTACTCGTTTGGTTCATGGAAACGGAGGGAAGGTAAAAGAATGTAATGTAATGGATTGTAAAGATGATTATATGAATTTGTTTGAATATTTATCTATAAAGAAAGATGATGTGTGTGTATAAAAACATTTAATTGGATTACATCAAATATGAAAATATATGGGGATAATGCAGCAAGAGAAAAAATTACCCCTGTCTATAGCTAGTAAAAGCTGGCCCAACCCGCCAGCCTACCACTGGCTAAATGTTAGCCCACCGGCTTGTTATTTTTCCAAATACCCTTATCATCTTTCCTTTGACAAATAATAGTCATAGAGAGTAAAACATGTAATTGACCTTGTTTGATAAATAATAATCTTGTCATCCTTATCATTATTACAACACATCTGCAATAAAACATCATAACTGCAGTACAATGGTAGATCCTTATTATATTATCAAGTGCACTTAATTGCTATTCCCATAGCCGCTTTGATATTCTATCAATTGATGCCTCTTTACTCATGAACCTCCTGACAAAAATACAATTATGCTCGCTAAACTTTAAAAAAAAATTTCCAAGTCTTGAAGGAACATGACTAATGGTCATAGAAATATGGTTATTATACTCTAAAGCATGTTCTATATATTCTCCTAAACTCTTATCTTATGGCAAAAGTATATTGAAGCATTTTATCTCACCTTCACCAAAGGCTACAAAAAGCAAAAGAAATTAAACAAAATATTCACATGTCCTAACTATCTCTTATAATGCTACTATTCCTCTATTTCAACACCAGCATCTCCAATACAACTCTCAAATCCCAAATATTTTTTATTTTAAAATAAATCTCTGAGTAAAAAAATTCAAAGGAATGCTCAAGTAGCAAAAGATTCCTAATTCATTTCATTTGACCCAATGTTGCCACACTTAATGATCGGCCAAATGATTCTTGGGCTAGATTCACACTACAAAAAAAATGGTATTTTGTAGCGGTGGACTTGTAGCGGTTTTAAATAACCACTACATATTTTAATATTTGTAGCAGTTTTAACTAAAACGGCTACAAATTTGTAGCGGCAAGTGGCGCAAATGATTGGCAGCGTTTTTTGTAGCGGTTAGGTGGAAAAAACCGCAACAAATATGGCGCGAATTTCCCTCCAAAACTTGTAGTAGTTCATTCGTAGTGGTTAATAAATAAAAACCGCTAGAATATTCCTGCCACATGGCGCGACCGAGACGCGCCAACAGTGTAGCAGTTATTTGTAGTGGTTTGACCAACAAAACCGCTACAAAATGCCAAACGTCGTGTATTTGTAGCGGTTATAAGGTTAGAACCGCTACAAAATTTCAGTGGTCTTTAAATTCGTAGCAGTTCTGTACCATAACCGCTAGAGAACTTCAAATGTCTCCAAATTTGTAGTGGTTTTGTACCATAACCGCTACAGAACTTCAAAGGTTTTTGTTCTTTGTAGCGGTTACTGTAAAACCACTACAAATTTTAGCCACCCTAGGTGCTTTGTAGCGGTCAATGTAGCGGTTATTATAATAACGGCTACAAATTTGTGGCCTTTATATACCCCCCGTGTTCTCCATTCTTACGTTTGCTCATTTCGTTTCCTAAAACTTCTCTGAGTGTTTTCTTTTAGATTAAGCATTCAGACGTCTGTGAAAGAGTTTTTGCTGCAGTATTTCTCAATATTATATTTAAGGTACGGAGATAAGACGTATTTTATTTGTATTTGTATTTTTATTATATTTTTGCATAATAATGTGACTAAAATATTTTTTTTGAATTTTTACAGTTGATATGGCTTCAAGAGAGGATAGGGGGAAGGCGTCTGAGGTCCCCAGACTGATTTTGTGGGGTGACAGCAGCAGAGCAGGGGGCAGAGGAGGATTGCAAACTCAAAATTCGGATATAATCCATAAGATGCTTCAACTCTTATGAGGGTTAAGGAATTTCCCATGATTGTTTCAATATATCATATAGGATGGCATCCTCTTCCACGTTGGGGCTGCCATAAGCGACATTGTTGTACTCTGAGCCTTTAAAACCTGTAAGTGAATCCTTGTATGAAAGATAATTTGCTGATTTGTTGGGGGAAAAATTCTTTAACATCTTGACTTGAGCCGATTCTTCAGCAATGGTTTCAAGCGATTGGGCAATGGTTGGAGGGTCACGTGAGGCCCCTTCCTTCGACTTAATAACCTTTCCAGCATTCCCTTTAGATCCCAACGAAACTGCCGGCAGTGTTGCCCGGTCGTCGGGGTCATCCATTAGAAGAACAAACTCATAAAGCAATACTTTAGAACCACATAAACTGTCCTTATTTGCCTATAGAAGCTTTAGAACCTCAGGCTTCTCTGTGCAACGCACATGTAGCAATACTTGTTAAAAAAAACTCCTTTACGAGAAGTGATAAGAGTGCATTAAAGTCATTTTAAAATTTTAAATTGGGTAATTAAATCACTTGGTTTGAACTTACTAACTTGATTTGGAATTTCTTTTAATCTTGATATAGTTTTATAAGGGATTTTTCAAAGGAAAACTTACATGCAGCACTACTTGATATAACGAAAGTATCTTTAAAATATATCATCTTTAAATATACCATCATTATACTGTCTCTCATTTCTACAAAGCTATTCCATGGAGAGATGTTGATTTCAAATTTTGTCATTAAATACCTAATTTAACATGGGTAAAGTTGGGGGAAAATCAATTTAAGGCATAAAGTTAACTACCATTTGTTCTGTCGAAGGGAGGGAGTATTTTTTTTTGTTGGGTACAAAAATATGTATAATGACAAAGGAGTAATTGAAAATAATGGCCTCACAACAAAAAGCACTAATGATCAATGAAACAACGGTTTCCTATTATTGGATAAGATCATGTTGGCATGGCCATTGAAAGAGGCAGATGAAATGGAAGTGTCAATATTATAAATTAGGATCAAAAAATGTTTATAGGGATGTAAGAATCAAATAAGAATAGATAAATTTTTTCATACTTGCCCTTATTTATAAAAGGGTGTAAATTTTCTAAAACATCCTTTTTATCTCTCTCATTTACACCCTTCTCCCATAAAATTCAACAAATTTTCAAATATACCTTTTTAATATAATAAAAACAAAGTCAAAATGAATAGGACAAAAATAATCTTCCCGACCAGAGTGGTAGTGGAGGAAAATTTAGTTGTAAATATGTGTTTGGATTAACTTTTTTAAGAAGTGATTTTATTATGCATCTTAAAGGAATTTTGTGTTGACTTAAAAACAAAACATTTTCAGGTCTTTCCTAGACAAGCACTACTCTAATCTTTCATAGCATGCCAATTATTGTAATAATTGAATATTTATTTTGATTTTAATTTAATTTTTAACTGTCTCTCATCCTTATTTTTTGTTATAACTAACTTCATTAACTGAAAGATACAAATAACTTAATTGATGTGCAAAAATAAGTTGATGATTAAATTGATTGGAGACCAGAAAAATACAAGAATATATATATATATATATTTTAAATGCTCAAATTTGTCAAAGTGGTGTTTAAGCAAGATGACAACACTCTAGTGGCAACAATTTGATTTAAATATATTTTTAACCTAAATTATTGAAGTTAAATTCGTCAACACTCATAACAATGTATCATGTTCAACAAATAAATATTTATAAAATTCAGATATAAAGCCCAATGTAAGCTATAAAGGTAAAAACGGTGTATAAACTTGAAAGAATGTAGTGTGAACTCGTGATTCGACACCAATGCCTTATGTCTTGAGAGAGTGAATTTATCTAAAAGAAGAAATAGAAGAAGAGGCTAATCAAAGGGGAGGCAAATATATAACTATTACGGAAAAAATATATTTTTATATTAAAAATATATGATTATAAAATTAATTTAAAATGAAAATGTTACTATAAATAAAAAATACTATTATAGCTAAAAAAATATTATCATACAATTAATTTAAAACAAAATAGATATTATTATATTAGTTATAAATAAAAATGTTATTATATTAATTAGATAAGATGTAAGTTAATTTATATAACATATAAATAAAAGGGTCAAGGGACAATCAATATATATATAACAATATATATATAATATCCCATCTCATCAAGCCGATCACTACAATGGCTTATGCACGGCTGTTCTCACAAAAACACTGTACCTAAGCTGCAAACAATATCAACCATAATAAAATATTCTCATTGGGCTCATAACCGGCTCAATCACAAGAAAAGTCATAACAGTCCAAAGCAACTTGCTCTTCCATTTGATGCAAACAAGTAATCCCCTCGCCTCTGCAATGCACTTTCAAATATCAGTTTCTCTTTCCTTCCCACAACAGGATCATCAGATGATTGATCATTTAATAAAGGCAAAAGACTTTGAGTTAGGGAGGGACGGACAAAAGCGGAAGAAAGAAGAGAGATCTTTTTTTCAGTCTTGCTGACACTACATTTTATATTATATAATAAAATATAAGTCAGGGGATCGATTCGGCATCAATGGTAGGAAGACACAAAACACGACTAATGCAATTTTCTAATTCTTTTCTTTTCTTTAATCTGGACTGTTTTGGCAAAGTAGGCATTTATAGATGCATCGTTTGATTGTTAAATTTATAGATGAACACAAAGTAGCCATTTATAGATGAACACATAAGAAGCAAGACAGTAGCTTCGATCTTCAAATTATGTGCTATTAATATTATTTTTAAATTTTTTTGCTATAGAGAAATTCTGAACTAATATTATTGGTGCATTCTTTTAAAAAATAAGTTCATAATGGTAGACAAGTCTCTAAAGCACCAAAGAAGATAATAAGCACATCAACCAATGCTTATTATGCGTGCAAGATTTTAATCATATTAATAATAAACTCCTCCTTTGTTTTTCTAAACGTCCTTGTGGGTGTCAAATCATGGTGATGGTCCCTTTTTAATATTTGTAAATCAAAGTCCTTATATATGCTTTTGATGGCATTTCCATTAACAAAAAGGAAAAAAAAAACAGCAACTAATATAGGAGTTAATAAAAACAGGGACCCATTAACAACCCGTCTTTTGATGTCACGTCCTGTAGCCACATCAGCATTTTGGGTATATGTTGTGTAAATTTTCCTTTTATTATTTTTTACGTGATATTTACAATTTTCTAATTCTTTTCTTTTCTTTAATCTGGACTGTTTTGGCAAAGTAGGCATTTATAGATGCATCGTTTGCCAAAAATTTTAAATTACTACCGACATGAACACATAAGAAGCAAGACAGTAGCTTTGATCTTTTTTTTTTTGGGTCAAAAAGTAGCTTTGATCTTCAAATTATGTGATTTTGAAAAATAAGTTCATAATGGTAGACAAGTCTCTACAGCACCAAAGAAGATAATAAGCACATCAACCAATGCTTATTATGCGTGCAGGATTTTAATCTGTGAAGCTATCAAAGACCCGAAATGATGCTTTATATCTTCAACTCTCCGAAATTTTTTTCTGCTTACATAAGTTTAGTGGCAGCTGCTATTTGAGATGTACTGTTTATAATCGCACACATGACATAACACATTTTTCTTCCTTTGCAAACTTCTCTCTTTCTCATTTTTTTTGCCTGTTAATACAGTTGAGATCATTTAGGCCCTAGGTATACTGGAAGTGAACAATGGATATTGCGGAGGTTGAAGAAAATATGTTCGCCGCAAGCCCGCAAGTGATGCCAAGGTATGGCAACGTATTTCAAAATATTACTTGATCCAAAGTGAACTTGCTTTTCATGAAACATTACTTTTACATTGTTTCAAATAAAAAACATAGAAGTACGTACCTTATAGTGGCTTTAACTTTTAGTGTTTCCTTTTTTTTTTTTTTTGATAACATGTTTCCTTTTACATTGTTTACTTTTACATTGCCGTTTGAACTTTTACATTCTGTGTACTTTTCGACAACGTGATGTCATGCTTAGAAAAAGATAAAGGTTGTTTCTTCTTCGTATGTATACGGTTGTGGTGGAACTGGGAAGACATTCTTGTGGAATGCATTGACATCATCACTCCGTGCAAAAGGACACATTGTGCTTGCAGTTGCATCAAGTGGAATTGCTGCAACATTATTACCATATGGTAGAACAACACATTCCAGGTTTGCAATTCCTATTCAAATTAATGACTCCTCAATGTGTTCAATAAAACAAAATTCTCCTTTAGCAAATCTCATCACATCCACAAAACTTATTATATGGGATGAGGCACCGATGGTGCAACGTTTTTGTATTGAGGCATTTGATAGAACCCTAAGGGATATCATGCATTGTGATAGGCCTTTTGGCAGCAAGTGTGTTATTATGGGAGGTGATTTTCGTCAGATATTACCAGTTATACCAAAAGGAACAAGAGGCACAATTGTCAATGCATGCATAAATTCTTCTTATCTATGGGATCACTGCATCATTTTTCAATTGACCAAGAACATGCGACTGAATTCTTCTGCTTCAAGGAATAAGAACGATAAGTTAGAATGGTTCTCAAGATGGTTATTAGATGTTGGTGATGGAAAATTAGGGGACTCATATGATGGTGTTGCGGAACTTGAAATACCTAGTGATTTGTTAATTTCAAGCTATCAAGATCCAATTTATGCAATTGTGGAATCAACATACATAAACCTCTTGGAAAATCTCAACTCTAACCAATACTTCAATGATAGAGCAATCTTGGCTCCAACTATTGAAATGGTTAACTGTATAAATGATCACATGTGTTCTATGTTACCTGGAGAGCCATATGAATTTCTCAGTTGTGGCTCAATTTGTAAGTCAAGTGAAGATAGTGATAGCTTTGACAACCTGTACACCACAGAATTTCTTAACACTATTAGTTGCTCCGGTATGCCTCCACATAAGCTAACATTGAAATTAGGAGCACCTATAATGTTGTTGAGGAATATTGATCAATCATCTGGATTATGCAATGGAACAAGGCTTCGTATAACTCAACTTGGGAAGACTGTCATTGAGGCGATCACATTAAATGGTTCACATCCAAATCAAAAGGTCCTCATTCATAGGATGGACATGAATCCTTCTGAAAGTAGATGGCCTTTTCGCATGCAACGTAGACAGTTCCCTGTCACCCTTTCCTTTGCTATGACTATCAACAAAAGTCAAGGACAATCTCTTCGCCATGTTGGATTATATCTTTGTAAGCCAATCTTTACACATGGCCAATTATATGTTGCATTATCCAGGGTTAAAAGCATGAATGGTTTAAAGATTGTTGTGGATGATAATGGTTGTGGGAACAAGAAAACAACAAGGAATGTTGTGTACAAAGAGATATTTAGGAATCCTAATTGATTACAAGACATTGTTCTTTGACATTGTTGAAATTCCATTTTGAAACATGTACTGTGAATCTATTGGTGGATTTTTTTATTTACTGTTATTGAGGTTTCATTTCTAATATGTAGCAATTCATTGGTAGCGAAGTTTTTATGTTTGTTAAAAGCAAGAAATTGCATCAACAAGGAAGCAAAATACGTTTAAGCTACCCATGAAGTACTATCACCCCGTGCAACGCACGGGGAAGAACAAGCTCGTTTTACCCAAAAAGTTATCTTTGTTAAGATGCAAATTTGCTCTGTAAGTACATGTATCATCATCTACTTTATTTTTCTTTTCAAAGTTAGATTCAAAACTTTTGGGATAAATCGCACTTTAACAAAAATAACGTGGATGACACGTGGATTGCGAGCTCAGCATATTTAGTCAACTAATGGTCAAAATTAACTGAGATAATAGCAAGGACAAAATTGCTCCCTTTTTGAAACTTCTAGGGCAAAATTGCCTCTTAAAAAACTTCCCGGTTCATTGAAAACTTTTGAGGCAAAATTGTCCCCTTAACCCTAAATAAAAAATATAATCAAATATATTAAGGTAGAATGGTAAATTGTTATCATGCCTCCCCTCTCATCCGATCCTCTACTCTTGGGGTGTATTTGGTTTGAGGGGAGGGGAGGGAAGGGAAAGGGGGTTAAATGACCTTTTTGGGTTGAAGGTATTTAAGTTTTGGGCAGGAATCCAAAATTTAAAAGAAATTAGAGGATAAATTTTGGGCAAGAATCCAAAATTTAAAAATATATAGGGTAAATTTTGAGTTTCTTAAACCCAAAATTGTAATTTCCACCCCCTCCCCTCCCCTCCCCTCAAACCAAACACATCCTTAAATCAGACAAGGAAGCCCCCTCCCTACCAACCAATCAAACTAAACAAACAAGTATCATCCCCTCCCTTTCCACCCCTCCATTGGTACCAAACATCCCCTATATATCAAGTTTCCTTCTCTTTATTTTTCCCTTTTCTTTAATATATTTTTTTATTCCCCTTTTCGTTCGTCCCTATGTAATTCAGCATTTTAGCCTCCCTCCTGTTTCCACTATCACTCTTCTCACTTTCACCCTCCTCCCCCCCCCCCCTCTCTTCCTGGCTCCTGCGCCTGCCTTCTCGCAATTTCGACCTCTTCTGCCTCTTGTAAGTTTCCTGTTCATTTCCTTCTGTTTTAATGAATCTTCTTGGTTGGTTGGTAATTGGTAATATCTGATTTTTTTTCCTAAGTAAAAAGCTTCTGGTCATGAATTTTTGCATATTTATTCAAGACAGTAAGTTTTTAACTTTTTTAAGGATCTGTGGCTTCTCCTCTTCATATCCTTTCTTCTTCTTTCCCCAAGTGTGGCTAGTTTTGTTTTAATTGGATGCTAAATCACACTCCTTCCTGACAAAATATTGTCAGCTATCAACTACCTCTAAAGCCAAAGTTTTCAAGTTATTGCCTTTTCAGCATTCCTTTCAAAGACTGGGTGGTTAAAGTTGTTCCAAGTTTTTCCCTCTAAAGCGAAAGTCCGGCCCATTCCAAGTTCTTTCCTTTTCAGCATTCCAGATTCAGACTAGGCAGGTAAAGTTGTTTCAAGTTGTTTCCTCCAGTGATTTCATGCTTCTTACCCAAAGGTAATGGGTACTGAACAGGACTTAAGCCAAGTTATTTGACAACCAGCCACATATGAGGCATACAAGATCCATCTAATTATTGCTAAAATATCCAGTGATACCCATTTTTAAACTTCTCTTACCATTTTTTCCCTGTTGATTAGATTAAGGAACAATAGCTAACTCGCTCTTAGGAAGTATACAAAGGGCACACAAGTATAGAGCTAGGACAATCTTGAGTCTCATATTTTTATTATTTTCCTGAGTTCATTTTAATTTTAAGAATTAAATTATATAGTTGGAAACTAGTAAAGCAGAAAAAGGTTGGAAAATAATAAATTTGTTGGTGTAGCAGTTGGAAAATAAATTTCTCATTAATTATTGAGTCCTCCCTCTTTATGGGCCTGTGACATTATCTGGCCCCATATTTTATCATTTTCATTTCTTATGAAAAATGGGCCTCTAATATCCGAATATGACAGCCCAAAATTTCAAGACACTAGAGGCCCATTTACGCAACGCTTTGAAGTTTACTTTTTAAACTAAAAACATTAAAAGGTGGCCACTTGTTTCTTCTTCTTCCTCCTCCCGTTCATCTTCCAGACATCCTTGGTTTTTGATTAAAACTATACTGTATTATTGGCCAAAAAAAGAAACTATACATTATTTGCTATTATTTTCCGTTGAGATTTTTCAAACATGATTATTTTTAATATTTCTTTACGTCTGAATAAATAATTTTGAAATTTGATTAATTTCTAAATCTCATGATCTCCAGATCCCACAAGCTCTTATTCAAGAGTTTGGTTAACTCCTTAGCCCTAGCATAACCAAAACTTCATTCTGTTACTTATGATCGCCATCCATTATTAGTTAACTTGTTTCAAATTCTATGTTCCCATAATATCCCATCATCGTTTGTGTTGTTCTGAGTTCTAATTTTTCTTTAACTTGCTTACCCTATTCTTTTTCTCATTTGCATTTTCGTTTTCACAGATGCTAATTGTTAGAGACTTCCACTTCGACTGTGATTTCTTTGATTAAATCAGGTCACAATGAAAATTTTTTTTGTATTTGTACAGATTACTTCTATTTTTTGTTACAATATTTCCCGTCTATTTTCGTAACTTTTTTTTTTTAAAAAAAAAAGGGGTATAACCTAGCTACTTGAAATTATTCTAAAAACGGGTATCAGATGCATGTTTATTATTTACTATTAATGCTTATGCATGTACTGTTATTTTTATGATGGGTAGCTCGTAATCTTTTTCCCTATATGCCAAAGATGAATCTCAATCTCAATGCAATAGTGGAAAATGTCTTGAGAAAATTGCAAATGTTGTGGAAACCTTTAACTCTGTTGAGAATTGCTAGCCAACACAGACCCGGAGATCTCCCCATCAATTATGAAAAAATATCATTTAGACCCCATAGAAACAATTTTAGTTCAGCCAACCCCTAAAATATCACTTAAAAAAATTATTACAAGACAAAAACTCCATGGATTCTTTTAAATCCCCTTCTAAATTCACATATTTGTCAAAAAAATTTGTGTGCAAAGAGTAACGGCCTTGGGTGCCCATAGTATACCGTTTAAATTCTTTAACCTTTAACTCTATGTCGACCAAGTTGTATGTAAAGTTCTTCCATGCCATTGTTTGTACATTGTAAAGTGTAACACGACTACGTAACACAGCAACAGGTTTAAAGTGATCGTTTACCTGGTAAACGAGAGGATGAGATACCAGGAACAGTATCACTAAAACCCAAGAAAAGGGAACTTGTTTCCTTCCAAAAGAATGAGATGAGATTTCAAAGATCTTTAATAGGTTGGGTTGGGGAGTGGTCTGAGATCAACATTGCTGTTCTGCAATAACTGGCAAGGGATGAAATGTTCTGGCTGGCTAACTATGGATGAAATCAGATCTTTAATGTCTGTCCATTGTTGAGCGGGCTTTATTATTACGTGCCGAGATTTTTCTAATGTGTGTTTTTATTTCACTTATTCTTAAATAGGATATAATTTGTGTGCTTTATACATGACATATTCTGCATTTTGCACAAAAGTGATTTATGTCCTTTTATTACTGTCTTCTACTGGATTCCTTTCCCTCGAAAAATGCATGCTCCCCAAATTATGACAAGTATGGCGATTAGTAAATCTACACTGAGGAAGATTTCTTTAAAGAATTTAATTCTTTGTTCGGCTAGCTCTAGATGGAGTTCATTAATTTAGATTTTGAATAGCCATGTTAAGTTTTGATAGGTTGATTATATTGTGTAGCTCAAAAGGTTGAAGTTGTCAAATAGTAAAATGTAGAAAATATATTACTGGACTAGTTTAGGTGAATACTATAATAGGAAAATTTACCTTGAGTAAAACGATACATCTGTATGTCAAGCTGGATAAATGAGGTTAATTTCTACGATTTTAGCATAAGCGTAAACTGTTCTACACTGTTGTTTTTTGGGCTTATTTATTTTATCCTATGTTATTCATCCATTTATTTACTTTTGCAAATGAATAGGCTTGAATTGTGCTGAATACGAAGATACCGTGCCCCATGGATGATGACTTCTCCTTAGAGCAAAAAGTGCCATTCGGTCTTGTAGAAGCACCGAAATGGAAAAACACAGATCCACAATTATAGGTGTCACTAGTCAGAAGTTATTCGGTGATTGCATGATATTGTTGACTATTTTCTATGTTCACCGTTAATCACTCTTTCTCTGTCTCTATTTTTTGTCCTATAAATACCATGTAAATCCTCTCATTCTAATATAACAATTCAGTCTTCATATTTCTCTTCATGGTATCAGAGAGTTAGAGAAGAATCAAGACTGAATCAAAAATAGTCACCGTTGTGTTCTGTGTTGTTAATATCAGAACTAGAATCGGTACCTCTGTCTCTGACGTTGTCGACGCTTGTCCCAGCGTCCCAATTTCTGTTAGAACCAAGGTCGGTGCCTCCCAGTCTGTCTCTGCCCAACGAGTTCTACCGTTTGTCGCAGACATCAGGACACATCAGGTTGCCGACGGCTTCACCGTCATCAATCTCCACCTGGGTGACTTCCTCCTCCATCGTTGTCAAATCTAGGCACACATAAAGAAATCGGAGAAGACAACCACCAGTGACATTCATCACTATCACGGCCGGCATCTTCTCCCTTCTTCCTTGTGACCATCATCATAGTGTTTAGAAAGGAACCTGAGAGCTATATCTGGGCACGAGAGTAGAAAGGGAATCGGAGTACCATCGTCTCTCCGTCTTCCCAAATCACCGTAGTCCGGCTACCGTCCACCGTCCACCGTCCACAGTCCACACTGCTGCCAGAATCGTGGATCATCTCCAGCGGACCCACTCTCTTCATTAAGGCGCTCTCAGCTCTCACTCCAGTAAGCTCACTCCAATCAGGATCTCACAGTCTCATCGAGCATCCTCCAGAGAAAGAACGTAAGTCACGCAATCAACAGCCCAGAAGAGAGAGGAACGCAGAGAATTGAGAAAGAAGAAGACAAAGAAAGAAAAGATTAAAAAAAAAAAAAGGGGAGACAGGTACTATTCACAGGTCACTATTCATAGGCACTGTTCAGTCCGTGACTCATTACTGTTCATTGGTGCTGTTTTGTCCGTGACACCTTACTATTCACTTGTACTGTTGATCAAGACTATTCATCGGTACTGTTTACTGGTACTGTTCATCACGTACTATTCACTGGTACTATTCACCACGTACTATTCATCAACGGTACTGTTTCATACTACTCACGGTGTTCTTCCCTATCAGTACTAGCGACCATTGTAGTGTTTCTTCATTTCCAGATTGGTCAATATGTCTATAGTTTCTAATGACATCTCTATTGTTCGATCCATAGAACAAAGAAGTTCTAAAGGTCGTCCACTCTGTGATCATTGTAAGAAACAGGGGCACACAAAGGACACTTGCTGGAACCTCCATGGTAAACCTATTGGCTGGAAGCCGAAAAGAGGGCAAGACAGAGGTTACGTGACTGAAGCTTCCAAGGAATTATCCCAAAGTGACAAACTGCACAAAATCATAGAAATGCTAGCCACATTACAAACTACGACAAAGCCTACTGCCATAGTAGTCAGGAGAGGTAATTTCTTTCAAGCCTTGGCTATGATAAAAGAACTATGTACAGGGAATTGTTGGATTGTTGACTCAGGTGCCTCGGATCATATGACTGACAATAAGGCTCTCTTTTCATCCTATACTCCTATTACCAAAGGAGTGACAGTGCGAATTGCTGATAACTCAGAGTCTGTTGTAACTGGAATTGGTTCCATCAAAATCTCTGCTACACTCACTCTTCACTCCGTATTACATGTTCCAAAGTTGAAGTGTAATTTACTATCTGTGAGCAAATTAGCTAATGATGAATGATGTCAAGTTAACTTCTTTGCTACTCACAGTCTTTTTCAAGATCTGCTGACAGGGACGACGATTGGGAGTGCAAAAGAGCTTGATGGTCTCTATTACCTTGATGAAAGTGATAGTCATCAGATTAAATCTTGCAATAAAGTGTCTCTCCCTAGCACTAATGACTTAGAGTTATGGCATAAACGTTTAGGTCATCCAAATTTAAATTACATGACTCAAATGTTTCCATCCCTTGTTCCTCATAAAATCACCTCTGATTTTCATTGTGATTCATGTGAAAAGGCTAAGCATCATCGTACTTCATTTCCAAAAATCCCATACCAAGCATCAAAACCTTTTTCCATAATTCACAGTGACTTATGGGGACCATCCCGTACTCCAAACCGATCCAAAACAAAATGGTTCATCACATTCATCGATGATCATACACGTGTCAGTTGGGTCTACTTGTTGAAGGATAAAACAGAAGTGTATCAAACATTCCTTAACTTCTACAATATGATCCAAACCCAATTCCAAACCCAAATCCAGATCTTGCACACCGATAATGGGACTGAATACTTCAATCAGGTTCTATCTACCTTCTTGACCGAAAATGGCATTGTTCAAAAAAGTACTTGTCCCAATACACCTCAGCAGAATGGTATTGCTGAACGAAAGAATCGCCATATTCTCGAGACTGCCAGAGCCATCATGTTTAGCAGTAATGTTCCTAAATATCATTGGGATGATGCTGTCCTTACTGCCACATTTCTCATTAACCGAATGCCAAGCCGACCACTGTCTTATAAAACACCACTTTAACTCCTCCACAAATACTATAACCTCCCATACCTCGAAAACACTCTACCACTCCGGGTGTTTGGTTGCACATCATACGTTCACCTCCATCACACCAATAAACTTGACCCTAAAGCCCTTCGGTGTATCTTCCTTGGTTATTCTCATTCCCAGAAAGGATATAAGTGTTATGATCCGATCTCCAAACGTTTATTTATCACCTGTGATGTCACCTTTCTTGAAAATACACCCTATTATGCCTTGTCTGCAATTCAGGGGGAGAGAGATGGTGAATTTCAGACAAAAGAAACACTAAAGGATGACCAAACAGTCACAATTTATACACCGACCCACACAGAACCTAATCCTGATACCTCTGATGCTCCTGATAACAACCTTGATATCCCTAATAATCCTGACAACCTTGATAACTCTGATAATGTACCAAATCCAGGGGGAGAAACAAATATGTGGGGTAATACCTATATACGGCGACACAAAAGAGGTAATGAGCCACAAGCTATTAGCACTCACCAAGAGTCGATACCAGAGGCAAGTCCAGGAGAAACAGAAGGTTCTGATCTTAATCTTCCCATTGCAGTGCGAAAACAACCTAGACAACCCAAATCATCCACTAGATATCCCATTGAGAAGTTTGTCTCTTATAAGGCCCTTTCATCTAAATACAATGCATTTGTATCTCATCTTGATAGAATTAGGATACCAGACACTATTGATGAAGCTATGGCTATACATGAATGGAGACAAGCTGTCTTGGAGGAAATGGAAGCTCTTAAGCATAATAAGACATGGGATGTAGTAGATCTACCACGAGGGAAGAAGCCTGTTGGGTGCAAATGGGTATTCACTCCTAAGTATAAAGCAGATGGAACTCTTGAGAAATACAAAGCTAGATTGGTTGCAAAAGGCTTCACGCAAGTATATGGGGAAGATTACACTGAAACGTTTGCTCCAGTAGCCAAGTTAAATACCATCAGAATTCTCTTATCTATTGCAGTGAATTTAGATTGGAATCTGCACCAACTTGATGTAAAAAATGCTTTCCTCAACGGAGAACTCAAGGAAGAGGTGTATATGAAGTTACCTCCAGGGTTTCCAGGAAAAAAGACTAACCAAGTCTGCAAGTTAAAGAGATCGTTATATGGGTTAAAGCAATCTCCGCGTGCTTGGTTTGACAGATTCACCCGGGTTTTGAAGAGACATGGTTATACTCAGGGGCAGAGTGATCATACCTTATTCTTTAAACATCATAAAGGCAAGATGGCTGTTCTAGCAGTATATGTTGATGATATAATCCTTACTGGAGATGATGAGGTAGAAATCAATCAAATCAAGGGAGCACTTACACGAGAATTCCAAGTCAAAGATCTTGGAGAGATGAAGTACTTTCTTGGGATGGAAGTTGCTCGGTCAAAAGGTGGTATCTATATTTCCCAAAGAAAGTATATACTGGATCTCTTGAAGGAAACAAGGATGACAGGCTGCAGACCTAGTAACACACCTATTCGAGTTGATAAAATAAACGAAGAAGCAGACCTTGGTAAAGCTGTGGACATAGGAAACTACCAGCGAATGGTAGGTAAATTAATATACTTGTCCCATACCAGACCCGATATCGCATTTGCCGTTAGTATAGTTAGTCAGCACTCCCATAATCCTACACAGAAGCATTTGAATGAAGTATACCGGATCCTTCGTTATTTGAAGGGATCTCCAGGATGTGGCTTACTGTTCAAAAAGACTGATAAAC
The DNA here is from genome assembly GCA_963855925.1 of Inga laurina. NCBI lineage: Eukaryota > Viridiplantae > Streptophyta > Magnoliopsida > Fabales > Fabaceae > Inga > Inga laurina. Next base: position 58,699,930 of record OY979701.1, read on the forward strand.
GAAATATAGAATTGTTTACAGATGCTGATTGGGCAGGTGATCAAGATGATAGGAAATCCACATCTGGATACTGTACGTATATATGGGGTAACTTGGTCACATGGAGAAGTAAAAAGCAAAGTGTAGTTGCAAGAAGCAGTGCTGAGGCTGAATACCGAGCTGTGTCACCTGGGATTTGTGAAGGCATATGGATAAAACGTGTTCTTGAAGATGTAAAAGAATGCATAAATCTACCGATCAAAGTCTATTGTGATAACATGGCTGCAATCAATATTGCTCATAATCCAGTTCAACATGATAGAACCAAACATGTCGAGATAGACAGACATTTTATAAGGGAAAAAGTTGATGAGGGTATCATTGATCTAAGGTACATACCCTCTAAAGAACAGACCGCAGACATCCTCACTAAAGGACTGTCCAAGGACAGATTTGAGTATCTGATTGGCAAGTTGAACTTGATTGATATCTACAGTCCAACTTGAGGGGGAGTGTAGAAGCACCGAAATGGAAAAACACAGATCCACAATTATAGGTGTCACTAGTCAGAAGTTATTCGGTGATTGCATGATATTGTTGACTATTTTCTATGTTCACCGTTAATCACTCTTTCTCTGTCTCTATTTTTTGTCCTATAAATACCATGTAAATCCTCTCATTCTAATATAACAATTCAGTCTTCATATTTCTCTTCAGGTCTCATAAAGGGGATAAAGTTTGACATTTTAACTGAGATAAATAGAGTTAAGTATAATTTTGATCTTATATTGGTATCAGCTTCTTCTTTTCTTAGCTTTTTCAGCTTGGTCCTTTGGCATGCCTGTTTGGCATAACAATGTGTTAGATCAAATGGCATACCATGTAACACGAAGCATGGAGTGGAGGGTGGGAGACCTGTTGATTTATGTTTGGGTGCATAAATTGTCCTTTCGGGTCAAAAAGGAAGTTGTAGTCTGCTGATTTGATCATAATCATAAATATCTTCTAGCGGCCTTTTAATTACTTTTACCTCTACAGGAGTATATATCTGCACTGCCGATTAATGCAGCTGGTCAGGTCACCTGTTCTGATTTGGGTTTTCCAAATCAATCTTGGGAGTGCTCCTGCTCCACATGTGGTTCTAAGGAAAGGAAATTCTGCGAAGGTGTGTATGGATATCTAACAAGGAAACATGATTTGGGATTCACTTGAGTTCTGATCAATGTAACTTCACTAGTAGATGGGATACTACAAGATATTTATTGAATTTCAGGTCATTTTGGTGTTATCAAATTTCCCTTTCCGGTGTAAGTCTATCCGACAAGAATCACGGCTCGACCTTAAGGTTAAGCAGCTCCTACAAATACATTTAGTTTGTTTGTCAATGAAAGTGTTCATTATATATTTAAATAATTTTTATCAGGAAAATTATCCAAGAAATCCTTAAAATCAAATTTACTGTACGCTCAAACTTTGAGATTTCATCTAAAGTGCTCATATCAAAATTCATTAATTTTCACCTTATGAGCAGAAATAATTGACGTATAACAATAAATTAGAGAATTATGGAGTCTCTTTGACGTTCCTTTCATTTTCTTTTCCAAGGTTTGTCTCCCTAAATCATGTGATTATGTTGGTGATACACTATTTGGCTTCTATGGGTTTGCACGCTTGCTCGGGTACACACTGATAGTTCATATTTCTTTTTAAAGGGTGCTCATTCAACAAACAAGCAACTTATAGGTTGCAAATATTGTGCCTTAAGTTTCGAATGCTTCCCTAACTTTTTTTTTTTAAAATAATTTTTATTCTTCTTTCACTTTTTCACTTTGCCACCAAAGAATTAATAGCTTGTGCAATAAACAGGGAAGTTCAACAGGCTTAAAGTTTGTGCTGAATACAAATAAACCCTGTCCCATGGATGACGACTTCTCCCTAGAGCAAAAAGTGCCATTGGGTCTCATTTCCTATAATTTTTTTAAAAAAACTTGAAAAGTTATTTTATTTTAAAACTATTTTAATAATATAATTACCCTTCCTTAATTGCGGTAAAAAGGTGAGAAGTTCCCATATTTAGAATTGAAAGGAATTCACACAAGTAGAGGGATTGCGAGCAAATAAAGTTTTATTACTTGGATAGTAAGAACTTATACCCCACATAAGCATAAGAGGGCCTTATTAGTTGTTTGCTTCTGTAAGTGTAGGGATCGCATCAAGTAATAAAGTGATAAGTAAAGTATCATTCCCACGAGGATTTGTTTTAGCGATTAAAATCAAACAATTAGCTTAGTGCATTCAATCAAGTTGAGCCAAAACAATGTTGTTGGTATAGAAAAGAATTTGTAAAATCTATATTTAAAATAATGGAACTTGAATGTGTAAAATCAAATCTGATATGGAAACTCAGATTATTTATCCCCTTTGTATTTCATAAAAACTTGATTATGTTCCTCTCTTTTAATGCCTACAATGATTATCTGTGTTAGTCTAAATTCAAAGGTATTTAGTTCAGCTTTCTCAAGTCAGAACCAAGTGTTAGATCTCACATGTTTTGATGATAACAAAGAATGGTATGAAAAAGATTTGATAAACAAATAAGTTTGAATAAAGTAATAACAGGGCAAATCATCACTTGAAGTAAGCACTGGAGTAATGAAGAAAGGCCAAGAGAAAAAGCTGAGACACTTCATCACTGGCAAAATTCCTAAGGGGTTACTCGAGTAAGTACTCGAGTAATGAGACAGAAACTTGAAGTAACCAGAGTCGACCTTCAAGTAACCTACCAACGTTACTCGAGTATGTACTAGAGTAACCAGGTAAATCACTTCTAGTTGCTCTCGGCCTGCCGACGTTACTCGAGTATGTACTCGAGTAACCAGGTAAATCACTTCCAGTTGCTCTCGGCCTGCCGACGTTACTCGAGTATGTACTTGAGTAACCAAGTAAATCACTTCCAGTTGCTCTCGGCCTGCCAACGTTACTCGAGTGAGCACTCGAGTAATCAAGGAAATCACTTCCAGTTACTCTCGGCCTGCCAACGTTACTCGAGTCTGTACTCGAGTCCCCTGCTTCAAAAAATATGTTGCTCTCGGCATTTTCAATCCTGCCAATGTTACTCGAGGAGCTACTCTAGTAACTTACTGTAGTAAGCAAAACTTGAAGGTAATACTCGATTAACTTGATATGACACTTCACTTGAGGCACTACTCAAGTATTCAGGTATTCAATTATTCTTTGTTAAATATTTGAACTAGTTTACTCGAGTCAGTAATCGAGTAATCTACAGAATTATTTACAAAGCACTTGAAGTGTCTACCAGAGTAAGCTATGCAGAAAATTGATGATTACTCGAGTAAGTACTCGAGTAACCAAGTAAGCAAACTTGAAGCGCTCTCAGCCTTGTAATCCTGCCAACATTATTGGAGTAAAGCATTGAGTAACCAGAAGTTTATTTGAGAGATTACTCGAGTAGCCACTCAAGTAACCTAGGAAGAAAATTGTATCATACCCAGTAAGTATCCGAGTAAACAGGTATTTCCAAGGTTTCTAAATTTGTTTACTTCATGCACTACCCGAGTTATGTGATGTTCATTTATTAACCTGCTATCATTACTCTCACGATGATACTCGAGTAAGTACTCGAGTAAATTTAATAAATACTCGAGTAACTACTCGAGTATGCAAGTCCAGAAATTGAAAAATCATTCCAACGTTCATTGATTTGTTTCCTATGTGATTAATCCTTCATTGTATTAGTATTCTTAGCATATTCGCAGATAAACAATGAAGTAATCTTACCAATTAAGGAAAGTCAAATGCAACGTTCAAACGCTACCTACCGCCACCTACCACAAACGGATATTTTTCAAATATTGGAAAAGTCAACAGTGGCTGTGCACACTCTAACGGGTGAGAAGAAAATGTTCCAACGGTCACTACCAACACATCTATATATATATGGGAACATCCAAACAGAGAAGATAACAAGAACACACACACGAACGCATTATCAAGTTCACTACTCTGTTTTACATATACTTGTAATTTTGTACTTCAATGATTCTTATTCACTCTGTGAGAGAGATATTTCATTCAAGCTCAATATTTGTTATTGAGGTAACTTAAGGTTGTGGAACCTTGAGTTGGAATTGGATTATAACTTGTAAGGGGGGGCGAGTGTCCAGGCGAAGGAACTTGCTTGCACTGAGGTGCCAAGAACCCATTGAATCTTGGAAGTTATAGTGAAACTCTCAGAGATATTCTGAGGACTGGACGTAGGTCAAAGTGGTTGTGGCCGAACCAGTATAACTCCCGGTATACACTTCGGTGATATTTCTCCTTACTCTTTACTGCATTATATTCACCGTCAAGTTTTCATATTTGCAATGAAATTTTTAGTATCACCCAATTCGCCCCCCTCTTGGGTGAAACGCTTGTTCTAACACCAAGTTCATACACTCAATTAATATGCACAATCTCTTGCTACATCAAATGAGAATATACATTCAGCATCAATCTACATTGACAAACTAATTCAATGATTATATCTCTATATATCACTAACAATCTATCCATTTATCAAGTTAACTTCAAGTCAAGTGTGATTTCAACCAAGTTCTTTACTCAGATCTTGCTTTCTCAAGTCAAAATAGAGTGAACAAGACAATCTAATTGCTGGCCAAACATTCAGAAGCTTTATGCATAGGATGAAATCAACACATATATATATCATTCATACATAAAAGAGAGGACGTTCCAAGTATTAATCCATACAAAGGTTCAAAATAATCCTAGAATAGAGGATTTAGCTGCTCATGTTCAGAAAATGAATACCAATAAACAGAATAAATACAGCCATATTAAGAAAATGGAGAAGAAAGGGAAAGAAATCAGCAGAGGCAAGGAAAATCAGCTTGAATCTTTTCAAATCTTCAATCTTCACTTGATTTCCCTTGATTCCCAAGCTCAGAGAGATGTCCCAGCTACCGCTTAGGGTTTTTTCGATCTAGCAGATGGAGTTCTGAACCCTGGATCCCACATTTATAGACCCTAAAAATCAAAACGCATAGCAGCTGTATTGAGCCTTGGCTACAGCCAGTGAAGTGGCTAAGCTTCATGAAATATGTTGGCCACGGCTAGTGAAATGGCTTGGCAGCGACCAAATTTCTTGAGGAGGCCCTGGCCACAGCCAGTGGAAATGTCTGGCCGCCCCCTAGCTTCTTCAACTTCCTTGGTCGTGGCTAGTGGAAATGCTTGCCCACTTTCAACTTCGCTCCCGCTAAGGTCTGCTTTCTTCCCTACTTGCATTTCCATGGCATGGTTGATTACTTAAACTCCATTTCACCTTCTTTTCCTTTGATTCGTCTTTCTCTGGCTCCGATTATGACTGAATGTGGTCTTGTCAACACAAATAACTACATAAAAGCCCGCAGTTGATAATCCTAACAGACATTCATATAATTTCACCACATTTATACTCTTTTTATCCCAACTATGCATCAGGCACATTTCCTTTGCTTTTGTTCTCCCAGATATCCATTATTTCACCAAAATGTGTGAGAAATTAACAGGAAATGTGCAAGTTTGACAAGAATTTCATGAGGTTAACAATAGTATTAGATGGTATGATTTTTTTTTATTTAACATTATTAGCGTTGACACTTGACACTATAATTTGAATATGAAGGAAGCAATATGAGTTGTTAATAAAATGCAAAAGGATTAGATTAATCATGAGACCTTTAATTAAGATAGTATGAATGTGAAATAAATCCTATCAACGGGTTCTAATAAAATACTCAAATAGATATGTATCATGCTCAAGCAATGACAATAGAGCTCTTAATACAATGAGCATGAAATATTGTGAATGCCCTTATAGTTTTGTGGCATGAAAACTTTCCTATAAATGAGTGGTTGCAGATTCAGTCCGACTTTTAACATCATATTTTTAGTGTATGCCCCTAAAAATTAAAAAGAAAAAAGAGGAAATATTAATCTTGTGATTACCAATAGGGGTGAGTAACGGGCGGGCGGGTCTGACCCGTGGGTCAACCCGTGACCCGCCCGTTTAATTTTCACAAGTACGGGTTGCCTCGTACCCGTGCCTTAACCCGTATCAAAACGGGTACGGGTTAAACGGGTTCTGGTTAAACGGGTCCAGGGAACCCGTTTAGCCAAAAAAACTTTTTTTTTTGTTTAGGCCTCCAAAATGGGAGCCTGTTCGCACAATTTCAGTTTTTTTTTTGCCCTCTACAAGGGAGCCCATTTGACAGCCCAATTCAGGTTTTTTTTCCTCTACAAAGGGAGCCCATTTTGAAAGCCCAGTTCGTTTTTTTTTTCCATTACCTATTTGACAGCCCAATTATAGTTTTTTTTGGCCCTCCAGAAGGCAGAAGGACAAAATTTATATGATAATGATAAATTGATAATATGCTATGAAGTTTAAACTTCAATTATTACAAATTCACAAGCTACAAAACAATAGAAATATAACATGCTAAATTGCTAATGCTAATATGCTATGGTGACTCGTGAGGACTGAGGACCCAGTTTTGCAAATCTTCATTTTTTTGTCAATTCACCTCCTCCCTCTGCTTTTGCATCTTCCTCTACAAAATGAACAAAGATATCAATATGTATTAATATTAACTAATAAGAAGATGAAATGAAACTTAATTATTGAAAATAGAGAATGCAAATTAAGATACCGATAATAATAGCTGCAGTCTCGTCAAAATTATCAACATCAAAATCATTCAAGTTGGGTGGTTTCACTGATAGCCAATTTTGTGCACATATGAGTGCCTTAGCCATCCTTGAGGATAAAGAGCTCCTGAAAGCATCTAATACTCTACCACCCGTACTAAAGGCAGCTTCTGAAGAAACTGTAGAAACTGGGAAAGCTAACAAATCACGTGCCATCAAGCTTAACACTTCATACTTAGAAGCATTCCCTTTCCACCATGACAAGATGTCAAATTTTGCATCGCGATAACCAACCAATTCAGCTCGAAGGTATTCATCCACTTCTGAAAGTTTCTCTACAGTACTCTCTGCATCTGCCTTTGCTAAAAACTTTTGATATGTAGCATCAACAGATGACAAGGCCACTTCAACTTCTAACTCTGGTAATGGAACATTATTCCCACCACCACCACTATTATCCCCTTGTTCCATTGATGGTTGAGATCCAGAAGTTTCACCAAGATGAACACTAGTTGAATAATGGTCATATAAACGATACATCACACCCATAATCTTCCTCATCATAGCTTCACACTTTGTTGGTTCATGGAAAAGGTCAGCAAAAGCGACTTTGACATATGTCAATTTATATCTAGGGTCTAATATCAAGGCCACAACCAAAAGTGGATTCATTTTCTCAGCTGCTCCCCAGTATTTGTTAAATTTAGATAACATTCTTATTGACATGTCATTCAAGAGAGAGCAGGAATTACTTGCACTTCCATTGAGGCTTGTCTGAATTGCAACTATGTGCTGGAAACAGGTGTTACTTGTAACATAGTTTGATCCAGAAAACCTCAATGTCATGTTGTAGAACAACTTTAAGAAGCCAAGAAACTCACTCGCAGTGCTCCAATCATATGCACTAGGAGCCAAAATGGTAGGTTCTATTGTCCTTCTTGTAATTGCATCATCAGATACATCATCAAAACCTTCAAGGTAATCAATCAATGCATAAGTATCTCGACTGGACCCTACCTTAACCTTTTTCTTGAAGTATTCTTTGTACTCTTGATCTTCCTCTTCCATCCGAGTAAAAACTTTGACAAACTTAACAGCACTCTCAAGCATAAGATATGTTGAATTCCACCTAATCACAATTCACAACATAGAAATGAAAAACAATTGCACATCAATTATCAATACATAATAATAGATTCATATCAAAGCTCATTCAAACTAATTATAAATAAATTACCTCGTAGGACAATCCAAGGTAAGTAGACTTTTTGATTCAACTCTCTCCCTTTCAGCTAGTATTATGAACTTACGCTTCCTTGATGGAGAAGATTTAACAAATTTTACTGCATGTCGGATGAGCTCAATGGACTTGTTCATTTCTTTGAGACCTTCAGAAACAATCAAATTTAATATGTGAGCAGCACACCGCATTTGCAAAAATTCTCCATCACAAACCAAACCATCCCAACTCATCCCAACTCCTGAAATGCTTTTTCAAAATTGCAATTGCAGAATCATTGGCAGAAGCATTGTCAACTGTGATTGTAAACACTTTGTCAATGCCCCAATGAAATAAGCAATCCTCAATTTGTTTAGCAATTGACTCCCCTCTATGATCCGTAATCTCACAAAAATTAAGAATGCGTTTCTGTAAAATCCAATCCTCATCAATCCAATGTGCAGTCAAACACATATAGTTGTTTTGTTGTACAGATGTCCAACAATCAGTGGTGAAGGACACACGGACTTTCGAAGTCTTGAAGTATTTTCTCAAGATATCTGCTTGTTCTCGATATATATTGTAGCAATCTCTAGCGGCTGTCCACCTTGAAGGCATTTGAAATTTGGGTTGAAACTCTTGCAACAGTTCTGTAAAACCCTCCTTTTCCACAGTTTGGAAAGGCACCTCATCCTTTATGATGTACTTAGCAACAACCTTTCTGCCTCATTCTTGACTAAACAAGTGATGAGTCAATGATTGATTTGTTGTAGCCGCGAACAAGCTCTGGCCCTTGGTTGCTTTGTTAGGATTCCTTGGACACTTTTCGAAATGTCTCCATAATTGTTTAGTGCCATCTTGCGAAGGATGACTTGCATAAGTTAATCCACAATAATTGCACTTGGACCTATGTTTTCCTTTGGTTTCTGCTAGTGACAGCCTTGTAAAATGGATCCATATATCAGATGAGTCCTTCCTTTTTTTCCTAGGTCGTGTTTCTTCTGTTTTCTCCTCATCGTTGGTTTGACTCTCAACATTAGTGCCATCTTGTGTTATTCCTGCTGTTGTTAGTCCAGTCTCATCATCCACATTTTCAAGTGCAATTGGTGGTTGTGCCATGCTATTTAACCTTCTCAAACAAATCAACAACTTTAAGATAAAAACTGACTATTGAAAATTTTGGCAATGATAAATATCCTCTATCTTATACCCATGATAATTGATAAATATATGTTGCATAATATAAAAAAAATGGATAGGTTGCACAAATATCAGGACGTCTGTCTGCTTTTAACCACAAAATTAGATGAATCATATCATACTATCTACTTGTAACCACAAATATAGCCACAAATATCAGTTTATTGAAATCCAATCACAAACCAGAGACCCAAATAAGATCAAGGATGATGTTGATTCAACCGAAAAACCACAGGACAAGAGAAAGGAAGCAGATCTAAATGGGAGACTCACCCCAAAGCAGATTCACATTAACAGATTCACAACACAATTGACAATGGTAGCTCAAAACAGATTCACATTAAAACAGATTCACATTGCTACCCAAAGCAGATAAAAAACACAATGCTACATCAAAACACAAAATATAAAAATCAGATATCAAAGAGAGAGAGAGAGGTGGAAATCCTACCGAAGAAGCAGATCCAAATAGGAGACTCACGACTCAAACACTTGAATCCTGAAGAATGCTGAAGCAGAGGAATTCAGAGAGGGAGAGACCTCCTCGGTCGGACACTCGGACGGACGAGCCACGACGGCGACACCTTTAAGGGACCGACGAGCGGCGACGGCGAGACCTCGGTCGACGGGGAGAGACCTCCTCGGTCAGCAGCAGGCCTTGACGAGCAACAAATTCACGAGGCACCGAGATGAGCGATCTGACTCTGAGAGACGAGAATCAGTGCTCACTGGCCGCCGATTGACGACTCGAAGAGGCGAGGCGCCGAGAAGAGCTATCTGACGCTGAGAGACGAGAATGAGTGCTCACTGGCTGCCGATTGACTCGCTCGACTAGGCGAGGCGCCGGCCACCGAGAAGACCGATCTGACTCCGAGAAGACCGAGAAGAGCTATCTGACGCTGGACGAGAACGAGGGGATGGGATCTGATTATCTCTACCTTCCTCTATCCCAGCCTGCGGCACTCACACTTTCAGAGTTTCAGATTTTAAAATTCTCTCGGAAGGTGTTGAGCTTGAGAGTGTTGAGCTTGAGAGTTGAGACTTGAGAGTGTTGGACGGTGGACTGGTGGGCCAGAAGACAGAATGATCACGGACGCTGAGTGGCTGACACGCTGTTGTGCATGTGGTCATATGGGTCAAAGTTTGATATATATAATATATTAATCATAAATTCATATTCGGCGAGAATGAGTGGGTGACACTGTGACTAGGGGTGAGTGGGTGACAGATTGACGGGCATTAAATGGGTAACGGGTAACCCGTTGGTTAACCCGTTACCCGCCCGTTTTTAATAAACAGGTACGGGGTAACCCGTACCCGTTACGGGCCTAATTCTGGGCGGGTACAAACGGGAAAAATTAAACGGGTCGCGGGCGGGCGGGCGGGTCGCGGGTATTTTGCTCACCCCTAATTACCAATCCATCAGCATGAGCGGGAAAAGTTAGAAAAATTGTCCATCCATGATGAACTACCTAGTTTTATTTATTTTTTTAATTTTATTTGTTGGTTATAACAAGATCCTCCGGGAAAGTTTTGTTTTCGGCACTCAGCAGTTTTCTACCGAATGAGAGAAGTGGACATGGTGCGAGACAATGGGTTTTTAAATTGAAATAAATGTTAGGCCTAGAAGTGAAAATTATTTCTAAGGACCAAATTCAGAAGTTAATTATTAATTTATAGCAACCTCTCATGATAAATATTTTTAAATTTGATATTAATTTGGAGAAAATTTGTCAGTTTATATAACACTAATCAATTAGGAGAAGCTCTGTCAGAAAAGAGACTCAGAAAGGACAAGTGCTAGCATCTTACATGGCGTCCGATGTGACAATTATATTCCAAACGACGGTCCACTTGGCATTTAACTTCTACGTTAACACATATGGAGGAAGACAAAGAAGAAAGACTGATTCAAAATGATATTAAGTCATTTTATCTTTATCTTTATGTAATTTTATTAGTTTTTTTATATACAAAAAAAATGAAAAGCAATAAAATAAGAAGTAACAAATTATTGCTACCTCCGGTGTAACCCCCTTCCATAATTAATATTCGGAATACGCGATTAAAGTAAAATAGAGACCAATAACAATCAAATAACATTTATAAACCCATATACCAGATGGGGTTTTCACAAATACCTTTTGAAATCATTTATAACCTGGTCTCACATTCATATTCCGAATACCATTACTACACGAAGATAAATAAGATATTTAATATAGGGCACAATTGCCCATTACAATTCTTCAAATGAGGATTACACAATCTCATCTCAAATTCATAATCCTATATTCAACCGAATCATATACAGTCTTCATAACTCATTGATAACCAACTACCAACTCTCATCTTGAAGGAGTCCTAGCCGCACCCTCCACAAGCCACTTGCCCTGTCTAAATTGTTGGTAGGGGAGGGTGAGATTCGAAAGAATCTCCGTAGGGAAACATTACCAATATGCAAGCAAGATAAGTGTTTAATGCATGACATGCTTGCATCACATAACTCATGCACACACACAATGACATATCTGCAAGCTCAATGTTTTGAACGATATACTTATGGCCATAACATATATTGAAATAGAGCTTCAAATCATTCATACATGTTCCACATAATCAAGCAAAGCAATAACATGCATCAATATACCAACACAAATATCACATGCATATAGGAGAGGTAAGTTCCCTACCTTAATCCTTTTATGCCTCGAAACACGTGCAAATAGCTCGAGCCTTTATATTCGATCATACAATGTCAAATGTACTATTTAGACACTTCCATAGTGTTTATGGGAGTTATATGAGGCTATATTGAAAATTTACTAAAATGCCCCCGGGTTATATTTGGATAGTCATATCTCCTAGCTCACAAAACGAAATGGCACAAATTATATGTCCATTTTCAAGCTTTGGATATGAAATTTAAGACTGGAAAGTTTCAGAATTTTTAGACACGATTTGGTTATTCAAAACGTTCACACAAACGGACTGCCTAGAATAGAGTTTCACTAGATAGAATTTCAGATTTTGCAACTTTGCTTCCAATGGTCCCATTTTCATACCAAACATCATTCCCACATAAATTTTCACCAGGAATCCATTGGAAACACTAAATCAATCAAATTCACATCACATTGACATGTTTTCACAACAATCTCAACATGTCAACACAATTCACATTTCAAAACCTAACATTGCAACTTTTCCATTCCAAAGTTCCAAACCAATTTCAATTACATCAAAACACACTATGACATCATTTCCAACACTATACCCCCATTCAATTCTTCCCTTTATTCTAAGTCAATTTGGATGTTAATCCACAATTGAACTCAAATAAAGGGTTTCGGCACTGCTTACAACACACACGAATCACATTCGAGTGCCAAATCACATCATATTCTTCAAAAGGGTTATTTATCACTAACCACATCCACTTTTGGAGTCATTAATCCTTAATCACAATTTGGGATCTTGCTAAACCGGGGCTTAGCAATCCACTTATTTCAGGCTTATTCTCTAGCCTCAAGTCTCAAAATTCGGGTTATTACATCCGGTCTAAAGATTTGCATGTCAAAATCTTCATTGCTCTTTTAACAAGAGAATTTAGTATTACCTCCAGTTTTTAATATAAGATCCCTTATTAAGGGATGAAGATAGTATGTATTAAGAATATTTAAATGAATCTTTTAGATATTTTGAATTATTGATAAACCACCAACAATCAGAGGTTTGCCAAAGATTTTTTCATCAATAACTTGAATTCATATATATTAGCTATATTTCAGCAATAGAAGATGCTGACAACATGCAATCAAGTAGTGCACTAATTTTTTTTTTGGGTGGTAAGCCCAGGCATTTATGGAACAAACTCCATATGGTAACTTTGTGTTTCTTTGGATAAAAATGTATCCATTCATTCCCCAATCCTTTCAGCATGAGTTCTTCACAATCCAATAATCGTTTCCATGTTTTGAACCATATCCAACTATAAGAGCAATATGATTTGTATTGGTTGAATCCTTTTGGCAATTGTCACCATCATAAATTCCCTATATAGTGAAGTGAATAAAATAAAAATTAATTACAGTAATTGGGAAAAAAATAAGGATTAAAACTCATATAAAATTGACTAAGCAAGTGTTGAGACAAATAAAACTCACTCGATAATAAAATTGAAAATCTGTGGCATCCAAAGACACAGCAATCGGGTGCTTGGCAGTGGCACACAACAGACCATTTTCCGATGGTGCTACATGTGTATACCCATTAATTTTCACGGCTCTGTGTCCATTATGCTTCAAAAAATTTAAAATTAAATTAAAACCCACAAATTAGTGAAAGAAAATATATCAAGATATTAAATTTTGTATTTCCACAAACAAAGATTATTATGGTCTTTAATTTTATAAAAAGTGGTTGAGTGGTTTATTTCGTTCCTAAATATAAGACCTTAGTCCCTTCTACCTCTTATATTTATTATTTTTTTCTCAAACTACATTTATTGATTTACACAGTATGCAATGTAGGATGCTATGCGTTATCTCATAATCTGACCTGGCATTTTCTGTTAAAAACATAATAGTCACTTAACGACAAGGGGTTAATAATTAAAAAATGAAAGGTCAAGGAGTTAAATTTAAACTTTAAAATATTAGGGGGTTATATGTAACTGACCCAAACCTCAGGAAAGTTTTATATAATTTAGCCAAAAAAAAAAATTATCAAGAGGGAATTTGGTTTCTTAACCCATGTAAAAAATTGACACTCAAAGACCTCAGGACTTCACTTTCATAACAAATTCACAAAATTTTTTATAAATAATTCTCTTATATAGGACCAAATTATAATTTTCTTTGTTATATTAAATAAATCATGTCTTAATTGGTTGGCCATTGGTTGATCAAACAAACTTACCACAGGCTTTTTTATTTTTAACTGTAGTCACAACTCCTTTCTTTCTCCAATCCATGGTAGGAGGTGCTATACAATAGATCTTCTTCTTCATCGTCATGTTCGTGCTCGTGATGTCTACTCCGGCAGCAGCCAGGTTGGCTAGCATCTCTATTTGGTGCAGGTACATGTCCCTGAACTCTTGAGAACTCATATCAGCAAATTTGTTGAGGCCCAAACGATAGCCAGAGTTTGTTGATCTCTTAATTGTCTCTGTAATATGCTTTAAATTCCTCTGGAATATCTGGTATCTATCTTCACCCTCTTGAGAAGTTGTGTAGATTTTTCCATGATCGTTCATCCACATTTGGAACAACCTAAGAACTTGTTTTTCATCTGAAGGGAACTTGTCCAGATTAGAACCTAAAAAAGATTCCTGAGAAGGAAGACCTAAAGAGACATATAAGAACAGATAGCCCAGATCGAAGAACCAAGGAGCAACATAGTATTGCAGAAAAACATGTTAGTATTTGTTGTTTCAAAGTCCTGAGAATATTTACTTGCAACAACAAATAAAAGCTTGCATGGACGTGGAATGACTGATGAAGTATTTAAAGATTGTGAAAGATTGTTTAAATATGGAATATTCATGTCGTTTTTCGTTATTTACTACGATATTCGTTGTTTCATCATTAATTCCAATGTGCTTAAGGTAATCTTTTAATCTGCAGTTCATGCATTGGAATATGCTTGTGAAGAAGAACGAACGTGTACCAACAAGAAAGCGATTCGTTAGCATCTTAAACCGGCAAAATATCGTTGTGTGCGTGTTTAAGCAAAATATAAATGGTACCAATGGTTGCAAATAATTGAAAACGTGTATTTAATGGTATTATGAGTATTCTGAAAATACAATTTTTCAAATGTCTTTAGTGCATATTTTGTTAATCCATTAATTACCATTAAACATAATTTCAAAATAAAAATATAAATGGGATTCCCGTTTGCAAATAATTAGTAACATGCAATTAATTATTGTAAAATTATTTTAAAAATACATTTTTTAAACTTCCTTGCTGCATGTTTTCATTAATCCATTAATTACCCTTAAACACGTTTTCTAAATCAAAATATAAATGGGATCACTGATTGCTTATTATGAGTAGCATGTAATTAATGGCATTAAATACATTTTGAAAATGTCTTTTACGTCATGCCTTCATTAATCTATAATTACTATTAAACACTATTTCTAAATAAAAATATAAATAGGATTATTAATTGCAAATTGTTAATATTGTGTAATTAATGGATTATTGAAAACATGCAGTAAAGACGTCTTAGAATCTTCCTGGAAGGATGCAACTTTTATTTTTTTTAAAAATATTAAACAGGTAAATGACATTTATGTAAATAACTATAAAAATTATTTTCTGTTAGGGAACCTTGAACTTTAGTGACATTTGATAATTTTAGAGGACTCAAATGTTTTTTCTGAGAAAAACAAAAAGCTTTTTCTGGTGCACTTGAATAAAATTAGAACCCTATTCATGTGATAACACAAATAAAGAAAGGAAAAAATAAAAGTAAAATAAAATTAAAAAAATGTGAATTTTTCAAATTCAAATAAAACTTTTAAGTCGTCTCATAAAATTATTAAGATATCTATCCCATATTCAAAGATCTATCTACCATTCCAACAAACTCCTAAAATAATTTAAATACTCTAAATAATATAATATAAATTTATTTAGGATACCTCTAATTGATTATTGTAAGGTAAATATACACGAAATATTTAAAATCTAAATTTTGAAATAAATCAGCATATATATAGAAATAAAATATAAATGGACTGTTAGTGATTGTAAATAATTAAGAACGTGTAATTAATGGTATTATAAGTATTCTGAAAATACAATTTTTCAAATGTCGTGAGTGCATGTTTTCGTTAATCCATTAATTACTATTAAACACAATTTAAAATAAAAATAAAAATTGGATTACGGATTGCAAATAAGTAATCACTTGCAATTAATTATATTAAAAGTATTTTGAAAATACAATTTTTGAAATGTCTCTCTCTACGGCATGTTTTCATTAATCCTTTAATCATCATTACACACAATTGCCATATAAAAATATTGATGGATTGTATTATTTTTCCAATGAAACAGGAATCATTCAAAATGTATAATCAATGGCATTAAAAGTAATTTGAAAATACAATTTTTAAGAGGTCTTTACTGCATGTTTTTATTAATCTATTAATTACCATTAAACAAAATTTCTAAATAAAAATATAAATAGGATTACTGCTTACTGATTGCAAATTATTAATTTGTAATTAATAGATAGCATCTAGCACGGACAAGTGGCTAGACTTAAACCTCAAACTACGAATGCGACCTCTGTTGTAGAGGTTGATGACTTGATGGAGCATTATATTCTCTCTTAGATCTGACAAGACTGCAAGTGTTGGTATTTTACGACCACGTGATAATTCCCTAGTTGAAGGTCTTATGCTCAAGTTGAAGAATGGAGAAGAAATGAGATCATCTTACAGCTGAATTGTGGGGTGGCTCGTGGGATTGGAGCGAGCATGGGATGGAGGGGAAAGCAATATAATTATGAAATCTGATTCTACTGAGATCGTTCGATTCATTATATGGAAAGTTGACTTTCAAATTATATGTAGAGAAATAATAATATGGCGGACTCACTCTGCTGCTTAGGGTTTTACGTTTAGTTTAATTCATTTCAGATGTATTAAAGTACGCGCAGTAAAGGCGTCTTGGATCTTCTTGCAAGGATGGAACTTTTTTTTTTTTTTTTTGCTAAATTATACAAAACCCCATTAACTTTGGGCCAGTTGCATATAACTCTCATGACATTTCAAAGTTTAAATTTAACCCCTCGACCTTTCATTTTTTGATTATTAACTCTTACCTTAAGTGACTGTTATGTTTTTAATGGAAAATACCACGTCAGATTATGAGATGATATGTGTCATCCTACGTATCATCATGTGTAAATTATTAATTTCATAAAACCCCCTGAATTTTGAATAGTTGAAAAGAACCCCCTGAACTTTGATTAATTACAAATAAACCCCTAAGATTTCAAAATTTAAATATAAATCTCTTAAAATTTTGATTTTTAACATTAAACCACATGCCATTACTTTCTATCGTTTTAATAAATTTATTAAAATTTTTACTATCATTTTTCAATTAAAATAGTTCCTTTGTATGGCAAAAACTAGAAGAATAATATTTAGAAAATTATAAAATAAAAGTTGAACCTCTAATTAAAAAAAATATATATTCATACTAATAAACAATTAATAAGGGCAAGAGCTATAATAATAATAATACCATATTTTACATTAATAATACCATATTTTAAAATTTAAGTTTCAAGGCCAATAACAACACCTCTCTTTTTATTAAGAATACTATATTTTATATTAACAACACCATATTTGAGATATGAAGTTGTGAAAGAATAAAGTAGAGTTGTTAATATAGAATGCGGTGTTGTTAATAAAGAGACTAGTGTTGTTATTCTGAGCTGACAGAGAGGGAGAGCTAAAAGGCAGGTGCGTCTTTTTGCTAAAATTCCAAAATCCCAAATTCCTCCTCTGTACTGATAGTATACTGACTTAGTATTTTTGAATTTCGAAGTTATGATTTTTCCTTTTTCACATTTCAAAGTATTTTTTTTAAATATTTCCTTATTTTTTCTCGTTTTCAATTAATTATCTCTTATATTTTTATTTGCTAGAATTGCCTTTTATATTTTAAATTTTATTGTTATATTCCATTAATTTAATACTTTTATATAAAATGATACCTTGGCCAAAATAGCAAATGACTAGTATAAACATAAATCTGTTGGCCAAAAAAATATAAAATTAAATATATGTTATAAATATTCGAATATTTGGTGTGGATGTCCATAACCTATTATGATGAGTCTTTTAGAATTCTACACCTAAAACCATATAACCTATGACATAGATGGCTTAGTGAGAGTTTTCTATTATTAATGTAAATAACCTACAAAGACTTTATGTTATACCATTATGTAGATTTACTCTTTTGTTGTAACTCTTGTAATTGAAATTAAGGATTTGTAGCCTATACATAGTATGCATGTATCAAAGGTTGTAAGCTTGAAATGAAATAAGAGTCACTCCCTCCTTGCTTTCCATTTCTCTCTTGTATTTCTTCATTTTCCTCATATCAATCTCTTATATCTTCTTAATTTCATAACACGTTATCAGTACGAGTTCGCTCAAAAGGTCTATGGTTCTATTTCTTCTACTCTCTAACTTTCTTATTTCCATACTATATTTTATGTTGTTTATTCTCTATGTTATTTTATCTTTTTAGTTTACATTATCTATTTGTTGTACTATATTATTTTTCTTTTATACTATCTAATTTTATCTTCTTGTTGTCATTTTTTACGTATATATCTGGGATAATCTCAGCCATTATATGTAATTAAAGTAAGGTTCTGAAACTTGGATTGGTCACTGAATTTGTTAGGGTATTGAGTCAAGGGTCAGTGGGTCAAATCGGAGTCGAATCAGGGCTAGACTGGTGACGAAGGGAAGATTTTAAGATTATTTATATAAAATTCGGAATAAAATATTTAAAAAATAAAAAAACCGGTCAAACCATGAGACAGGTCAAACCACATGAAAACCAATCAAACCAGGTTTAGTTGCCATACCAGACCAGTCAGACCACTGGTTCGACGGTTTCAGGGTTAGACCGGCTGGTCTAGTCCGAGCTTAAAAACCATGAATTAAAGATACTCTTTTACCGATTATTTTATATATCAAGTTCCATAGTTAAGATTGGAGATTATTGTTGCTTTATTATCCTTCGCAAGTTTTTTTTTTAACTTTTATTTATCACTTTTTGGGAATCTCTTATTATGTAACATTTATATTTCTTTATTTTATATTCTAGTATTCTTTACATTTTATGTTGTTATATTACGTTATTTCATTTTATTTATGTTTCATTTTTTTTTATTATTTAATATTTATATTTCTTTATTTTATTTACATTTTATGTTACATTTTATTGTTTGTTTTATATTATTTATTTCATCTTGTTTTATTTTTATTTCATTTACATTTCATTTATTTATATTAATATATTATTGTTTTATCATTATGAAAATATTTTATTTTCATTTATTTATTATTACATTAATATATAATAGTATTATATATGATCATATAATGTGATCTATATGATCATGGGTTTATCTATTATTTATGTTTGATTATGAGTTTGAATTTACTTAATTTATTTTATAGTATTTTAATTTCATCAAAAAGCCAGGAGCCATAATATTCTTAATTTTCGTGATCAAATGACCATAAGTCACATCATTTTTGTAATAGTTCTTGTATAAAAGAATGTTATTGGTTTCATTAAATGGCATGACTGATCATAAAAAAGTTTGACGCTTTGATGATTTAATTGTTACAAATATCAAAGCCTTGAAGGCTAAAGGTTCAAATATCAAACTAAACAAAAAAAAAAATCTTTTTAGCTTTGCAAGATTTTTGCTATGGTTCTGAAGACCATTGATGATATGCTATTGAATGCAAAGAATGTGTCTAGAAGAGCGAAAATGAACATGATCATATTGCATTGGTGGAATTGATAGTTGAAAGCTAAGAATACTGTCTTGCTATTGAACTACAATCATAGAAATAATAACATTTATAAGGTCATTAAAATTATGAGAAAATATTATACTATGACTATAAGTCATATGGATAGAAAAAATGGTATAATATAACCAGAAGTCATATGCACTAATATATATCAATTTATTAAAAGTAAAGATCAAAATGGGTGTGAAGCCAAAAAGACTATGAGATATTGTGAAAAATACCAAAAGTAGTTATGATACTTAAAGCAATAAGTTATGAACAAAGATGACCAAATTGTAAAGCCAAAAGAAATAATTGTAAGCCCTGAAGGGTATACGATTTTGATTCTTAGTAGTGTTTAAATTTAAATTTAAATTGATTGTGATTAATTTGTGAGAGAGAAATTATTATTTGACATTGTGATAACAACATGAGTGATATATGAAATCAAATAAATAAAAAGGTAATTATTGGTCATTGTAAAATGCCAATTTATTTATAAATTTAAACATTATTGGTAATTATTGATATTTTGATTTCATGGCTTTTTAGGATTCTACCTTATGGTTATTGTCATTATACCATATAACTCCCAAGTGAAATGGTTTCTAGTATTTATTCATATAACTTTTAATTATACAAATAAGTTGTTTAATTCTCTTCTTTACGTATATTTGTACAATTCATTTGTAACTTCAAGTATATGGTGTACGTGAATATTATTCATACATCAATTGAGTTTGTCACCTTAGCATTCTCATATAATATGTGCAAGTTTCATACATTAATCATGATTTTTTTTTTTTGCCTTCAATCATGATATAATATATAATATGATATACATTGGAATCAAATTAGTTTTATGTGACATTTATAAAAAAAAATCATATATCATATTTGAATTAAGAGAATAAGAATTTATTTAATTGTATGATAAAATTTATTATGAATAGTTTATGATTTTTTCGACAAAATCATTTTTATAATGTCCGTGAACTATATATATAGTGTAAGTCAAATTTATGGATGATCAAATAGTAGGAAATTTTTGAAAGAAGACTATGTATATCATAATTATTTATTATTTTATATTATAATTCATTTATCTTTACATTTCTCTCAAATTAATTTTAACCCCTAAACATCACAAATCATTGCAATAAGATCTTCATGTATTTTGATTATGGACCTCCTCTTTTTTTTCTTATGTAGTGGAAAATTCTAAATATTTCATACTTTGAATATATATCTGATAACTCTCTATATTTTGTACATTTAAAGAATATTTTGAAAATATTTGGAGAGTTATTGAGACAATTTTGGAAGAATTCAATGAGATTTTATTATTTTAGGATTAAATCAAGGTTGAAACATTATTTAGGGGATTTCAAATAAAACATCATGATTTCAAATTAAATAGAAATATTTAGGCTTAGAATAAAAAAAAACTAATTAAATGATAATACTTTAAAGTAAAGAATATGCGTTTTTTTTTTATCTTTTCTTTTATTTTTATTTTGTTGTTTCTTTTCCTATCCTAATTAGGCATGGTTGGTGGAGGAGATGAAGAATTGAATTGAAAGGTGTTGATTTAAAGGCTTAGGAGGACGACAGCGTTTTGGGTTGGAGTGAAAGGAAGACCTAATGGACTAAAGAAAAGAGAAAAGGGAGCTGACGAAGGGGGGAGCCGCACAGAGACACAGCCGCAATTGTTGAATAATGGAGCTTCGTCTCTTGACTTGAGAACGAGGCAGCAGCCTGGGAGCAAGACACACAGTGCAGCCGAAAATTCATCTTGATCCTCTTCGTGAGCGAGAGAGCAGGCGCTAGACTGAAGGGAGAGAGTCAGAGAGAACAGCCGCATTATACATTATTCATCATCATCTGTCGAGGCGTGAGGGAGGAGAGAAAAAGACAGAAAAGAAAAAATCAGCAGAGGCAGCCGCAATATTGGAATCTTCATCATCTTCCTCAAAAGAGAGATAGAAGCGCTGAGCTGAGGAAAAGCAGAGGAGAACAGCCGCAAGAACCAGAGGCCACTCCGGCAACACCATCGTCGGAGAGAACGAGGAAGGCAACTGGAAAGGGAGGAGGCTGGCTGCGTAGGATCTTCACCTTCAACCTTCTTCATCGGTCTTCTCCAGAGAAGACGGACAAATCAGAGGAGAGGGAAGCTGTCTTATGCCACTTACTCACTTGTTCAATCTCTCTGTCACCACCATCTCTAAATCTCTGTTTTATTGTCTCATTTTCTGAATTTTTGATGTTGCTGAGATGATTGCATTTAAAGCCATGTGTGGCTAATTATTTTGAACCTAGAGTAGTTATGAACTAATTTGAGGATTTGAGTATGTATGAACTAATTAATTGTGGTTATTGTTAATTTTGTTTACTTGATCTTGGTTTATTTTGTCTACTTTGTGCTTGATTACCACTAAGTATGAATTTGGGAAATTTAGATTATCCTTGGGAGAGGAATCTTAATTAGATCATAAGGTTAAGTAATTTGGGATTTGAATTTATTCTAATTTGCCAATAGGATAGGAATATACCTATTGGACCCATATAATCACATTAAAGTGAATTTGGACATTTATTGACTTTTGAGTAAATTAGTTAGGAATAACAATTTTAACTTGAGAGAGGAGTATAAGTGATTGGAAGATACTTATATTCTTTTAAACTCTAGATTAACAATTTAGCATTAAGTACTTTTAATTAGGTAAATACATGCTCTAAAACTTAAAGAAGGGATTAGCCACTCTAGGTTATTTTTATCAATTGAAATATTTAAATCATTAGAATTGTTTCTTTTGCATTTGTTTAAATTGTCTTTCAATCTCTTTCTTTGATTTGCTCAACTTAAATGAAAATGAGAATTTTAATGCCTAATTATCTATTACCTTGAATCTCTATGGGATGACCTTAATTTGCTACTATACTATTCATTTAAAATTTAGTAGCATCAATATCAAAAGAGGCAAATTGAAGCATATTATTATTAATTAGTAATTAAATTATATAAATATGCAATATTATATGTTACTTCCTGAAGAATATAAAAGTAACAAAGTCGATATAATCCCTGGAGAACTAATATAGATTTTTCTTAATTTTATGGGCAGAAGAAGATATGATCATGAAATGTTATGACCCATAGATTTACATAAGAGTTTCACTCTATTAAATAGTCTAAGTGATATCCCAATGAACTGAAATCCATGATTGGTTGTAAGTTATGAAGTATTTGATCTTTCAAGTGAAAGATAGACTATTGGCTTAACATATACTGATTTATCTTTGAAATATAGAAATAAAGAAAGTGTATTTATATGACTTACACTTGAAAGGGAGATTGTTAGAATAAAAGTGAGTTAATATTAAAAAGTTATAGTTATACACTTCCTCCCAAGAATGGATATTATATTTAAATTTTATATCAATATCTTATGAAAATTGAAAGTTTGTTGTTGGTTAGACAATATGTCACAGTAAACCAACAGTTTGCTAATCCAAACAAATTTATTGTTAGTATAATTTGTTTAATCATTCGAGTCATGTATAAAAGATTATGTATGACATCCATTGAAGAACCAAAAGATTCTTCATGAATAGCCAATATATTATATAATTCAAGATTTATCAAGCACTGCTTGTTCACAAAGAAATTTGATTATGAGAGTATCACAAGTTATGATTTGGAATGGATCTCTATATTTCTGGAAATATATCAAACTCATATATGAGTACTTTCAAACATCATGTAAACCATATAATGTTCAATAATTTTGATAGATACATCTATAAGATGATTATATGTAATATTACTATTAGTTTGCAACTTGAAGTTTGCAGGAATATTTTAATAACTTATTATGTTAAGCCACAATTTCCAGCTTATATGATTCAGTCATTGAAGCCTCCATAAAATTGCTAGATTAATACTTATGAGAACAAAATTTTTATTCAGTGTTGGTATATTTGATCTTACATATTGCATCACTTATACTAGCCAACCAAATTCTCCTGATAAAATTGGCTTTTGGTCAGAAGCCAGGTATATTCCATCTTAAAAGTTTTGAATGTGCATTCCTATTGATCCACCACAATACACATAGATGGATTTTTAAAGGAAATTGAGATAAATGTTGGGTAAGAATCCCTTCTTCTTGTTTGTCTCTAAATGAAACAAATGGATTTAGAAGACTTATACTCCATGATTAGTCAATTGTCATTTGACAAAGTTTTCCTAACATGAGGGAGAAATTGAATAGCTGGAAAAGAAAACAAAATGAATGCATTATTACTATCAAGTATAGATCTCAAATATAGCAATATGAACACGAAGTTTATTAGGTTTTGCATTGATGAAATATTGCATAAAATTTGCCAAATGCAATTACTGACCTAAATGGGAATTACTAGATCTCATATTCCAGCTAAAAATTCTCTTATCAGCATAAATGAAAGTGAGACATGACCAAAATATGAGAGAATAATTAGTTATAAAAGAAAAGAGAAAGGAGCAAATAATCAAGCTGATCATATTAATTGCAAAAACCTTAAAAGAGGTTCTAGTACCTACAAGTAATAAAGAGATCTCAATGAATTATATCACAACCAGAAAAATGAAACTGAAAAGATAAGTTGTCGACAATATTTTTAGTAACAATGTCATGTGATCA